>OY482664.1:37328571-39728571 GCA_960531205.1 Andrena bicolor | reverse complement strand
AAACTCATGATATCTTAGCGATCATGGATGATACTTCATAGTCTCACAATCATGTAAAATGTCAATGAATTATTTAACCAAAATATGTTTATTGTGTCGTCCGGTGTATGAAATGTTGATTATTTAGCAATCATTGTTGATTTTATATATACACGTATGTATTAAAAGTGATTGATTTACGCTCTTTTATAATAGCAAAGCTCATTGCGCCGTACCTGTATGCATTTATTGTGCACACAAGGATTAATAATATTTGCAATTGTTATTGTTAAATACATATATTTAATTAATGCGAGTGAACAATGCATTGTACAAGGAAAATATACATTTATAGTCAAATGTTAAATATATATATATATGAAATAAATCGTAAGTGCCACACTTTGTAACGTAACGTAACGTTACATTATTTTTATTCTGAACTATAAAACATTAACCAAAGTGAGATTTCAATGTACAGCGGATGTAATCCGACTGTTTAATTTAACATAGATCTTGTCCCGTGTTTCAATGCGTTTCAACTATAGTTCTTCGTCACTGATTAAAGCACGTAAATATGCGCGCGATCGCACAGCATTATCAGGCATTGCACTAAGTATTCGTAGAAATATAACGGTATATATAATGCTATAGAGCTTTAAGAAAAGAATTGTAACGTTAAGAAATCAAACGATTAATTTAATTTTCTACATGCAATTCAGTATTCCTAAAATTACAATGACGTGGATAAATGTGTAATAACATTTCGTTTCATAATAAATAGTCAAGCTATGCAGTCATGTACACAATTAAATATTCCATTGTACTTATTTACCTAAATACTTCAATTACTCGATTACGCAGTCTGTAGCCAGCGCCCGTAGGCAGTGGCGGATTAAAAAAAAAAGGCCCAGGTGGCAAGCGTTTTGAGGGGCCCATTTTCTCGAGGAAATGAAGAGGTAGCTTACTAAAAGGGGGTAACTGTACAGAAAAGTATAGAATAAAATATAGTGCTTGGATAAAATCATAAGTATTTTTTTGAATATAGGGCCCTAGGGGGCCTTTTGAGCAGGGACCCACTTCTCAGGAAAATGAAGCTGTAGTTTACTAAAAACGGGCTCAGTGTAATAATACAGAAAAAAAATACTTTAGATATAATCATAATTTTTTCACATATGGGCCCTGGGGGCCTTCTATGCAGGGGTCCATTTTTTCAGGAAAATGAAGCTGTAGTTTACTAAAAACGGGCTCAGTGTAATAATACAGAAAAAAGTATGTTTTGGATATAATCATAATGTTTTTTAAGGAGGGGCCTTATGTGCAGGGGTCCAAGTGGCAACTGCTCATTGGCCGCCCTGTTAAATCCGCCACTGCCCGCAGGCGATAAACTTCCATCTATAAATAATAAATATTTTATCGCGAGCACGTATATACATCGTATCGGAGGTATACAAGTACCCCGCAAAAGCCCGATACATTGAGACCGATTGTAGCGGGCGCTAATCCTTATCCTACAAATCGTCTAGAATTAATATTATAAATAAACATACGCACTGTCTCAGGTCACGTAATAGCACTGCACGTTTGATAAATTTATCGATAACAAGTATTTTATGCTGAGAGTGAAGAAAGGGAGCGGACTTCAGAGATTGTACATGTTCAACGTGAAAACTAATGAAATGAGCCCTTCGTGCAATTCGTTGTACGAAACGGTATGAAACGTGCGAGGTGTATGATCGATTAGGAAGAAAAATCGTGAAAAAGATTAGTTCTCGGTAATATCTGCAGATTGGTGTATGTTTTGTGATTCCTTGCATTATAAATAATATAAATAAATTATATATCTGTATATCTTTATGATAAATCTATTAGGTCTTATTAAATGTATTCTATTTTAAGCAGTATACAGTAGAACTCCATGTGTCCGAATGAAATTTCTCCCAGTACCTGGTTCGCCGAACACGTTGCTAAGCTTTTATTATCCAAACTATCCAGTTAGGTGAAGCGTCATGTATCATCATTATGGATAAACGGAGTCCTACTGTATGTATATATTGCATTTTAACCCTTATGTATGCAACCGGGTACCCGGGTACCCATTTCTATGTTTCCTTTAGTAATTTTTTATGTTCTAGTGAAAATATAGCAAAACCGCTCCGAATCCCCATTCTTTGAAGTCTTTTGCCCCGATATATGTATTGGAAATAAAAATTTATGCAAAAGATTTCAAATAGTAAAGCTTCAAACTTATGTATTCGCTTGTTGGATAACCGGGGTACCCGGGTGCCCATATAAGGAAGGCCGTAGTTGGATCATTTATGAAGGGAATTTTCGAGTAATATATCCGCTCAAATAGTTTAAAACGGCACTTGGTATATTATAGGAATGGTAAACTAAGTATTTCGAGGAAGTACGAAAGTAAAATTATCGCTGTATTTGAGATGTATCGGAACAGGACACATGCGGTACCCCGGTTGCACGACTACGGTGAATATTTTGGTTGTCCACACAAGGGTTAAGCTTTCTATTTTTGCTTGAATATTCTGTTAAACGTCACCGACGAGGAAAACGTATGTACAGTAATTTCTCGCTTTGAGCGCATTCAACAATGCGTTGAACGCGCATCGCTATGCCCCCCTCTTCTTGGAATCCTTCGGTTGAGATTGAAAGAACTCAAGGGGAGCGAGAGGGAACGAAAGAGTCGACACGGACATTATCGTTGGCTACGAAGGAGGGAAGGCATGATACTTTATATCGCTTCGTCTTTCGCGTGCGTTTCTCTTTCTCCCTCGCGCCAACGGCGGCTCGGGATCTCGAAATCGTCGACGCTATGCGTTGAGCGCTCGCCGCCAGCCCTGAGCGCGCGCCTATAGCGAGAGTTTACTGTATTTCTGCGTATGACATAATTTAGGCCCCTTTGCAGTTTATGCTTTTTCTTCCACGTATATCGCGGATTATTTGGTTAATTTCGTTTTCTATTCCGTCGCATAGAAACTTGCTCGACCGTTTCGGGCGAGCATGACAATGTGCAACATTCGCAATATTTTGTTACTATTGTACCGTAGATCGACCGGTATAACCCGGTGTCGTTTCAGAATACTTTCTGGCGCGGTCTCGTACGAGATCGTCGATTGATTTATTCTGTGGCATGGTCGACGATAAATTGTGTAAGCGAGAAGCTAGGTAGCACATGATAAAAGCTGATAAAACCAGAAGCGCGCCCAATCCGGTCGCGACGTACAGGAAACTACCACAGCTATTCTCGATTCCGGCCGTCACTTTCTGATACAAATCTGGAAATCATGAGATTAGTTTTAATCGGGCATGAGCAATTAAGAAGCTATAGATTTTTATGATCATGAGTATTAAGAAAAATATTTGTGTAGAAAATAGTAATTCTGGGAATATGATAAAGATCTGCTTTGAGTGCACACATATTAAAATTTCCCTGTATTATAAATTTTTTTTCTATAAGGCTATTCTATCTTGGTATTGTTTTCAAAGCTTCTGTATTGGAATTTTGAGAGATTTGAATATAATTCATTTTTCAAACTTACCATCCGGCATCATTACCGTGTATTCGATATTTTCTTTAAATTTTGTGTAGGGCGTTGAGTCATTATATTCTTTTATCGAACGCTCGACTCTAGGGGGTAATGCGTTTCCTTCTACCTCTGCAGATCTTTTTCTCTTTTTTCCATGACCCGATGGTTCGAAAAGATCAAGGCAGAAATCCTGCAAACACATGCTTATTAAAGTATTTGTGTATTTATTATACAAATTATCGAATGAAATTTTTATATTCGTGGTGTAGAATGAGGGTTTCGACCAACATTGACGCAGATAAAATTAAAATTATTGTCATTTTGTAGCATTCTAAATTCAAAGAAATTTTTGCAATCGAGTGGCAAAAAATTTTTATTGCCTTCATACAGTTCGTTCTAAAGAAACCTACGACCCCATAATAATCCAATTATTTTAGCATCGCAAATTTATCGACATTTCGTCAATCTTCGTCAATCGTACTCAAGAGTTTATTTAAGGGCAGACATACATCTAGATCTGCCAAAAACGTCGTATTTTTACATATTTTCAGTGTTTAATATGTCAAAAATGTTTTCCCAAAATTCGGACTCTGCAGCGAATGACGCATTTCGAAAAAGCCCCTATAATTATATTATAAGACTAATATTTCTACATACAAAAATTAAGTTTTATAGTCAAATACGTGACCCTATTAATAAAAAAAATTACGGATGCAATAATGTTAATACTTTCTTGACAAAAATTCTAAAAGAACATCAGTTTATAGGCCTCCCTAAGTGTATATCCCCCCTTAATTGATAAAAATGAAGTTTTCGAGTTGAATTTTTTTCTGCACCGTGTAGGTGACACTAAAGTGATAAGAGTATGAATTTTTCAATCTTATCATTTCTTCGAAAACAAATTTTGTTACTACATTAATTCTAAAATAATTCACATCAGCCTAAGAAATAACATTAAAATACATATTTTCAAAATTTGGTCTGTAAAACAACTTTTGCACCCGAGTGTCCGCCCTTAAACGAAATTTTCATGGACCAATCGTGTCGTGCCAGATATATCTTTCTTTGCTTTAGAAGGTCGAGAGGAATTGCCGCGAGAAGCCACAGGTCCATTCAAATTCGAAGAACGGGCCGAGGGTAAAGGACAATGTTATTGTTGCTGTAAATACCGGGTTACGACCACCGGCCGTTCAATAGCCACTCATTCAGCCGTCGACCGCGGCAGAGGTTCGACCGCAAATTATGCCCTTACCGGTTGGCAGTCCTGTGGTTCCATGCAGGCTTTAATCTGCGAGTGTATCCACAAAGTGGATCGCTCCCTCATGGAGCTGAGGAGAAAGGCCTCGAAGTCGAGGAAAACCTCGTTCTTTCTCTCCCGGTAGCGGGCCGGTTGATGAGGAATTATCGACGCGAAGTCACGATTCCTGCAGCCGTCCTTCACCAGCACGACGCTTCCGGGTGCGTGAGGCTGGTCAGGGTCGGGGCTGACGGTCACTTCCAGGAGTTTAATGTAACCCCACGCGCTGTCCGGGCTGATCCGTGCCCTCAGCTGCAGCTTCGTGCCAATGGGAACCGCTTGATCGACGGTCTGCGATCCTGTCGCGTCTGACACGTTGCCAGTAGCCTCGCGGTAAAGGGCCACTTCGTATTCCAGGCGCCCTGGAGTCTCCTCCACCACCCCTGACACCCTTGCCCCGTGCGGGCTGAAAAACACATTGCCTTTAGGGAACTTTTGTAAAAGTTCATTCCCTTTGTTGAACCCAAAACTTTTATTAAGGGGGTGCCACTTTGGACGCATTGTTTTCTTTTAAATAATGAAGTCGATAGAAAATCTAATTAACAGCGTTTATTATACATGTCTTGAAGATTAAAAAAAATTTTGTTTATTTTTTTTCAACAAAGTGGCGATTTTTCAATCGCTGCGTAATGGGGCCTTTACGATTGAGTCGCCAATCGGCGGATCGTAGAAACTGTTCATCTGATTGACTTGAAATTTTGGGAGAATCCAAGATGGCATCCCACCTTAAAAGTAAAGATATATTTCATCTTTCTTTAATGAAAGAATTTTCCTTGCCTATCTATGACCTTCTGCCACTTTTCTGGTAAATGTACAAGTAGGTATAGTAAAATAGCAATTCGTCTTCATATCTTCCTCATTGTTTGTTTTTGTTATAAATTCGAATGTTCCTTTTAGTTTCACGCTGGTTATTAACAAACAAACTTCTCCTATTTTTCAAATTAGAACGTAATGACGTGCACAGGGATAATTATTTTCAAAGTTTAAGTTTTTCGAAACTATTCGAATCCATCGATATCTTTTTCTCGAATGCATCCCCACGCCTTGTCACATATACAGAGAATTCAGCTACCTTCGTTAATTTAGAAAGAAATATAAATTATTCATTTTTCTGATTTTTTTTCGGACTGATCTGACAGATTTTAATTCTCACGTTTCGTTACACTTTATAGATATAGCCTGTATGTGTAAGTGTTCGTGACAAATTCATGCTTAAATTCCAATTCGCTTTGTGCCAAGCGGTATGAGACTTTGTCGAAGTGGGGTATTGACTTACAAGGTGCCAGCAAAGCCGGCTGCTTTGTGCCGTAGTAACGTGGGCTCGGGCGGTCGACACATCAGGATCAATTCTTGATCGGCCAGCATCACCACCCCAGGAAATGCCGGAAACCATACTCGCAGGTGAATGAAACCCTGGCAACAATACAATCGCGTTTGTCATGTCCAATTATAGTAGCAAAACGTATCCCCTTTCTCGGAACCTCTACCAAATCGAGCAACATGATTCCGATACGATGCACTGAAAACATAACAAACGGTCACAAAATAGAATATCTAAAGCACTGGCCAAAGAGGTGCTGACACCCCCCAAAGAAAAAGGAGAAAGGAGATTAATGTAACGACGACTGAAATGATTCAAGAGCTTTGTAAAAAAAAAAGAAAATTGGATTTTATTCTTTAAATCAATTTTCATAATCACCTAACGAATTTTATTGAATTTGCATTCAAAATATTTTTATCCCTTCAATTCGATTCACCCCAAGATTAAATTGTAGGACTTACTTAGTTTATATGTAATTATTTTCTTGAGTTATGATCATTGTAAACTACAGGCTACTATACCCGTGCAATAATAATAATTATTTACTAAATAATAGTCGCGAGAGATGAGATTTTTGAAAATATATCACGAAACTTGTCTCATGGGAGTTTAATGTCATGAAACTAATTACAAAACAATTAAAAAATAATAATTGTCTCACGAAATTAAAGTCTCCCATGAGACACGATATTTTTGTCTGATCATGGATTTTCACCTTTATGGAACCTAAAGACACGAGATATCATTTTACTCATGAAGCCTACTTCCATAAATAAATAATTATAGAAAGCGCGATAAACTACACGTCAAAAGAGCTATAAGATTCCCCTTCCAAGTAAGAGAAGCATCAAGAAATAAAACAATTTGTTGCTCCATTAATTAATAAGGAAACGTAGAGCGTATCATTTTCAGCTCCTAACAAAAAGAGTAGTGTAACAGTGATATCACATGTGTTACATAAAAGAGCCCACTGCTCTTAGAATTTGAAATAGGTAAGTATTTTATCGCTATCTCTACCAACACTTAACGTGACCCGCCTTTCAGAATTATCAAGATGCACGTTATCTATTACGTACTCTTGTAGGTATACCTAAATATTCGAATAATAACTTTCGAATACTCAAATATTCGAAGTTTATCCGTAGCATTCGAATACTCAAATATTCGAAGTTTATCCGTAGCATTCGAATACTCAAATATTCGAAGTTTATCCGTAGCATTCGAATACTCAAATATTCGAAGTTTATCCGTAGCATTCGAATACTCAAATATTCGAAGTTTATCCGTAGCATTCGAATACTCAAATATTCGAAGTTTATCCGTAGCATTCGAATACTCAAATATTCGAAGTTTATCCGTAGCATTCGAATACTCAAATATTCGAAGTTTATCCGTAGCATTCGAATACTCAAATATTCGAAGTTTATCCGTAGCATTCGAATACTCAAATATTCGAAGTTTATCCGTAGCATTCGAATACTTGTAAAGTATTCGAATATCAAATTATTTTAATAGCTCCAACTCTACCTGACTTCCCCCCTTTATAAGTAAACTTAAGAAATGCCCTCCCCCCTCAAAAACCGTTACGTAAATTAAGAACGACTCCTAAAACTGTCTGCGCGCCTTGCAGTACAAATAATCTTATTATTATTATTATTATAATCCCCAATTTTCAGTTGCACTACCAGTTGGCTCTGTACACGATTAGGGTTAATATTTCGCATGCAAATGCCGCCTATATCACCAGGACACTGATAGGGGTCGATCGGGGTTGTCTCCTTAGGCCCGACGGGAGACGCGACAGCCGGAATTCTCGGTGGCCTAGCGACGAACGAAATCCCGATCGGTGACTCACGTTTCTCTTCAGGATGCCGCATCTCGAGAAGTCAGTCACCTTCAGGAAGTAGTTATCTTCCTGGGGATCGTTGGGATCTGGCCTGATCTGGCAGTGAATGTCGGTGAGCGGATTGGCGGATCTGTCGTCGGCGAAGAGCGGCGCCCCTCTGAAGCCGACTGGCCTTTTGATCTTCGCTGTCAGCAGATCGGCGGCTGATCCTGCGCCGCTGCACTGGATGTCAGAGACCTCGTAATCCTGGGCAACGGTGGCGGCAACCTGAAACAATACCATACCGCCATTCATCTACACGGTTTTGCTCGAGTGACACTTAGGACGCCCTGGTATGCGATTCATTTCGTTCTTACGTACGACCTTCTTTCTTCCTTTCCTGCCTGGTTTTCGGAGCCTTTCTTTTATTTCCACCGTGGCTCCGATATTTAATCGCGGACTATAAGGGCGAGTCGGGAGAGGATGTGGATAAACACGCGAATCGATTCTGCGATTAATTTGAAATGAAAGATATTAGTTCCAGTGGGCCACTGAAGTATTGGGGCGCCCTTTAAAATAGAATAACTTTTTTAAAATTGGGCCAAATGATGTGAGTTATTTTGGGAAGCTGGAAGGATTACTTTACTATGTGGGGTGTTTGTCGTTTTGAAAAAATACTGAAGGTCGTTTTTTTCTCAACTTTTTTATCCGAGCCTTTAATGAAAATTTAAAAATTCCATTTGTAGATTTAGGTAGTTGTATATTTAATTGAAATTGCTTTATGCGCGCTCAGTGGTTAGTTTAATTTAATGTTGTAGTAGCAACAACAGCAACACTCTTCTATTTTAAAACCAAACCTCCATTTTATCAATCGACACAAAAAGATTGGTATGAAAATGCGTGCCCGTTGCAGCAATCATAAAAATATTACTGGACGGTTTACGGTAATTTAAAGCCGTTCAGTTTCGCCTGTGTATCCGTACGTACAAGTACTGCCCCACATTCGTACCTGAACTTTACATTTTATGCCGAAAATAAGCGGTGCCCTGATTCAAAAGAAACGGCTTCTTCAACCTTGAACTGGTCATTCTGGGTCAGAATGAACCGCCATTATTTTTTCCTTCACCACGGTCTCAGATCATATCAGCCGTTCACCTGAAAATTTCCGCACCCTGCTCCGGTGCGTTAAACCAATCCAAGAAAACAGAATTTAAAAAATTAACGTTATTGCTCACTGGTCATTTTTTATATATTTAGATACTTTGTACACGCCACGAGTGTCAACTTTTAATTAGGAGAATATTTATCATACTATCGACATGTAATATCAAACCTTTGTTGCAAGTAATATCATATCTTTCGATTAATTCAAAGCACAAACATTTGAAATCAATGATTTACAGAAATGTATAAAAACAATTGAAGAGTCCCTGTTTTACGTGCTAATGTTAATACTATAGTGATTTTTGGCACCTACAGTGCTTTCTATAAGGACTCTTAAATTTTTTTACTTTTTGCAATAAACTGAAATCAAGAAACAAGTTGAAGTCGTTCGGCGAAACTATTGCCGTTTGCAATATTTCTTACAAGGTCTCCCAAGTTTGTTCTTCAATGCTTGCCTTTAGTTTTCCAATTGTATCGACAAGAGTATTCTCAAAGTAACTTCATCAGAAAAAATAAGTACATAGTAGGAAGATCAAGAAACTTGCTGGTCACAGCATATATCACCAAATCGGGAGCTCAAGCGTTGCACAAATATTAGTATGGGTCCAATAATGCCCATACTAGGGTCCAATAATGCGACAATAGTATCGACAGTACACGAAACAGCAACAGGATTGTTTAATCTTAATCTCCCGATTTAGCGATGTGCCACGGCTAGCAAATTCTTCTGATTTGTTCCTTGTTGACTTCGTCTTATAGGGTCGCCTTAGAAAAAGTGTTTCTCATGTCGACATTATTAAAGAACTAGAAGCCTAAATTCAACAGAAAATTAGAAGCATCTTGAAAAAAGTATAGTAAAAGGTAACAGACAGTTTTGCCAAGCGAATTAAACAGTGCATTGCGAAACATGGAGGATATCTAAAAAAAAAATATATATATTTTTAGTCGCCTAAAAACTTTCGAATGATAGACTCTGGGATCACGAAATATTCCTCAGTTCATTATGTCTGATTAAACCAGATGAATGTGACTATTTTCACCCCAAAAAACTAAAAAAATTATAATTTTTTTTTATAAAATCGAAATCTAAATTTCGGGCGAAGCCGAGTAGCAAAGCTAGTAACGAATAAAAGTTAACAAAATTACTCGTCATGTGTTATTCTTCAAATAATCTGAAGTTAAAGTAACTTTTATTTGATTCGATATTTAAATAATCTTTTATTTACTTAATGCCCAACTCTGCAAAATATTCACGTTCCGTCACTCCACCCTCTATAATCCATACTAGCAACATCATAAGACAAAAAGATGCTAACTCTATTTCTTCTTCCATTCAAATATTAATCATCATCTCAACCCCCGAATCCTAAATCCGTTCGTAATAAATAAAAAAAATGATAAAAAAGAATCATTACCAAAGCAAGAATTCAGATTGATTAATTTAGGGGTAGTAACAAGTAGTTTCACAATAAACCTTTTAGGGTTTACATTCTTCCCAACAAATTCCAGAAGCATTGTATTTGTCCAGTCACCACGTTTCGTTTCAATCCTTTTAATTCAAAGTCCACGCATGTGTGCTAATTAATCCCGCGGCAATACCTATCTTTAATTAACGCGGGTCACCACGATCCTCTTCCTCGATATCGCCATAGAAGCACATTGGGTGCTTATCCTAATGCTCAGTGCTGCGTTACCTTTGATATGAAACAAGGTGACCAACACGCGAGGGGAGCAGACTTCAATACGAGTAACGGTGTAAAGAAACGCTCTGATGCCCGCCTAAGATATTCGTTATGCGTACCATACGGGTTGCCCATCGTACGGTCAGCCAGACAGGTAATCGTGATACAGGTCATGGTTGTTCCTCCGAGGTAGGCCACTCAACCTCTCGAGATTACGCGATTCTTTACGATAAGGCTGATAAACTGGCAGGACCGCGACCCACGTTAACCCTAGGGTGGCGAATGCGGGGTCCATTTTCACCTGTCTTAAGGGGTCCTACCTAGAAATTTTCGAAAAATCGATATTTCGATTTTTATATTTTCTTGAAGTGCAACACCTTGAAAATAGGTATTCCCTGAAATTGTAACGTCATCCGACCAAAATTGACAAAGTTATAAGCGTGTAAGTAGGTAGGTGCTTCTCGGTGTAGTGCTAAGACCCAAAACTTTAAACGCGTTTTCCTCAAAATCATTTACCAAAGTCGGTGACACACAAAACTAAATAATTAATGACCTGATTTATTTTAGGGTTAAATATCTAAGCGCTATCGAGAGGTTTTCCTTTTCTTGCCTAGATTTTTTTATACTCGAAAACGGAGCGATATTTTGAAGATGCAAAATTGCATATAAGATATAAGTATCCTATAAGTACTGCTCCTACTTTTCGGAAACTTATAAAAAATTTAAACACAGCTTCCGAAATTTCGATACCACTTCCCATACAGCACACTTCGTTGCGGCAAAGTTGCAGGATGGTTGCAGTAACCTTGCGATCTTGCATGGTTGCAGCGCAATGTCGATGTATGGTTGCGGCATAGTTGCCGTGCAAAGTTGCGCGGAGCGGACATAGAATTGTTGCTGTATAGTTGCGGCATAGTTGCAGTGCATAGTTGCAACTTAACTATGCCGCAAGTATGTCGCAAGTTTACCGCAACTATGCCGCACCTATGCCGCAAGTATGCTTAATCACTATATATACCATTTACAGTAATCTATATCCAAGAAGGTTCCGTAGCCCCAACGGTAACGCGTCAGATTGTCATGCGGGCGGCCCGGTGTTCAAGTCCCCCTGAACCCGATAACTTGTTTTTTATTTTTTTTCAACAGTTTTTCCCGTGGAAATATACTTTGTGAATAATTGCCGCAAAGTTGCCGTGCAACTTTGCAGCAGGCGGACATAGAATTTTTGCTGCATAGTTGCGGCAACCTTGCATGAGTCCTTGCCATCTTGCGCCGCAAGTATGCTGCAACTATGCCGCAAGGAGAGTGTGCTGTATGGGTTACAATGCTTAACCCCATTATGAGCAACTGTCAAATAAATGAGAATGAGAGGTGAATTATTCAATTTCAAAACGATCTCGTGATTCAATTTCAATTTGCGACGAGAAAGGTATAAAAAATATTCCAAAATTACTTAACGTTTCTAGAGAATAATTTCGACGATACACAGTAATTACGTTAACGGTAAGAAGCTTTTTAATAACAACCTTCCACTTTTGTACTTGTCTCTTTCTTTAGATTCACCGCTGCGGGTGGTGTGTAAGCGATCGGTTTTGTTAGATAATAAGCAATTTGAAAATGAACGTCAAACGAGGTGGTCATTACAGTGCACGTGTAACGCACACTGCGGTAGGCATCATTATAATTAATAATGCGATATCAGTTGAACGGAATTTTTATCTGTTGATGCGTCTCGCGTCGGGGCCATGCTGCGCAGGCAAATGTTAATTATTGAGTACAAGCCAAGGAAGCGGAAATCTTTGTTGCGCGTGTCTGATTAAAAAACGGCGTATGTATACTTTGTCAATAGTGTTCCTTTTTTCTTCTGTTGGGAATACTAACGAGACGCTCAGCCTGTATTATCGTTAGGATAATTGGAAAACGATCCACTGATCAGGTTAATTCTTTTCTATTCATTAAGGGGATAGTATAAAAGGATGTCGTAAGGGAAGCTTGAAATTTTATTAGTTGAAGGGGTTTCTAATTTTATACTTAAATCTTACGATCTTAACGCTTTAATTGCACCTTTAATCATGGTGGAGAGGTGTGTTCAGTATAATTGACATGATCTTAACAAGTACAGCTATATAAAAACGTATTAATACCTATGTCAAGTAAGAAATTAAACATCCTTCTTGGATTTGAAAGTACAAAAGTAAGATGGGGCAAGATATTTCATCGATTTTCAGCCCTCATTTCGACACATGATTCTCTATGAATTTGATTCATATCCTGTTATGAAATATCCTGCCCTACGATTTTATTTAAATTATTTTTTATTTTTTTGTACTGTATTTTTTATCAATTTTTTTTATATATTTTTTATTGTTTACTTTTTAGCGTCTGAGCTAACTTCATGTCGATTGAATTGATTACATTTGTGGTTATCAGCGAATCCTTCTGTCTTTAGCATCTCGAAACACCCGAAAAAACTGAAGTTTTATTATTTTTTTGTGCCATCCTTCTAAAAAAATAAATAAATTAGAGTATTTCTAGATTTCTACGAAGCACGTAGAGTTTTCTAACTTTACTTAAAAGTTAAAAGACGATTGGAACTTCAAACACTTCAACGTTTCTTGAAAAATAGACAAATTTCTCCCTATTCCTCCCAGTTGGGAAGCACTTACGCTAAAAAAAACTGACGGTTAACAGGTTCAATGGCAAAAGTAGAGGACACGGTCGAGTATAAAGCTTCTCGACTGGGCTGGATTTAACGTCGAAGGAGTCGGGTACGTTCGACGATGATTTCCGAATCGTTAAACGGGAACTATTTACATTAAAGAAGAAGTCGGCGCCGTTCGAAAGGAAGAGCACGAGCATAAGTGCCCCTCCGTTGCTGCGGTCGTCGCAGCCGAGGTGTTCCACTTGGCGGGGGTTTAATAGAAGTTTAATCAAGCCGTGTTTCAAATTGAATGCCGAACTATGGAGCGCGCCGATTCCACGGTGGATGCTTTTATCGAAAGGCTAATGTTTTTTCGATCGACCAGGTAACGCCGAATGGGGGACGGGGGTAGCTAGTGGAATTCAATTTCGCCCGTGAATATGTAGTAATAGAAAGTGTTATAGGGGCATAACATCGACGGTAAATTCGTAGACGTAATGGGAAACGGGTATATCGGTGCCGTTTCATATTTATCGGGGCAAATTGCGGCTCTCTCAAAAACCACATTATAATTCAAGACAGTGGCTGAGTATACACATATTTGACAAGATAACGGCCCTGCCAATGTATTATTCATTTCTCAACGTTATTTTCACGAGCACACTGGAATTGTTTACTGGTCATAAGTTATTTACTGTCTCCAAGTTTATTGCTTTCGTGTTTGCGGGTCGACACGCCTTTCGGTGAACCAGAAAAGTGTCTGGCCTGCTTACTGGGATTATGTGAATAATGAAAATGAGAATGTGGATAGACCTATTAAAAAAATTGATTTCGGATCGAAATCGGGATCGGAAAATTTCGAATCGAAATCATGATCGGAAAATCGAAATTGATGTTTAAAATTATTTGCCCATAAATGGGTGGAAGTGACTTCGTGTACAACGAGAGACATGTAAAATTACAAATTTGGTAAAAAAGGGCAGCCAAAGATTTTTCTGTTATTAAAATTTGACTAATGATTTAACTTTTCAGAATTTTTATATGGTTACACGCATACACCGATTGCTTGAAGATTGCTTATAACCAAAATGGATTCAATAGCATTAAAATCTTCAACTTACAAAATTTTGAACTGCACATTGTTGCCACAAAGTTGTACCTCGAAGTTAAAATAGTCGCGTTTTTTTTTAATAAAAAATAACAGTGGCATCGAGAGCTCGGGAGTTTTTGAAAAAAGTAATCAATGATACTAGTATTAACATTTGTGAATCTTGATATTAATTTGAAGGAATGAGAATATCTGATGAGAATTGCCTTGTAGAATGTTTTTGCATGTCAGGTTCAACGCGTTACGTCGTAAACACCTTATTACCGAGAACAGGTTTTATCAATGACAGCGGTACGTTAGAAAATCGTTTCATGCTTGTCATTATCAAGTCGTTCGTTCCACCTTAGATATCTTTATTAGCTCGAAGGATAGAAACGACTATGTAAATTCATTTTTACGGGATCTTCAGCGTTTACAATTTAAAAAAATGAAGATATAAAATCGTGAATTTACTTTTCGCCTTTTTATTGGCTTATCACAATCTTCTATAGTTGATAACTATATTTGACAGGTATCCTGTCAATTTTCATTACGTAAGATATACTATGTGAAGGTAGAGTTAAGCAGTGGCGGATTTAACAGGGCGCCTGATGAGCAGTTGCCGCCTAGGCGCCTGCAAAGAAGGCCCTCATCTCCAAAAAAAATTATGATTAGGTATAGGTATCCAAACACTAGATTTTTTTGGTACTACTACACTTGGCCCATTTTTAGTAAACTACCACTTCATTTCCCCTCAAAGTGGACCTCAGAAGTAGGGTTGGTCGGCTTTTAAAAACCGTCTTTTTTTATAAATTTGTAAAATTCGAAAACCGGTTTTTAAATTTTAGAAAACCGGTCAAAATGTTAACGTTTTTAATGAAATTATTAATTCAGTTCTAAATTTAAAAACCGGTTTTCTATACTACTAAATATTAAATGAATTCAATTCTACGGATTTGTACGGATTGTAGTTTTTTTATTTATTTGATTTTGTATAGATAGAGTGTATATTATTTTCCTATATTTTTGTAATTCAAAAAATATTTAAAAAAAACTGAAAAATTTTAAAATCTAAGTACAAATATATATTTTCTATTTTAATTATAGTTTTTGGTGAAAATTCGAAAATCGGTTTAACCGTTTTTAGGGGAATAGTGGAATTCGAAAAACATTTTTTGTCAAAAGTCGGTTTTTGTATAAACCCTACTCAGAACGTTTGCCACTTGGGCCTGAAATACTTCCAGTCAATCGTCTACTTGGGGGCCATGTAATAAACCCTGTGTTGCAAATCGGTAACAAAATTCAACAGTGTAAACGTTTCTATAAACATTTTACTTGGCTCATGGCTAAATTATACCCACAAATCGTAGAGCATCCAGTACAACGCGTGTCCCCAAACTTTACATAACTTAACATAATGTCGAACAGGCTCGAACACTTCGGCTCGTCCAATTTTTGTTCCGTTACGTGTTACAAAAGTGCCGTCCGCGCTGCTGGAAATCACTGTCCTCTTCTCCGTTCTGTTACAAGCACAGACGGGATCTTCGCGCGTGCATATGTGCGCCTCGATTCGATTGATGCGCGGAAACTTAACGGGAAGAGAGACAAACAACCGAAATCTGTTACGCGAAACGGGCCTCCCTGCTCGTCCTCTTTCGAGATTGCCTTCTAGATAACTATATATACGTTTTTTTTCGTCGTTTTGTACGAAAGAACCGCAACCGTTTCTTTACGACGCCATAAATCCCGTCCTTTTGCCCCCATCGCCACTTCGGCAGGATGAAATCGAATCGCTTCTATCCGCGCTCGCCGCGTACAGTTGTGAGTTTCGTGAACGTTTCGTTAGTGGTGAGTCAAGAGGCTTGAGTTATTAATGCACGAAGGTAATAACGTTTTTCTTCTAGTGTTTAGGTGTCAATCTTTATCTTTATATTATATGTGTAATTTAATATACGTATATTAAATGTGAGCACATATCTTGTGAGAGTGGAGTGAATTTTTGGGCAAAATATTTTTGTGTTTCTGTTTTGATTGATTTCTACATTTTTGGCCATTTTCTAAAAGAAGGATTTGTTGAATGTCTGTAATTTTTAATAATCTAAAACTTATACTTCTGTACTTTTTTTCAGTTCATATAATATATTTTATATAATTATATCTTACGGGGGCATTTGAACTTTATAATTCTTTTTAATTTGATAGATATCCAGTCCCAGTTGCCTCCAAATAAAATATGCTATAATTCGCAAAATCACGACAAATGGACATCCCTCGTTTCCCCTCATCCTTCATCATAATGTTAATAAAAATTTCCACCTAATTCAACCCCCCAAAAAGCACTCCAAAATCACTAAAAGGAAAATAGATGCCTGAGACCGCAGCGCAGCCAAAATCTCCTTCGAGTACCCAACCCGCGGGTGGTGAAATTTGCAAATTGCCGAAAGTGTCGTGCAGAAGCAGAAAAAAAAAATGAAAAGTCGGGTGCTCACCGTGCAGAGCCCAGCGATCAGGAGCGTCCACATGATCTGGTTCTTTCCCTTTCTATCCGGGCGCTTAGTTGGTCGGCGTGAAACACGCGAAAACACACTCGCTGGCAGGAGGAATCGCACCGCCAGAGGGATGCAATTTTGACGATGATTCCCGGCGAACTGAGCCGCGTGTACCACGGAAGAATTCTCCCTCCGTGGTAGATGTTCCTCCAACGGGCACCGTCCTCTGGAGGGGAGGAACGGAAATCAAGGAACCAGAGAACCACCGGCCCATCCAGAGTACTGTTAATGCATGCTTGCTGCCTCCGCTAACAACCATCCTTACCGCGTCCTCCTCGCTAGCAGTGACGGCCTCGAACGGACACTGCGTCTCTTCTTTCCTTCGGTCCACCTCTGGGATACTCTTCGCCAGGCGTCTCTCGCCTGTCCCTTCCATCCTCGTAGCCCAAATATCAGTGGTCCATCGCGTCGAAGCGAATGCAGGTATTACAGGGTGGGTGTCAATTTTAGAGTGTTTGTTGGTTCGACGAGGGCGGTTGAAACTGATGAATCGTTCTCATGCAGCTGATGAATTGCAATCTGTACGCTAGAGGGATTGCAGTTTAATTTAGTTCAGCGAAATGGCGCACCATTTGTGTCAGCGTGGAGAGTTCGCTTAGTTTTAATTAAGCCCTCCTGGGCTCCGCGCACGGAAGTTTATCTTCTGCAGAACTTAAGGGTTGGAAAGACGTTTGAAAACTGCGCGCTTGTACCGAGAACTGTGCAATTTCATTTTTCACGCGGGGTATAATCGCAAATAAAGTTCAGTTCGAAGAGGGCGCCTTTGCTAATTGTTTATGGGATTTATGAATTTGTAGGAGGATCTTCAAGATACTGCTGGCACCTTAGATTTTTGTTTAGGACGTTTCGAGTTGAAACAACTCTTGATGATTATATTAATTGTAAAACCGCAGAAACGTTGATTTAGAAAGGATTTATGTAGATATAGAATAGTTTGATTGTTTAAACTTTAGTTGCAATGGACAATTATTTTCTGAACTAAGCTCTTTGCATTAGAATCGTGGAAAATTCTTTGAGAAGAAAAAGTGAAAGAAATTCGAAGTTTTTAATATACATAGGTATTTTATTTTTTAATTCATATGGAATTAAGTGTAGAAAAATAAAGCGAAATGCAGTTGCACTGAGGAAGAAATCGACATGATTATTTCTAATGGTGGGCCCGTATTTATTTGTTTTCCCCGCTCAGTTCTGTTGCAAGAGGATCCATTTAATCAACGAAGGATAGAAAAGATTATTGCCCGTGAAAGATTTTTACTGCGAATCAAAAGCTCATTTCGGTTTCTTTTACTCGCCGAGGCATTCCGGACTAGGAAGCGTCAGTGAACTGGCGGAATCGCGAAACATTACGTGATTCTGACATGCATAAAAGGCGAATTGCTTAGCCGGTTGCTGACTTTTCCGGTGCGTTGATTTTGGGTCAATGCCAGTATTCGATCGAACACGGCAGAACTGTACGGAACAGAAATACTCGCTTAAATATTCAAAGGTTCACGAAATACAAAAGTGTTAAAAAATATGTTTTCAATATTATAATATAGTTCTAAAAAAATTATAGTGGCATTTATTTAGATATTTAAGAACTCCAAGCTTTTCCAATTTGGATAATAGTGAAAATATTATTGAGTCACTGTAATAATTGTTGCAAATCGTTAGATAAAATTAAACACTTTATTATTAGCCCGAGTATCTACGAAAGTTTAGGAAATGTGAGAGCGTTATTATACTCCAGCGTTAAAAAATTAGATTTTTATTGTTCAGTGGTATATTTGTTTCTTTTTAAATATTTCAGCATGAGCATTTGGTACAAATTTTATGGCGTCATTGTAATTATTATTGCAGATGCTTAAGTGAGCTTAAATACTTTATTTTGTTTACGAATGGTAGCTTTAGTGAAGAGACTGGGCCATTTTTATATATGTCGAACGAACCTAAAATTCCGCAAGACTAAATTGAAAAATTAAATGTAACTTCATTCGTGTGAGAAAAGGTACATAAGAGTACCTGCAGTGAGTCAATACTAGGATAAATTGCGTGGCACTTATTGCACCTTTAAAATTGAGTCCATTATCTCGAATTGTCCGGAAACGCTTTCCTCTGATTGATTCGAACATCGTGGTAAAATAATGAAAGAGGAGAAGGAAAGACTGGTTGAATTGTAGTAAGGAAAAGTAATGCAACATTTGCGAATAGTTATATAATTGTAAAGTAGGACAATAATAATTAATAGAAGGCAGACTGTCACTGATACGATCTCGCGCATTAGAACACAGAATGACATTTGGTTCATTTTTCTCAATTATGCAAAAATATTATTGCATAAGTATACTCAGTAATTTTAGTATTTATGAATATTAATTTTTATAGTTATTTTTAGTGACAGAAACTTATCAGCAAGCTAGCAGTGTATTTTTAACCCTAGAATCGTATACTGGGGCCATTTTGGTCCAAACGATTACTTCCTGCTTCTGAAGTTCATTGAACAATATATCGACAACTTTGAGTGCGAAAATAGTAAAATTCTGCAATATATTCTTCAAGTTTTTTTACTGATAAGAACGTTGAATTATTTTTTATTAAAAGTCATACAAACTAATGTTTGAAAAAGCTGATTTATTTGGCAACAGTTTTCAAGGTAGGATCAGAGGGGTGACAGTTTGGGGGATAGCTTCTCTCTTGAAGTTACATCTAACAAAATACTTGTTTCTTAGTTTCGATTATTTTAAAGTATCGAAAATTTCGCGGATACTACCTACTTGTCGGTTGAAAATTTTCAAATATCTGATTTGGTAATTTCGTGGTATTGTTGGATATACACAAGGGAAAGCATTTTATACTATACAGATGAAGGTTGGAAATACTTTATTTTTATAAGTAACAGTGTCTGATATAAAATATTCAGTGATGAACCGAAAAAGATAACAGTCTAATAATTGTTAGATATACTTCGTTGCGGTTTATTTATTGAAATACAACAAATTCATTTGATATAAATTATAAACAATATTCTATGACCATACGCGTAAAGACTTATTACTTATTGGAGACCTGAAATTATGAACACTTGAATCTTACAAAGTACCTCATTCGCTTAATTTACAATTATATCGTCAGACAGTAAAAATTAGAAGAATTGTACAACATTTTCTACCCACAACAATTGTTGCAACCCATTGAGGGGGGCTAAAAATCAAATCATAATAGGTACAAAAAATCTTTAAACTCACTATAAATTTAAAAAAGTTCTTCAACACATGTAACCAGGAGAGCATGAAGACTTTTGGACAAATTAGAATTTCGAATTGTTACTTTAAAATCGATTTAATATGTAAAATATTTTACACATAGAGTGGACGAATACTTTTCTGAGTAACTGCATACGTATGTATATCCACGTTCAGCTAGTGTACGCGATCCGCGCGGGGACCGCCTATAGGCGTTCAGCGAGTATGATTAACAAATACAATTGAAGGACCCCCGCACGCCGTGTTGCGCACAGCGTTTGAATCCCAGCAGCGAAAAGGTTGATGCCCCGGAATCACTTGATCCTCTTCGTTATCTCGCGAATTTTTGAAACCGACCATGTTTCGGTCTCGCCGCGCTTTATTTTTCACCGCGAGCGCGGCTTTCGTTAGCCGCGCGTCAGATGCTTGCGTAAAAAGTGAGAATGACGTGTCGCCGTCCGCGTGCTGGCCATTTTCGTGCCAGGTTTACTGTACTTGTCACTGACTGAACGGCTAATAGAGCATAGTGCGATGTCACGCATTCGAACGCGACGAGATTACTCCTCCCCCCCCCACCTCCTCCCCCCTCCCCCTCTAACCGTGGCCCGGGCGAAATTGCACTCCCGTTATTCTATATCGAAGCGGGTGAACGATTGTCCGCGACTCTGCCCACCGCGCGAAACGATTGCTTTTTAACTAAATCGAATCGTTCCGTCCGCGCCGCTACGCCCACTCCCTTAACGAGGGAAACCGTTTCAATTACGGCACGTGTACTCGTTGTAATTACGTCTGCTGCGTCGGCTCGCTTAGAAGGGGTTTCAGCAATAATCGTTGACCGTTACCGTTTGTTACGCTTCAAGACGGAAAACGTATCCGTTACACGCGTATCGTCCACGAAAGTGGACGGCGATCATCACGGAAACCGTGTACGACACGGATAGGCCCCTCTGTTTTCGGCTTTTCATCGGGTCCCGCTCGTTTAAACTGTTACACCTAGATTGGCGGCTAAAAGAGGCGAATGTTTTTTTTTTTTTTCCAGCGGAAGCATATATTTTTACAGAACTTTTTGCACTTAAAAGAGCAACATTTAAAGAATATTTGGTAACTTTTTTTAGAAAAATATTTACGTTTATAATAAAATTACAACCGATATGGAAGAAGCCTTTTTAAAAAGTCGTTTTTGCGGGGAGCACGGCCATTCAGAATCAGATTATTTAAAATTAAAAACGAAAATGATTTCTTCGCACACCAAGAAGTATGATAAGCAAAAATCACGCGAAAAAATCGAAACTTCAACTTTAAATAGCCGCCATTTTGGTTTGAATTAACATTTCGGAAATTCCCTCCGTGAATTAGAGGATACATTAATATACTAACGAAACCTTTTTTTGTTTTTTGGTTTTAGAAAATTTGGTTCCGAATTTTTAAAAAGACTTCTTGCATGTCGATTGTAACTTGAAAAATTTAAACTTTAGACTGGACTCTCTTGAAAGATATTTATTTACTGTTCCTTTTCTATAGTATTAACAATCTCTAATTTTTCAAAGCAAACCTCTCATTTTTAACCACAAACAGAAACAGTAGAAAACAAGTTACTAAATCTCTCAGGATAATCGCGTTTTTTTTTTCATGCCTTGTCGTCATTGTACGCGCAATTACATGTCCAGAGTGGCAGTGGTTGCACGTTTCCTTTATTTATTCGCCTGTTAATCTTGAACTTGAGCCGGTTGAACGATAGGTATTCGGAAGTCGAGGAGAATTCCGCCGACGCAGAAATCCGAGACTCGCGAAAAATGGAGTACTACGGGGTAATAAAATTGCAAAAAAGCATTTATCCTCGGTCTTTTCGCGCCGCTGAATACGCCTGGGAACGCTTCGACTAACCATGCTACAGTCGCGCAAATCATTTCGTAGAATCAGTCCTTTTAAACGACAAATTCGCGAAAAGTGTCGATTAAACAATTTTATCAACTTGTGTAACAAAAGTCTTGCGCGTTTGTGCGTATCGCTGATAAGGCGCAAGTACACAACCGCTCGTAATGGAAAAGCTTGCTTCTAAACCAGTGTTTCCCAACCTTTTTTGAGTCGCGATCCCCTTTTGTAATATTCAAATAACCCGCGACTCCCCGCCCCCATATAAGGTAAGTTAAATTTAACCAGATAAAGAAAATACATTAAAAATAAATATTCCAAAATATAATGCTAATTTACTAATATTTAATTACCGTACTACAGATATTAAATATACTTGGAGATATTTAATATATTTAATAGCTTTTCTTTTTTTTTTTCAAAAATGAAAAATCAGTGTTACATAATTAATAGAACATGCCAATGTAATTATATTAAAATAAATATGTGCTAAGAATCACAATCAAAACACTTCGCGACCATTGGATGTCACGACCCTAAGGTTGCGAACCACTGCTATAAACTATTGGCACCCTCCAAAGAAAAAGGAAAAAGGAGATTAACGTAACTACGATTGAAATAATTCAAGAACTTTGTAAAAAAAATGGATTCTATTCTTTAAATAAATTTTTTTAATCACCTAATGAATTTTATTGAATCTACATTAAAAATATTTTTAACCGTTCAACTCGGCTCCCCCAAGATTAAATCCTGAGTGACCGCTACTGATAGCTATACTACATAGTTTCAATGGATGCTCAGATCACGTTCAAGTATTTTAACGATATAAATAATTTGCAAATGCTGGGAACATGAATATAGCTCGATACTTTATTAAGTGGAAGTAAACTGGAAAATATATAAAAATTACGAAATATGGAATTACTGACTTTTTTTCTAATAATAATAAAACCTGACGTTTATTGTAATCACGCACCTAACCTCATTCCTTAAAATTGATTCAACAGAAGGTGTAATGTATCAAAAATACCATAAGCATTCTATACGTATTCGTAGGAGACGTTGATATTTATTATATCGTAAGATCACATTTGTTTCCCCGTCACGTCTTTTTGCTGTGATAACATCGCGATCCCAACAACAAAAGATTTAACAAACACCCCTAGTGTCCGATTATTAATTGTCACTGTACTTTTCTGTGGCCACGGACTCTCAATTAACGAGCCACCAACGGCGGCAATTTCCTTTTCGCTGCCTGTTACACTAATCGCGATGGTGCAGTAGAAGTATTTCGAGCTCCACGGTTCGCTGTTCGTGAAAAGAAGACCGAGATGATCGCCCGATAACTGAGAATAGGCACGAATACTTATTGCCGAGATATTGGAGGGATCATTCCTCTCTTTCCAATGTAGGTAATTTCTACTTTTTCCAAATCCCGATCGTTTCTAATGCAGTATGTTGACGGACGTAATATAGCAGAGAGATACTTGATAATTTAAGATTATTTATAAAACTTCGTCCCACAGTGGATTATAAATGGGACGAATTTATATTGATAGTAGCAGTTGTTGATATAAAGAAAAAAATAAGTTTGTACATCACGTTAAAATAACAGTTTAGCATTTCGTATTTTTGCAAGATTGTAAAATGCAACATTTTTCCCTCAATTGACTATCGGAAAATTCAAGAGTCTTTGTAGAAAACACTGTAAGTGCCAAAAATCAAATTCTACACTATAGTAGCACGTAGAACATTTTCCGATAATTATTTTTAAAATTTTGGCAATTAAAGTGTTTTCTACAAGAACTTCAATTATAGTACTAATCGGGCGAAAAAGGATCACGACTATTTAATAAAATATTTCATTATGATACTGTAAACAGTATAGGAAGTGTACAGCTACGTAGCATGTTTTCTTCTTTAATTCTACGAAAGAGAACGGGACATGTCGATGCACCCCATTATCATCCAAGTATTCAGCGAATCGAAAGAAGATGATAGAGAAATCCCTTGTATTTCACGCTCCGTTAGTTGGTGAAAAATTTCCGGTGAGCGCAAACTCACCTCGCAAATTCCTTCGAATGCCTCCGTCTTGCCGAATTCTAAAGGGTCCTCCGTTGATAGCCGCCTCAGTAAGCGAACACTTCTTTAATCTTCCACGCGGCGCACTATCCTGTTTACGCTCCGGGGCGTTCGGCATGCTTTATGGAAGTCCATAAGCGGATACAACGGTCCACTGCATAGGCATTCGTATATTTAATTCATTTCTGGCTTTATCTCGATTGCTACACTCATTCGAGACGCGTTTCATATCACATTGGGAAGTCACGCCGGAGACTTCTGTTGTTTTTCCTCTAACCGTGCAGTTAACGTTGTTTCCAAAACGAAAAACGAAGATGCACGCGCCGCGCGCCACAGGGTTTAATTGCCTGCATATTACACTTCATAATTTTACGAGGGAAAAAAATATGGAATACTGTCAGAAGTTTGCATTCAATGATCGAAGCCGGCGTTAGAATTTCAAGTCTTTATTTAATTATTCAATACGAATGAAATTTAACATGTAAATGCAACAAGTGCATCATTCACTTCTTAATAAACCTTGTACAAAAATATACTTTTCAATATCGCTACTTTGTACGTAAACTCACTAGTGATGAGTAGAAAAAAATACATAATATCCTAATCTGAAAATCGTGGGAGATAATTTGGATGAGGCTTGCGCATGTTTCTACGTCCGAGCACAGTTTCTAAACATCGCTCGTTATAACGTTAATCCGATTAAGTAAAAAAAAAAGAAAGAAAAACAACGAGCATAAAATTAATCGTTAAACAAAACGAATGTTAAATATCTCTTTGTATCGTAAACTAAAAATAATTAATGTGTTATTTGTACATACTTCTGTTAACTAAGTAGAGTTTCATATCCCGTGTAAGGATACAATGTATACTCTGTCATAACGAAGATAAAACTTAAATACAATACTGCAACAAATAACACACGCATTTTATCACGCTCGAATAATGTTATCGTAAATATAAACGGAATGATTGTTGAACTCGGTACAGTTGTAGCAGTATCTATAACAACAGGGATCTTATAATTAGTCAAAAGGCACTGAAACGTTGTTAATCCTCCGCTAAAACTGTACCGTTCTCGGATGATTCTGACTTTATTTTGAGCGGCGAACTAGAAGTAGTAGTGTCCGGACTCTCGGCACCGGAGTCACACTTATTGTTATTCTGTTTGTCGTCCGCGATTTTCGAATTCTCCTTTATCTCATTCTTGACCGTTGATATCCTGGATTTAGGTTTCTTCTCAGGGTCGAAGTGACCTTCCAGAACGATCATCAGGTCCTCCATTTTCTTTTCGTCGGCCGTAGTCAATTTTTCTTTAAGCAACTTATTTAACCCCTCCTTCTGCCCATCGCTCCAAGCTTCCTATAACGCGTTCCGCATTATAATTGATGCATTTAAATTAAAAGTAAAGATCTGTTTATGTTGTACGAACTTTTAATTGGGAATATTCTATTCCCGACTCAGCTAGCAGTCGCCGTAAAGGACTAGCGTGTTGACGTTCACGGCGATTCACACGGAACAGAGCTCCGAAAATAGGTTTTAAACTATTCTGACGTTCCCACACTATTTTCAGTTCTGAAACAAGGTCGACACAGCAATCATTCGAGTTCTAAATAATAAATTATTTTGTTATACAATCTTGTTTAATTTACGATCTTATATAACCGAGAATATATACCTGCATACTCTTGCTCCTCGACTTCTACTGGCTGAACGAACTCCCTAATGAATTCTACAGATTTCTTCATGGCACTATCACTGTCGCCACTGCCGTCTGCAGTACTTTCAGCTGTGTCTTCTAGTGAACTTAAGTGTTGTACTATTTGTAAAGCCAAGCATGCTCTGTCTGTTGCATTATCTAATTCCTTTTCCTTCAATTAGAAAATAAATTCTATTTAATTCCTGTTTCTGTTACAAATATTCTTACGGTCTAGTAATCTCTTTGATAAATTAGAATTTGAAACAACGAATTATTTATGCATGAGATATGAGAAATTGCAGTAATTTTCTTTTACTAAACAAAGTGGCCTTACTTGATTAAATAACGTTCGCGACAGAGTTCTAAGGGAAAATATGCGAACTGTGTTCACATACTTTGCTTCGGCCACATTAAATCCGTTTGCAAATCCTTTAACAATTTCCTTAAATCTTTCCAGAAGATTATATTTCTTTAACGATTCGATTAGCATGGCAGGAATAACTTTGCGCGGCTCGTGATACACCAATATTATTCCGTCTGTTGCATCTCCTCTAATAGATTCCAGCCATGCCAGGAAGTCTGTTAACCCAGACACTTCGCTCTTGCTCTTTAGTACCTGTAAAAAGATACAAAATTTAATATAATCGATAAGAAAATGAGGCTTTGCTGCTAAGAATAAATGACTACCTTATTAGTTTTGCTATCTTTAAGTACTCGAAACTTTCCAATGGTTACTACTTTCATATTGTGCCTCTTCATAGCTGGTGGATTGAGATCCTTGAACGGCATTACGTATTGGGAATACGAGGATGTGGGTGTGTAGCCAGCTATTTGGCAGATTTCATCTATGACTTTCTTCCCTGTGGTATCCATGTCCCATCCAACTATTCTGTAGTTGCCTGGACCAATACCCATGGAGCAAGGCTTTCTGGGTGGGCTATCTTTCCCATTCTCCATTACTGTCGATGACACCATTTTTCACAGCCAACAATCTGTAAATAACACATCACACTTTTTCTTAACTACTTTAACAGCTAAATAGAAGCCGTATAATTTTTTTTATGAAGAGGAGATAACTCCTTATTCTTTGATTGTGAGAAGATTATTTATTTTCGTTTTGCATTAGCAGTAATAAAAAAAATAGTAATTGTTTATTCACTAAGAGATATAAGAAGGCCAGCTAAAAGTATAATTTAAGATAGTCAATCAGCAGAAAGAAGTCTTGTAATTTCATGTGAATATTATTATTGATTACATCGAGCATTAATTAATTATATTTACACATGTAACAGTAAATTACGCGAGTGGCGTACTATATTTCATTTTTTAATTGAGAACCTCGCGAGCACGACTGTAAAAGATAAAGATATGTACCGAAACTGACGACAAGTTTCTACAGTTTATAAATTTCCGACTGAATCGCGAGTTTCACGCTCGAATCTGCTCGCAGCAAATGTTTGGGACGAGCACTCGGTTTTTGCACAAGGGCGAGATATTTCGGTACGTGTGTAGTGTAGAGAAGATTACACGCGCACCGGCAAGGTCGACCTTGGGAATCAATACAGTACACAAATACTTTGGAACAAAGGACTAATAGCTGAAGACACGTCTAATAATATCGTACACCTCACCTTTGGTAATTCGCTTAATAATTATTCACCGGAGGAAAACCGACTATTACGAGGCAAAATATCTTCCTTCTCGCCGTACAACATCTGCTTAAGAACGTTGCGAAGATAAAGCGGCACAAATATTTACCAGAAACGGGGAGACAACACGGAGAGGTACGGATCCCACGTTGCGCCTCGAAATGACTAATGTTAACGTCGACGTCGAGAATTCGGCTTGCGCGACCGTTACCGCAGCCTACGGTAATAACGAGAGAAAAAAAGTAAATGACGATCTAGCCAGCTGGTACTTCGTCCGGTGCATCCACCGGCCAATAAGAAAACTGAATGCCGCGTGAATTTTTCTGATCCCGTGACGTCCGCGGAACGCGTTCCGAAGTCGCGACAAGTCGCACGAATCGTGTCACGTATGTAAAACAGATATTCTCTCGTCGCACGTGGGCCGGGCCGCGGACTCGTAGCCTCGCTTTCAATATTATTTCAGTTTCTGTTCGATTCCGCGTGCCATTAAATCCGTCACGATTCACTCACCGGGCTCGCGTGCCTTCTCTCGAGTCGTTTCTTCTCTCTCTCTCTCTCTCTCTCTCTCTCTCACTATCTCTCCCTCTCTCGCGCTGAAAGTCTTCCTGCGACACGCGTAGCGGACGACAACACTGTATAAATCCTTAGCAGATACTGGAAACCACTGGAACGCAGCGTAGACGCATTTGAACGCACGTGCGAGATTGGCAGTAAACTGCCCGCTCGCCTATTTGCGCGTGCGTCGTCGATCCGACTATCACGTGGGTTCTAATGTCACTAGTGGGTGAAGGAGAGACCCTGACAATTGCGAATCTAGCAGTACGCGATCGGATTGAAACGGCCGGGTTGCGTATTTCTTTCTACTACATACTTAGTTGCTTCTCGAGCACGCGGAATTGGTAGAATATAAATACACGTTTCGAAGTATCTCGCGCGTACGCGGTGGCGCGCACAATGTCTGTGGCCCGTTAGATCCTTGGAGACGAATTTTAGATTACACTTTGGAATTCGTGCTGTTCCAATTACGATATGTTGTGCGAACCTAATACTGTCTGAAATCTTACGCGCTCAACGACGATGCAGCTTGTTTTGCGAAAATCAATATGAAAGGAAGAGGCTCGTACTTAACCTAACAGTTAAAGGAGATCGAATTACGACTGAAATATTAAACAAAGATCGGTTGGTAGATAATTAAACGGTAGAGTAGTCACTGAAATAGAAATCTCTAAACCCACTGGAAGGAGAAAAGAGACCAACAGAAATCGTATCGAGGTTACCAATATTATTAGCGTAAAATCAATTTACCCAGAAAAGGAGGAAGTTCGTTCGGGATCCGCTACTGACGAATGTCAACTCGATTGCAACGTTCTAAAGATACACGGCCGTCTGTGTCATCCTTATCTGCTATGAAAGTGATTATACGACGCGCGAGTGTGTCATACGGTAGAGAAAAAAATCACGATTGCGATTACTATTGTAAGCATTCGTATCGTTAGTAACGATTCGTTACTGATCGGCCGTATGGAACCGGTTCCCAAGCAAAATTCATTAGCTTACGGATTGATCTTGTTTAGCGGCGGCCGCGACCGTCGGGGCGCGCGCATCTGCATAAAAGTTGCGGGCTCCATCCGCGCGTTGCACTCTGCAGAATTGTTGACAGTGGCGATAAATTAGCCTACAGCTTATCTCTCGTTATCTGTTATTTATCCTTTTTCAGAGCGCGGCACGCGCTTTCTAGCGCTGATAAATTGCTTCAAATGGGTCATACGTATACGCTGCGCCGCGGCTCTCCTCTCTTTTTTCTGTCTTCCCGTTCTATCCGCGGAATTCCTATCGCGTTAGTTGTTTCGAATTTATCGAACTATCCGCGGCGCTTAGCGCGAGAGAAAACTGACGTGTAAACTGCGCGCCCAACTACGTCCATTACGAACTTTTTGCGCGATTAAATTTCCATTACGATATACGTTTATGTATTTATACGGCGGTAATTACCGCCATTAAGATAGTACGCTCCGCTGCACGTATTTTAATTTCTGATACTTTTTCCTACTTTTTTTTCGAAGCTTTATTCTCTGTTCGCCATTGGGAAGCTCAGTATTAGAACATTTTAAAGCATATTGTTACATATGTAAGTGTTCGATTCAATGTGCCGTTTCAAATTACTCTCGTTCGCGATTTGTTTATGAAGCGCGTTTAATATTTAGCGTCTCATAACTCACCTCGAGTTTCATTTCGATGGAGCGAAAGCAAGCGCAAGCGTGGAGATTCTTTTTCTTTAGTTTCTAGCAATTTCGAATCGACTTTAGCCTAATTGCAATTGATTATTGAAGGAATGGTATATCTTGCAATTTTATAAACATGCTATTTTATTTTGGTAAAACACTTTAGTATACATTTTAATGAAATGAAAAGTAATGTCGACGTTATAAATTGAGTAACTACTAACCCTTCAGAGTTTACCACTCCCTATTTGAGCATTCTTTTAATTTAATTTAAAAAATGTAAGCTGTAAGCATTACGTCCTGTATCTAATATATATGCATAAATGCACTTGCAGAATTATTTATTTAATACAAAATTATGTTTCTATGGCCAGTATAATACAAATATTATACCAACTATGAATAATTCGTATTCTAACGGGCGAAGCATACAATTAGAAAATAAACAATCTCTTTATTATTTGAAAGGTAACGTTTATTCGAAGCTGAAATATTACTTGATCGATTGTTGGCTAAGAGAAATATCTAAATAGCTGTTTGATGAAATAATATTGTGTTAGAAAGCCGTGTTTGAAATATTATAACTGATTATAGTTTGATAATATAATATATTTTGTTAACGTTCCTATAAACAACACCGGTTACAACTTAATAATTCTAAGCCGAATGCAACTAGGGTTTCCACTCGTACTTAAAAATAAAGTATCGTACGTTATTATACGTAAATGTACTATATATTTTTGAATAACAATAAAGTATGCGTAATGATATTACGTGAAACGTAACGCAATATTATTGTACGTAGTTCTCGACGTACACAAACCATGATCATTTCAAAGGAATTTCTTATCTTCTGCCTGTTCCTGCCACCTCAGCATTTACTGAGAAAGTTTTCTCTATCATGAACGTGAAGCGGCGAGGTGAGAGAAACAAGGCCTCTCTTAATTTAATAAATAATGAATTTTTATATAAATTTTAATATCACTATTGAGTGCAATAATGTCATTGAGTTATTTAAAAATAATAAAAAGTTGTTCTGTAATGCTAAAAGTAATAAGAAATATATTTGGAAGAAACAAATACTAATAAGATTAAAATGTACTTTTTGATTTTTCGAGCGTAGGTACTTTTTTTATACTCCGTTATTTTCTAAAAAAAGGTGGCAAACCTAGGTGTGTGCCACCCATAAGCTGTTTTTGACGCTCTGTATCTTTTTTCCAATACGTAAATCCTACGTAGATTGTAGAATATCTCTGTTTTTACAATTACCGAGATAGCCTACCTTCTATATCCAAAATAAATACCATTTTTCCAAATTTTTTAACGAAACTGTAAGTGCAACTGAAGTACATACAGTACTTTGCAGTAGAGAAATGGATTTATGGAAATATCACATGAAAATGCTGTGTCTTATGTTTTAAATGGATTATCTGCTTTATTAAATTAAGGATAGCCCTTATTGTTGGTAATAAGATGAGTAATTTCTAATGTGTATGAATCTAAATCATGGAATAGAACGTGTGGTGGTGAGTTAGTTGTTTAGAAAGGAATGACCACAAAATCCTTATCGGCTAGATTCCTAATGACTATAATAGAATGCTAGCAGAAAGTTAGTCATCGAACAATCTGTTTAAACAGAAACTTGTGTCATACTTAAATTCTCAAACAGTCGGTTTCTTCCATTCATTATCCGTTATTTAAATAACATTTTACTGGATCTCCATTTATCGTTATTACAAACAATAACTGAGTGTTTGTTTATATAAAATGTTGTCTAAGTAACCGTTAAATTGAATAGTTTAGTTAAAAATTGTTGATTGAAACTATATTACTATTTATCTGTTCTCTATTTAAATAAAATTGCTCTCTATCTGTCTCGCATTTTGAAGTGCAGCAAGAAGCTCAATAATTTGTGCAGCATAGATTTCAGCATGGAAGCAAAAAGATTCATAATTTGGAAATGATAGTTTCCCGAACACAAAGTAGAAACGAATGCAAATCATTCCATACTTTCATGCACAAAAAGCTCTCGCGGCGGAAACGTCCCCCGAGTATTGTTTTCCACTCTAATAACATGAAGATGTAGCACACAACGTGTAAACACGACCACGAGAACCAAAATTTATTCGATATAATTTTCATTAAGCTTATAAATAAAATGACTTTATTTTGAGATTCACATGGTTTCATGTATATTTAACACGAACTGAGTTTCATTAAGTATCTATCAGAGCAAATCGCATAAATTGTAATTTCACGGACAGCTTTAAAAACGATATGAAAATAGTAAATGATAGATTCAGAAAACTGAACGAAGCAGCGGGTAAATATTAGTACGGAAAACATTAAAATGTGCTGATAATACTTCGCGGAGAAGTAAATTGATGGATATTGGAATTTCTGAGAAGAAATTCTGATGCGAAAAATATTTGAAATTTTAATAAGACGCGCTAAACAGGAATGTTGAGGTCGGAAGGGCCACGATCAGGTTTGCGTTTAATGAAATCCATTATTCGCAGTTATCTCACATTGTAGTTACATAATTGTAAATAAGTAACATGACTACTTCTACATCGGAATTCGAGAGAAAAAGGGAGAAGGGAGACAGAAAGAGAAGAAACGAAGACAATGAAACACGTTCGTACGTGGATTAATATACAACCTAGCTTTGATGATCACGATGAAATCGATCACACGTCTACACATGGCACACAATATTTTTCATCAGAAACGATGGAAGAATTCTCGTGGAGTGTATTTGGATGAAATTAAAAATATAGTAAAAAGAAACAAAAAAGAACAATCCCATTGAGTTATTTAAAAATGATAAAAAGTTGCCCTGTCATGCTAAAATCAATAAAAAATATTTTTGGAGGAAATAAAAACTAATAAGATTAAAATGTGATTTTAGGTTTTCCGAGCCTACTTTTTTTATACTCGGGCGATAGAAAGCTTTACGCTATTTTAATATAAAAAAAGGTGGTAACCCTATCCTAATAACACACTGAAGGAAGTTAGATTAGGAAAGAGTCAAAGGACGAGCCAATGCAGACTGACTTTTCCGATCTGTGCAGCCAAGGAGGCGTCATTTTGCGCAGGTCACGTTCTCGACGAGACGAATAAATCCCTGAACGAAGAAGGAAATAACCCTTCTCGCTTACACGTTATACTTGATATCGAATTCAAACTCATTTTACACTGCATCCTTCTGCACATCATTAACAGCGCAACGCGTCAATTATAAATTATCATCACCCACATGCCACATAGTAACCTCAACACGTCGTCCACTGAATGTATAGAAGCTATCCCATCGACACGAATGTTTATTGTTTAATTCTTGTGCAGCCAAACGGAAGCCATTATGAGTTGTTCGATGGACGTGCACGTATTTTAAGCAGCGACATGGCGAGATAGAAATCTAGGGGAAAGAAGTGAAGATACTCACAGATACGAAATGGTCGCGTGGTCGAGGAGACTGTCCCAGGGCTGGTGGTCGATCACTCTTTCTTACAGTGGATCGGCCCAATCATCGACGGTTAAAAACGATTCCCCGTTGCGGACGGATCGCGGGACCTCGTGCTACGTGGCTCTTTCTTCGTTGCCCCCGGTTCTTTCCCTTTGCTCTGACGTCTCCGTCGATGCTGTGAAACGCAGACAAAAGACCGCTGACTTCGCGCAGAGATTCGACAGTCTATTGTCTTTCCCTTCGTTTCCGGCCCCCACGGCTTTCACGCATTTATCTTTCTCCTTTCCCCGTTAATCCTTCGACCCCCTTTTGTTTTACCCCCCACCCTTCGAACCCCACAGCCTTTCCCGTCGCTCGAGAAGGACCCCATCGTGTATGATACATACAGATTGTGATTAACTTGGCTACGCGGACGGATCGAACGTCAGCGTTGCTGATAAGAATACATCTAGATAGATACCCTCAGATTTGCACGTACCTGCAACGTGTCTGATACCTCAGCGATATGTCGCGGAATGATAACATTGCAGCGCTTGCTCGTTGCGTGCGACAGACGCATCTTGTTTCGGAAGATGCTCGCCGCGGTGAAAACAGCGCAGGGTGCTTGTTTCAGTTGGCGCTGCCCGTGTTTCTGAAAAGATGCGCGGGTAAGTAACAATGGTGAACGGACGGTTGAGGGCGCGCGGTGCACCTGTTTCGGACGACTTTGGAATAATGTTTTTTTATGTATTGTTTCGAATTTGGAGATTATTGGTTTATTAAGAATAATATTTAAATTCATATCGGTTCATATTTATTTAGAAGTTGCTGTTTAATATTTTAGTATAGTATGTGATATTTAATACTTACTATTTGATATTTAATATTTTAACCTCTTAACGGCACACTAAACTTTAGTAAAACGTTAAAAAATTGTAACAATTTATTCGATACTTAATTGAAGATTTTGTTGAAAGAAGGAGGCAGCTCCATAATTTATTGAAATGAGTTATATGCAGCATTGAATGTAAAAGTAAAAGTAAGAAAAAGGCAGATCCGATAATCCAGTTCCAAGTTATGAGGATGCTAGTACTTGCGCCCTATCTGTATTTACTGAAAGAAATCATAATTAGGAAGCATATTTCATTATAATTTTTCTAAAATTGTGTAGATTGGTGTTTTCTGATATGTTTCTGTACAAGGGAATAGACAATTTCCATGAGGAATTCCCAGGTGTCATATTTTCATGTTGCGATACGCATCTTGCGCCATCTACTCTTGGCAAGCGTCCCTATATAGTCGCCCGTCTACGTTAAGCACTCACGTTGTGTTCTTGCGTAGACGTAGCTCGTCCGCTTTGTACTCTTACCTTTTATTACATTTATTAAACTTCTTTGTCACTTCTGAAGTCCACGGTTTCCTTTCCACCTGTTTCCTCTGGCCTCGACACGGTTTCCATGTAAATACTAATGCATACATAGTTTTATAATATAATAGTGGTGGTAATAATTGACCCGAGACAAGTGGATCTTTATACAATTTGGTGCAAAAAGGGGCATCTCAAAATTTGGAAAATTTACCTTGCCAAAGGGAAAATACATTTTTGCTTAGTAATATGGAATGTTAAATGCTGTGTTAATATGTAGATTTTAACACGTTTCGCACGGCCATTTCTGAAGGTATAGAGCAGGCAGTGTCGGTTTGTGTCTCATGACAGCAGCTGTGCTGAATGTGTTAAGTGGGTAAAACATTTTTAACATATATTTAAAAAAATCTTTTGTTATACTGTTTTTATTAGTTTCCCAAAAGTTAATACATTTGGAGCTGCAAAGCCTTCAATTAATATTTCAAATTACTGTTTCATGACAATTTGAAGTATTATTTGTGTTAAGGATTTTTTTTGTAACATACAATTACTATATCTGTATTTAACTTGGGAAAAAATTTCTTTTTTCAACATATTCGCTCAAAGTAATTTACATTTCAATCAAATTTAGAAAAACTTCGTAATTGTGAAACATCGTGCACACAAAAAAGACTGGTATAATTTATACATTTTATTCGCGAGAATATAATTTGTTTATTTCCAAATCAGCCGGTATCTCGAGAAATTTGCGCGTTATCATTATACAGTCTATCGATAAAATCGCACATCCCTTTTGGTCGGCTACCGTAAAATATCAGGATACCTACAAATAACACTAAAATACGACGACTATACAATATTAAGGAAACACATGTAACCCCATTTTGAGGCCGAAAGGCAAAAAATAAACCTATTTACTACTACAATATTAAGGAATTGTGTTAAAAATAAATAATACAAATACAAATATTCTGAATAAACAGTTAAATTTCATTAGAATAACTATCCTCGTAAATACATATTAGAATATTTGATAATTTTTTCGCCAATTTGCAATACTAAAGCTATTAAAATAAATATATAAATATTTTACCTTGTGCAAAATATTTAACTTGATCTTCGTACCTTACAAAGCTCCCTATATGCTGTTCTCAGAAAGGGATTTATAATCGTCTGCACAAAAAAAAATGTAAGAGATGGTTCGACAAGCTTCGTGAAATTTATTTATTTCCGATGCTTCCAGGCAGCGGTATCCGTAATTCGCGAGTTTTTCCTCTGTATGACGCGAGTATTTTCTATCGCAGTGACAGTGCGAATGCATAAAAAATGAAAAAAATATAGAGATATCGGCTTCCTATTTAGAGAGAGAGGAGGAGGAGGAACGGTATTGCATTTTTCTATTCAAGCTTTTTTCCTTCGCGTGGTGCATACCGTAGGTCGTAGGAAGTCACTCGCGTATACACAACTATGGCCTCCGTTGTCCGCGATTAAATAAAGCTTCGTCGAGGAATGAAATGAAGGAGCGAATTATTTAACAACATTCACAAATATTTAATTTCGATTTCCTGCGGATGCACCAGTGAATTGAAGAGTGTTCCCTGCACCGTGCGTTTAATAAATTATACATTCGTCGCACGGATATAAACTTTATGGCGCGATATACGTTATTGAATGCGATAATAGAATTTGTGAAACAGCGGTATAATGCATCGCGTGATAAGCGTGCGACTTCCAGAATTGCAATGAAGCGATAAGATCGCGTTGTATGTATGCCGTGCGTGCAACGCTTTTTTGTTTTGCACGGAATACTTTTGCACACACATTTACCGACATTATATCGCGTATTATGTAATTAGTGTTACTATTATTCACACTATCTCCAGAATCTTGTTATTTTGATTGCAATAATTTTAGTAAGCTATGTGCAAATTAAAATTCGTCGAAATAGAAGTGGTTACATTGAAATAGTTTGTAATAAATTATTAGGACTTTAAAGATTAGTGTTTGGAAGACTTTTGTTAAGATATTTTAATTAAAGCACTTTCTTAAATTACTATTTATAGTGATGACTGACTATTATGAATTTTGTTGCGATGGTGGTTGCAGTTTTGCTTTATAGTTTGAATAATATGGACTCTATGCTAAATTTACATTAAAATTTAAATTTAAACATCCACGGAATCTGTAAAACTTGAGACCAGAGTGATTAAAATGGATTTAATAGTTTCTAAGATATTAGCAGCTAATAATTAGCTGTTCAAAGTTACTGTATAGCATTTTATGCAATATAGACATTAAGGGGCAAAGACGTTTTTCGCTTTAGATTAACAGATTTTACATAAAAAATGACAAAGAAAAGTTTTCTTTATATTCCGCGTGTGCACCATGCATTATTAAAACCCTGAAATAGTGCTCGAATGCAATCGAGACGATAAAACTATGTAGCAACCTTGCGACCCATTATCACTTCACTCCGTTTCCTGAAATATAACGCGTCAGACACTTATCGATAGATACGAGGTATGGTGTAATAGGTTATTTAAATTGCTATCGTTGATAATGATGTTTATAAGTAACTGAACAGACTATGAGTATTTACATTACGGCCATCTGATGTGGTCTTGTGATTTAATTGGGCGCGATTACAGTTTCTCTACATTAGGGACACAATTACCTATACGACCAATGAATAAATTATTACTTACGTACTTAACGAGACTGACTCTATAAAACACAAACAGTAATATACCTAATTATTAGGTATACGAAACATCAGGTGATACGAATGTTATAAGTTATTTCCATGGCAGTGGCTCACCAGTTAAATCAGTGAATCCCATTTTACGTTTAGAAGAAGTCTAATTTAGAATTATAAGTGTTCGCTAGATTTGATATTCTATTTGTGGGATTTGCATGGTCAAACTTCCTGTTAATCTGTTAACTGAGGTGTGGTTAACCTGATAATGCTTCTTCATTGAGCATGACGAGTTAACTCGTCACTCAAAAATACTTCTTCATTGAGCAAGACGAGTTAACTCGTCACTGTGAAATACTTCTTCAATGGGCAAGACGAGTTAACTCGTCACCTGAAAATACTTCTTCACTGAGCATGACGAGTTAACTCGTCACTTAAAAATACTTCTTCTTCATTGAGCAAGACGAGTTAACTCGTCATTTAAAAATACTTCTTCATTGAGCAAGACGAGTTAACTCGTCATTTAAAAATACTTCTTCTTCATTGAGCAAGACCAGTTAACTCGTCACTTAAAAATACTTCTTCTTCATTGAGCAAGACGAGTTAACTCGTCACTTTGAAATACTTCTTCAATGGGCAAGACGAGTTAACTCGTCACCTGAAAATACTTCTTCACTGAGCATGACGAGTTAACTCGTCACTACATAACATTAAAAAATTCTGCGTGTTGTAAAAGAATGCAAATATAATTTGTTTCTTATTACCACTAGTAGAGAGGGAATATACCTTCTGATATTTTTTCGCTTGTTTTTGAGTTTCTTTTGGCTTTACCATTTTTAACACATATGGTTAGTAAATTACAATTAAAATTCATGTGTTCACTAATAATATTTTTTTACTAAATTCTTTATTTATTTATCGGTGAATCCTTCTGCCTTGAATTTTATCTTTCTATTTGCATCAGAAATAAGAGTAACACTGATATAATATTAATACCAATTTTTTTTGTCATTTGTCACTACCCAGCTAGGGAGAGCACTTTCGTTCGACAGTTGTGCTGGTTGACAGTATCAATCTTATCGCCCAGGTGGATATACACGTGGATACCCGTTTTAGTTCATTGTAATTGTCTAATAAAGCGTAGAGTTTATGTAACGCGTCTGTTACACGACCGCGTTACACGCGCATTTGTCGTGCACGTTTGATAACGGTATATGATTTGTCGGAACTGAGTAAGTGATAAGGGTGGCGGTTTTTCCCATTCATGACGAGCCGTGCGTCGCGAAAGTAAATGTCTCGCGTGCGAAACGTCAGAATCGTAACTTACACCTTAAAATCGCCCACTTAACTGCTCCCCTCTGTGACTATCGAGATTCTCTTACCTAGCCTCCTATGTAACACAGCCCCATGTAATAATTTCGCAACTGGTTTATCGAAAATCAGCCGCGATAATTTTTTTTGCACCATTAATTAAGTTACATCTTCCGCACTCTGGAACACTGCACGATAACGAAATAAATTAGTTTAATTTATGCGTGCCTCTTACATGTAAATCTCGAGTCCCGCGTTGGAGTGAATAATTATCTTGCCGCGAATGTTAGTACGGATTAATCTGCTTTTATGAGTGCGTTAAATATTACAATGTTTCAGTAATATTCCAAGAAGCGAATTAAATATGTGGATTTTGATATTATTAAGTTTTATAATATCATCGTATCTTGTATTACAAATTTTATTGATAGTTGTGATTTTACCACGAGATAAGCTGTGATTTTACATTGTAATAGGTTTATTATAATCTCAGATGATAAAATTATAGTGGTATAAGCTTCATCATCGAAAATAACAACTGTTAAATACAGGTATTATTTAATAGTCCTTATTTAATTAGATCTCTTTAATTTTGGAAATTAAAATTAAAAATTTATTTGAAATATTTAATTTTGATTACTTATTTAATGCAATATTTAAATTTGCGTAATAAATTATGTATCACTGGAAATAGTGTTCGAAATATTTTTGCAAATTAGCAGATTGCGGAATTGTAATAACTTTCCATCGTAAAGAGTGTATTTATAAAAATACTGTTACGAGTCGCGTAGTCGCATAGTTCACATTTGGGATCACAGAAACAACTACACATTGCATGCAGGCTAAATTACTATGATAACCTAATCGACGAAGTAATAGAAATAATTGCGTTTCACAATGCGCAATGAACGGACACTGCAATGCGATATCGACGCGCATTTTGTAACAAAATGTGAGGTAAACAACATGGCAATGCGTTTCCTTTGTAAATGCATCCTATTTCTGGGAACAGATTGGCGCTTTTAGCGACATTAAAATGGTGCCATTAATCGTATACTTGATATATTTCGTGTACCTGGGCTTGCATAGCAATGACATACATGTATAAATTTACGTTCGGACCCCTGGAAATGGCTGCCTAATTTATAGTGTGCGTTGTTGCATATGTTGAAAATGATAAAACACATTTAATTGAATGGTAAGAAGCTTTAAGGGGTGATTAAAATTAAATAGCTTATCGGTCTCGAGTTTTAAGCGTAACACAACCAAGTAGGAAGTGAATTAATAGGTATATCATGGTATAATAAAAAATTCGTGCTTAATTAACGAAAATAATTCAATACCACTTGATTTATTTGAAATATTATTATTCCAGCTATATTATCAAGCTGGGATGCAATTATGTGAAGCTTTTGGTAGAAATGAGAGCATTAATTAAAATTAAATGATCAGTGGTAAAAGAATAAGTCAAATAATAATTTTCAAAATTTTACTGTGCATCACTTTAGATATTACCTTTGTACAGGGTGTTCCGAAAGGTTGATAAGTCCTTCACTTCCCAGTCTATAATTGAAAATCGTAGTTTGCTTAGATTTATTAGAGAATTTTTCAAATGTTTTATCGTCATCAATTGCCAAATAATTGTATCTCGTATTTTTTCAGATTAGTTGGGATTTTTATATAGAATGTTCTGCTATTAGGATTTCAGTATCTCATATTAAGAAGTTAGGTTCTTTTTTGTAATCTCAAATAAAAGTTCCTCAAACATTTGCTGTATATTTGAGAAATGCTGCACAATTTATTGTATTTTCAGTACATTTTATTGCGTAACTCAATACGTTTTCTTTACTAATAATTTTGTCATTTTTACATTAGATTCCTAGACATTTTCAATAATAGTGTTATTCTTATGTAGGATCTCTCAGTTGCAGGTTCCTCCCAGGTTTTTGAAGAGTGTGTTCTTTACTCGTTTGTTACTTAAATTGACGAGCACTATAACCATGCATTAAAGCCCGTTTTCCGCGTTTAAGCGCGATCGATCCGGGACAGCAAAAACTATTCTTTCCCCGTGGCCCGAGAGGTTTCCGCTCTTCTTTTAATTAAAAGTCGTTACCGACCAGGCTCAAGTCAATTCAAACAGAAAGTTTAATCACTTTACGACTCCGTGGACGTTGAAGGCAAGTTGCAATCTTTGATCAGCCCTACGAAAGGTTACCGTCTTGACATTTGTGCTTGCCATTTGCGTTTCACACGTGACACCTTTGTGGTGCATAGAATCTCGCATATCGTTGGTTTGTGGGTAAAACAGACCAAGTCCATCATTCTATCCTAAAATCCTTAAGGATTAGCGGGAGCAATCACTTTTCAAGTTAACAATTTGTGTATTTTGCAATAGCTTTCAATTATTAGATACCTGATTTATTGTAATGGATCGATTGAACTTTAAATTTGCATTGACTGAAAATTATGAAATATGGACCAACAAAATCTTACGCTTAACATGCCAATGCCTTTCGTGGTGTCGTTTATTGTTAAGAAGTCCATTGATTGATTTCTAATTTTGTTTGTTTGTTTTATGACGACTGATATCTTAGATATATTCACTTATTTTTTACTTTTTTCGAATTTTTAAACCATCGTTGTTTCTGCCAAGTGAATAATATGTTCAAAACATCAGTCATTAGCTGGAAACTTAAGAAGGGACTCCACCCTGAAGCCACTAACAAACGACAAAGTTAGGGATTTTTTTGTTCGTATAAATATAAATATAGGGCTTGGATTTTTTATATAGTCTTAAAGCAACCTTTTCTGCTAGAAATGGTTTTTTTTTATGAGAAATTGTACAAAATGACCGCGGACAAAATGGCTTCTGGGAGGATTGCAAAAAACTGGGCCACACTCCCGGGAATGCCTGAATCATCTGAGAAGGAAATACAAAAAAGATATATAAACTGGGATATATTATCTTCCACCTAACGTGGAAAAATAGTAAAATTTAAACTGTTGTTCTGAGCTTGTAATGAAAATTCGAAAATCCCGTTTGTAGATTTAAGTAAGCTGTATAGGTACATGCTCACATTTCCGTAAAAAATTAACGTTGCTCTCAGCTACAAACGCTTAAAGATCGCAGAATAAAGTAAAAAATCGCGAAATGGGATTTTTGAATTTTCATTACAGGCTCAGAAAAAAAGTTTAAGAAACGACCTTTACTATTTTCTTCGCTCTTTCGACCAATTGCAAATTTTAGCAAACTAATCCTTCTAGCTTCTCAACAAACTGGGAGTCGTTTGGACCAATTCTAAAAAAGTTATGCACTTTTAAAAGGTGTAAACTTTTTTTCGTCCGCCACTGTACATATCTGTCAAAATTGACATTTTTGAAGAAAATTGCAGTTTTCCCGTTATAAGTAGTGTGTGGTTTAAGTTTTTCCTTGACTTGTTATACATAATTTCCTACAGATTTTATCGCACTGAATTCAAATCTGGCCGCAGAATTTGTCTTATCGATACTCGGGCTTTTCCAGTAACATGACGATCAAAACCCAGCAGTGTCTTCAATCGCGGAAAGACAAACGCTCTTGTAGTATCGACTCGCGGGAGAGATGCAGCGTGTTGCTCGTTACGATATAATTAGCACGTGGCGCTGTACATTTTCCAGTGTACATGCCGTGCACAGCCTTGTGGCCGTGTTACACCGTGCCGTGCGCTAGAACGAGCAATATTGTAACAGGTGAAAATGTTGCCTCCGTCCAGACCCCATCTTACTCTTAACATGTTGCTGCACTTCATGGTTTGTTAATTTTTTACGAGCCCACCAAGTGGCCACTAATTTCCCTTGCTCCTTGGTATTAAGGCCTTATCACACGAGATGTTTGTGTGGCGACTGATATGTGAGATATATTCATACCATTTATTTTTACTTTATGAAAATATATGTATAGATACCTATGTTTAAAATATCAGTTACCATATAAGCTACAGAAATATATCGTGTGTGAATTAGTTTAGGAATATATTTGGAGCATTTATTCGGAGTATTTGTTTTAATTTTTAAGCAGAATTAAGTATCAGTATATTTTTATTCAATAACCTTTACGAAGAATCGAAGGATAGCAATGGATTTTTTATAAAGTACGTTCTATTCTTTTTTATTGTGTATAAAATATTTATGAAGGGTATCAAGTTTCCTGTGATGGAAGTCATCGTTTTGCTTTTCTCACGCGTTGCGTTTTCCTATAATCGACGATGATCTCAGATTTGGTTGAGCGGAGTCAGAACGTGGAAACTCGCTGTTGGAAAGTTGTGAAAATTGTATATAACAGCTTCTCGCTTCGAAAAAGTGTTTACGGTGACGAATCTAGATAACTCTGTGTGATGGAAGTGATAGACAGTATTGCAATTTTCAAGAACGTTATTTTCGATTTCCCTTTTGTGTCCTATCTCTGCTATCACATTTCACATAAATCTTTCGATGGAATATTTTCGACTGACAATAAGTTCCTTGAATTCCAGACCGGAAGAATTCCAATACACAGATTCAGATTAAAAGGTCTAAATTTATACGAAATTTATTCATAATTTTAAGCTTTAGGAAAACCCTTCTTAGCTCACACTTTATCCGTCGTTACAGCAAGGTACGATATTAGTTTATCTCTGAGTTACGATTTATATACAAGGTCTTTATGTTTTATCGCAAAGATATTGATTAACTAATTAATAGATAATATATTGAAAAATTTTCATAACTAACTGCCAATCTGTTAAATTACATCAAATGTACGTAAATTATCTGATTTCTTTGTGAGACTACAAACTCAAGGAGAAATCGTTCCGTTTCATAATTACACTCTGGAAGTTTATGTAAATACATACTTTTATGGGGAAGGATTAAATAAGTGGGACTTTGATAAAAATATGTTCCGTCATTAGAGGGTTTTCAGAATCGATATTCTCGAAAACAAAGCTCCGTATAAAAAAATTTCTCCTCCTCTTCCTCAAATCATCTCCTTTCTGGTTTCATCACGATTTCGGAAACACTCTGCACAGCGCACTCAGCACTGACAGTCGGTACGCGTATACCGTGCATCCATAGACGAACGGTGGGTTGCCTATCGCCAGGCGCCCGGGAACCCCACTTTCAAAGTCCAGCAATTTTATTATGCGCCATCGTATGGCAAAGGGGTACTAAGAAAAAATGTTTATTTTATCATGCTCTAGAATTATAGCACGAAGGTTTGAACCACCTTGTGTAAGGGTGGAGCATTGCACAGTTTCCTTGTTGTCCCTGTGGCCGATTTAGAACAGCGTTGATCTCCTCCACACATGCTGGTCATCTCGGCAGGCTGTGCCAGGCACATTGCCGACATGCCGTTACTTTGGCCCTGGCCAGCACGTGGATTTTATGTGATTTTACTCGCACGATTACCGCGCCGGCCCAGAAATCTACGATTCTAGTGGCCGATCGTTAGAGCTAGTTGCTACTTGTCCACGCAATTAATTCTTTCCTTTCTTCCTCCTCCTCCTTTCTGCTCGCCGACGTATTTATACTAATTTACAGTACCTCTTAACAATCGTGTCGTTATTTTTCACGTCAGCAAGTTGTTAGTTTTAACTGTGAGTTTTTGGATCTCAATGTACATACGTATAGGAAATAAGCATCTAATTTGAGTTTTACGAAGAAATTAAGTATACTGAAACATTTTCGAAGATAGTTTTATGTACAGAAAGATATGACTTGGCTGCCAGATTGATTGCTGCCGCACTTGTAATTATTATTGCATTTTTCATTGAATGCCTCTTTTTCAAAAAAATTTCGTTCTCTCCCCTTTTTTTCTTACCTGTCCCGGTTGGCTGCTGAAGAAATAGGAGGTGAATCAAAACTGTAAAGCAATATTCTTCCGTCAATTCTATACCAGTTTATTCTGTCTTGTAGCAGTTCAGTCTCAAGTACCGTCAAGGACCCAGTTCCTGATCACTTAAGATGCAAAGGGAGCAGTTTCTGATCAACCTAAAAGATTTTACTATGAGCTATCAAATGTTTGCGTATAAATTTAAAAATACTTGATAATTATTTAATAATTTTTTTGAATAAATTTGTATCGTGATAAACTTATTATTTGGTATTTATATACTAAACTGATCAGGAATTGGGTTCTGATCAGGAACTGGGTCCTTGACGGTATACACCAGTTCACTCTCAAAGCTATAGCAGTTCAGCTGAAAATCTGTACCTCTTCAATCTCGCCTCAATTCGGACTCCGAAACCTGTTCCAGTTCAATCTCGCGATCTTTTGTCAGTCCTCTAGTATATCAATCGCAATCCTCTGCTATATAGTTTAGTTTCAGGCTCTATCTTCTTTTTGTTCAGTTCCAATTCTCAACAAAAGTTCCAGTTCCAATTCAGTGCGAGAACTAAGCTCTGTCCGTCGGATTAGTTGTACTTTTTGATCAGTGTGCCATTGCAATGGAGCCTTTTTTACAATCTACGTATCTTCTATAGTAATTTTTGCGTGCAACACGGGTTAAGTGCACATGTCCAATCAGCACGTTTAGTTACAGTGCCGTGTCGTAGACAATAAACGTGAAAATAGGTACGAGCCAACATTAACATTAAAGTATAAGTGCAGCCATACATTAAATTAAACCAAGTGTATAATTATATATTCCTGGTTGCATTATAATTTATATGAAATTATGTAATTATGTATTTGCGTACATTAACGTAAGTGCAATTACATATTAACTTAAACAAAATGTATAATAAAATGCTCCATATTAAGGTATAATGTATATATAACTATTTAATTATGTATACATTCCACGTCTCCAGTCGAGGTGAGTGGTGGGAGTGTTTAAAGCGACTTCAGGCTTGGTACATCGCCTTGCAAATTGAGAACCAAGTTTATGTACCATATCATAGCAGTGCTTGACGAGTATTCCGTAATAATGCTTTAAATAAATTAGGAGATTGTACCAGCAGGATTTAATTACTAAGGAACATTTATATTTTTCAACGAGGATGTGTGAGGAGAAGCGTTGTTTAATCTTGATTTTGAAGCAAGTTGTTTTGGCACATTTTGCAGGGCGGCAACCTACAGTATGTTTAATATGCGAATAAAATATTCAACATAATTTAATAGAAAGGACCACTTTTTTATTTTGGCTGCTTTGACCGGATGATTATTAAACACAGAGGCTTGAAACAATTTTAATAACAATTCACTTCTTTTCATGTAGCAAATTAGCAATAACCCATACGTGAGTTGTAATATTGAATTAATTTTAAAATTGTCTCATGGCTTTTAAATTAAAATATCTGGATGATATTTCACGGAGGGGCTGGTTTGTCAAATCCCTTTGTTGTCTGATAAAAAAATACTTCAAATACCTACGCAGGTAGGCGAAATTCCGTTTTGTATGTATTTTCTTATAAACATTACTGGTACTTCATAAATCATAATGGTGCATCCTTTGACATTTTTATCGTTTATTCTTCACAAAGGGTGCACCTTTTATTTTTTTAAAAACCTGTCATTTTGACGGCTCTGGTAGAAATGGATATAGGTACCTACGTCGGTAATTCTGGTATCAAACTACAAGTATTATACTAAAGTACATAAATTTCACCTAATAGTACATTAAAATTTGAAATAATGACACAAAAAGAACAAAATAATAATGTTATTTTTATCGAACGTAACATTTCTCAATATGTATTGCCTTAATTTTTCATACCTCAGCAAGCAAAATGTTAAAAACAAAGTTGTAAAGAATAAAGATTGTCAACAGTCTTATAATAGAGCCTTTAAATTACAGTTTTCGAAATGTCCCCAATGCGGTATCAGTCTCCGCATTTCGACCTCATAGACTCCGCCTATAAAATATTAATGGAAAGCGATATATCTAATATGAAGCGTCTATCGGTCCTTATTTCATCACGGAAAATGTTGGCTGGTACTCCGTTCGCCGGAAGCGAGTGACATAATTCTCAAGACGGCCCATTTCTACCGTCGCCTGGTTCGACTGGCGTGTCAAGTCGATCAGATTTATAACGAGAGAAGTTCCACTCATATTTCACGTATTCTAACGTACCAATACGCAAATACGTATTTATCTAAGGCATCGGTTCTGTTCTTCATTTGCGCCTCGTCGGAGCAAACCGATTCGATGATGCTCGCCCGTCGACACGGTTCCCCGGCTCGATTTCGCGGACTCGAAACGGTGAGGGAGGAAGAGAAACGAGCCTCATTAGCTGCCTGGAGATTGACATTTTCCTGTCGAATAGGTCGACAACGCGAATGGCTCCTCATATTTTCAGCTGGAAAATCCGGGGTTCGTTCGATTGGATAAAAATTCTCGGCCTCGTGGAGACCCGTCTAACGAAGGCGCGATTAATTCTTTGAAAATTGTAGAGCAAGTGGAAAGCAGAGTACCCTTTCGAGCAGAAGGAAAAAAAACAAACTCACAGAGTCGTCGTTACGCTGTGATGTATGGAAATTGCGAACGGGTATTTTCGATATCCGGAACGACTTATCGTTAGTTGATTGGACGAACAATTTAAATGAATTACGCTGCGAGAAAATACTGACATTTTCGATGTTAAGTGATTAAGTCAGAGTTGGACATTATTCGAATAAAAATTTATATAATCTTCGAATAAAATGAAGTTATTCAAGAATAACGAATACATTTTTATTCGAATGAAATATATGATAATGATAACATATAATATTTTTTAAATAAATTGTGTACAATTTTTAAATTAAATGCACCGAAAGTGAAATATGTTACTATATGTTTTATTTTTAGGGTCCAAGTTAGATCGAAATTTCGTATCGATTAAAAGTTCCCTCGTTTACCATCTGCAGGGGAAATGCTGAGTACGTAAAATCGATAGAATCTTCGCGCAGACCTCATAATTTATAAAGGATTGCATCGATAGGAGGCTATTATTGTATAAAGGTCAAGTATTGTTATAGCACGGTTTAAAAGAAGCTCATTCTGTCGTTTTAAATTCGGAATGAAGATTGTTTTACGAGTGCGTTATTGCGGAGGAAAAATCGGGAAAGACAGAAACGATTGGACACAGTGTTAAGGCGACTGTCTGCTGTGCAGAGCGCGGAAAAACTCTCGACGCGCGGCGTCGCGCTCCTTTCTCGAGTACTGTTAATAAGTTTAATGCAATCGAACGGAAATAAAGCAGAGAAATTTAATCAAGTAGAAAAATGAAAATACAAACGACACTTTGATGTTCGTTGAATTATTTTTAAACTACTTGCGATGAACATCGAATCACGCGATAATTGACGTCAGGATTGCATTTTGCATTTCAAAAGGTGCTTAAGGAATATTTGAGAGTATTTCTATTATTTTTTATAAAAAGGATAAAACTCGAACAGTGAATTATTAAACGTTTTCATTTAGCAGTTTAATGTTATACATGAAGCTATGAATATGATTCTACAAATTCACTACCGCATGAAATCCGAGGTACAGTCGAGTGTTTGTTATTTAATCCTTTTCAATAGGAGAAATTTTTAAATAGGAGAAGAGCAAAAATTTGTAAGTTTACATGGTTCTTCCTTAGTATATTTTTTTTAAATTTGAACTAAGAATAAGTAACGTATATTATTGTATAATATGTTGCTTAACTTTAAATTGATTAATCATTTAATTTTAGTGGATGTAACGTAAATATAACAATATGGTATTTCCCCTCCAAACTTCTTATAAGGAATTTTTATCAAAATTTTCCGATTTTTGCCTGCCTGAACGCTATTTCAACTTAATTCAAACAGAATAATGCATGCATAATGCATATACCGTTAATCTACGTACGGTGACATTTGTGAAGCAAGAATTATGCTTCTGTCTTGTTTTACTGTAATAGTAACACGAAGCACGCGGGCGTGATATATTAATCTTGCAAGAGAGATGACTTCATAGGCAATTCTTACTGGTAACGTCACCTTTCGGTCGTACTTCAGTGATTCAGCAATCGTTTCGTGGGTTATCTATAAGAGAAACTAGCACGAATCAAATCTAAAGCGATATTATTCGCTAATCACGTCAATTATACCCACACCTTTTTGCAATAATATGCAATAATATAGAAACTTGAATATCATCCAAAAATGTCATTTATTGGAGTACCAGTACTTTAACCACTCGTATAAAGCCTGCAATCGAATAAAAAATGTTAAAGAGCACAAAAATGTTAGTATTTCAAATGAAAACTTTCATTTCTCGGAAAAGAATTTGTTACTTTTTTGTGTTGTAAAACTCGAATTGTGAAAATAAATACTTGATTCTAGTTGACACGATAATCACATTCATATAAGTAGATTAAGAAAATTTCTGCGATTTTCAACCAGAATCATATTCCCCAGCAAGACACTTTTTTAAAACCCCTCTTACTACTACCACTATAACTTTGAACAAAATTATTATTAATGCATAAAAAAATTGTCCCCACTCTTCGAATGTCAATTAATAAACGTACAAAGTTTAGAATCATAACACTCAATACTCTTCTTTCAAAAAATTCCCCAAAAAGTGACTTCTTCTGAGAGCGTCAAACTAGGAAGATCCTGTAACACATTGAGTGCTACTAGAATTTCAGATTCTCGATAGTATCTACTTCAAAACTGCTCATAAAGTTGGATCGGAATATACAGTTACAGGAAAGTTGCTGTTATATTAAATTCCTCGCAGTTTTAGCTTCTTCCTCCCGTATTTTGTTTCAACATTGAATCAGTCTTTGCGAAAAGCTTCATTTCAATAAATACGTATTAACAAGTTCCTCTCTAGAACGGCAAAAGTATTGTTAATACTCAAACGGGGACACTAGTCAGTCCACTAGGAAACATCTTCATTAAAACATTCAAACTCCCTTGTTCCTCGAGGCATTCGAATATTTCGAATACACGAAGCTCCACAGTTCCAGCCTCTGTTATTTGTTCGGATTTAATCAATCAGGTTCAATCTTCCGCGGTGATTACACGCCCAGGACGAGCCTCGATTTTGACAAAGTAATTCGAAGGTAGCCGTGCGCTTATATCAGCTCATCTGCAGCCGTTGCGGGATACAGACATTAGGGGATCATTTATCTTACTTACGCGGTGGGCGATGAGCCTGACCCATTACAGTCGCCAGGGACTAAAATTCCTCCATCCCGATCTAGTTTCTTCTATCATGCCCAGTTGCCACCTTCGAAGATCAATATTCATTAAGCGCGACTGCCTTTCCCCGCTCCTCCCATTTGTCCTCGTTCCGTCCTCGTCGACGAATATTTAGAAGCTTTGATTGACCGATCGCTTCGTGAACACGGTGTAGCTAATCGTAATGGGTGTGTGGTCGCATTTGCGTGTGGAGTCCTTCCGAATGCCTTAATGTGTAATATCCCGTTGCAGGAAGCGTAGATTTTTAAGTTTAACACTGTACATAAGTTTCTGTACACAAATTATGATTAAGGGTTCATTCTACAATACTTTGATCGGCCAAGAAATGAAGCTATTTTTACACACTTTTTTCTCAATGAATACAACATATAATAAAATAAATCTTTTTGGATTTTATTAAGCTATTCTTATATTATACAACAAAAATTTGAGAAGATTTATTTTAATTTGTTTTATATGTTTTTTACAGCGCCAATGTAACACCTACAAAAACAGGTATATTCGTGGCGTAGGTGTTTTCCCGACTCAGGCTTATCTGTAATAAAAAAATTGGAAAGATTCTTAATCTGTATGAGTGTCGCCATCGCCCGTAGCTCAATTATGAATTTTGGTGCTATACAGGTAGGTGCTGTCTGTTTGTATTAAATAGTGGATGGCATCAATGCCTTGTAGAATGTTAGTACCCCAAAAAAGTGAATTTTATTTAAACAAAAACGAATTTTATTAAATTGCAGTGAGAATTTAAATCTCTGTCAGTTAAAGAGTAATTTAAGTATTAAAAAAGGTATGATCCCACTTAAAGTGACACTCAGGATCATTAAAAACTCATAAATACTGATCCCCTGCAAAATGATGAGAAGCTTCTTAAGTGTATCCTTATAAATTCTCCATTCCGCGTAAAAGTTTTTGAGGATAAAGTTAGGTAGCTTTAATATAATTTGAAGAAAAAATTCGTGATAAATGGGATAAAGGAAAATAGAAGAAGATTGAAAACATTGATTATTCGACGTGTATATTTGGCTTAGTAAATAAATGAAAAGGGTCCATGACTATTTTTAAACGACAGATTTAAGCATGTATACTCTGTTTTTGAAGTCAGTCATAAGCTTGAAGCAATCCTCTACTCCGTGATCATTTCTCATTGCGTCTGCAAAAAGAAGGACGTAGAAATGAGGGATGAAGATGTGCAGATAAGTAGAGCAGTTATTAGGTGGAGAAGAATAGAGGGATGAGAGATCAAGATGCTAGGGGTAGAAGTTACAAGGCAGAAAATTTCCCGCGGCTTGTAACATTCTTTCAAACGATCACGCGAATCCGTATATTTCGATTTTTATACGGTAAAAATAAATGTGAAATATCGCTTTTTCAAGATGCATCGCCGAATCTAAATATGAAATTTTAGTTGCCTTAAAATTATATATAATTAAATACGTAAATATAATAATTGGTGCAAGGAAAGAAGAGAATAAGAGAGGGGAAAAGGAGATTTACACTTAGTTGGAAAATTAAATTAGAATGAAAATAATCTTAACTAATGCAGAATAGAAAAGGCAATTAAGCTTAGGAACGAACCAATAAGATTTTTTAATTCTATTTACATATTTTTCTTATAGCGATTTTATTATTTTTAAGGTGTTATTGTATGTGATAAAGTACATGCAAAAGCAAGCATTATTTTTGCCAACATATTAAACAGTATATTAATACAAGTCAATTGAGCACTTATACTTACTGTTGTAAATCGATAAATTGAATGAAATATAACAAATTGCCTGTCAAAAACTGTAGTTATTAAAGATCTTTAATAAATTCTGATGAAGATATACTGTATAATGATTGGCGAGAAGAATATAAATTCAAAATCATATTTGAATCATCGTGCAACCTTATCATGAATACATTTTTTTTATTTGATTAATGATTTAGAAGCTTAAAAGCGAATCAAGAAAGCAGTGCAGTTTCCCTTATTTAACGTAAATCATTCCGGTGCCGAGTGTAGATCAAATTAAAGTCGAGGAATAATTAGCATTGCTTCGATGCTTAATGGCTGTAATTAATGTGATCACGTTACACTAATTCCTGAAAACGATATTAATTCGAGTGACCAACGATGTCGTACATTTAATGTGATTATCATGAGTTCGCTTGTAAACTAATCTAGAATTAATTTGATACGGACTAAGCTTAATCACTGCCACTAAAATGTACTCTGAACATTTCAAATAAATATTTTAAGTCCTTTCTTAGTAAATTATCCAACATATAGTAACTATACGAGTCAAAAGTAGAATATTGTACAAAATATATCATTGAAAATATCTTTTTGCAAGATTTACAAATCACAATATTAAAAATTTGTCAAATTGGTCAACCGCCTCTGGGAGGGGGAGTGGCAATTTCGAATTTCTTTAAGTGAAAGGTCACATAAATTTGTGCACTTACGAATACTTCCCTTAAAAATAAATAATCCTCACTTCAAGTGTTTTTCCTTCCCATACCTAGAACGATTAACAAAAGATGTTGCGAAGGAAATGTCTTTTTCTATTAACTTGTCTTTTCATATTATGTCCTTTGAATCCGAGAAATTTCAAAACAAAAATTTTCAAGGAAAACTGCGTAATGAAACCGCGAATAAAATTCTCCCGAATTTAATCAAAATATACAGAACGTACTTGTCCTTTTACCAGAAAAATGAAAAAAGGCCAAGGAAAATACTTTAACGAAAAAAACACGTAGTATATTTTTACTTTTAACAAAGACTTTGGTTCGATAAAGTGAACGAACTTTTGCACCGAACTAATATATGTAAAAAATAGTACACATTTTCATTTAAATATTTTGTATAATACAATCTGTGAATGGCAGAACATTCGGATAACAAGTGTTCCGACAACGAGGTCCTACTGTACCCTGATACTGGTACCATGGCTATAAAAGGGATGCATAGCAAACAACCCCACTAAATCTAAGTTCCGGGCTGCTTTTGCCTTCACATATTACAATAGTAGTTATCTAACGACTGTAATTCCGGAGGGAACGACCTTACTTCTAAGATTCTAGTTTATTCACTGTCCGACGATTGCACAAAGACTGACCGAGCTCGTGCACGTCGCCTCTATTTACAAATTAGGATTACGTCTTGAGACTGTATCTTGGGGCTATGGGTCTGTGCAAACTATGAACTTGGAAACAGGCGTAACATGGATTATGTGTGCATGTAAGTAACCATAAGTACCTAAATGTGTATCACTAACTAGTGGCCGGCTCTCGCATCAATGTATTTTTGGGACTTAAAGTACCAATTTACAGATAAGGAAGTGGTGAATCAGGAATGTGTTGTCTTCAAAAGTGACAAGCTTATTATTCATTGACAGGAATACATGTATGGAAGCTAACAGACTACATTTTAGTCAGCAGTATTTTTCAAGTATTATTAAGTAATCATAGCAAGCTTTATTCGCTGTATGTAAATTATTAGTAGCAAATACTAGTTAATTAATTTAGGTTAAGTTGAAAAACAGTCGTGACTGAACTTCGCCTGTGCTTGTGTCTTTGTTTACTTTCGTTCCTTGTTATTTTCTTGTTTGCAATAAAGACGCTTAATAATAATAATAATAATTGTATTTATTAAGAATATTGGCAATTATTATAGTAATGAATCATGAGCTTTTAAATTTGCAACTGGATACTCTGCTGATTCAATGGGACAAATAATTTTTTGACCGTATTTTACATACCTCCAAAGTTCACAAATTTATACACAGGTTGTTGGATGAAAAAATAGGACACCTAAATATCATCTTCAGTTGCGATGATATAACAAATATTTTATATGTATTTTCATTGGTAACACTGGGCGAATACGTTTCAAGGAACACTATTTTTGATACCATTCAAATTACATATTAAATTTTGTTGCATCATCACAACTGGGGAAGATATTTAGGTGGAACACCCTGTATGGAGGATACTTTATGTGGGAAGATACCTTGAGTATCCCTTAGCTTAATTAAAGAAGAAGTTGCATAAAGGAGGCAGCTCCACAATTTGCTGAAATTGATTTATATATGGCATAGTGTGTCAAATATAATACGTAGATTTTAAGTAAAATACTTGGAACATAGGTGCCTATGTCTAAAAATATTTTGTTAACACTGTTTTTATTAATTTGCCAAATGTTAATACGTTTGGAGCTGCTCCCTTATTACTGCAAAGAACACAGTAACACAGTAGCTTCGTAATATCGTAGCTTACAATTTTCATATCACATTCACTGCAATCTTTTTATACGGTAACACTCTGCGTGTAATATGCCATGAAATATCATAAAAAAAATTATCTGCCGAAAAGCACAGCTGTTGGACACCTTGCACCACCGATTTAGTAGTTGGAAATATCATTCTGACAATTAACCAACGATAAATGTACCACGGAGGGCGGCGCCCTCGGTGCCACTGTCGAACTTTAATTCGTTTCTTTCCTCTCCGCGGGCTCGTTTTTCAAGCCTAACTTTGAAATGCAGGGGCGACGGCGGCGCGGCGCATCGTTCGAATCAATTTCCTCCTGACTCGCGTGCAGGAAATCGAATATACCGGAAACGGGGTTCTGGTGATCGCTACGAACACGATCGGCTACCAGCAGCTAGTCGATCTCTTTGTCAGATAATCTTCCTCCTTTCCATTATTATTTTTTCCCCTCTTTCTTCTACCCTCGTAGCTAACCCCTTTCTAGGGACGAGCCTGAATGGTTCGTGCCGATCTTATCACCGACCCTTCGACTCGTAATCCTATTCTCTCACGTGACGTCGTATTAAGACGAAAGGTGGAGAAGCAATCTGTCCTTCGTAAGAACTCGTTGCTCGATAGTGGTCGTTCAATAAAATTCCTTCGCACAGATGAAATAATACGGAAGTTCTTTAACGTGTCTTAATTTAATGGCAATATTCTTTCCCGTCCGATCTGGAACCTTCCTTTTTGATACCGTACTTTATTTAGTAAGACTTATAGTCTTTTACAGAAGTGGCTAATAAAATGGAACCGCTTTTGAAAAAGAGTTTGTCGAATATGTAGATACACTGTCGAATGTGTCGAAACTTAATTTTTTTTTTAACCCCACTACGGTTTACACGAAATAGCGGCTCGGTAGTGTTTCAAATATCACAGATATAGTTAATGTCCGGTATTAGGTGATAGGTGCCGCTCGTTGTTAAGCAGGGATTGCGCCTTGTTGGGTCGACAAATGGGTAATTCGTTGCGAATTATTCGTAAAAAATGGCGCGACAAATTAATTTCAGATTTGGCAGGCTGATTTATTGTGTCTTTAGCTATTGTTCTGAATTTTTGTGTGACAGTAAAAAAAAAGAAGGCAGATACAGACTGCATCCACCCTCTTCGTGATCTCCACCGAAAGCGAACCGTATAGGGGTGCGCGATATGGTACTAATTTTGAATTCAGTTGCAGTTCCATAACAGTGAGAATCCTCTTCCTCCAGAAACCTCCACATGCCGTAGAATTGAGATTTCACCCGTGGAATAAAGTTACTGTTTTAAATTTAAAATATAACGAAAATATATAAAATAAATAAATTAAATTAAAATAAAATTTGTGGCACGCAACAACTGTTGACGTGCGATATATCTACAAAATAAATTGCAATTATACAAGTAAAGTGTAAACTGCTAATATCTACAGCGTTAGACATACCTAACTGATTGTTCCAATCTGAAGGGTCTAAAATTATTTATTGCAAGCGTTCAACTACTTTCAAATTTATTGTAAACCCCAAACGCTCTCTATTTCCGTAACTACTCTTATATAACATAACTAATAAAAAAAATTGTACTTTACAGTCGACCAAGTCTTTCGATCATACTCGAAAAGCACGAAACGAATTTCGTCGAATCACCGCTGAAAATAAAACTCCGGCACGATCCTCGTGATTCGAACGTTTCCCAAATCTGCCCAACGTCACGAAACTTCTCAGCGCCTCATATTTTATTCCTTCAAGAGAACTTTTAGGGGCGAGTGTCGCTGAGTCGTCGCTGGGAATTGAATTAAGTCAATTCCAACCTCGTTTCACGTTCCATTTTCATAAACGTACACCTCCATTTCTCCATCCACGTGGTAGTCTAATATATGTGGGTCAAAGGTTCATTCTTTTATACTAATCGAGGCAGAATAAATTTTTTATCTGCTCAAAACTCCATTTACGCGACATGAATATTAGGAAGAAATTCTTTTTGTACAAGTTGCGCCATGAGGCTGTGTTTGAAATTATCTAAAAATGAAACAAAATACGGCCGATTTCCTTGAACACTTCTCTACGAATCGATCCTTCGTTTATTTAGGGTGACATCTCTAAAATACACTTCACGAGACTTCGTAAAACGTGATCTGTTCTACAATAAAATACAAGAGAGTTTATACCCAGTTCAGAAAACAAACCGTCTGTAATATTAATTACAGAAATCAATATTTCTTTCCGAGAATTATTAATAAAATATCCAAATAAGTGCATAACATAAATATTTTACATGAAACACATCTATTTTATCATCCACATTCTACATTAAGGGGTCCAGCCAGTCAGATCGCTCGAAAATCAAGTATTTTCAAGTATTTTGTGCGAATTAATTGCAAGTAGAGACTTTTCCTTTTATACAATGTTTATCACTATCACGTAAATTAAAATAATATTTTTGTTTATACATATCTTATTTTCAAATAGTGTCACGCGAGCTTCATTATACAGTGTTTTAGAAAAAATGTCTTTAGTTTTGCACTGATATTGAGCTTAAAAATAAAGATACAACGTTTTCCTTGGAATATGTTTCTCCTAGAACCTGCAACTTCGGCCTGAACCACGGAAAAAAGAATTGAACCAAAATTATTAAAAGAGCGATCAGGCGAACGCGATTTTGACAATAAATGTCGATTTTCGGGGTGCACAGATATCTGTATTTCTTTATCTCGAAATCTAAGTAGACTTTTTAACTTTAATGTCGAGGTTCACCACAGAAAGGAATATATTTTGAACCTCCTTTATTTTGCAATTACTGCGAAACCACAGAAAAAAGAACAAATTTTTACAGTTTATAGCGTTAATATACACTACCCAAAAGTACCGTTCACAATTTGTATTCATTTCCTTCTAATTAATTCTCCCAGAAACCACCATTTTCACGAAATCCGACTGCCTGCTCCCCTTTATCCAAAACTACCCTCACCAGAAATAACAAAAGGTATTTTTAACTGAACTGCCCCTCTGATGATCTCTTTGTCTGCAGGAATGGCCTCGGAAGTCCCGACGAGTCTGCTGGAAACTGGAATTCAGCTGCAGGGGCAGTTGGACGGCCAATCGTGTCGACGTCTGTTAATCAGATTCCATCGGCCGACGTGATTCTGCAAGGGCGCAGTCAGAAACGTTTAGCACGCGGGCTGCGGAATACTGCTAATGTAACCGGGGTCTACGCTGTTTACGTATTAAGACCACCCTCTCTGTAAGCCTGTTTACACGTCAAACGTGAAACGATTGTCTTGTAGGCATTTAACACGACTGTATGAACAGCTGCATAATTTCGCGGCGTGTACCCGACGAAAACGGTTTCCCGGCTCGTCCAACAGATCGGTCGGTTATTTGTCGATCATTTTACGCGAGATTCCGGGCCAAGCCTACGCTAATCCACTCGAATTGAACGGCAAATTTGTCGTTCGGTCGAATGTCAAAATTGTCAAAGTGACACTGTCAATGTTCCCTCCGCCGTGACGGTCCATTTTCCCGCCAGATATGCGCGTAGGTATCCGCTGGACGTGGCTCGTCTTAATGGCCGTCGGTGAGTTTCGGGTCGACTAAAATCTGTGATGCAATTTGCTTCGGGGACAATGGTTTATAACGGGTACCTATGCGAGCTCTGCGAACAATTGGGGAGGATTTCAGTTTCAGCTCACAAGAGATGTTCGGCAACCCAAAAATGCAAAAAAAATGGGAATATATACTTCGTAGAAATTGTAGTTTATGTGACACTGGCGATGACAGAACAACGGTTCACGACATTTAGTAGGTATATATAATATTTTAATTGATAGAAAATTTCTCGAAAACTCAAAACTTAAAACACCTTTTTACTGTGTAGGGGAAGGTGGGGCAAGACGGGGTAGTTAAGGTTTGGTGATGAATAAAACTCAGATTTTCATAATAAACTAATCAATTTTATGTCTGAACCATTCTTTGGTAATTAGTCTTTGAGTTTAACTGTGAATCAACCTAAGTTTTACAGATTTCAATAGAATAAATAGAAAAATTCAGAAAAAGTCGTTTCTCCCCATCTTGCCCCACGGGTGGGGTAAAATGGGGTACCAATTAAATAACAATATAAATAAAGTATATATATACAAAGTAATTATTTATTGGGTTGACAGAGGAGACACACATGTATGGCTTCGTCGTCCTCATCTAGTACATCAACAGAGGAGAAATGAGCCCATTTGCCACATATTTAACAGTGTATCCACCTTCCACAAGGGAATCAGTTCGTTTGAATTAATTAATAGAAAAGAAGTATCATTTTCCTCGGTCCGTTTTCCGTCTGTAGTTTCTACACATCCTGGAACAATGAGAAACTTTGATTTTTATTTTTAGGTTTGTGAGGGACATGATGGGGTTCCTCTCATTTTCATTACCCCATCATGCCCCTTCGCGTCTCACCACAATCATATGAACATTGCTCGAAACATTATTTACGAAAGCATAAAATAACATACGTACCTTATAGCCAGCTAAATTCTGTCTCAGAAACACATACCTGTACCGGAGATCTTCTATATTATTATGTCACTGTCACGGATGCTAAAAATAAGAAAAACGTAAGAAAGTCCCAAAAATTTTAAATTCTGATCTAACTTTGTCACGCGTCCACATGTTTCACTGATTCGCTGCTCACTGACGGCGCCTATAGTGACGCATCTAACGCCTATGCTAAATTTTGATTACTGTGTTTGTATCACGAGATACAGGGGGTACCCCGTCTTGCCCGCCCCCCCCCCCGTCTTGCCACACCTTCCCCTACTTATTTTTTGCATAAAACTCTGCTATCTACATTGTTTCTACCGATGTTTGTAGAACTCGGTCTTCTTAGTTCCATAAAACGATGTTCGTTGATAGTGTTTGAATTTAATTTCCTCACCATGTAATGGTACTCGGTGGTAGAACACAATCGCTCACGAATTTTTGTCTTTAATTACAAATAATTAAATTTAACGTTCCCAGTATGATGGGTAACTCTCGTGAGTGTTTGCTGTGACATTATTTGAACTTAATTTCTCGGCACTGTAATTGCTTTCCGAGAGAATTACCACGCCTAGCGTTGTTTTTCTTAGAAATAATTACGTGGTGTGGGTCTAGCTAGATAGAAACATATACTTGCGTCATTGAATACCTATAAAAAATATAATCGACAGTCCTAGGACGGGCGAATATAGAAACGCAATTCCCATAGATCTGAGAATCTGAGGCTTTTTAAAAGTTTAACGATTAATCAGTTTTCTTATGGCAGAATTTTGGAATTGAGTCCATTAAAATGAGCAATGAGTTGGAAATTTCTTTTCCTTCACTTTAGATACTAAATTACTTGGGACCAATGAATAATCGACCAGGGAATGCAGAGGATATATTAATAGTAACTTTATTGAACATGCTTTTTGAAATTGCATGGAGTGGCGAAGTGGTTGAGTCGCAGAGAATGTGGCATGAAGAAGTGATAAACGAAAGTACTTTAAGTAAAGTACTTAAAGTACTGTAAATAAATCTTCTCCACGGTAATTTAAAAGTCGAAAACGAGACACAGCGCGTTAGAAAAACTTGGACTTAGACTCGCAGGAATTTTCAAAGGAACATCATCATCAGCACCGAGGTACTCCGCTGTTTTTTGGCGCTTTCACTTTGCCTGCACTCCACTTTTTGCAGAGAGTTTTTTTCACGGTGTCAGTTAAAATTTTAATAGGTATGTACTGCATAGAAAGTTCTCTGTCAACCAGAGTACAGGTAATTCAATATAAGAAATTGTTTTGTGTTCTTTTCCTATAATTTTATTCAGTTTCAACGTACCTACTATTTCCTTCAGTGTATTTTACCTTCTTTCCAATTTTACATATTCGGAAATTAAAGTCTTACTTTCCAATTCTTTCACAAATAAGTCGTAACACATTTTTTATAAGTTCGTATTCAACGAAAATACTCGATTTTTCATGACTTATTTCTTACTTTACCCACCTAGTGGGTTTTTGTATCACGGAATTAAGAAACAAAAGTGTATAATACAATGAGTTAAAGAAGTATGCTTTTTTCTATTATTTTTTCTGATTTTTGAGTTATTAAATTTTAAGTTTTCCACTTTGCCTTAGGTTTCTGGCTAATTTTCCTCTCCCCACAGTGTCTACACCCCTCCCAAAGGGGTTGACATTCGTTTGCGAAATACGTTATATGTACTTTAATTACGTCACTGTGAGTCCTCTAGAGCCCGGGCGTCGAAATACGTTCTCCAATGAAAATGTTAAAAGAACCGTGCAAGGTACCCGGGTGAACGAGGTTCACTGGGGAGCGCGAATCCTGTCTCTTTAATTGAACGTCGCGCGGGCGTCGTTATAATCTAATTTCTGGGAGAGAGACATCAGAAGAGGCTTGCGTGACATTGCGCGTTCGCGGTTCGTCGATCAAAGTGGCGGGATCGTTTCGAACATATGCGAGAACTCCTCCCTGCTGATTTGAAATGGCAGTTCGCACGGTTAGCTGAGCACCTTTATATGCTCGCGAGCACGTAACGAGGCCGTCCCTCATAGCTAACCTTAACGTCGTTGTGCTGGTACAATCCCACGGCCAGGTCTGGAGACGAGATGAATCGATTTCGGGATGTGCGAAGGGAGCAACGCGCGAGACGGCCTAGAAACGATTAGGAATTTCAGGGGGTTCAACTCGTTAGAGCGAACTTTCGTTTGTGCGTTAAGCTGATCCCCTAAGGTGGATAGCAGACGCATAGACGCGCAGCATAGAAGCATAGACGGTAAGGCACGCAGCACTCCTACTTTCTAGTTAATTATATTCGCCAACACGTGGCTTTGAAACAGAGTTAGGCATTAACTAAATAAAAAATTATTTAAATAACGGATTAAATAAGAGTTACTTTAATTTCAGATTATTGGACGTATAAAGTTAATTTTTTTTATGCGTTGAGTGTTTCAACTTGAGAGTCAAATAATTTTTTAAATTTTATTTGTTATTCCCGCATTTTTATTCGAATAAAGTTTTTCCACTTTACGGCCTAAGAAGTCACGTGTAACAAGAATATTAGTTCATTTTGTTTAATAAAACCCCTACAAAATTTCGTAAAATCATTAATTTTCACCGCGGATGGAGGAATGTACCTAACCCCTTGAGGGACGTAAGTAATCAAGCAGAAGGAAAATATTACTTTGGCAGAGGTGGCTTCGCGCAAAGGATATCTCGACGAAAATTGAAAAGGCGCACCCTTGTACGCTCCAGTTATTTGGTGGCTTCGTGACCGTGGCTTTCCGCTCTCATTGTTTGCCCTCGAAGCGGTTTAAGGATACGCGCGATATGTCCCGTACATGCGCGCGATATCTCACGTATATTCTCGCTGGGAACGAGCCCTTTGAACGCCGCGGGTGCCGAAGCCTCGTGATACCACACATGCCGCGAAATTCTGCGGCGTTTCTACGTACCTTTCGATACGGCGACGTAGAGCCTTGGCTTCTAAAGTTCGTTGCGGAAGATAGAGTGAAACCAGTTAGACGAACTGAAGAGAAGGGCTGATCGTGTTTGGTTAACACAGGCTTCCGTCGATTGTGCAAAATTTCGAACTCGAACAATTTTGTCTTTTTCTTTCCTGGCGACAAGGGCGAAAGTTTCTATTTCAACTTAATCACTGGATGAATTCAGAGTACTCAACCGTTGAGTAACCGATCACAGATTTGTCGCCAAACACGACCGCGTAGTTGCTCACTTCTCAACACGTTTAGGGTAAAGGACCCAATTATTGACACCTAACCAATTACTGTCACCTTAAGCTATTTTACTTAAAATAACGAATAAATAAACTATAGTATATAATTTATAGCATAGATCATAGGTTGAACTACGTAATTCTTTTTGTGTATGACTTTACAACGTTTATTTATTTGTTATTTTAAGTAAAATAGCTTAAAGTGACAGTAATTGGTCAGGTGTCAGTAATTGGGTCCTTTACCCTAGTGAACGGTCGCCATGTTTCGCAGCTTAAATAAAGTCCGCTACTTTTACGGAACGACTTGGGTTGCTACAAATATCGCTACCCTCCTAAGTGTCGTTCAGCGGAACGATGGACTGACCAGGAGTGATCACTGTTGAATTCTCAACGGTTGAACTGAGTCCGCTGAACGCACCATTGATCCCTGGTCAAAAAAGTTACATGAAAATGTACCTAAACAAGCACTTAGGATGTATCATAATGAAAAACTGAACTATCCAGAGAACATAGCAGAATGTAAAATGGTAACAGGATTACTGACCCTCGACAGCTGTTGGTTTGTTTAAAATTTCGCAATATTGTTAATTATCTACATTGCAACGCACTACTATGGAAATACATAGGTTTTAAAAAAAAAGGGTCCCGGACTGTAGGAGCTTATGGTACTCACCGAGAGAATTGAAAAATGCTTAGTCGCTTCGCGGACCTATTTACTGGCAGAGTGCAGTATCGAAATAGATTAATTTTCTCCACAGAGGAAAATATTTACGTCGGGGTTATATAATAGTTTTTGAGCATGCGGATTTCATATTTGTGGTGACTGTTGCACAAAGCATAATTTTTTGTCGAACTGCCCAACTGTAGGTATATAACAGTCAACTATTATAATTCACAAAGAATGTGACACCTGCGAGCCTCAAAATAATAATAATAATAATAATTCTTTATTGCATAACACAAAAATGACATCCATTCAATGTCCCCACCAAAAACCTTCATCTCAATTCAACAAAATTACTAATGAATAAATGAACGTACTACTTAGTTTCTGTATAACAGAAGGCAGCTGCTAAACGTTCGTTCTCCTGACACGTCCGTGTCAGTGGCTTAAAATGGCCAAACACGACGATTCTATTAAAACGCACGGCTGTAACGAATTTGCGTTGGCAGAGCTTCGCTCCGAAATTCGGCGTTTTACACACGAATTAGCGTTAGTTGAAGCATCACTCGTAAACTCACTACCCGCTCCAACTTCACCAGCGACATGTTCAAAAATCTGGTTCCGTCGCGCGCGCGCGCGCGGGCCTCGGCGCAGTGTCCCTTTCATTGAATGGAGGGGACGGGTTTGAAGTGGGCTGATTAACGTCGTTAATTACGTTTGACCTTCAAACAATAGCAGGCCGGTTGCAGTGTCGAATGTAGGATACGAGGCTGGCCCGAGTGTCGGTTAATCAGTGTACAGGCGTGTCTCTGCGCGGCACCTCTTTACAGCTCGCGGGAAATGTATGAATTAGCATTCATCGCGGCCGGAATAATTAAGGTGGCTCATTGTGCGCAAGAATATTTCATTGCCGTCTTCTCCACCACACCGCCCCCGCCATGCCGGCCCGTCTGTTGACCTTTTTGTTTGGTTTTGTGCCCGGTGCGTGTAACGCTTCTTCCGCGGGAACCCTTTGTTTGCCCGTCGCACAGTGGAGTATTTGGCCTGAAAAGCTGGCCAAAATTCTAGATAATTTAGAATTTGTTCAAACTTGGTATATAGGGGTTTTTGGGGTCGCTGATTTTGAATCTGATGCCAAAACATCAGAATTCAAAATGACAGCTCCAATATGGCGTCAATAATTGCAGAAAATTGGCCAAAATTATTTTTTGTTGTTTAATGAAAAACAGAAATACTTTATTGATCTCAAAAAATATATTTGTGTCACAATAAAATAATTCGAGATCCATCAGATGATGATGTCCACGGCTAGCTGTGGAGTATTTGGCCCTAAAAGCTGGGGAAAATTATTTGTTTCGTTTAAATGCAGCCAAATGTAGTTAGAAGTGACGCAACGTAATTATTTCATAGAATTTTACAAAAATATGCACAGGACGTAAAAAAATTTAGAAATAAGTTGATTTATTTACAAGATTTATTTTATTGTGTCATTCCTCGTATTGAGATATTCGTATTCTGAGTTACATATGTGTCAAGAAATACAATGGTTTCATGTGAGGATATAGTGTGATCATTTAATACAGTTAACAATAAAACATAATGTTTGAGTTTATGTCACATCTGTTGGTTTTATACGTTTATTGGCATTACATGTCCTACTGTAAGGTTCTGGGATTTGCAGACGTTTATGGGTGTTAGTACATAAGCAGATGCATAAAATATTTATAAAATGAATTATGGTTTTGACACTACACATGATCAGTAAACCATCAACAACGACTAGTGCGTATAGTAATAATAAACTGGTGTAAAAGTACAGTTAGCAGTGGACAACGCGAACGCAACGCGACATGCCATGTAATTATTCGTCATTTTCAAACATCAATAATCACAAAAAGATAGGTAATAAGAAAGTAAATATCATCTGAAAGTATAGTACATATCTACATGAACGGCTTCTGTAAGAAAAAAATTGACATAATTTGTTTACGGCATACAAAAATGACTGTTTAGCGAACGGTGTTTCAGAGACTGATCAAGAGAGAAACGTGTACTATGAAAACTCTTCAATTCTAACAAATAATAACACTTTACGAGTGAATAAATGAAAAAAACAATATTGCCACATTGTTCTTCATATATTCAACTATATCAGGAAAAAAAAATTTTCAGTTTGGACAAAATTTTTCAAATCGACTTTTGGCCAACCTTTAAGGCCAAATACTCCACTGTGCGTTGCTGGGAAATGCTTCACGGGTCCGGCGAACTGGGCCACGCGGGGTCTGTCGAATTTGAATTTTGCTTTTGGGGAATCCTATTTTGGGGCTAAACACGTAGCAAAGAGTGGGAATTTTTTTTTTAAGAAACCAGCGATTTGATTTATCTGAATTATTTTATGCAGCTTTGAGGATGTTGTAGTTTTTTTAATTAATTTTTAATAATAAGTGTATCTATCCAATTTTGCGCAACGTTTCTTATGTAACAAAAGAAGTGTATAACTTATCGCTATTCTGCGCGATGGTTGATCATGCATAGCTCCTATATTTATGGTTAAAAATTAATAAAAAAAAAATTGCAGGTTCGGAAAAGATGCATTAAAATATAAAACATGGTCCAAATTTCTGATGAATCGAATCGCTAGTTTCCACATAAACATTCCCCAAATTTATGTTTTTTGTCCAAAAAATGTAATTCTCCCCCTTAAACTACGTAAGCATTTTTTGGAGGGAGGATGTCGACAATTCGTTCGAGCTTATTGTAAGTTCGAAATTCGATATCAGTTTAGTTGCAATTCTTACAAATTCAGTCTGAATCCAATTCTACTTCAGTACAAGTTTCAGTTTCGTTCGATTTCAATTGCAGTTCATTACTACTTTAGTACCAAGTCAGAGACAATCCAGTATCAGTCCGAATTCTTGCTAGTTTCTACACCAGTTCAGACCAAACTCCATAGAAACACTGTACAGAAATGCCAGCAAAGGTGTACCTCTTACAATTAGCCCAATGCTTCGTTAAACTGATAGCTCACTTGTTCCTGTGTGTCCATTACACTCTTGATGGAGCTGTAGCTCTCCCCAGTTTTGGATGATTTTTATAAATAAAAGTAAATCAAAGCACATCATGAATTTTAGGGTAAACTATTTATTTCTTTTCGTGATAGTCCACATAAAAAACGAGTCTGATACAACAGAATGGTATTTTATCTGAATTCTAATCGATCAGAGATGGATGTAAAATTATTGACTTTCTACTTGTATTATATTCGAAAGGCACAAGTATTTAATCTACGATACGGAAAGGAAAAACCACAATATTCGAAAAAACCTAAAAACAATCCTGCACAACAAAAAAGAACTAGAAAGCCTCTTACAGTCTTTAAAAGTTAATTATGTAAGTATAATATAGTACTGTACAACAAAACTAATGCAATATAAATAGCGTTAATAATCCCCGGAGTTGCACGCGGCTTTAAATAAAAAAAAGTATTTCACCCTGCTATTTAATTTTTACTTAAACAAACTTTCCGTCGAAATGGTTCCATTGCACAGAAATTTAGTCATCCAGTTAAATTATTGAGTTTCTTATTTTTGTTCCAGCGAGATTGATTCCCGGGGATGATGAAATTAATCGTCCGAATGATGTTATTTTGCGATTGCATCTACGACGAAGGTGGCTCGCAAGCCGAGGACGAGCATCCTTAAATATCCTATGAAAGGCAAGAAAAGTTCAAGCGCATCGGGGTCAGACCTATCGATCTTCCCGACCTACGCCTTCGTTCCAGTTCCTCTATTACTTCCGAATCACAATCGGCCCTCTGAGGTGCCTTTAAAGTCGAAATGCCGCTCGCCCCCTCGAAAAAGAAACCTCTGAACTGTGCAAATCACCCCACTGGTAACAGTTTCTCCTTATTCTTCTCTTTCCCTTTCTCTTCTTTCTTTTCTTGTATTTTTTCAATTAACGACGTCATGTGTTACGTTCCTTAACGTGCTACTGTATGCTTGGCAATTCTTTTCGATTGCAAATTTAGAAGAATAATTATTGAAAGTTGGATATTCATCAGCCGAACTTCACGGACGCTTGATTCTCATCAGAATTTTTTTTCATCTCTTTATTTGTGAGTTGTTGAGCCAGTAATGTGAAACACACTTTTTTTTAGAACTGAAGCTTTTTGGAAAGAAATGATAGCTGATGTGTTTGAAAATCTTTGCCTATTATTTTCAATAATTATACATTGTGTTATACGTGATAAAAGGAAGGTGTGATGAATTTGTGAATGTTTTTTCCTATAAATGCAATTTCTTAATGTTTCTACTTTAAGGAATATCTTTGAACTAATAATTAATGATCATTAACGATCCCCTTTTATAAATTCAAAACTTTGAAACTCGCTGGAATATTATAAAGGATTATAATTTGATATACGATATTTTCTGAACGTGAATATATATCGGAATTTTCTTATTTTTAATCATTTTTATTTGTTTTCCAATTTATTTATTTTTTAAATTGCCATGCAACAAATATTCGAAATAAACTGCAGTCGAATGCAATATATTACTATGTACGTACGTGATGGTTGATTGAAAGTGGGAAGAAAATACTCCGTTCACTTCCAGAGATTTAAATATGCGCAATATTACATTTTTCGCAGCTACCTTTCATTTACAAAATTTGTAATTTCTCCTACAATTTCTACGTCAGCGAATAATATACAGAACGCACCGAACCAGATTTATAGAAATTATTAAAATTCCCACTGTTTAAATAAAACCATATCGTGAATTCTGCTTTTAAATAAATAAATAATGCATTTATATTCTATTATCTAAATCTCATCTAGAAAATTAGAATTACGTTCATTGCCGTGACGTGAAACGAAACACTGTTTACAATTTCTAAGTCAGTCATTGCTGTCACAAAAGAATTTAATTAAAAAAATAGTTCTGAATTTGTTATCAGATCTAAGAAATTATTGTTATGAAATAATTCAAATTTAGCCACTTGCACACGGGTGTCTCAGTTCTTTCTCACTTGGTAAATTCGTTTTCACTTTCTATTATATATTTATTCTTGCATACGTTACACATTTATCGCACTTAAACTGAGTAAAAAGTTCAAAGAGCTCTGAAATATCCCCAGAAGGCAAACTTGGCAGAAGTGATCTTGGGATAAAGTACCTACACATATAAAATTGGATATTTTTAATTCCAAAATTCAAATACTTATTACAATCGAATTTCGGAGCTGCGCAGAATTCGATCGAAACACTTAAAAGGAAATCTCTGTTAAACTGAAATGGTGGCGTTTCTTCACATTTGCAAACGTATGCAGTCAAACAAGTTTAAAATAGAAGTTCTTCAAGCAGAAAATATATTTTTTTCTAATTTAGTTATTTTAAGCCTCATCAACTTCTAAGTTGGGTTATTAGCGACTCGATCTACATTAACAATACTCATAACTCCTGATCTCCGCAGCTGTTTTATCTTCTTTTGGTCGGTCAGAGAAAATAAATGTTGTTCTTGTACTTTACCTGCAATTACATCCCTCGAGTGGCTGCACCGCCAGAATATGAGAAAAGCGTGACGTGGTACTGAGAAGCAGAGTTGGGCGAAGATAACATCTAAATAACATCTAGATAAAAGGTCCTTGCCGTTTATTCGTTATTTTAAGATAAAATAACTTGATTTATTCGAAGTGCCTTTAACTTCGATTTCAAATAACGGTTCAACTTTCATCTTAACTTCATCCTAGAAAATCAAATAACCGACCTGAGCCTTTGCGGCCTGACCCGCGCGCGGTCGCCTACCGATCAGATTCTACAGAATCTGAATTTGTTTATTTTTCATCGTATCAATATGAAAGTGACACCAATGGATTCCTGGCGTTCTCCCGATTAATTGGACAGAAAATAATTTAAATCGGACTATTTTTAACGAAACGGGCTTTGAACTCTGCAAAAAGATTTCTCACGTAATATCCTTAATTATGGTCCGAATTATATAATTTTTTGGACCATTTTCATCGGGAAGACATGAGGAATCGATTGGTAATACTTTTATCAACACTTGTCAAAAACATGAACATTTTATGTGGCCCGTTGGTTTTATTGCTCTCGGCGGTCAACGGGCGGTCTACTGGGGTCCGAACGTACCCACCCCACTGTTTTGCTTTCTCGCTACGAGCGAGGACCTTCGGACCCCAGTAGGCCGCCCGTTGACCGCCGAGAGCAACAAAACCGACGGGCCACATAAAATGTTCATGTTTTTGACAAGTGTTGATAAAAGTATTACCAATCGATTCCTCATGTCTTCCCGATGAAAATGGTCCAAAAAATTATATAATTCGGATCATAATTAAGGATATTACGTGAGAAATCTTTTTGCAGAGTTCAAAGCCCGTTTCGTTAAAAATAGTCCGATTTAAATTATTTTCTGTCCAATTAATCGGGAGAACGCCAGGAATCCATTGGTGTCACTTTCATATTGATACGATGAAAAATAAACAAATTCAGATTCTGTAGAATCTGACCGGTAGGCGACCGCGCGCGGGTCAGGCCGCAACGGCTCAGGTCGGTTATTTGATTTTCTAGGATGAAGTTAAGATGAAAGTTGAACCGTTATTTGAAATCGAAGTTAAAGGCACTTCGAATAAAGTAGCTTCATCCTAGGCGCTTCAAATGAAGCTAACTTTATTTGAAAAGTTATTTTATTCGATTTTTATCTAGATGATGCCCAACTCTGCTGAGAAGTAAGTAATCGGTTCCTCTGGATCGTATGGATAATTTATTTACAAGAGTAAAACATTATGTACAAGAATGCCTCGAGAATCGTGTGAAAACAATACATGCTGAAAGTATGCGGGAAGGGAACACAGTTTCGATTCACCTGTTAGTCACGGTGTAAACAATTAAGAGTTCGCAAAGTCACGTGGCATACACACAGAGTTTCCTACATCTTATCGCTGCGGTTTACGCTTTCCATTTTCTTCTCGTTACCCTGAACTGACGCCATTCTCATCTCGAACATTAACACCACTACGGCTGGTTGTTCAACCACGTTTAAAATCCCTCGCTGACTCTCCAGCTCTGATCGAGTAACGACGAACACCGCGAAGAACGATTCATCGTGTGGTATCCCGTTTCAAGATGTTTCATTTAAAAATAAAAGCACAAAGAAACCATAAGAGGTGTACTTATTCCCTACAAGTAAACTTTTACATAATGCAGTTTTCATGAAAGCAGATAAAGATTTGAGACTTTGAGACACACTGTGGGAAAATATAGTGAACTTCGATTTTTCGGGATATAGAAGAGAAAAAGCAAAATATATCATATATCATATATCACATATTATATTTATAAATAATATTACTTAAGTTAATAAAAATAATTTATATAATATATATAAATACGTGAAAACTTTGAACGGTGTGATAATTCACGTTGCCCAATCAGAGATAGGAAGTTCGATGCAACTCGATTAATATCGATAGCTGGGAAATGATTAACGTGTAAAAGGGACAGACGAATTTTCACGGTATAAAATTTGCAGTGATGGCACTTGGAGAATTTCGCTGCGTTCCGTCGACATTGGGATAACACAGCTACAGGTAGCAGTTCAGGGTAAAGTTTTCTTTATGTTAACACTTACTCGGTAGTAGAAAGTATTTTGTTAAGGAGGTGGGGGGCGTAGATGGGGGGGGGGGGGGTGGGATAATTCGGTGGACGTCGTTTCTCTACGTCGACGTCTGGCCTTTTGGTATGTATCTCCTTTGGAGTTTTAATACATTCTTGTTCTACTTAACGCTCATCTTACAAGCTCTCTGTCATCTTCCTCGTTCATTTTTTCGCACTCTTTCTCTCTCACGCTCATTTTCGTATCACACTTTTATTGACGGTCGATCAAACGAAAAGGGAAGATCGTACGTTGGTGTTAAATCTGAATCCAGATAAACGAAAATCGAAATAACGATTTAAATGAGACAGAGTGTGCGTACTTTAACAACGTGGCATTGTTACGTTGAATTGTAACGCGGAAATGGATATACCTGCAATTTTGCGACGACGAAATATTCGTAATGATACATTGCTGTAGATGAGGAGTATAATAAAAATAACGAAGTAAATATAGAATTTAAATTAATTAAATATAATTTTCAAATTTCCAAATTAATTTTAATTAATTCAGATTAACCTCTCTTTAAATAATTTACAAAATTTTACCTTAAGTAAAAATGTATGTTATTACGTGAAATGTAATGCCATAACAATGTGGTAGCAGTTTACAATTCAGTTCTTGAATTTTTTATGAAGTAATTGGCAACAAATGTATCGAATAATATTTTAAATAATAATATCGAATTTTATCACTCTTCAATAAAATTCTAATTTTAATATACAAAGTACCATTTAGTGTAAAGTTCGTATTTTATTTGTGAACATGAATATAAAATTTCTTAAAAACCACATCAAATTACGAAACCTAAGAAACTAATAAAATTCGTTTAGTATTTACAATTTTTAACGCATTGCAATAAAATTAGAAATAATATTGCGAAGCAAGATAGTAAAAATGATACACATGTTTTGTTTCTAAAACGTTTTTTTGAATATTTCCTGTAATGGAAATATGAAAAGCGCGAATATTTGCAGACATTTAAACAATTTTCAATTTCGCGGATGTTTTCACACATGGAACAAATATCTCGTCGTCTAAACCATCGTGTGCAATGACAAATTCTCGTTCAACTGCGTTTTAGTCGGGCGTTTAAACAAACGTCACTGACAATTCAAAATGTGACAACACATTTATCAACGAATTGTTCCCCCGTATCCGCGCGCGATTGCTATTTCATCCAACAAAAATGGAGGAAACAGAGCGCACAGGAATTAAGCATAAAATGTCATTTCGATTTTCGTTCGTTTGGACGTCATAATTCTACTGAAACTTTTTACAAAATCATCATTCTTCTATTTCTCACATGAACAGACACGCTTCTAGTCAATTACATTTTTTTTTAAGGGCTTTGCCTGCAACTTGGATCGATGTGACGTAGGCTGAAGATTTTAAAGGTACCTTTTTCGATTTTCATACTTCCCGAAATAATCAAAATTCCCCTATTTCACATATTCTCCAGGGGAGCTACAGTAATTCTATCACCACGTCGTTGTTTCACTTTCTCACTTCGTCATACAAATACGTGTGCGCGTTTTTACACGAACGTCGCTACAAAATTTCATTTCAATGTCTGTTTCAATTATCATTGCAGCGAGAATCGTTAAATTTACGTGAAATTAATACGCGACGCAATTCACATTTCGATTGGGATACTGAGCTAAAGGGAATTGAAATTTTGAGGCGACGTTTGTCAGAGTATCGTAATTCAGATTGAGGTACGATGTTCTTTATGTAAATTCCTTTTTGCAAAGTTAATGAGCACGTTCGACACGTTTCACATTGGGGAAACTGTAAAAATATCAATATTAATGATACTGAATGGCGCTATTCATTCAAGAAGCAAGCTACTACATAGTTCGTTTCTTTAACGGTGAAATAGTAGAAGGTAATTAATTAATAAACAATTAGACAATACCTTCACGTTTACAGAAATCGCGATGTGCGTGGAATGAGCTACTTTGGCGGTCCGATTTTTGCTTAGCTTCCATTGCGACTGTTGAACAGTCTATAGTGAATCACCGTTGGTGATTGACAAGTAAGGGACTTAGTTTGACAATCGACAAAATTCATTCATTCGTGGGAATTTCGGGGATAAATATTGTTGCGTGAATTGTGGTATTTATTGTTCTGCGAGATACCATTGGTGTACTTTTATACCTGAATTTATATATTTCCCAATTTACCTTCTACATTGTTCAACTATTATAAGTATTTCACATTCTGAGAAGTTTTCAATGATTTTTATTGTGCAAAATTGATGTTTAATAGGTATGAGAATATTGAAATAATTCATAAGGAAAATAGTGGCTAGTAAAGAACTGTAAATGAAATGATAGTGTTATTTTAAATATCAAAGAAGAAATGATTTTAATTCTCCATGATTATGGTAATGTTCTTGAGGATGGGATATATTAATAAATAATTATTCTTAGATCATATCGATAAAAATTTCTCTAGCTTATTTTTTTATTTACTTCAAAGACAATTAGAAATTAATTTAAACTTCCATACCATTTATACCAAAATAACAGTGAAAATATTTTGTAATGGAGGATATTTCTTCAAAAGTAACTATCGTCTTTGCAAATAAATATGCAAGAAGTGTCTCTCCAACATTTTTTTATGAGTGAAATCTTCGTAAATAAACTGTAGATATTACTCGAGTCACGGACTTACATTTCAATTTGCATAACTTCAACAATCCTCCTAAATTCAATCTATTGCTATCAAAATTTCAAAAGAATCTAAATAAACAGAAATTTATCTTTTAAATGTTGTAGATCACAAGATTCCCTTAATTCGTATTGAACGAATTAACGCGTCGACTCTAACATCCCTGGTTAACAGGTTAAAAACGATTTCCTCAACGTTGCTCATATACCGAATCACGAGAAGCAGTTACTTCGCCAGGGAACAATCAGACAATGCTACTCTTTGTGCCTCAAAGACACTTCCTGTGGATTCTCACGAACGAACGACTGAACGTTCTCCAAAGGCTTCCGCAGTAAAATTCGCAATCCGTGCCGTTGATGCGCGCGTTCGTCGTAAAACGAGTCTCGCCTTTCTTCGTTTTCTATCCCATCGTGCCTTGTGATCTTTAATTTTCTTTCCGTGTATCGCGAGAGGATAGTAAAAGCATTAGTGTACGTGCATTGTGCACGTGGCCACCAAAATTTCCAAACCATATATTCGGCATTCGACGAATACCGAATATTCGGTAGTTGCTCGACTACAACTCCGTAAACATTCAATAAAAAAGCTCGAAAAAATTCTGAGTTTCACTTCAAATATACCTTAATATGCACGCAAAACGCCATACACTATACATTTCCAGTTTTCGTTCAATAAATTCTTGAAAATAGCGTTGCAAACTGGCAGTCAAACTAGGGTAACGGAATACGAACTTTATCGACATACCACGACGGTTTTACCAAATTACTTTTCTTGCGGAAGGTGTCCTACTCAGAATTCCTCAAACCATTGAGATAGTAGGTTTAAAAATGAGACTTTCTTAATTATTTCACATGATCGCACGATAAATAATACATCTTAGAATACACTATGAACATTCAAGTCAATTTGTTCATTAATCTCCCAGGAATCCTGTGAACTATAAAATATTATAACTATTGTACGTACTACCTAAATTTGAGAGGGATGCAATAAATATTTGCATTACTATAAATATCTTCATATGAAACTAATATATTGAAACATTTTTATTTCTGGAATGTACATTTGCAGAGGGTGGCCAAATTATTATACTCAACATTTTCGTCAATTTTTAGGATCATTTTAAAAATAGATTTAATACAATTAAAAAAATCTTACATTTGCAACTAAAGGTTCCGAAGGAAACTTTTTTAGCTTTCCAAAACATTCACGAAAATTTGTATACGATCATAAGTTCGCAAGTTATAGGTGTTGAAAGTGAAAAGTACCTTTTTGCGTTGATAACAGCACTTCGTTGGAGTTACCGGAAAAATTTTTTTAACTGACAAAATTTCAAACCTTTTTGTTTAAGTATAATAATTTGGCCACCCACTGTAGTAGACGTACCTACTAAAAAGTTGCAGCAAAAAAAAAGATTAATTCAAAAAGTACATTGTAAAGTTGACCCCAATTTTTAAATCAAAATAGCTGTTATCTCTCTGAAGGAATGCGTTCAGCCTAAGTCCTTGTCATTAAAGACGAAAGTTGTCCTCCAGGGACAGGTCAGGGAACCTTTTTCCTTGATTTCACTTCGTCCCTATTGCGTTAGATTCATCCGCACTCAGCCAAAGGGGAGCAAGCCGAAACCCTCGATTATCCGGTGGTTCTATGGCCGATCTTTTGGGAAGGAATCGTTTTATCAGAGTTCGAAATAATCCACGTTTGGCAAATTCCGCGGTTCCGCGGCCACGGCGTGAATTTATTCCCTCGATATTCTCCACGGTTCTAGCTACCGTTGGAATTCTCATGAATGTGGGAAACCTGAAAGGGTGTTCTACGCGCGCAAAAATTGATAGCGCGTCATTCATTATCCGAGTGCACGACTCTCGTTCGCTATGTTCAACCAAATTCAAAAAAGGGAAGATCCCTGGGATCGGCTCGAATTCCCTTCAAATTGGCAATTCGTTAGTGCATTCATTTCGCAAACATTTGGCGTCGAAACCGCGCGTAACTGCGAAACGGCTGTGGAAACTGATACGTTGCTGGGGTGTAATAGGCAGGGGCGGGTTTGGAGATTTGGCGTCCCTACGCTAACAAGCGTCTACCGCCCTTTCCGTGAAATATCAGCAAATATATTTGAGTTTAAACGAGTTCAGGCAACTTCAAAATTCATTCAGTGTGGTAAATCACACAAGGGGTATTTGCTAATTTGCTACATGAAAGAAAAGTGAATTGTTTTTTAAGTTGTCCCAATCATCTGTGTTTAAAGATCACCCTCCACTTTCAGTGTTGGGGATGGACATTTTATTTTAGAACAGAAATCTGTGCGTTTATTGTCGATGAAAAAAAAATTATTTTTGTTTAATTTCTTTCGCTCCAAATTTGTCGCCCAGGCTGCAGCCTACTTAGCCTATTTACAAATCCGTCTCTGGTAATATGAGTAACAGGATTAAGAATTTTTCAATTAATTTCAATTTCTCAAGGTATCTAATGAGATCGTCGTTTTGAATGTGACCAAAGTTTTCTACGATATTTATTGGAAATGACTTTCTGCTGTATACAGTTTTTATAAGATGAAGTGGGGATGTGCTTTAAGGGGGGACACCACTGTACCGGTCCGAAATGTAAGTGTGTTTTCGGGAATTTATTTCAACCAAACAACGCAAGTAAATCAATATATTGCTCAGTATAGTTAATAGTGTACATATCGAAGGGTAAGAAAAAATTTTTTTCAATCAAATTCATAAATCCGTTTCCTGTATACTCTTCGTCAAAATTTGCGCTGTGGCAAAAACATGCTAGTCGGGTTGACAGTGCCCAGGCCATATGGTTAATCCAGATTCAAAAACACAATAATATTTAGAAACTAGAAGCCTGCCTCTATTACGTGACGATCAAAAAAAGTAAAAATCGCAAGGAATTACAAAATGGCGGACCATTGAAAAAAAAATCATGTATTCGGGGTACAAAATTAGGGAAATGTTGATAAAAAAATATAAGGAAGTCGTTAATTAAAAAAAACTGATCGTCAAGTAATAGAGACGGGTTTTTCGTACAATAAATGTCCTTGATCATGTTAATTGAACATATAGTTTTCTCTGTAGACTGTCAACGCGGTTGAAAAATGTCATTCTGAGGAAAACGCGTTCAATGTTCCGCGCGGCTCAGTCACGCGTTTGACCCCGCTTCACAGAAAATACTACATCTCCGTCAATTTTGCGAATTTCTTCATAAAATTTGGAGACAGCATTCTTGAAATGTGCGTCTTTCAGAAAATGTAAAAATGAAAAAATCGATTTTTCAGATTTTTTACAGTGGTCTCCCCCCTTAAACAGAGCAGACAACATTTGAATGGAAATCAAAATAAGTAATGAAAATATGAAGTAACACTTTCGCCCTTCCAATTCATTTAAATAATAGGAATAGAAAACGTAAAAATGATTCATTATTTTTCATTCAAGTTGCTAATAAAAGATAGAAATTCGCCCCATTTTCTCTCCCTCTCTGCCATCTTTCTACGAGCATAATTTTTAGGCAAACTACAAATTCAAAGCTACCGAAACTTGCCTCGCGTTTCTTTCAAGTTTCCGTTGGATCGCGACAAGAATTCGCATTGTCCTCCGGGGCATCTACAACGGAATAATATATTTTATTCGATATAGATACAACGAAGCGTACGATTCGATTTGCTTTCGGATCCACGGGCCCCTCGAAAATATATTTCGCCGTGGAACGTTGTAACGTAATATTAGAATTTCCTTTCGCTAAGGATACAAATTTCAGCGGGGGGAGTTCTCGTCGATATCGCCTTGCGTTAGAAAATAATACATAGTAGGACGGTTCCCTTTGTTGCAGAGCTGAAAGCGCCTCATCGCGTTCCTGGACAAAAAGGAAACGAAAAGCGTAAGCTCGCTCGCGCAAAATCCTTTTGCCCCGACCTATCATCCACATTCTGGTAGCGGATCCTGTTACTATCAAATGCATCAGAGGATTCATCAAGGAAAACGACTTACAATTAGCTGGGCCTCTGTGTCAGGGTTCTCGTTCATAATTCAAGGCTTTGCTGCAAAAGGGAGGCAGCTTCATAATTTGTTGAAATTCAGTTATAGGTAGCATTGAATATAAAAAAATCGGAATAGACTGATGTAAATTATAAGGATGCTAGTGTATGATTTTTGTTAGTAAACATGTTTCATTATAATTTTTCTAAAATTATGTAGGTTAATGTTTTCTGATACGTTTCTATGTACTAATGCAGAATTTTGTAACATAATAATGGTGTTTAATGTAATTATTTATCCGAGATAAGTGGAATTTTATACAACTTGGTGGAAAAAAGGGCAGCTCCAATTTTTGAAAATTCACTCTGCAATAGAGAAAATGTATTTTTGCTTGGAAGTAATGCTGAATGCTGTGTTAATACTTACGAAGATATTTTGTTAACACTCTCTTTATTAGTTTTCTAAAAATTATTACATTTGGAGCTGTCCCCTTCTTGCTGCAAAGTCTTCAATTGTAGAGTAGGTGCACGAAAGGGGTTAAGTGATAAATACTGATTTTTTAGCTACGAAAAGAAAAAAATTGATTCAAGTTACTGTTACGAAAGTAATAAAAAAATACAGGTAGATACGCTTTTTAATCACAGGGGAATTTGCTAGTACATTGCCCCTTTATACAGCTATTACTAATGGCAGGTATAGTCTACCCAATGACAGAAACATCCCAATTTGTATGATTTTGACACTTAGTTTCCGTAATACTTTCTCACGAGCTTACTTTTTTTAGTAAATAATTTATTGAATAATGAACGTGTTGTTAAATTAGGTCAACACAAATTATCTGCCTAGAATGTTTATCCAAATGGAAGATTGTACTACTGACTCTGTTTTATAAAGTATGTAATATCACATTTATCTGAAACAATTGTTCATAGTTTCTATGGATATCAAGATATCAGTGAAAATGGAGAAACGTCTGATTATTTGAAAAATGGGTAGATTCCGGGTCTTGAGAACGAGCCAAAAATAAAACTTGGCTGATATGTCGGCCGACTCTCTTTACAAACGAGCTAAGTTTTAAGGAACGAAGGAAGGAAATCGGAATTTTTGATTCACGAAGATTTATTTTCAGTTCGACCTGGTACCCACCGTTGTAAGTCTACGAAATTATGCAGCGCAGATTAATATAAAGATTTTTGAATATCTGTGAAAAATAATTTTAAGGGATTTAAATCGGCAGCAGTGTTGTCGCACAAATTGCGACAAAAGAAAAAGCAGAAAAGTCGCCTGCAACTTTGGAACCGGAGGCCCCTTATTTCTCTGTCTTATTTTTATGAGGCACATACAGGGTGCATGTAATATCCTCATGCAAAAAGACATCGAAAAGTCCTTTACTGCTTTGAGATCCGAGGCTCCGTTCGTGAGATATTTACAGTTGAATATTAGCGGTGCAACTTCCGGGCCGCGCAGTTTAAAGCCGAAACAGCTGAGTGTGGAGCAGTTACCGCTCGCACGCACACGCAGGAGGCACGCGTAGATACAGGTCCACTTTCTACTGTGCGTGTGGGTCTGTACGTATGCGTGCCTCCTGCGTGTGTGTGCCCGCGTACGCTACCGCGTGCTTAGCTGCCTCGGCTTTAAACTGCGCGGCTCAGAAGATGCACCACCAATATTCAACTATTAATAACTCGAGAACGAGACCTCAGATCCCAAATGGGTAAAGGACTTTTCGGTGTCTTTTTGGATTAGGATTATCCCCCAATTTTGGGATTCCCGGTATATCACCAAATGTTTGTCGTATTACATGCTCTCACAATTTTTAAAATTTCTTTGTTAAGACTCTTTATGCAGGAATTTACAAGATTTGTAACAATTACAAGGTATCAATATCAATCAAAATAGTAATATTTCAAAGTCTATATGGTTTTATACGACGGAAAGTTGAAGTCCGCATTCAAGTGTTAGAAAACTCATATTTCAGTAAGACCTTATCATAGAAGGTACAGTGAAGGTATATGTAGGTAAAAGGGAACTACCTATATTCTGTACACTATGTTACATGAAGGAAGAGAATTTCTCAGACTGGGCCAGTATTACCCAAGTACGTCCTAAAGAAAAAACCACTTATATGGATTATTAGCGACACAAGAAAAATCCATTCGAATTTACACCTTATTATACAATTTGATAAACTTTACAATTTTTAAGATTCAAAAAATACAATATTCAAGTCACTTAAATGCAAGTATAAAAATATTTCAAAAATTTCTTTTAATCATCAGTGTACATACGCCAGTTAAAATTGTTCTGCTTGCTTTAATGAATATTGTATTTATATTTACCACTTACCAAATGAAGCAAAAATATTAGAATTTTGTAAAGATGTAAAACTAACTGAATAACTAAATACAATAAAGACATGTTGTCATGTCCATAAAAATTAGGTACCAATAGATCAGACAATAAAAAATTGTTAAATCTTCTCATTCTCATACCAATAATCCACAAGAAATTTCTATTTACTCCTGTACCTAAACGAATCTCGCAGAACATGAGCTTGCACACTTCAAATACGTTTGGCATAATCCCCCTAAATGAATGAATCCTTACCTCGCAAATAATCGCTGCACCCTGTCGCAAATGCATTCGCGGAATCGTCCCTTATTTGCAAACTCACACACCGAAAAGTCTCGCATACGTCCACACGTTGCCTCTCTCGCTCCAATCGCACAACACGGCTTACAACATTGCATCGACACTGTTCGTTTCGGTACATCGGCGACACTAGGACGCTGTAATCTGGGACTCATTACACATATCGAACCTGGGGTACTACGACGACGTTTTGACAACAGTATCTTCTACAGACGCACCAAAAAACCGTCGCTTGTGGGAGCAAAGCAGCTTCCGCCATTCAGTCTCCGTTGTCACCACAGTACACGCGAACGCCTACCGTCGGGGCAAAGGATCACGTCGCCGACTGTGAATTGTGAATAACGATAGACACAAGCCCGGCTTTTGCGCCGAGACAGTTTGCCTGCTTGTTTGGGAGTCAGGAAGCGTATACATAAGCGTGCTTGCGCTTTCTGTCTCTCGAGCGCAGCGTCAAACGGGGAGGAGGAACGAAGCATCGAGCGGCGGGCTAATGAAACGGCGGTGGAGGGGGGGAGCCGCTTAGCCGGCCTTAAGCGGCCAGAATGTTTTGCTCCGGCTATAGTTGATGCAGCTCCGCGTGCGTGGGCTCAATAGGAGCTTAATATGACGCGCGAAGGGGAATAAAACCGCGTAGGAGCCTCCACTCGTTGACAGAAATGGGGCTGCTCGTTTCCCCTCGTCGATGTGAAATCGATTCTGAAAGAGTTCCTTCATCGATGATCCTCCCTACACTGAGAAGCGTATCGAGGATCCAAACGAGTGGGAAAGTGTACTCGAAGAGCTTTCGTCACTGTTTGTTGTTCTCCCCTCTTCGAACGCGAGCCTCGATGGAGAAATTGGATTGTCTGTTGTGTGCCGGAGACATCTTTTCTTTGGTCGTACAGGTTGCGGTACAATTAACTGAAATTGCGATTTACGATTTCGTTGCTGTATAATAGCGGACAAAATATTGGCGACTTATAACTCTGGTAATGAATAAAGTTTGCTTTGCAACCTGGCTTTGCGTAAAGTCTGTCTCCTTGAATATTTGAACCGTGATGGCGAAAGTGGCGCGAGTCGAGCAAGTTGGCAAATTGCTTCACCTCTGTATTTGTCTGTCTAACCATCCGTCTTGAAAAATAAAGTGGAACTCACTTACGCCCTTTTTATTTTCTGAAGGGATCTTAGCAGTATTTTCACACGTTCCGTTTCTGTATAAGTTGGTTTCATATTATTTGAATGGTACAGGACGGGTATGGATGCAAAATTTTGAGATCAAAATATTAATTATGCTTTTCTAAAGCTATTACAAAAATCTTTAAAAACTGAGAGCGATCATAAATTCGTTGATTCAACCATATCGTTTTTACAATGTTCTTAGTTTGCCGCGGCTATGAAAATAAAAGTTGCAAATATCTTGGTAATTCGAATATGATCTGAATTGTTTCAAATCAACCGTGAATTTATTCAAGGGACTCCTATTAAGTCTGTTGAAATTATTGATTACGGTTAGCCATCATTTACTGTTACTTTAATAAAATATGAAAGAACAACAAAATTCTGCTCCTCGCTCCAAAACTGTTGTCCGCTACTGTAACAATAAAAAATGATGCGCATCGATGTCACGCGTTATGTGGAAATTAATTGTTTCATACAAACACAGGAAACAAAATATACTTATGAAACAAAACATCGTGAACCTCTGATGCAATAATTGGATTAACCACTATCGTGCTATAATACAGAAAGTTGCGTATTTTTTAGTGATCGACGTAATTACAAGACATAACTTATATACAATTGTGCGTTCATATATTAAGATGTCACTGGAGAAATGTATTATCGGTCTTTGATATAGTAGCACAGATTGAGCATAGTTTTAATGTATAGTTGTTGGGAAAGATATAATTAATTCGCACAAGAAAAATGGCCACTCAAAACCACTTTTTCCTTTCACTCTGCGAGTGGCAATGAAAGCTCGGGTAGCCTTGAGCAATTACTTTTACAGATTTCAACGATAGGAATATTAAAGTGACACGAGAGACGAGTATGGCCACGAAGAGCTTTTTATATCTTTTTCATCGACTATACTTTGATTTTGTGTAATAACAAAGATTTGTATAAAAATTGTAATTACATTAAAGTTTACTTAACTTATGGCAACAAGTTTTACTTCCAAAATGAATTTAATAAATGCTAAATGTTAAATTAAGTGGCAGTCAATCGTCGATGACAAGTTTTTAAGGAAAAATGTTCAAATTTCAAAATTCAAAAAAGCTCAAAGTCAATGATTCAAAATTCTTAGTAGTTTATCATGGTTTCGTTACTAAAATTGGCGAAAGTGTTTCTTGTACGTGGATAAAATTTCAAGGCGTTTTTTCATAAAGTTTATTAGTGACGTTTCTGAAAGCTTAATCAAATTTATAAAGAAACTGATCAAATTTACTTTCTATTAATTCATTTTCCTCTGCTATGATGTAATAATATAAAATAAACAAATGTTGAACACGAGAAAGGAATTGCAAATCGACAATACACGAAGTTATGCATTATTTTCATTTGCAGTTTTCTAATATTTGTAGGTAATTATATATGATTTTCCAATATTCAACGTAACTTCTTCTTTGCTTCATTGACAGCACCATTATATATTTTTTTAAATGCATTAAGCAACAAACAAAAATCGAGCCCCATTTACAAGTATTGAAAAATAAATTATAACAATACATTCTGTATTTCTAATCATATACTTGGAGACTAGTAAGGAAATCAAAGAACACATCAAGCGAGAGCTGAAAACCAAAAGATTGTCCCTTTTATGTTAAAAGCTACTTCCGATATGGAAATGTCACAGTTCCAATTTAAACTTTTCTGATTTCTACCTAATTACCTACTTAAAAGTAATCTGCAGCTAGAAGGGACGATCACAAGAGAGATCAAATTACTCCTAATACTTATATGTACAATTCCCTTGAAAATCTGCCATGACACCTAAAACATGACCATTTTGAATACGTTTTATAGCTTCAGTTGCAAAAACTATTGCAGAACATAATTTGAAGAAAAAAAATGTAGAAAACTGTATTACTATATTCAATTCTCATTACACGTGGATAAATAAAAATGTCTGACTTTTGAATTCGAATTTTCCTGACCCGTTCCTTTGAGCTCCCCCACAATATAAAAAGGAAAATACTAAATACTCGCGATGCAATAAAACTAACCTGACTGCAACAGAAACAAAGGAAAGTTGAATATCAATTTATAATAAATTTAGCGTTGCCATTAATTTGTAATTAGAACATAATATCCTCAATACAATTAAGAAAACTAGTATTTTCCACAAAGTGTCTCTAACAATAAGTGGAAACATTCACCGTTAGCAAGAAAAAAACTGGAAAAGAAAATTGATCGCGATCCACGATACAAAATTTGTCAAAAACAAAAAAATTCCTCGGTCGTAACGCGTATTGAAAATTACACCGATTGTCCGTGGAAAAATATCGTTATTCTCGCCCGTTGCAGGATTAAGCCTGAAACTTTTTTCATCAGCGGTCTTTAATTCCTTTAAAAAGCGCCGTGAACATCCACTGTTCACACGGCAACATTATCCCTTCGTTTCCCGGCGTAAACTAGTTACGAAACTAACGCGGCCGGAGGAGAGAAATGAAATTCGATAATGGAGTTCTTTCGCCCGTGCTCTTCCTTCCGCGATCTGTAATAATTTCAACGTTAGCAATAAGCCAGACGTTGGTGCTGGTCGATGATCTATTCCAGACGATATCTGACAACTTCCCCGTCTTTGGAAACTTTTCTGGCGACCCGGTTCGCGAACTTCCCTTCGCCGGTATAAAATTTGAAGACTGACACCCCTCGAAAACAATATCGGCGACACTCCTTCGGATATTCGAGGGGATGATTCTTTGATGATGATTTGACGAAAATGAAGAATGTGTTAAGCAGCGACGGTCGCTTCATCTGTTCTTTTGTATGCTAGTTCATAAAAACTTTTAAGTAATGATGCATTATACTGCTCGTTTTTGTAATTGAGCCCTTGAAACTAACTCTTCCGCCGCCGCGCTCTGGGAAAAAATGATTTCTGCCGCCCTTTATGTTTAATTATAAATAATTATTTTAAAATATAACTTTTGACAGTGAGTGACTTTTTGTAAGTATTTGCTGAATAAAAAATTTGTTTTATAATAAAATCGTAACAAAATAAAATAAAATGTATATGTAGGATATAGGTCCCCAAATATTTTTAAATCTCAGAAAAAAGAGTTTTGTAAAATATTTAAAAAAAATCTCTAAATAGCAACGTACACACTTTTAAGGATGTAGGATATAGGTCCCCAAATATTTTTAAATCTCAGAAAAAAGAGTTTTGTAAAATATTTAAAAAAAATCTCTAAATAGCAACGTACACACTTTTATCGATTTTAATTTTCTCTTTCTGCTAATTTTGCCGCTGTGGGCAGTTACCCTAGTTGGGTCCCTTAGATTGGGCCCTGGTTGAGCCCTGTAAGAAAGCTACAGATGAAAATGAAGCATTTTTCATCTGTATAGAAATACTAGTATACAAGCAATTGCTTTGGAACTCCTTGGAAATAATACAATATTTCAATCGCCATGATCGTACTTCATTTTATGAAACAAACAAGCCCACAAAGGTTGCAAATAAAAATACTAGTATAAACGTATTTGCTTTGAACTGCTTTTGAAATGATTCTTCTTCATTTCGTGAAGTACAGCAACTCTACAAGATACTCGTACTCGACGAGCAAGTGATTTTCATGTTCGACGAAAGAGCAGAGGAGAGGTTGCCATCGACGATTTCCTTCGAATCAAAGCCCCAAAACCTCGAAACGTGTAAAAGGAACTCACCGAGTCGCTTTTCTCGTGAGAAACGTGCCCATCTCGTGGTACAAGAAAGCTCTCTTCATCGATGATCGGTCTGCAGCATGGTCAGCGTCGGGGATTTCATTTTCGGTCGAGGTACAAACAGGGGAAACGGGGGAGGGGGGAGGGTACTACGTCTTACAGTGTCCAACGATCCATCGGATTTCACTTAATGCTCGGTAAGAGATTCATCGGGTCACGGAGAAACCAACACGTTGCACACACGTTCATAACCACGCATACAAACACGCACACATGTATACACAGACAGCTGTCGGGGGTACACGCACAGAGCCGTACGAGAGGAACACACACACATTATCTCAATTGACCCAAAAAGAAAGCGAGCATTACGAGGACCGTCTTCGATGTCGGCGAGCCTGCTGCCGTGTTCCCATGCTGCATTGCAGCTGGATGCTCCCCTGGAACAAGAACAACAAGCCTCGGATTAGTGTCTGCCCGGAACTTCCTGCTCCAGTAGCGCGCAGCTCGCGATTCCGGCCCTTAAAGGTCTAGGCACACATGTCAGTTCCGCGAACGGCGTTCCAGTGGTAAAAAACATTGTTTCCCTGTTTCGAAATGGAGCAGTTCACAGTAGGAGTGTTACGAATATTCGAATATTCTAAGTATTCGAATACTAGAGAATTCGATTTTGAGATTCAAATGCTAGAGAATTCGAAATCCAGAGAATTCGAATTTGAGATTCGAATGCCAGAGAATTCGCATTTCAGATTCCAATGCCAGAGAATTCAAATTTGAGATTCGAATACCGGAGAATTCAAATATGAGATTTGAATATTCGAATAACAGAGAATTTGAATTTGAGATTCGAATAATTAGGAGTATTCGAATATTCGAAGTGATCGAATTTCGGATTCTATCCAATAGGAATCTGAACATGAAATATTTTTTATCGCAATAAATATATAATACAAATATATAATACTATGAAATTGTAATTAGTGATCTACTTAATGCTTAAATCACTATTAGTGAACTGTTTAAACTAATTAAACTAATTGGATTAATGAATGCAATGACACTGAATAAATTCCATTGGAAGATTAAATTGACTCTAATTAATGTCCCAAAATAGAATATACAGACTAAATAGTTACATACACATCAATTTTTCGCTTCAATTTATCAAAGATTCCTACTTTTTGATTGGCAACAGTCGATCGACATAATTTCGAAACATCGAAATATGCATGGAAAGTTTGGTGCATAATCGCCAAGTTGTGCTTAATTATTATTCAATTGCCGAAACGTTGCATAAACAGTATCTATTCGCAAATCGATAGTCAGTAATCAAATTTATGATATTAATAAATCGGCATAATGGGAACAGAGGAACTGCAAGTTCAATTTGCGGGCTTTGAAAAGTGTAAATGATTAATCGGCTACTCATGATGCATAGCAATCGAAATCCGAGGGGACTTAATTTGATATTTTGGTCTTGCGCTAGATATCAGTTATGCACTCCTGAATTGCAGATGGCAGACGATGTTCAATTTAGTTCCATTAGTTTGCAATAATAATAATCGATCTTGTAAAAGTATGCAATACATACAAGAGACAGAGTAAATATTAAACATAAATTTCTAGTAGATAGTGAATTATACAGAAAAACTGTCAGCTGAAGATTCAATTTTTAACACTAGAACTACCAAACCAGTAAAAGTGAATGGTTTTAAATTAATCAAAATGTCTTTGCATTTCAAATTTTTTTTCATGATTTTTATTGCACTATCTAAAGAATTCAATTTATCGATTTACCTCGCCTCTCCCCCACTCTTTTCGATGTTACATATATACTATACCTAGATAGTAGATACACCGCAACCAGTCATTTTGAAATATTTTTTTCATTAGATAGAATGTCGGCAAATACGGCACGAAATTCGAATAAACGTAAACGGTGTCAAATTGGATATTGCAGAAATAATAAAACTAATAATGCTTGCGATAGATGCAAAAAAATATGTTTGCTGGAAATGTACGTGCAAAAAGGTCTCTACCTCCATTTGCAAAAACTATCTTCATTAATAATAAATTTACCATTCTTAAGTATGAAAAAAGTGTATTTCCATACTACCTACTATAAATATGTATATATTTTTTTACAATATAAAGATTAAAAAAATATGAATAAAGGATTATTTTCCTTGCACAACTGCAAGGTAAATTTTGACTGTCTGATAGAAATAGGTATACATTAATATTCGGTAGGTCTAGTGTTAAATATACATGTGTAAAATGTGTTATTTAAAGTGCTCCCATTTACCACGGAATTCAACATTCTCATTATGCTTTAGTACCGAGAAACAAGATATGCCTGTTTAACGATCCAACTGACAAGATACGTGCTCAAGCAATCATGAAAAACAAGATCTCTGTAGTCGAAACACGAACGTACGAAAAGTACCAAATTAATTAAAAAGTCAGAATTGAAATGGGCGTTTGCGCATCACATTACAAATTAATAAGGAAACACAGACGATAAAATCGAATAAACCATACGAGTTGGAAATTAATCTGTACGTTTGGGAACGTTTCCTTCTTTCAAGGATCAACGTTCCTTACGTGATGTATCCGCAGAGTACCGAGACCTGCTGGCTGCAATTACTATCTAATTGCCTATACGAAATGGACACCTAATCTGGTATACATCATGGTACTCCTGCAGCCGATAGCCGTAATTCTCTGGCTTATCCCGTCAACGAATGTCGCTCCACTGTGCAGTAATTAGCGAGAAATCAATCAAGAGTGCGACTGTAGCTGAGAGCATCTTGTGCTCGTTTCGCCACTAATTGTTCTCCTGCTGTTGGAACAGGTTCCTCCTCGTTTTCTTGTTAGCTTACACCTATATTCTAGTATAAAATTCGAAATACCTCAGCGATTATTCGTAGATAATATCAAACAGACAGAAATTTCACGAATTAGGATTGTTAGAAGCAGTATTGAAAAAATGAATTTTTACAGCTGTTCCATTTAGAATGTGCAATCGTATAAGATATGTTGAGGATAAAAAATATAAATTAGATTTGAGAAGATTTATAAGTACAGACAATTTTACATTATTTATATGAGACATGGTTCTTACTTAAGTGAGCAGAAAAAATTGAATTTGAGCAAATGTTGAATGACTATTTAATTGTCGCATTAAATTGGGTAAAAAGTGTTTTAAATTTTGGCGTATATTTCTTCGCCGAAGATGATTGATCAAACTGGAAATTGATGAAAGGTTGCATAACCTTTCACATTTCAAATTTTATTGTTTACCCCATTTGTTAGCAATGCTTTTCTATCGAATATTCAGAATTTTTTTTTAAAAATATTAAAATTTCCAGTTTTAAATCCTGTGACATGAATGTCAGATAAAATAGTAAATAAAAAAAAAACATTGTTCTTATAATGGTTAGCCGGACTTGTAACAGAAAAATGGAAGAGGAGAAATTCTTAACAATTTTTATAACAAAATATGGAGACTTTAATCAATTTCTTAACTAAAAAATGTTAGTAACTTTTGGATTTGAAAGGTGACCTCCGCGACATATGATTTTTCAGGGTCGCGAGAGAGTAGACAGGGGAGACAATGAGGATGATTCAGTCCATACAGGCGGCAAGATTTGTGGGGAGGTTCTGAAAGCTTAGTGTCGTTGCTTAACCTCATTTTCGGTATGTACAAGATACTATGTAATTACCTCTTTCATTTCTGACCCTGTTTCACTGTGAGCATTACTATATTCTCGGCCTGGTAGCCTATTTCCAGTGGTATAGAAAAGAACAGCATCTTTCCACGAAAAGAACTAAAGGCCGCCTTCAAAATTTAAAGTTTAATCAAAATTTTAAGAAATTCATTTAAGTCACTGCATTCCTCGCATATACTGCTGAAACCTTTCGTTTTCTTTTACAGCAATTCACTTGCAAGAAAAAAATTTATACAGCAGGTATTATGTTCACGTTATCGATACCCTCCAATTTTTTTATAAATAATAAACATTCGAAAAATGTGGAGGAGGAAAATGTTCCACTACTCTTTGCAAGTAACAGGATTGGTTATGTTAATTTCATAAATTTTAATAAAGCTCGAATATTGAAATTGAGGTTTACTTTTTTCAATGGGCAGGGACTGCTAATACATATTCATCCATACAAAACTCAGTGAAGTGGAAAGTCATACCAGGAATGAATGAAACAATTTGAACATTTCGTAGTACTACATTTAGTACTATTTTTTATTTATAAGGTTGTATAACGTATGTAGTTACTAAATATTTAAATTAGTTTTATTCCGAACTTCGTATCACTTTGATTCTTCTTGGAGTGCAAAATGTGCAAATAAGTTTAGCCAAATAATAAATCACGAAGCATACAATGGTGGTTTGCATCCCTAAGAATACCAGTTTGTTACACAATTTAAGAAATAATAATAATCGTGGACCACAAAAGCGTCTCGCGTGAGAAGTTAATACTTGGAGTGTTCTGTCGAGCTTTGAATAAAATTTACATTTCGTATTTTCTGTCAACCCGTCACGAGAATACTATAAATGGGTAGACGAAGTTCTTCCAATGAAAATGAGTCCAAACACGGCCACATTCGAACTATTTTTAATTATTAAGAATTTCTAACCATTTATGAATTTTGAAAAATAAATTTTACGTTAACGCTTTGACGAAATTGTTCAACTATTCAGTCGTTTTTGAAAGCTACCAAAGACCATATTGTAAGTAGGAAATACAATTGATTTCTTAAGCTCACCGGAAATTGTAACTCAAAATTGAAAAATCACGCGTACCAGCGGTCGCAAAATGTTTAGTACGATTAAAACTATCGCGAATGAGGTCGAGTTTGGGCTCATTTTCATCAGAAGAGCCTCGCCAATCCATTGGTGATACTCCCACGAAGGTCCGATGAAAAAATAGAAATTAAAATTTTCATTAATAGATGACTCATCCCAGACTCGATTGCGAGGCGAGTGAAAACTTTCCGAGATCGTTGAGAACAGTGCAATCTCCGAGCTCGCTTTTTTTTCAAAGCAACCATTTGGGGGCTTTAAATACTTTCCACGCTTTGGAAAAAATATCGACCTGAAAACAGCCCGACGTCATTCATCGTAATAAATAAATAACGTAATGTAACAACTTCTGAAAAGTCTCCCACGACCTTCTCATCACTTAACTCAAACGGAGAACGTGAACGTCATCGATGAAAGGCAACGTCGTGTTGCGCTGGGAATTAAGACGCGGGACGTTAATCGCGAGGCCGTCAGTTCGTACGGCGACACGTCCCTTTAAACCAATACGACAGATGGAGAATTAGACCATCGATTAGACGGTCAATTATGGAATCGCGTCGGGCGGACATCATACGAGTAATTCGATGTTTCCAGGCGGGATGGCCGTGACGGGAATGCGGGACCGTTGCTGGCGGTGCACCCGTCGAAAATATAATTAGTTGACGCTGGTAATTAAAAGCATTCGGTAGGTGGCTCACGTAGTTCCGACGCGATTTCACCGGTCCGTTAAAGTAATTAAATATTCTATTATCAGTAATGGAGCTTCGGTTAGAGAGGATTTCAGTATCCATTACAGAGATACGCGACAGATTCGGATGGATGTACGTATTCGACGTACGCTTCCGGCTGTTGTAAATTGTGAAATCCTGTGACTTATTTTGTCTCGTCAAAGGTGTACAGAGTGGACCGTGTATCCCGCCCTGCAGGAATATGGCGATGCTGTAAAACCAATATAGAGACAAACTCTCGCTCAGTTTTCATTAATCCCGATGCAGGATGCATGGAACTCTACAATGGGATCCGACAGGCCACCCGGGATCTTTCTGTCTCAATCACTGCCATCATTTATTGCAAAATTTACGACTTTACTTCATCTCCACTATCAAGTTTACGTGGTGTATCTAAAATATCTAAAAGAATAGGAAGGTTCGTGTGGTAGTTTATAGAGATACAGTGCTGTAAAAACAGTGGGGACCCAAATTGGTAGTGCTTCTAATTCTGCTACGGTCTTCACTTCATCTACACATTTAACATGGTGTCAAGGGGCGAGGAACCCACGTACTAGTGATAACTTTTTTGTGACTTTTAGAATTAGAGGAGTTTTTAAACACGTGAATCCACGAGTGTGTCAAAAGAGATCCGAGGACCATAGTAAGTAGGGTTAAGTATCTTGGATGAACAAGCTCATTGTAGAGATCAATTTTTTAACTGACATCAAAAAGGAGGAGGTTATAGATTAGACCAGTTTGTATTTTTTTATGGACCGATTTCGATGATCTTCTTTTTATTCGAAACAGGTGGTCCCATCTTACACTGAATCCACATTGGCCCAATATTTTGCCAGTTCTGGTTAATAATAAAGACTATTGTCACCAAATTATTATTATTTTTTTCACGTACGCGCATATCTCCTCAGCATGTTGTGTCAAGTTAAAAATAAAAGAATTTAAAAAAAATTAAAACCGACTTCAAAAAAAAAAATTGCAGTAAAAAGTAAAAAAAATAAGTTTTTCCCTTATTTAATCTACGGTACTCTCATATTTTTTAAGTGCGTGCCTCACATCATTTGCACTATGTAAATCTGGAGCCGACTTAAAAAATATGAGAGTCGTATATTAAATAAGGGAAAAAATTATTTTTTACTTTTTAGTGCAATTTTATTTTTTTGAAGTATTTTTTTGAACTTTGTCCGTCCATTTCTTTAAATCCTTTCTGTCCTGCTCTGTCGCTCGTCGGACGTCGATGGGGAAAGAGGCGGATGTGTCGTGTCTTTTTCACGCGTGTCTAAAATTTCGTTGGTTTTTTTCTGGAAGTAGTTGTTCACACTTTTCTGCCTCCGGTTCATACAGCACCGACAAGAAACCTTTTCATCTCTTTATGCTTCGTTGCGCGTACGACTTCACTCGTCTTTCTTGCGCGCGCCTACGATTCCGCCCCTGTTTTTTGCACGCATCTGACAGGAGCCGGTTCTTATTGGGACATTTTATTCAGCACTTAAATTTGAAACGTATATTATTATATCGTTTTATTTGTGACTAATTGCAATTAATAGGGGTGAAACAGCTACGCAACTATTCAAAATTTACATCTACTACTTATAAAGTTGAAATATCGTGCATTTACTTCTGAATTTATGAAATTTCTCAATAACTTAAAAAGTTAATGGTTTCTTGTTTCTGTTTTAAAGCCCAGACGATATTATGTAATATTCCATAAAATGGAAAATTATTTTTGTTACTTTAGTTCGTATTGGACTTTCTGTGAAAATTTTATGAAGATTTAACAAGCGTCTGTAGTGAGACTTTGAGTAATTGGATGCCTGCGTTAATTAATTCGGGTGTATACTAAAATATAAACGTAAGCACTTTACGGATCACAGTAATTATAGTAATTAGTGGCCCTGTTAATTGCTATATGATTTAACGAGGGACCGTAATACAGAAACAAAATGAGGCTCTAACTAAAAGTGGATCAATAATACTGTTACCGTTTACTTTTTCAGTATTTCTCCAAGCAGAGGAATTTTCGCTAAATTATACGTTTTAATTGCGATTGAATATTTCGAGAAAAATAGTAAACAAAGAAATTTGTTTCTACCATCGAATGTATTTTAGAGCAACGTTTATTTTGTAATTAAAATTCGGTAAATACAAATGCATCAAAATACACCACAATTAAAAGCAATTTACAAATATGCTTATAAAAACAGAAGTACCAATAGTATTAATTTTCTATCATATGTCTGTCCGCATAAGCTACTTGGATGCTACTATGAATAAACACTTGGCAATCTCATACGGACGACGTTGTCACTTGCTTTAATAATTCTAAATATTGCAGCACTTCCTTGTGGAAATACTCCGGGGTCTCGTATTAGGCACATGTCCCAGATTCAGTATCATTACTCTACATAGTAGAGGTGGGCATTAACTAAATAAAAACTTACTTAAACTTTAGATTATTTGACGAATAAAGTTAAATTTTTTATTCGTCGAGCACTTGAACTTCGGCGTCGAATAAATTTTTCAACTTTAACTTTAAATTTAACTTTCCTCGACGTCTAATATTTTTTTGGCACGCGTTCAAAAATATTTAGATCCGCGAAAACTTTATTCGACACATAACGAATCATTTTGTTAACTTGAATTTGTTATTCGAAATTTCTATTTAAATAAAAATTTTGTCCATCTCTGCTCTATAGTAGGTTATTTAATACGGGTCCAAACTGACCCACGCAACGACATCTACGTCATCACTGGAACCTGCCGTCGTCCGAGCGTTAACAATGATAATTTTATAAAGCAGAAAGTGTTTTTGTTTGTTTATTTGTGGCATAAAAACTTTCGAACGGTAAACTCTGAGGTCACGATATGTCTCCCAGCTAATTATACCTAGCTAATACAGATGAATGTGAGTATTTCCACAAAAAATAAATAATTTTTTTTTATAAAATCAGAATCTAAATTTCGGGCGAAACCGAGTAGTAAAGCTAGTAGGAGATGTGTGTGAAATACACTAATATGCCTCCAGCTAAAATATCGCCCCGCGTGGAACGGCCTTTATGCTTACGAAACCGTGGCCGCGCACGGTACACAGTAGATGTTTTCGGTCGAAATTACTACGTAAGGGATGGACACCGGGGGTTACAGAACACTGGCAAGCTCGTCACGAGCCCCAGCACGTGACGTAAATCGTACTGCGCGTGATGTGCAACTGTAAGTAAGGTGTATGACGGGGTGAAATTAGTTGCTAAAGCTATCCTTGACGCCAGCCGAAAATGCATGGGAATTTTATTTCGCTGGTCCCGAAAAAGAAGAGCAGCGTAACGGGTTGTACGCGATAAATCAAGAACCCCGTCTGTTCGATAAATAAATCAAAGCTGCACGGACCTCTTGGTCACAGAACGGGTTGGCTGTTTACGAAATCACATTCCGTAAACATTTATTATTAAAAAGAACGCTAAGAATTCGTTCTATTTCGTCAACGTTTCTTTATTTTAAAAAGTGGATATTATGAATTTAAGATAACCGATGCATTAATTGTATTCAAAACAGTTTTAATCTGTGTACATCTAATGATTTGTCAATAATTTATAAGAGAGACTTGTACAGGAATTTTGAAACAATTTTTTTTATGGAATTATATCGAAAACAATAATAAAAACAATTTTGTTCGTAAACGATTAATTTTCTTCGAAGTTATCCCATCTATATTTTCAAGGATCGTGAACTCGGATATTAATCAACTACATTTTCTCATTGGGTTCTCGGAACAAATTGTTTTTCGAGGATATTGTAATTCCTAGATGTTTTCTACCAGTCCTTAGAAAGTACTCGAATTCGACGACCGTGGACGTGATCTAGAGGGAAATAATACTCGAACAGCCGCAAATGTTCGATGGAACCGCTGCGCCTCGGTAGTTGTTATGCATAGTTGAATATTTATCTTTCCACGGCTCCCAGCGCAATCGTCGAGCATAGAGGAAAGATGAATTCATGCACTTCGCCCGAGGTAATTACTCGACTCGGACCGACTCCGCAGCTCATTTGCACTGCCGGAAGAGATCCTGATTTTTGACGATGAAAGATTGCGCGCGATACGTCAAGTGCGCATATTAGCTTCCGCCGTTGACGCCAACAAACTTCCCGACGTTTCAAAGGAGATAGATAGCCTTGGACCAAGCCTTTGTTCTTGGGTTTCGCAAGGAGCAACCGGTGACTTAAAATGAATCAATAATTTCAAAAACGGGATAAGTCGTTATTTGTTAAAATTATTCGTTATTTGTAAAATATTATTCTATCCATTCCTTCGAATAAATTATCGCTATTTATTCAACTATCTGTTACAGAATTATTTAAATAATGATACCGGTCACTCCATAGTATCGTTTTTTTATTTTCTCTCAGTTTTGTAAAAGTGTGTTCGTACGATTTATTTATACAAGGAATGAATAATAAAATTCGATTCGAATAAATATTCAAGAAATTAAAACTTTATATTCGGATAAATTTTTATATCCATTTGTGGCGAATAGTAGTTCATTCATTATTCGTCACCCGAATAAAATCTTTTCCATCTCTGCTGAATCGTCACGCAACTGATACGCGTGAATCCGCCTTTACTCTCACACTAAAAGCTCTCCGAGTTTATTTCCTCTTCAGGACTCCAAAATATTGCGCGAGAAAGAATTAAGCTCGCCCATAATAACTAGAACGTCCCCATTCTTTGCCGAATTTCAGGACCTAAGTAGGGCCAGTTTCTTGCTCTTCTTCTCTCTTTAATGAGTCGCGATTTACCAAGAAGCATAGCTCGCTGGAGGACAAACGCTTCGCGAGCGGACGCGCAGAGAAGCGGCGCGACGCGGGGCCGATTCGTCTTCATTACTCGTGGCGCGTCGGCGCCTGGACGTGCCCTTTGATGCTGCGGCTGCTGCATTATTTCCGTGGATGCATCAAAGCCACGACTGGTTGGCTGGCCGTCACGTTTCACGGTTAAATTAATTCGAGCAGGATCAGGAGCTTCCTGTTGAAGGTCAACTGACGGTGTGGAGGAAAGCACCGGAAATAAAGCGTTTCTAAACGGCTGGCTGCGCGTCGGGGCTGCGGGACGTGCCGATGTGATACGAGGAAATGGAGGGATTCGACTTGGCATCGATTTGCGTCCAAGCAACGAGGAGAGTGCCGGAAGTCCGAGTCACCGGTTTGGCTATAATTCTGCAAACACTCCATGCCCATCTATTTTAAATGTCCCCCTGTATATCACTGAAAAATCACGTCAACTTTACAGTAATACAGTAATATTAATTTGTGGAAGTTGTAGCGGAGAACGCTTTACGGCGTACTGAACATAAAGAAATTAGCTTAGGTATAGTAATTGAGGATCAAGCGTAAAAACTTTTCTGTCGTTTCTACAAAAGGCCCTTGGAAATATCATAAATTACCAAGGCGCGTTTCCACCTTTTTGCCAAAGATGTAGCGAGCTCATCGCGCCCAATAACGTTGAAGTTAGAAATCCAACACTGCAGCTCTAGAAAGTTAGCAGCCTATAGAGAAATATATAAAACCCGTATGTAGGACATCCTTCCTAGGCAGTCAGTCTAAAGTATAAAGATACACGGTACCAGTTTCCTCCCAACTATACTCTTTGTAAATAAACCACTTCCATCCTGATAAGTTTCACGTAGATTGAAATAGTAACCCTTCAAGGTTACAATATTTTAAGCGCCGAGTAGGGCACAATGGACTCGGAAATATTGAAGACTACTTTTACATAATAACTTGCCAAAATGGGCAAAATAAATATTATTTTGTTCCAGCCATTCGAGAAAGGAACGAATATAATAACAAAATGCACGTCTCCACATATGCAAAGTATACTAGTAACTGCAAGTCGTAAAAAAAGTAATGAAATATTACTTGATTCCGCTGCACAGGGTCAAATATACGTAATATGAAATTTTCCGCAATTACTTTTCCGACATAAAGTTTCTACTTAGCTTCCTTAATTTTCACGGCACTGACTGAAGTGCAGAATACGCTTAATGGAACTTGCAAGGCGAGGGAATACAAAGGAGGATATTAAAATTTAAGAACGAAATGAATCAATATTGTAAATTGTAGGTACGAACTACCTTCCTCTGCTTCAGACTATTTAATATTGCTGGCAAAGTATTCGGCAACTCTATTCTCATTGTCTCGATATGAAATGAAACATTGTTTACAATTTCAAAGTAAGTTATGATTTTTCAATTGACAATTCTATGCCAAGTAACTTGATAGGTCAAATTGCACTCAGAAAATTCAGTAGCGAAAGTTGTGAAATGTAAGTAGTAAAATTGTTACTCCTGAACTTCGATTATACTTCTAGATTTGATACTGTATTAAATCACGTTTTTACATTTGCACTATAAGCTTTGAAAAAACAATCTTTTTAAAATGCTTCCACATTTCCAAGTTCTGTGAAAATGTGGCTTGTTGCATTATCCCAATAATTACAAAGCACCTATGGCATCTACTAGATTTAAAATTGAGGAAATAGACAAAGCAACATGGTATTTCGACTTTACAAATTAAATTTTCTTAAATTTATAAGAGCAATAACTACAAATTGTGGAAAATGTGAAATGAACAAATATTTATAAACAAAAAATACCTATAAATGGTATGAACTTGAAGAATTATTATTGAAACAAGAATATATACAAATACTACTATTATTTTACTGTGAGCAATTCTTAGTTTCAGAAAGCGGACGACAAACTTCCTAATTTTTAGTATCATTTTGCTATTGTTTCTGATTAAGAAATGGCTTTCGGTCTCTCTAGTTGTCTGTACTTTTAAGTTTTATTGACTTACTCATTATAAGTTAAACTGCTATAGTAACCGAGGCAAAAGTTTCTGCACCCACAGCGTGTGTAAGGTGTTTTGCTAACACAGTTACAGAAGAGTTCGTCGTAATTCATAATTTTCTTAGAAAGTTCATGGTACGAGAAGGCTTTTTGTCTTCCAAAGATAAGAAGACTTTATGCTTCTTCTAAAAGGATGAATAAAGGTGCAGGTTAGCAGACTTAAGTGAAATTCTTACATCCTTCCAAAGTACTTATCAATTTGTAGTACTTTTACCTGGAATAGTTGGTAGAATAATGCTCATATATACAATTATTAAAATAGCTTAATTTAATACTACACGAAACGTGTCTGACCATAGACAGACTCTCTTCCCTTACCCATTGCTTCCACCTTGCACACTGGTTTTAGAGATCAAATACAGTTCTCCACGTCTTACAAAATATATCTTTCAATGTATCTTTCATTGTTTCGAGTGAAAGTTGCGTGTAGCAATAAAATTTATTTAACATAACATTCAAGAATCTAAAATTATATCATCTATACTGTGACACACTGTTTCAAATTTTTCTTTTATATTTAAGCAAGGACCCTTTACGTGACTATGTTAGAAAAATGTAGTCATTTAAATACCCGAATATTTTTAATAAACCATTAAATAATCAATTTATATTAAATACATTTTTACAAATTCATTAGTTAGAAACGCAGAAGATGAATCATGTTCGAAGCTGTATTTCGTGGACACTGGGTTCGATAGCCCGTATGCATGTAGATAGAATCGTAGAAATCGGTAGCCGCTTTTTTGAGGATTCAACGGCGCGTGGTAATCCAAAGCCGTGCTCCTTTTCGTGTTTTACCTTTGGCTTTGATCGGCTGCTGCGGAATCGATGTCTGATCAAAGAACGACGGACGTGTTCTATCTGAATACGACTGTTCTAAAGGGATGCTCGCGAATCTATGACATGGTGACTTTTCAAAAAGTTGCTGACTCGTGAAAACATGCGAGTGCTGAGCAGAGGGCTTTTCATCATCGTCGAGGGCAGCGGGATTTGTACACGAGGGATAGAAAGATGATGATTTGAGAATGCGTAACTAATTGATAAGCCAGATACTGGTAACCGGGTCGTGTTTAGTTTCATCTTGGAACAATTCATCTGTGTCACTAAGGTATGAGATAAGAGTCTTGTATGAAACATGGGTCATGCTTTTCTGGTTATTTATAAGGCAAAACGATATGTGGTACTTGCTTTTACTTTTGGAATATTTCCGTTTAAAGTTTTCAATATCAAATACTGTCAGATAACGGTCGAAGTACGATATAAGTACCTATATTTCTAATTTGTTTTGTTTAATTTTTCATATTTCTTTAATTCGCATAAATAATTAATAAGAATACTAAACAAAGTAAAAGTAAATGAAGGTAAACTCATATATTATACAAAAGTGTAATTATTCTTCACACGAATCAATCAAATCGAAATTTTCTCCACTTATGCCTCTTTTTTCTGAAAACATTAATTTTATTTTCCAGACCTTAAAACAAGCATAAACATAAGTTGTTGAAAAATGTGACTCATATCATGTATAGATTTTCATAGAAAAGGTGGATGTTTTTTAGAAAAGACGCTGTTTTTGCCTTTCTAAAATATTACATTTCACAGGTCACGTAATTGTGAACATATTAACACCCACAGATAGGTTTAAGTTAGATATGAGATATTGAATCTATGCCGTATGAATACTCTGGCTCAGCCACTCAGTGGATTACATTTCAAAATTAACTAATGTAGGCGTGCTCAATTTCATCAGTCACTCCAACTATATCCGATATTTGGAGAAATCACTAAATACATAGATGGTTATTTAGAATGATTAAAAAAAATGGTAAATATTAGATTGTGCTAAATAGCACATTGTTGATAAAACTGTTTAAGAAGCTACACCACCTTTGACAGTTTGAAAAAAATCGAAACAAAAACCTCTGAAATGATAGCTTGGACCTTTAAAAGTAGAAAAGCTTCCATGGAAAAATTCGTTGTAAAAAATAAAGTTATAGCCCAAAAACTGAAAGCATGTATGAAGAGCTTTAAACGCAGTATTTTCGAAACCACCCTTTTGATCTGGTTGATAGAACAACTCGACCGCAGAATATCGCGATCCCTTCAGTTTTTTTACTCAGTCAGAACCCAAAATCGCAATATTGTTTAAATTCCCTGTGTCATACCATAGCGACAAATATCGAGTTTAAAAATATCCCTGGTTTTTTTATTTCAGATAAGCAATAATGACAAAATCCTGTCACAGGTATTTGGAAGGTTTATTTTTAGCGCCACCTAAGTTTTCACTCAAATGAGATTTTGCTTTGATTCTTTTTCTATGTGATGTCGAAAGTATACATAACTAAAATATTACATAAAAATATGATTGCAACGTATACTTTTTTCGTTAAAAAATCTGTATTCGAAATATTTTTATCCGTCCAACTCGTCTCCCCCCAAGATCATCCAAACGTCGAACCTTGATACAGTATCCCCCAGTATCTACTATAAATTGTGTATGCTATTATATAAACCATTAAAAAAGAAGTAGGGGCGTTTTAAAAAAAAATAAGAAAACTCCAGACAACCAAGCAAATAATTAACTACGCCTCACGAAGCAATCGCAGGAAACGTCAACTGCAGAACGCCATCACCCGCGGTGCCCCGTCAGTAAGTCGGTTTATCCATACACGAACGATACCGAAATTCCTGCGGCAGGCTCGCGGCGATGGCCCGCGAGCAGAATTTACCGGAATTTACGAATTTACGCGGAAGCAACAAGCCGGATAATCCTGGCATTTTTCGGTGGATCGGGCCGCGCTCGTTAATTGCGAGCAGGTCTACGCGTCAGACGATTACAGAGGTTTTCAACGCAACCGCCGCGGCCTCGTTACGAACTTGGGAACGGTCGGGAATTCCGCGACGGAGCGAAGCCTTTGGCCCTTCGATCGCCACGCGCAATTCCGGCGATACTTCGGGCGGCCCTCCTCGTTCGAGCCACGATTCATCCCCCTAATCGCCCCTCAAGATCGAGGTAAGATCGCCCGGCTAAGAGTTTAACGGGCCACTTCGTGGTCATTAAATGATGTCAGGAAGCGTACTTCGGATTACTGTCGCGATGTACTGGCCTCTTTTCCGGGACGCCGTTAACAGGATTTGATGCCGGGCCGTTTGCGAGTTTTATTTCGCCCCGGAGCCCGCGTGTTGAGAAATACCTACTTCTGATTATGCTGGACGCGAGGGTGGATTTTTATGGGGCGCGCGAGATTCGGGTGACCGACTTCTCTCCACCAAACACAATTTTTGCACAATGTTCGAAGTTGTGCCTTTAATTGTTCTTGCCCTGTAACTATGATAGTGTTGCAAATTAGGTATGTGGAATTAGAACCGTTCTCTATCGACAAATTCGCAATGCTCCTAATGGGGAGAGAGGGTGAAACGCGACAAGTTCCCGGGCTCGTAAAAACCGCGATAATTTTCCACCAGCCGCGGAAGATGGCCGGCAGAGAAACAGTTCTCTGATAATTTCGAACTTTTGCCTGGCCGAAATTCTGGCCGACGTCCTCTTCGAAAGACGCCGGAACTAAACTTTTCCACCCCCGGCGAATGACATTAAATGGTTCGTAAGAAGGCGAAACTCAGCCGAACGCGGCGCAATTACCGGCGAGCCTTCGTTTCCTTTCGCGGAATTCCACGGTTTAAGAGGTCGGGCGAATAAAATTGAAACCCCGCGAAATTCGCCAAGTCATTCGGGCTACCGTAAATCTGCACTTTCTGGCTACAGTTTAGAACGCTCTCGAGATAGCGGAGCTCGGTTTGGGAGGGGTGCGTTTCGCCTGTTTTCGGAGATACGGCGGATGAAGGGCAGTTTCAGACAAGAGACCATGAAAAGTCACTATTTTATAATGATAATAGTAATAATTCTTTATTGCTCGCGTAAACATTAAGAATAATAATAAGAAGATAAAAACACACGAATATGTATAAGAAAACAAGAACGAGAAAAATTGCAGAGTTGAAGTAAAAGTTTGGGCGGATTTAAAATAGAAAATTCAAGTAATCCGAACATTCTTGAAGTATAATTTTATTTAACAAAGGAATCACCATCCATTTCTATGACTCTGAATTATATATATGAATTCTACTGAATTACTTTATATTTTCTAAGTATTCGAGAATTATTTGAATCGATAATCTGGATTTCATCTAATTACTTAACACAGTTTAATTAAGGGGGCACATAGGCATCTTTGTAGCCGTGAAAAAAGGACTTTTTCAAGAATTTATTCAAGAAAAAGTACCTGATGAATTATTTTGATTTTTTTTATCCGAAAGAAGATACATTGTAGATTATATAAAAAAAGGGTTTATGGTATATATAGAATGTCTCCAAAAGTGTGTTTTGAGAAAAACGCAAATCATAACAAATGTATTTTAATTGTAACTTCGTGAATTTTCGGAATTTTCCGGTAAAACTTTTACAGAATCTTCTCCATACTAAATGCAATTACATAAGCTTATCAAAAATCGTTTTTTAATTTGATAAATTCAACGAAACCTGATAAAATCATCCTTAAATCGTTTATGTTTTGAAAACTAATCCTCATATTACAAAATGGTAAGAGATTCCTGCTTGTCCCATAATTTTGGGACAGCCTGTATATTTTCTATCAATTTATTTCCCACAAGAAGTGCAAATTCTCAATTTGCACTTCTTGTTTCGACGAACAAAATTTTTACTGATACACAACGACAGATTGTTGATAATTTTTTCACATTGCCATTTTTTCTTCAATCAATGCACTCCATTACTGAAGGATTTGTTTCTAATCAAGAGCGTCAGAGCAATTTCGTTTGGAAACCGAGTACCCACCATAAAATTTTCTCAATTTGTTGCGTTAAACGTTTTCATTAGAATTCAATTACCTTTCAGACTTTATACACAAACCGATCATTGAGAATCAATTCATTGTCAGTCTGTTTCAACTGTTCCAATTACCAGCAACTGCATTGCTATCAAGCGCAAACAGAGTTGCCGCTCCTACAATGAATTTAACTCAATCACGTTACACAAGGAAAATACTCGATCACGAGGATAATCTCTACTCGACCTACATTTCATTCTGCCCGTTCTCACATTTCACTTGTGGCTTCTTTTAAACTAAAATCAGGATTTACTGTAATCCCTCCTCTAAAGTAAACGCACAGTAAACTATTCCTTGTTCCCTACAATGGCACTTGAATTTCCTAGATTTATAGGTAACCTAGATTTCCAGATACGTCACCATTAGACCTCTTTTTCTGGGCAGCGAAACTGTTTGCTACCATGAGTTTGAAAATCGTGACGAACTGTGGAATGCAATACTAGCTGCAAGTGTACATTAAAAGAAACTAAGACCTCATCTTTTGGGGATTGGAGGAGGGTAAAACCTCATCAATGGGGTTTTAGTTTCTTCTCATAAAGAATATCTAACAGTTTTCATTAACTTCAATTTACGTTCGGTCCGAAATTACACATCTTGTGAACATGCCCGAATTCGATTCGAGTTGATTGGAACCTCCGTTTTTGAGTTATTACTGCAAAACGAAAGAAACTTTTTCAAGAAGCCTCTTTAATCGTCCATCTGTAACATCATATATAATGCATATTTTTGACTAAACAAACATGATTTTTAAAGCTTACTATGTTAATAAACTGCATTCCAAAGAACAAGTCACAATCTGTTTCTTTGTAATTAATTGAAACAGCAATGCTTCATTTTAATCGAATCGGTGAGTGCCGATTTGTTGTGTTCCTCTGTGAAATCATAAAAAGGCCCGATTCATAATGCCGTCAGCAAATGAAGCCCTTCTCAGGCAAACAAGTCCTCGTGGTTCTAGCGTGCACAAGAAGATTACCACGATCATCAACAAATGAACTCATGACGCTACCTACCTTCACAACCCGCCGTTAACGCCGCATCCCTGCAACAACAAGATAATCCCCGCCCTTTGGTAGATCGGTTTCAAAGAACCATTCCTAATTTCCCCAGCCTTAATGTTCTCTGCGGGCAGGAGAAAAAGCACTCAGGTCAGATACGCAGAAATATCATCCTGCGAGACGGCATGATTTCCTTTGAGACGCGATTCCTTAAGCCCTTTGTTATTGTCTTCATTTTTATTCTTCGCTGGCCGGGTGTCGCGAGGTGCCCGACAAAAATCAAAGAAAAGATGTCCCGTGCATTTTTCACGAGGACATTCGGTGTCCTCGCGAGACGAGGAAAGCAACGCGCGCCCTTACAGACACCGGGCACAGATTTTTTTCTTCCTCCCATGCTTGTCTCTTGCAGCCATTCTTCTCTAACCAGAAAGCAAGGAGGCTCGCCTCCAGAGTGGCTTAAGACTGCAACAGACAGCCTGGACGTGAAATCTTTTCAGGGTTTACTATCCCCACGGTCGGAATACCTATCTTCCGCGGGATGTTTTGCAGCTGGGAGCCTAATTTTGCTAAGCAGGGCAAAGGGGAGAAGCTTTTTCTTACAGCGCCACTGGAAACCACATTCGCTGCGTGGTTTTACGCGTTTCCAATTCTCTAATGGGGAGCCCGGCTCGAAGGAAGGGACACAGGGCAAGGTGTTCCCCGCTGTAAATAGGTTGATGGCACACTCATTCGTTTTTATCGTTTCCCCATTAAACTTTCTCTACAGTGAGCGCAACCCGTAATTCTCCCTTTTAATTTGCTCGCAACTAGGACCCCTTGAGGTAGGATAATCAGCTTGAAATCGCGTGCAAATCTTCGGACGCTTCTTTCATGGCATCGTTTGGGAGACTGCAACGTTGATTGGAGATTTTAAGAAGAAATTCCCGCAAAGGTTTTGGTACATGGGATTATGAGAAGAGAATTTATAAATCTTGCTGTTATTCAGTAAAATAGATATTATTATTATTAAGCGACTTTATTGCATAGTGAACGAAAAATAAGGAAAATAAAAAAGAGGAGAGCAAAACTATCGTAAAGGCGAAGTTCAGTCGCAAGAGTATTTTATATCCTAACCTCAAAATTTTTTTACAACCTATCCTCAAAATTGTTTTACAACATAACCTCAGCCTAGACACACCTAACCTAGCCTTAGAACTAGATATGCCTAACCTAACTTTAGGTATGATATGAATGTAATATATGAATGAGCCTCTTAGAAACTGATTAACTAAATTTCTTGTAAATTCCTTGATTTTGGTACATAAGCTTACTCAGTGCTTAACTTATGAATCTTCTGTACTTCTTATTTTGCGGAGTCGCGTCGGTTTGGATTCTGAGACGTTCATGTGATGCATGCAGTTCGATGAAACCAATTATTTCAAAATTGAAATTGCTATTTTTATCATGTATGTTGATTTTTTCGCCTACTGCCTTCCATAGATTAACTTCCTCATTGTAGGTATTTGAAAATAAAAACTTACCGTAGTTCTTTAAATTAGTTATTGTACAAATTATTTTTATAAAGACAGCTCACACGAATGGGTGCCAATATTTTCAATGTCCTTTTAGTTAAAATTGTAATTTTATTTGTAACAAGGTGAATTTGTTAAACAACACATGACGGAAGTTTTATTACTGGGCTTTTGATCAGAATAATACAACACGAAGTCCTTAAAAGTTTCATAAATATAATACAACATTATTTTCATTCTGCATACGTGGGATAATTATTTGTATTTAAGGACTGAAAAGAAGTTTAATTGCTCAGCTTTTCATTCTGCATATGTAGGAGAATTATTTGTATTTAAGGACTGAAAAGAAGTTTAATTGCTTAGCTTTAAATTTCCAGAGAATTTCAGAATTCCATATTTTGACATTCTGGCTTTATATGTTCGTTTTAAATTCGTGTATATCACGTCGCGAGATAAAAAGTAATACAGGTATTTCGAATTAGCGAAACATGAAACGTAAATAAAGCCCTATGTGGCTGAAAATACGCCGTGAATGCGAGAGTTTGTATTCGAAATTGACGTTGTGGGATGAAATTTTCCCGCTAAACGTGTCGACACCTTTTTTCGTACTTTTTATCGTCACACGCCGAGTCACTACTTTGGCGCCGAGGGCGCGGAGAAATACCTCTACAGTTTAAAATAAACAAATTATTTTACGAAAAAACAAAATTTTGAAAAAGATCCAGTGAACCATTTCTTTGAAAAAAATTCATAAAGGTCGTTATATTTCCTATTAGCCGCTAATTTGGACGCTTTTTAATACTGGATATTGTAGCCTTGATGCTTAAGACACCTACTATTAGACCTTTAAGCTTTTGCAAGAAACCAATTAATTTGTTATTAATCTTTTCATGACATAGTGCAAAATGTACGATTAAGCAACTAGTCTCCTAAAGTATACCTCCTCTAAAAGTAAGTAGTAAATTTGCGAATAGAAGAGCATTCAATTCTCTACAATTTCTGTATATATATAATTTGTTTATGCTTCCAACCATTTTTTAGATAATAAGGTTTAAATATAGAGAGGTCAAGAAGCTCTGGCACCCTCCCAAAAGAAAAAGGAAGAAGATTAATGTAACCACGACTGAAGTACTTCAAGAGCTTTGTAAAAATAAAAGAAAACTCGATTTTATCCTTTAAACAAATTTTTATAATCGCCTAATAAATTTTATTCAATTTACATTAATAATATTTTTGTCCGTTCAACTCGGCTCCCCTAAGATTAAATCCTGAGTGCGCTACTGCTACGGGGTGAGAGCGAAAGAAATCGGATATTGAAGAATAAGGACCACCCTATATAGTAATAGATTCGCGTGATTGGCTGGAATGCCAATTCCGCGTTCGTAACCTTCGTTCGACGAAACTGTCGAATTCGCATACACGCGCGCGTGTTGTAACCAATCGGTCGCAGTACAAACTTCGTAACAACAAATTAAATATTATAACGCCCGGGTGGGCGATAAACACGTTCCCTCTCGTATTTACACGGGTGGAGCGACAGTCACGGTTTGGCGTTCGCGCGCGCGTTGCGACATACTTTTCGCAAATATTGGACGAACGTGTGCATTGAACAGCGTCTACGCGATTCTGCCGAATCAACAATGCCTTATGAAAATCGTTCCCACCGTCGACGCGCTGAAAAAGTAAACAGGGCGCGAAACAAATGGCGCGGAAACGGATTCGTTAAGCGTAGGAGGACGTTTCGGGGGAGGGGGAGCGAGCGAACGGGTGCATTTGTTCGCCCCTCGTCGAAGGGGGAGAAAAAGAGGTTGAAACATACGTGAGAGCTATATAATTCGTGATCGGTTGCCTATATCTGCCGAGTAAATGTTTGAACAAATTCGTGATCAATTCGTTATGTTCTTGTTGGATAAACGTGTGAACGAATTCGTGATGTGTTTCCTGTACCGAGTTATTTTAAAAACTGGGCCAAACTGAAACGCCTCTCTGCGCGATGGGACAAGAAATTGACACGAGAAAAAGTTGAATATCATTACAGTCAGAGATGGGTGAAAATTTAATTTTCATTTATTTTAAAGAATATTATTTTTTGTGTGTCGAATAAAGTTAACCCGGGTTAACATTATTTGATCAGTGATTTAAATATTTTTTTATTTAGATAATGCACAATCTTGATTGCAGTTTGAAAAATTCACGACTTGCCTTATAATATTTTGAATGCTATGTCTATGATCTATTCCCGTGAGAAGTAATCGAGAGATTTGAACTCTGGGGAGCAAGAATACGAGAATAGATTGGGCACAGTTAATTTCCATAACTAAAATGAACTTGTACCTGGACGAAGGCTTCTAGTGGAACAGATACCCATGCATATTGAATTTCGTTTTCATTATTTGAGATATATTGGGTGCACTCTGAAGTAACACTTACGTTATACGATATATTTTATGTATCAACTCTCTGTACTTCCATTAATGTTTTCTCAGCTATCAATAATGTCTTACGTTTCACCCTGAATGCGCACAAATCTGTTAAAAATCTATCAGGCATTTCTACCGAATTATAGCACACGAAAAGCTTCCTCAAAACATGCGATGAATAGATTATTATTCAACAGTCATTTCGTATTATTCTCATTTTGTTTCTAAAATATGAAGCAACCCGAATTTAACCATAAATTATACAGTATTTCCAGCACATGAAAATGTTTATGTATTTATAAAAGCTCCCCTTCATTATTTTTAATAAATACAACCTCCATGTTATTTTTTTATTTATTTATTTATTACAGAATAATAACCCTTTGGTACACTATAACAATATGAAAAGATATGAATAGAGAACGGACAAATACGGGAAAATTAAAATTAAAATTCAGATAACAAGGACCAAAGGAAACAAGAAAAAGATGAACAGATATAACAATACAAGTAAAAATATTGCAAATTAATCATCCAGTATACACAAAACTGAGTTTCTTAATGTAGACAAGGAAATAGCGAAGCTCTCAGGATCCCTCAAACGAAACGTATGTACGTTCTTCCATTAAATAATGAAGCACAAGTATTCAAGTAAGCATGTATACTGAAACAGTTTCACGTTCAATTTCCCTAAGCCAGTTTATCTCGACTATTCAAACAGCGATGCACCCAAGCCGGAAAACGAGGGAAACGAAGAAACGAAGTAAATGATAACGAACACAGACTCTTGCATCGTTGACTACGCGAAACAAACAGAAATCTGACGGCGGCGGAGAAGGAAATGGTAATTTGCATACGTGTCTCGTGAGCATGATATTTGCGTATCAATGCAGTGGCACGAATCGAACGAAAAGCGCTGGCCGGCGGCGGGAACTCTCGCCCGTGATTAATGGACAACAGCTGAAATAAATATCGGAAAAGTAATCAGCCTCTCCGCGAAAGTAAAGTAAATAACGCGGTGACTTGGGCAGGCCGCTCGATAATGCTGGATATTAGTTTCCCATCGAAGAATGGCCACTGTTTTCGACTGAATTAACTGTTCTTCCCGAGTTGCGGTAATGATGTTCTTTAACGACCTGGTTCGACCTATTTTCCAGCGTTGTTGTACGAGGACTTTGGAAGTTTGCTGGCGAATGCACTGAGTACACAGGATCTTGAGAGGCGATAGGAATGATGTCGATCCCTGGCAACTTTTCGGATCAGAAACGAAAAGTGTCTTAACGTGTGCAAGTATCCTTAATTGCTGGTGTTGCATAGTATTTGGGCAATTTTTTTAATTTTTAACGGGGGTATTTCTAGTTTGAAGGTAGAAGAAAGATCAATTCTTTTTGAATACCTACATTTTTTTTAAGGCGTGAATGAATCCCTAACTACTAGTGTTACTGAATGCTCTATTAATTTGTTACTAATACAATACAAACAAACCATTAAACTGATCTTACGAGAGTTTCCAAGAGGTATAATTTCAAGGTCGCAGAAGTTCAGTTAGAAAGTTCCAAGTTCAGTTGGACTTCGAAACAGATCTCTGGTTACGCATTTCAGTGCAAAACGCAATTAGTCGCCAGCATTGATTTCGTGTTTTTCGTTCGCTTTAATTTCATTTTTTCAGAAGTAGAGCCATGAGAAAATCAATAAGAATTTTTTGAGCGAATCGCTGAGTTTTACCGAGTTTTTTTCATTCGAATGTGTCATTTGAAATACGCATTTGGAAAATTCGACCTTTACCAATATTATGTTGAATACTAAATGTTTCCAATACTAAAATGACTTATTTATTAGTAGTACATTTATTTTGTAACTCAATTGGGAGTCTGACGTTTCCACGGCGTGAACTACTGACAATAAGTTGCGTCTGACCAAGCACTGAGTGTTTCTACTTAGCCGTCTCAAGCGAATGAAATAATTCACGAAGAAGGCTACAAACCGAATTTTTGGTGATCGCATATAATCATTGTACTTGTCAATAAGTGGCCTATCATCCTAAATATCTAAAACTATCAGTTGTCATTTAAAGGAAAAATTTATTATGGACGTTTCCTAGAGATGACAATGTGGAAAAATAAACCTTCAACATAGAAACTATTGTATCACACTTAATTTTAGAAATATTCCTTCGTAACACTTTCAATTTTCCATTCATTGCAGAGAAAAAAATTTATTTGCCAGGACGTGTAAAAATATTTGTCAGTAATATTGCTTCCTTACGTTTTCCATTTAACATGCTAAATTTTAGCACGCGCAAGTTTCCTTTCGAACCACCCACGTTTTGTTTACGATGTATAATGGACCATTACGGTCATCAACAGAACGACGTTATTACTTAGTGGAAGCGCAATCGCGGTTCGGTTCATCGAAACCGCGATCCAATTGAGGCCGAAGCGTTCCCGCCTTTCCATCGTAATTTTCGTTTCATTTCAGAATGGTAATACGCGTGTCCACGACGCGGATTAGAATCTACGGGTCACCTATGCGCTTCAAACGACACGCATGATGGGCCTGTATTCGCCACTGTCATTGATTATCCTCGTTTCTCGTGAAATGCATCGCGGGTGGTTTCCTGCATAAAGGGTGTTCCACGCAGAATGGGCGAATAAACTGGCACGCGTGTGTACGTTTTCACCTGAATCTCTGCACTTCCATAATTATTTAATTTTAATTTCTATCGTATACATTTACAATTTGTCATTTGTATGATTTTAGTACTGTACGACGCTCTTAATAAGTATTTCAGGGAATGTGCATATCATAATACAATTTGGAAGTTTTTATTGTGGTTTGTTATAGATCTGTTGAAAACTGATTTACGATACGAGATTTAATTAAATTTCTGTAAATTCTGTAAACAATAAGGAGTTTATAATATTATATTAAATACGAAAATAATTTGCATTGTGAATCATGTGAGACCTTATTTCTATTTGGAACTGGTTATTTTTATTATAGCTTAATGAATGGAACTGTCATTAAGGAATTGCTCCGTATGATCACATTCGAGTTACAAAGAAATTAAACAGAGACACAAAATCTGTTAAATCCTCATAATTGTGCCGGTGAGTATGAGTCAGGTATGTTTTGTTTCGAAATATTTGGGTAGACTGTTGCGTTTGGGCGTATTAAATTTTTTTCCAATATTGAACCAAATGTTTCACAACGTATATGTTCTTCTACTGCCCAACTTATTTATCGTTGTAAAATTGTATGACTAACTTGTACGAAAATGTGTTTTTAAACCTTTCAATGTCTCCCAAATTTCAAAAGTGCTCAAACACTGTTGTTCGATCTTTAGAACATAATAAATTCAAATATTTACTCGAACGAAAGCAACTTTTATTTTCAAATACTTTGCAACTAACAACTTTACCATTTTTGGTAATGTATTCTTTACCAGTATTTCTGCTAATTTTTCTCATATTTTCAGCACAATTAAGAGTATTTAATTGTGCTGCCCACAAACTTAAAAACTGACCACAAACTTAAATTCTTTCAAATAGTACACGTTCATATTCACATCAAGTCTTAAAAATAGAGAAGTGAAACACTACTACATGATATCTTGAACAGCAAAAATTCCATATTATCATTATAATTATAAATTAATCAACAAACCATACAAGTACATACAAAAATCTGTCCAGCCACTAAGAACTCATATAAAATTTGGTACAGGTCCCCATAAAAAACCGAATTAAAATGGTAAGCAACAGAAATAATAATACAAATTTCTTTTCCGATAATGAAGGCGCATCCTGCTTATCCATGCCAAAGTAACAAACACAAAGTACACAGATAAAATTTCGCTACTATCGGCACTGCAGAAAATATTAAAACAAACAGGAAACAGGACTGCAGAACGTCGATGGTGTCTGTTTTCGTTAAATTTCTGTTGAAGCTGGTTAGCTCCATATTTTTCAGCGCCGCAAGTAACGCCCTTCGAAATAAATCACCCCCCCCCCCCCTCCGCCGTACTACATCGGTCTTGATACCAAGATTTAGAAATCGCGAAAATGGCAAAGTCTCCTCGCGAAATAATGTATCTCGGAGAAATAAAGCAGCAAGAGGCTATCCAGGCATTACGTTTTATACATTACCCACCGCTGGAATATTTCTTGGTTCACCTTGCGATACTCTGTATGCGTGCACACACACACAGCTCTACGATTATCGCTGTAGAGATGTCTACGTGTATTTATGACCGAATTAACCCGCGGAAATACCTAGTGCGCGGGCATAAATGTGGCAGTATAAATACGCGACGGTGGTCACGTTTGTATAAAATCGAACTCGCCGTGGCAGAAGCTAAGTTTTGTAAGGAAATAACAATTTATCGATTTTACGCGTGCATATATGTACTTACACCTGTTTGTTGTTACACAGAGTGCAACTGAAAGGATGTTACAAGCGGCAGGCGTTGATCCCTCATGCAAAAATAAATAAAAAATGTTGGAATAAAATTCTTTCGTCCGAAGCTTAGTTTTCGAGAAAATCGATTTTCAAAAATTGGTAGTTCGCGTTCACACAATTGAAAAGGAATAGAATTTATCAGTATGTAAATACAGTGCGACTGCGAACGGAAAGAATAACTCGTGTGCAAATAACTCGAAATTGTAAAATAAGTTTTTACAATTCGGATCTGGTCTCGAAAAATAGATTTGGGAGTGGAACTGATTTTCAGATCTCTAAACTAGATTTCTTGAAAGAAAGCCTTATTCGAAGACAGATATTCTATATTTGGCTCCGGTCAATCTTTACACGCCTATTGTTTCTCTCAAATCGCCTTCTCTTTTTTACTTATGGAGACACAACACTTCGTTTGGTACGAATAACTCCATTAACAGAATATGTAAATTAGGGAATCTTTATAGCGAACTAGCATTATTGTTTGTTTATTTATGTAGTGGCTTTTCTTCTCTTTTCTTTTCTTCCACATTGTTTCTTCGTTAACTTTATGAATTGTTCATTGTAAACTAAAGGATTTTTACCTGTGGAAATAATAATAATAATAATTTCGGATTTTTTCTGCCTAAGGATTCATTTTATTAGCAGTTCTGTCATATTTACTGTTGCATTTTACTAATTCTTACAATTAGTCAGACGCATGCATGCCTAACATAATTTTAAAATCCTTTTTCTCGAAAACTATGTCTCGGATGTAAAAATTTTATTTTACATTTTTGGTTTATTTGATTTATTTTTGCATAAGGCAGCACCATTTTCCGTTTGTTCCATTCTTTCGGCTGCACCCTGTATAGATCCATGAAATCAACGAATGCTTGGTTGAAATATTATATTTATATCCAACGACACTCGACACCTTTCCAGTGAGTCTCGACTGAAATCCATCCTACGTTAAATTTTATAATAAAAGCACCATAATAATTCGTCTCCGTTGGAGGATCTTACCCAGACGTTCGCCAGCAGCCGTTAAGTCGAAGGAAATTAAGTTGCCCGAATTATGTAAATGCGGATTGGCGGCCGAGGTAATCGAAGAAGCGGTATTATCGTTTCATGATCAGACAAGCCCCAACCGAGGTAGCGCATTTGAAATTGAAATAGAACGTCCCCGCTTTTAATTAATACAACGCGCGGCTGGGGCTTTTCTTTTCGCTCGTCGCCAATTAATTTCGCATCGACGCCTCCACGATATTTCATTGTACTCTTCCTTTCTCTCGTTCACGCGTTTCGCGTCCAATTAACACGTCTTCAGCTAATTATGCGCACTGCTGAAAAGGCACCGACCCCCCCCCCCCTCCGAATTTGCAGCGCAATAAATTTGCAGAACTTTGATCGAAATAATTCGATTACCACCGACGTCATTGCACCCCATCCCTCGCCCCGCCGTGACTTTTCCATTTTGGTCCACGACCTCGATTGTTTCAGTTCAGTTGACCGTGGAATTACTAGAAATGTGCACTGTAATAAAACGCATTTAGGGTATTTCAAATGTGCAGAACTAACAGCTGAACTACATTTCTGTAAAGTATTAAACAGTTTTTAATTTTCGGATTGCCGAACTTCCGTTGTGAGTGACCATATGTTCGATAATTCACATTTCCAGAAAAATTTAATTTCTTGTGTCGAAAGCCTGATCTTTTTACCAGGGATTGGAAATTTACAGACTTTTTCAATTACCGGTAATTCGGTAGAAATTTCAAGATCACAACCCGTTTATCGGTACATATTTCTTATAAGGGTAAATATTACAAGAAAACATGTTTTTAAATCTAATCGAGCATTATAAAAAATATATACGAATAAAATTGGTCTGAACATAAAATATAAAATGATGTAACATAAAATATATATATCAGCTAAATATTGACAATACTTACTTTATTCTTGAAAGTACTTCAATTTTATTTTATGACTTGATTCAGTTTTTTATTTTATTTTTTATCAGAGTTGGTTCTTCATGAAATACTTCGGTTTTCGTCTTTATTAGTAATTGAAGTTTTCTTTCATTGATAACGTAGATGTGGAGGGAATTAATAAACGCATATTTGCGTTATATTACTATATGTAATTTATCGAATTACCGGTAGAAAAAATGACAAAATACCGGTAAAAATATGCTGTTATTTCCCTCAATTTACGGGGATTACAGTTCGTACTTTATACAACCACAAATACTTTACCACAAAAATTCGAACAACTAAAGTGGAAGCAATTCGTTTGAGTGCATGCTTCCTTAGCGAATTTCAATGGGTTTGCTGGTATTTCTTGACAGCCATCTGATTCACTTTCTTTCAGTCGCTGATCATTTTCGACAGTGCTTGAATAGACGTATCGTTTTAAGTAGATAACTCTAGTAGGTCCACCGCGGTATTTACACTTGTTACCAAATCAACTGACTGAAATCGAATGAGAAAGCTTTACATACTCAATAATTCAGGATATTTACACATACCTATTTCTACAAAATAAGATTCAGCATTTCGAAAACGGTCAATTTCCAGACTCACATACATACATATATATGTACGGATATAAATAAACTATTTCACTTGTAATTCGCCATTCTCCTTATTCGAAAAAGATATTCGACCGCTCTATCGCCAGAACTATAATTTCTATTTAATTCTGTTTTTTTCTAAAACCGTATTTCTGTAAAACACAATTTGAGATAAAATTGCAATTTTATCATTTCCTAATTTTAGAGTAATTACAATTGTACAAATTTCTTCCAACTGACCAGCGAAACGAAAGTTCCAATTACCTAAGAATTTTATTCCTTCATCCCCCTCGGGTTATCCAGAGGTACACTGTGCAGACAGGCATACGTGTTTCTTTAGAAAGGATCGATCGTTCATTATCGCGACGACGTAGTTAAGTACTGTAACTCACTTCCCCGGACTCTCAGAGAACTTTTAAAAGCCAAGTGGTAAGAACACAACTGAAAGAGGAGCTTTTCTCTGCTACACACGTACGTATAATCTCCTAGAGGAGCACCATCAGTTCCAGATTATCTTCTTCTGCTCTGCACTCATTTTCCCTATCACGTATTCTTCTCTCTGCCTACTTACAATAGTGATTTCCCAACTTCAGCATCTGCCACTTTCGTTCCTTTCTTTCTTCGTCTCATTCCTTCATTATAGTCGTATACAGGCTGATTCGAGATGGGTGCAAAAAAGGTCATTCAGAGGAAAAGGATGTTACTTATACAAAGATCCTATATTGGATAAGTATCCAGTTTCTTAGAGTTGTGGTCAAACACAAACTTAAACTGTGAACTGTAACGAAAGTAATAAGTATAATTCCATTAGAAAGAATTATATCCTCTTTCATATCTCATAAATTATGGGATTTTCTATGATAGGCTAGTGATACCGATATAACACAAAAAGTGTAGTATATTACCTAAGTGTGTTATACTGACATGTAAAATATAATTTATATATATATGGAAAGAGGTTATCCAGAAATATTTCTGTATATACATATTTAAAAATGTTGAGAAACTTAATTTTAAGAGATGGTGGTGGGGTTAACTTGAGAAGCATGAATTTTTCGATAATTATTTTTACGCAATTTTGCAAATAGAAGAAAAGATACAACTTTTGTTTAAACTCTATAATTGAAATAATGAAAATGAAATTATAAAAACTATTACAAATATTTCTTATGTTGTATATCCAATCAGTTTTGCTGAAGACTGAGACCCGTCACAAGAAAGGAAACTATGATTAATATCCATTGACTTGTTCTTGTAAGGGAACAATGATATCAATGTTATTCATAATTATCCAGTTGAGAGACAGACGCCACTCTTTTGATTGACATACTATTAATTGCAATTGAGGGACATTATCTCTAATATTCGTTAATAATTGTTGAATGAAGCCGCTCTTTTCTTTCGTTATCGGTCATTACTTTGGTACAAAATATATGAACAGTAAATAAATTTCAACTTATCATTGGACACTGATAAGGTAAATCTGCCTGAGATGACCCGCCGGGAGATGCCCCAGTCGCTAATTTCAGACTATATATGTATACGTAAGAGCACATTATAGTGCACAACACTCTTTTCAGTACAAGCCGAACAGTTGAGTGAACCTTGTGAAGAAGGTAAGTACAGGCTACATTCCACCTCTAATGTGGAACAGCAGTGTGCAGAATATTATTTAAAATATACTTCTAAGTTAATTTTCGTTTAATATTTCAGTAATTAATAAGGAAATATTGGTTACATTTTTGAAACAGCATAAAATTGTAAACATATTAGGTTTATTCTATGAAAATAAATAATATCAGTATCAGTTTTAATATCCATTCTTTGTTAGGTGGTCCAACTGCAGATTAATCCTGTCCATCGATTTCTTCATAACCAAGACTCCAACCGACATCGACAGCAACAAGCGAGTCAAACATGAAGACTCAAATCCTGATTAGCTTGCTGCTCGTCTGCAGTGTGACTGGTAAACGTTGTGACTGTTAGATCATTAAGAAACACTGTGTGCATTCGACTTTCATATTTCCTAAAATATTACGTGCGCATTACGAACAAAGAGTTGTGATTTAACATTCGTTTACAGATGTTGTAAACTTTACTAAAGAAAAAAAAGTGTCACAAGTGGAAAATGAAATTTCAAAACGAAATACATACTTCGAGCTAATTGTAATTAGACATTTCCTCATTAAAAAGGTGTCTCTTCTTGAATATAAATCGCAGGATTGTAAAAGAAAAAAAAATCATCACGATTAGACTCTAAATTCAGTGACTGATTTCATTTTTTAAATATCGTTTTCTAGCGGCAATTAAAGACAAGGAAAACACTACCGGTTCTGCAGTAGTCGAGCCCAAAAGTTTCAAGCTAATGCACATATTAGACGACAACGGTGACCCCGTGGGAATAGACCTGAGCCATGACCACCCTGAAACTGAGGCAGAAACCATGCAGCAGTTACACAACCGTGTCCATTTCTATTTATACACAAAGAAGATCGACTGGACCAAGCCTCAAACGTTACTTCTGAACGACGTCGCTACGTTGAAAGCTAGCGATTTCGATCCTAAGAGGTCAACAAAAATCGTTTTACACGGATGGATAAATTCCTTCAGGAGCAGAGCTTGCACATCTGTCCGGAATGGTACGTGAGATGAAGCGGCATGAGAATATTTCTCAGAACTCAGAAACTCGATTGGAGTCATCGACATTTATAGAGGCTAATAGAAAATCTAATTCCACAGTATCCGAATGGAATTTTTCTCTTAAATTTGCCTAGTTTAAGAGTCACAAAGGAATTATATTGGATCGTTGAAAGAGAATTTCTTTCTCCTTCTCTTGCAACACGTATTTTCTTTCTCACTCATCCGATCAATGTCCCTGCCTCTTACAGCCTATCTCAAGCACGGAGATTACAATGTGATCGTAGTCGATTGGAGCGCAATATCACACGGACCATACGTCTGGGCCAGCAACCGTGTCCTTATGATCGGCCAATACATTTCGAAGATGATCGACTTCCTTGAAACTCAAGGAATGAGCCTGTCTCAGCTCACCGTAGTCGGCCACTCCCTTGGTGCTCACATTGCTGGACTCTCGGCCCACTATGCGAAGAGCGAAGTCAACTACGTCGTCGGTAAGTCTACCTAAAGGTGAATTCCCACGGCGCGTGGCTCGTCGTTTCAGCCGAGCCATCTTAGCTTTTCTTTGACTCGCGCCACATTTACCAACAACGAACAGGGAGCCCAAGTCGAGCCGCGCGAACCCGAGCTGATCATTCCCACGGCGCGTGGTTCGGCGAGCATGTTACGAACCTCGCCGAATCACGCGCCGTGGGAATTAATCTTTATGCTGTGGTTACAGTGGACGCGTTTTCGAGCTAATCCAACATCAGGCGAGATTCCGCGATATGTATCGCGCCACGTCGCACGATTTTGCGCGAGTAATGTATATTTTTACTCATGTATGACGGTAGTTTAAATGGCTGCATCGATGAATATGATTGCTTAGATAATCCTTTATTAAAGATTTTAATAACGTGTAGGATTTTTGTTTCGCAAAAAGAGAATAGTGACTATGGCGCGTTATTTAATGATTTCTCGAACGAACGAAGAAAAAAATTGAATTTTTTTAACATTTTAGAATATCCTCTGAGACATTTTATTATATTTGAAGTGCAACAATAAATAATTAATAATTAATATGATCATTATTTGCAGATTTTTTCTTATGCAGATTATTTCTTTTGCAGCTGCATGAGATGTGTATATAGTCTGAACTATAGATAGTCATTGTACATGTGTATGTAATACATATGAGGTGCAGATATTTAGGAACAAATACGTTCGTTGAAATGCCAAGCTACAACTGGTGATACCTCATACTACATACTCATCTACTAAAAAATATTAATAAATCATAATCTTATCATTACTTATGATGTGTAATAACAGCATATATACTTGATTACAATATCAACATTCTCTGGACTGATTTGCGGTCCTGTGTTTACCCAGATAGCACACAGACGTATTAAAGACGTTCAAAAGACGATTTGAAACGTTTTGAAGAACGTGTGGAAAAAATGTAACCTTGACGGGAGTCGAATTTAGGCCTAAGCCTCCTGCTTATGAAGTAGCTGTTATTCGTAACCACCCCAGACACTTGCTTGTAAATTATTTCAACTTTTAGGTACATAATTACCTTAATTGTTTATAAAGATTGCGTCTTGGCACGAAATATTTTATAGAATGTCATCACTCGACCTCTAGAACCATTCCTCAAAATTTCGAAAGACAGACGTCTTGAAGACGTAATTTTTGTCCGTCGTTAAGACGTCTCAATTTGTACAAATAAGGTCATAACACGTACAGACCAAAAACAGATGTAAAATAGACAGCTTTAAATCGTCGTGTACTACTTAGGTAGGCAGTGTTTGTGTTTGTCTGTCGCTTAGAAACTTTCGAACGGCAAACTCTGGGGTAACGAAATAATTTTATTTTCGGGAAAGAAAATAAAATTATTTTTTTAAAATCACAATCTAAATTTCGGGTGAAGCTGAGGAGTAAAGCTAGTAGTCTGTAAAGATCTGCTCTTTCTGCGTAAGATTTTGTTTAGAGAATTGTCTCAATAAGTAGATTTTCAACGGATAGGTCTTGTCCCTTAATAGCAAGTAATTCATGGATGAATCCATTTTAGTAATCGTCATATACGAGTAAAAATATGCATCACAACAACGTATTTCCTAGAAACAAATGTTCGCGCGAAATATTTGTGACGTAGCGTCGTCACACAAAACCGTGCGAGTCTTCATTGATCTAGACCCAGATTCAGTAGCTCATTAGTCATGTGGACGACCATCTGCTACTTTCAAACTAGAAATCGCGTTCTTCCTCATGATACCAAGAATAACGAGCAGTCTGACAAGTACTCGGTATCATGATAACGATGAAATCTCAACATATCGTCCATGCAAAATATGCAAAAGCTCCTCATCGTTTCAACTCATTAGCATGGATCCCACGCGGCTCTTTTTGAAAGTAGGTTCTTCTTGCAGCTCTGGATCCAGCTCTTCCCCACTTTCTCACCGCTACGCCAGGCAAGAGGGTGTCTCACGACGATGCCAAATACGTGCAGGTCATCCACACGAACGGTGGTCACCTTGGATACCTCGGTCCTCTAGGCCACGCTGATTTTTATCCTAACGGTGGGATGAAGCAACCCGGTTGCCTAATCGACATAGGCGGCTCGTGCTCGCATGCCCGTTCCTTCGAATACTTCGCGGAATCTCTCAACAGTGACACTGGCTTCTTGGCAGCGCGTTGCGACAACTATGTTGAATTCGTCATGGGCATGTGCCAATCAGAGACTGCTTTTATGGGAGAAGCCGAGCCAAAGTTCACCGTCAAGGGCAAATACTACTTGACAACGCGCATACTGCCCCCGTATGCGCGGGGTGATCTGTAAAGGCGTTGGACCAGGCACGTCTAAACTCTGCTGTTGCTTGGCACCTGGGTTGCCAGGAAAAAACCTCATATGACGTAGTAGGGAGTAGTAGAGGGGGAACAGTTATTGGAAGTTGGAAGTAACGTAGTAGGGAGTAGTAGAGGGGGAACACCTATTGGAAGTTGGAAGTAACGTAGTAGGGAGTAGTAGAAGGGGAACAGCTATTGGAAGTTAGAAGTGACGAAGTAGGGAGTAGTAGAGGGGGAACAGTTATTGGAAGTTGGAAGTAACGTAGTAGGGAGTAGTAGAGGGGGAACACCTATTGGAAGTTGGAAGTAACGTAGTAGGGAGTAGTAGAGAGGGAACACCTATTGGAAGTTGGAGTGACGTAGTAGGGAGTAGTAGAAGGGGAACAGCTATTGGAAGTTAGAAGTGACGAAGTAGGGAGTAGTAGAGGGGGAACAGTTATTGGAAGTTGGAAGTAATGTAGTAGGGAGTAGTAGAGGGGGAACACCTATTGGAAGTTGGAGTGACGTAGCAGGGAGTAGTAGAGGGGGAACAGCTATTGGAAGTTGGAGTGACGAAGTAGGGAGTAGTAGAAGGGGAACAGCTGTTAGAAGTTAGAAGTGACGAAGTAGGGAGTAGTAGAGGGGGAACAGCTATTAGAAGTGACGTAGCAGGAAGTAGTAGAGGAGGAATCCCTCTATGGCGTGTACAAGTCCGCTTACCTTCGCGTGCCCCTCAGACGCTTTTGGTGTTATTTGAACTAAATTTGCTCGAAAACGAAGCCTTTACCGCAATTTTATCAGTCTCGATTTTCGTCTGTATAATAACCCCTTAGAATATTGACTATCAGTAGAGTAATACCCTGCAGTTACTACACCCTACGTCACTGAGTTCCAACTTCCAATAGCAGTCCCCCTCTACTACTGCCTACTAGGGTTGAGGCTTCTCCCTGGCAACGCTGCGTGGAAGAGCAGTCTACGGTCCTTGCGAGCAGCCGCGAGAGAAATGCCACTAAATAGCAGCAGCCGTAGAAGAGTGGGGATAGTGGCGTAGTGTGAGTGACTACTAACTAGAAGGGATCGTGCATCGGTTTCTACATTCCCAAGACTTTTGCACTTGGGGCCGCGAGCTGCCTGGACTGGTTCCTCCAAGAGCAAAGTGCAACTCGCGGCAGCTTGTGCGAGCAAATGTTTACAAACCTTTTTTGGGGAATGTGTAAAACATTTTTCACCTTTATTTTTATAGATATATTGTAACATTGTTTTAAAAAATACAAAAAAGGTTTGCTCTTTTTTTACTGAAAAATTCCTGCGTATTTTGTTATTTCTACCAGATCTTCCTAAACCACGCATAAAACTCGGTTGCTCTTGTGACAAGAGCAGGGAAGTTTAATAATTGTGTCTCTTAATAGCAAGTGAGAGGTACACAGTATTAAAATTAGTGAAAAATTTCGATTTTGCTAAATAAGGTCTTGTGTTTTACTACTGTTAGTGTATTTGTTCTTGTCTAGTTAGTGCTAGTGTGCTGTTTCCTCGTGGAAGGCACCACGGTCACGTGTTAATCACCCGCCTTTGTGATTGATACCACGGAGGATGAATGTTGTCGGGGGTATTCGAGTTTCGTTAATGGCCTGTGAGAAAAGACAGGATGAAAGAAGGAGGAATCCATGGTAAGATTGGTCACCACAGGGTAGCAATTTGAGTGTAGTTTTTTCTACAGAATTCTGTCGAAAATTGTGGACAATTTTCTGCCACGAGGTAATTCAGATTGAAGGGAATAGGGAATACGGAGGAAATTTATAAAAAATTATTGCGAAGATTTCTTTGGAGGGCAATTCCCACGAAACTGTAAAATAGAAAAGTAGCATAAAAGGAGAAGAATAAATGAAGAGTTAACGTACGAAATCCATAACAGAAAAAATTATTCCTGCCGAAAGTAATATTGATTTTTTCCATTTGCAGTGTAAGTTGAAGACTGGCAGTAAACCATAGAAACTTTTATACGAGACGTGAAAAATAATACTGTAATTCGTACTCCTTCTTTCTACTTCACTGGCTTTATGCTTCTCCATGATCCAAGACTTTTTATTTCTACCCCACTTTTTGAAACTGCAACGAACGTCAACTCGAAACTCAAGTGTTTAAGTTTTACACTGCTGTCTACTGCTGTACAGAAACTTTTATTGCAGTTACTTGTATAGACTTCCTGGACAAAGAAGTCCATGCATAAAAAGGAAGATCAAGAAACTGTAATCAGTTCCCGGCGAATTCAATGAAAGCAAAATATGTTCCAGATTATTCGACTTACTTTAACGGTACGTACTAGGCAATCGTTTTTGTCGAAAATGAAGCATTTTTTTCAATTAATTACGAAGAAATAAACAGAAGCTGAGGCTTGTCCTTTGACACAAAGTTTATTAACATCATAAGCTTTAAGAAACATATATGTTTCGTCAAAAATATGCATTATATATGACGCTACTGATGGATCAGTAAAGGGGCTTTTCAAAAAAGTTAAACCTCATCTTTGTGTAATGAAAACGCACTTTTTTTAAAAATCCCCATTTCGTAACTGGCATTTTCATAATTTTGCTTCATTTACAGATTCAATGCAGAACCAGAAGTATATTCAAATAGAATTTACAAGCAGATTGCTGAATTTCGTTTTGTTTCGTCAAAATCGCTGCAAAACAAAAGAAAGTATTTGAACGTTTTACATCTCAGAGTGTATTATTAAAATTCAAACTAAATCTGTTCATTAGATTCCAAATATCTTGACAAGCAGAAAACATTTTTTTCGCACGACCAACTTCGACGACAAATAACCACGTAAAATTCATATTTTTCATAGTCGGGCAGTATTCTTCTTATCTAAGATAACTACCCGAATAAATTCTATTAATGCAAATATCTCATTTAAATACTAATTATTCTTCAATTAAAAATGTATTCGGCTAAATTCTTATTCGACTAAAAGCTTATCTCTTTATAGCGAATAGAAATTCATTCCTTATTCGCCACCCAAATAAAATTCTGCCCAACTCTGATATTTTGTAATAATTTTCCTTCCCCGTTACTCTTAAAAAAATGCATCTTGGATGCATCAATAAATTGCAATGGCAAGAGCTTTACTCCAAAATAAACCGTAGAGTTCACCTTACGTTTCAGAAGAAGTAACCGTATTGACGGAATCGAAAAACGCGTCGGCACGCTTCTCGTCGAAACAGAAGTGGATTGTCCGCAATTTCTAACAGCCTCCTGAAAAGCGGTGCCCGTCGATATTGCGCGGCCACGAAAAGAACGGATCGACCAGCCTCCCTAATACAATAGAGATTCGATAGGGCCAAAGCCCTTTGCGTGAACTTAGCCGCGGAAGTGCGAGGCACGCGTTTACGCCCTTCCCTCTCTACGTGCTCGGCCTGCTGCTTATCTACTTGGCCCTGATTTGATTTCGATATCCCGCCGTCTTCCCACGGGAGTTCGCCGTTTCCTACCGCGGAAAATCTCCGAGGGGAGAGCTTCTCATGCCGGCCTTCGAATCACGAAATCTCTTTGTGCCCTGTCTCTACGGGATCGGCTGATCGAATATCGGAGCCTCCACTTTTTTCCGCGGCAAGTCGGCCGCGATATTAGTTTCTGCTATTTGTTCGCGGGCCCTTTTGCGATCTGGGAGAATTTCATGGTCACTGTTTGTCTATTCCCAGGAAATTCCGTGTGGAATTTCTTGGGCCTGTTGTCCAGCCTCTGATCCGTGTTGGTACGACGAGAAGGCGGCGATTCTTCGTGAAGAGAAAAATATAAAGGGTAGAATAATATTTGTAGTAGTCAGCCAGATTTTAAACTGAAATGTTTCCGTTGCTGTAAAGTGTAAACAGTAGTGCAAAATTGACGCTGCAGGGTTTTAGGTTTCGAGGGGTAGGGTAAGTCAGGGGGAGATGGTCATAGTTTCGTTGGGACTCTTCTGTAGCCAAACTATTTGAAATAAAGCAACGAGCATGACATAAAACAAAACATTAATTTAAGAAGTGTCCCTACTTTGACGGACGAAAAATGATGCGAACTTTGGGAATTTTTTTAAAAGAAAATCATTAAATATATTTACTTCCAGCTTTGTAGCTTTACTTATCAATCTTTAGAGAATATGATAAAACAAATTTTACGCAAAAATAGTGGTTATATCCGGACTTATAGTGCTTCAAATAGAGGTATGGTTAGTATAAAATCAGTCGTTGTAATTTTCTGAAATAGAAAATTTAAAATTTTGTGCAATTTGTATGAGTATGGGTATCGTCTGAACTAAATTAAATGAGAAATACTGAAAAGTAAAAAAAAAATGGCAGCGTCTAAAATAGATATCGATTTCTGCGAAAAATTCTACAGATTTGCAAAGACCATCAATCTTTATTAATACCAGAAGTATGGTAGATAGAGTGCATGATAATTTGATTGTTATAAGAATTATAGAATTATATTAATTATAGAATTTTCAACAATTTCAATGTTTATAAAACTTAATCTTTAAATGTCTCAATTTTCTGCACAAACCTATCTTATGCAGGTTAAGGTATGTATAAGGACTTATTATCCCTGGTAAACTATTAATTAGACTTTCTTCTACTAAAAATTTGATGTTATTTTCCTTCGTTCCTTGCTTCCATTTCATTTTCACGGACATTTCGCCGATTTCCCACAGGGCTTCCCTCCTACTTGTACATTCGATTGAAAAATCTATACAAAAGATACACTGATATTAAACAAATCTTGCATTACTGTAGATTGGATCGCAGATGCTTCTATACCTATTATTGATATTAACGCCACCTACACAATTATTGGATTCAGTTATTTACAAAAATTAAAATTCACTGCGCCAAGTATAAAAATAGAGTGCCGAGAAATCGAATCCTGAAAGTAATTTCATCGACCATCTGCGTATGAATTTTGAGCAGAAATGCTTGCACAGCCAGCAGTATTAATCGCTGATACCATTCGATGCTTTAACGCTCTGAAAGTTAAGCAAATCCGGACAATATATTTATCGGTCAAATCGAATCTCTTCGGAAACAGAACGCCGATGAATACGAAATCGTTATGTCCGCGTTTAACGTCCACCGATTTCGATGGATAACTTCGTAACAGTAATCTGTTGCGTTTTACTGTCAAACAATAAAGTGCTTTCGATCAATCTTGTTTTACCTACCCTCCAGTTCGATGTAATTTGGAGCGCAGAAGTACCGGCTTCGCGGAGCTATAATTATTTTGCCTTCCCTTGAATCTGTCTTTAAATTCGTATTATGAAAGGGAGCCATTAATCGTCGTGCATTAAATGCATCATCCTCGAACAGGTGAAAGTGTTTTGTGTGTATAAAACTCGAATTTCACGAAGCTAAACCTTCTTTTTTCATTTCCATAAGTACAGCGGGGGACAAAAGTATTTGGACGCAATTTAAAACAGAATAACTTTTTTAAAATTGGTCCAAATGACTTGAGTTTTTTTGAGAAGCTAGAATTATTAGTTTACTAGGTGACGTGTTTTGCCGTTTTGAAAAAAATGGGAATTGGTCGAAATAGCGAAGGAAATAGTAGAAGTTGTTTTTTCAACTTTTTTATCTGAGCCTGTAATGAAAATTTAAAAAATACGTTTAAGCAGATTTAAGTAAGTTGTATACATGCTGAAAATGTATTTGATGTGCAAGTACTACGATTTGATGTTTAAAGGATCGACACTGAAATGAAAGATAGAACTTCTTCATTGTGAAACTTGAAGAAATATATCGATGGATTAGTGCACAAATATTGTATGTTCAATTTTTGTGAAACTTGAGTTTTTATATGGAACAAATAGTTTCTGACTGTTTCCTTTCCTTTATAAAAATCATATTTATATCTACTTCATAAATTTTTCAAAAATAATATGTTTCTTCATCGTATGTATCACTGCATGTTTAAACTTGCTTTTCTCGAAAACGCAAAAGTATATTAACGCTTAAATGGATATGTTCTTTCCTGCCAATTTCAAATGATTTACTTATTCTACGGTTTTCTGACAAAGTTCATTACGATTTTCACAATTTCGGTTAATCCTGTCTACATAGAATTAAAGAATCTTGTAAAAAAACTTGCAAAACTTGTGCTATTTTTATTACATAATGTCTCTCCCCGTGTTATCTGTTCACTTCACCTATCATCTACAGCAAAATGAAAACTTCCACAAGGTTCCTAATCTCCGAGCAAAAACACCTTATCTGGCGCTGTCGTGTATGCGTGAGTTCATAAGTTCAATCTGTTATCACATTTTATAAACTAAGAAATCAATCTTCCATCCCATCTTATTCAGTGCCATTGAAATTCCTCTATTACAGGATGCAGTTGTGAGACGTTTCGAGAATCAATAAATTGCTCAGAAATTTAAGGAAGAATTATTTAAATAACGGATCAAATAAAAGTTACTCTAACTTTAGACTATTTAAGGAATAAATTTAATTTTTTTATTCGTCGGGCGCTTCAACTTTAGCGTCGAATAAATTTTTCAACTTTAAGTCTAACAATAATTCGACGCCGAATAAAGTTAAAGTTAAAGTTGAAAATTTTATTCGACGCTAAAGTTGACACGCTCGACGCATAAAAAATTAACTTTATTTGTCGAATAAAGAGTAAAAAATTGTATTTAAATAAAAATTTGGCCCATCCCTGGTACAGGTGTCTTAGAAGCGGTCAGGAGTGAGACTACTTTGTATATTTTGTATATTTGTACATAAGCAGACAAAAAAGTAACCACTTCTCGATCCATTCTACTTCTATTATTTTTTAACATCAACTTAAAACTGCAGCACGTGCCCAATATAAGTACATATTCTGATAGAGAATTGAAAACTGTATAAAACCCAGCTAAAGTTGAATTTATTTAACTAATAATCGTTGAACGAGTAATCAACGTTAAACGTAATACTTAAAGCCTTAATAGCAAGTCAGTTTTTAGTTCTTATGTTACTATAATCTACCAAAAGTGTTATATCTCGTTAATAATAATAATAATGATGCCAACCAATTTGCTTGTAATTTAATCGATCACTTCGCCACAAACTCTTATCCACCTCCTTAAACACTAATCTCCCCGAAAAATAGCGGTTATTATTCCTCGAGTTCCTTCATTCCTTTCGCGGCAAATCCCACAGTTTCCATTCCCCAGCATCGCCTAGAGCTGCATCGCAGTCGCTGCGATAGCAAAAGCTCTACGGTGTTCATGGTATCGGAAGTGTTTTGAGCACTCCGGAGGTATTGGTTATCCGACGTTCCATACATACACAACGTATCGAATTACTGAGTGTCTTTGGGGGTTCTGGGGCAGCCTTCGGTTGCTGCGCTCGATTATCATAGAAATGCACCGGCGAAATCGTATCTAGTGTGAACATGCATCTTTCAAAAATGCACCAGAGCCGCGCATAATGTCTGCTGAATGTATTTACACTGATCGCGCCCTTTGCTTTTACTTCTTGACACTTGGTTAGTCTCTAGGAAGCGATGCTTGATTCGAAAATCTGAGGGATGATTTTCATTTTGCACGTGGTTTCTGTTTGGCTTGCAGATGCACCGCAGAAACCAAATTAAACTAGCAAAATAATCCTGCGTTTTTTGGCAAAACTGAATCGATCTTTGTTTTAAAAGGAATTGAAATAATCTTAACCATTAAAATATTCTCTGCTGTTATCGATGACTGTGGCACATTCTCCGGTATTTTGGAAATATTCACGTACTTCCTATATTTTTCTATGTTTTTTTTTAAATACACTGTCTGTATTAACTGGCAGTGGCGAGGCATAGCAGCTCTTCGTGTGAAATACACGGTGTTTTAGAACTGTAAATAAAACTTTAACTGTCTCAAGACCGAACGTCTTAAAGCTTCAAAGTTCTTCGCAATCTCGTGCTAGCATTTTACGCCGACGTAAAACGGACTACATTTATACTAATGCAGTATCACGTGATGCTGGTACACAGTGGATTCATATACAGTAGCGGACGAAAGAAAGTTTACAATTTTTAAAATCGTATAACATTTTTAGAATTGGTCCAAACGACATGAGTTTTTTTTTAAATCGCTGATTTCGGGAATTTCGCGAATTTCGAGGTTTTAAGCGTTTATAGCTCGGAGCAACGTTAACCGATTTTGATGAAATTTTAGGCATGTATACAACTTATTTCAATCTACAAATGGGTTTTTTGAATTTCCATTACACCCTCACAAAAAAAATTTATAAAACATTTATTATTTTTTCTTGCTATTCCGACCAATTGAATTCTAGTGACCAGTTAAGTTTATGCTTACGGCTTCGAAACACTTTGCAAAAACTGTACTGTACAAATTACTACTAAATTACCTCTAAAAAAAAACCAATAATACTAAAATTCTTCCTTCACATTTCACAGAGCAATTTTATACGATCTTTTTCTCTGTGTTTAACCCTTTGTGGTCACAAGGGGTGTATCGCACACCAGGAATTTTTTTCTTTGCCAATAGTTCTGGACATTTTTAGACCTTAATATTAAAATTCAAAAGTTTGATGAATTTTAATAAAAAAATCACTTTTTTCAATAACTATTTTTTCAATTCTAAATTTTATCGTTTCAAAAGTTAAAAGACTCGAATTTGTGATTATAAAAAGGTGTGACCACGAAGGGTTAATATTCAAAATGGTTCCAGTTTACAGATGAAATATGCTACTCGAGACGTCGAATGAAATCGAGCACAAAATATTGTAATACCGTTCTCAACGCTAGTGTCTTCACCGAATTTTTAATATCACTTAAATGCGCGATGGACGTCAGTACGTTAACACACGGCAATTAAAAGTTATCCAAGCGGCGGCAAAGGGTGCAAAGACTAAGGATCGTATCGCATCAAAGACCATTCTCGGCTACTTCAGTCATGCTCATCCTTGTATCTTAAGTAGTGGGATGCTCTTCGCAGAATCAGCTCCAACCACGCCGGAAGTGGCCTGTGGAGTGGAGTTGAGTGGTGGATGGTGGCGGTGTAAGAAAGTGGAGGTAGTTGTAGCTGATAGCAGAGGACGCCATGGTGGTATGTGCCCTGTCTAAGGGTTGAAGGTTACTAGGCGAACGTCTGAGTGACTTGCAAGGATTCGCGATCGCTGCTAATCTTGTTACCCCTTCGGACCCTCCGTCCCCCTCGTTTTCCACTCGCTCATCGGATACCAAACCCATCGAGTTGCCGCCTTGATGATTTTCGTTCGACGCGAGTGGACGTTCAATCGATTTAAATTTTCTGCACTTCGATCAGGGGCATTTGGCTTTGACATTTTCATGGCTGGCTTTTGTTCTATATCCACCAATTTTATTTGGATGTCTGTGTTCTATGTACGTGTGTAATTATAGTTCTGAAGGACATAGTTATATACCATGTGTTCCCTGTGACTTCAAAGTAGGCAGTTGTTTTTCGTGAAAGAAACACTTTCTTCTTAATGTATTTGTAAAAAATGATAGCAAATTCAGATGTATATTTTTAGCCAATGTTTATTACTATCACAGAGATTGCAAAAAAGTTAGTGTGATATATATACACGTGTTTTAGAAATGGCTACAATAAAAAGTCAAATTAAAACAAAATTATCAAATTGGCGGCCGAAAAATGGAGACTATTTCAAGAAAAAATTGGACATGTTTGTGCGCCACTAAAAATCTGCGACTTTTTAATTTTTTGTGAAAATCTCGAATTTTTACGGACCACATCAGAGGTTTCGCGGAAAATTGCACATTTTTTACACATTCTGTAAATTTTCAAGTCGATCCGAATCTCCGTTTTTTTTTGCAATCACTGCAAAACGGTAGAAAAACATCTACACATCAGACGACTATACTATTTCCATATTTCAATTTAGACCAATATTAATTCTAAGTAAAAAATTAGTAGGTACATACGCGGTAACTCTGTTTATTAATCACACACAAAGTCCTTCTACCATTTCATGATTGATTGCCCCAAGTTTTCAGTCGCACGCAAAGAAAAATCAAATTGACTTGAATTTCAGAGACAAATTCACTGTTAATGGAATCCCTAACGTGGTAACTTTCCTTAAAGAAGCGAAGCTGTTTGACAAGTTATAACAAGTTTCAATTGAGTCACTGTTCCAGCTCTTCTTTTGTCGCTCCCCAGGATATGTGTTCCCATATTTCTGCAAATTTTTAGACCTTAATAATAAAATTTAAAAGTTTGATGAATTTTAACAAAAAAAAATCACTTTTGTGCATAACCATTTTTTCAACTACAAATTTCGTCATATCAAAATTGACATTTCTAGAAAAAAAACTATTAGAGTTATTACACTTATCACTCAAAAGTTAAAAGATTCAAAAATACGAAAATGGGAATTCGAAAATGAAGCTGGGATATAGTGAACTCCATGTGACCAATTTGTGATAATTATAAGGTGCGTTAAAAGAGACCACGGAGAGTTAAAAGAAAAAAGTTCCGGCTACGAAACATAATAAAGTCTCCACAAACTACATCCAGTGGTACCTTTCTTAGGATTAAATAGTTTCAGTAAGTGAGCTTCCATCACGCACCACGCAAATAAGATCGCACGGAGCGTTTGATTTTGGTTTCCAAAAAGAAGTGAATAGCCAAGCCAATCTAATGGAGCCCGTCAATCCAAAAAAAAGGAGGTGCCAACCTAATCCACGCCACTGTCACGTCCAGCTTTCAATCACCAGTCCATCAGCCATCCAAAACGACCACCCCTCGCAGCGCTCGCATGAAAAACAAACCGATCTTAGCCACGGGTCTTGAAGCCCCCCCACCCAAAAAAGCAGGGAAAACATGACTCCATGTTTCTGCGTCCCTTTCCCCCCTTTTCACCCGTCGACTCGACACCGTACACTACATCATTCTAAAAAACGCGCCTAGTCTAATTAATCTGTCAAACGCACCGATCGCGCCGGACCTCGCGCCGCGGAAGCAAGAGCCGTCAAAGCGGCTGTCAAAAGTCTTTCGCCAGCATCGTCAGGGACGTCGGGACGCTTTCATCGAAAGGGGGAGAGACGGCAGAAGGGGACAAGCCGGTCCACGAAGAATGGCGTGGCGTCGAGCGTGTCGCCGAAGGAAAACAACCAAAGTATCTGTTTGCTCGGTCACGTGTCAATCGGGAAACTTTTCAACGAAGATGGCCTTTTTGCCGTCGGCGAACGAGCGGACCCGGAAAACCGTGACGACCCGCTGGTTGACCGCGAGACAAAAGCACGGGAATTGAATGAAATCGGAACGACCGAGCGGATCGTCGAAGTCGTCATTTGGCTGTCTAACAGGCTTTCCGCTGGCAGCCGTACGTCCCTTCCTGTTCTTTGACTCTGTTCAACGGAGAGATGTGATAATTTGGTTGCTCGCGATGGCAGTTTCTATGTGCAGTGATTTTTCATCATTTTCTTTGGTTCATTCATATACAGGGTGTCCTACAAGGAGTGGTAGGGTAAGTGCATTTAATATAGGCTAGCACGCGATATCGAGACTCGCAATATCTCGTCAAGAAAGGGCTCTTTTTGTTGGCAATGAACTGAACTATTAGCCAAGTATGTTTAAGAAAATAACTAAGAACATACCGTCAAGGACCCAGTTCCTGATCAGAACCCAATTCCTGATCACTTTAGTATATAAATATAAAATAATAAGTTTATTACGATACAAATTTAGTCCAAAAAATTATTAAATAATTATCAAGTATTTTTAAATTTATACGCAAACATTTGATAGCTCATAGTGAAATTGGGTCCTTGACGGTACCTAAGTAGTTTGATATTTTTGTTATCGAAACACGTTTCATTATGAGCTATCAAATTTTACGTACAAATTTCAAAATGGTTAATAATTATTTAGTAATTTTTGGGCATAAATTTTTATCATGATTTGTATTTATATACCACACTGATCAGGAACTGGGTCTAGCGGAGGAATATTGAGAGCGTAAAAATTTAGAGAAGGCGAGTTCAACAATTTTATGAATGCTGATACTGGAAGTATCTAATTTTTTTCGCAATTTTAAAAGGCAGTGGTAGGATTTTTGTTTATCTGTTGATTGAATAATTTTCTATTTCTAATGGTAGATACTTAGGACGAATTAGGTATTGGGCCTTAATTTTTTAGTTAGGCGTGTGCGTATCTAATGATTTTTCAAAATCGATTTATTCGAAACCGAGGTCTCGATCAAAATATTTCATACTAAAGTTTTACTTAGCCATTTCGTGTGGAATAGTTTTCTTTTCGCGTAAACACTCGTTGTGGAGCACCCTGTAGATGGACTGTTTCAATGTTGAGTGAAGTTGATCCGTGTAGGCGTTTGGCTACTGTGGCGTGGGTGGATGGTGATTTGAGTGTGGGTTTCAGGGGTGAATGAGTGTTGGAGGAAGTAATTGAAGCCTATCAGGGGTGATTTTAAGGGGATGCTTATGCTTTAATTCCTAAAACTTATCGAATTTCTATGTAATAAATGAGAAACACGTTTTTAATATCTGAAAGTTCGCCAAGATCTAAAGAAATTTTTTTTTAAGTTTTGAACCAGACGACAATCATAGATTTTTAATAAGTTTAGATTAAATGGATGTTGTCGCACACATGGTGCAAGTAGGGAAGAAATAGTGGTGTTTATAAAAAAAAAGAATACTGGCCCTTCTCCGATAATCAAAAATCACGTGATAAAACGTGAGATAAGACTAGTTTATAGAATTAATAATTAGACAAACTGTAAAGATTTGTAAAAACTATAAATTTGACATCATGCGTTCGATAAATAATAAATCATGGTGCTAAATAATGAAATTCGTATCTATTGTACAATAAAATTTAACTGGAATTATTTTGGAAAATTCAACCAAGTAATAAATTCGTCAACCAGTGTTCTCAAATTGAAGCATCGTTGTGTGAAACTGCATTTTGTTATAAAATTACAATTGACGCGAGGATGGCAAAAATCGTGACACATAGAAAGTAAAAAGTTGCTGACTGGAAAAATTACGACCTTTCTATAAACAGGACGTAGTAATTAATATAAGTCTAATTTATATCAGCTCGGTGTATGAAGCAATATCGCGTCACCTGTTTATTTAACGAGCATCCAGCTTTCCGCGAGGATTGCTTATCGATCAAATATCTGTTCTTGCTCTCCTTTCGGGTCGACGGCTTTGACGGAAAAATAGATGGTACGACATAAATGGTACGACCTCATCGATCAACCATATTTCACTCGTCCATTATGAAACGTATCGTTACGCATCGTTTTGAATTTAAATAACGGCTAATAAGGTTTTTCAGTAATATGTAAGACAGAATTAAAATTGTCATTCACTAGTTGTTCCACCTTCAAACCTTATTAGTTTTCAGTTACCATTGCAATAGTTAAATATTGAACAATTTTTTCTTAATTTCGAATACAGTGTTGTTATGTACATTGGTAGCTTGTAATTTGCATATTTTATGTTTTATAAATTACATTTATATTGTATTTGCTAAAACGACTATCGTTCAGAAATATTTCATCTTCAAGAGATGTATAATAAATGCTATTAAACAGTTTTTGTATTGAGTTCATTGGTTAAAAGATAAAAATTTCTAAATAAACCTATGATTTTCATGCGTCCCTTAAAGCATATAAAAAATGATCAAGGTCAGAAGTGGTTTGCACGAATTCCTATTAAATCAACGTACTTAATCAAGCGTGTAAATCTATGATTGCATTAATCACAGCTGACGTGTTTTAAAGATCGTGTCGAAAGGGATAACTGTATTTAGGACGTGAATCTTTTCAACCCACTTAACGGAAAGGAAATTTCTTAGAAATATTAAAATCGATGCCGTAATCTTCACGGAGATTTATGGTGAATCGTGGAGAATCCGTTTTCCCAGAAAGCGAAATTTCATTACTTCTGCAATCTAATTTCCATGTGGTTCATGACGGTAATTCGAATTTGCATAGCCGCTGACTGAAAAGTGGTAGACGCAAAAGACGCACGGCGCAAGTGCTCACCGTTCCGCGGAGATATATTAATGTCGAAACGAGAGAATCGTTAAATAAACGCAGAGAAATTGATGAATCGAAGAAGAAGAAAAAGAAGGATTACGCTATGATAAAGTTTCCTTTAATTTCTACTTTAAAGAATTTTGCTTCTTTTACTACTTAATCGCCTGTTTAAAATTTTTCATCCCCGTTGTATAGGGTGTTAAAAAAGTGTTGGTACATTTTTGCACACTACTCATTCATTATACAAAATCTGAATTTAACATTCCTTAAATAAGTGAAATATGTTATAAATAAGACTAAAAATCTACGCATTGCTTTAGAAACGAATATAGTTAAACGTATCAGTTCGTTTACGAAAAATTTCCGCTTCGAAGTTTCCTGAGTTATGAATTTGCTAAAAAAAAAACTCAGCGCCAGTTTTCATCTCCGCGTTTTCTGTTGAATTCATTTTCACCATTAACGGCCACAAAAGTTCTCCATTCGACCAACATTTTGCTATCTATGAAACCGAACGTTCCACCGTGTATTGCATTTCCGTCGACAAGTTATTCGTTGTAACGTTCCAGAAAAGTTTGCCACTTGACGTCTGGCATTTTGCAGTTTAGCAGTCGCTTATCGTCAACGTTCAACTTGCAGCCCATATAATATGCGCGACGGTATGAATGTAGTTTACACTGTGTCGCGCACGAGTCCCGAACAGGTAGGTACAAGTTACGGGGAAACACGAGCGTCAGCGTGCGACAGGGAAAGACAAACAAGATAGTTTGGTAGTTCCACGATCGGTTCAATTAACAATATGTCTCTACCTGCCGTCAAAGGCCACATTTACGGAGCTTAATGGGGAAGCTTGTAATTTCGTGGCTGACGGGGGATGACAGGATCAGTGATACGACCTGGCCAGTGAAATTACTGGATTCAAATTAATTCGTTCTTTGGATTCTTCACTGGTCGTCTAACTTCGTGGTGTGCTCAATTATTTCACAAGTTATAATTATTATTATCTTCTATTTTCTGTGATATTATTTTGTTCTATATTTTTGTGATTTATTTGATAATACTCTTTTTCCTGCTCGACTTTTTTATATACTTGGCATAATTTTTGTGCTTTTTGGACGTTTTTTATGGGGTCAATTATGTCACAAGTTATGACGTAATTTTTGATAATATATATCATGATAATTATATGGAAGGGCATGGAACACTAGAAATTTTTCCAAATGCATTCATTTGTTTATTAAGATAAATAGAAATTGAGAAAAGGTATTATTCTGCGCGAGCTGAGGTATAATTTAGTAAAACAATTAGTAGATTGTACCTTGACAGCAGGAAACAGACACTGTCTGATGTCTGAGCCTCTGTGACCACTAAATTTAACAAATTATCAAATACAAATGTAAATGTAATTGTATAAATTAAAATATGGTCATTAGGTATATGAATTTTCATAATTTCTATAATCTTTGACTCACTTAAGCTACCCTTAAACATAAAAATTTATTTTCAGCAAGTGGTAGGATTTATAAAAAAAAATCATTTTTTCTTTTAATTCTTAACCCCCACTCTAACGTGCATCTGTCATAAAATATTCTCAATACAATGCAATCATTGGAAAATGGTCTTCTAACACTATATAGTTAATATGATTTGATACGACAATTGATTTAGATCGACGATCATGAGAAAACATACTAAATAAGAATTTTAGCTACATTTATTACAGAGTTTCTTTATTCTCTACGTTTATTATTTAACATATAATACCCTGTTCACTACATACTCATTAAAATTCTTTACCCCACCCTGTATTTATCTCGTAATTTACGTTATTTAATTTCATCTTGATATTTTAAACCTCCATGGCAGAATTTACGCAACATGCTTGCGATAAATAATAAATAAGAGATTAACGAGGAGAGTGGATAAAATATTCGCCTCTAATATTATTTACAGGGAGAGTGCCTCTACACAATATTCTCGACAATTTCCAGTGTCTAATTACGCAACAGATGCTCGTCAACGTAAGAAGAAGACAAAGCTTGTTTATGTATAAAAGGATCAGGACTGGGTGAAAATTGATAGGAGGAAAACGGAGTCGTGGGTTCTTTTTATACTGCACTGTTCTCTTAAAGAATTATGTACCGGGGTAAGTTTAATAAGTTTCTTAAAATAAACTCTATATAGTGTGCGTGTAACAAGGGGAAAGGAAGTCTCTGGGAGCACGATTTTGTTATGGATCCCATGCCGCGTCGACCAATAGAGGGACGAGCTGAATGTCGATTGACGTGGCTAACATCGAATGGGGTCAAAATCTGAAGCTATACTCCGGGAAGATAATATTGGCTGCTAAAATTACTGAATCTATTTTCTATCTACTATCTTCTATCTGTAGCTACTAGCCTCTTACTACCCCCCTTTGGCTACCTCCCTATTTCATCTGTCACGTATCCACTTGACTGTAGATATAGTCCAGTGAAATTAGACGGAAAAGTGACTAATCTGGGGAATAATTCCCAGCAAGCTAGATGTTTGCAAGCATCGATGCGACATCTGTTGAAAATTTTACAGCGGGTCAAAGGTATACAAAAATAGTTTTTCGCGAATATCTCGTTATCTATCAGTTCTACGACTAAAATAGTTATTACGAAATTTGTAGCTTAGGAAACTCTGTGCGAAAAAGGTTGTATAAGTTTCTTTCACAGGAGTAATCATTTTCGTGTATGACGGCTTGCAATATTTCAACCCTTATACATTTGACAAGGGGGATCCCGAACCCGTAAAATTCATAAAGTTCTGAAAATTTTTGAATATGTAGAAGATGTTCTCCTGGGTGTGACGCAATTTTGTTTGATGCCCAAATTCAGTCTAAGAGGGTGAAATGGACCCCTAAAAATTTTCCGATTTTGTATTATTATTCGCGAACTGTAAGAGAGAGAAAAAAGATTTCTGGAAAAAAATTTCTACTTTTAATTAGGACTATCATTTGGTAACTTACAGTCCTTACAGTTCGCGACTAATAACGTTTACTGGGTTCAATTTCACTCCCTTGAGTGAATTTAGGCAGCAAAAAATTGTACAATGCATACCTATATATCCTCTACATGTCCACAAAATTTAAAGTTTAAGTTCATTTATTCTACAAGGGTGAAATTGACCCAAAATCAAGAAACAACACTCAGTTGAGGCAATTTTAACATTAATTTAATATTACAACTCACGTGCTAGATGAAAAAAAAGTGAATTGCTTTTAAAGTTTGCTCCAGCCTCTGTGTTTATCTTTTTTCAATTCCTTTCGCCCAAAATTTACAGCCCCAGGCTGCAGCGTACTTAGCCTATATACAAATCTGTCCCTGATAACACACGTAACTATCAAATCGCCTCAAATCTGTTTCAATTCAATTCGGAATCATGGGTTTAAACGGTTCATTTAATAAATAATTGAGAGCAGGCAGTGATTGTAACGTTCACGGCGAGCAATTAAATCGAAACCAGGCGAGATAATATCGGCAAGTGGAACAGGGCAGGAAACAAGTGTAATGCGCCGTCACAAATTCGAAAACGACAACACGTTGGCAACAATCAACTGTCCATATTGCATAATTAAATGGCACTTTCATTTATTCACCTCTATCTTCGTACTACGGCGGACGTTTTCATCGATACGGTAATTCCTTGGTAAAAATTGCATGCGCCATCTCGTCGCGGGGATTCAAATTTCTTCTCACTTTCACTGAATGCTTGCTCACATTTCGACAGGGAGCAATCTACGTAAAATTATGCAATCATGCGAATTAAAATCAACGCGATCCAAGCAACAGGCTGAATTCATCGATCGACATGTTTTAATTCGACGTACACGAGGAACAGACACGCGTTCCACCGTTTTGGACACCGTCGGCCGGTTTCTCATTAAAACAATGCGAAATTAACGAGCTGCGAAATTAATTAACTCCCGGCAGGTTCGTTTGGCCTGATTATGGGATTCACAACGGCGAGGATGATATATATATAGTTATTCAAATTTCAATTCTTGGAGCAATTGAACTGTGAAAATACGTTCAAAAAAATGCTACGAAGAATATTAATCAAATCGTGCATAAAGATTAGACCCCGTTCAATCAAAATCGTGTGAAAAAATCCGGATGAGAACAAAATTAAGTGTTGCATGGTGCATGCGAACCTTGGTGTCATGGAAACGCATCGATCAATTCGGACCATAAAAAAAAATGAGACGACACTCTAACAGTTGTACCACGATGTCGCGCAATAATTTTTCATTTTTCATTGCGCTCAGAATTTCTGCGACGTTGCTGTATCGCAGAGCGTTATTGAAAAACGTACAGTTATGTTGAAGTTTAGCTAAACAGTAGTTACGACCTGCCCATAAAACGTTTTATTACCCGAGGCAGTATCACCTGATTTTTCTAGCCATGCTCGCCACGATCAGACCTTCTAACTGGGCATTCGTAACGCGACCAATGGAATTGAATTTTCCCCCGACGCGGTAACGAGAACTTCTTCCAGCAACGTTCCCAACGTTTTTACGCGTCCCATAAATGAGACGTGTAAATTTGCCTCGCACACTTCTGCAAAAGTGCTCCTCATCTTTTACAGTCCACTAAAAACGCCGAGGAACACTCGGCGCGCAAAAAATCCCAAGCGAGCCACCAAATTCTAAGACATCTTCTTCGTCCCGCGAAGTCTTTCGAAGTACCTGGATACTTAGAACATAATCTTTCGAGGAAACATTCCCAGCAGTGGTGTCGGCAAATACTGGTAGGACAAAATAAAATAATGACAAAATTATATATAGATTATACGAGGCATTGAGAGCAAAAACGGAATAACCCACATTTTCTGCGAAATTGACTTACAAGGGAAGATCTCGAAATCGATAATTAAAAAAAATTCTAAGATTTGTTCGTTGGATGCTTCCCTTAATTTCAACAACATTGATTTTGGGAAATCGTCTGATACGAGTGAACGTAACTAAAAATCATCGGCGCTTATCAATAAACATGGTACAACTACCAATGAAATGAATGCTCGTGCAAGAATAAGTCGAAATTGTAAAATAACTTTTTTTCCTGAATGAGGCTTTGTTTTCGAGAAAATACATTTTGAAAATAACAGATCCACGCGGCAGAATGTTATTCTACAATTCTCACTTATTTTTAAACTAGATTTCATTTCATCCAAAGTGATTGTAAAGTTAAATGACGTCGTAAATATGTTGCCTAGTGTTGCCTCAATTCACGGTTTTCGTTCACTTGGAGTACGAGTATGAATGTTTGCTTTATAAGGAAGCCTGAAGCAAACCCTGAAATTTCGAGTTCTATGCTCTAGCATAATACGCGGAACCTCCTTCAGGGATGAATTCAGCGTTTAAAAGCAATAATATAAGTTCGTGTAAGCACATGTCCGATTTCATCTCGTTTAGGAGTTATGATGAACTTTCTGCTTTGATAACTTGTGTTAGCTTCTTTTCTATGGAGAGAATAGAAAAAATACGCTGACAAATTAAATAAGGTTGTCAGCAGATTCGAGGAATACTTGATATTTTTGCTTGGCATGTTGTTAATTGTTAATACGTGGAGTCAGGGTATTCCTTAGAACAGACCAGTGACACCAATAGAAAAACAGAATTTTAACCGACTTGAAAAAGGAGGAGGTTATAGATTCGACCTGTTTGTATTTTTTCTTCTTCTGACTATTATATGATAGTATGTTGACCTCGCGAAATATATTTATATTACACATCCTTTATCACCTCTTCGTTTGTATTAGCAAGTTCCATGCCACGGTGGATATTCAGACTTTTCGCAGGACTATAACAAGTGACAAGAAAAGTAGACTACTATATTCAACTTCAGTAAAATAGTAGTTGCGTTTTATTCTTCATTTCAGCTTCTCTTTGTCCCATTTTTCTTCGACACTGAATTAAGAAATACTATTTCCCTTTGAATGAAAGTTTCAATACCGATAAATATCAGAGACCACGGGTGGCAAATGCAGCATGAGACGTTGAACAACTCACGAACTATCAATAAAACGAACCACCATAAAATACAATTCTAAAGAGAAAATTTAAATTGATATTTTTCTAATATTTTCACAAAACAAGTACTTACTACATATTTCAATGTTCTCAGTGTTCCCACTTGTACCAACATCTGTCTGATTTAATTTCAAGTATATTTTGCTACCTTGTAACGGAACAAGAAAATCCAAGAAATTACAGACACTGACATCAGAGTCTTGCAATAATAATAATAAAACGCGATGCAACACGAGATGCTCTAGCATGAGCAACGGCCCGTGTACAATCAATGTTTGTACTGAATAGATTCCGTGGTACAGGACGCAATGTCCCATAGAATTTTATATATGGCTCACCATTGATAACGTGTACGTTGATGCTGGCCCTCTTCGCCACTGTGGGCACGCAACTGTAATTCCCAGAGTCGTTTGGCTTTACATGGTTGATCCTCAGCCTGCAACAAAACGAGACACCAATATTCATGTTAGTCGAAACGTGTTTGAACAATATCTTTGAATTATTGCCTGTAAATTGTATATGTCAGTGGTTCCCAACGTGGGGGTTGTCGCGGTTCTTTTTAGTTGACGATTTTTAGCACTTATTTATTTTAATATGGTTAAATTGCCGTATTCTATTGATGTAACACCGATTTTTCATAAATGAAAAGAAGAAAAAACTTGTTTCCCAGATCCAAGCACAACCATCACACTAAATAAGATAATTAAATATATTAAATATCTTTAAGTATATTAAATATATAGATAATTATTCCTTTGCTCATCATGAAGGATACAATAACAATTACTAACGCTGGCTTACGACTCCGGAAATGTCATAGAAATTTAAAAAATAAAATCGTTGGAAAGCAAAACATATTTTCTTCCAAACTTCCTTACGCAAAACAGCAATTTCATATGCAGCAACCTATACATACAAATCATACAATTGTTCTGCGACATATACCAGTGTTTCCCAACCTTCTTTGAGTCGCGACCCCCTCTTATAATATTCAAATAACCTGCTCCACCCTCTCCCCATACAAAGTAAGGTAAATTTAATAAGATACAGAGAACACATTACAAATAGGTATTTCAGAATATAAATCTAAGTTAATAATATTTAATTTCAAATACACCAACTCAATAAAATAAACCTTTTTGTATACCTGTTATAACGACTTGAAAATTTACACAAATAAAATCTCATGTTACAGAAATTTAGAATAAAAAAGTGTTACAGAAATTTGCAATAATAAAGTGTGACAAAAATTTACAACTGGTTAAATTGCCGAATTTTAAATCAAATAAATGGACAGTAATGTTGCATTTGATATAATTTTATTTTTGTGCCATTATCTGCAATTATTCCTCAATCAACCTGTATTTAGTTTCACATGTGTTACCTTTAAATTATCTAATCAGCTATATTTTGCAAATAACATATCAAAAGCTATTGAAAAATCCATGAGCACTACGTAACTTGAGAAAATCTGACATTTAAAAAAACATATTTTTAACATAACGTGGCTGAAGTTATCCTAATTAATTTATGTCGAAAATGAAAACATTTCGATTTAAAATTCTGTGGCGCGCAATACACATTTGTAATTAATCTCAGCGGGGGTTACGAGAAAAGAAATTCAAACAAAATTGAAATAATATTTTTTTGCAGGTAGTACAAGAGGTAGGATATTGTATTTTAATATATTTAGTCGAAGAGACGCGATACGATCAAATAGCTATACCGGTTCAGCTAAATAATGGAAGTTAAACAAGCGGCTCTGTTTAATCTGATACGCGTTGTTTAAGAATTAAACGTGTGCTAATTAAAAGCGGATGCAACGATTTGATAGCATTTGTATCAGCATTCCAATCAAAGAAGCAGCGGTATTTAAGCTTTAATGAAATCATGTTTGCTTCGATCTATGCTCGAATTTATAGAGACATTTAATTTAGATGGACTCAATTCGGTATTAATATGTGGATGCTAGAAATACCTTCAATTTCAGAGAAGGATATCTGTATGCAGCTCTGGGTCTGATAAACATTAAATAATTAATGTTGAAATTAATAATGAACGATTGATTATCTAGTGGTTACTAAGTGGCGGTTAATGGCGATTGCGACCCAATGAATTTTCTGCGCCAAAAATACGCTCGTTTTATGATTAAACTCCACTGGTAATTAATTAACTAAAACTTTAATTACTTAATCATGATTCATGAAGATGGAGTTCACTAATTAATTATTGTTAAAAGCTATACATCTATATTTCCCAGAGCTGTGAATAATATCTGAAAATATGTAGTTAATGAGTTGAAAATTATCGCAATTAAGTATATTTTCAATATGCTGTACAAGCATTTAATTTATAATTTTCATTCATTGTTTAAAGCTCAGCGTGTTTCACTCGCAATGCTTCCAATTTATATTATCACGTATTTTAAGTTATTTTTAGTTAACATATATTGAAAGAACACTACGCAATTAATTGAAGTCTGTTTCTGAAAAGGCGGGATGGAACTTCCACAAACGATGGCACAATTTCGAAAAAATTTGTACATTAAACTTAAGCTCCACTAACATAAGACTTGACTAATGCAATAAAGGAATATTTGTACACTTCCATTACTCTGCTTGTGTTTATAAAAAATAATAGGTTTTGGTAAGATTGGAGATAAATATGTAGAACAAATTTATCAGTAATTCGTTTATTTGTTCGAAAGTTTAATTAATGATCTGCAATTTTTTTATAGTGCTGTACATTAAAGAAAGCAAATATGATTTTAAACTGGTTTATTTTTTCATTCATCATACAATTTTTATCAACCAATTAATTTTCGCTTTACTTTTCGCATTAATTATGCATTTAAATAATGACGGCTGAAAGATTGTACTTTTACATATTCGATTGCATTGTCGAATCGTTGATAATAATTCGACAGAAACTGAGCTTCTAGATATCAAAACCAATAGGGAGAACATTATGCTACTGAAAATTCCTAAATTCTATTTTTTTAAACATAAAGTCTAATGGAGAAAAGGGTTATTTTGCATTACTTTAAAAAAAAATCGTTCTTTTTCAAGACACCCAGTCGTCTACAAATAATTTTGTAATTTTATTGTGGCAATAAAATTTCGAGCGTAAATCGTTCGAAAATTTTATTTTGAAAATTAAACAGATGCAAGGTCAATTGCCTTGAAAGTAGTTCCCTTGAAACTGCACAGTCATTCCAGTGTCAGATTCATTGATCGTGACATTTCTGGTACCTGTTTCAACACACTCGCGTTCTATTACTGTGAATTTAAAAAACGGATTGAAAATGCGTTCCATTCACGACTGATTTTACTCGAGGAATTAGAAACGTGTCACAAGGAGACAAATTAGGAGACTACGGTGGGTGCTCCGACGTTGTGATGAATTTTGAAATTAGAAACTCATTCACTAGAATGGCTGAATCTGCGGGAGCATTGTCATGATGCAAAATTCACGACAAAGCAATATCAGGTTGAACAAACTTGCACAATGACTAAAGCGATTGATAATGTTTACCTTTCGCATGCAGGTAGAGGATGGATCAGGGTACGCAGGGGGGGTCTGGCTATTTACATTGTTACCAGATTGAAACAGTATTGTCACACCTCGTATATCTTGAAAACGAAGCTCCATATTGCAAAATGGTAAAGAATTCTACGATTCCTTTTGGCATGACGAATTTTCGGCGTGTCTGCTTGACCCCCAATTTTGGGGCACCCTGTAGGAGCTTTTTCGCAGCTCTGGAGCATTGTTTGTTAAAGCGGGCGCAACCACCACCCTAGGGGCGTTTAAATTATCGAGGGGGGCATTAAGGGGCGGAAATGTGTGCGATTAGAATTTCAATAACATGAGGTTGCACATGATTACTCAACAGGGTTCATTAACCATGAAAAGCTGTAAATGGATACCTGCGCAGGTTCTGTTATATCAATAGAATATTTTTTAAACGTTAAGAGGTAACTGTGGAAAGATCAAAATGGGACATCCTGTATATGGCAGAGGGCGGTTGGTATAATTTGATAGAACTAAGGGTGAGATGAAAAAGTTTGAGAAACACTGCTCTAGACCACCATTAATCGTTCTGTCACGATGTAAGCAGCAACATATGAAATTACATTTTTCGGCATCATTTCACACAAGCACTCGGGGCTGCTAATAAAAATCATCACGCAACTGTTGGCAGTAACAGCGGAGATATCGGGTGTCATAGGCAAGCGTCGTAAAATAAACCTCTCAAAATTACCTTTTTCAAAAAAAGGTACAAAAAAGAGCGCCAAGTATATAATCCCATCAAAAAGGATCCCATTTAAAAACATTGTCGTAAATTAATAGCTTTACAAAACTAATGATATACACCAATTGCGCCAATTATCGCAATGACTATTTTTACAAACAAAAAAATGTATCAAATAATAGTAAACAGATATATTTTTATACAAATAAATATTTTAATACGAATAAATGTTTTATTCAAAATAGTTGGCGCTGCTCTCGGAATTGGTGTTGCTAAACTGAATAAATATGTCTGAATCAATAAGTGTGGCCTTGTTTTATTTATTAACCAAGACACTTAACATTTTTTTCAGAGAGCAGCGCCAACTATTTTGAATAAAATATTTATTCGTATTAAAATATTTATTTGTATAAAAATATATCTGTTTACTATTATTTGATACATTTTTTTGTTTGTAAAAATAGTCATTGCGATAATTGGCGCAATTGGTGTATATCATTAGTTTTGTAAAGCTATTAATTTACGACAATGTTTTTAAATGGGATCCTTTTTGATGGGATTATATACTTGGCGCTCTTTTTTGTACCTTTTTTTGAAAAAGGTAATTTTGAGAGGATTTCACACATTTTGTAGTGTTATTGATGATTGGATAATTTTTTCACCCAGTCGAGGTTATTTTTTTTAATTAACAATATATTATATTGTCGTCCAAACTACGCACACCTGCAAAGCTACAAGACAATTGGATTGGTGGAATTGGTTTAAATTTGAGTTTTCAAATATGAAGCAAACATAGAAGAAGCACACAGAGGATCGAAGCTGAATAAAAGTTTAATTAAAGTTTAATTAATATTATACTATATTACAATAAATTTTTTTTCTAACGTAGATCACACTGCATCATCTTGTGCTTCAGTGATCTGTAAATAAATATATAAAATCCACATTTTAGTTACAATATAACTTAGAAGTTTTAGAAGAAGGGTGGAATTTTCCTATAGTAAGCGTGGAGACTACATAATGTGTCCGAAGGAGGTGAGAGCGTATGGCAGAAACTCTTGTTGAAGGAAATTTAAATGCTAATGGTAATTTATTAAAAATGAACGAAGAGCTCCAATATATTTTACACACAATTTATTGGTGTTGGAATAAAATTAATTTAATATGTTCATTAGTGAATTTAAATATTGGTAATGTGAAACTAATAAAATTAATGATTAGCGTGGGAACTACGGTTGTTTTTAAAATAAAGTTTTAGAAATATCTTTCACAAGAGATAGAAAAGTATCAAGGGAGATGCGTTTTCAGCGCACTTTCTTCAATCAATAATGTAACTTTCTCTACATTGCAAGCAGTAAGCTATAATTTTCTTAATTCTTAATGCTACGCTAATTTGACAAAGTTCGTCGATTTACCTTATTTGACAAATTTCTTTCAAGCTTCTCTGTCTATCTATCCTTCTTCGGACAACCTCCAAGGCTGTACATCCCCTTCATTTCTATCGAAGCTTGTGCGTCCCCTTCATTTTTACCCAAGCCTGTCCATTCCTTTCGTTTCTATATAAGCCCGTGCGTCCCCTTCATTCATTTCTATAAGCTTTATACATAAAAACTCTAATGTAAAAATAGTTTGCTGGTATAAAAACAATATATTATTTTGTCGAAACTTCTGGGAAAGAAGATGCTTTACTGTCAAACCTCCTCCGGACAACTTCCAAGTCTGTGCATTCCCTCCGTTTCTATATGCTCTACGTAAATAGTCTATTGAAAAATTTTGGCGACTTACCTTGTTAATTGAGACAATAATTCAGTGTCCTCTGTGGTGTAAAAACTCCTGTCACTTAAAAATTTTTAACTAGTTTCCTTATTTCACACTTGACAGGTTATAACTGTTTGACACTAGCTAGGTTACGTTTACCTCGACAGTTCTGCTCTCTGCTAGCTGTCACGTGACAACGATTTGTTACGCGATTGGCCGAAAGTGCCGAAACCTTCATCGAATCAGCGACGTGGATATTGGACATTTCCTCTCCCTTTCATGTTCCCCTCTTGCCCACACTTGACGATGACGATTCTTAATTCTTCAGAACATGAAATTCGGCAAATTGCTACTTTACATCAAAATATCTCAGCTCCTAAGGCACGTAGGAACAAAACGAAGACACTTTTCTTATGTAAATCAAACCCAATCTATCCATTAACACCATTCAAAGTCTAATCGGATCAGCCGTTATTGAGATTCGATAATCTCAGGGTACTTGACAGCGCGGCGTGCCGTAATAGATACACTCTGTGTCTCGCGCTGCGCATATATCTATATATATACTTGGCGCGAGACACTACCGTGTCTCTTGATCCAACGATCATGTTCACCTAAGCGTATTATCCTCGTGGCACGGTTATACGTCATTCTTTTCACAGTGATAATAATGGACTCAAACACTCCTCCCTGTACACCATACATGCTACTTATACGCCCCGATATTAAAGAAAGCGTGCACCGAGTTTAAATAAAATGAATCGTTTTCTGGATGAGACTATACTTTAGTGGATATACTTTCTTGAGAATTGTTTGAGAAATAGCGGACAATATTTTTCTGTCTCTGTTGGAATAATGATAATTCGAGGCTTATTTTACACCTCAAACTGTTGAAAGATATAAGTTTTAAATAATAGTTGTTTCTTGTGGTCAAATGAAGAAGTTGAAAGTAGGAGTTTTCAAAGGATGAGGCTTTTCTTTGAATTGAAGAATTGAAAATCTTTACGGAAGTAAGAAAGTCGTGCATAAATGTTGGAACTGTAGAAAACAGTAAAACACACACCTACTCAATTTTAATTTTCGCATACTTTTTTTTACAATTAGTGTTTGAATTTCTGAAATAAACTTAGATTTCCACTTTGCTATTTTTACTGTAAGATTCGTATCGTACACATATTACACATTTATAAATTCTGTGCTTCGGTTATTATTTCACAGGATTCTACATTTTTCTGTTATGCTGTGTATTGTAATAAAGATGTAATATTTCCATGTTCACTACAACCGTGCTTCATTCGTGTACTGCGTATTTTATGAAGTCAAATGCGTAAATATATTGTCGAACGATTTCAATATAAACGATGAGCATCGATATTTTTCTGCAGGTATCAAATTGACATTGATCCTTCTTGATGCGTGAAACATTAAAACTATTTAATATAAAATTATGCTTTACTACAAGTAAAGTGGTGATTATTATTGCTATGCTCATTAATAACACTCTATCATTACTCTCACTACTATCATTACTATCAAGAGACACGGTAGTGTCTCGCGCCAAGTATATATATAGATATATGCGCCGCGCGAGACACAGAGTGTATCTATTACGGCACGCCGCGCTATCAAGTACCCTGAGATTATCGAATCTCAATAACGGCTGGTCCGATTAGACTTTGAATGGTCTTAATGGATAGCTTGGGTTTAATTTACATAAGAAAAGTGTCTTCGTTTTGTTCCTACGTGCCTTAGGAGCTGAGATATTTTGATGTAAAGTTGCAATTTGCCGAATTTTATGTTCTGAAGAATTAAGAATCGTCATCGTCAAGTGTGGGCAAGAGGGGAACATGAAAGGGAGAGGAAATGTCCAATATCCACGTCGCTGATTCGCTGAAGGTTTCGGCCAATCGCGTAACAAATCGTTGTCACGTGACAGCTAGCAGAGAGCAGAACTGTCGAGGTAAACGTAACCTAGCTAGTGTCAAACAGTTATAACCTGTCAAGTGTGAAATAAGGAAACTAGTTAAAAATTTTTAAGTGACACGAGTTTTTACACCATAGAGGACACTGAATTATTGTCTCAATTAACAAGGTAAGTCGCCAAAATTTTTCAATAGACTATTTATGTAGAGCATATAGAAACGGAGGGAACGCACAGACTTGGAAGTTGCCGGAGGAGGTTTGACAGTAAAGCATCTTCTTTCCCAGAAGTTTCGACAAAATAATATATTGTTTTTATACCAGCAAACTATTTTTACATTAGAGTTTTTATGTATAAAGCTTATAGAAATGAATGAAGGGGACGCACGGGCTTATATAGAAACGAAAGGAATGGACAGGCTTGGGTAAAAATGAAGGGGATGCACAAGCTTCGATAGAAATGAAGGGGATGTACAGCCTTGGAGGTTGTCCGAAGAAGGATAGATAGACAGAGAAGCTTGAAAGAAATTTGTCAAATAAGGTAAATCGACGAACTTTGTCAAATTAGCGTAGCATTAAGAATTAAGAAAATTATAGCTTACTGCTTGCAATGTATAGAAAGTTACATTATTGATTGAAGAAAGTGCGATGAAAACGCATCTCCCTTGATACTTTTCTATCTCTTGTGAAAGATATTTCTAAAACTTTATTTTAAAATCCACCATAGTTCCCACGCTAATCATTAATTTTATTAGTTTCACATTACCAATATTTAAATTCACTAATGAACATATTAAATTAATTTTATTCCAACACCAATAAATTGTGCGTTAAATATATTGGAGCTCTTCGTTCATTTTTGATAAATTACCATTAGCATTTAAATTTCCTTCAACAAGAGTTTCTGCCATACGCTCTCACCTCCTTCGGACACATTATGTAGTCTCCACGCTTACTATAGGAAAAGTCCACCCTTCTTCTAAAACTTATATTGTTTAATTTTATATTGTATAATAAAGTTATATTGTAACTAAAATGTGGATTTTATATATTTACAGATAACTGAAGCACAAGATGATGCAGTGTGATCTACGTCAGAAAAAAAATTTATTGTAATATAGTATAATATTAATTAAACTTTAATTAAACTTTTATTCAGCTTCGATCCTCTGTGTGGTTCTTGTATGTTTGCTTCATATTTGAAAACTCAAATTTAAACCAATTCCACCAATCCAATTGTCTTGTAGCTTTGCAGGTGTGCGTAGTTTGGACGACAATATAATATATTGTTAATTAAAAAAAATAACTTCGACGTGGTGAAAAAATTATCCAGTCATCAATAAACACTACAAAATGTGTGAAATCCTCACAAAATTACCTTTTTCAAAAAAAGGTACAAAAAAGAGCGCCAAGTATATAATCCCATAAAAAAGGATCCCATTTAAAAACATTGTCGTAAATTAATAGCTTTACAAAACTAATGATATACACCAATTGCGCCAATTATCGCAATGACTATTTATACAAACAAAAAAATGTATCAAATAATAGTAAACAGATATATTTTTATACAAATAAATATTTTAATACGAATAAATATTTTATTCAAAATAGTTGGCGCTGCTCTCGGAATTGGTGTTGCTAAACTGAATAAATATGTCTGAATCAATAAGTCTGGCCTTGTTTTATTTATTAACCAAGACACTTAACATTTTTTTCAGAGAGCAGCGCCAACTATTTTGAATAAAATATTTATTCGTATTAAAATATTTATTTGTATAAAAATATATCTGTTTACTATTATTTGATACATTTTTTTGTTTGTATAAATAGTCATTGCGATAATTGGCGCAATTGGTGTATATCATTAGTTTTGTAAAGCTATTAATTTACGACAATGTTTTTAAATGGGATCCTTTTTTATGGGATTATATACTTGGCGCTCTTTTTTGTACCTTTTTTTGAAAAAGGTAATTTTGTGAGGATCATTACTACCACTACTTCTGATGACTATTTCCACCATTAGGTACCATGATATCCATTATTGTCACTATTATCATAATTACCACTATCGCTAATATTATTAGGTATTATTTCTAGTTTCGTTATTATTGTTACTATCGTTAATGATAGTGTTATTACTACTATTATTACTGTCACTACTATTACTACTATCACTCTTCTCATTATTCTTTTGTATTACTGACTACTTAGGTTTTATTATCAAAACTACGAGTAAATTCTCCAGTGAGGGAAAACAATTCGATGTCCGACGTGCCACTCGCACGATGCCATAGCTCGTAAAGAAGTTTCAGCAAGTTGCTCCCAATAGATTATTGATTAATCATTTACCTACTTGCCGTATTTCAGTAGTTAGTTTCGTCGCACGACATTGTAATGCATCGCACCTTCGGGACTAATAACGATCGTTTAAGGGTTACCTAACTGTGTCCCAGTGCCCCTTCTACCCCAAACAATTCGACCACCTCGAGAAATAATTACTTTAATGTCCATCCAACGAGCTCTATCCACCTTTCATAAACCTCAGGGATAATGAAAATGGATAACGCGTCGGTACAAACGTTTCACTATTCTGGATATTTTTAATACGTTTACATACAGAATTTTGCAGTTGTATGGGCGTATACGTGAGTCGTTCTTTATTGGATTAAGCAAACATTAATTTGTACAATTCTCCAGTAATAAAGCCCATTTCATTTTGCAATTTCATGCAGAATTCAGAAGGAAAATTGGAATATTTGAATTCTAAAATATACTGGTATTAAAGTGATATTTTTGCTCCTCCTTTTAAACTGATTCTATAATCAATTCTATTTCTTCTTTGGCATGATATATATTATAATTCTACCCCGCAGAGGGAGCAAATAGAATCCTCCGGTGCTACCAACACGATATACTACTTGACCCTATTTTTTGCCAAATATGTGATTATGTACATATTAATTGAAACATAAACGCTCAAGAAAAGGCATGTACAATCTTCTTAACAATTAGGTAAGAAGTAAGTAAGAGAGAGAAAGCAATTTGAATACCCGGCTTATTTATTGCGATACATTTTTGTAACGATAAAGTTCGTCGCTATGAATAATTAATTGTTTACCAACACTTAAATTAATAATAATAATTGATAATTTAAAAGAATGACGATACACTAATTACTTTACACGAATTGTGTTTAACTTTTCGCTCGACAGATCGGCAAAAATAGTGTCCAGCGTCTACATAAAGTCCGATATCAAACTCATTCGTGCATGAAAAACATTAATTTCAAAGCTTCTTTTGACCGTCAGCAGAATATTACAGAAGCGCGCTACATTCCCCATTCATACCCAGACCAATTTGCACGACATAGGTATTTCATTTGCAAAACTTCCCTCCGGACCATTCGCCGTATAAAACCGACCCCGTTCCTGCGTCCCACTGGCACGATGTAATTTTTTCCTGATATATGCACGCTGGCAGCTCTACTGCACGCTATAATATTCAATAGGCCCTCGAGTGAAGAGGAAACAAGGCAGTCCTTTGTCAGGTGGCCCGTGCACCGTGAAGACGCATCGGGCATGCTCTGCATTTCTAGCCGGCCCTTGTCAGCCCTGCCGTTTGTGTGTCGCGCGAATATTGCAGCCAGGGCTGCATCTGTTTTTGGACGTGATTGACGATTGTCAGGGCGACGGCATTTCGCGTCGGCGAATTTACGAGGGTGCCCCCCGTCGGCTCCAAGAACCCTGAATTAGTTGTCTCGCGGCTGCCATTGCCTACGACGCCGTTTCCCTCTCGCGAGACCCATCCTTCTCAGGCATAACGAATTGTCGCACGATTCACGCGTTTACCGCGGCAACGAGCTGATCGACGGTGTTAGGAAGCCCACCATTGCCTACGGGTAGCATCCTTCGTTTGTCAACAAGGACGTGCCGCGTTCAACGGCGTTACCCCCCAAAAACAGTTGAAAACCCAACGTTTTGCTTCCTTCTGGGCTAACAAGGGAAGTTCGGCAAGTCGAATATTCAAGGAAATGTAGGTCAAGTGATGCTAATAACGCAACTATTTTTTAATTCGGCCATAAACTGGCCAAGGGTGGAAACACCTCAAAGAAATTCTGAGTTTCCATATTATTATTATTATTATTAATCGTCTTTAGTACTCAAAAAGCTGCAGCTGCAGTGGTAGCTGTTAGGAAGCCTAATCGTGTACTGCAAACTAAACTAAAATACGGCCAACAACAAGCAAACTTAAATAATATGAAGAATAAATTAAAGTAAACGAAATGTTGAGACTTATAGCTAAACATGAGAATAACAAAAAAAGTAAAATATAATAAGGTGAAATATCAGTTAGGTGAAATTTCATACTTCTTTCCTATTAATTTTTTGGGAGCTATAGTATACATAACGATGCCTGGCATACGTCATCGATTTGAATTTTTCCTTGGACTTTCGTTTGAAAATTGATAAGAACGATATTCCTTTGACCGGCACCCTTAGAAATCAGGCGCCACGGAGTTATCTGAATTCTTACATTTCAGCGTTGGATTTGAAATGTTGAAGTGTCAAATAAGGGAGATCGAGTTTACACAGGACACAAACGTGACGGGTACTCTATTCTTTATCGAACTGGAATAATGCAAGTTCGCCATTCAATGTACCTAATATAAAAAATTTATCCTTCAAAATGCGAAAAGTTGGTAGGTATATACTCCTCGAAGCATAAAACACCTACGCCATTAAATCTTTGGATGTCACCATTAAATTACCCTATACATACCTTATTTTGTTAAACATGCTTCTGAAGTTTAATTGCAAAAAAGACACTTCTTGTGCAACAAGCTGATTATTTCGAACTTAATTCAAATTATTATACGTGCAGAGTGATTTTCCACGAGTTGCAAGACCAAATCTTCCTATGTAGTATATCTTAACATCTTACAAATGTATTAGAGCTATTAAGAGTACCGTTTGTTACCAAAAGGAACGTATCCTAAGTAGTTTAATTGTACACCTGAGTATCATGATTGAGAATAATTGAAAAATTTAGATTGATAATTGATGGAATTATATACCTTGATGTGAGGGCGTCACTCCATTCAGTTTCGACGGTGATACGGGGTTCGCCGTCGATGTCATTCTCCGAATGCGGTGACGTTACCACTGGCTGACTACCATGGAACCAAGCTACTGTGCCCAAATCGTGAGGCCCTTGGGACATTAGGCATGTCAGCGTGAGAAGGCTGCCGGTTTTCACGTGCATGTCCGACTGGTCACTTATTCTGGCACGTGCCTCTGAAACAAATAATATTTCCGTCAGTTAGTATATGCACAGTATAGGTACAATGATAAGTAAATTGGGGATTGTTATTATAACGAATTTGTGTGTTAGAATACAATATAATTTATTAAGAATTTTTATTATTATAAACTCTTACTACTAAGAATCTTCATTTTTATGAATACCTATTATGTAGATACTACTTAAGAATATGGTAATCACTAAAACGTTATTTTCTAAATTCTTGCTTCGTTCACCTAAAAATATGGAATTGAATTATTATAACTGTGGTTAGAAACGAGAGTTCCCCTAATTTAAAGAAAATATAAAATTCTCAAGGTTCCAAAATTATCGCCTTTTTTAATAGATTCCACACCCACATATATTTTCTTAATATATTAGTCAAACGAGATCGAAAGATAAGTGCAGCAACATGTTCATTTCTCCGTACACATTCAAAAGAACCTACTTAAAAATCCACACGTATTTGCTCATCGTCAAAACAATTTGTTTCCCCTATAATTTTATAAAACCATTGCACAATAATAATTAAATAGACGCGTTAATTATCTCATAATATTCTTATCTTTCAAAAAACAAACACTTCACAGGCGTTACTAATCCCTAAAATCCTCTCCAACAAAGTTCACTTTTCAACCTAATATTGACCAAGCATGTTTCACTTAACGAGTATTAAATAGCCTTTAAATTCTAAGCCTCTTTTTTCAACACTCTCTGTGCCAAAGTAATACATGTAAGTATAATGTATATGTATAACGATAGTTTGAAGCATACTCAATAGTTTGCGTTTGTTTCAGCAAACTTTGTCCCGCGCTCACCGCTTTAGCAACAATTTTGCTCGTACGTAATTACTCCCACGCATTATAAATGCACAGCGTCGAGGAAACATTCACGTGCTAATCACAAAGTAGGCCGATCTGAATCCCAGGATAGCTCAACACTGGGTGCTTATATACGATGCGATTTGCCCCGCGATATGAATAATTTATCGACCCCGGATATCGGATAATAGTCTCTAAAATTGACACAGCTAGCCGACTGCGTGTAATGTTTATTCGGCGTGCATCAAATATCGCGACCTCCTTATCGCTGGGCCCTCTAATTAATCGCAATTATTGTTTCGAAAGTTCTACCATGATTTGAAATGTGATGGTGAACTCTGAGAAATTTTGAAAGTCAGCAAAAGGAATTTACTTCTGACTGGAAGTTGATACATCCAGCGATAAATACAATATTCTCTATTTCAAAAAATTTGAATGCCTTTTCGCAGGAAAACGTTCTTTAAATAAGAGAAAATGATTTATTAACGGGAAGATACCTATTTCGTTTAATTCACAGAGTGGTTGCAATTTTTTTGATGATAGTGTTAGTTGAAAACAAGTTAATTATAAATTGAACGATATGTGCCCATGTAACGTCTGCTAAATTTAAATGTATTGTAACATTCTATTCAGCGAACATGTGCATGAAATGTACGTTTCACTAAACAATTGTAGGAAATTAAAATAACACTGCAAACATAGATTATTAGGTTAACAATAGCTGAGAGCTGGGCCTCCCTTTTGGCACTCTACTTCTATTTTTATATGTACTACACCTATGTATAATTTCTAACACTATTATTTTTCTCCTTCTATAAATACTTACATGTATTTGTTCTTTATCTTCTTGTTAATTTCGTATCTAATGTCTACTGTGTAATGAATAATTATTATTATTATTGTTACTGTTATATTCACTGAATCACTAGGTACATCGTTGAAGTTGAAAATATACGGAACGCAATTCACGCGATAAACATTTTAATGGAGAACGCACGTGGCCTCAAACCAAGTTGTTAAATCATCACCCCTTTACAAATTTAACAATAAATCTCTAAATATCGGTTTGAAGTGAAGCTTCGCGAATCTCGCTTCCATCATCAAACGTTCTCCTCGTTTTTCCTTCTTTTATGAGGGGTCTCATCAATTTCAATGTGACCATTGAGGGTTTCTATCATGGCACAGTTCAATGACTTCGGGTTGAATAGAAGAAAAATGTGTCTAATCACGGTTGGGATATGAAATTTGGACAAGAATGGAAGACTCGCGCTATTTCGCTGTTCGGGGTATAGTATACAAGCGCGTATGTGTATTGATTTTCACTTTGAACTTCCACCTGTCACGTTGATCTCTTAATTTTTCACAGCTATTTCTCAAGCACCATTGATCGGTGGTTATTACAAATCGGCAATGTCAATTATGTACAAAGAATTTAGTGCGTATATCTAACTAATGCCAACTAACAGTCATTAAGACACTTCATTAGTATCTATTAGCTCACTTTATAAGCAGACATATCATTATTTGGTGCGTTGGTTATGAAAACAGGTTGAATTTGGAATGCACACATTTGAAAAGGTTAAAGAGTACTTGAGAGTGACCATTTAGATTTTAGAAGTGGAAACAGAAACAGAAACGAGAACAGGGATAGAAACATATATAGAAATAGAAATGGAGATAGAGGTAGAGATAGAAATAGATATAGAAATACAAATTTAATTAAACGCGACTATAACACGAACATGGACTAACCTAGGAAGATTATTCTAATTTTAAGAACAGGATTGAAGGATTCTTGACCGAGTGGCCCGTTAAAATAACGAATAAGACTCTGATTCTCAAATGCTAGATGGAAGAGACTTGCACTAATGCGCGGCTACTGCCGTACAGGAAAAAGATGCTTCCAGCATCTGTTACATGTACTCTTCTCCACCAAGATCCATCAATCATCTAAATTCTAACGAAATGAATTAACGCACTCCAAAGTTCTTATACCCTCCCTTTCTCATTCAATCGACGCACCACGTCATTCCCAAGCATAGGTAAGTTTCATTCGTCTTCTGTCCACCAATTTTGCCGCAACGGGATCGCAAATATTTCCATCAAAGCGCGTGGTTCAATGTTCTGAAACGATAGCTAGAGAAAGAATCCGCTTGGTCACTTGGCGGACGTAAAATTCGAACGGCCCAGCTGTATAAGGCGATCCTGGGAAGCGTTTCAGTTCAACTTATTGGTCGTGTGTTACCCAAGATCGCCTCCCGTGTTTCATCGACAAGGTGGCAGACCGTCGCGCCTACATTCCGTTCAATGGTATCCGGTGCGTGAAACTCGCGATTACACGAATAATCGCGGATCCAGATACACGTATGGGGCATTTTAACCATCGAACAAAAGCGGCCCGATAAAAAGATTTCGCTGGATTTAACGCGCGACCGGCTGAATAAATGTTCTCGAGCGGCTACGTGATTTATTTCGTGGCTAGCGTGCTCGCACACGCGATCCTCGGTCAGTTTGAAACAAAGGATTCATTGCATTCAAACGAACCAGCGAACAGACCCTGTTTTTTTCTTCTCGGCGGTTCGATTATCGTTTGGTATTTTATTAGCGCCCCGTCGTGGCAGCGTTTCCTGTTTTTCGCAAAGCAAACGTTAATGCGGCGCTGCGTTTTTAATTATCCGCGCGGCGTTCCCTTTGCACATTCACGAGTCTTGAATCTGGAACATTCTGTTGTTCATTTAATAAAGTCCGCGCAGCGACACCACTCTGGCTGCTTACGTTGCACGATTGTGTATGAAAAATACTGGTCACTGAATTATTCTATAAAATATGCGGTGCAAACAGGCTTCTTTTGTTTTGTACCTTTACTCTTTAAAGAAATGCATGAAATCAAAGGGATTTTTAAATCGTGTATGTTTAATTTTTATTACTGGCAAAGTGAATTGAATCACCACAGGACACTCTTCTTGTAAATGAACGAAGTAATATGAAAAAGTGACGATTATTCGAAGTAACTCTTTGTATTATTAAAATTGTAAACAAAACCAATCTGTAATCAAATCTGTTGCTTGCTGATTCATAAAATTTTAGAGATGGTACTGAGATATACCTGGCGTTGTCCGGGTTATATATTTTTTTCGGTGAAGGGGAAGGAGTTTTTAAAAAGATTTCTTAGCGAGCACGTACGAGCTATGAAGAACCTATCTACCAAATTTCGTGGTCATAGGATCTGTGGTTCTAGAGAAATTGTGATGAGCAAGTGAGTCAGCAGTATTTGGATTTTATATGTATAGAATTCTACAGTACCTACTCGTAAATATACAAAAAATTACTGACATATGATCCACGAAAGGTTGTATCTCTAAATCGATTAGTCCGTTGGTCCCGGATTTGTTAAATCTTTTTCGTCTCTCCTCTTCCGTTAACCAATTAAATTTGCGTGCATAATTTTTAAACACCGTGCACCTTGGCAATGTAAATGTTCACTAGTAAAAGATCAGTGTCGTATTAAACACTCAACAAGAATTGCAACACTGCAATGTATTGTACAGCATTCATTTCAAACGATGACGTTACAGAGTGGCCATGGTCCTTCAACGTTTCACCTTTAAAAATACCGATCGAAAGCTCCCCATGTAAAAATTTAATGGCCATATTGAATCAGGAATATGGCACTCCCTTTTTGGGGGAAAGCGGGAGTGATCGATGGTGCGGACACGTTTTGTCACGTCTCGTGTCATGTGTAGGTAGTGATCACCTCAAATAATAACACGACGTATAAATGATGAACCATTATTGAAAAGTGGAATCAATTGTCCGAAACATGCTTGTAAACAATGAAACTGTGTTTCCAGTATAATTGCTTTTAACGATGTTTAGTGGTACACATGAAGCTTTTATGTGCCAGACATGGGCAGTATAAAATGTTTCGTTTAAAATAATATTCGATAGCTTTAATTGGCCATTGAAAACAAACGGTGCAGTACAATGGAAAGAATAACGAATATTTCAATCGGCAATCGACGGTAACGTATGTACTACACACGCGTGAATAAAACAAACCAATATTTTCACAATTTTAAAACGTCATAAGGTTTCAAAGATACTTTTCAGTATTAATTTATAGGAGATTATATATATACCAGTATAATAAAAAGTAATGAAAACAACCGTGCTGTTAATGGAGATGAAATGTAACAGTATGATGGGAAAAGTAGTGAATTAAAAAGTGCCCCTTTGAATGCAGTTATATTATGCTCATTATTAATATCCTTGCTTTAACTAGACTTTTGTTTAGTGGTTCTCAAATCCTGGTTTTGCCATAAATGTTGTTTCACAGCCCACAAATTTTAGAAGCATGAAAGTCTGTATAAAAGTCACTGGGAAAATTATTTTCAGATACAGAAAGTGTATCGAACCTACTGCACACTATTTCCAGTAACAAAATCTACTTCAAAACTTTGTAATTTCCTTACATATAAAATATTTTTCGATTTGCTTTAGGTATTCTATTATAACATCGCATCCTTATTTAATACATGTTAAGTAACTGCCAATGTTCCCCCAGTTTACGGTATAATATTACAAAATATTAGTAGACAACTAAGTAGATTTAAATAGACGTTAGTGTTTAATTATATTTAACTGTAAAATCTGTAAACAGTCTAAGGAGTTTATATAATTAAAGTAGTTTACGTTTACACAAGAATTCATAGGATTCTAAAGTCTAGTAAATTGTTAATCTTTCAGCAAGTAGCAAGTAAAAGGACAGTGACGATAAGTCCCCTGGAAACATTAAGGTCAAATACCCCCAAACCTTTTCCCTTAACTTAATGCATTAAACAGCTCCATGAAAATATCCCCAGGAAGTCGTAATCGACCCAGCTGAGCTAAAGAGCCGCCCAGCTGAATGGCGTTAGCGGTGGATTTCGCGAAAAGCAGCCGAAGGCTGTTTAAGCTGCAGCCACTGTCGGAAAATGCTGTTAGCTTTCGAGGGACGGGTATTCATTCGTGGCCAGATTCCTCGCGCGCGGCAAGCGTCACGCGTTTCCGGCTGCGGATCCCACGGGAGATTGAAACACCGCGGACGCGAGAAAGGGCGCGTGCATATTAACGACGCGCCGCGGTTCGAACGCGCAACGCATCGGAAATGCTCGGGCGAGAAGAGGGAGAGGGGGCGCGCGCTGAAGAGACCGTCCGATTTATTCGGACATAAATCTCGGGATCCATCGGGATCGTTGTACGGGAAAAGGGGAAAAAGGGGATGGTTTAAGAGATGAACGTTCCGGTGTACAGCGAATCACGGAAATACTACACGGGACAATTTTGGTTTCTGTTTAAAGGGGTGCTCCCACTTTGAGGGTGATAAAAATTGCTTTTTTCTACATTTTCTTAAAACTTCACATTTGGAAAATCAGTTTCTAAAATCGTTTGACGGGATTTGAAGAAATAAAGAAGTTTGAGAGGTTTGAAGTTTCGAAGTGGGCAGAGTTGATATTTTTCAGGTTAGTAGAAAGATTTTAAGCTTTGTCTATGTAGCTAATTAAATTCGCTATTTTGGGGTGTAAACTATTTTAATTTTTCTACTAGGATGAATCAATTGGGCAATATGTGTTTTTTATGTAAAACGGTAGGTACGGAAGAAAAGACCGACGATTATGAAATGTTTAAGAAATGTTTCTAGTTATGTGTAAATTGACAACACTTCGATGGAGGTATGTATTATTAAACGGAAACAAATTGGGCCAATAGAAGTGAATAGTGTGTTAATGACGAAATTCTAAAGAATATCTTTTTTTTTTATTAAAACTATTTGTTATTAAAATGATTCTTGTAGACTGACGTTTATTTTTAACCAAGAGAAACGTAAGCGACGGCTAACAATCGCTAAGATAGAAGGTTCTTGTTGAAGTATGTGCTAAAACTCTACTTGCATTTTATAAAATAGATACCGACATCTTTTTCCTTTCTCTTCCTTTTAAAAAATTCCTTGCTCACGTCAACTTAGAATGTAGGTTAGAGACTCTTGGTTTAACGGGTTACAAGTAACAAGAGCCAGATCCCCTCTCGTCTTTCTTGGCTTTTTAAGTTCATGTCTTGTACAGTTTTATATTCTTCTTATGATATGTATATCTTAGGTGAATTGCGCGAGATACTTTTCTCCTACTTTCATAACTATAAACCAATTCTTTGACTCAATTTAGTACAAAGAATGCAAGTCAGAGAGCAAAACTTGTGTCCCAAAATAATAACTCTTTACAGCATGAATATTACTTAATCGTAAATAAAATTTATTCGACGAGAAGGGCGTGTTATTCTCTTATTTTATTTATACATTTTTTCAATAATAGCTTATGGCAGATATGATATACATACATGTCTACGTGAAATAAATAATAAAAACTTTTGCCTGTGTCCAAATGTAGCAATCAATCACAATTTTGATATTTTATGGAACTTTTACTGTTACAATCTGAATCCAATCGATGTCTCATATAAAACAATAAAATATAAAAAAAACAGTAAGTGTTATGCAATATGCCATGTCATGCGGCAAGGGTTACGTTTCAAATGAATTAAAAACAGAATATTGCGAAACAAGGCAGAGTAAAATTTATTTGCAAAAATTTGGCTATCAAGGACAAATTAATTTATCATCACTTTGCTAAATGTACTTCTTTTGAAACATGTGAAAAATGAACTGATCATTGCCAAAGATTAGCAATTAATGAGAACGCAATAAGCAAAAGCGAAGCTGCTTTTTCTTTTCATAATAATTATTAATTTTCATAATATTGACATGTCGACAGTAACATAAATGGCTAATGAATATCAAGTGCACATTTTTCTGTAATATTTTCGTAAACACATACTCCAAATGTCTACGAGGAAATCGTAATTTTCAAAAAATTCGTTTGGATTAAATTCAAAACATTTCCCAAACAACCTCCCCAATAATTAACAGAATGAGTTTCAATATCATTAAATCGTAACGTGATATTAACCTGGCGTATAGTATCCAAATCCGATGATTAAATGCGATAATAAGCACTATCAAAAGTGACCTCTTCACAGGGATTGTTAACTGATTCCAAAATTCTCCCTACAGACAATTACGAACAGTATGTGCTAATTAAGCATACTATTGTATCGTAGTCATTAATTTAATTATAATGTACTCTTACCAAAGGTTTCCAGCCGTTGATTTAATAATAACGATAATACTATCAGCTTGTAAAAGCCAAGCAATAATTATCAGCTAATATCTCGCAAAAAAGATTAACAATTCGCGGAGATCTTAAATAACGTCCAATCGACAGATTAAGTGCAACAACAACAGTATCTGCCGCAGGAACCAAGCAATAAATACAGGCTAAAAAAATTCTCTAAAAAAATGAATAAAATCTCGCGAAGGAGAGCGTAAATTTACAGGTCACAGAAAATCCAATAATTTACATATCCGTCGAAAGGGCAGGAGCAGCGAAAGATACCATTGAGATTCATCAATGCCGATGCTAGTTGCTAGAGAGCACGTAAAAACCTCTGCTCGTGCTGCTTTTTAATTGAAGTCGTCGCATGGCCGATATTTTACGAAGCTTTCGAGCGTTTTCCAAATTGAAATGGCTTCGGGAGAAAATCTAATAATTTCGAGCGGCACCAAGCGAAATGCACCGCTCCGCGGCAGTGTTTTATTTTTACACGATTCCCTCTCCCTCGCACACACACTTTCCTCGTTCGGCGTACTAATTAATGTTTCCGCGGAAATTTATCATCGTCGCTATTGTTGTGCATATTTCGCGGAAGATTTAGGGGCGCACCCGGCTACGAATGAATACAGCCAGCGGGGCTTGTCGCGAGAAAAGCTTCTCGCGCACGGCAGAGTTCGCCGAGCTCCCCCGCGTGTTGCTCAAAATTGCGGCAGATATAACCTGTGATGAAAGTATGTCTAGGATCCTGCAATTGTTAAGTTTCGAGGCTGAGGAGCAACAACGCAGGGGGTTGGCGAAAGCGTTCGTTGTATTGGCTTACGTGCGTTATTCGAGTCAGGTCATGATGGATATTTTCTCAAGTTGGGCGTGGGGAATTGATCGCTTCTATTATTGGGAAAACTATATCCAGGGAATCCAAACTTGATTTCACTGATCCTGTACGAGATATATACATGGTTATTATTGATGATGAATGTAGGTATATTGTATATAGGGGTGGATGTGAAGATTTGGCGCCCCTAGGCTAATAAGCGTCTGCCACCCTTCTTGCGAAATAACATCAAATAATATAATTTAAAACATTCGAGACAATTTTAAAATTAATTTAATATGGCAACTCACGTCTGAGTCATTGCTAATTCGCTGTGTGAAAAAAGTGAGTTGGTATTAAAATTGTCGCTAATCTCTGTGATCAAATCTTTTTCACCTTCATTTCGCTCAAAATTGGTCGATCTCCAAAATTTCCCTCAATCGAAAATTTGCTGCTCTCCACATTTTGTCGCTTCCCGAACTTTGCCGCTTCCCAAAATTGTTACTAGAAAAATTTGATGCTTCCCAAAATTTGTCGCTCCACAAAATTGGTCACATCTCAAAATTGTTTTCTCCCCAAATTTATCACTCCCAAAATTTGCCGCCTTCCAAAATTTGTCGCTCCCAAAAATTTGTCGCTTCCCAAATTTTGCCGCTCCTCAAATTTTGCCACTCCCCAAAAATCATCGATCCCAATATTTGTCGCTTCCCAAACTTTGCCGCCTCCCAAAATTTGTTGTTCTCCAAAAATTATCGCTCCCCAAAATTTGCCCCCCTCGGCTGTAGGCTAGTTAGCCTATACCCAAATCTGCCCCCGACTGCATACTTCTACATATTCCACGAATTCTGCGACAGAAAATTATCGAAATGTCTGAGCCCATCAGTTCTATTGCAACGTAAAAACGTTAAATCATTTTCATTATGTTTCCTCAAACCCTTCAGTAAGCAGGTCGGATACAATCTTGAGAATTTCCACGGTGGAGTGTTGAAGAGTCACGTCGTCTTCTACTGAAGTAGCGAAAGGGAGAAGAAGAAAAAAGAAAGCTCTGGCAGAACCTCGTCAAAACGAACCTGCTCTTCCCGCGGTACTGTTCACCACGTCCTCGAAAAGGGGTTTACGCGAAGTCAAAAAAAGAAGGGTAGGGGATGAAGGGGTGTGGGAAAAGGTGAAGGAAAGTAAGCTTTGTAAGCAGCGGGCAATGAGCTTACTCGGGTACTTCTAGGATCGCTGAGAAAAAGGGTCAGACCTAACGTTACCCCAGAAAAAACCCTGAAAGGGCGGCTGCTCTTTCGCCGGCCCATTGTGGCAACTGTCGACACAAGGCGCCGCGACGCGACGCTCGGCGCCGTTACCGACGATGCTAATATCTCCCTAGAACATTAAGGTTTATTAGAAACGAGCCTCCGTGCATGGGGCCAGTTTCTTGCCTTCCTTTTCATTGCATCTCGACTTTCTGCTCATTTCACCTACCTACCCAACAAACACGCAGACATGTACACTTTCACTCATAAGAATTTCACCACCGACGTGTCTCTGCTACACCCAAGCTTGTAGGAAATTCTTCAAACATATCTTGGTCCATTAAGGTAAGAGAGTTTGTGGAACTCTAAAAAATAGTTTGAAGTAAAGAAAGTTGCAAACTGGTGTTTTGGATCTGCACTATTAACCTACTTGTTTTTTCGAATCTATTATTATTAGTGTACCGTCTAGTTTCGGGGAACTTTTTTTGAAACTGTTATTTTGTACACTCAGAAAACTGTTTAGCTATCATCTACATTCCTTTCGATGACTTATACAGCATTATACATTTTTCTGTAACCAGAATGATAGAAAATAATATAAAAATAATATCAACATTCATGTCCAAAATTTAGCAGGCTGATCTTATATAGCACTTTAAATATTCTAAGTGTCTTCCTGCAAAATTAAGAATCCTGATTTATACTCTTTTGCCCCCTCACCAGAGACTTATATCGGTGGTCTACTAAAAGCAGAACTTTGGGCTCAATTTCCTCGAAAATTTTTAAGTACATAGTGAGCTCTATACGCTTACTACATAATTGCATGTGTTGTGCACTACCTATATCAGAATTTTCAACCCATCCTGTACATTCAGTAGATAAAATCGTTCTAAGTTTTTCCAAACTTTCTCCATATTTAAGTATGCTGTTAAACGTATTAAAGTATAATACCTTTTTCAAGTGACGAGTAGAGTGCACGAGGTTCGAGTTACGGGTTTAGTTTTAATTTCGCATACATTTAGTGCATACGTGTATAATTATGCATTTAACACATAGGGTGCACTAAAAATTTCGTGGAAAAATCGAGTTCAACCTTGCACTGCCAAAAGCACAGTGGTCAAAAGAAAATTTAAACTGCGAGTGGTAACAACAAGATAGTCCAATTATAAATAATTGTATCTTAAAATTGATATCCCATAAAATAGAGAGTTTCCAGAGTAGGTTAGTTATATCAACTTAATACTTACAGTCTAGTATTCTGCCGTGTTAATTTAAAATGGTGACTGGTCAAAAGGTGATTCTGAGAAAAAGGACTTTTAGTATTTTGTGTTATGCCATCGGTATTTTATATCCTCATAAAATTACCTTTTTCAAAAAAAGGTACAAAAAAGAGCGCCAAGTATATAATCCCATCAAAAAGGATCCCATTTAAAAACATTGTCGTAAATTAATAGCTTTACAAAACTAATGATATACACCAATTGCGCCAATTATCGCAATGACTATTTATACAAACAAAAAAATGTATCAAATAATAGTAAACAGATATATTTTTATACAAATAAATATTTTAATACGAATAAATATTTTATTCAAAATAGTTGGCGCTGCTCTCTGAAAAAAATGTTAAGTGTCTTGGTTAATAAATAAAACAAGGCCAGACTTATTGATTCAGACATATTTATTCAGTTTAGCAACACCAATTCCGAGAGCAGCGCCAACTATTTTGAATAAAATATTTATTCGTATTAAAATATTTATTTGTATAAAAATATATCTGTTTACTATTATTTGATACATTTTTTTGTTTGTATAAATAGTCATTGCGATAATTGGCGCAATTGGTGTATATCATTAGTTTTGTAAAGCTATTAATTTACGACAATGTTTTTAAATGGGATCCTTTTTGATGGGATTATATACTTGGCGCTCTTTTTTGTACCTTTTTTTGAAAAAGGTAATTTTATGAGGATTTCACACATTTTGTAGTGTTTATTGATGACTGGATAATTTTTTCACCCCGTCGAAGTTATTTTTTTTAATTAACAATATATTATATTGTCGTCCAAACTACGCACACCTGCAAAGCTACAAGACAATTGGATTGGTGGAATTGGTTTAAATTTGAGTTTTCAAATATGAAGCAAACATACAAGAACCACACAGAGGATCGAAGCTGAATAAAAGTTTAATTAAAGTTTAATTAATATTATACTATATTACAATAAATTTTTTTTCTGACGTAGATCACACTGCATCATCTTGTGCTTCAGTTATCTGTAAATATATAAAATCCACATTTTAGTTACAATATAACTTTATTATACAATATAAAATTAAACAATATAAGTTTTAGAAGAAGGGTGGACTTTTCCTACAGTAAGCGTGGAGACTACATAATGTGTCCGAAGGAGGTGAGAGCGTATGGCAGAAACTCTTGTTGAAGGAAATTTAAATGCTAATGGTAATTTATCAAAAACGAACGAAGAGCTCCAATATATTTAACGCACAATTTATTGGTGTTGGAATAAAATTAATTTAATATGTTCATTAGTGAATTTAAATATTGGTAATGTGAAACTAATAAAATTAATGATTAGCGTGGGAACTACGGTGGATTTTAAAATAAAGTTTTCATCGCACTTTCTTCAATCAATAATGTAACTTTCTATACATTGCAAGCAGTAAGCTATAATTTTCTTAATTCTTAATGCTACGCTAATTTGACAAAGTTCGTCGATTTACCTTATTTGACAAATTTCTTTCAAGCTTCTCTGTCTATCTATCCTTCTTCGGACAACCTCCAAGGCTGTACATCCCCTTCATTTTTACCCAAGCCTGTCCATTCCTTTTGTTTCTATATAAGCCCGTGCGTCCCCTTCATTCATTTCTATAAGCTTTATACATAAAAACTCTAATGTAAAAATAGTTTGCTGGTATAAAAACAATATATTATTTTGTCGAAACTTCTGGGAAAGAAGATGCTTTACTGTCAAACCTCCTCCGGCAACTACCAAGTCTGTGCGTTCCCTCCGTTTCTATATGCTCTACATAAATAGTCTATTGAAAAATTTTGGCGACTTACCTTGTTAATTGAGACAATAATTCAGTGTCCTCTATGGTGTAAAAACTCGTGTCACTTAAAAATTTTTAACTAGTTTCCTTATTTCACACTTGACAGGTTATAACTGTTTGACACTAGCTAGGTTACGTTTATCTCGACAGTTCTGCTCTCTGCTAGCTGTCACGTGACAACGATTTGTTACGCGATTGGCCGAAACCTTCAGCGAATCAGCGACGTGGATATTGGACATTTCCTCTCCCTTTCATGTTCCCCTCTTGCCCACACTTGACGATGACGATTCTTAATTCTTCAGAACATAAAATTCGGCAAATTGCAACTTTACATCAAAATATCTCAGCTCCTAAGGCACGTAGGAACAAAACGAAGACACTTTTCTTATGTAAATTAAACCCAAGCTATGCATTAAGACCATTCAAAGTCTAATCGGACCAGCCGTTATTGAGATTCGATAATCTCAGGGTACTTGATAGCGCGGCGTGCCGTAATAGATACACTCTGTGTCTCGCGCGGCGCATATATCTATATATATACTTGGCGCGAGACACTACCGTGTCTCTTGATAAACCGGATTAGGTTAAATATTAAATCTGGATAAAAAGGTACCTAAATATTTGTGATAAACCCGTAAAAAAAAACACTGAAAAATTAACTGTACTACGCCTTTTATTACTATTATTTTGCAGTTACTGCTATTTCATTTAACATTGATTTAGATAAAATATTTAGAATATAAACTATTCTATCTACAGTTTTATGTAATATACATCTACATAGATAAATTATTTTTCTGCTACCTGGCAGCAATAACTTAATTTAAGTTGGCAGTATTACGTTGTACATGTAGACCTGTAAAAATATGAGTTATAAACATTCTTTTCTCCACCACTGTAATAAATTCTCTTCTTTACGCGTGTACATGCACATTTTCGAATTTTTATTATTTTTAGTATTAGCTATTTAAACCTGCCTCGCTCTTACTTACAGATCCATAAAAAAATATGGAACAGACAGATCTCTGAACATAGTTTTCCCATTAAATTTTCAGCAGTGCATCCTGTGCATTTAACCAGTGGCGATTGAGTCTAAAAATATAGGTTGCCAGAAGACAAAGGGGGCTTACCCACTAAGGCTATTATTGAATTTTTATAAGAAATAACGTATGCGCCGGCCTCACGTAACCCGAATCAGAATTACTTTTTCAGAGTTATTTATTATATTGTTGAGGTTTTATATTCACATCGCGGGGCTCGCCTCCAGTTTACCCGTGGAGAGTATATAACACAGTGCGTTGTTTATGGTCGATATAAACATACATAACTTTATTTTGTTTAATGGTAGAAAATATGTGGATTCAAAAGGAAAAGCCGGAAGTAAGACAAGGCCTACATGTTAAAAATAACATCATGCAGCGCGTGATTTTGAAACATTTATCTCAACATATATTCTTAAATATAAATTCTCCCCGGCAAAAGGATTTTATTAATTTTTGTTTTATTTTATAATTGTACTACAACGTAAACTTTAGTTACATACAGTAATAACATTGGAACTTCTATTATATTTTCAAGCTACAAAAATGTCATTAACATTTTTAACCTGTTGCCTGATATTTAAGGGCGCCCACTTGCCATCGGGGAGGCTAACACCCCGGGCAGTCTGCCACTGCATTTAACACATCATTACGCATCTTGTGTACCATACGCAAATATTGGACCAAAATGGTGACCCGAATCTCGAACATTTCCCTTGTCTGGTGTTACAGTCTACGTCTGAACTCTGAGAATCCAGGAAAAAGCGCAGCTTAGGTGTTGAAATTTCGCAAAGAACATGAATCGCGTGCTCAACGGGGACGAGGCTATCGGGAAAATTCAAAACCTACGCAAACACGGGGACCACGGGTTACGTTCACGGGTAAGGAGGCACTTTGGCCGCGCAGATATGCGTTAAATTACATCGTTATGCAAATTGAACGATGTTGCCAGTTTTCGAGTTGGCTGAATTGCCCGAGCGGTAAATCCGATTAACCCCTGCCCCTTATAATGATGACACTCGTCTTCCACTTCGCAACCTAATTTCAGTGATTCAACTAGGAGGATCCACGGGCGGAGATAAAAATTGTGTCCTGCATAATCTGCGAAGCTATCGTTCGCCTATCATTTCATAATGCTCAATCATCCACGAGTTGACTGTTTAATTCATTAGTCATGGAATTTTTCATCTACCGAACTTTCCAAATCGTTCCATAGTTTGCTTTCGTTTAAGAAGACGAGAGAAAATTGCAGAGAGAATCCATTAAAGAATGAAATGGATTTCATTCCTTAAATAAATTTTTATGATCATCTAACGAATTTTATTCCTTAAATAAATTTTTATGATCATCTAACGAATTTTATTGAATTTGCATAAAAACTATTTTTATCCGTTCAACTCGGCTCCCCCAAGATTGAATCCTGAATGCGCCACAGGAAGCACAACTGATATTATAATGGTTATGAAAGAATATTATTGAAGTACCAGAAATGTTTTTATAAAAAATTGAGGTATTACGACATGACAAAAATGCTTTTGTTCTCGCGTAAGTAGGTTGAAGTTTATTTCCTAAGAGAATTTTGAGTGACGTGCCTTGAATATTTAATCACTTATATCTCTACATGCCATGGTCTTACTATGCGCAACACTTTAGCCATATCGATGATCGGAACCTTGTGCATTCCCTTTGTAAGTTGCATCGCTGCAATTTGCGTCTAATTGCGCACAATTCCTGTTACAACTGTCAAGCGCATAAATACAGTTGGTTGGACGCTGATGGAAGTTAAACGCGGCAAATAATCGATTTCTGCCAGGGCGCGCGAGCATCGGCGCAAATTACACGAATAATCCTCGATACGATAACGTATCAACAACTAGTGGCAAGTAATGGAACGATGCGTCGGACAGGAAAGCAATTAGCTCGAACGATTCGTCTTGAAGTCTGTCCGTGAATGAATCAAAACGCTCGCCTTGGAAGGAATAACTCGCCAATTATTAATTTATTGGAGATTTATTCTCCTTATCGTCCGTGGAATTTTAAAATACCATTGCATATTTGAAGATAGACGTGGCCAAGATTATTCTAGATTTTAATTAATCCTGCTAAGAGCAGTTTCAGACCAATTAACTTTAAAACGTGAAGCTTCCTTTGGACCTTGACTCGAAACTCCAATCGATAATACGGAGAACCTGTGATTATTAATTGAGAGTTGCCTTCGTATTTTCAGAATTCTTGTTAATGCACGAATTTCATTATGAATGTTAAGACATATCCATAGCTAGTTTGTACAGAGGATTTTGTTTATGTTTATTCAGAAAGCTACCAATTCTCAATGATGTGAAATTGAGTAAATTTATTTTGAAGCTTTTGATTGTTAAAGAAAAGTAGATTTAATTCTTTTGGGAATATTTTATTCCTCGGTATTGATTTATAATTTTTTTAATGGGTTATTTGATAGTAAGTAGTATAATTCATATTACTTCAAATTTTGTTTACTACTTATTTTTTTACGCCTAAAATAGAACTATAGCTTCATAGTTTTAATAATTGAATAATGTCAGAGTTGTTCTATGGATTCGTAATTTTTTGCAACATAAACAGAAAATTATGGAATCCGTACTGTGTTCAACTAATTTTCGTCATTTAGAGGGTTGGTAGATTTCTGCATAACTTGCCCCCAGTGTAAATTTCAGCAAACAGAACCCACCAAAGAATTCACAGTTACCCCAAATCAGTAAAAGACTGTACAGCACGTTATGTAACTCCTTTTCTCCGTTAACTCGTAATATCGCCGCATCATTTATTGAAATTCGATTCAACAGAAACCCTGTGGCACAGAGGAATCGCGTTGTGTACGTGCAAGAACATCAACGCTGCTGGTCGCAACTTCCAAGCTTATTGCTCTTCGGCAATCTATCTCACCTAGACTTATTTTCTTTCTTTATACCCTATTTTCTTCAGAGGGAATTGAGGACCACGCCAAACCAATAAACCTCATACAACTTCCAGCTGAATCACGATCGAGCCGTCGCGAGTGTACTGGGCGAGCAACCAGGCCAGCCAGTCGCGAACCCGGTTAGTCACGCCGATTGGGCGGTTCCTTTGGACGTTGTTAAACTTTCAAACGTAATAAATCCCGCTCATTGATGTTTGATACACGGCCAGACGTTGCTACTCTCGCTTCGACCGCCATGCCTCCTCCCTTCAAGTATTTAAGGCAGCTATTCAAGCGGCCCAGAAATATCGGGCGCCCGCTGCATCTGTCTACGTGCTCGCGATATTTCGAACAGGCGTATCGTCCAGGGTTAATTCGAATTTGTTAGCGAGAGGCAAGTCGAGTTTGCGATTCAATTACACTTCGAGCACCTGAACGCGCGATGCAATTTTCTTGCCCCTCGATTCACTGCGGTCCAACATTTTTGAGGATTGTAGAGAGTCGGATTCGCTGCTTCAAAGGACCCTTCCAATAATTCTAAGTGGTCCAGGGCGGTGCTATCATATTGCGATTTGTATTGGATATTCCATTTATATGCAGGGGAGACCGGGGCTAAAAGTTCCGGGGGTAAGTTGTTTCGAAAGTTCTATCTTCAAAATGAAAAATAGCGTTGTACTTTACATTATTTTTTCCGTGTAAGTTGATCACGCCCCTTACTTTCTAAAAAAAAAAAACGTAATTTTTGTAATTTTTTCTAACCCCCCCCCCCCTAGATAGAAGAATAATCTTCAAAATAAAAAAGGTTTCAGTCGAATCGGATAATAACTTTTGGAGATACAGCGCCCACCGATTTGGATCAATTTTTTTCACGCCTTGACTTTAACAGCTGCCTAGGGCCGTCTGCAATGATTAATTATAAAACAAAAAATATATTTCTATAATTTAAGACATCCTTAATACAATGCAAAAAGTCCCATTAAATTATATATAATAGTTTTCCTTTAATTAATTCCTAAACATAACCTATTTTTTGGGGCTCTAGACCGGAACCTCCCCTTAACGCATGAAGAACAGATATCGTGTTAATAATTCTGAATAAGTATTTGTCTGTCAAATTTCTTGAAAATCTTGAGAAACCGTTGAATCTAACCCATTCACTACACGAGATCCTGCGGAGAAGGTTGAGAGACGATCTCTGGACAGAGCAAATGACAATGGGAAGGCGAAAGCAAAGGGACAGAGAAATTTGTCCTGATCCAAGCGCGATGCATAAAAGATTCGAGGCAACGAATACGCTTCAGCCTCGCTCGTTTCAACTGCGCCCCGCACTTACGCCGACGCTTGCCACACTCGACAGTGGTTGGAGGATCCAGGGCCCCGCGCGTTTATATCATACACACTTCCACGTCGTAAAATTTGGAATGTTGCCCGAGTATCTGGGTTAAGAGTGCCCACTCCGGGGCACACTGGGGGCGGTAAAGAAAAATACTCGGCATCGTTCGTGGCCGCCGAATCGCATTCCAGCGAACCCAAACGCTTTAATCGACTTCATTCTTCTCTGCCCGATATACCGAGGCGACGACATCAGCCCCCCTTCTGTCGCGATGCGGGGAACGACGGGGACGCGACAGAGGCGATAAGTGAACGTTCAGCTCGATTATTCAGGAATTAATGGAACGAAAGATGAAATTCTGCTTCCATTTCGTCCTTCGTTCCGTTTCTTGTTAACCGAGTGCCATACCGCCCCGTTAATTGAAAGTGTCGTCATCGTTTCGATATGGAAAATCAAAGTCTAACTTGGGGTATGCGTGGATCGATGGAACGCGAATAGTTTGAGACAAAATATCTATTCAAATCTGATATATTTCCATAAGCAAATTCGGCTTGAAAATATTATTTCATTTAATATTTAAATAAAATATTGTTTGATAATATTATTTCTTCAAATGCTTAAATCATGGGCAAATACTATTTATTATTTATACTCGGATTCGAATATGGGAAATAGGGAATTGGAAATAGGAGATACAAATTTCGAAACCAAACAGATCTCCCACATGTTGCTCGTTACCTTTTTAAATATTTTTTGCAATTAGGTATTTCTGAACGCAGGTACGTATGTTTACACACATTTCTTGTGTTGTCAGTCAGTGAGTCATTATTTGAAATACTGAGTATTGTTTGAAATATTATTATTTTAAATTCTTTTATATTTCAATGAAATACGCATTTCACAATAGTATTTGTATGAGTTAGTAGTAGTAGTAATCTTCATTTCAGCATTGCTGCCAAGATGTGGACTCGGTTTTACATATTATTATCTAAACAGTCACAATAATGCTTATTCAGCCTATCTCTCTCATTGTATGAGTTAGTATTAAGATATATATTTCTTTATGTAACTACTATTTCAAAGAAAAGTTTATTTGTCAAATCCTGTATCACTCGAAGAGCTAAAAATAATATTGATTTCTATTTATCTATTAACTATTTCAAAAAGCTATTTCCCCCAGCTCTGGGATTAGAGTATATTTACTGCACTGACGTCTCTTTTGTAATTCAGAATATAAATTGGATTTGTATAAACACCATAATTCAGAATATAATTATTCACTGTTTCTCATGATCCAATTCCACTGCAAAATGATTAAAGTCCTTAAAATGTGAACCTGCCTAAAATAATTGCCCAAGTGACCCATAGCCAATCCTCAGTATATATATTCTATATGTAATTAGAACGTCCTCACTGAATAGGATAAATAATTTCCCCCCTTTATTATCACACACTTACTACCCCTCATCTTCTATAGATTTAATAATTTTTTCTCTTCATATTCCAGGGCTTTCGTAAATAGGGATTAATGTTATCGTTACAATTTTAAATATAAAAAAGATTTCAATAAATTATGATCGATTACCACTATTTCCATAATGAGTTTTCATCGCTACAGTCTTATTATTATTGTCATAATCTATCTCAGTAGGTGCAAGTACAATATTATTATCAAACGGAAATTTAAATTCATCCTTTTTTGGCCCAATACGTGGAGGAGACCGTATTTTTCACCAGCATTTACTTCGATTTTTTGGTCGTCCCCTGATTATCCAAAATGCCACGGAAATAACGACACGAGCGATTCCCCGTTCCCGCGATATCACCCAAAAGAAATTGCTGTCTGGGGGCGTAAGTGCGTCCATGCATACGTCTCATATTTTCCCGCTAGCGTCCATAAATCTCCGGGGCCATCGAGGCAGATGTGCACTCGTCTGCGGGATAATAAGCGTCCGTGTTTCTAAGTTCCCGTAATTTCGGGGCGCAAAGTGAATTTATACGATGGCCGCGGCGTACAATGCGAACACCGCGCGGAGTGAGTTATCTCGCTCACGGGACCGCCGCGGAACTTTGACGAAGGCAACGAACAATCGTTGTTGATGATAATCACCCCGTTGTTCGCCCGACCGATAATGGGGCTCGCGGAGGCGCGACGAAAAACCCGCGAACCCGTCGTCGAGCCGAGGAAAACGCCCGGGGCAGTTTGATGACTACGACGGGATGCCGCAAAACGGCCTGGACGAGTTCGCGGAAGTTCATTTAAGTTTAGACGCTAACGACTGGACCGAAATTTGATAAAGCAGTCGACGGGAAGCTAGGGCTTGGCTGTGTGTGGCTGCGAGGGAATTGTTCGAAGGCGATGGAAGAAAAACTGCGTGCAGGGACCATTGTTTGCCGTGGTTTGGAATAGTTTAATATTACCAACCTCGTGATGGTAATTAGGATAATTTAGGCTTTTTACGGATTAAATGAGTGGCCTCATGCTTGGGGCGAAAAGAACTTTTCCATATTTTTTGTTTAGCTACTTAAAGTGCAAAGTTTTTAGAGAATGGATATTATATGAAAGTTCACGTACATTTATGAATTTTTATGGCGATATTATTTGACATTCTTTCCTTGGAAAAAATCTTTCACGGAATGTTTGCTTCGGTTCTTTAATTTATATTTTTATTATGTATATTAGTTTATTAATTTATTTTATATAGATGTGTTATACTAATTCTTTTTCAATCTGAATGATTAAGGAGGTGTTCCCTCAAAAATCATTTTTTTATATTTTCTATTGGTATGAAGGTTCTTGAGTATCCTGTTGAAATTTTTTTGAGAAATTCGAAATATTAACGAAATTAGACGGTTTTTAACTTAAACGTATGGGTAGCGAATTAACGTGACGATTAACTTTAAGCCGATGAAGGAAACGAAAATAATTCCTAATCTGTGTCTTCTAATGTAGAAATAAGTTGTGAAAGTTTGAGTGAAAATTGGTGTTTCTTTTCTAAAGTGACTTAACGCTATTTTGTTATTTTTGACTTTAATGCATTTTTTCTAGCGAAGTATTTAGCCAAGTATTTCTAAATAAAATATTATTTATTTTTTTTTGAATATATTGAAGATACAGCTATTACTATTGGATGTGTTTTATTCTGCAGTGGTTTGCTCTGAAATCTGAATAGGCTGCTATTCAAATGATGGAAGTGAAACATGGAAACCAAACGAATTTTTGTAACAGTTTTTTTTCAATCAAATACTGCTTTGGAAGTGAATTCGTATATTTCTTATTTTCAATATTTTCTTTAGGATTTTCGGAATAAAGTTGAGATAAAAGCTATTATAAAGAAAACTTTGAATTTAATTAACTGTGGACAGTTTCACGGAATATTTTTTAAAAATTTCCATTAAATAGATCGGATATTTCTGGAAATATCCTATCCACCCATTCGAGGAACATGGTTTCGAGAAAACCGCGATTATAGATTCAGTAGAAGACACTTCTGAAGTGGGGCACTTGTATTCCGTCTTACCTTAATCATCTATTTCTAGTCAAATACATTCCAAGGAAATGTGCATACGGTAGCACCTGGGAGAGAGCTATCTTATTGTTAGGAACATGATAGAATTTGAAATTTTGCTGGAACTTTTGACTACTGACTCGTGTGACGAAGGAGCACTACACTGTTATGCAATATGCAGTAAGGGATTCATTGGTTTAAAATTCCATAACTTCGCAAATTATTAGACTTCAACATAATATTTTGGGAAGATAGGTTTTGTAATTTGAAAAAGTGCAAAAACCAGAAGTCGATTATTTCAAAGTGGTAAAATATATATTGCTACTTATGTAATTAACAGTTAAATAATACTTCTAAGGACACCGTGAAAACTGTGACAAAAATGACCAAGATGTATAAAAATAACAAAATTGAAAATTCGTAAGTAATTTCGTAATATTTAATATTAATAATTAAATTTGTAGATAATATAGTAATGTCTACTAGAAACTTGCTACATATCCAACATTTACATGCGATACCTGTTGAAATAATGAAACGTTACTTTCCCATCAAAATATTTCTGCCTACTCCCACCCTGGGTGTATTTAAAAAAATTTTATATCGCGTCTCAAATTTCTGCCCAAGTGTTTGCTACGGTTGTTTTTGCCACGTGATACGAAATGCCCACGGCAAATTCTGCCTCGAAGCCCAGAGCTTAGGCTCCAAAGTAATATGTCAGTACGTAATGCGGAAGTTTCAATTTGGAAGCAAATAGCCACTGGAGTAGTTAAGTCCGTGTCGTATGGACGGTGTAATCTATGGTGCCTGTTCCTTAAGCTGCTTAGTGTCAAAATAACTTAATGCATGTCCACGGTAGTTCTGGTAAGGCGTGGAATATCCTGGTCTATTCAGAGTAACAACCCTTTGCCTACAATGCCAAATACTTCTCTGAGCACAACCCTTCGGGCATACAACACCATTGAAATTTAAAATTTTCTTGTAAAGCTTCAAAGAGTACTCTTGAACTGACTTAACATAGACAGGTACTAACTCTTATAAATCACAGCTCTTTAACCGACACGATGTAAAAAAAGGCATGTACTTTAACAGATTGATAACGTATTTATTTAAGTTTAGCAATGCAACTTAAAAACTGAGCAAGGTGGACAACTTGTAGAATCTATTGCCATATAAGGTGATCTAAATCTCATTTCAACCTTGATGGGGTATACACCCCATCATTTCATTTTGAAGCTTCAGTTTTCTAAGAAAAAGGAATCGTTTATAAACAAAATTATTCTGCACATACGACTTATTTTGGTACAAGAGATCCTTTCTTTTTCAGTTACAGCATCCACTTATTTCTATTTCTTATAGTCCTGCAACTTCTGTCCAACCAGAAATGAGCAAAATTTTTATTTAAATAAAATTTCGAGTAACGAATAAAAATTAAAAAATATTATTCGTCACGTGTTGAATAAAGTTATCTTTATTCGTCGAATAAAAAAATTAACTTTCTTCGTCAAATAATCTAAAGTTAAAGTAACTTTTATTTGATCAGTTATTTAAATAATTTATAATTTTCACAACTCTGTGTGCAACTAGCCAGATTAAGGCTTCAGTCACACCTACACTCTCTGCAATTATTCCCAACAAAGAATTCTATTCTACCCATTCAACTAGCAATTAGTTTTGTTCAAGAAATCGTGCCACTTTCAATTACAGCCTCCACTTATTCAGGTTTCGTATAGCCCACCATCTACTGTTCAAATATCTCCACCAAGGCTTCCGTGACACCTACATGCTCTGTAATTACTCTCGATATTTGCATTCTGGATAATCGAACCCTCGATCTCGTCCAACCGAGTAATTATCGTCAAACTTTCGGTCGCGCCGCGTGTCCTACGGAAGCATAATCGTGTTTATGATTAGAACCTCCAGTTATAGCGTGAATGCCGCGGCACACATGTCTGCCGTTATCAAAAGGGAACATCGATTATTATCTGGTAACGGTGCACGTTCATCTGCCTGATAATTACAATCTCTTTGGGTGTTCCGGTAAATTGTACCGAGATACTCGAACGAAACCACTTGTAGCTTAATAATAACGCCATTAATGCAGGCTACCCCTTGTAACGTTATTATTCACGTCTCCCAGACACACGGCAAGGAATTCGCAATGTGTTGATACAGGGGACGGGGACCACTTTCGGCGTGGGTTGAATTCGAAATCTAACACAAGCCAAGAAGAAACTATCTTATATCGACATGCTTTTTTTCCAATTTTATTCAAGAAAAATCAGATTTTCTTAGAAATTCTTTTGTTAGGAAGCAAAGTTATATTCATAATGAGAGAATTATGAATAAATTCTTACCTTGCAGTTCTCAGTGCGAAAGACTATCAAATTCTTTGAACATTTCTCTACAAAATATCACTTTTGTACGTGAACTCCATATATGTAGTCACTTAACATTTCTAAATAGTTTAGAATTGCCACTAGAATCGATTGAAACATGTGTATACGAGAGTTCGAGAACAGCCTGTATTTATTCTAAGCTATAAGACTTTGATTTTCCAACGAAGCATTAAGTACCATCGTGAGTTTAGAATCCACTGAAAGAAAGATTTTAGAAAAGTCAAATATTCAGCATTAATTGAACATCGTGTGCTGAACAATCTGCAACTATGGAACAGTGCGCAATAAAATTATAGGAGGCGAATAAATTAAATTTAACGAGAAGGTTTAATATAATACGGGTGGAATATACAATAAGTGAGATGATATTTCATATACAATTCCTGTGCATTTCACGCGATATACTAATCAGTAACAGCGCTGAAATTAAAAAATAGCTCTGTGAAATTGGATCTGAAGAATGGTGTCAGATTCGGTGCTAATGTGAGCTTCCTGCGAAAGGCTATCAAAATTTTGCTCGTATATCAAGACTGATGATACTGTTGGCGAAGAAAATGAAGCACTGACAATGAAACTTTATACGAATGTATTCAGCAGGAATTATGAAAAATCCTACAGATTTTCGAATTTCAATTTACGTTCACATAATGATCAGAATTCTCATGGACTTAAAATTTTAAGTGTAACTTTCGCAATCAAAATTCAACACTGCGCACATACTGTTTCGAAATCGATTATCTCGAAAACAAAGTCTGGTTGCAGAAAAAGGTATTTCACGATGTCGACTTATTTGTGCGCAAGAGTTCATTTCATTTAAGGTTGTGTCACATTCATTGGTGCATCCTGTGAATTTATATCCACATGTACGTGTCAGATGTGCTTTCAGACGTTTTTTCGATAACGGAGCCTGGGTTAAAAAATTCTATTTCCTATTTTTTAATTATTTTTCAATTTGAAATCACTAGCTTTTCGATTATATCATACAATTCGAAGCATTGTGTGTGTATATATGTATTTAAACAATTTTTGGGGTTCTATAAAAAAAATAGAGTAAGACGCTTATGAAAGCTATATGGAATTGGCAAAAAAGCAGATTTCGACATTTTAATTGCTAGTCACGGTAGCTCCACTAAACTTTGATCGATCATGTATGAAGCTAACCGGGGATTTTAAACCGACCTCCATTCGATATTCAGCTAAATGCACGAACTAAAAATGCCTCTTTGATGGTCGACGATTTGTACATGCAAACGCTGACGACTGTCGGGAAAAATATTGTTAACGAAATTGTACTTTATACTATATTATTGTACCACTAACTGATTTTTTAATGCTAAAAATAAGTACATCGTGTGTTTATCCATTAAACCTGGACTAATGTAGAAAAGAAGTACACCACACACTTTTTCAATAATCTCCATTTAAAGAGTTTCACAAATCATGACATAATAAAGCTATGACTTCCGTGATGTTTTAGTTTTTAATTTTAACACGCAACATGATTTTTAAATTCTGTCAGTATTCCAGTAAACCTGTATAAATGACGAAAAGAAGAACACCAAACACAAATCTGTATTATTTGTAATATTCCCACTTTATAGCGTTACAAAAACGTGACATTTAAACCGTTACACAGAACGTGACAAAATCGATATAAAAACAATGAAATCGTCATATATGATTTTATAGATTTAGGGTAGATTAAAGATTTTGTATGGATTTTAGTTATTTTAATTTTTTTTTCATTTGGTTTTATAAGCAGTGTATTTTATTGTATTATATGTTTGTAGATTCATAATTAATATTATATGAACTTAAAAATTGAAGGGTTCGTAGGGATTTAAGTTATTTTAATTTGTTCTACTTATTCGATTTTGCATAGATAGAGTACATATATTTTATTTTGTTATATTTTTGCAATTCCATAAATATAAAAAAAACTGATAATTTTTAAAATAAGTACAGATATTTATTTCATATTTTAATTATATTTTTGTGTGAAAATTCTAAAACCGGTTTAACCGGTTTTTAGGAATAGTGGAATTGAAAAACAAGTCTTTTCAAAAGTCGGTTTTTGTATAAACTCTAACACCCAGAAAATTACGAAACTTTGTATGAAACATTTTTATGAAATTTTAAATGTAGCAAAAATGTGTCAGTTGATAAAGTTAACTAAAACACTCTTAATAATACTTAAAATGAATATTAAATTTAAATCAATAGAAGCTGAAATATCTACGTTGTGATAAAAAAATCAATAAAAAATGTAGCAACCTATAATTACATCTCTTTGATCAATTTGAATATCTCCATCTCCCTCAGTCCACAGACCAACACGAATCTTTTAGGCGACAGGCTTTCTCCGCCACAGGTGCATGAATTTTATTCAAGTCACAAAGGTATCGAATCACAAAAGTCATGCCCGATAGAAGGCCCAGCCGATCGCACGGGCAACCAGGGAATTCTAATTGTCCCCGAATCGAGCCGGGCGTCACTCGAATTTCTCGAATTCACGGATCGCCCTTCGAACGGCATAGATCGTGGCTGGAACAAAAGAGGCAGCACGTGTTTCCGGGGAACAATGTATGGCCGGTTATAAGCAACGAAACAGTCGGTAAATCCATTCTAGCGCAGGCAGAGCTTTCGCCTCGGTGAACAGTCGTCCATGTATTAATTATCTCGTTATAGGACACATTCCGTTCCTGCTCGTAATTTATGCAACCTATTTCGGCCGTTCCGCACTCGCTGCGCTCGTTGGCAACCGTGCAATTCCGGCCCGTCGCTCGTCACGTGTCGCCTGCCCCCGGCAAAACATTTTTATACACCGCGTCTCGTTTTTCCACGCGTGGCATAATTCCCCGAAATTTTATGACAGGGACGAGCGTTTATTATGTCGGCTGTGCGACGAAGCGGTAGAATCGGTCGCGCCGTCACAGTCGCGCTTGCTGAAAACGCGATCGCGTGGACACAGAGAATTTTCGGCGCTCTCGTTCGCTGGCGAACGTATGTGCTTGTTCCTCAGCTTTCGCAGGGTGGCCAGTAATTCGTGGTAACGAATGCTGGGAGTTTGATTTCTTTAGAAGATTCGAGTCAGAAGTGTGAAGTAAGTCAGTCTTTTTTTTTGAGGGTGGGGGAATTTCGCCGAAAAATGTAATTTTTAGTTTGGGAATGTAACATCTGTGGTGGAGTTTATTGATGACCAATTAATGGTAGAAACTAATACTTCTGTATAGTTTGCGAGAGAGCAGAGGAAAGAAGTGAAAGAACTGTAATTGTCATCTTAAATACATCATTAGGTTAAGTTTACCAAAACGGTGTCTGTAATTGTTCTAAATAATTCTCTGCATAATTAATGCCCACCATTACCTTTAGAGTTCAAACATGGTCGTGCCAGAGCTGTTCATTGATCTGGTTTCGTCAGGTTTCCAAATATCCGATTCCCTAGTTAATACCAAACTAGCTACAAGTATTTGTTTAGTACCCAGATGGCATGGCTTATGAAGTTACGGTTAACCGCGTATAACCACAAACAAGTACGTAACCATTAATTGGATAATGATAATTAATGATAATTAATCAAATAATAGAGAACTGTGGACCAATGACGTTATTTTCAATTCTTATTGTTTTCACTTTTAAGAAAGGAAAAAGCTGTTAATATGATTGAAAAATTAGTAAAAATATGTAACGAGAATAAGATGGAGGTACTGTACAGGGCATTAAAACTGAACACCTAAGTGTACAGTTTTCTCGAAAAAATTGAAATGTGTTATAAACAAAATTCATTCTTTATATTTTTGATATATTTTTTTTCGTAGAGGATCGCCGCACGTCCACCTGCACCACCGGATACGAAACAACCTGTATATGTACCAGATATTAGACTTGAAAATATAATACGCATTTAATATTATAGAAATCATGTAAACTTTTATTTAAGTATAACTATAATAGATCTGCTAATTCGTTTTCTTTTAGTTTAATAAAGCAGTCGGTGGTCCCATCCCTAATTAGTGGGAATGAGTCACCTACTGTTTCTGTAGAATGGTAGAATTTTTAAACGTTTTTAAAGCTACATAAAACTTCATAGGATTTTATGATACACTGGGAGAAAAATATTCCAACACAACTGTGAAACGTTCAATTAATTTAATGAATCCGCCCAACCGTACTCCAGTCTCGTGAACGCTGTTAAAAAGGAAACTGCAAAATATTTTCTAATGTACATAGACCGCTACGCTTCGCATAAACCGCTCGATAATTCGGAGTGTTTAATTTTCAGAGAGTCTGTCGCTTGGTATCAAGCTTAATGAATGAAGTAATTAATAATTTAAGAGCGTCGCAACCTTTCAACTTCCCCAGCTACTGGCTTCACTTTTGCATCACTTTATAATTTATAATCAATACCTCCTGATTTTCGTGTCAATACGACACCGTCCAATCGACAAGTTTATTACTAGGTACATACATATATGAACGTTTTTATATGAGATAATTTGTGTATACAATTGTGCATAAAATATTGTGTATAAAAACAAAAATTTTACTCTACGCGATAGTAATAAACATTGAATAAAACGAAAAGTCTGTGCTTGCTTTCATACTTATTTAATATTAAATTCAGAATTACCCATTATTATTTACATTGGTAAAAACCTTGATTAATATATTTTCAGTATTTCATAGAAAATTAGTTGAATCTCTACAGTCTACATAATAGATTAAAGCATACAGCAAAATCGTAGAAATATTAGACGAATATTAATTAAATATTGAATTTAGGCGAACATTTTTTTGCACAACCTTTACTACTTTCGCGTTTAATAATCCTTTTTTGAATAATCTGTTTACAATATCTCACTTGAATGCACACAAAGCAGAACCTACATAGGTTTATTAATCAAGGTTTACATTAATGGGAATCAGAATTGTGAATTCTTACTTTTAAGTCGGTTTCATATATGAAATATGTTACATATACGGTGGTCGGGTGCTTCTGTGAGTAACTATGTATCCACCACCAAACTCGCGAGCCACAAAAATGTCCCCTGTGAAAATGTCCTAAGCGTCCATTCGTTAACCTTCATTTTTCGACATTTTCCCCGTGGAAATTAAACGTCCAGTCAACACCAATGGCGCCAAATGAAAGCATTAACGGGAAACGGTCAATGCAGTTGCTGCAGCAAATAATAATTAAAGCGTCGAACGGTGTTTGGTGTTTGTTCAGCGTCCAAGTGTCTCATTGCGGAGGAATCTTCAAATATTTATCGGCCATCTCGTTACGCGTTGTACGCCGGAGCCTGCACTCGTAATTTATGCAGCCTATTCGTGCTCCCAGTTTTCCCAACTGCCATAATCCCAGCAGGTCGCTGGCCAGCGCGCCGGGCCGGGGGCAGCAGTTCGTTTAAAAATGCTTAACTTATTATTACGCTCGAAAATTCCGTGAAATACGGTCTCCCCCGCTCAAGAAACGTCGGTATTAAATTTCCACCGACAATCGTGCTGGATAAAGGGGACAGAAAAACCGGATACACAGCACGCGCGTAGGTACTTTACCTCAGCGCCGTATCCCTCCATTTAGAATGATAAAAATTGTGGTAAGCGGCACGCGGCGGCTTGAAAAAAGCCTCGCCATTAAAAGCCCACCGCGTTCGTATTAAGATTAGGATAAACGAAGAGAATTAAAGAAGGAGCCTCAATAAACGCTTATGAGTTTACGTTGAATGCGTCGTATCCATATATGTGTTTATTAGGTACCTATGTGCATAGTTAGAAGGAGTAAAGAAGTATGTAATACTTAGAATTGAGAAAGTCTAGAGGTAATTCTTCCCTGTGGATTAAATTAAAAAAAAAGAGTAATAATGATATGAGTAGGAAGTGATCACTTTACAATTATGCAGGAACCAGGGAATCCTACCGGTACGTAAAATACCGGTATTATACCGGTATTTTTCGGTTGTACCATCGTAACCCTTATAGAAACCGAAATACAAAAATACCGGTATGAGATCATACCGGTATATGAAAATACCGGTATATTTACCTATATTTACCGGTAATTTTTTCGGTTTTCTTATTCTATTACAATTTTCAAGATATTTGTAAGCAGAGATTTAAAACCGGTATTATTTGATTACTGCTATTATGTTACCAAAATTATATCTAAACCGATATAGTACCGAAATCGCTGTAATACCGAAACCAAAGGAATTACCAGCATTTTTCTGGTAATATGTATAGTGTGATCGCGAGTGAAAGAGAATAAGATGTTACAATGTTACATTCGTCGGAATGTCCATTTCAAACGCCAAGTATAGCGACGTCGTTTGATGCCGTCTTATATATCGTCTCCCTTACGTCCCTCATGTGAGAAAGGGATAGCAGAGAGGCTCAGCAATGAAGTGGAGGCGGAATATAAACAAATGAAGATTTGTTCTCGAGATCGATGACGAGAACGTGGAGCGTTAGCAGTGCCGCCAACCCAAGTTAGTGTCGAAAGATTATTTTCTTCATTAAAATATGTCCTGTCACCATTACGTTACAATTTGTCTGATTGTTTTTAATATTTTATTGTTTTATTGAAAAAGAAAAACCTGTCTTAATCTTAACCTACCATTTCTATAAGAGGAAAACCGGAAAAATACCGGTATTTATTTCGGTTTTCGGTAATATATCGGTTTCGGTATAGTGTAATACCGGTATCCAAGTTATACCGGTATGAACTCCCTGGCCGTAATACCGGTATCCGAACCATACCGGTACGAAGTCCCTGGCGTAATACCGGTATCCAAATCATACCGGTATTAAGTCCCTGGCAGGAACATGTGTTTACAAAAATTTATTTTTGAATTTATACCCGCCTTCTTCTTCACGTCGCTTAAAAACCATTCATCATGCTACCAAGTGGGGAACATATTCTATACGTATAACATCGAAAGAATCATTCAAATCCACGCGTTGCAAAATTAAGCGCGAACATACATTAAAACTGGAATTGTAGATAATAATAAAAAAATTAACTTGGTACCACCGGGTACTTCATACTCATTCAAATACAAAAAGAATCATCAAAATCGGTGCACCTATGCAGAAGTTATGGCTGAACATATAAAAAATAGACACAGATAAATAAAGAAAAAAAAATATGCGGATCGAATTGCGTAACCTCCTCCTTGCACAATAAAGTGACTACATAATTTTCATGGGAATGTTTTCATTGAATTAATGAAAATATCAGATTTCGGATGGGCCCGAAAATATAATAATCCGGAATTTGAAGTACCTTCTGCAAGAATATCCTGAAGTTTAAAATCCGCATAGAATTTTTGAAAGATAGATAGATTTCTTAGAGGTCTCCCGAATAAACTTCACTGTACGATAATCTCCAGGAAATATTAATCCCTTTTTCCTTTGAAAGCTTCTCAATCGAGTAATAACGAACTGACCCACCCCTCCAGGTGAAACCAGTCCCCGACTGAATGGGTTCTTTGAATACGACATCACGTAAATACTGAAAACTTCTTAAGTACGTCTACCGTTTCAATTAGTACTTTTAGGCTGCCAACTTTAGAGTCTGCTTCAAGTCACTTAACGAGCCAAAGGACCCGAACCAGAGCCTCCAATTTATTATGTGCCAAAGTGGTAGGTCTCGAGAGAGTATATACCACAAAACACAGAATTTTGCTTCCCTTAAACATTCTCGAGAGCTTTATAGACACAAGTACTTATTCTTATGAATCCTCGGCAAATACACCAGCAGCTGTCAAAGTGAGCGCTTCTAACACATTTCGCCCGAAACCCCTTTGTATTTTAACCCTACCAAGCTACCCTTCGTTTACTTCACATTCTGCTTTCTTTGCCAGACTCTATGAGCCCTGCAGCAGGAAAGCAGAGAGATCTTTCAGTCCTTCGATCATCAGTGCCTTTAATTTTTCCAAATTTCCTGCCAATTATTCGCCACCCTCCACTTGTTGGATCAAAGACCAATCCTCTGTGAGTTCAAGGTTCGCCGAAACCTCGACGCACCTGGTAGAAGTTGAAGGACTTTAAGCGAAAGTTTAGAGACGAGTGTCGCCATGCAATCAGGCCACTGATCTCTTCGACGACCAAAGCGATATGCCGTTTAATGTCTCAATTAGTCGAGTTTGCATTTTTAATTGATCGCTTAACTTCGACCCCGGTTCTGCAAAGGCAATCAACTGCACAAACAAGCGGCGCTGAATAAAACGGGACGGGTGAGAGCGAACTTCGACGCCCACCACCGACGTGACGCCTCCGCCACCCTCTGAGGCGTTGTATCGAGACGCTCATGTAAACATGGATTTTAGGAGCCGAGAATTGTTGAAACGTTGCTCGTAAAATATTTAGGATGCATGCGAGTGGAAATCTCGCTGCTTGGAAATGGGGAAAGTGGCTTTTCTGCAGAGTTTCTTTGACTGGCAGTGAGTTCGATTGTAAAGTGTGTATTGTATCGATGTTTGTCTATTAAATGAAACTTTTTAGGCTCTTTCACTATCACGATCGACAGAATTTTAATATTTTATTATCACAATGCTGTGCCGGTTTCTAACACTGAAAGATCGTCGTTCATTTCAGTCGACGTTTTTTAAAGCAGTTATGTATTTTACTCGGGAGCATCAATTGATTGATTTGTTTATTATAGAAGTTAGTGTTTGGAGAAATTATGTTTCTCCGCATAATGGTGTTGTTTGCATTATTTGCTGGCTCTTATTAAAAAGCAGGTGTCACGAAGGAATTTTTAAAGTAATCGTGTATATTTATAGTTTAACTAGGGGGGCTTCGCCCCCCTAGCGCCTTCGGCGCCAAGCTCCCCGGGGCTTGCTTCGCTCGCCCCTTCGTTACTGGTACACCTTTGGTAAAACTCACAGTTTCGTTAAGCAATCGGCGTTCCCTAAATTTTCACATACGTTCTGTAGATGTTGTTGTTTGAGGTTCTAATGGCGATGCAACCCATTCCGCTCGCAAATCTTGACGCCGTTTCCTACTGTCTCTTTTTCGTTCAGCTGGTGTTTTCGTTCTCTTCTTAAAAGACGATGTTCCCTGTTCTCCCTGTAGCTGTCCTGGTCGTTCCCGAAATTCTCCGGCACGCCGTGCGGATTTTTTTCATAGGATTTTTTATTACAGTAAACCTTTACCGCATCTGAATGGTTTACAGTAAATCTTTTACGCGTTTGAATGGTTTACAGTAACCTGGTTACAGAAAACGTGACACAGAAAACGTGACATAGAAAACGTGACATAATCGATTAAAAACAATTGAAGTCGACACATTATGATTTTATAGTTATAGGGTAGATAGGGTAGATTGGGTAACTGAATCAGCACCGATGTTGATAATCAAACCGTGACTCATTTTGTGTTAATTAAGTGCAACTAAATGCTACGAAACCTTTGATATTTAGTCTGGCTTAATTAAGACTAATATCGATAGTAGTGTTTAACAGAAATTATACTCGTTTGAGTTACAGAATTTGTTTAGGTCTGAAAAGATTGAGGAACAATTTTATTGTTCTGTGATGCATTTAATCACAAACATCTCGATTTAAACACCGAAGTTTAGTTACACGTTGAAACTTGTTTCTGATGCTCTGTTTCTGCTCTGCGTTTTATTTGAATATTTTACGGGCAAAACAAGTTATAAAGTTTCGAGTTACGACGTGCTCGATCAAGCACAACTTAAGCAGTCAGTGAAGTGTAAACGTGTCACTGAGTTCATTGCTTTTAAGGATGACTTATGTCCTCAAATATTGCACATAGGTAGAATGGTGTGAAAGTGTTGGTATATTACGTACTATGTTTCAGAATTATAGATGCAAAGTCAATTGGATGAAAAAAATTTAAAAAAAAAAACACAGAAGGATTTAATGAACATTAATTCGTAAACTGAAAAGAGAAAATTAAACGATAAAAAAGATACTAAAGGGAAAAGAAGGAGTGAAGTGGATGCGTGTGGTTTTGGAAGAAAATATATTAAAAAATTGTATGTTTTTACAAAATATGCAGTAGAAACTAAGAGATAATTATTTATTTGTATTAAGATTTCGATGGTGTTTTCTCAGTTTAAATAAAATCGTGGCGCGGGATATTTCATAATAGAATATGAATCAATTTAATACAGCTCCACGATTTTATTTAAAGTGAGAAAACACCATCGAAATTGTTGTATAATAAAATAATTATTTTTTAGTTAACATAATTATCGTTTAGCATAATTTTATTTATATATCTTTTTATTTTCTAGTTTTTAGTGTTTGTGGATTTTATTTTTTTATATATTTTTTCTGGTTTTTAGTGTTTCTGGTTTTTTTATACATTTCTTTTTATATTTTTTACTTTTTTTTTAAACAATTGTATTGCCATCCAACCTACGCACGCACGCATAGTTTCAAAACAAATAGATTGATGGAAGTGGGTGAAAAAAACAGGGGCCTAATGGGGTTAAAGAAATGAGAACAGCATTGGGTGAGGAAAGACCCCAAGAAGAGTTAAAGATAATTTCTTGTCTAGTTTCGTAAGTACTATTTGGCTTTTAAGTCTTAAACCTGTTTCGAATATCCTACACTTTGTAGGTACATAAATATCCTAATGGATTGCTCGTTGAATTCACAAACTGTTGCCTCTGTATTTTCTTCTCGTTAGATGTTTGACAGAGAGCCAGCTTTCACCCAAGAATCAAATACGTATTTTGCATTTCCATGCTCCCCGTAGTCAGTCGTGTTTCCGGTCACGTAAAACCAGCTACAGAGTTGTCATTAGGAAGGCGTCGTATGCAGAATGTGCACCTAACGATGGAGTCTAAAAATATTGCTACAACGTGATACACTTATTTCAACATCGACTTTGTTATTCCTGCCCACGAGACGCAACTTGACTCTTGGTTAGTTGGAAGAGAATACCGCAAGATTGCTATTTCACTAGAGACGCGAGATGCATTTCCGAGGAATAATTTAGTAGGTACGTACTAGCGGGTTTAAAAACCAAGGGGTGTATCAAATTGTAAAAATACTCGGGAAGTAACATTATTTATTTTAGTAAGATTTTGCATACGTAAAAAGGCAACCCTGCTATTTTGCGACGCACAGCGACTGTTATCTGAAAATACTGTATACTTATTATTAACTCGATATTTTTAAAATTTTTGAATTGTAAATTTTGAGTTATAAATTTTTCCATGTATTTTCTCTCGAAGTACCTCAAAATTCAAATCATTTGATATTCACAGTTTTACAGTAGATTTTCCGAATTTTTTTATTTGAATAAAAGGATCAACTGAAAAATCAAGTAGTATATGGTAGCTATTCGTTTTATTAAGCTTAAATTGCAAATATGAAGCTACTATTGTAAAAGTAAAATGAAAAGTGTCCTTAAATGTGTTGTATACCTAGTCGTAATCCAAATTTTGTTTTTCTCTTCTCAATTCCATTGTACTTTTATCTTGGTGTATATTGCGTACGTTATTGCATAGAATAATTGATAAAAATAGACAATACATAAATATACATGAACTAATGTATAATAAATTTGAAACCAATTTTTTTCATGCAAGAGAATTTTGTACAGGACTCGAACTTGTCTGTCAGTTGTTACTCTACTGTTACAGCACATTTTTTAAAAATCTTTCACCATTCTGGATGCAAGAAAAATACTTAGGGGAGAGTCGTGCAGTACCGACCCCTTTAAGTTTTTTTGTTATATCTTGGGATAGAGTCGATAAAAATCAGAAATTCAAACACGTGTTTGTAGTATAGATAGAACTCAGTAAAAGGAGTGAAATTATTTTTATGAAATTTAATAATAAGAATTAATAAATCGCAAAAGTAAAAAAGTTGTAATTTCTAAGAAACGAAAAATTGTCGTCCAGTACCGACCAACTATTAAATTACTAGATTTTAGGCCTAAATGATGACCAATGTTAATAAAAACACATTTTATTACTACAATACAAGATTTTTTTGAAATTTTATTTGTACAAACTCGCAAGTAAAATAATTAATATTGCCCAACCATCACATTCGGTATACTACACCCAATCTTTGTCAAATGATTTCTTGCAAGCAGAGATGGGCAAAATTTTTATTTAAGTAAAATTTCTAATAACGAATGAAAAAAATTAACTTTATTCGTTTAATAAAAAATTTAACTTTTTTTGTCCAATAAATTCTCATCGAATGAAAAAATTATATTTATTCGTCGAATAATCTAAAATTAAAGTAAGTTTTATTTAATCCTTATTTACATAATTTTTTATTTAGTTAATGCCCAATTCTGCTTGTAAATAACACACTGGCTAACTTCTTCATTAAATCCCAGCTTCCTGTTTGTTAGGTTATCATACCTATCCTTATTTACTTTATTTTTCTGCGGGAAAAGCTAGAAGGAAGGCTAAATGAACATCTCAAAAATTAATCTGAGTTGTTAACAGATTGAACTTACTGATAAGAAAAATTTGGTCTCTAGTGGTTGACAGAGTCTGTTGGTCGGTACTGCACGACAGTTGGATGGTCGGTACTGTACGACAAACACGGGGAAACATTTTAGATCATGGTATATTATGTACAAAAAAATATTGCAAAACTAGGACGTTTTAATAAACTTAATAGTCTAGAGATAGTATACATAATAGGATAAAATCATTTATTTACACGAGAAACAAAAGATCAGGTTTAAAAAATAACTTTTAACCTCCCAAATATCAACGTATACATTTAATGCCTCAGAACATCGAGAGCAATGGAGTAAACAATATGGCCCCGAAATATGTTATAGAGAATTGGAATTTCCATTGGTTAATTCAAATAAAGTGCTAATATTTGGTCCAAGAAGCGAGAACTAGCTTTAGTCGGTACTGTAAGCTGGTACTGTACGACTCTCCCCTATAAGCAGTAGTGTATAAATAGACGATTTTATACACACTTTGAGACTATTGAATAATCTCTCAAAGCAACACTAAACGCTTTACTCTCATCCTTCATCTAAAATTCGCTACATATTCATTTTCTAAATTATGATGAGTCAGGATGAGTCAATTTCTGATGCAGATAGCAAACTACTTACCCCCAAGCAATTATTAGAAAATGATTACATTACTCACATTTCCTGAATTTTAAAACATTCTCCTAATAATTACTTCATTGTCGATGGAAATGGCAAGTAACCTTCTTTGCTGATCCTCTAAAAGGAAATGCAATTTTTCAACTTTTCATAACCAGAAGGTCAAGCACTATTATCGATCAATAATTCCGTTAACGCTTCAAAGATTCGAAAATACGATCCCGCGATATTTCCCAAAAATCCCCTTTCATGGCACTCCACTTCTGTTCCCGCCCTGATAAACACACCGATATCCCCACGAAGCAGCTACGCGGGAACAATCATCTGGTCCCAGTTCCGTTCTCCCACTCGCCCTCCAATCACTCTTTTCATTTACAAGCTCCCGTCGTGGGGGTCGCGTTTAAAAGCAGCGCCGCACGCTGCCGTCGAAAAACAACAATTCTCCGTCACGCTGAACGACGTTATTTGCCTGCGCACGCCGGCGATATTTTTCTGCTAGCAGGCGGGTGTATCGAAAGTGGCGGCACAGACAAATTGGGCCGGCGGCGTGTGGCCTGGGCCCGTTCGTTTCGCGTCACGGGGGTGGGAAAAAAAACCCGTATCGGGATGCTCTTATTCGAAAAGTATTTGTTTACATGCCGCTGCAATATTTCTTTCCGAATGGCTCGCATCGATCGTGGCCGAGCGCGTCTCGTTCCAAACCCGCTGCGAGGGTGCAAGGTGTGCCTTGAAAAGTTTCACGATTTGAATCGTACGGGAAACGGGACGGTGATTTTTGCGCGCATTTTTTTTGGAGTTTGCCTTGCGCCGCGTGTGCTTCGAGAGTGGTGCACGGCAGATTGTACGACGCGCAAGCTTTAAATAAATTTTATACAATGGAGGCGTGGAAACCCCGGCGAAATGTCCATCAAATAACGCTTTGAACAAGGGAGCACTTCTTGTTTAACAGTTTGCAAGGAAAATTGACAAAATAGTGTTAATTTTTAATATATTGTTTAAATAAAGGGAATTTTTTAGAAATTAATACGGGGCTGGATTCGTCTTTGAAAAACACACAGTTGTTTTGTTCACTATTGGTGCAATAAAAAATTATTATTATTACGTGATTGAAACTGATTGATATGAACAATGATTTAACGATAGAAGTTTTCCCATGTGAAAGTATGTATTTGGCAGTCTTCAATGACAGTTGATGGTGGTATCAAAAGTGTGAAATGTTGGTATACCCTTAATCCTTCATGGTTACACGTTATAATTACAAATTGGTCAGATGGGATTCACTGCAACCCATTCTTGTTTCACCATTTTAGTATTTTTGATTCTTTTAACTTTTAAAAGATTATTGTACGTTCGTAATACACATATATTCATGCTCTAATAGTCTTTTTCTAGAAATATAAATTTTTATATGATGAAATTTGTAGTTCAAGAAGAACGATTTTCCACGGTTGTGGAAAGAAGCGATATTTCTTTCGCGAGAAATCTCCTTTAGAAGTTATAATAAAAGCGCGAAACTTGAACTAGAAAATTACGCGTGACCATGCAGAGTTAAGTGCAAAGCGATATTAATATTCAGGTGCATTTAAAAGTAAATTTTAATCGAAATATTTTAATTCGTCATAGCACCGAGGATCTACTTTCCCCACATTTTATTTCCTTCCTTGGATTTCCCTGAGTAGAATACTTAAAGTAGAGTAACACGGAGAACTGAAGGGTGTACAGAACAGAAAAACCGGGGGGCGACCTAATTGCAACGTGCAACGTAGCAAACAAGGTAAAGACAGCGGCCATCTGCGTTTCGACGAAGCGCTTGCTCGGCGTGTAAAATAACGTAAGCACCTTCCGAATGTTCTACACTGCGAAATGACGGTGGAACACCGTGGAAAATGGGGACGGGAGCGGCAGGTTTTATTATTCGTCAGCTGCAGTCTCTGAAGTAGCGACGAAAACACCGGAGACTTTCATGACTGCATTATGCCGGGGATGCAATATGTGCATCGGGAGTTTATGGCCATCATAACGCCAGGATGTCTCAATACGCCTTATAAAACCCAGTTTTAAACAATTTCCGCCGACGCGTTCTGCAGCGGCGTTCCTATTTCGGGCCTCGGGCTATGCGCATTTTGCGCGCCGTATCCCCGCAAAAACAAACATTGCTCGAGATACTGAAACTCGTTAGAGTAAGCAAACGGCACGGTCGATTATAATTTCATTCACCGCTGGACTTGGTTTTATTAGCTAAGTGATTCTTCAGCAGTCCTCCTTGTGCGAAGAGTGATTGTTAACTCTGTTATAATGCTCTAGGTGGTAAAGGAGCACAGAATAACAGAGTTTTATGAGTATAGGATGGTGACAATCCATGCAACGTTCAGTACGACTGCAGTAATGTATTTATGTGACACATTCCACAGCACGTGGGTCATTCGTGACCCGCGGCATTTATCGAAAGTGGAACTTTTATCGAGCAGAGAAGCATATTTTCCAAGTTCACGATGAAATCAAATTAGGCGTCGGAGGAACTAAGATCATGAAGAATTTAAAGTGAACTAGTAGTTTTTTATAATTGCATATCATAATCCAGTCTTTTCATCAATTTTTTCTGGTCTTACTTAAATTTGAAATTCGATAATGGCACAGAACGTGTTGAAATAAAGTAACGAAATTTTCAAGAACCTTTTTTAAGTATTTTCCAAGGGATTCAATATTCGAAACTTTGACTATTGATTGATGATGCCCTTCTTAACTAATTAATAGCGAAGAGTATAGGGGATGGGTGAAAAATGAAAAAATGATATTCTTCGTGGTCTTCTTTCAGTATGCAGTAGTGGCCACTAAAATTGCACCGCTCCTACAAAACTAGGAGGCACACTAAATTTTTTTAGTGTGGTGTTTTAATAGTTTTACATAATTCGATTCTATGGTCCGTGTTGAAGAGGTGAAAACAGCCCCTGAAGTCGGGGGTCCAAACGATATTTTTTTAAATCATCTTTACAAAACTCCCACTTTAAAAAAAATTATTTTATGCCTAATAGTTCTTGAGATACCTATTCCAGGAAATGTGTTTTCACTAAATATTGTGTCAAATACGTTTCACTATTCTGCAAATCTGCAGAGTCTCATCCAAAGCGTGTGCGGGTTCAATATGTTCCCTTGTTAATGCCCATGAAAATGAAGGTTTTTGTCATAATATGTTAAAGAGACTATTCCTTGCAATTAGTGGTAAGTTAATGAATTAGTGCTTGACATATTGTCAGAAGACAAGAATTTTGTAATAATTTTGTAAATATTGTTCACAAATTTCTGGAACCTAGTTTATTCGTCTGTTATGATTTAAATCAGCGACACATTAGCCCTCCTTTTCTGAGAATTAATTATATTAACCTTTTGCTGTAGAAAAGGGATAACCATATTGTACATCTACTAAAACCTGCCCCCTTGAAAGCCAGGCAAATCCATGAACTTAAGTAGTCAAGCACTTAATACACGAAATATCGTTTGCAAAATAATGTCTGTCGGCTATACAGGGTGACTATACGGTTGGTCTCTACACTTTACGGATAGACTCTGCACTTCAAAGCTATGAAAAAAGTTGATATAAATATGTGCCATTTTTGTATACCAATAATTCTTAACAAAAGGCCCCAATTGGAACTTTATATTTTCAACATCCAAATGAAAGATTAACGCCGCACATATGAACCTGATTTTTCTTTGAATTGTTCCCAAAGACCGTGTCAGCGGTAGATTGAAACGGGAAACGGAAGTCAAGAAGAAACTATATCAAATGGATCTGATTCTCTGCACTGCAGAATTTTCATGCATCAATCGCCGTTCCCCGCCCTCTAAAACACATTGCTCTTTTTATGTAGGTGTAGTTCTCTGTATCCACTCCAAGCAGAATCGATCAGAGTTCTTTATTTTCAAAAAGCAATTCTCTTGGAATTTTGGAAAATCAAACGAATAACTGATATTAGTATTTCGTTTTACAACGAAAATATATGGTACAGAAATTCTACTGATTATTCATGCATGAATAAAATGGTATTTTTGGTTTTAACTACGGAAACTAGTTTGTTATCTTCTAAATGATTACAGAATAATTAATTTATGCAAGAACGTAAGAATTTTATATAATTTTGAAAATGTTTTCGCTTCAAAATATGTTTCTATGAAAGTTTCTACTAAAAAATATTAAAAGGGGAAGTAAACTGTACGAGAATGTTGAAATGATTTTTTAAAAACTACTTGAATACACGAAGAAAATTAAGAACCCGATTGCCTCGGTTGAAACGTCTGACCAAAAATGTACTTATCTACTTGCTCTTGAATATTCAAGTCAGCAAGAGCACTCGACGCAGCTGTTACGCGTTTTTCACCTTCCACCTGAATGTAAACGTTTAACCGCTTCTAGATTCGTGTTTTCTTGGCAAATCTTGGAAAATTCTGGCAACGACACAGAAATGCAAGCATATTTTTTACAGTGAGGCATCAAGCTATTCTAAACCTTACCATACGGGGTATTATTAAAACGTATGGTTAAATTTTACACAAATAGTTTATCCCCTTTGCACGTAACAAATTGAGTATTAACATAAGGAAACTTATTTAAAAATTTTATAATATATCCCAAATACAACAATAAAAGAACGATACCTACATAAACCTATTATCGAGGATTCAAGTATTTAAACTGCAATATGCAATTCACACTAATCTCAATTTATAATAGTAATTATGTAAGACTTAATTAATAAGGTAGAATATATTTCACATTTTTCAAAATAGTTAAATATGTTATCCATAGAAAATATTACACAGATTTCAAAATAGTTGAAGGATATTTTATGAGAATGCTGATATGGTGTTTCAAAACTAGAAGTAAAAATTTAATTTCGTAATATAGCTCATAAAATGAAATTAAATCGTTCTCCAGATATTCAGTTCTCTTACTACAAAGTTCTCTTTCATATTCTAAGAGAATTTAATCTCTATAATATACCTAACTACTTTGGAAAATATTGATTATTTAAATTGAGTACACGATTCACTAAAATTACCATGGGCAGCGGAGGCAAATACGCTTTCAGGAATATGTCGTTATTTAATTGGTGAGCAAAGGATATTTACGTATTTTTCGAGTCGTTAGTATCGATCACTGGGTTCGACGTTAACCAAACCGTGAAAAACACTGCAGATTTATTAAACCTTTCACGAAACCGACCACAGAGTAAATTGTCAGCTCGGGAACTTTGCGAATTTATCGACATTGTACGACCCCATTGTAGTAATGGTCACGCGTTTTACTCGCGGCATCGTTTATTTGGGGAGCGTAGAATCGTTCGGATCAAGGAAGCTCCGAGTAGAAACAGAAGGGGCAAAATTCAGACGAGTGTCGATAATCTTTGAGATATGTTGAAATGCGGAGGTCAAGAAAATTTCGTTAACAACGACGACATTGGAAGCGCGAACGCGGGAACAATTATCACTGGAAATGACGAACGTAATGGGAATGGCCAATCACCGTGAGAACCTATTATGCGTCCTATTTAGCGGAGTCTGAATTGGACTGCGCTGGACACACCTTGTCGCGAAGTTGAGCGTTGAAACTGGAGCTAAAAGCGAATTACGGCGCCCCCTTTGTGCTCAATTTCTAAATTAGGTGGTGGAAGTAGTAAATGATTTTGCAACTTGAACCCTTGGGTAGAAAAAGGCCAATTTGCACTGCCACTTAAAAATTTAATGACGAGTACTGTACGTGGGTGGCTTACTTGTATTTTGTACACAGTCACACACTTTCTACGGTTTTCAAATCGACTTTGAGATAGTGAAGTCTGTACCAAGTGAATATATACGAAATATATTAATCGCCAGTCATGAAAGTCTCTCCTGTGAGGACTTAACTGAAATCTATCAATACTAAAATTTCATTAGATTTTTAATAACAATGCAAGCCATGCTTCTAAGGGTTTAAATAACCTGATCATCTACCATATGTATTTTAACAACACATAGAACACCTTTTGTAGAAAATTGAAATAAAACTTTGACTCGAAAGAAATCTGTCTTTATTTGAAGGGTAAGGGGAATTTTTCGTGATTTCGCGATTTATAGCATACTTTGGTAGTGGCGCCTGTTTAGAATTCCTTTAATCCAGAAGAATAGTTCAGCCTGCCCCGAGGTAGCCATTCTCTGCACATACACATACAAGCGCGATATTTAACCTGCATCATTTTAATTTAAACTTTTCGCTTGTGCAGCTCCAAGTAATTATCACGAAGCAGCTCGATGAAACATTAACGCACTGCTTTCTATGGAAAACGCTTTTCGAGCGAAGCCTGCCGACTGTCTCTCAGGAGTGTCACTGCCAAGCGCCGACTAGGTGGGTCATTTATGCAATTCAAAGTTTCAAATAAAAGATGAATCGGGGCTCGAGAAAGTCGAGTGCAAAGAGGTAAGATAAGGAGAAGGACTTGAGAGGAGGAGCGGGTGAAATAGGGAGAGCACGTCGCTCGATTATGTACGCTTTCCCTATGCAGGAACTGGGTTAATGGTTAGCATTTGAGAGAATTATCATTGCGAACTAATTGCACTTCGCATTGGCCTTAGTCCAACTGTTCTCCCGATAGAATGTTTCTATTGTGAACAGCCCGTACCCGTGTGTCAAAGAGAATTCGTATTTTTCGCGTCAGAAGCGACAATATAGACTGGATCCATTGATACTGATCCGAGAATTATACTGCTTTTAAAATGAAGAGTTTGTATGTGCGTCTCCTTTATTTTTGTAGGGTAAAATGATTTGAAATTCCCTTTAGAAGACATCCCCTATTGATTTCTGCTTTCGGAGATTAATTCTACTCCAAATTTCAGCGAACCTGGGATTTTGAATAGAGTTGTAAACAAATGCTCTAGTGTTTTTGTTCTTCGAAATATTAGGCCAGTGCAAAAATTCTCTAGTCTTTTTTTTACTACACCTATCTTGTACTTCTACCAGAAGAGTGGCAGAAGATCGTAGATGACCAAGGAAAATATTTTGCTGACTAAAAAGTGTAACACATTTTTACTTCTAAAAAAGCCTTTTGTTCAATAAAATAAAAATAATACATGAACAGAATATAAATCGAAATATATCTTTCAGTATGACCTTATACATATGTTAAACTCAATCAAATAAGAGATATTGGGTGAAATTGGTCTAGCGAATTGCTATCTAGTTTTCTATAATTAACGCATGCAACATTCCCAAGTGTTCCATGTAGTAGAGCTACCCTGCTCGCATACAAAACCCCGGAAACCACTCTGAAAAACCTCATTGGTATTCTCACACCCTCTTACGCCAATAACCCACTAAGAATGCTTCGAAGGGAAGCACCAGAATCTACCTCCTACAATGAGATTACGTTCAAAATCAGAATTATGGGAGCACTCGAGTAGCAAAATCTCATGTAGAATGACATCATGCAGAACTCGATTGAGGGGATTACATGCCTTTGCCAGGTTCGAAAATGGGGTTACATTTATGATTTTTTTTTATATAAAAAAACGTTGTATTTAAAAATCAAGATATACACCTTTTTGTGTGTAAATTAATCTGTATTATCTTTAAAAAGAAATTTGATATCTTAAGAAATTATATCATAGCAGCCCCTTTATATTTGCGGTAGCTAAAATATGTCAGAGATTACTGAAATGATTTGAATAAAATCAGTCATCTTTTTGCCAAATTCGAATTTGTTTAAAAAATACAGGGCCTTGAATTTTGCGATTTTTGCCAATTAATGTGAAAATGGCTTGCATTTATGAATTTTCATCTCGGAAAATTAGTCCGATTTAATTGCTTCTTCGTTTATTTGAACCTAGAACGGTCGGCCTTCCTGAATATATGCTTCTGGCTGAAAAATTATTTTTGCAATGACGAAAATTATAAACGAAGTTTTATTCTACAAATTTCGGCTCATTTCTTAAGCTATTAAATTTATTTTTGGAGAGAATATAGCTTACTTTATACAGAGAAAGGTGTATGTCCTAATTATCCAGTATAACGTTTTTTATACAAAGTAAAATTCATAAAAATAATCCAATTTCCAAGCTGTCAAAGGTATGTAACCCCTCTAACAAATTTTCAGACCTTCCACACTGAAACCTTCAAAACTTGAGCCATCCAATTATCCCAGTCACCATTTAACACATTTCGATCCAAAAGGCAAAAGCTTGCAACCCAAAACTGACAGTCGGTGCACGGATGTTCACCAGAAATCGCAAGTCTGTCAAACGAGAGCAGGCCATGAAAAGGATCGATAAAGTACCCTGGGAAAAATGTAGTATTACGGAGAGACTACGGAGTGTGTGTCAGTTAAAAAGTCCACATATACAGCGCCCAATTTTCATTAATCTTATACTCCCTGAACTCAGCCTGCACAGAGCGAGAGAGGAAGGCTCTAATTCAGTTGGATGCGCAACGAGCTTAAAAGCTGACTCCCTCAGTCATTGCTCGCGTGATCTCTTGTAAGCCGTGGACACAGAGGGTGTGTCTGAACTACAAACTAATACCTAATTGACTCATAGAACTCGTAAAAATAAATAAAAAGGCCTAAACATACACACAGTGGGGCACAAATGTCTAGATACATTCATTTGTAAAAATCGTGCACACCATGTGCATCTGTGGCTGATGCAATAAATATTTCTAGTAGCGCAGCGCCGTGCTCGCGGCGAACTCGAATGCGCATTGGCGGAAACGCGGGTGCAGGTGAAATGCACGAACACAGGCCAAGGCGAGGATACGTTTGCACGCGCGATTGTGAATTTCGACGGTCTGGTTGCCCTTTGTGCCTCGCGTAGCCAGCAAAGACCAAGGAGCTCGTAATTCTCTAAGCCGTTCCTCCTACACGTTTCTACACGCGCTTCCCTCCGCGCGTCTATTTTGCGCGGCGCACACGTATTATGCGACCGCCAGGGGTTGAACTGGCCGCGGCGCGGGGTTACACGCCTCGCGTGTTTCTCGTCCCCCGTTTCGGCTGCAAAATCGAGGCGTGCAATTCACGGCCCCATGTGCAAACGCCTGCATATTCAACGCGCCATTCAAAGGGCCGCTTACGGCGCAGTTGTTTCAAGAATCCGGTAATGAAATATTTTATATCGTTTGAGGATGGCGCAAACAAAGGAACGACACTGAACGGCCACGCTAGAATGGCCGTCAGTTTTGGTGTCCATTGATAGAGATGGGTACAGGACTATTGAAATCTTGGCAAATCGATTTTTCTATTATTAGTATTTCTGAACGTGTCATCCTTTGTGAACATTTACAACGAAGTTTCCTGAGGCAATTCGAATAGTTACGGAAATTATAGCGCTGAACGTAATTGAGTGCACTGTTGAGTAACGGCCGCGCAGAGCGGTATCGACGTAGGGGACTTAACTTAGTAGCCATTTATCTCGAGACTTAAGAGACTACTACTGATATAGTCTGACTATTTTTTATCTAACAAGGGGACTACACGAATTGTTGCGCACAAATTTCCACACTCTCAGTGGCCCATAGTTTGGCAAAATACCGTTTTAAGTCAATCAGAACTCAAGACAAATTTTGCCTAAATAGTTCGCACGATGTTTTGAATATATTCAGTTTTGTTTATGAAAATGTGTGTAAATAGAAAATTCATTCGAGCTGTTTTTATTTATAGCTAACTTTAATCAGTTCTTAATGCTTTAAAATAATAGAATTTTATATTACGTATCATTCAAAACAGTGCGAATGCTATTTGGATCTAGTGTCACAAGGTGAAGATCGCATGTAAAATTATGGAAAATGTAAAATTATATCTAAGATTTTTAAATTTCAATTTAAATTCGTGAATGTTCAAAGCGAACTTTGAGCTCGGTTTGCTTTCAAAGTAAACATTCGGAGACTCCCGGATAGTGCATTGGCTGCTTTTCATAAAATATCGATGTAAAAAGACGTGAAAGCTGTGCGCAAGGTGGAAATCTCTCGGCGTTAAAACACGCCGATGCTGTTCAAAGTGTTAATTTAACTTTATAAGTACTTATGGCTTGGTTTGTGGATATGTTTCAGAGGACTAAAAAATAAGAGTCTTTTTATTTTGGCCCGTTTGCATGTTTAGGGGATAAAACCACCCCTCAAAGACCATAAGAAGTACCAAAGTGGCTAACGACAAGAACATCATCCATACAAAAAGTTGTGATGCAAATGAAATTCATATAGAGTTTTAATCGACACAATGTTATAATATTCTTTAAACTAATAATAGTTTGCGGTGTGGTTTCACCACGTAAATACGCGAGCGGAGCAAAATAAAAAAACATGTATTTGTTATTTTTGGATCCTCAAAAAAAATCCGAAAACCAAAGTAAAATCTCCTTGGTATATAAAGAAGCAAGAAATACTTAATTGAAGAGCTCTTGTAGAAAACACTGAGTGCCAAAATTAAAAAAAATATTGGGAAATGTTCTACGTGCCAATGGTAATACTCTAGTATAGAATTTGATTTTTGGGCACTTTTTTGCCTCCCTTCGAAACAACGGAAAAGTCCATATAAATTTTAAATACGAAAGAAACAATAATAAAATAGGTACCACCCACTGCATAAATTCAAACGAAGCATTTACTTAACCAAACTCATCTCTAATTAACCGGACACCATCAAATTACTGCTAAACCTTCCCCATCCACATGCAATATTGAATTACCCGTACCCGTGACACCATACACTTGACGAAGATCAAACGGAAAATACGATGAACGCTGGACATGCTGTATAAAAAAAATCATTTCGACGAAATACTTTTTCCAATCACATAAACAGTCGGACGTTCCGTCGACCGCTGTAGCGACCAATTGCCTGGATTCACCGATGATGGAAACAGGGGGAGGGGGAGCAAAAATCTGGTCCGAATTTTTGGCAAAAACTGACACGGAGGAAGGGCTGGTGTGGCCGGCGCAAAAAAGACAGAGAGCCTCACGGGCAGGAAACAGAGACGGCACGGGAAAAGGGGGAGGGGGTCTAGAACTATACGCGGAAATTGCTGCGGGCACGTAACAAAATTTGTCAGGAGATGAGATTTTCAGCGAAGGCAGTTATGTACGCCGCAAGAATGAATGGCCGACCGGTGGAAAACGAGTTCCCGCGGTGCTAACAATAAGAGCCCGTCCGTTTCGAGATGAAAGGGATTTCCAAGTAAGTTCTTAAATTTCCGCCTCCGCGATCTAGCTGGAGAGATAGACAGGATAGAAGGGGGGGGGGGGGAGGAAGAGAGAATATCGCAGCCGGCTTTGCCTATCCCCCCCTCCCCCGCCGACTTTCTTGGTCGACTCGTGAAGCGATTCAGAATCCGGTTGATAATTACTCGGGATAAAACTGTGGGATTTCATTGCGAAAACAGTTGATTGGAAGTGGCGAGAAAAGAAATTTCTATGACCCTTTGGTCCTTTCATCGATGAGGTTTCTTCTTGGAGATGCGATGAATAACTGGCAAGGAGACGGGATGCATGAGGTGGCCGAATTTGGTTCAAAATACGAGGTGCGATAAAAAAATACCCGCACTGGATCTGTAATTTTGTTAATATACGTAGTTGATACTCAATTGTTTGTGGAAATATTATTGAAAATCAGCTGCCTCTTATAATCCCAAAGACTTGATTATATTATTACCCTGGAAAAGGCTTAATTTTCTCAGGAATATTTTATACGAAAATTGTTGTTTATATGAAAATTTTATACGATATTATATGCGAAAGATCACTTATTGAATACAGAATTTTGGAAGAAGATAAAATACAGAGTGTTCACAAAGTGCGGGCCAATCTGGAACATGTTATATCCTGATGCAAAAAGACGTCGAAAAGTCCTTTACCGTTTTGGGATCAGAGGCTTCATTCTCGAGATATTAACGGTTGAATATTCACTGTGCAAATTCCGAGCCGCGCAGTTTAAAGCCGAGTCAGCTGAGCACACAGTAGCGTACGCTCGCGCGCGCGCGCTGGAGGCGCACGTAAATACAGACCCACACACGCAACATATTTTCACGGTTTGAACTAGCGCGGTAGATTCTACTCTGTATGGGGGTCTACCCGTGCGTCCAGCGTGTGCCTGCAAGCGGTCAATGCTCCACGCTCGGCTGTTTCGGCTTTAAACTGCGCGGCCCGGCAGTTGCACCGCTAATATTTAATTGTCCATATCTCGAGAACGAAGCCTCGGATCCCAAAACGGTAAAGGACTTTTCGATGTATTTTTGCATCAGGATATTGCATGATCTGGATCGACCAGCAATTTTGGGATACCCTGTATAATATAGTGACTTCAAACTTCGAACTCAATAATTCGTTCAAACTTGTCTTTATATACAATTTTCCATTCAATTTCTGGTAAATACTAAGTACCTAAACTTTAGAAGAATCTGTTATTCCATATATAATTCTTAATTAGCAAACTAAATTATGCCTAAACGTCTTTCAACGATTTCTAACAAACATTAATGTTCATTTCCATAAAACACTGATACCTACCTTCTTTCCGAACTCATATTGCTTTTACGAGTGTTGTTAATGTAATTCCATAATATGAAGTATTTCGGTTGAATATATATATAGTTTCCATAGTTCAACCGAAATAAGTAATATATATCTCGACTGATCAAGATAAATGGACCATGCGGTAGAAAAAGGAATATCAGTCATGGCCGAAATTCGCGGCAACTTTGTTGCAATTTTTGTGTTGATCCAGGAAGGATAGAGTTTCGGGTGCTTTGCATATAACGTGAAATCTTTCTTCTCCGATAACGCTGCTGAACGATGGCTTACTCGAGATCGGCTTTATATCAGTATTATAAAAGCGTCTTTCGAAGCGTGATTGGCTTTCCTGAGGAACGGCGCCGCAACATCGCCCCTTCGGAGGGATTTACGTTATTTTAGCTTTATTTTACAGGAACTTGGCAGTAACAAGGTCGACAGCTTACAATCACAGTAACACATGAAACTATTAATTTCAAATAGTACATAGGCTTTATTTATTTAGACGAATTTTGGAAATATATTTGGAGAAATATTATTAAAAGAAAATTGTATTTTTTTATTATGAAAAACGTGACAAAGCGGGGACAATTAATTCAGTGAAATATTCTGTTACTTGTGCCTGGCCGCAGGAACAATGAATATTTAGTATTAAAACTGTTTGTGTTTGCATGATAAAGTGTGATTGACTGTGAGTAAAAAATTAATTTTCGAAATGGAGTGGTTTATCGTGTATATTGGATTTTGAATGTGTGCTTTTATGAATTTTCTATCTTTTATTAAAAGATTAAATAGGAAAGTATCACACCAGAAATGCGTTGTATAAATAGGAGTTTTAAGATATAGAGAGTTAAAGAAATGGACTTCTGCTTTAAAAAGTCCGTGGTGTGTATTATACAATAAAGGATGTTCGGTTACCCGTACATTCCAAATTTTTTTTAAACTGAGCAGGTTTGTAGAGGACCTCACTTCTATAATTATCCGGAAATTTGAGTTTCTCCCCATTTTTGGTTCTTCGGGGTGAAAACAGCCCTTAAAGGCTAATGTGCGATTTCTTACTTTCCTGTACATCGTGAAAGAACGAAAAATTGTCCTGATACTTCTATTGAGGTCCTCTACAAAATTGCACAGTTTCAAAAAAATCGGAATGTTCGGGTAATCGAACTTCTCCCACTAATAGGGGAACACTTTTGAAATGTAAGTACAATTGCAACGGAACAGAAATTTTCATAAACACTCCTTGCATCTTTCAGCTGCTTAAAGAAACTAGATTAAATTTGCACTACTCCATAGAGTCTATGGCATAGACTATAAACCACCAAAAATTAATTAACACCTAAATTTTCTAATAATCGATTTCCCTTTATCAATATTACTCAATACTCAATGATCCTACACAAGCGCTTAAATTTCACTACATTTAAAAGAATTCAAATTAAATAAATTAGAAGGGTGTAGAAGCATTAATCCTGAAGCTGCAGTATTATTCAATAAATATTTAAAGCCAATTTCCCAAGCAAAACGACGTAAGATGTGAGGTTCTTCAATCAAAGACATTGCAGAATAGAAATATATCCAAAGCTAAAAACGTATGCCCGAAAACTTCATGTCAGAACTTTAGTATTTCTGATCCAACGTCATCCCACAACTTCGCCCGACTTCTCTATTAAGGATAGAAGCTTCTAACTGTGAGGCAGCTCATTCGTTTTAATAGAACAATCAACTTCCTTAACTCATGGAATTATTAATGCTGGAATTGATACTCTTAACCTTATCAAAAGTTGAGGCGTTTCGTACAGTTGGACGACAGATCTCGACGAAGCGAAGCAGCGACTTGCCAATGAGGAGATTACCGAAGAACACTGTCGCATTTCCCAGAAAGTCACTCAACTTTATCAAAACTAGTTCAAGACAGCATCCAAACGCAGATTGAAGACGGTACCTAGGGTTGAAATATGACGACAGTATTATTCCATGGCTTCGCGAGACGTAGTTGAATCGTTTCAATAAAATTCGCGAAAAATGGGTTCTTTATACTCCTCGTTTGACAATTCCAATTACAACGATTAAAAAATTTACTGTGTGACATGCCTGCGCGTGCACTTGTGGCGAAATGGTACGAATTCAAAGTAAATACACGCGAGGGACACTCAAGCATTGCATTTCAGGAAAAACTTTTGGGGTAGGGAAATAGCCGTTTGAAGAATCGCTGAATAGTGGTCTGGCACACAATAACAGCGTGCGTAAACACGTTGCTGGCAATCTGGGAGCCCTTGATTGCCGGTTTGGTTTAAATATTTGAAATTGATGCAATTGCGTAGTGAAGAGGAATTTTTGCCTTTTTCAGGATGGAAACACCTCAAACGGTACTTTAAATTAAAATAGTATTATAAAATTACGTTTTATGGTACACAGCCTAATGAAGAGTGACAATTGAATATCTCCGTAGGTAAATATTAATTTAGGAAGATGAAATTTTCCGCTTTTTAAAGCTGCAGATATCAACGAGCTTCCACAGTCAATAAATTCTTATCCATTAGTAGACATCATTTCCGATCTGCCGGATTGTACACACATAAATGTACATGTGTGCGGTGCGTTCATATTTATATACACGTATAAAATAAGGACGCGGTTTGTGTTTGAAGTAATTATAAGCAAAGAGCCTGCGGTAAATATCAGAAATAAACGTGCATTCTCTGTGTTTTTATCATTTATCAAAATACACTTTCATAGTTCTTTCTTAATTATTGCGCTTTTCCTTTAATTTCGGAAAGACACGGAAAGAGAAGTAGGTAGTTGCATTTCGTAAGAATGCAGTTGATTTAACAAAAATGAAAACAAAGTGAGCGGTGTACTTTTGTTCAATGAGGTTTTCCGCATTCACGCTGTATCCTACCAATGTCATCTTTCTACAACACAAGAATATAATTTCATCCAACAACTGTAGTTAAATGCACATATAGGGGAGCGATCCCTCAGGTACTGCAACAACCACTACTCAAGGAAAGCAAAACAAAAAAAAAACTTCCACTCGGTCCCCATGCGTCTAGGGAAGGGATGAGTCTCGCTGACGGTCCCAAGACGAATGCCACCGCTACTTTTCCTCCTCGATTCTTAAAAACGCCAATCCACCTGCACAGTACTCAATTGCGCGTAACCGGCCTTAAGGATTGCGGTTACGCCGGAAGCAACGGGGCAAGATCCTTTCTCGTCCAGGACCGGCGGTTCCGGACGGTTACAAATTTGTGTAAACGTTCGCCTTTCAATTCCATTGCTTCGGTTTTGTTCAATCAACCGCATTGGTCAATCAAAATTAATCGTGTAAATCCGCCTTTATCGAAACGCGCGACGCAGGCACAGTGTTACGTTCGCGATAGATTTTTCGCGTGGTATTTAAGTTCCACGGGGTTAGTCATCGTAAATCGAATCGATCAGCAGGCAAACGACCGACCGTTTATTACGGTAAACAACGATAAATTGAATCGCGTTGACAGTAGTCAGGCACATTTGTCGCGTTTGAAACGACCGAAATCACGAATGCAATTTCTGAATGAGCGATTGAACGGTGTTTTCGAATCCATTTTCGTTCTCCACGGCGAGGGACAAGTCGAAATTAAGCCGCGAGTGAATCTGCATGACGAATTCACATTTCGCTCGGGCCGTTCTTTTGCAGGGGCAGCTGAACGACTTTGATCGGACACGAAATGTCGAAGTTTACGACTATTTTACGGTGTAACGATGCACTTAAGGACGTGACTGGATTTTATGGTAACGGTGAACGTGTACATATCGTGTTATGGGGGATAAATTTAAGTTGGCAACTGTAATACTCACTCATGCGATTTTTGAAAGCTACGAGGTATCCATTTTTAAGTTTATCTATTCGAATTAAATTAATTCAATTTATAGGAATATTTCATGTATATCTGGTGTAGCAGATTCAGTATAATGAACTCGTTTTTGCTATTCCTAATAAACATGAATAATAACTGAGTTATTAACATTTAATTAAAATGTAACTCTCTACTATTTAATGACTAAAGTTTAGTTACTAAACTCCTACTTTAATTTCCTTACAAACAATGAACAATTTATTATCCGAAACATTCTATATTGTTATCAAACTCCAGCAAACTCTTTAACTTTCCTTTCCTTTAATCACACGCATCTTCTCAGGTTTAAAACTCCACAGAACTATTCCAAACGCTTTCAAGTAGTCCTTGAATCTGAACAACCAATTTTTCCTACGCTGTAATTGATACATTTTCTCGCAAGAGGTATTATCGGAATTCCTATTAAGAAATGACGTGTGTTTGTACTGATACACTGTGAACGTTCATTTTGTATTCAAAATGCATTCTGAAAGTATTCATTCCAGTTGATGGAGTCGTCCCCAAGATCAGGTGCTTGCAAATCGCGTCCATCAAGGTTTTAAGTCCCAGCGTGACTTGTATGTGAAAGTAAACGCAATTTGTCGACTGCATGTCCTCTCTGAGAGGGTTGTATATGTATGGAGACATGGTCGAACGCATGCAATTGCAACTAGCATGTGCAGCAGGCAGCTATGAAAGCAATTACAGAACTATGTTAATCTGTTGAAAGTTTCCATGGGGCAGCGATGAACTCCTGACTAGTTTAGTTATCATTGGCAGTATTTAATGCGTGTCAATCGAACAATCGAATATTGGCAGGTGTGGATCGATTTAAACAGACAGTTGTTCGAAACTTTATCTCGGCGTCACGAATACCTCCACATTTCCAATATCGACACGCTTTCGTATTTTCAAATTTCAATTGCCCACCTGTTATTGATATTGCTCGGTGTGTGTTTCTAATGATAAAAATGATGGTTCAGACTCTAGAGCAGTGGTGGGGATCCTTTTTATCTGCACGCACCAGAAATGTATTATTATTATAATATAAACGAGACAAAAATCCCATAGTTTACGAGAGTAAATAATCAACAGCGCTTACAAAGAATACTTCTTGTTGCACTGAATTTACATCATGTATGAAACCCGACACTCTGTTTAACAAAGACCGGAACGAACTGTGAGAGCACCTAAAAGGGTACATGCCATTAAAATGCTGATTAGCAACACCAGAGTAGCATATATAACAGTTTGAGTGTATCCAAATTCCGGAAGTGTCTCGCGAATCTAGAAATGAATCCAAGGATTCTTAATGTCTTACCAGTACATTGCATGTAGTATTAGAGATAACCAGGTCAATAACCTCTGACACCTCTTTGAGAGTATCGCCCGTTAATTTATAAGGGAAATTCACGCACCACGCACCACGCATTTAGATGTGTGGAGCCTTAATCTATTATTTATGCACCATTGCATAAACCTATCCAGAGCATCTTGCATAATAGCTGCATCCTGATGGTAATGGATTTTCCTGTAGACCTTAAGGTCATCCGTATACAACAGAAAATTAGTGCCTGCAAATACATCGACAAGATCGTTTATAAAATAAACAAATTAAAAAGCAACGGATCAAGGTGTGACCCCTGAGGAACATCTGAGGTGACACTTATCGGTGAGGAGAGACAGTTGGATACATTTACAATTTGCTCCCGACAGGAGAGATAACTACTGATCCAGGATAAAAGAGGCCCACAAAAACCCAAAGAAGACAGTTTACGGAGAAGGGTAGAATGATCCACCGTATCAAAGGCCTTTTGAACGTCCCAATACACTGTGTTCACCTGCAAGCCCTCATCAAGGGCCACGATCACGAAGCTATGTTACACTGCAATTTATTTATAAATAATATTTATCGAATTGCTGACGTGCCGTGCAGTTTTTAATACGGACTAAAGATTAATAGAAAATTAATTGTTGCAGAATTCTATTGAGACAAGTTTAAAAATCAACATAGTATTTCATACGAGTACCTACAAAAGCTGGACAAAAATATTTCAGTATATCGAATCATATAATAATTGACAACGACTGACAAAAATAAACCACGATTCTTAACTGAGCTCTTATTTCTACATATCACGCAAGATTGTTGAGTTTCCGTAAAATTGATTGCATTCACGCTTTTCTATATTGGTTTTTGAATTCGCTTTTGCAGTACTCCATAAGTTCAGAAATACACTATGTACAGAGGCATCTGTGGATCAATTAATTTGTTTGAAAAAATGTGTTTCTATCGTTTTTTCGATCCAATTCACGCTTCCGTTTCGCGTTCTACCTCAGGAAAAAATCGAAAAATGTTTTTTCGCGATGCAGTGGTTACGGTTGAAGGATAGGATGGGGAGCAGAATTCGCTGATTAATTGAAATTCCTATCCTATAACTGTATGGTGACAGGAAAATGATTGTGAAGCCTCACTCTTCGATGAACCATTTAATTATACCTTTTTCAAATAAGGAGGCAAGCACTGATATAATTGTTCTTAACTGCTATTTGTGGTTCTTTGAAACGAAATTGAATGTTCAATGCACATTTTATTTCTGGTATGAGATTAATTCATTTTGGAGGTGGGCAAAGGTAATTTAAAGATACTTTGAATGTTTTGAGAGAAATTAATGTGAGGTGACTTTTCAAATTTTAGACATTTGAATTCCAATAGTCTGTGATGTATTTGTCCTTCATTTAAATTATTTATGTGGAAAAAAGCTCTAATTTTTTATTAGAATTTGAAGAAAAGTGAATAACGCTAGATTTCAGATAGGGATTGTAGATCTGCAAACAGGAATTTCATATTAAAGGAGTGTAAGGATGTATTAAAATTGGAAATTATATGTAATTAACGCATTGAGAGCAAAAATGGACTAACCAACATTTTCGGCGAAATCAAGTTGGTAGCAACAATGTATTCCGATAGATTGTACTAATCATATAAAATGGTAAAAAAAAAATTTCAATGTCAGTTAGTCCGTTTTTGCTATCAATGCCACGATTAATATTCAACGTAACACCAGATCTTCAGCTTTCGAATTTTTTAACACTTTAAGAATTTTTTAAACTTCATGTATGTATTTATCGAATACTGCCGATTTGTAGATGTATAGGCAGAAATGGTAGTACCTGCTAAAGCGGAATGAACTTTTATTCTCTACATGAGCACCATAGTCGTTGCAAGTTCGTAGCAATGTAACAGTCAAGTTCAGCCTAGCAACGCCTGGGGCAGAAATTTGCAACATGGCTAGGGAACGATTGTTAATTCATGCTACTATGAGTTGGTACTGAACAGAGGAGCGGGATATACATAGAACTATGACTAAATGCGCAATGCACTGGAATAACCGATGAAATGGCGAAACAATGGAAAAGGCACGTCGAAAGTTTCTGAATACTGCAAAAATATAAACTACACTTATTAAAATTCACAACACTATTAAGGCTTTATAAAATTAAAGTTGTAAATTTATAAAATTTATTGTTGAAAACAATTCAATGAAACAAAGTCAATTAAGTATGAAAGTTACCATAAACACACCATTCAAGCAATGCATACCTACTACTTAGTTTTAAAAGATTTTACTCTGACCACTTTTTTAATTTCCACTAATTATCTCCAGATTTGGACATTAACCAGATAAAAAATTATTTAAATAACAGATCGAATAAAAGTTACTTTAACTTTCGATTATTCGACGAACAAAGTTAAATTTCTTTGATGTAGTCAAGTGCAAATTTAACTGTGAACAGTGAATTTTTCTATCCATAATACACTGCTGAACAGTTATTATAAGTGTCTATTAACTGCATTCGCACATCTGTTAAAAGGAATTATTCTGATACAGGAAGGAAAGATATTTTTAATTAAAAAGATATCGGTCGACAACAAAGGTGATTGAACCTAATATTTTCGTTGCGGTGAATTTTGATTCCATCGGTTTTGAGGGTGAACACAGCCTATCGCCAGGCCGCGGGGAAATTAGATCGTTGAAATTTGTTTTGAAAAATCTTCCACCCATTTGCCTTTCCGGCTGGTAGAACTTCATGGAAAATATCACGTGTCTACGTGCGCTACACAATAATAAAATTGGCCGCCGTGGAAATTGAATTCTCATTCACGACGAGGATTTACGTCGGAAATTTTTTGCTCCTCATCTGTTGCCTGAAATTTCATATTTTCCGCGTGACAGAAAGAAGATTTTAAAAGATGGGAATCGCTGCCAGGCATCTGGTAATGGTGAATGAATAAATGGAAAATTAATTGTATCGTTATCGCTTCGAGCTTAGCGTGTGGCAAGAGATTGAGCTATATTCCTCTTTATTCACTGGTTTCGCGATAAAAATATTAATTTGAAAGTCGCGCGCGCAATTGTTTTAATATCAAAATGCTTTCTGTGTTATTTGATTATAATTTTTAGAATAAGTGATCTCGGTATTTCATTTCTAAGGAAATTACAACTTTCGGGGGATCAAAGTCCACCGAAAATATTTCGAAAGAATTTTGTTTCCAAACAATTTTATTCAACTGTTTTATGAAATGAAAATCTGTTATCTAGGTAGTCATCTATATGAATGAAAAGAATTTAACGTCTTATGTCAATCGCCATTTTATCATTAAATTCTCCACTTGAAATATATTTCTATAATTTATTTGTTAAGACCGAATTGTTTAACCGACTGTTAAGACCGAATTGAATGAAATTGTTTAAGACCGATTGTTTGCCCATTTCCACAAAAATATTTTTTTCATGATATAAAATGCACATTTCCTGAACATTCAAGAAAAAATATTTTTCTTCTAATATTAAATAAATATTTATTTTATATTTGGACAAAAATATTTTTTTCATACCATAAAATGAATATTTCCCGTACATTTCGGAAAAATATTTTAAGAGATTGAACCTCTTCTTTTTTATATTGGATGTACGTGTATTGAATATTTTCTGCTACTAGGGTTTCGTCATCGAACTGACATATTGGACACTTAAAAACTCATCGATTCCCATCTATTTGACTCGTTGCTCCTATTTCACCAAGGTTTGGTGCGTCTCTCCTATTTGATTACAGCTGAAACGAAAGCAACGAAGAAGAGGCAAGGCAGGCTTGCAGGCGCTGCGAGACACCATTTAGGTACTACGATACGTTCGAAGATGTGGTGACAAACTAAGTTATCGAAACTCACTGGCAACCCTCAAACCAGTCTAACATCGAGGCAAGTGACATTCTAGAGTAACGTGGAGGGATTAGCACAGTTTCAGCTAGCAGTTTCGTGACCGGCTGACTCCTGCCACAGCAGAATCTAATTGTCTCTGTATTTCTGTACACACACGTGTACACGTGCGCACAGTCTTTCGTATAATCCACCCCCTGATTTGTATTTAAACCTCGCGTAGGAGACCAGCATTCTAAATGGCCGTATAACTTCATTCCAATTTTAACGTATTCCTGCTGCACCATGGAGATTCACTCTCTTGCAAAGGAAATTCGGTAACCCGAAAATTAAAAAAAATCCTGACGGTGAAAACACCCCGTCAAAGAAATTTTGAGTTTTCATATTATCGTGAATACCTGCGAAAGTGTAAAAGATATCGAAAAAAGTTTAATTCAAAGTTTTATGGCTTTTGATATCCTACAATCTGGCGATAAAGAATTGTCGAAAAAGTGGTGGGGATAAAAATTGGAAAAAAATAATGTTTTTCACAAATTTTTTATTACCACTTTATGTGACGTAAAAAAACATAAAACTTTGAATTTAACTTCTTTTTGATAACTTTTATAGTTTCGTAGATATTCACGAATATCTGAAAACTCACCACTTTTTTTCGAGGGGGTGTTTTCACCCTTGGGACCGTTTTATTGCGAAATAAAAAAATAGTTACGTTATTAATATGACGTATAACGAGAAGTTGTTAATATTTATCAGGAATTAACTAGAATAAGTTCTTCCCAGCATCCTATTTTTCTTCTTCTTGACTTCACAGTTCAATTCGCAGAAAATAGCTTAAGACTATAGAACTTGAAAGCAGAGTTGGGCGAAGATAACATCTAAATAACATCTAGATAAAAGATCCTTGCCGTTTATTCGTTATTTGAAGATAAAATAACTTGATTTATTCGAAGTGCCTTTCAACTTCGATTTCGAATAACGGTTCAACTTTCATCTTATCTTCATCCTAGAAAATCGAATAACCGACCTGAGCCTTTGCGGCCTGACCCGCGCGCAGTCAGAATCTGAATTTGTTTATTTTTCATCGTATCAATATGAAAGTGACACCAATGGATTCCTGGCGTTCTCCCGATTAATTGGACAGAAAATAATTTAAATCGGACTATTTTTAACGAAACGGGCTTTGAACTCTGCAAAAAGATTTCTCGCGTAATATCCTTAATTATGGTCCGAATTATATAATTTTTTGGACCATTTTCATCGGGAAGACATGAGGAATCGATTGGTAATACTTTTATCAACACTTGTCAAAAACATGAACATTTTATGTGGCCCGTCGGTTTTATTGCTCTCGGCGGTCAACGGGCGGCCCACTGGTGTCCGAAGGTCCTCGCTCGTAGCGAGAAAGCAAAACTGGGGTGGGTACGTTCGGACCCCAGTAGACCGCCCGTTGACCGCCGAGAGCAATAAAACCAACCGACCACATAAAATGTTCATGTTTTTGACAAGTGTTGATAAAAGTATTACCAATCGATTCCTCATGTCTTCCCGATGAAAATGGCCCAAAAAATTATATAATTCGGACCATAATTAAGGATATTACGTGAGAAATCTTTTTGCAGAGTTCAAAGCCCGTTTCGTTAAAAATAGTCCGATTTAAATTATTTTCTGTCCAATTAATCGGGAGAACGCCAGGAATCCATTGGTGTCACTTTCATATTGATACGATGAAAAATAAACAAATTCAGATTCTGACCGCGCGCGGGTCAGGCCGCAAAGGCTCAGGTCGGTCATTCGATTTTCTAGGATGAAGATAAGATGAAAGTTGAACCGTTATTCGAAATTCAAGTTAAAGGCACTTCGAATAAAGTAGCTTCATCCTAGGCGCTTCCAATGAAGCTAACTTTATTTGAAAAGTTATTTTATTCGACTTTTATCTAGATGATGCCCAACTCTGGATATAACTAATAAAGTTTCATTTCTTTGAGATACTTGAATAATTGGTTTGGAAACAAAATTCTTTCGAAAAACACCTTCGGTGGAATTTTCGACCCTTTGAGAATTTGTAATTCCCTTAAAAATAAAATAACAGTAATTACGCCAGCATATACAGCACTTGTTTAGAAATTAGTTGGAGTATAGTTAAGTAGCTGCGGTAGTAGCGAGGTCGTAATTATCGTAATAAATAATCATACCTACCTGCATAAACTTCCGCAGTTTACCCATCACTCACTCTCTGCATTGTGCGTTTCCTGGCTAATCCACACGCGGAACAATTAGGAGAGCATTGAGCATGGAATAACTGGAGGACGTGGCTGGCGGAATCGGATTTATTTGGATTCGACAAGGATCAATCGGAATCCGGCGAATGCCTAGGCCATTGTCCAGTGGCGTGAATAGAGCCCGGACAATTAAAATAGCCTAGCGCTATTCTTTAGGCCGAGGTGTTCGATGCGATTCCAATTTCTACACTCGACTGCAAATATTGGCGCCAACAACACTATGGCGCGTGCCGTGTTTCAGGTTTCACGTCTGCCTCCTTTTGTAGCGTTTCAATTAAAGCAGATGTAGGCATGCGATACGCATGTCCACCTACGCCCCGTGTTTTGCTTTCAGCTTTCCGACAACAATAGCCCTGCACAAACGTTCGGATACACTGCGAGTGTTCTGGAGCACCGAAAGACGTCGATATTTGATGTACACCAATTCATCAACAAAGTTGATCTCAAGCATTTCTTTGCGGTGTCTTTGTAAACACGCAGGATCACTTTTAATTACGTATCTGTGCTTCAAGGGGTGGATCTGCCGCAAAAAGTGAAGGGAAATGCGTCACGCGAATGTGAGTGAGCCAGGCTTACTTTACCGAGCTATAGAGTCACGAAGTGTAAAAAAGAAAACAAGTGTTGCTGCGACGTTTACTGTTGTTGGAATTTCCCATTTACTGTTGGTGAAACAAAGTGTTGCGAAGTAGCAAACTGATGCAATGATTAAATATATGAAGTTTTGTTTTGCTTAGATGACAGGGGTGAGAACATCTTATTTTGTATTTTACATTCATCCCGAAAGTAGTGGTTTGTAATTAGGGTATATCTCCTAAATATGAAATATGGTTGTAAATATACGATTCTTGTTGAACGATATTACTTAGCTTCGAACGTCTGTTTGTTTGTTTGTTTATATCCTATTTGGTTCAAATCTGGAAACTTAATTTTAACCCACTTCCAACTATCCAACAGACTTGAAATATCCTGCCCACGATTTTCTTTAAAGTGATATATCACCATCGTAATTGTAGTACAAGAAAATAATTATTTTGCAGTTTTTAGTGCATTTTAAAATCATTTACCTTAAATTTTGTTTTATATATTTTTTACTATACGTGTACTGCATGATGGTATACAACTGATAATAATACTAGCTAATAATAAGAATAATAAGCTAATAATAAAGCTGAAAATACATACACCTAAATATGGAACAATGTTGAAAGCAGATTTTAAAAAATATTTCAGAATGTATATGTATTCAAATTTCAGATCGCTGTAAATTCACTGCTTATGCAAAATAAATTCTTTTACGCAATAAAAATAGTTTTGTTCGAAGAAACAAATGAATTCTTAAAACATTTCATTTTTGGCTAATAATATTTGTGTATACCGCCAATATTTTTATACATATTCAGTTGTCACGCTTTGTTCGTCTCACTATATACAGGTTTTTTTGTAGCGCTATAATGTGAAAAAACACTTCACACCCACCTCTCGATAAATCCTTCTATTATTTTCCATGTTTGTTCATACCTCTCACCATTCGATAAAGCCGTTACATTTTTATATTTTCTTATTTACACAGGGGCTTGTTGTTTTTACTAATATTTCCTGCACTCGTCCAATTCACTTCAATCTCAGAGTCCACGCTAGAGGGTAAATATTGAAGTTAGCCCAATAACGCGTATTTTCAATTAAAATTCACGCCTGCTGGACACTGGTCTCGCTGAGAAATGCTCTCTCTCTCTCCGTCTCTCTGCCTCTGGCATCGTTAATTTATTATTTACATTCCAACAATCCTGTTTGTCTGAACTCTGAACCCCTCCCTTTCCATTTGAATTATTCGTGTTGTTTAATTACTTAAAATTGAAGGTTCGGAAGGCTAATATTTTCCGTCTACACTTGTAAACGTGGCAGACTTGATAATACGTGGAGTCAAATGAACCATTCATTTCAAAATCACTATGCCACATCTCCTCCTATTCCGAAGTTTCTTACTTGATAAGTGCAGCATTTAGCAAGAGATCTCTGACCGATTGGCGGGCGTATAAGTTGGAGTGCAAGAGGCTAAAAAGAGTTTGCAATTCAAACAGAAGGGAGTTGCACACCATGGAGGATGAGGCCCGCATCCACAAACATCTTCACGATCGGCAGAGTATGACTTCCTGATCTTCCAGCAACTTTCACGGAGAAGAATCGCAGCGGGACGATGCATAAGTACTTCGAGACTTCTTCCGCATCGTCCCGGGAGGAGCATTAACGATCGGTAAGCCGATAAGAAGGCTTATAAAGCAGAAGAAGGAAATTTTCGTCGGTTCCTTTTGTTGGATTTTAGAACACCCTGGTCGCTTATCTATTAAAGGGGGAGGGGGTGCGCTAGGGTAGTCCATACGTGCTGAGAAACTAACGCTCCTATAACTGGGTGTTTACAGTGTTTGCGGTATTCTCATGAGGGCGGCTTAACCCCCGTTTACGACACTCTGCCACAGAGAACGCGACCAGGGAGTTTGATGGCAGGCTTTTGGATTAATTCGCGGAACAACGACCGTGTTTTGGCCGAAGATAAGAAACGTCATCGGCGATAAAATCTTGTTAACGATCAAAATTTTTTTTCTTGTTGAAAATCTGCTCAGTGAGATCTAATTATTTGGATATATAATGAGATTTTTGTGTTGGTATAAAGGAAAATGGTAGAATGGCCATTTTCCGCCTCACACGGAAATGGAAAAATTCTTGCAAGACATTAAAGCCTACACTTCCGTTTATATACCCGCTGTGCCTGTACAAAATATTTGACTCAGATTACCTACATATTTTTTTATCACTTTTATTATCCCATTTGGGCCAACATGTTGTACCTACTCAGTTTCAAGCATTCGTTGCGTAAATAGTTACTACGGAAAATATAAATAAAAGTAATAAACATCTATGAAGGCACTTATCATTTTACGATACATGTATTCATAGAAAAGAACTTACAATTAGCTGCCAAACTAAAATACTTCAACCCTTCGCAAAACAATAACTTTCTGAACCTAATTTTATATTATTAAGACCTAGTTTATTAAGACTTAAGCCTTTTCTTTGTGAGTTCGTAGTAGTTAATTAAGTCTCGCACTACCATTCTGAAGCATCCTGTATTTACCTTTCACCATTCGTTCGGCAGAGACCCAGTTCATCAGAGGCAATCCTGATGTCAATTCTGACCATTTCCAAGTGTGGCTGCAAAAGATTCAGCGGGAATTAATCACTGGACCCTAGTAGGAGGCGACTCTGTATCTCTTACAATTCGATTCGTAATCAACAGACGTTGAATGGAATTCCTTTGGAGCTTCTTTGTTCTACGAAACAATGACGACGTTCGACGGAGCAGCAAAGAGAAAGAAGTAAAGGGGACGATGAGAGAGAAAGAGAAAGAGAAAGAGAAAGAGAAAGAGAAAGAGAAAGAGAGAGAGAAAGAGAGAGAGAGAGAGAGAGAGAGAGAGAGAGAGACGGAAGAAACTCTTTGGAAGGTTTGCGTCGGCAAGCAGAACCCTTCCTCGGATTAGTTGTTGAGAATCCTGGACCCGCGTCGAACTTGATGATACCAAGGAATGTTGACGGCGGCTCGAAGAATAATGCCAGGAATGCTCGAGTCAACGCAGGCCATAGTCAATCGTGGTAAATGACTTAACATCGCTGCAACGACAAACACATTCCATGTCGCGACAATTTCTATTGATGCCCTGTCTTGCAAAGTGTAGTGACTGACCTGAGGCCACTAAAATGCTACACAAAGTGACTTCTCCGAGAATGCTAACCACCAAATGTGTTCCCCGTAACTTATTACAAGGCTGTACTTATTTGTTCGCTTTATTATTACTACACATTTCAGGATCTTGAAGTATTGTGATTCGGTAGCACATTGATTCGAGCCAAGGACTTAAGGATGTGTTTCATTTACTTATTTAGTATAATGTAAGTAATACTTACCGAGACAATTTTTCGATTAGTGTCTTGTTTTGTTTTTTATTAACACAAAGATGAAAACTCTGGTAAAAAATCACATGCTTGACTTTGAGTAGCTGCCATTTTTAAAAAAATTAATATTTTCCAAATCGGCGTAGGCAAGAATTAGATTATAGTCTTGATAATGTTCGTGCAAAATTTTATTCAAATCGGTCCAGTAATCTCGGAGATATTTTTGTAACTATGAAGAGGCTTTGAGAGCAGGGGCTGCTATGGCAGCATTTTTTAACACTAAATTTATTTTTTAAGAGAATACAGCTTAATTTATACACGACAAGGTGTACATTTTGATTTTTAAATATGACGAATCTTTGACGAATATGACGTTTCTTTATGAAAAAAAAATATAAAAGTGTCAAGGTGTCAACAGCTGTAGCTGAAATACAAAATCAGAGCCTATTGGCAATGCGATCTAGAGTTCGAATCTAACCGCTGTATAAAGTAAGTATACATGTGAATGAAGTGAGACATTTTGCTGTAAAATGAAATCGATTCAGTGAACCCTACACCCTTAATAATTTTGAGGCGATTAATACGACGCATAACAACTCACTGCCCCCTGCAGATATATACTGACTAACTTGAGACCCACTCAAGAGTTGTGCAAAGTGATATCCCCGGGAGTGCAAACCACTAAATGTCGTCTCCCAGTACACAGGCTCCATTTATTCGGTCACATTCCTAGACACCTCGGGCCCTTCACACACTAACGTTCACAAAGTGCATTAAATGCATTCCTGGCTTCGTGACGTATTGGCAAAATTGTCAAGGGTCCTACTGACTTTGTACCTTGATACTTTTCCGACATCATCATTCTGCAAGGCACATATCTTTTAGGCCTTGGGGCATGTAGGAACGTGACCGAATGAGAAAGTAATGAAGAACACATTCGGTGGTGTGCAGCTGTTAGAAAATATGAGAAAATCGTAGTAAAAAGTCGGATAATTTCGCTTTAAGATGGTTTTAATCTAGAATTATTTGAATATTTACGAGTAACTCGAAAGATGGAAGTCTGTTCGAATATATTCGAGTAATTCGAAGATTTTCAAGCTGAAAATTTATTTCCAAGTAACTCGAAGTCTTACGAGGGATCGAATCTTCGAGCCGATGGAGTTTTTCAAGTAATTCGATTTTTTTTCAAATAGTTCGTCGATTTCAAACTGCTCGGAAAATTCAAAGGCTCGACTTGGCTTGACCGAACGATCATTATTCGACTCGAAATTCGAGTAGGCATTTGAACAAATCGAGTACTCGCACACCCCTAGTTTTAGAGTAAGTATTTTTCGTTATAATATCGTAGTCTTCCATTGAACGAACAGCTTTCTGAAGTATATACTTTACAAGTTTCTCAGAACGTGACAATATTTAGGGGTTGATTTGTATAGTATAGGCTAAGTAGAAGGCTGCAGCCTAGGGTGGAAAATTTTGGGCGACAAAAATTGAAAAAGGTTTAAACACAGAGGCTGGAGACATCTTTAAAGACAATTTCACTTCTTTTTTCATGTAGCAATTAGCAATAACTCATATGTGAGTTGTCATATTGAATTAATTTTAAAATTGTCTCAACTCTTTTGAATTAAAATATTTTATGCTATTTCACAGAAAGGGCGACAGACACTTGTTAACCCAGAGTTCTCAAATCTCAAAATTCACCACTGATAATATTTTTATATTTTATTAATCTGGGCGAGGGGGTGGCAATCACCCTATTTCCTCCTCTGGACTCGCTCCTTCTCCGAAAAACCTTTAAAACACGAAGTCACTAACACACGCTCAAGGGTTTCGTTTTGAACACGCTCCTCAGTTCTCCTGGACAAGATTCTCAACCGACTTTTTACGACGTCACTCTATCTTTGAAACTGGCAATTTCACCCCCTGGAAAATGCAGATAATCAGTTCCCTTTCTGCGTCATGCGTGTTGAAAACTCATCTGCCGATCAAAATCATGCGTGTCTTATTCGACACTCATAAATATATATATTTATAACACTTATAAACGTGTATCTTTAACAAATTACTGCTACTACAGGTTTCACAGTCAATCAACTGTAGCGTTCACAATGTGCAGATGATTTTTCTTTGAATCAATGAATCTCGATTACTGCTTTGAAGTACCTACATACTTGAAATTATCTGTCGATTGATTGAGGAACCGCTGACTGATAATGCACTAAACGTGTCAGAAGCTGACAGTTACCTGAATCCTGTGCAACGGTTCAATCGGAACGTTCTGCTGACCTGTCGGAACACAGCAATCGATATTTTCTTCCTCTGTGGTGGAAAGTAATAGAAACGATTTCAAGGTAGCGTGCCTAACCGAATTCCGAGGGAACGGTACGTAATAAGAAGAGATTTCGACCATTTCGCCATTTCTTTCGATGCTCGGCCCTGTCAGCCGCATTGTCCAACCGGGCAATTGGGCTTCGATTTCCCAGACGGCCGTCATTTCACGTCCCTTTCACTTAGACGCAACTCTCGAGAACAGATTTCTCTCGCTTCGGGACAAATCACCGCCACCAGAATGGCTGCTTTGAGTGAATAAACTGACCAATCGCGGCTAATGGAACGGCCGGAGTCTGCCGGTCGTTACGAATCTGAGGACGGTCGTTAGTTTTTCCCTCGAACCCTTGTGTGCCCCTTTTATCCTCCGAGACTTTAGAAATACGGCACGCTTTGTCTCTCACCCGCCTGCTTCCTACGGGAATTAAATTCTTGGTCAATTATATATTAAATCGCGCGAGTGTTCTGTGTCGACGCGTCTGTTTTCCCCTGCTTCTGCGGGAATCGCGTTTCATCTCGTCAGATTTGTCGTCCGTTTTTACAGGCACGCTGAAAATAAACTGTTTCCCTTTCAATTTTCAGCGTGTTGAATCGTCAGAGAGAAATTGTTCCTTTCGACATTTTATGCTTCGTTTAAAATTCAATGTACACAATGAGGGGAAATGTATGCTTCCTTTTCAAGTCGTTCCACTTCGTTACCATTGATTTCGCGATTCCTTGTCACTGAATGGTACTTTTTAATCACCGATGCAAATTCATAATATTTTCTACAAACCGTATATTAGCGTGGGCCGAAAAAATCAAATTTTCGAAACACGAAACACACAAGAGTCGTTTCATTATAAAATATTAATTATCTTTCTTTCATATTTTAATAATAAACTGAAATTTTTTCAACTTAAACATAAATTATTATGTATTTGTAACATAGTGAAATTTAAACAAAAAATAAAAATCGCTTCTTGCACAGCAAAATAACAATTTAAACCTTATTAACGTTATTAGTCAACCAACTCCGACCGATCATTTTGATTTCAATAATCTAAATAACCTTAAATTATTTATGTCTAAACAAAAAAATTATGTCAATAGATCGTCCAATAAACAAGCTTTAAAATAGTTCCTTAACATTCATTTTATTGTAACTATATTTATAGAGCTTGAAAAAATAAAATCTTTAAGAAAAAATATTTATTTACGTAATCAATTTTTCGGTAAACGCTTATAACTATTAAAAAACGTGTGATCGCTGGGTCGGATATAAATTCATGGCATAGTAAAAGTGACTTCTTTCTACAGTAAATCTTTCCGCAGTAGAGCATATGTCGGTGCAAAGTTATTAACAATTAGACAAGATCCCTTTCTCGTCCAGGTAACGCCGGTTGCGGACGCGTTACAATTCGTTGGGAAGAATGATTGAAGCACTTGTTGACCTTAATTACACAGCAATCAAAGTACCGCCAACAAAGCCAGAACGTCACAGGGAAGTGCATCGAGCGGCGGATTTTCGCGTGATTTCGATTCCTCCCTATTTAGGTCGATCAAGTGCTTTGACCAATCTTCGCGGCAAAGGAGAAAAAGGAGCATGCTTGGTAAGCGGAAGAGAAGGAACCCGTAAATTAATACTCATTCATGCGACTCGGGAGAGAGGGGATGCAGGATGGTGTGGAGGCCGACTGTAGAGCAGCGTGGCATTAAAGTCCGTGACAAGGGAAAAAGTTGGAAGGAACTTTCCCAGGAAGTTATTTGGAACAAGGTATTACCGTAGACAGTCGGCGAGGCTCTGCTTAGAAACAGATATCCCTCCCGAAGGAGCTTGCAATTTTCAAGCCACGGAAAATCAGTTTCTTCCGCTTGTTTCGCGGCCGTATCACGCGAATGAATAAGTAACATCGATTCCACGATGGTTCTCGATTGCTTTCGAGTTCGATTGAGACGCGAGGCGTGCACGTTTCGATACTTACGAGGGGAGTGCACGAGTTTCGGCACTTTCGGGTCATCGATTGTGGACGAAATATTGTGTATAGTTGCTGGGGCCATAACTTTGTCCGTCTCGAATATCTCCGTCATTTTTAGAGATATGAAAAAACTTTATTTACAGAAATTGTATGGTACCCAGGGGTCCATAACTTGCTAGTACTAATCTTTTTGTGGGTGCAGCGCAGGGTAGCTCTTATTTTCGACTTTTCAATTTTCTTCGCGGCTACTTTTAATTTTCTAATGTCTATATCTTCGATATTTTGGCGAATATACGTCCCTAATTTTCAGAAAACATTCATGACATATCAAACACTGGATTTTTTGTTAATCTTTTTGGCATATCTCGGTATACGCTCCGCCTGAAATGTTTAAAAAGTAGAAATGAAATTAAGAAATACAAGTTCTTTCTTTGTCTTCATAAATAGAAAGTGTTCGAGAAGAATTTAAACTTTCAAAATTTGAATAATAAAAATATATTTCTTTAATTTTTCGGAGTTTTTTCGAAAACCGTGTGTTTTTTCGAAAAAGTAATATGACATAAAAGATGCTCCTAGCCTGAATCTTCCACTTTTGTTTGACATATTTTTTTATGTAATCAATAACTTGGAGGATATTATATAAAATTGACTTTGTGAGTTGGTAAATAATTATTTAAATGTTCGCCAAAGCAGAGTTAAGATTTTCAAACCTGAAATATTTTCAAGACTTTCGAGACTTTAACAGTTCCACCATTAGTAAAGACAATCCTATGCGTTTAACAGATTATTGTACATGGTATGCACTAACTAAATGCAGAACTTGAGCCTGATCTGTGACTCGAGGATCACGCATTCCCCTTGTCAGTGTCTGAATTTCTTTCCTGTTTCCTGCGTCCACGGAAAGCCCTGTAATTTATCGCGAATTCCCACGATGCTTCGGTACGCATTCCAAGACGTTAAGCGTAAAAGATTCAGCACTCGAACGACGAGTAAATCGCCCGCGGAGTACACGCGGCTTTGCCAACAATAAAAATGAATTTCCGAGACAACGAAACCTTAAGAAGCGACCGGGCGGGGTAATAATATTTTTCCGCGCGTTTTCACATAAATGTCAAAGGGGTGGTATAAATCGTCGCGGTATCCTCGAGGAAAAACGGCGGTAGTTAATTTTCCTGCAGATGCCGCGGAATTCCACTATCGTAACTGCATTGCTGTGCTCGGCGCAGAAACAACGCTACGAAATTAATATCCGTTTACGCGATGAAATGCGGACCACTGAGTTGCGTCGTGATATCTATTACTTCTTCGTCGTTTAAGCACTACATAATCATTCTGTCAAATAAAAATCGTGATCAAATACGGAGATTACGTAGCGGTCGAGAATGTAGAATAATTTTTTATTTTGGATCTCCTTTGCGAGGAAATCAATTTTTATAATTGTAATATGGTCATTGTGTATGGGATAAAAATGATAAAATTGCACGTATAATAGAGAAAAGTGCAGGTTAGTTTTTCTCTTTTATCAGACGTATGTACACGCAATAATAAGTAATGAAATCCTTTCGAGGGGTACTGTGCACCACTTGTTACAAGAAATTCTTTAGTTAAGTTGGTCTGATAGTTAACTTGGCTGCACTTCATAACGCCCCAAATATATCAATGACACCTTCACCTGGCTCATTTGATTCTGTGCTTCTCACCACAAGTGAAGGGTAAAAAGTAACCTAATTTCAAATGGTTGGTGTTTGTTTGGTGAACTCTTCTACAATATTTCGTGTATCAACTCCAAGTACCAAGCAATATAAACGAAACATTCGAGGCAGAAGAAAAGCTCAAGAAAGCACTCGACCTTATCCGTAGTCTAAATCTTTGTTGTGAAATACAAAATAACCATTAACATTTCCCCCTAACTTTCAATATTATGTTTGCTTCTGGTATAATATTATTACTATTATTCTTTTATATCTGGCTTTGTCTCTATTCATTAATGGTTTCTTTTGCGCTTACTTCTCTGCTTTCGTTCTTTTAATTATATTTCTTTTGTACTACCTAATTATTTGTTCTAGGCTTGTGTGACTGTGATTTTGTATTTCTTATAACAAAGGGTTTATCCCGTTGAAATATATATACTTATTATTATTATTATTAACCGTGGTCGCTAATAACCACGAAGTAGATGCTACCTTAAAAAAAATATTTATCCTATATAATAATTATAGAAAATATATATAAATAAATCCCCGAGGAACCCCACAGGACACTTATTGTTAGATTTCGACTTTCGGCATTGCTACGTCATAAGTCTTCGTCATAAGTTTACGTCAGAAGTCTACGGCTTCTCCTTCGAGGTGTAAATAAAGCGCATTTCATATTTAAAATAAAGTTTGTTACGTGGTTGAAGCACGAGTGTTTTCCTACATCGTAAGAACTTTATATCGACAAAGCCTGCGTCACTCAAAGTGTTCTTAGTACATCAGTGTCTATTCACATTGAAGCATCGTTGATTTCTAAACCCTATATTAAGCATCGATTTAATTAAAGACCTTAGCGCGTCCAGCAATGGCGAATGAAATACGCGTAGAGCTCCTTGATATACACGGCGAGGATAACGTTATCGATAGTAATTAAACCGTGACCGGATAAAGTTGTCGAGCTGTCGCTTACAATCCCAAGAGAAATATCTTCCGCCTCTGTGCAGTTACATTTCCACCCGCGTTGTTTCCTGTCAATAAATGTCGTGCCTCGCATCGTTGCTCCACCGGCTCATCGACACCGTTTATTTCTGATTTTCCGTACGAGTTATGCGCATGATGATTCGTTGACACGCCACGGATCGATTCGCGTTTATTTACGTGGACGTTGAATCGTGGGCAGACCTTCCGATAGGAATGGGCTTTTACGGTATCACATCTTGTCTTTTAGAGTGGTACAGCTGGTAATAATGTTTGATAGCTGCCGAATATAAATTTTTGTAAAGCCTCCAGTATCGGAACATCTGTTATCCGAATGTTCTGTGCTTTGAGCGTTGCATGGTTCCATGTATCCCCTATCGTGTAGGGGTGGATATGTAGGGACAGAGGTGCAATAGCAAAGAGAGTAAGGGATATTTTGGAGGACAGTGTAACGGAGGAAGCTGGAAGGAGAAGGGAGGAGGGAAGAGTAGGGATAAGGGATGAGGGAGAACATGTAAATTAAAATAGGAATAGAAATAGCAGATGAAAAAGGGAAGGGAGTAGGACAATTTAGATTTACAAAGAAGATAGGTCAAAAGTACTTATAGTATAATATAGCATAAAATTGAGGTAAGAATAACATTGAAATGTACAGGGAGTTAAAAGAATGATGGTCACTACTTTCAGGGGTGAAAGTACATCGTTGAATCGATGGACATTTGTAAAAAAATTGACTGCAAAATTGTTTATGTATATCCGGAGTTGGGCATTAACGAAATAAAAAATTATTTCAATAACAGATAAAATAAATGTCCTTTAACTTTATAGATGATTCGACGCATAAACTAAAATTTTTTTTAGTCGTCGAGCGTTTTAACTTGAACGTCGAATAAATTTTTCAACTTTAACTTAACTCGGGTTAACTTTATTCGACACATGCCGAATAATTTTTTTTATCTTTTGTTCGTTATTCGACATTTTTATTTGAATAAAAATTTTGCCCACCTCTGGATACCTATATTTTACATAGATAAATGCACAATTGACTGAACAAATGCTTACAACTGAGTAAGCACTAAAATGGGGTACTAAAAATAGTGAAAAAGGTGTAATCTGGATCAAATATCAAATTTTGTACAGTAAGAACAGATGTTCTAATATTTATGGGTGGGAGTGTATGATTACATCTCACTTAGCCTTTTGTTATGAAACGACAGCAATGATTTTTCGAGATAATAAAATCCTGATATGATATTCTCTATAAAAATGGTCTGTCTGCTGACGATGTGTTCGTAACCTAGTTTAAAGCGTATAATGTTGGGCGCGATCAGGGCGTATACTACCTACTTACTTATATGTGTCTGGCCATGTACTGACCGTATCTACTTGCTGGGTTTATCTGGAAAGGAAACAGTTCACCCAAAGAGCTGAAAAGAAAGTTTTCCTCGCCTATTACCTACTGTTTGCCTTGGCGATCTGGATATAATTCTGAGTATGCGGATTCATTGTACTTACTAGGAATTTGATTAGAACTGTGGGTGAGAAAAACATCGAAATCTTGCTATGAAAGTTAAAAAATGGGAAAATTTTGTATCTTGATTGCTTTTAGAAATTTTACTTTGTGACACTTTTAACACCATAATTCTTTGCAGGTACAATCTTTTGACAATTATTTTCAAATGGAATTATCAAGATTAATAGTGTCTTTAGAAACAATCACAGATTTAATAGTATACCTACTTTTATTTAAGATTCTCGGGTTACACCTCCATTGGACTTTGCACAGGGACTGTGAAGTCTTCTTTTTTATGTGATACTGTAAATAACTTTATACTAATTTTATATTCTAAATTTTAATGGGGAAAGTATGTTGCTATCGTCAATACATTTTCAAAGCAATCATTAGAATGAAATTTTTGACACATGAGACATTCCACTGCTCTAATTTTAATGTTATTTTCCTTCAGTTTCAACAGGTTAATCATACAAAGCAGTAATGCAGAGTCCAGTAATTTTCATCGAACTTTGCACCAAAGCTATTGAAAACAATAGTTCAATCCCTTTGCGTTCTTTTCAAACTTTATAATGAACACAAGCACATTAGATAATAAAAAATGTATAGGTATGTCTTGTCAATATATTAAATCATGAAACCGTTACCCCGCATTCTAACAACAAATCAATTTTTTATTACAACTTTCTGTTATTCATAAAATCTCAGCAACAAATAAAACAATAATGAAGGCATCAGTTTTTTTCACAAACCTTAATAAACAGGTTAAAATTAATTCATACGTTTACGTGAGAAATCTAATTTATAAGGTAAAATTGCTCGTCCATGATGGATTCCTCGAGAATATGATAAACCACGCTACCTTGAGGCACTTTACCGTTCGAGAGGTGATCATAGTGAAAAATATCCTTAGCCGAAAAAAAGAGACCAGCGCGTCGTTCACGCCCCGTTCTTTTCTGCGCAGCCGACAAAGACCGCTTCCGCTAAGTTATAAATTGTATTAATGAAGGAACTATTAATTATGGGGACGATAATTAATATTAAAGCCGAGACTTGCTGACGTGGCCTCTTCATTTCCTCGTTTTCACGCGGAAAACCATCCTCGTGTAATGCACATGGACCCGGTACACCGTAGCAGCTAATATACTTGTATAAAGTTACTTTGTGAGTCAAAGTTCCACGTTTCCTTATGAAGCTCTGGCGAATTCTGTATCGTGCGGTTTGCTTTGTTCAATATTGGTTAAAGTGATTGTGTCTGATTCTGAGTCATTATATGCAGTTAAACTCTTAAAGATAAATCCTCGATTAATTTTTAAAGTTGAGTAGTATATGTTTCAAAATTAACATGTAGGTACCAATTGATTACATTGAGTGAATACACACTTACACCTAATTCAAATTACGAATTCTGTTTCTCTTAATAGCTTGTCCATTAAACATGATATTTAATGAAATTCAATCTTTCACGGACGATGCGTTGTGATGAAAACCATAGTTCAAATTTTCATGGCGAAAAAAAATTCAAACAATTACCTACTTCGAAACATTCATCAGTTTTTCCATGCTATTAATCACCAGTACGTAACACCAAATCAAATCAAAAACGAAATTTCAATTCATTCTACCTTCGTATCAATAAAAAATATTATCACCCCATCAAATGAAAAACGCCAAGTTTAATTTTATTCCACTTGCACGTCAAAAAAAGAATTCATTATCCGTGCTATTAAAAATCGCGAAAAATCACCGTTCAAATTATTTATTACTCAGCCAATGGCCTGGAATAAAAAGTGTCTCTCGATAAATTTACATATAGAAAAGTGGGAGCGAAAAAATGAGGTGAAAAAAGGACGAGTGCCGTGAGTAAAATGGACGTGACCTTCCGAAATGGCGCAACATTCGATTCAATTTAAATTGGCATTTACTGCAGCGCTGAAATAATGGCGCGGCCTTTTTTATTGGACAATTGAATGTTCATTAACGTATCAGGCGTCAATCGGGGAGTTGCATTCGGCTGCACCTGCTGTCCAGTCGCCGTTTGTCCTCGATCATTTCGGTAACGAGTGGGAATAATAATATTAACGGCTATAGGGGTCTCGTTGCAACGACACCGTCGTCGATAATTCAAACGCTCGCGATCGTGTAGTATTTACGGAAGCACCGTTTCCGGTGCATAGTAACAACCCTTCACCCCCTGACGAAAATAAATTAAGACCCGACCTTTCGACGTTCCATCCACACAGAAGAATTTCCCTGCGTTTTTCTTGCCCCTTTCGTAAGAATAACCTGGGAGGTTTTAAGAACCTCCTTTTTAATTTAAGAACACGCGAGAGAAGAATTTCAACCCAAGTTTGGAATCACTCTGTGAATTAAGGGAAGCAGGTGTTGGCAAGTAAACGATGTCGAGCAACTCTTTCGTGTGATGTGATGTTGAAATTTATTGAAATGGAGAACTCTAATCAACGGTCACAATATTGACACTTCTATTTTTTGGGGCAAGTTTTTGTTCATTGTTCTTATGTTTTGAGAGTTTAACCCTGATATAGATTTTTAAGGGGAGAATTGTAGAAGAATGGAGGAGGAATAGTGAAATGAATGATAAGAAAGGGTACTTAAAGTTATATAAAGTCGATCAGAATTTCGCTTTACCTTTCACTGGAATAAGTGACATCCTGTGAATATTTTTCCACGAATTCTATTTTAAATTATCAAATGAGAAGTATAAAATTTGCAATTTTAATCTATTTGTTAGCTGTTCTCTAGCTTTAATTGTACCTTGTAACTTTAAAAAAGAAATTATTTATTTGATTTAGTAGGCTTTTTAAAATTAACTAAGAAGTTCGTATGGTTTTGAATTTCTTCACTTAGAATCGTTTTTTGCCTAAAAATTCCCCTTCACTTCCAGATTTCTATTGATTTCATTCACTAAATCGTGATTAGTTTACTCTTCCCGCCTTTCGAAATATATTTCACATTCATTTCCAGTTCTTAATTAAAACTTCCACATCGCTGAAATTTTTCTACTTTCTTGATCTTGGCCTAAAGACGCCTACCATTTTGCATAAAGACGCCATCAGCATTTGACCTAAAAGAATCTATTATTCAGCATAATTCACTAGTTTGCCTGCATCTTTGTCTTCCACACTTACGAACGAACTCTAAAGCATCCAACGACTTAAAAGCAAAGACCAAATCAGGTCCATGTAAATTTCAAATCTTCAATTTGCAATTCATTACATACTTCAAGAGAAATCATATAAAATTTTCATAGAGAATGCCCCTCGTTTTTTTACAATACACATAAAGAAGACATAAAATTGAAATAAATATTTTTGATCTCCTACCAAGATCAGGTCAATATTTTCTAAACTTTCATTTTTTTTTGTAGGCAAAAGTTACGAAAACCGTAGGAAAAAGCATATATTTTTTAACCGACTGCCATTGTATATAATTTTATTTTAAATTTCTGATCGCAGTAGGCGCGATAACGACACTCATAATGTTTAAAAAAACGTTTGGTTCAATGTTTTCTGACCAATAATAAAACCGCCAGGCTTGAGACACGTCAGCAAGAATTTTCATATGACGACAGCTTATAACTCTGAAAGTTGTGTACATTTTAAATCATCCTTAATGATTTTAAACAGCCAAAAGATGAATAAAAGTGTACCTAAAGAAAACACTAATATTGCATCTTTTCTCGTCGCCTAGAAAAAAAATCATGAAATCTAACTACTTTCAATTTTCCAGAAAGTGGGTGGCCAAATTCAGGCTTCTGAATAAAAACAGCATTATTTTCTCTTCCGTTGAAAAATTAATTACCATCCTGATTCGAGGTCGGATAATAAATGGATGTTTAGGCAAAAACACTGTTGAGCAAAAGTTACTCGGCTCGAAGCTGGCGAGGGAAATAATAAATGAGGTTCCAGATCAGATGAACAGTTCTATTACGCTTGTTCATTCATTATTTCCGTTCCTTGTATTCACAGAATCAGGTCAGACAGAATTCGCGATTCCAGGCATGATGCATCGCCACCGTCGATAGGTATTGACGCGGGAAAAATTGCACGGAACCCAGAATATACAATCTTATTCCATTTCACGAGGAATCGCGGGAAGTCTACTTTCCCTCGCTCCGCGATGCTGAATTCTGATGTAGAACGTTTTGCGATGCTGCAGCTGGATAAATAATTAAGTAACATTGACCGTTACTCTGATAGCTTTCCAATTTTTCTTCAGTTTCTCCTGCAATTTCGGAGCGCAGAACATTACACAAATCACGTGGATTGATTCCTGATCTGGTCTGTCCAAGAATCGAATATTAACTGTATATGGAAAGTTTTATAACAGCGTTTTCTTGGAAAATACCAATTCCAAAATTAATTCTTAAAAAAACGAATTCGCTTCTAGATTCCCACTTGTTGGCAGATTAAATTTCACTAAATATTGATCAATCTACAGAGCGTATAATAGGATTAAAGATTCTGGCTTGTGAACTAAAAGCGTGAATACGTACAAAGTTTGCAGATTCATATTTATTAGAACGCTTTTGTTTCTTTGTTTCGTGAACTCCATTAACCGACCAAAGGACTTAATTCTGTAACACCCTGTACAACCGTAACGGGTCGTCGATCAATATCATATAAATGCTTTTGTCTTATCCAAGAGTACAGTTGCCAATTCATCGAATGGGTTCGTTATTCTGCACCGAATATTGTGTTACACGACCGTGTATGGAATACTCAATGTGTTAGAAAAATCAAATCAGAATTTATAGCTTTCAGAGGAATCGATTGTCAGTTTCATAGGTCAACTTTCTGACCTATACTACCAAGCATTTTTTATTCAGTTTAGCAAATATCGCGTACCTCTAAATCTTCTCCGTTTTCTTTCTAACATTTCGTAAATAATAAAATAAAGTTAATTTTGGAGAACATAAGATACTTTTAATCTTATACAAAATTCTATAATAAATATATAAAGTTCCAAATGCATTTACAAGACTGTTACTTCGAATGAAAAATTAATATGACATAGATATAATATGAAATAAATAATATTTCAATGAAGGATTTATAATAATCCACGAGTTGCATTATCAAGGTAATTTAAAGAATATATTCTCATTTTGTACCAAAGCGAAATAAACTATTTTAAAATGAGTTTTGATTTAAAGAATATGAACTGATTTTATATTAAAACCGAATTTCAAAATACAAACTAACTGTCTCAAGTAAAATTATGTAAAACCGTCAGTTTTAAATACGACACACAATATCTCAAAATATAATTATTATCAACTAATATACTCATTTTACACCTTAATAACTATCCTCGTCATTGTTTTCTGTCCACGTCAGTAACTTTTTACTTGCAGTCCGAATAAAAAGCACGTAAAAGCTCACACGAACTACTCTTTTCATCTCAATAGCCTTAATTTCGTACGAGCACGCCTCTTCTTTTGACTTTTATTACGAACTTAAAACTATTTCAAACTCGCTGAACCTTTGTCAGAAAAAGTGTCTTTGTGCCTCAATAACGGCAACACAGTAACAAGGCTCAGTGATGTAATTGACGATTCATTGTTAATAAACCACGCAGAACTTAATTTTCCTTCCACTAGGACGAAATCTTTGGAATTTTTCTCGTTGCAACAATCACGAAATCTTGAGAGATAAGAGGGAGGAAGAGGGTGCAGAGGGGGCGATATTTATTACCTCTTCAGATATCGCAATATTAAAACTTTATCGTTGCCCAAGTAACGTTATATCCTTTATGACGACTTACAACGATTGCGCGTAATTTTTACGATGGAATAAGCATTTTACGAGGCATCCTGCTTATTGCAAATTGTAATGCACTCCTGGGGTTGGAGAATTGCAGCGGAGCCAAGAGCGATTGCGCCAAAAAAGAATGCAGGCAGAGCGGCTAAAATAAAGAGGAATGAAGAAGAATAACTCCGGCTGCTTCCCTCCTCTTTTCCCGGCCCTTAGATCCTCGTAACGTTCTACTAGGAAAACAAACGAATCGTGCGCCGAGTGATGCATTGCGGTCACCTTTCGTCGAGAAATGGAATGTAATTTTAAAGGGGAGAAATTAAAGTCTAAGCGGCGAGTCTCTCCTTGAATGCCAAGGTGAGAAATTAAAAGAGTTCAGTGGTGAAAGAGGTTGTAAGATTGATTTCTCTTCCTTTATAAGGAAATAATTATTTCTTTGGAAGTTTTATCTGAAAATGAAGAATCGTGCAACTGGTTCAGTCGTAAAATTAATCCTCCCCACTTCAGGGATGCCTCTCAAGCCCACCAAACTTCCAATCAAACTTAAGCACTGATATTATTGAAGTTTATAACAGTGACAGAGTTCGTGACTCATGGAATTAAATGAATGATTGATTTTTAATTTGCTATACGTTTAAGCAAAATATCTCTGATTGGATTACTTGCGAATAAATTGTCAGAACGAGTTTTGTTAGCCGAGCGAAATCGAGGATAACGTTTACTTAACGTTCTAATTTTATTCTGATGGTAAAAGTTTACATTTATATGTATTTATTCATTTAAGTAACTTAATTTAAAGAGCGTAATAGATACTGAAAACGTTAAGGTAATAATTTATATTTTTATATAAACTTATAAATACATTTTATTAATTTTCGCTACGTAAAGGAGCGAAATCGTTCCTTTTTTCATTAGTAATTTCAATCTACGAATTACCACTCCACCTGTTCAGCAAAGATTGCTGCATTAAGGCGGAAGCGTTTATTGTTAATTTTCACATCGAGAAGGCAAGTGTGTTCCAGGTAGCTCCGTCGATTCCCATGGCCGCTATAACGGATACCGTTTACTCTGTGCTCTAACGCACTCCAGCGTGGAAGGGTTGAAAGTGCACGCGGGGGTGCAAATGAAGTACGACGGGGAGGCCCGGACAGGAGCTTCCTAATTGCCCGCGGGTCTCCGTCGACTTGCTAATTTCCATTCGCTCGCACATTTACAGAAAGAGGCGCGATAGGCCACCGCTGGTGTCGGGGATGTCGAGAGCGGGAGAGAGACGATGCTCGATGCTGAACGAGGTGACAAACACAGGGAGAGAGCACGGAATTGTGGAAGGAGCGACGCGGAAGCAGGTATCGCGACGGGCAAGGAGGAGGCAAAGGAGGAAAATAGAATAGAATAGGCAAGGAGCTGGAATAAAAGGGGATATGTAGAAAACACAGTGGGAGAAAATGTGGAAAGGAGAATATGCGAACACAGTATTACACCGTGCAAACAGGAAAAAGATGGGAGATAAATTGGAAAACGAGAAACTGGAATATCGGAGGGGTTGCAATGGATGAGAAAATGAGGAAGGTTTGCAGGGTAACAGAAAGAGAAAGAGAAAGAGAACGTGGAATCAGGGCGTGGCAGGAACGAGAAGATGGGAAGAAATACCTCACAAAATTACCTTTTTCAAAAAAAGGTACAAAAAAGAGCGCCAAGTATATAATCCCATCAAAAAGGATCCCATTTAAAAACATTGTCGTAAATTAATAGCTTTACAAAACTAATGATATACACCAATTGCGCCAATTATCGCAATGACTATTTATACAAACAAAAAAATGTATCAAATAATAGTAAACAGATATATTTTTATACAAATAAATATTTTAATACGAATAAATATTTTATTCAAAATAGTTGGCGCTGCTCTCTGAAAAAAATGTTAAGTGTCTTGGTTAATAAATAAAACAAGGCCAGACTTATTGGTTGAGACATATTTATTCAGTTTAGCAACACCAATTCCGAGAGCAGCGCCAACTATTTTGAATAAAATATTTATTCGTATTAAAATATTTATTTGTATAAAAATATATCTGTTTACTATTATTTGATACATTTTTTTGTTTGTATAAATAGTCATTGCGATAATTGGCGCAATTGGTGTATATCATTAGTTTTGTAAAGCTATTAATTTACGACAATGTTTTTAAATGGGATCCTTTTTGATGGGATTATATACTTGGCGCTCTTTTTTGTACCTTTTTTTGAAAAAGGTAATTTTGTGAGGATTTCACACATTTTGTAGTGTTTATTGATGACTGGATAATTTTTTCACCCCGTCGAGGTTATTTTTTTTAATTAACAATATATTATATTGTCGTCCAAACTACGCACACCTGCAAAGCTACAAGACAATTGGATTTGTGGAATTGGTTTAAATTTGAGTTTTCAAATATGAAGCAAACATACAAGAAGCACACAGAGGATCGAAGCTGAATAAGAGTTTAATTAAAGTTTAATTAATATTATACTATATTACAATAAATTTTTTTTCTAACGTAGATCACACTGCATCATCTTGTGCTTCAGTTATCTGTAAATAAATATATAAAATCCACATTTTAGTTACAATATAACTTAGAAGTTTTAGAAGAATGGTGGAATTTTCCTATAGTAAGCGTGGAGACTACATAATGTGTCCGAAGGAGGTGAGAGCGTATGGCAGAAACTCTTGTTGAAGGAAATTTAAATGCTAATGGTAATTTATCAAAAATGAACGAAGAGCTCCAATATATTTAACGCACAATTTATTGGTGTTGGAATAAAATTAATTTAATATGTTCATTAGTGAATTTAAATATTGGTAATGTGAAACTAATAAAATTAATGATTAGCGTGGGAACTACTGTAGATTTTAATAAAGTATTACAAATATCTTTCATAAAAGATTAGGAAGTATCGAGGGAGATGCATTTTCAGCGTACTTTTTTTACTAATGTAACTTACTTTACACTGCAAGCACTACGCCATAATTTTCTTAATTCTTAATGCTACGCTAATATGAAAAATTTTGTCAATTTACCTTATTTGGCAAATTTCCAGAAACTTGTGCGAAACAAGATGCTTCTCTGTCTATCTAACTAAATGTAAAAATAGTTTTGTTGTATAAAAACAATATATTATTTTATAGAAACTTGTGGGAAAGAAGATGCTTCTCCGTCAAACCTTCTCCGGACAACTTCCAAGTCTGTGCGTCCTCTCCGTTTCCATAAGCTCTGCATAAATAGTCTATTAAAAAATTTTTGTGACTTACCTTGTTAATTGAGACAATAATTCAGTGTCCTCTATGGTGTAAAAACTCCTGTCACTTAAAAATTGTTAACTAGTTTCCTTATTTCACACTTGACAGGTTATAACTGTTTGACACTAGCTAGGTTACGTTTACCTCGACAGTTCTGCTCTCTGCTAGCTGTCACGTGACAACGATTTGTTACGCGATTGGCCGAAACCTTCAGCGAATCAGCGACGTGGATATTGGACATTTCCTCTCCCTTTCATGTTCCCCTCTTGCCCACACTTGACGATGACGATTCTTAATTCTTCAGAACATGAAATTCGGCAAATTGCAACTTTACATCAAAATATCTCAGCTCCTAAGGCACGTAGGAACAAAACGAAGACACTTTTCTTATGTAAATCAAACCCAATCTATCCATTAAGACCATTCAAAGTCTAATCGGATCAGCCGTTATTGAGATTCGATAATCTCAGGGTACTTGATAGCGCGGCGTGCCGTAATAGATACACTCTGTGTCTCGCGCTGCGCATATATCTATATATATACTTGGCGCGAGACACTACCGTGTCTCTTGATAGAGCAGATGAAAGTGTGGAGGGAAGAATTTAATAACAGAGGGTCCAAATATCCGAAGGGGAGAATAATATAGAATGGTCCAGCCGAAGGAGAGAAACTGTGAAAGTGGAGGTTAGTAGGTCAGAAGAACGAGGAAGAGAATGTAAAAGAAAAGAAAATAAGAATGTGGAAGAGGAAAGAGTCGAAAGAGCTTTCAATGGAAACTCGAAGAAGATAAACCTTGTAACATCAACATTTTTTACTCAATTCGTCAAAAATTCAATAGCAAAAGATCCACTTAAAAAATTTGCTGCCATAAAGTCAAATATGATTTTTTATTTGAAATATAAGTGTGAAAATCAGCAATCCCTTAAATATTTCCTTCAAACATTCCTCAGTCTTTAAATAATTTACAGAAAGCCTTATAAATTTGTGATAGAAATAAAGCTTTCGCGCCACTAGAAACCATTTAATCTTGGCAGCTATGTTTCCTCCTACAAGAAAATAAATGCAGTGATAAATGGAACGAGACAAGAAAAAACGGATGTATGGAAATCCTGAAATTAAACGAGGTTCTGAAAATAGCGCGACACCCACTTTGTCGTGAAAATTTGACCAAGTTTCAAACCACCATATCGATTTACCGACGACAGCTGAACTTGTTTCACATATAGAGATTGCAGAGTGGATACATTCAAACAATCCACGCTGTTGGAAAATTTCAACGTGATTTCTCGACAAAAAGCTGAACGAAAGTTGCTGAACAGCTTTTATGCTTTTGAATTGCTTCAAGCAAAATGTTGAATGTTACAGTACCTATGGTCCATTAATTGCAATTTGAAGGTACTTTCCACACTTCATTTCTATCAGAGGAAAATAGGAAGGTACTCCCTTCTTCTCACTTTTTACCGTCCAAACGAGAAATAATGTATTATTTGTACAAAACCGTAAACCGATAATTTAATTACCACGCTATACACGTTATTACAATTACGGTTACGATCTTCTAAAAACCGAGGTTTATGATTTGAATATCGCTATGGTTAACACATTCTGTACTATCATGGAATATGTGGCTTTCAGTTGAACCTTAGTAATGGTTAAAAAAAATTATAATGCAATGTTCTCTGAATCTATAAACCTGGACGGTAATTTTCAGTATATGAGATTCATAACGTTGCCACAGAAAATTGCTAAATCTAGCTAAACAAATCTCCCAGGGTCTAAAGCTTGTATTAAAAGGTAAAATTTAATACTGTAGTAATTATTATGTAAGTGCCAAAAAATAACAAATAATTTTTTTTGTGGAAACGGATGTGAATTCGATAGCGAAAGTAATAAGCGTAATAAGTGTTAAAACAATTTATTTTAGCTGCTAGGGCTATCGAAAGATAGATCTCTTCTGTAGTGAAAAACGATTGTTTCTATTATAAACGATATACGTAACTGCCAAAATGAATAGATATGCGTTTTTTGTTTCTACTGAAAATTTTAACTGCTGCCACGTAAGTACATCCTTTACCATTTCATCTCCTCATTTCAACTAAAGATGAAAAACTCTTACTATTACGTAAGCATATAAACTAAAAGAAAGTAACCAGGTCAACTTGATATTCCACATTCAGAAATATCTTTCACTTCATATTTCCATTTCACCAGACTTCTGCACAGTTAAAGTCTTTTCACACGTGTCAGTTTTGCAATTCACGACTGGAATTTCACAGGCATTCACACCACAGAGAGACCATTGCCTAAACTTTATCCAAGGGCTGAGAAAGAAGAAACATGCCGGAAATACCAGTTACAAGCCACAAACATAAAACCAGGGCTCGAAACAGTTCTGGAACTCTTGTTTGTAAAAAAATTTTGTTAGAACTTATATGTTTCGTTTAAGCAAATATCTGTTCCTATGGAATTTTTATTGAATGAAATGTTACCCTTAGGAACATCTTTAAGAAGTGCTGTCATGGAACAGATATTTTAGAACCTACATATATAATAAAAGTTCCATGGAAACAAGTTATACTAGGAAATTTATTAAAAAAGGTTCCATAAGATAAAGAAAAGTACGTATTATTTGACAATATAATATCATATTCTTCATGTTTATTTAATAAAAGGTATGAAAATCATAACATAAGTAATTAATAGTTTCATAACAAGTAAATATTGAAGAGAAAAGAGAACATATCAAGAATAATACCCAAATAACATTTTTTTATAATTTAATATGACCCAAAATTCATAAAAATTCTATAATATCAGCGTAGAAATTATCTACGTAGGTAAATATTACAAATAAATAACACATTCAGAATATGAATTGAATTGTAATAATATCTTATTATTCATTGAATACTATTCAGTATTTGTTACAACGATCGATAACTTTCTTTAATATTGATGAACAAAATATCTGTTCTTGTTATAGAAAATTTTTAATTTTTTATATTATAAATTCCATTCTAACTTTTATTTTCAAGAACTTTATCGGTTCTCATAATGTGAAAACATTTTTAAAAAAATTCCACGGTCCATGTTTCAAATAGAACCTATCAAAAAGTTCCAGAACTCTTTTGAACCCCGCATAAAACTGTCTCGCGTGGAAACGCCCTTAGGTTCGCTCGAGTTGTACGACGCGACGCCTCCAGTCGCCCGATAAACGACCAATGGACCATGGACCGACCAATAATTGCATACTCTCTGGATAAACAGGGATTAACAATTTCGGTTGAACAATTCGTGCGCGCAACGGTCAACTGATATCGGTCGAATTTAATTACACGTGAAATACAGGCTCGTTAGTTTTGGATCAATCTCTCTCTTATAATAAACGCTGAGTTTCTAATTAACGAGACCAATAATGAACAGATATTCACTGATTTTCAATATTCCCGCTCGGCGCCCCGCCGTGTCTCGTCATCGCCGCGCGTTATTCGATCCGACGTTTCTTCCCCGCTCTGCAACCGATTTAATGGCGCCGTTTTTATCGCTGATTTCATACTTGCAACGTTGCTCCGTTCGCGACCATAATTATTTGCAAATATCGTTCTGGCGCGCGAGCCTGTTCGGCAAACACTGCTCCGCGGATGAAAGTAGAAAAGTTACGTTTAATCTCGATCCGACATGATTGAACGATCCAGGTGGCGGGGATTTCGCGAGAAGTATTTATTTACTCGTTAAATGTTTGAAAGGTTTTAAATACAAATGTGCACAGGGTAGTCAAATATGCGGAAATATTTTGGCTGCAAGTGTGCGCGATTTCTCTTCTGGAAGAAATCAAACGTAGAATTGTCAAAATTAAAGTATTGTAAGGTTTTCGTTATCGAAGTATCTTTCTGTCCGAAGCATTTATTATTCTGACAGAGAATATTTGTATAAAACGTCCCCTCTGTTATCGAGATTTCGTCAATAACTGTCAGAATTAATGAATGAACAATTTGTTTATTTAAATTCAATGGGAATTGAATTAAATGGTTTAAAATCAATAGGGGATGACGCGTTTATTCAAATTGCCCAGGAATTGAATTACACTATTTAAAATGTATAAGGGGTAATCTATTTATTTAACTTGGACAGGAATTGTATTAAACTATTCAAAATGTATAAGGTGTAATCTATTTATTTAAATTGAACGGAAATTGATTTAGCTTGTTGTAAAAACTTTATATAATCCGGACGGTGCACGTTTATTATGGGCAATAATAATTATTATGTACATTGTGTTATTAAACTTCTACTTCCTAAGATAAAGTGGTCGACTGCTAGTACTTCATGATTTCCAGAATTTCTCAGAGGGCTATTGAGAAATTTGTGACCAAACTCAATTTTCAAGGTTTCTATTTAATTGTGATAGTATCTGCCATATTTTGAGAACTTTTTTAGCAGGTTGATCTTTGCACAAAGACCACAGAACAAAAAGCAACATTTATAACTGCTAAGTACATCTTTTTTTACACCCAAAGGTAAAATTTACTGAAAGAGTTTTCAGCTCGAGATCTACCTTTTATTAACCACCACGCTAAAAAGAGGAGTCAGAAGTTTAGACGATAGAAAGTTTCTCTAATTGCAAGACGTCTGTAAAGATTATGCCAACCAGATCATCCAACACTTTCTCTACCTCAAATTTTCATATTCGCAATTGACAATATTAAAAAGCAAACATCGAATTCAATAAAATATTACCAGAAGGATTCTACTAAATCTTTAAACTGCAATTCAATGTTTGCCTTATTACGATGCTTCCTTTCGATGAAATACAAAATCGAGTTGCCTTCTTTCCTCCAAAATTCCAGACTCATGACTCTTGTTCAATAAAATTTCACTTCATCACGATGTTTTCTAATGTCATAATTAAATACGATTGTTGGCTGCGGCCAATGCCTCGAAGTCTGTCGAATATTTCCGTCACGTCGATGAGGGATCGTTATCGGCCGACGGAAACGTAACTATTGATTGAACCATCATTTATCATGTTTTCCTCCTCTATAAAAGGCACAAAGATCGCGTATACGTGTTTGGAATATCATATTTAGTTATCCCGCTCGAGAAGAAACGATTTATCACGTTCGATCCCCTTTCATTGTCCAGCTCTTTATGTACCGTGAAATAAGCTGCTTCCTTTAATGCGTACGTTCAACCTATGAATGCAAGAAGCCACCGTTTTTTGCGTTTCCAACTTTACCTAAAACAAATTTTCGGGTCACTTTTCTGTAGAATAGTATTACAAAACAATAGGAACTAAAAAGCCAAGGAACCAAACAGTGCACCTTCTTTAATATAACATTGCTTCATGAATTCCTTTTTTTCTTGACACTTCAAATTTTCTAATATTACATATGTCTTTTTACCGTTCCTTTTTGAGAAATACTAAGATAACTTATAGGTAGCTTATTTTTTAATGATCACGAGAATTTTTTTTATTGTCAATTTCTTTTACAAACATGATAAAATGTCTAAGAATGGACTTTCAGGGTTCAAATTTGAATAAATTAAAACGCTGACCTATGTTTTCGTAATAAAACATTTTCCACGTGCACCGTTTTTATTTTATTTTGTATCTCGACGAAATACACATGAAAACACACGAGGTGCTTGCAAAAACGTAACATTTGGAGACAAGAGGTAATTTATACCAAAAAATGTAATAAGAACGAGGTTTAATAAGATACATTCACCATCGTGTAAATGCCCCACTATTTTTACTCCGCTCGTGTTTAAGCGCATTTCTGTCTAGGCGTTAATTACCACGTCATACGGAGGAAAACACGTAGATCCATTTAAAAGCGTAGTAAACCCTGTGTAATTAACGCAGACAAGGATACTGCCTGAAAATTTTTGACTTAATTACCCACGTAACGGAACAATACATGTAAGATTTAATCTTTAATCGACGCAAATATTTCGGCCTTCCCGAATGTTCGGATTTTCCCTTTGTAAAAATTTACGCTCGAAACGCGTTTTGTTTAGGTGGCCACGTTTCACGTACGAATAAAACACGTCTCTTTATTCGGTGAAAAAGGGGATTGGAGGACGTCCTGCAAATACCGAAAACAACAATTGCAAGAATATTTACATTCTACGTGATGCAACGTACAACTTTGCATGAAACAATAAAAAGCATCGTCCTTTGCCAGCGACTACTCCGATTCATCGTCACCACAAACTATTCGCCAGCCCGGGCGCCATCGAAACCGAGCCCCGCAATGCAGCAAAAAATAAAACTGATCTCTTCACAAGAAACGCCCCATAAAACCTGCAGCAATAATCCTCCAACCCTCCCGCAATTTTCTATAAATTTAGAAAATCTGGTCGTTCGCGAAATTGTCTCCTCGGAACTGAACTGCACATTTGGCCAGTTTGTCCATTAATCGGCTCGTTTAATTCGTGCACGTTTGAAAAAAAGGGAAAATGTATTTACTTTAAATGTGCCGGACTGAAAATGATATTTTTTATGCTTCAGAAAATATGGAAATATTGGTAAAAGTGAAGTTAGAGGGAGCAACAGTTCTTTCAGAATTTGAAATTTAGTTTCGCTTCGTTTTTATGGAATATAAGATATTCGGTATAATAATATTGCCGTTTTATTTCAAGATACGTTCTGGTTAGTGTTTTGTGAAATTAGAAAAATTCTGTCTAAGGTGGCTGCGTGTGTAATTGTCCACCAAAATTCCCACCTTTTGTTTATTCAATTTTTACAATTTCTATTGTGAGTTTTCCTGGAAACAAAAACAGTTGTCCATATTTACACTTTCTCCCCTACGATCCATCAAAATGTTACCCGCATTTTTTCACATACTTCTACAGTGAATTCCTACCCCGTGGATGGATTTCTTCACCCCTACTGAAAGATGCTTCCACCGAGAACAGAGCTTCTTCTAGAAAAATGTCACGGCGGGCCTTTATATTCTTCTCGCGTAAGGCTTCGCGTATGCAGAAAATTCTGTGCGCACAGTCTATCGGATGTCTGTTCGTAGATGGGAAAGAGGACATCCAGATAATCACGCAGATGGGGCACTTCGAGACATTCCCGCTGAAGACGCGGAAGTTCGTTGTACGGTCGCCTGATGATTCCCCGAATGGTATTGATGTTGCTGCGTAATTAACATTGCACGTGGCGCAGCACTGCTCTGCTAGAAACTTCGCGGCCTTCCTTTGTGTGCTGGATGGAACCTTAGAGCATATATATGCTCTAAGGATGGAACAGACGCACCCGGCCTTTCGCCTATCAGGTGAGGACGTACACCAGTGGACACCGATACTTTCGCGTAACAGAAATAACTGTTGCTTTTCTTTCACTAGCTGTTGAATGGTTGCGCACAGTCGAATGCCGATAAAAGGGAGAGGCTATAAAGCTTTTCTCCGAATAAACTATTAACCCTTCTCCCCGAGGGGGAGGATCTTCCGGTAGGTTTTTGCTATGCAAACAATGTTCACCGAACGATCAGAGTTTAACGAGGAAACGAAACGAGTTTTTGAAGCATAATTGTGTGGTTGATTAGCTACGTTCGCGAATGCTTCAATTCTTCAGGCGAAATGAAATGGCGGCCTTTGAAACGGCAAATATGGATTTTTACGTGTAACTGTTTGGTTAGCGAAATTAAAGCGTTCCTGAAAAACTGGGGCGTATCACAGTACTGGAGATATTGATTGCGATATACGAATAAAGTTAACCCTGGGAATCTTTATTCGGCACGTGATGAATAATTATTTTAACTTCTATTCGGTATTCGAAATTTTTATATAAATAAAAAAATTTCCACTTGTCTGATCACTTATATTGCTGTTGTTATTAATATCTACTTAGAAAATATTATTGCAAAAATGTGTAGCTCACTATCTTGGCCAAAATAAGTTGACATGAATCATTTTATATTAATAAATATGCCATGAATATGATCCAATAAATATTTCCAGTATTGTATTTAGTATAGAATATTGTGAATTGTCGCAATCATAGATAAATAACTCTTCGGTGGGTACGTATTTAAATTTGAATACAAACTCGAAACTAGGAGCTAATTACAGATTTTTTTTAGTTAATCGGTAACTTCTAGTGATCGAGTGTGTGACCACTCAAAAGTACATGTACCTACCTATTGAAATATTTCTTATTACAGTTTTAGTAAAATACGAAAAAAATATCGTAGGTCTAGCGTGCTACCCAATCGGTGCAAATCAAACAAAACAACTGAATGGATTGTTGAAGCATAATAGTGCAGGTGGTTCGTTGTAATCGAAAAAGTTAACATTTTTCTCTGCATGACTTTCGTTGTAATATTTGCACTTCAATCAACGTTTGGGAACATATCTTTCAGCCTGAGTATTACTATAGACGTATTTTAATCTATATTAAAAACCTGCTGAGCAGTAAGTAAATTTTACGAAAATTTTTCAAGCAGTATGAAAATTCAAGTAATCAAGGTAAAAGCGTACGATTCAATTTATAAAATTCCCAATGATTAAACATGCAAAATCGTAATCTTTTAAGAGGATATGAAATAGTTTGATGCGAGATTGAAGGTAATATTATCTAATAAAATTGTAAGTGGTTAGGTACAGAAAATTAGAGGATTAATCGAATTGCTTAAAAGGAATTTTTCTTTGATCAATTTTACAGCATAGCATAGAACGGATTTACTGTATTTATTTACTGTAGTTATAAATTATGATAGATAGATAATGAGATTTTTACCAGAAATGTAACAAAAGGTCATAGATAGCCAAGAAAAATATTTCAATTGAAAAGACTTCTAATATATTTTTACATATGATAAAGGCTTTGGTTGAATAAAGCGAACAAACTTTTCCGCCGACCTAATAAATTTGATAGATTAATTAAAGTTTTAGGACGTGCTCTCGTTTTCATACTTGTCATCCCAACCCTGAATCGAATATTGTAAACAATTCTATAACGACTTTAAGGATGAAGATACCGATATGACATCGTCAGGATGTTACCTAGCATTAAGAAAGTAGATCTCGACTTACAGGAAACGTAATCCCGCGCGGTGGTTGGTCTACCCTTATTAGGACTTAACAGGTTTCCCTCGGAGCCTCTTGACACCTTTTCTTCGATTCTGCCTTCCCAGGTTGCTACGACGTTGCTAAGGGACGCTTCTAAAGGACTACGTCCATTCGACTCGTATTTCCATCATTCTGCCGACGATAATCACCGCGATGCCAATGCAACGTCTTTCATTCAATGAGGAAAAGACGCTCAATTACGTGTAGAATTATTAGGTCGAAGAAAGTCTTTGGAAAATCATTCTTTTATAATACTGTTTTAAAATTTCGAAGGTAAGTGGATGCATTATAAGCCACAGAAGAATGAAATTCGTTGGCTTGTTGGTAAAACTGACCGATTTCATCATCCTAAAATCCTTGAGGATTAACAGAACAAATTATTATACTTTGCAAGTATTTTACAACAGTAGATTAATCGAAATCTATATATAGTGGGAAGAACTTATGTACTTTGTAATGATTCTCAATTATTACCTAATTTATTACCTTATCCATTAAGTTTTCCTTTAATTAATTCCTAAACATCACCTGTTTCTATGGGCTCTAGACCTCAACAGCCCCTTAAATGTGGCACGTAGGCACGTTAGCGCAACCATTCACAAAATTACAAATTAAACAACAGCATTAGAGGAGATCCCCTTCTGTGTGACCCTCTTCTAATAATGTCCAATTGCAATCAATAGAAATAAAATATATACAAAGACATACAATGTAGGAATATAACCATAGTAAATAAAAAGTCGGTGTATATTATTCTATTTGAAGTGGTCAGCTGTACGAATCAAACCGCATACAAACACAACTCAATTGAGCAAATAACAAAAACGATGAAACTCCGCGCTACAATAAACTCGGGAGCCCATCTGGGTCGAAGTTTCCGCCCCGCGAGTTTTCGCCGGTTAAATAGAAATGAAAATACAGAGTTGGAGATAGCGAAGATGAAAGATAGTAACAACTCAAGAGCGGAAAGACAGAGAAACACAGAGAAAATGTAGAGGAGAGAAAGCTATCACCAGGCTCGCAAGGACCTGGTCGCCAAATGTTCCCGACGATGACCAGGCCGTGGCGAGACCTTGAAGCAGAATACAAAAAGAAAAAGCAGGAGTCATAAAGTACATAGTATGGAGTTGCAGAAAGTGGGAAATTAAAATAGAAATGCATTGGGAAACGGGAAAGGAGAACTAAGTAATACACATCTAAAAATGGCAGACATGGTGGCAGCGCCGCACAGTGTGCGATTTTGGACAAAAATCGCTAGACAGCGCAAATCTTGACCGATTTCAATGATTTTTTTTTTAAATACTCGTGAAGGGCTCGGCAATAACGGAGGGCTGCAGTAAATCCTGTATTTTTTGGTCTAATCTATAAAAAACATTATTTAGCATAACGTCACATAAAAACGTAAACTTTGGGAATTAAAGATATTAAATTAATTTTTTGTAAATTTAATATTAGCTATAAAATAAAAAATTTACTTCAAATTTACAAAATTTATGTTTTAAATAAACTGCTAAGTATAGCTGATTTAAATCTAATATTTTTAAATTTTATCTCAATTTTATTATTTTTTATTTTATATTAGAAATAAGAATAATATATATAATAAATAATATATATATTTTTTTTATTTTATATTAGAAATACATTGAATGTGCACACTGTGCGCCGTACCACCACATTCCTATTAGTTTATTACAGTTGTTCATATCGACAGGGTCGCATTTACCATAAGGCGCGTTTGGCGCAAACTGGGGCCACATTTTTCAACCTTACTTCTCGCAAACAACAGTATAAAAATCATCCCAGTTACAGTTGCAAAATAAAATACTTCTTTTTAAATATTAAATTCATAACATAAAAACTAGAGGCAGCTGAAAAATTTGTGAGGTCTCATAATGATTTTATGCCTACGGATATTTTCGTGGACTTACAATTTTTACTGAATTTCTATCTAGGTTCATGCTATCACTTTTATTAATGAGAGCAACTCTTCTGGGGCGGCGTTAATTCGCAGATCAAGCGGGGATGTCCGGCTGTCTAGCCTCCGTCAAAGTTAACGATCGCCTTAGTGTAATGCGGATCGTGAAACGGATACGGCCTAAGCCGGGCGCATTAAACTTTAAGCCGAGCTTTCCACGGTGACTTGGCTATCGATAGAAATACGTTCCGCGTCAGAGTCGTTCCTTTAAGGCGAATTTAGAAATCGACTCCCGGGAAATGCGATTCCCGCGGGAGTTCCTCGCTGCCCGAACGCCGGCAGAAAAAGAGAAAGAAATCGTGACGGTTCTTCCTTTATCAACGGGAGAACGCGCCCGACCCACTTTCCATCCAAGAAACTTTCGTCGAACATTATCCACTTCGCTTTATACAGGGCTGACTCTTAATTGTGATTGTTCACACTGAGGTAGGCGAATTCGAATAAGGAAAGGAATATAATGATATAAAGGTACATATACCAAGGCCCAAATGTTACGACACACTCGACATATTTGCGTTCTGTGTTCCAATTCAAACTGTGAAATGTGCAGGGCGTATGAAAAGTGATGGACACCAATTTTGGTATCAATAGAGCGTTTTTATTTAATTCTAGTTGAATGTACGAGTTTGAACTGCTCTTTTCATGGAGCAATTAGAAAAAATCATGGGTCAATTTCAAGATCTCTAGAATATATTCCAATAGTTTTTTTATTGAAATTTTATCACATTTTTTGTAAAAAAAATCTAGATCATCATATGATGAGGAAAAAACGAAGATAATCTTAAAAAATTGTAGCTTTTACAAATTTCAATATTAAAATATTTTGAGAAAAAAATAGTTTGTGAGTCAGCTTTGGAAAAATGGTATTTATTTTGCCAAACAAAAAAAACTTATGAATTCCAGTATAAGTGTACAAGGAATAATCAGAGTAATCTAACAAGTGCAGTAGTACTTACGAACACCCCTTCGTAATAATTACTACAAGTAAAACAACGGTTTTTCAAAAGTAATTAATAATTATTGCACCAACTCTGTGATTTCCATCGAACGCGTCTAGAGACACGATGTACTGCAAGTGTCGAGGGTCGATGAATTAACGACGTTATTGTAAATATAGGGGGATGGGGTGACTAGAAGATTAGATACATGTCTGACAGCATGAAAGGACTCTGACGAAGTCGTTAACAATGTCACTTCCTGAAAGGAAGTACCAGCTCACATGTTGCGGAGAAAAAGGTGGAAGGGACCGTTGAAGGTTGGGGAAGTTGGGAAATCGTGGCTGGAAGCGGTTGGAAAATGGCACGATGCAGTCGACGAGAGAAATAAAGGGAGTACAGTAAACTGTATGACGTGCAATATTTGGTCGTTTATCATTTCGTACAGTTTCAACTAAATTAACGCGCTGGCCACTTTAGCACTTTCCAGGGAAATTTCAAACGTTAATAACTTTTGATCTGAATCTAGTGCGAATTTAGGGGACGAGTTCAACTCTTTTATATGCAATTAGGCAAAATGGATCTTTTCACCGATAAGTTGAATACTGTTACGTAAAGATGACGATAAGATTAAAAATTTCTGATGTCACAATGCTGTTAATTTAATTAAGTTTCAAGTACTATAAATCAACGTTCATTAGCACATTAATAAAAAAAAATCATACCTTAAGTGCTATTGATTTTAAAACTCAACAATGGTATTTTTAAAAAGAGGCAGTCATAAATCGCTGACACTTTTGCATGGATCGCGTGAATCACTCTATTCGCTGTGGCTTCGGTTAGGTTAGTATTAAAAATATTTAAGTTCCATTTATTACAGGGTAATTAAATTTTATAAATGTATTTAACGTTAATTGAATTTTGTAAATTTAAAGCTTGTATAGATTCATTTATTATTTAATTTCATTAAACATATTTAAATTTCATTATTGGAGCGTAATCGAATTTTATAAATGTATTTAAGGTTAATTGAATTTTGTAAATTTGAGAGTTTCATAAATTTATTTAATATTTAACGAAAATATAGGAAGTGCAAACAATTTGAACGTTTCTGTTTATTACGATTACATTACGGGTTAAAGTTATTCATGTGAAAGAGGAATTGAATAACTGAAATACTTTTGCTATTCAAACTAAATAGTGAACTTTCCAACTCCAAGACTGCAACAAAGTGTTAACTGTAGTATGTAATTTGTTATTCTATCGAATAAGACCATCAAAATTTGGACATTTTATTAAAAAAACAAAAAGTAAAATTAACCTCCACATCTCCTCTACGCTCCTCCTTTAAAGAAATTATTGCCACCATGTCTGTCATACACTCATCCAAATTTTGAAAAATGATATTTTCGCATATTACATACTTGAAATAATGGAGATATTTGAGGTGGACAAAGTTGGTGGGACACCCTTTATATTCTTTCTATTACTTACCAAATCGCGTTTTCATTTTTTACTACTTTGCGCGAGTCTGTTTTCATCCACTTGTGGCTTCCAATTCCAAAAAATCGATAAAGAAATTATTATTAATAGGTGTCTTCCTCGCTTCTTTGCTTCACGTTAAACGAACACGTGAAGTGAAGGCCGTACCACAGTTAATATGCCCAAAAGGGGACACTTTCCCCTCAGCCAGTTCATAGCTCCCAACAAAATGTGTTTACCTGAATTGAACAAACACACTACGTGACACTTCACTCATCCTCATTAAAAACCTCCCCCAAAAATTAGCAGCATTCTAGACGCAGGGCAACACTGGAACTTAAGGCGTTCCTGATCGCGAGAAAGCCAGGACAAGGCTGGGGCTGGTGATGACGCTTCCTGCTAGGAAGCACTCGGTTACGAATTGCGGAAAAGGGGGCAAAGAGGACAACGGGAACGGTGGAAACCGGTGCCGCGCACACACCTGGAAAAAGAGGATACGGAGAGTTGGCGCAGCTCGAGAAACGACAGGGGGTCGCGAGGGGGTGTGCAAGGACTTTGAAGGGAAATAAAGAGTGGAAATGGAATGGCGGGGAGAGCGGCAGCAGGCTAGGCGAGATCGCGAGCGTGGTCCAGCTTTGTCCTTGATCGCGACAGTCTATTGAAAATTCACAGTGAAAATTTCAAACCCTGCCGGGGGACGATGAAACGCGCTGCCGACGATTCGCTACCCCCCCCCCCCCTCTCCTCCCTCCGCCACCAGCGCCCCCATCAACCTTTGTCCCGGTTGCTTTGAAATTAACGGCCGTCCGCCGCTCTATTCGATTGCACTGACACGCTAATCGAATAAGACTGTGTTTCAAGTGGGAACCAACCGAGTCGAGTTTTTCACGGATATTATTACCGTCGCGTTGCCGGCTTTTTATGACAGAGAACGCTGGGTCTTTTCCAGTCTGATGTGGAGGGCTGGGACTGCGAGTCTGATGGCACTGATGCTATCTGAGCACGCATCTGATTCTGTCGGGAAGGAGAAGCACTGTGCTGGTTTGAAATGGAATGTGAGCTTTATAATTTTTTTAAAAGTAATTTGAAATTTGAATTACGCGTGATGTTATTGGAGGCCAACAATAAGTGGATCCGAAGGGAAAATTGTGTTTGTTTAGTTATCGAGATTGCTTGGAGTGTAATGAATAGGTAAATGAGGCATTGAGAACGAAAACGGACTAACCCACATTGAAAAAAATTAATCTTTCATTAGTCGAATAAATTTTTATTCGGCCAAGTTTTTATTCGAATGATCTCGAATAAAAGTTTCGAATAAAATCAAATTATCCGAGAATAACGAATAAATTTTTATTCGATTAAATTTTTAATCTACCAAAATTTTATTCGACTAAATGGTTATTCCACTAAGATTTTCTTCTGTTAAATTCTTATTCCACTAAAATTTTATTCCACTAAACTTTTATTCGTTATTCGAAGGACTTCGGTGGCGAAGAAGCCTATTTGCCACGGAGGTCACTCAAATAACGAATAACGAATAAGGAATAAAAGTTTAGTCGAATAAAATTTTAGTGGAATAAAAATTTATTCGTTATTCTCGAATAACTTTATTTGATTCGAAACTTTTAGTCGAAATCATTTCAATAAAAATTTATTCGTTATTTTCGAATAATTTCATTTTATTCGAAATTCTTACTCGAAGATCATTCGAATAAAAATTTAGTCGAATAATGCCCAACTCTGATAATAAGTAAGAAAGAAGGTGCGTTAGTTGAAAAATTGTTATTATCATTGTAAAAGACCAATCTAAATTTGAAACAAACCATGTACAGTTACCAAGAAAATTTTTTGAAACTGATACATCATAATTCACGTTTTTGTAATAAATCTTCAGCAGTTAAATGTTCACTTTTCACCTTTTGTTGTCACTTAAATTTTAAAATCGACAATAAAGGTAACTTTGATAAGAATAGTTCCTTCATATATGTACTGCGAATGGGGGCCGTAAATCTCCCTGCAAACATCTTTGGAAATCCCGTCTCGACGCTTTTCACCACTAAACATAGAAGATTTACGAGTGACTAGCTGGCGTTTTAATTACTCAGACGTCATTTTAACCGTCTTCGCGTATTCCGCCGTTTTGCGTTGCTCGTCATCGTCGGTGTTCTATTAACGCTCAGTTTTATAAAGTTTCATTTTGCCGAGGCGGGCGCAAGGAGCTAAACGATTGCTTCGGGAGTGCTCCCGCGGTGGTGGCGTTACTCACCTTTTGTTTTGCCGTCAGACAGCGATTCGTTGACGCCCTGACGAATTAATTAACGACGCACTGAGAGATAGCGAGGATAATTTCGCTCCCGACATTTCCGTTGAATATAACAGCCCCGGGATCACGCGTAGCAACCATTTCGTTTTGTTCTAATTTTAATGATCTAGACTTTAATTAGAACGAAACTTTTCTACGTCGGATACTTCTATGAGCTTGAAAATGTATTATTGAGAGGAACGGCGAATTTTCCGCTTGAAATTTTCAATAACTGGTCACACTCATCGTCGACGAATTACAAAACCGAGGGAAAATAGATCATGTTAACATTTTTCAATCAATGATGGATTGCATATTAAACTGATCACCCAATATGTAGTTATTCAATCGACAATTTTATTTTTTAATTCGATTCTACAATGTACGATACATACACGGTGTCCCGTTTTAGTGTGTAAGAAAATATATTTTGACAAAGTATGCTGCATTGAAAGCATAAAGGAGGGAGTACAAATTTTAGCATTACTTTGCGTTTATTTGAAGGGAGTTTGTATCTTTTTAAAGCATACTGAATGCTTCATATAATTTGCGATGTATAAATTTCCTTTGTATAAAATTAATGTATTGTGTCAACAATTATCTAGGATGATAACAGAACTTTCTTTCGTATCTAAGGATCCTCAAAACCGAATTTAATTTAAGAATTTTTTAATGTTTATCTGAATAATTATTTGCATCTCTTCAAATGAAATTCCGTGTTTACAATCGATTTCAACATTACACCCTTGCTAAATCATAGAAACTGTTAATGCAGGTAGAAAATATCAAAGAAATAATATTTCCACTATAATTAGAAAAATCATTAACAATATATAAACGTTTACTTTCGCATATCAATTTCTTTTAAATCGTGCCAGCAAAATTTCACGACTTTCAAAGAAGGCAAACAGGGTACGATAATGAATAAATTTGCTTCCGTTCTTATCTATTAATAATCGACGACGTTACGAGCGACTTCTTCCTGCGCCACGGAAATTTGAATACATCGAAAACAAATATTTCCACGTCACTTCGATTCAGTGCTCGGTCGATTGTACGGGGATCGTTCGATATAAAAATTCAATACTACGCTTCGGTTGCGATAAATTTTGGACGACGTACTTCATGCATTCATTCAGCTTCCACCATGAGGAATGTCTGCGCTCTCGAGCTCGTCGAAATTATGCACTGCTATAAATTTTCTGGTCCAACGACGATGGCAGTCAATGGAAAGGATTCGCGAAAATTGTACGAGGTTGATACAAAATGTAAGTCATATGTATCAAACAACATTGAAAAGTAAGTTATATAATGTCTATGTAATTTTTTATTTTGAAGTAGTCTCCAGTAATTTCGATACACTGTCTCTAGCCGGAAATGAGTTTTTCAATATGTATACCTAGAATTTATAATCGAGAAAACCTTTTGCAATATGAATGAATACCCATCGAGCTGGTTAAATAAATGAATTAAATTGATTAAATTGATGTGTCTCAACTTTAATCTGTAAAGTTTGCACCAAATAGAAGAACTACTTAATTTCAAAACTTGCTCTATTACAACATTCTTTGGCCATTCATTTACTCGTTACGAGATAGTTGAACATATCAGCTTAATTAATTTTAAATACTTTCTTCGATAGTACAATTTCTTCTTTTGAGACAGAGTCACGAGAAATATTTAATCACTGATATAATTCTGTACTGTACAGGGTGTCCACTATTAATGGTCATTCTTTTAGGGGCTGGTTCTACAGGCCAGAATAAAGCGAAGATATAAAATAAATATTTTTGATACCGCGTTTCGGTTTCCAAAAAATTGAAGTACGAAGTAATAGAAGTACAGTATTGTCTCATTGTGGACTCGGTTTGGTGTACACGATGTGGGTTTTTCGCTATCCCCACCACTTCTGTCTCACTCTTGTCCGGCGAAGGCGAGAGCGAGATGGAACGAGAGCGAGCGAGAGGCACTGGAAGCGAGCAAGGGCGGTACGAGACAAACGACGCGTTGATGTTTTGTCTCGCTCCGTCTTTCGGACGCCGTCACACTACGTCCTTTGCGTGCGCGACGGGCGTGCGCAATGGTCACGAGCCCACGTGTGAGCACGGGAACCATTTCGCAAAATTTTGACGCAGGCACGATTCCATCTGAGGGTTCGCGCCCGTCGCGCACACTCGCCGCGCACGCAAAGCGTTCCATCTCGCTCTACCCTTCGGCCAGAAAGAAGCGAGAAACGAACACTCGGAATTAGGGCTCTGTTCAGGATGTGGGTTCAACGCCGGTCCCGACCAGCGAGCCCACAGCGAGGAAATACTGTAATTTTCTCAAAACTAAGCGCGATGCTAAAAAATGTTATTTTATACTTTTGTCTTATTTTGACCTGCAGAATCCACCCCTAAAAGATGACCATCAGGAATCGAACATTCTGTATTTTAACTAGTATCGGCCTTGCCACCAAAATGTATTATCTTTGTATAAAAGGGTCCTCCCATATAAATAATAATAAATAAATAAATACACATATCATCTTCGGAGAAGAGATTCCTCGCTTAACAGTTTGATTAGAGTTGTACCAATACCAGGAAGGGTATTTATAAAAGCAAATGTCATCCGGGAGTAAAGGGATGGAGAAATTAGACGCCTCCCCATTTCGTTTTTGATGAGAGAGCACGGGAGATGCACGCACGTGTTTCAATATGTGCAATTTACTACTGTCTCATACATATTCCTGAAACGCGGCACAATATTGCATGGCGTACATTTTTTTTCGCAGTCCGGCGTACCGGAAATACCCGGGTCATGAATAGGACGCGCCGATATATGAGAGGCTTCCAATATCGTGTCGGGGCGTTCCTCGTTACGATTGCGCGCGGTTTGTCTTTAATTACAAAGATTACCTGCGCATCGAACAATGAAACAATCCGCGCACGACGCTGCAAAGCCAGCCCCCCCCCCCGTCGTGGTAAGCGTTTAATCGCCGTTAATTAACAAAAATCCGCAACGAGGGAGCCTTTGTCCCGGAAAAAGCCAGTTCATTTTGTTAAATTACCCTTTATGCGCCGCAACAGAATGCGCGTGTATTGTGATCCTACCTTTCTTTGAACGTTCGCTTAACCCTTTGACTACGGAAGACTTTGGCACGCACTGGCCGTACGGTACGGTACGAATTTACTCGCGACGTCCCCTGGGTACGGCGAAATTTATCGTTAGACATGCATTTCTGAGAAAGTATATTAAAATATTCAAAAGACTGAAAATGTAAGATTAAAAAGAAAAAAAAATCGAAATTTGATTTGGACGCCAATAGGCGTCAACAGTACCGGCAAGCCATCATGTGTCGGACGCCAATAGGCGTCAACAGTAGTCAACCCTTTGACTACGGAAGACTTTGGCACGCACTGGCCGTACGGTACGGTAGGAATTCACTCGTGACGTCCACTGGGTACGGCGAAATTTTTCGTTAGACATGCATTTCTGAGGAAGTATATTAAAATATTCAAAATACTGAAATTTATTACATTAAACGAATATTACATGAAGTGAACTTTATTTTTAAGCTTTTTTTAGATAACAATATTTTATTTTTTTAAATAACAATGTTTAATAATAAAATTTAATAATATAATAACGTATGATATATTTCAAAACACGGTCTACATTACCATAAGACCAATAAATTATAAAACAAGCGAAATTTGATTTGGACGCCAATAGGCGTCAACAGTAACGGGAAGCCAACATGTGTCGGACGCCAATAGGCGTCAACAGTACCGGGAAGTCAACATGTGTCGGACGCCAATAGGCGTCAACAATACCGGGACGTCAACATGTGTCGGACGCCAATAGGCGTCAACAGTACCGGGAAGACAACAAGTGTCGGACGCCAATAGGCGTCAACAGTAGTCAAAGGGTTAAAGGGATCGGCGAAACTGGCGCGGCGTTAACTTTAATGCTTTAATTAAAAACCGATTTGATTATCGCCGAATTTCGTGCTGTTCAAATCGGACGTACGAAGCTCCAACGAGCTGGAGATAATTGCGATATTGATAATTGCTTTCGAACGACTAGCGCAGGTTGAGGGATTGTGCGAGCGTAAGTCAATAATCATCCGGAATGGATTTATAGTATTTATTGAAGCAGTAATAGGTATGTTACTGTATTATTTTTCAGCATCGTCCCCACGATTTTCAATACAATTCGTCCATCGATGGACAAGCTTTGTAATGCTTTGTGAATAAAATCTTTTTGATCGGAAGATAAATCAACTGTCACGCCCCAGCGCCACCATGGGATCGCGACTGTTAATGCTCTCCAGAGCCACCAGAGGTCTACTCTTTCAAACTCCTTTCTCGCAAGTCCTATGTTCCAGTCTGTTTCGTATATATACAAGTTCCAAGTTTATTCGTGTCGGTCCCCATGCATTTACCGTCAAGGACCCAGTTCCTGATCAATTTAGTATATAAATATCAAATAATAAGTTTATCACGATACAAATTTATTCCAAAAATTGATTAAATAATTATGAAGTATTTTTAAATTTATACGCAAACACTTGATAGCTCGTAGTAAAATGTTTTAGGTTGATCAGAAACTGCTCCCTTTGCATCTTAAGTGATCAGGAACTGGGTCCGTCAACATATCAAATTCATAACATACCCTCCACAACTACACCGATATCCACTCCAATACTACACTCTCAAATTATATTTCAAGGAAAGTAAAGTTAAAAGAATTCTCTATTTCACTTTGATGCTTGAATGAAAGACACTTTGATAGGATATCTGAAGTCAAGTAAATAACAGATTCACATTGCTAATGTAATTAATATCAAGTTATTGAAATTCGAGCGGCTTGAAGTCAAGTAACTTGACTAATATGAACGAGGCCCTAGGGATTACGGTTATGTCAGAGTTGACAGGGCGCGTGATCCTTTTCTCATCGAGGAACGGCACACCGTGTTCCGGACGTAACAACAAGTGTGCACTACCTTCCTTAAAGACCATGCGAGTCGCACTTGTATGGGGGCCTTAAGTTTACTCATCGTGGAAAATCTTCGGCCTTGAAAAAGGCGATTCTGGTTTGACCAGACAGGTGATAATCCGAAGCAGAAAGGTCAGAACTATTATTATTATTACGTCTTTAATACTAATGGTAAATAAATCAAATAAGAATACATGTGAGATCGGTGAAAGTGGATAACTAGGGTAAAGACAAGGCTGCAGTGGCAATACTATTAAGTGGATGTTACAACATCTCAAAATGCAGTTTTTCGAGAGTTTCAATAGTTGGTGCAGCAGAATGGGGACAGGCATTGTTCGTGAGCATCACAGTGCCTTTAGAAGAGAGCAGTTCTCGACGTTTTTCCATTTTTGAACTTGTCGATCCATTTATAGACAATGCTTTGCAGCAGTGCATCAGGTGCTCCCATACTATACTGCAAAACTTCAATAGATTTCAGCTCCCGATACACCTTCAGACTACAAAAATCGAGTGAGTTCGGAGTTGAATTTTCTATTGTTCCAGCTTGCTTGTTTAACATTCTTATAATACTCGACAATAATCGATCAATTTAAAATGACATGAATATTATTTAAATCACCTCACATTAAATAATATTTCAGTTCTTTCCCCCTTTGGATTTCAAAACAGTTCATTCAACAACTTCATATACTACTACATTTCTTTCAATTTTACATTATATTATTCTTGGTAATACAATTACTTTCAGTGTCTTACTCCGCAGCAGTAGTAGCAGAGGTAGCTTAATACCCATTCCCTAATTTCCAATGTAGAACAGCCAGCAGTAAATTCCGCCCGCGAAAGAAATCGTTTCCCGCCGAGGAAGATTTCCATACGAGATTGAAACGGTAGTTGTAATACTATAATCGTGATACTCCACGGAGAGAGAACGTCTTCGGATGTAGCGGAGCATTCGCGTGACACCGGTGCGCATACAAACAAGCGCATTTACAAATGTGCAGAAGACAACGTCAGTTGTAAGGGGCACACAAGATATTCCGCCGAGTACAAACAGTCATTTCGCTGCGACTAGATGCACGTGTTTGCATGCATGCATTCATCCAACCCTACGCTCCGCGAGCAATGCACGAATAGGAACGCTCAAGTATATTTCAGCTGCCTGAAAGTGGGCATAATTATGACTGAATAGCGATATGTGTGGCAGAGGCAGCCAATGGAACTGCAAAAGCTATAATTAATATATCGCGACAGTAGAACGGTTTAACGACATAACGGTGAACAGGACAATTATTACGGAAATTGCAACATAATTAGAGCATAATAACATTGGTCATAGATTTGGCAGCAGTATCGATTAACGAAACTGATGAATTTCGTAGGGCTGCACTTACAATATTGCTGGTTGTACGTTGGAACACTAATACTGCAATGGCATTGGTACGTACTTACTAATTAAGGTAATGTATAATATACGGTGATTCACTGGTTCTATTGATTGAGTTTTCGTTTCAAGCTTTGTGGCATAGGAAGAATAATTGAAAAGTTTCGTCCAACCAGTTTTTCCTGTTGCCGACCTGCCTATGAATGGGATGATTCGCGTTCGTGGAAAAGGAATCTGTGCATTCGAGAAAATTTTCGCGCCCCAAATTGATTCTTTCCAAATTTTAATGAATACTAGTTCCATTTTTTTCTTCAGTTTCAGTTTGAATACTAGTAGAGTGAATAGGAAAAATGTATTCTCAGTCACGATTCAGGGATATGTTTCTTTCTAAATATACTCCTTCTGCAATATTTGGAATAATTGATAATGGCAAAATTAAAGTAGGTATGAAAATTCATATGTTAATTAAAACTGCATCCTTAATTACGACACCAGCAGAGGATCCTCACGAAGTTGAAATCATTAATGCACCTCAAATTATAGTTGAATATTTTGATTTCTTTTTCTAGGATATACTCTTCACGAATAAAAAAATCTTAGAATTTGCATTTAAATGTAAATTTCAACGTATGTCAGTCTTCCATTTCGACTTTATCTCGTTAGTGACGCGGTAAAAAAAATAAGTTCGAGGTTTGACGATTTGTTTGTATAATTGCGGTTTGGATACAATGTTCCAATTATTCACACGCACGATATCTTTATTACACGGATTTTTCGGGAACGTGTCTACCGTGTAAAAGCAGAATTAAGTTTCGAAACACAACATTAAACTCGATTTCCTTCCAAAATTGCAAGTACTTACTCCTGTGCAACTCACGCGTTACTATACGTGGCATGAACTAACAGTATACAACATTTTAACGAAATGAGTGCCTTCAACCTCGAGCCTCGTGCACTCTCCTTGTTAAATAAGAGGAGGCCAACTCGTCCCTTTAAAACTGCCTTCTATCAAGAGGGACAGGACTCTATTAATCGAAGGGGAATGTTCGTCGAGCATAGAAGCTCCATTAATGAAAAAGATGGAAGCCTCGAAGAGCAGAGGCACGTACCTACTGCGCAAAGATGTTCCTCCAACGAGGTTCGCGTGACGGAATAATTCTTGTTCTTTGATCGGTGTAATTCGCTTCACGCACGAGAGCCTCTTTCGCATGGGAAGGCCACGGAGGAGCTCAGAGCTATCGCACCCTCGCGGATTATTAGCCACGTTCTTTTACGGCCGCAGTGAAACCGTGCCTGCAAAATGACGTTTCAGCTCGTCCTCCGCAAAGATTGACTTTTTTTTTTATCCTTATCAGTAGACGGGTGCTTCATCTACATTACGACTTGCGAGAACGCTATGAAATTGGGGGTGGAATTTTAATCGCTTTAAGGTGCACCGAGGAATTGGAAATTACAGGGGTATGCTAATCTTGTAGGGTTTTTAATTCAGTAAAGTACCTTTCTCATTCGAGGAGTCCATCCCAGCAGTTGCAAACAATCACTTTGTCTATTGTTTCGTTATCGTCTCTATGGCCAAATTAAGCTCTTCAACAGGTACTCTTGAACAATTTCTTACCTTAAATTCTTTAGAATTTTGGGCAGGCAGGAGTGAACGGGAGTAGGGCAAGTGCATTTAATATCACGTAGCATGTAAATTCGCCACTAGTAATACCTCCTCGAGAATGTGCTAATATGTGTTGGTAATAAACTGAACTAGTACCTGCTATAGTTGTAACGCCTAGCGGATAAGTATTTCAGTGAACTTGGTAGTGTAAGAATTTATTGAATCCTGATAATTTTAAAATGTAAGTTTCAAAATTATATGAATGCTTGAATATTTATGGAGAATATTTAATTAATGACATGCTTAGGGAATTTAATCGGTTTCAGCATTTTTTTTAATGCAAACAGTTTTTTGTATCTTGGGTAGCGTCCACTCAATACTGAACTTACACTATATTTTATTTTCTAGATATCTTTGTAGGTAAGAGAATGGATATATTAGAAGAAAGATTATTGTATAATATTCGTTTCTTAAATATCCTAGCTCGATGCTTATATTTCACTTGCAAGGCAAGAAGATGGAATGCATAAGTTTACTTAATGAAAAGACACTGTCTTATCTTGCAAGCTCTTTTTTAACATTCAATATTTCCCTCTATATCTTTTTTTTATAAGAAAATGAAAAGAAGAAGTGCATATTTTTTTCGAATTATGGGACATATATGATAATATCGTACAATTCTCAAAATTTTTAATGCAGAGCATGATGTAACATGTTGCTACTAAGTACCTAAGTACCTCGATTCAGTTTACTAACACACCGCTAATATAATTACGTGACACTTCTATGTCGCATCATCTTAATGGGAAGCAACGATATTCGTAACAACAATGGTGATAGAACAAATTAGGGCAACTTCTGATTAATCGAATGTATACTTCGCAATGTTAATCATCTCCAAGGCATCGTGGTTGGTTCCCAACCCCCATTAAGCCCCCACGAAATGCATTAAAAATTTACCCCAGCCACCTTTGTGAAAGATATGTTTCACACGAGCTCAAGCTAGGGGATTTTGAAGGTGACTGCTCGTGTTTCACCATTTAATCACCGTAAGTGATATCTACCATAAAACTTGTTGACCATCGCTATGCTTATCCGTGGGATTTGTCCTTGCTACCGCTTCCTGCTTTCTGTTCGCCTCTTTCCTCCTGTTCGGAGGGTAGAATAACTTTCCTCGATCCCTGAACTCTTGGAGCTTTTCCAATTATCGGCTGAATCATTGGAATCGCGCATTTGCATTCAGCTCGTCCCCTTCAGAACTTGTTTCAATGCTAATACGTCACCATTTACCTTCTTCGCTCTATGTACTTAATTCATACAAGGTATTTTTTTAAGAGAATATATATATATAACAGGATCGGTATTGATTCCCAGTTAAATGCAAGGCGACAGTTCGAGGGTCCATTGGCGTATGACTGAAACTTCAATTTTAGTAGCCTGTATGGAAATGGAGCACCTCTTTTAGAATGTATTTTTATGAAACGAATCAGCGATAAAATTCAATGCATCTAGGATGTGCAAATAGAATTGAAGCTTCCTTTGTGGCTAGTTTTTGTTTCAATGAGAAATAAAGTTAGACAACTGTTATGCAATTGGTCCAGTTTTCGTGGAATGTTTTTGTGAAGGCCTGTATAGGCTTCAAGTGGCCTTTAAATGTGCACGTTAAATATTTAATGAGCGACGAATTCTACTTTATTTGATCGAGGTTATTATACGATTTTTTTTATAGATAAAACTGTATTGTAGAGGAATTTATTTCTTATCCTGAGGGGTATAAGTGGCTCACCTAAACATCAATGTTAATTCATTATTAACTAATTTACTGCAATTCATTTAATTTAAAATCCATGATATAATATTGTATTACTAATTCAAATTACACCCCACTCCAATGTAATTAATCTGTTAAGTGAGTCATTTTTGTCGCACATTTCTTCATTTGTCTCGGCGCAACAAAGAAGATTATTATTATTATTATTAATATCAAATTACATGTGAACTCGTGTTACACAGTTAACAAGTTAACTTTAAAATTACTCAGCTGAATGGTTCTCTTTCTAACCGAAGAATTTTTAATAATATCGAGAACTGTACCCTTTCCCATTTTTCATAACACAAACAATTCCCAGAAACGATTCAAATCTAAGGGTCCTTCTACACAACATACTATTTCATCATTTCAGATATAATGCATTCTCTTGTCAGATATAGTACTAGTTTAAGAAAGACGGACAGAAAGTCTGTAAATTTGTTCCAAAAACTACTCACCTTCCCAACTAATACCCTCACTTTTCTTCGACACCTTGTTCGACTTCAAAACCTACTTGAAAATAATAAAATGCTAAAAGCAATAAGCAATCATCTCGCTAGACAGAAACATCAGATCCTGGAGAGATCTTCTGCAACTCCTCAAAAAACGAGCAATTTTCTAAGATTGTTCGCGCAAAATCTGCTTTAAACGCGGTTGAAAACTTTCTTTAAAATATTCCTATGCACACAGGCGGATAAAATCATTCGCCGTGTATAATTCCCTGTACCTTTTGCTCGCCCATTTATCGGCCGCGCCGCTTCACGCTAAACTTATCTGTTCCGGTCGGCGCTTAAGGGGCGCATCGATTTTGACGCAGAGTCTACCTTGTTTCCTCGACCGCCTCGTAAACTCGAGTTTCACCGTTTCACATCCGCTACGCGTTCCATGCTCGCGGACTCGAGATCGATGCAATTCATATGATTGATACTTCGCGAGGCGTCTCGTTTATCGTCAGGACTCCGTCGAATGAAAACGGAGCCAACGACTCGTGAAGATTTTGTTATTCGCTGCCGCGACTTTCACAAACTTCCGCGAGTCCTCCGAGGCTCTCTCCAATGGCAGCCTCCTGCTTGTGCACACGAAACTTGCGCGTGTCGCGATGAGCGACGGAGAAGACGTACTTTTTCTTTGCTTGCCTGCTTTCACCCTTTCCACTCGAAGCTTCTTTCAACCTTTTATAACGCCATGTGACTTTGAGCCGCTTTCAGGGAACATACTGTATATTGCAGATGATAATGTGCAAATGTTGCACTTTCAATTATTGTAACATGGGAAGCGTAAACTTTTATATTAGAGTTGAATGTTTATTAAACAAAATTTGGATACACTTGTTAATCTATGAACGATATTTTATAATGAACACGGGAATTAATCTACGAACAACCAAGTCGAAATCTACCATCATTCTGCCATGGACTTTCGAATTTCCTCAAACCTTCTTAATAGAAGGGGCGGATTTTGAGATTTTCAAATGTCATAGAATATTTTAATTTAAAAGAGTTGAGACAATTTTAAAATTAATTCAATGAGCTATTGCTAATTTGCTAGATGAAAGAAAAGTGAGTTAATCTTTTCAATTCCTTTTGAATAAAATTTCCCACCCCCAAAATTTGCCGCCCTAAGAATATTGCAGTTTACTTAGCCTGTCCACACATCCGTCTCTGCCATTACCTCTCTAACTGCAAGCCCCCTGAACAATTTACTTATAAACTTTCATCACTTATAAATCTATAGGAAGTCAGGAAAATTCTATCACCCGATGTAGACTTTCGTTCAAGCTTGTTCGAGTATTCGTAGCGAGAACGGGATGAGTAAAATCGAATCATGGAGAAGAAGAATACACGGAAGGGGGGGGGGGGCGATAATGTTGCGGGAAAATCGCGAAACAAATTTCGCGCCATATATTCCCACGAGAGCGCGGAAGCTAGGAAATGACGCATTGCCGGAGCTCTTCTTGGAAAAAGCCAGTCGATCAGGAATCCCGCGATCTTTTCCTCCACTTCGCGGAAAATGTCTGGAATTTATCGCGCCGTGTGCTTCCACGAACGAGCACTTCACCGTGCAGTAAGATTCGGAACATTTTTTTCTCCCGCTGCACGGGAATATACACGGAGCACACAGAAATGAAAGAAGATAAACTATCACCGACATTGATCAATTTCCCAATGAGGGAAATCAGTTGAATAAGATCGACAGGCAAGGAACGTGTGTTCGTTCGATATTGAAGGAGTTACATGTACTTAGAGGCCTAAAGAAAAATACAAATTCAGGAATGTTTGTAGAAGAAGGTATGTGGAAAGAGGTATATTTATGGATTCGATTTTCCTAAATTTTGATTGGAATATTGTAGGTTTTTTCTGGAAATAATATTTATTGATTAAACACTTTAACAGTTTAATAAGTTACGAATACTTTATAGGAATTATAAGTTAATCGCGTCTTCATAGAAAAACAATTCGTTACTTACTAAGCAACTCTCACTTATTGAAATTGAAATTTAACGAATTATAATATTTACATTTTACAGTTTTGTTTTGAATACTCCATAAGGTGTCATATTTCAAAAAGGTAAAATAAAATGCAAAATTGTTAATCTCACATGTATGTGCCGCTGGTTTGTTTCGAGAAATCGAATGTCACAAATATATAACGCGTGGTCACGAACGTGGCAACGAGAGAATGTATATTTTTAAATATTTTCCGTCATAGCATATGTTCCCGCCAGCAAAATTATAATACACAATTGGAAAATAGTGGGAAAGAATTACCAAACAGGTATCCCTTTCGCTAACGCTGCTTGAGAAGTGTTCCTACCAATGCCAGCAAGTAGAAAAGCCCTGTAAATGGTCAGACACGAGTTAGTAATTTTACACTTAGTTTCAAATTGGACCATTTGTTTTATTGTTTCATACATACCACTTGGCTTGTCTATTAGTCGCATGCTAATTATTAAATCGAACATTTTAATATCGAACATATGGTAACATTGCAAATTTGTTAGTTCCTGAATTTATAACTTTTCATTCCTATCAAGTGAAGGCTCCTCACTTTTTAGTTATTCTTTTTCATTACAATTATTTAAAATTATAAATTATCCCTGCAGAAACGTTAATTAATATTATAGTTTTAGTTATTGGATTTACAATTAAGTTTTGTTTAAGTGTCAAGATATATATCTCATTTAATTTAGCCAAACAAAACTTTCCTATTCGAAATTGACAGCCAAGAAACCCTGATAATTTGTTACTATGGAAAGATTTAGAATAATGACGAATTCTCTCGAACCAATCACAACGTCTCGTCGAACATGAAAGACACAAGTAACAAATTATGCGTTCCCCTTCAAGAATAAAAAGCGGACCCTCTCGAATCCGAATGGAATTCCATACATATGTATATTTCCCGCGTGAATCTTCAAGAACTGCGTTCCAATGCTTTCCCTATCGAGCGAATCATCTCCAACAATAACGAGTTCCTCTTTATATATAGGTGTACTCTGTTACCCTTATATATATTCACATAAATTGTGCCGCTTGCTTCAGAGCAATACGACGAAAGGGGCTTGAGAAATTTTGAATATAAATCGTGCAATCATTGTAAAATAAAGGCTAAGATATAGGGTGTGATTTAAGAAGTGAAAAACATTTCAAGGGTTTCTGGATTTCCAAATACCCAAAACAGGTTCTCTCAACATTATGTTTTAGAAAAAATTTATACTCAAAGAAGAACATTTGATATGTTTTAATAATACAGGGTTGTCTAATAAAACGTGGTACAATCCTCCCGAAACAGCGAGTGAAAAATATACAATAATTTTGTTCATTTAGCTGTTTAGTTTATGAGAAAAATGACTTCGAGCAATAAATTAGGATGGAGCAACAAAGATTTCAGTGATTATATATTCAAGCTCGATTTTCAAGAAAAGAAAGCTTTACTAAAAAATGGGGTTTGACAATTTCGACATATTTCCGTCCAAGAATTCATCTCATCACCAGCTGTACCACATTTACTATTGAATTCTACAAATGCATAGTCAAATGCACGCGTACCCGAAAACGAAGCCGTGCAAGAATGAATTTTATTCTCCCCTGTCGACTTACTTTTCTACAAGAAATCATCTGCTTCCTTACCATAATCTCGACCGAACCCTGTATATTTCCTTATACATACACTCCACTCGGTGTTGACGTGGTATAACGATAAACAACGCTCCTACACACGGACAAACACTTATGAGCACTACACATATAGTGTGTAATACGTACGGCTGATTAATATTGGAAGCGTCGTTCGGCTGCACGTCAAAACAAGCAAATTTAATTACAAAATAGCGGTATCCCCAGCCAAGATGTGCGGCCGTTTTGCCTCATTGCTTTCGATCGATCTTCCTGCTAATTACGAAATTGTAATTTCAGGATATTGATGCAAACATCCACACTCAAACCGTAACATACAATGCTACGACGTGGCTTTATAGAGAAACTAATTTCGTATGCGTGTCGTGTGTATCCGTGGATTGCGATATCGAACGCGAGATTGTACTTCGGTACTGAAATCGCGGAATATAAAACTTGACGATGTCGTTCCCCCCTCCGGCCCCTTGAAAATTTCTATCCATAGACGCCTGACGATCTGCATCTCCGCGAGCCGCGGCGTTTCGACTTTCCTCGGAAACCAACTTTCGATAACAAACAGTTTTTATTGGACGGTTGGACACAGCGTGATGGAAGGAGATTCGGAGTTGTTAGTCTGTAAACTCATTATAAAGTACAGGCATCAGGATTCAGTCGTCTATTGTTTCTATTAAAGGAGAATAAGGGCCGACATGAGATACTTTGCGATGAAATTTTCGATGGGTAACGGAGGAGTTTAGGAATACTAAAAAGGAAGAGATCTAGAGGATAACGTATTTGGGAATTTAAAAAAATTGAGAGGGAGAGGCGTAAAGTATACAGTGCTGAGAAATTTAGAAAAAATCAAGAAGGTAAAGGTTTAAAGGATAGATTGCTTAGAAGTGTAAAAGAAATTGAGGAAGAGATGTAAAGTATAAAGTACTGAGAAAGTTAGAAAACCTAAAAAGGATGAGGGCTAGAGAATAAATTACCTAGAAATTTAGGAAAACTAAAGAGGAAGAGATAAAAAAATTAATTAGAAATTTAAAGAAATCAAGAGCGCGGAGGTGTACAAAATGTACTTAGAAGTTCAGCAAAACCAAGAGCGAAGAAAACTAAAGAATAAAGTTCTTTGAAGTTTAACAAAATTAAGAACGAAGAGAGGTAAAGTATAAAGTACTGAGAAATTTAGAAAATCAAGAAAGATGGGGGCTAGACAATAAATTACTCAGAAATGTAGAAAAACTAAGGAGGAAGAGACCCCAAAAATAAAGTAATCAGAAATTTAACGAAATCAAGAAGCCGGAGGTGTAAAATATGTACTTAGAAGTTCAGAAAAAACCAACAACGAGGAGGACTAAAGAATAAAGTACTCAGAAGTTTAAAGAAAACTCAGGAGGAGAGAGGTCTAAAGAATAAAGCACTCAGAAATGTAAGGGACTGAAGAATAAAAAGGTGTAAAGAAAAAGTTTAAAATTTCAGGAATTCCAAGGTGGAAGCTGTCTAAAAAATAAAAAATTCATAACTTTGAAAAGATCAAGAAGAAAGACATCTAAAGAATGTGTAAGTGAATTTAAATTAATTTGAAAATAATGTTTTAAATTGGATTTCAAATACTCCTGGCAATGGCCAAAATCGTGAATTGCTAATCAATTTTTTCCAACCACTCACTCATCTCTTAAAACGTTGGTAGCAGTTGAATGTGTTTGAATGGTGAACAGGATGTACTGAAGTCGACCGTCGAATAACAAACGTCGCAAATAAATAAACACGTAACAAATATATGTAGTACAGTGGTCTATCAAAGGATTGCACGTCGAAAGCGTTTCCAACATTCTCTTTGTGCAAACTCGTTGCAGAATAACCAAATATAGTCTCTAAAATAAACGATCACGTTTCGTTTGAATGATTTCACTCTGACTGACAGCTGAATATTTGCTTTCATCAGCCTTTCTTATTGGTAGATTGACCTAAGGTAGAAGTTGTTGTATTCCAAATTTCAATCTCATTTTGGGGAAACTATGTTTTAATAAGAAGATCAATGACAAATACACGACGATTCTACATTAAGGAATTTTCTACAGAAGGCAAAATTTTCTATTTTCCTCTTGAAAATTATTTCGAAAACCTTGGAAATTAATTTTCACAGTCTCAGAAAAGATTAAGTACGAGTCAAGTCCAGGTAAATAATATGATGCCAAGAAATTAAATTTATGACACTAATTAATCAGAAAATAATTTTTTGAAGGTCCCAAATTATATTAAACATTATGAATTGAAATCATCTCTTCTAATGGTCCCAAACTATTGTAACCCTCGAGTTTTGAATTTGCAAGAAAGCAACATTTGTTCTTCAACTGTTCTATATTATTTATTATCCATTTGTAGCCAGAGGAACTCGACATTTAAATAAGGACTTGAACAATTTCAATGTGATTCTTGTTCCCCATTTCGAATGATGCCCTACTAATACACAAGCTCATCAAGTTTATTTAATGTTCCGTTCTTAAGAAGGAACGTTTATCATTAATATTTTTATGGAAGATTCTTATCCTGAGGTTATTGTGTAGCAGATGTGAACACACGTTGGCGGATGTTACTGCGCTTGTCAGAAACAATTACTGTCTAGGTTTATGTACCTGGCAGCCCCAGGAAGTCTCAGGTCTTACAATAGCTGGCCCTGTCCTGAGTGCTGAGAAGTCTTTCTCAAGCAGACTGACCAAATAAGACACTCAATTAAGTCGAAACAGACGTACAAGATTTTTTTCCAACGAAAGATACAAGGTGAATGTCCTAATTTCTACTCATTTAAGAGGTTACTCGTCAAAAAGAATGTGTAAAAAAGTTTGTTTGTTAATCGAGGTTTATATTAATGTAAATTACAATTGCGAATTCTTACTTAACATATATGGTGGGTGGATACTTTCATAGGTAACTGTTCGTTCATAGCATTATAAATCTCAGTAATGTATACCAACAAAATTGAATTAGAATATTAGTGTTGCTTACAAATCAATCCCCTTAACACTATAACTACCAAACCAGTTACAATGACTGGTTTAAAATTTGGTAATAAATTTACTATTTTTAATATGAAAAAATGTATTTCTAAGTAATATAAATATGTATAATATTATGTATATATTTTGTTAACAATATAAAAATTAAAAAAATGTGAATAAAGATTTATTTTCCTTGCCTAACTTATTTGATAAATAACCAGCCATTTTGACTGGTCTGGTAGAAATAAGTACCTATACATTAATTATTGTCGATAGCTTTAGCGTTCTACGAGGTTCAGATTTCCGGTTTGTCTAAAATCTTGCATTTAACCAAATAGTCCATGCTACATACAACAATGCGAATGTACAATATTGTATTTAAAATATTGTGAGAAAATAAATGTCGAAACTCTGCCATTTGCAAATCCTACATTAAATATGTAAGCACACTAATTCAAATACTTAATTATAGAAATAACTAAAGTGCATATAAGTATCGAGGGTCAAGCATAGACAAAGCTTCGAACAGAATTTTCATAGAAATTTATTATCCCTGCGCCCCATACATTTAACAGAAAATTTCAACAAGATCTGTAATCTAATCTTGGCGCAGCCCCTTCGCCGAATGTCTACAGTGAGATACAATTCCCAAACGGGTCTTTAAATCGGTCTCTATCGCCGATCTTGAATGGTCGGCAATCTTTTCACCGCGCTGAAATCCCCGGTAGCTTGTTACAAAAGCATCCTGCTCGCGAAAGAAATAAAGCACCGTGTTCCCTTTCGAGTGATTAAAAGATCCACGGAGGACAGCAGTTCCATCTCTATATCGCTCCTCGCCATGCCCTGTCGCCATTACACGATTGCTGGTCCGGCGTCTCGGCCGGCGATCAAAGTTCTTTGAACCTTTAAGCATCCCAGCGAACTGGGGAACTACAATCTCGTTTACAGTCGCCTCGATAAGTCGCCGTTGGCCTGAGCACCTACACACGGTCACCGTGATATGCGGAACGTAATGGATTAGATGTGTAATTTGATTCCTGTTATGAAACAGTCCAAGAAAATAGTACGACTGGCGTCGTAGCACTTTAGATAGCGTGTAGGGCGCGCAGTTTCAAGGATAAGAGACTATCCCTTTTAATAGGCACTTTTGCCATTGTGTGCCTGGGCTGGTTGAGAAAAATTGTAAAATGTTGTACAACTTTGAAACTATTATATGAAAAAATTAATACGATTTGAGGTATATGTTTCTTTTAACTGGACGTTGAGATGCAAAAGGGGTAAAAGAAAGTAGAATTGTGAGAAACTTATAAGGCACGTTCGGCAACCCGGAAATGCAGAAAAGTATGAAAAGTAACTGCATAAAAATAATTTTCTACTTAAGCATTGGTGGTGGGCGTAACTTGAGAAATATGGATTTTTCGAAAATTATTTTTTCGCGGTTCTGTAGATATAAAAAAAGGATGCAACTTTTGTTTAAAGTTCTTTTCGATATCTCTCACCGTTCTCGAGATATTCCACGGAAAAGAAAATTTTGCATTTTTTTCAGGGGGTGATTCCATCCCCCAAAATTACAGAAGTTGTGAACCGGAAGCTGCAAATGCACCATTTGAAGAAAATCGCATAATTCTGAACATCTTCTTTTTTGGCGCTGCAAAATGTTACAAGAAGATATCCAAAATAGAACATAATAATATAATAAGTACACAGTATTGCTACTGATGTACTAAGAAACTTGACGACATGTTTCCCATTCGCCATTTTGTAAATGAAGGGTCTTGGTTTGGAATTACCATTTAATAGGAATATAGAACATTCTATACAGAGAGATAACGTTCTACTATTCAGAGCTTAGAATTTTCGTATCTTCTGCCTTCACAAGCAAACAGACGTGTCATAATCATAGGAGTTCTCAAAGTACAAGAGAGAAATTAGCGCAAACGTTTCCTGAGGCTTGTGCGTTTAACAGACATTTCGAGCCTGCACTAAAGCCACGTCTTTGCCAGAGTTCCATCTACCACTGAAAACAGAACAGATGATGTGACACCTAGTCATCAGTTACCGAATGAGTTATAAGTTATTCATTACTAACAACACTGAAGTAAGCAACTAGTTGTCACTTAAAAGCTTTAAAATTCAAAGTTACTTATATAGATTTGGATGATTTTAAAATACAACAAAGTCACAAAATACACTACACATCTGTTTCGAGTTAAATATTCAAGGTGAGGAATTAAAAGCTGTGTTCCCAAGGCTATTAAACCTTGGTACCATTTTCATGGACTAAATACTAAAACATTCATGCTTCGAATAAAGATACTTCGGGGTTATCTTTACCTCTCAAAATTACCTTTTTCAAAAAAAAGGTACAAAAAAGAGCGCCAAGTATATAATCCCATCAAAAAGGATCCCATTTAAAAACATTGTCGTAAATTAATAGCTTTACAAAACTAATGATATACACCAATTGCGCCAATTATCGCAATGACTATTTATACAAACAAAAAAATGTATCAAATAATAGTAAACAGATATATTTTTATACAAATAAATATTTTAATACGAATAAATATTTTATTCAAAATAGTTGGCGCTGCTCTCGGAATTGGTGTTGCTAAACTGAATAAATATGTCTGAATCAATAAGTCTGGCCTTGTTTTATTTATTAACCAAGACACTTAACATTTTTTTCAGAGAGCAGCGCCAACTATTTTGAATAAAATATTTATTCGTATTAAAATATTTATTTGTATAAAAATATATCTGTTTACTATTATTTGATACATTTTTTTGTTTGTATAAATAGTCATTGCGATAATTGGCGCAATTGGTGTATATCATTAGTTTTGTAAAGCTATTAATTTACGACAATGTTTTTAAATGGGATCCTTTTTGATGGGATTATATACTTGGCGCTCTTTTTTGTACCTTTTTTTTGAAAAAGGTAATTTTGAGAGGATTTCACACATTTTGTAGTGTTATTGATGATTGGATAATTTTTTCACCCAGTCGAGGTTATTTTTTTTAATTAACAATATATTATATTGTCGTCCAAACTACGCACACCTGCAAAGCTACAAGACAATTGGATTGGTGGAATTGGTTTAAATTTGAGTTTTCAAATATGAAGCAAACATACAAGAAGCACACAGAGGATCGAAGCTGAATAAAAGTTTAATTAAAGTTTAATTAATATTATACTATATTACAATAAATTTTTTTTCTAACGTAGATCACACTGCATCATCTTGTGCTTCAGTTATCTGTAAATAAATATATAAAATCCACATTTTAGTTACAATATAACTTAGAAGTTTTAGAAGAAGGGTGGAATTTTCCTATAGTAAGCGTGGAGACTACATAATGTGTCCGAAGGAGGTGAGAGCGTATGGCAGAAACTCTTGTTGAAGGAAATTTAAATGCTAATGGTAATTTATAAAAAATGAACGAAGAGCTCCAATATATTTAACACACAATTTATTGGTGTTGGAATAAAATTAATTTAATATGTTCATTAGTGAATTTAAATATTTTGGTAATGTGAAACTAATAAAATTAATGATTAGCGTGGGAACTACAGTGGTTTTTAAAATAAAGTTTTAGAAATATCTTTCACAAGAGATAGAAAAGTATCAAGGGAGATGCGTTTTCAGCGCACTTTCTTCAATCAATAATGTAACTTTCTCTACATTGCAAGCAGTAAGCTATAATTTTCTTAATTCTTAATGCTACGCTAATTTGACAAAGTTCGTCGATTTACCTTATTTGACAAATTTCTTTCAAGCTTCTCTGTCTATCTATCCTTCTTCGGACAACCTCCAAGGCTGTACATCCCCTTCATTTCTATCGAAGCTTGTGCGTCCCCTTCATTTTTACCCAAGCCTGTCCATTCCTTTCGTTTCTATATAAGCCCGTGCGTCCCCTTCATTCATTTCTATAAGCTTTATACATAAAAACTCTAATGTAAAAATAGTTTGCTGGTATAAAAACAATATATTATTTTGTCGAAACTTCTGGGAAAGAAGATGCTTTACTGTCAAACCTCCTCCGGACAACTTCCAAGTCTGTGCGTTCCCTCCGTTTCTATATGCTCTACGTAAATAGTCTATTGAAAAATTTTGGCGACTTACCTTGTTAATTGAGACAATAATTCAGTGTCCTCTGTGGTGTAAAAACTCCTGTCACTTAAAAATTTTTAACTAGTTTCCTTATTTCACACTTGACAGGTTATAACTGTTTGACACTAGCTAGGTTACGTTTACCTCGACAGTTCTGCTCTCTGCTAGCTGTCACGTGACAACGATTTGTTACGCGATTGGCCGAAACCTTCAGCGAATCAGCGACGTGGATATTGGACATTTCCTCTCCCTTTCATGTTCCCCTCTTGCCCACACATGACGATGACGATTCTTAATTCTTCAGAACATGAAATTCGGCAAATTGCTACTTTACATCAAAATATCTCAGCTCCTAAGGCACGTAGGAACAAAACGAAGACACTTTTCTTATGTAAATCAAACCCAATCTATCCATTAAGACCATTCAAAGTCTAATCGGATCAGCCGTTATTGAGATTCGATAATCTCAGGGTACTTGACAGCGCGGCGTGCCGTAATAGATACACTCTGTGTCTCGCGCTGCGCATATATCTATATATATACTTGGCGCGAGACACTACCGTGTCTCTTGATTCGGCGAAGATCGAATAAAATTTTTCTCTTTTACTCGAATTTGAAATTTTTGTTTAAATAATTTTATGCCCATCTCTGACATGCGGGGGATCTGCTGGGGGCCTCCTCTATATTTTGTCATTCAGACGAGTTAAAGAGCACCCAACGCTAGTTCCTCTAAGGGCAATCTCGTGGCCCTCTCATGCACAGCGCCTTGTAAAGATAAAGTCATGTTGTGAAAGTAGCAGAGAGGAAGGCCAGTAGGACCCTCGAGTCTCTTGTCGACAAGTAAAGACCCGAGGGAGGTTTCAGCACACTTTTTGGACGCCAGTACTTTATCAGTCCCGTGATAAATGACGAATGCACCACGCGAAACATTTAGTACATCGCACGTTTAAGAGCATCCCTTTAATGTCTGGACACACATATCAGCTCCGTGACGGTCCAGTGCCGTCAGTGTAAACGGTTTCTTCGTTACTCTAGTACTCCCTCATCATAAATCTCCCGCAATTAGTGACACTGAAACAAAGAGACCATTGACGCCTACAGCACTGACCCGTCACGGAACTGATATGTGTGCCCAGACCTTAACACGCCACTTCAGCGTGTCTCAGATTAGTCAGTATATCTCTGCCAGCCGCGATACGTTATTCAGAGTTAACAGCCCTCTTCCCACTGCCTGTCCCAACCCCTTATACTTCTCATAGCACTGCCGAAGCGATCCCAGACCACTTTCAGCCAGCTCAAAGGTCGAAACCCCCCTAAAGAAACTTTACACGCCATTCGCAGTCCTTCGCCCGCCACTATCCCCTGCCTGAATACGCGCCAACGGGCCGGAGAGCACAATTTCGAGGGTTTATTTGGTTTCGAATTTTGTAATCGTACCTCGTGATCACTATCCTCTCTCGCGCGCAATGCTACCGGGAGAACCGCTCGCGAAATTTGCAACGTGGTAATGGCCGGTCCGCTGTTACCTCGCGGGGAACACCATTCGATGTACACGTAAGGCTGCAACTTAGGTCGATAAACCCCGATGAGTGCAACCGGTGCAGCTTTACGGTGAGAATCAGAGGGGCCAGCGGAAATTTTCCATTGGCTGTTTAGCGGCAAACACCCAATGGCAGCCTCGTAAACCAGCGCGTAACCAATAGCAATTTCAACGAGCCGCCTTTGGCTGCCCATAAAAACGAGGCTTTAAGCGAGGCCTCGGTTCCCATCCCCTCGTCTCGTGTCGGCCTAGGGAATGCTAGCGGCCCTAGGCGAACCTGATTTTCTATAAAATCGTGATCAAGGGTCGATGATATTCCAGGAAGGGAGCAGGGCCACTCTAATGAAAGCAAATTGCGAGCTGAGAAGGAAGAAGCAATATCGCCAACATACTTCCTTGCGCGGGCGTCTACCCTCTCCCTCTCTCTCTCTCTCTCTCTCTCTCTTCCATCCTCCTATACTCTTTCCCCCGAATTGTTGCCACGTGATGGAAATTTGCTTAAGGGCAGAAGCGTTATTGGTTCGATTAATGAAATTTATGGAGCGAGGTGTGCTAAAAGAAGCTTTGGATTTCGTTGCATCGTGAAATTGATAAATCGATGGCGATGATATAAAATTGTGAAGCTGAACGGGGTCATGATTTTTAGTTTATACCTAGGTGTATTATAGCCTGAAACTTTATCCTTCTTTGATTTTATGTTTCCACTTATATTTCACTGATGGAGGTTGTTTATTGTTTATTCGAGACACCTTTCGAGTTTTAATGATTTCATCAGCGTAATCGACAGCTGGGATTTAAGTTCGAGCGTTAGCGAGTCGTCTAGTTTACGATTCAAAACTCAAACACTGCGTGTACAGAAGTTTGTTCATCCAACTGCTACGGAGAATATGGGAGGCTAATGAGGTCATTCAAATAATAAACACCTACGCAAATTCTGGTTTATACCATTTTTAACGACGACGATATGCTGATTATTCATTTGTAATTCTTACAATTAAAAGTCTGCGAGTATAGGTGAGGGTGTGAAATTTGTAGAAACTTTGTTTAAGAATGCCGCATAACACAGGAATGAATGAATAAAAAATGAGATTTCTTTTTGAGCATTAAAAAGTTAAGAGGTGTGATAAGAGCCCTCAGACGGCCATAATCAGCAAAATAAGCGGAACGAATTTTCAATTCTTAAATGAACGACAATCAGACCCAAATATCATTCTCCTTCATTCAAGAGGCCTTATAAAGGTCAATTAGTCCTGTTTTAAGCAATTAGTCTCTCGTTCCTTCTTCAAGCTGTGCTAAATTAATTGCTTTACCTTCAAAAAGCTGGAAAATTCAAGGAGTTTCTTCAACAATTTCCCCTCTGAAGAAGTACCCTGTGTTTCACGTGAACCAAAAAATATAATAAATATTCTATGAAAACTTTACATCAGACTCAATGCATAATATATTATTACCATCACTCACACCTGTACCAATATTCATATTAAAAGGCTACGAGTATTAAACCTCGAGGGATCAATAACACACTGGTTTCATAATCTCGGAATGTCTGCGTCCCAAGTACTTCACCTAAGAACAGAACATCCTCGTTCCAAGCTAGCGAACATTCTCACATTTAACTCAATCTTGAGCAACGGATGCAGCATAAAAAAGCACGACGTTTAAGGCTGTGGATTATATGACGATCAAGCAGATGTGGCGTCTCAAAAGACTAGCAGCTATCGGTTTTGGTGCACAGAGATAACGCGGGACACCAGATGGCATGTAGCTATGATTTGGCGGAAACTTTGAGATTGTACAACGTGACATGGGCTTCGGAAGAAAAGAGGTGACTCAGAAGGTGCCGGCCATTGCGCTCTCCAATTAATTAAACGCGGCATCGCGCTGAAACTTGGCGCGGAAAGCCACGTTAACACGGGCAGGGAAAAAGGTTTGCTTATTAACGCGGACGATGCAAATAGTGGAGCGGGTTCCAGGGACGTGTCACGAATGCGCCGCGGCGTCCATGAAACTTTAAGGCATGACGAACTTCCCCTTGAATCTCTAATGGAACTACCGCCTTGGAAATAATCGCAAGAAACGCCGCTAGCTTCCACGTCAGCCAGCAAAGATAACGAGAGTGCTGGCTGCAGCGTGGAAGTCGCGACTGGGAAGACACTCGCCGTTTATGTTCTGCACTGGGAAACGGCCTCACCCTTCCAGGCACCCTCCCCTCCCCGGCCCTCCAGGGGCAAATAACAGATGAAACACTATCACAACGTCCTGGACGATCTCACTTACGTATGATTAGTTTTAACTATGCAACACGCGGATGCATCCTCGGCAGTGATTCTGTGAACAGACCTTGAGACTCCCTCGACGAATGCCACCCCTCCTCTTGACCCTATTTTGGAAAGTATTGGGCAATTGCTGGAGGGTTGTTGCAGGAGAAAGTGATTTCTGGCGGATTTTAGTGGCTCTTAGGATGTTTTTGGCGAATTTTTGCGATAGTTATGCAGTTAGCGGTAATTCTTACTGCTACTAAGAAAAAATTGGTGAATTTTTGTGATTGTTACATCATTTGTGATTGTGTGGCAATTATTAGGTAATTCTGACGACAGTGTAAGTGTTGCTGAATTTTTACGACTCCTCAGAAAGTGCCTACTTATAATACTGATTAATAAGTTATTTTTTAACAATTTGTGCGACTACTAGGAAAGGACTTTTGCAATTAATAAGCGATTTTTCACGATTGTTACACAGTTAGTAGCGAACTTTTACGACTGTCAGACAAGTGTTGACTATTTTTTGGACTATTAGGCAATTGCAGCTAAATATCGGGGTAATTTTTGAAAATTTTTTACGACTATTTCGCAACAGCTGTCGTATTTTATCTACTGACTGTCAGTTCCTGCTGAATTTCAACGGATCGAACATTATTCCTTCATTCCTAAATAATTGTGCTCCATTTTGGGATTTGACTAATTGGAAATTTGATATTAAACGTTAAATCGTGAAAGCTAAATAATTCGTTACATTGAAAGGTGTTCAGGATCCTAATTAGTAATACAATATTTACTTTGCTAGTTTAGTGAAAATTAATTAACTACTGTCCCAAATGAGATGATTCCTCTTTAAAAATTTGCGATACTGTTCTGCGCTGTTATTCTGTATTTTATCTTTATAATGAGTCGTTAACAACTTAGAAACGTTGTGCAAAGGTACTACATCTATAGTAACTTGAAGATTTAAAATCCACAAATTAACGACAGTCCAAGCCGAACCAATTTGTAACACAACTGCTAAAGTGCATTGCACAATAGTGAGCTTCTCTTAATTTTAAAACCAAAGACTCGAAAACAATACTACCACTGAAGAATGGTTCGAAGTCATCACCGAACTACCCCAACAAGTCACAGTAACCATCCAATCACAAAACCAACTTACAAACAATTATCCTTTATCGACTGTACCCTTAATATTTTATTAAGGGTATAAAAGAGGGTTACACCATACATTAAGGGGTTACGCCACCCTGAGGCGGCCGAAATGACATCAAAGTTTACGAATTTTTTTCTACGAAACTATGAATGTGACAATTACTTCATTATTATTTATGGTTAGTGCATACATTAAAGGACATATTGTGTAAATTTGACAGAAAAATATTAAAAAATGACCGAGCTATCCGTTATCCTGCAAAACTCCTCCGTCAGAACGCGCGCAGACGGTGTAACGGATTGTGATGCCCAGGATTATCTGACACGAAAAAACCCATAGTTTTATTGTTCATTGATAAAATATCTATCGTGTAGCATAGGGATTGAGAGAAAAAAGCATTTTTGTACAAATGCGAGCAAAGTGAAAATGAACATTAAATTTTTACCAAAAAAGGCAAAATTCAAACAATCACTATAAACAATTGGGATATGGCATCAAAAAAATCCTATGCTACATGATAGATAATGTTGTTAGAATTATGTGTATCAAATTTGAAGTAAATCGGACGTACAGTTTCGGAGATTTTTGATACACCAGTTGTAAAAATGTAGTTTTGAGAAAAATGGAAAAGAAGGAAAAGTGCGACGTTTACTCTGACGATGCGATCGAAAGACTGATTGAAACGTTCCGAACATTTGCCTTACACCAATGCAATTAACCGACTAACACTTTGAAATGACCCTACTATGTCCAAAGGGCTCCCTAGCGTAGCTTGGAAATTAAAACAATAGAAAAGGCCCAGGTAATCCTCCCGCGAAGCGGATGGTCGGTAGATGCTCCGAAACGGCGGCTGCCGCACGACCTTCCAAGCACTGTAACTTGGCTATTTTTGGGATTTGTTGCATCCAACATGGCTTAAATTATTCCCTGAACTCCAAATTAAAGGAAAATTACAACACCAAAAAATCGATTTTTTTTAAATCTCAGGGTGGCGTAACCCCTTAAAACAACAGCCATGCTATACGTTCTTTTCGCATACTTCAGTTTAATCACACATACATATCAAGTCCTAATAAAATGACAACAAAAACGAATCGAGTGATGCAACCACCTGTATCACGTCTACTTTCGCATCCTTTGTCGAGCAAGAATCTCTGGCTGTCCGATAGAATGTCGACAAAGTTCCAGATACGAAACCAGCGAGATCAGCCAGAAACGAAACCTATGGGGATGATACGAAATAATGAACAATCGAGTAAATAGAGAGACAGAGATGCCTGAGGAGTGAGGAGGCAGCGAAGTAGCGTCTTCTCCAGTGCACTCTGCTACGGAAAATTCATCCAGCGAGGGTTGCAACGGGCGTCAAAGGTACGGGGAAAGGGAGTGGGGCCGGAGGAACTCCCATTCGGTACGTCACGCACAAGAACAGAAAGAAAATATACGAGGAAACGTATTACGTATGAACGAGGCGAGCTGGTCCTAGGGAGAAATAATTCAGGAAGGTGGGCCGCTGCTGGCGCTCTCGCTAACCAGTTCTCAAAAGTCGCTTCATCTTTTCAAGAAGCCCCGCTTTTTAATAAATAGTAAAGCTGCTCCGTGAGTGCGACGTCACGGCCGAGGAACATTAACCCGTTAAACTTCTGAAGAAGATTTGATGTCGGCCGGATGCGGGTAATGGATGAATTTCTCGAGTACTGCAAATTTTGCCTTTCCAAGGAAACATCGTCTAATTGCCGAGGGTTAACTTCAGAATTTAATGAACCGCGGGTAGTTTCACTTTCGTTCGAGTTTGGACACTCCTCTCGTGGTGTTACGAAGGGAATTTACAAATTTATGAATTTTTGAATTTTTGAATCTTGGGCGCTACGAATCTTCGAATCTGGGAATCTTTGAATCTATGAATCTTTGAATCTTTGAATCTTTGAATCTTTGAATCTTTGAATCTTTGAATCTTTGAATCTTTGAATCTTCGAATCTTCGAATCTTCGAATCTTTGAATTTTTGAGTCTTTGAATCTTTGAATCGTTAAATATTCAAGTTTTCGAATTGTGAAGTTTTAGTGCAAAGTGTGTTGATTGAATATAATCGAATAATAGCTTTATCTCTGTATTACAGTGACAAAATTAGACATATACTAGGAAAAAGGAAATAGCAATTTGATAAAGCCAGCAATAAATAATCAACTACATTACGTTGTATTCTTTTTTCTCATTCATCAAATGTAGAATACATACATGTAACAAGTGATCAAATACTTTTGAGCTGTAGTATATACCTATGTGATGGTGATCTCTCACGAGAAACTATTGTCACAACAATTTCACACCCGATTCGTTTGCGCAAACATAGTTGTAACGAGCGCATGAAACACGACGATAGGGCGAACGAAGAGATAAGCGTTCCAGCTTCAGACACAGCTTCCTGGTGCAATTAAATCCGCGTTCAGAAATCGCGTCGAAATAAACAAGCTAGAAGGCAGACTAATGGAAAGAGGAAGGGAGCGCGCTTGGATTTCCACTTTTAGTAGAATATTATTCGCTTCCGTCCCGTAATGAATACTCGAGGTATTGTGCACCGTTGACGTCCAGGTAAGGAACGGGGGGCCCTATTGGACTTTTCAAGTAGATCTGAAGTTGACAAGATAAGGGTAATGGATGAGCCTGCGCCTCCATGCGGGGCAACGGGGCTCAGGGGATGTGAGAATTGCGGGGAGCATAGTGAACGCATAAGTTAATTAATAAACAATGAAGTGAGGGTTCACATCAGTAGAAAATTAAACCATCCACTTGGATAAATTAATAAGCAATTTCAGTTTAGGTGGAAGAAATGTTTTGTTGAATTTACTGAAACACATATTATTTAGTGTATTTCGGTAATCCAGCCGATTTGTTATTTTATTTCATTCCCCACATCTATCTGGCTAATTTTCTACATAACATAATAAATAAACTTCTCAAGCTCGAGAGACCTGTTGCTGCAGGCTTCATCTCTCCCTGGATGGTGGTAAATCCATTTAATATTTAACCGAAAATGCCAATTAAATTTTTAAACATTGCAACGTGGTTTCTGAGACTCTTTTCTGGTTTCAAATTGCGATATCTGTATTTAAAGTTTTACCCGAAGGGTTGAAAAGATTGTACGGTTTAAATTTTCCACTTCGTTTGGTATTCCTTATCGTCTAGACGAATACTACTCGAATATTTCAGTATTCGAATACTACTCGAATATTTCAGTATTCGAATACTACTCGAATATTTCAGTATTCGAATACTACTCGAATATTTCAGTATTCGAATACATCCACTACTGATAAACTAACGAACTCACAACTGAAACTAAATAAAAGCTTGTAAAAAAGTTGATTTATAATTCACACCATACTATTCGAATACATCACTATTTGAATACTTAAATACTCGAATACCGAATACCGAAAAATTCGTCAAATAGTCCCAGCCCTAGTTACAAAAGGTAAATCAAAGTATTTTCCCCAGTCATCCATGACCGCTTACCACTTTCCCGTTAAAAGTACAAGTAGCTGTCGTAAAAGAAGACATTTCCGATACACTCAATATCACCAAACAGTAAACGAACGAATTTCTGCTCTGAACAAATACAATTCAAAGTTGCCTGAAAGCTCCCCCTGCTTCTTAATTCCAAAGCATCCACACTCCAGAAAGCAACGACCAAACTCCCCCATCGTGTACCCAGTAGACTAGATCCTACACCCGATATGAAATTTCATGACGGCGCGCTGCAATGGCCAGGATTCTTCTTGCTGTTCCATCAAAGCTTTCTTTCCACGGGCAGATCTGCATCCGAGTTACCCCGGGATACGGACAAAAGGATTCCGCGATCGTTTCTATACATCGGCGTCCATAAAGCGACGCTATAGGGGGCTCGATTGTCTATTCTCAGGGAGAACCTTTCGCGACTAACGTCCCATCCGCCTCGGGGATTTTATTATTGTGGTTTCGTGCGTCGAAGATCGGATGCACCCTCGGCCTGACCCCGTTCAAAAGAAAAACTTATTCTAATCACGTGCTCCAAAGGAAGGGGGTGGGTGGGGGGGGGGGGAGTGTGCCGTGCCAGCAGCATTAAGTATGCAGTTTATGGCTGGCGAGGATACCTACGCCTCGAGTGGAAGCAAGAAGTTCTCCTTAATGAGTGGAGGAAGAATAAATCGTCCGAGTGGTTGCTGAGGCGAAACAGCGCGCAGAAACAGATTCGTTAATATTAATGGAAAAAGAGGAGGGTGACGGGTTCGAGGCTGTTTAATTATTGCTAGGGCAAGGGAGGGGGAGCGTCTCGCAGTTTTCGGGAGCAGCCACGGCTAAAGGCGCAATCATCGAGAATGAATTAAAGCTGAATTGGTTACCGACGATGGGACGAAGACAATTTTCAAACGGCAAGGATGCTCTCGCTCGCGAATTCGTTTATTCGCGATTAGCGAGCCCCGGGGACAGACGCCGGTTATCGAGAGATTCATTACAAATTGAAATCGATTCGAGTGGAAGTTTACGGGTAGCTGGCCCGCTCGATGCGGAACACTGTAAGACAATATTTGTGCAATAAGGACCATCCAGGCACCGACCTGGCGCAGCGATTCACAAACGAGCGGACTTTGCTTATGCTACGCTAGTCCTTTGCACGGATTGGGGATGTTCCTGCAGGGACAACTGTTGCAAGTAGTTTACGATTGAACGATGCTGTAATTGAGTTTGGTAACTCAGATTTCTGAAAATTTATTTTATTGTTAAAATGGTCGATTGGCACGGGAACATTGCAGGGGTGTATTCGTTTTTATTGAGGATGGTGTAAATTTGTTAACTTTTAAACATTTTTTGAGTTGTATATTTCTGTTCTGTGTAATAGTAAAGAGTTTAGGCTCTGAAACATTCGTTTAAACTTCATCCTTAACTTATTTGAGTTTTAAATTTATAGTTATATCTGAGCAGAAAAAAATTATTTTTAATATTTGTCGAGACATTTGTCAAAATGAGAGAAATTTTAAGAGGGATGTTGGAGAATCCTTAATTACCAAAAGGAGTATAAGAGTATTAATATTAATGAAATAACGAACACTATATTGACTAATATTTAATTGGATTATTATTAATATTACATGTATTAGTTCTCTTTATTTTAATAAAGTAGAAGTGGTGAAGAAGTTGGTTGAAAATTGTTGGCCATGAAATTTTCCTATTTTAATATGATTTTACATTCGAAATTCAGTAATTTTTTTGTAAAATCTTTTTTTCGAACTATAGGCAACCACTTTAGACAAAAAACTAAACCGTAGGTACCTAATATTCTATAATATTCCACAACTTTATGGCAAGTCTAATAAGAAGTTATATTCCTGGAAGACCGAAGCACTTCAATAGTTCATCTCAAACTGTTTGTCGAAACGAAAATGTTCTACAAAAAGAAATTACTGAATTTCATATGTAAAATCATATTAAAACAGGAAAATTTCATTTGCAACAATTTCCAACAAATTTCTCCTCCTCCTCTATTCTATTAAAATAAGGAGATCTAATACATGTAATATAAACAATAACACAATTGAATTTTAATCAATTCCTTTTCACCGTATTCCTTTCATTCGCATTCACAAATTATTAAGAATTATTACACGTTCACAATCAGCCAATGCTTATACTTCATATCAAAGTATTACTTGCACTGCCAGCAAAAAAGAATATGCATCTGCTTACAGTTCAACAACGACTAAATCTTTTAGTCACATTTCTACTAAATTTCCACTGATGCAATAATCTTCTCACGTAAAGTCCATCCATCAATTAAGACTGAAACCAGGGAAGGCTGATATTAAAAGTCGCCCGCGAACTAATTTCTGCCAGGGCACGCGCGAGTTTCTTTAAAAGGGCAGCCAGAAGGGGAAAAGGAAGCTGTCACTTCCAGGGTGTTGGTCCCCACGAGGGAGACCAAACAACTCCGGTCAGAAAAGTATCCGCGACATGAGGCAACTTCCTTGGTGGAAACTTCGGCTGGTCCGCAAAGCGTCGGTGGGAAGCACAAAGGAACTCCAGTTTGGAAGTAAGAAACCGACTTTAGATCAGAATGCTGACGACACCCACGTCATGACTCCATAAGTCGAGAAATTGGCGCACGGGTTACTGTTACAAATATAACATTTGAAGGAGCGTCGTCTCCGAAGAACGCACTACAGCGTCTTTTAACACACTACAGTGGGAAGTCAGATATTTAGTGGGGCCATAAAAGGTGATGAAAAAAGTGGATTGCGATATTCAGTTACAGAAAAATAGAAGCTGAATTATATTCTTCATAATTTCAATTTTTCTTATTATTTTTATTTCGACAGTGAAATGAGGAATACCTTCTTCCTCTTAATGAAATTTTCTCTTCCAAGAAATATCAAGAGAACGTGTTATCCTACTCCAGATATTTTGTTTACGAGATGCTTTGTTAATAGAGCTACCTGCTGTCGATTGTTTACTTTTTATACGAAAATATATTTAAAAATGAAATGCTGTTTATAGAAATTAATATTTGCTGTAGATTGATGAGAGAAAATTGTTTTAAAGCGATCTAACAATTATTAGTATTGTATTGTCCGCGGAACGAGTCAGATTTATAGAAAAATATGTAATTTTTTAAATTACAGATTATCAGCAAATAGCTTTAGGAATATATCAAAGTACCAGGAATAGCGTAGGGGAAGGGTGGGATAGTTGATCAGCGGGGATACATGATCACATCAGTTTATATCACAACTCAAATAATTAAATACAAACAAAGCAAACCATTATTATTATTTTAATAAAAGAGAAAAACTGTGATCAACTATCCCACCTTTCCCCTATATTGTATTAAAAAACGAATTTCGAATTTGATTCTCTAAAAAATATTAAAAGCTTATAATTACAGGCGCAATAATTAAAAGTCTGAACATTAAATGATAAAATTCCACAAATCTTGATTTCCAGCTGATTTTAGCAGTTGTGCCCAAATTAAATTAAAAGAATACGTATCACATGAAATATGTAATATTGCTCCTGAATCACAGTATTGAATAATACAATTTTTTAATATCGTCAGAAATTTAGCTAGGTATCTATGTTCTGTTAAATTGTTATCGAATTTATGCAAGAAATGCAGCCTTTCGAGATTTAATTCTGTGGACCCCTTTTTGGGACATTGCATACGTTAAATGAAATAATGAAGTATTATGTTGAATTGAGTGATAAGTACGTAGGAACGCTTTCAGTATAATAGTCCTTTCCTTTATATTGGACACATGGGGGTGCCATTATACTTTCCCAGAATCTATTACAACCGATCAATTGGGCATCAGATGCTGGTGTTCCAGCATTTATTGAATCTTCCTTTATCTTGGTCATCTTCCTACTATTCTGCCCCAACCAATTGAGCCACTTCCGTGTTCGCACTTTTTCTTCCCCCCTAATCCTAACGTCAGAATAACTGGCACTTACTGCAATTTACACTTTCCCTTTTCCTTCGGAAATGGCGAGATTGCCACCCATTCTGCCATCGCCGAATCTGGTCTAATATAAGTGAAAGTACGAGATAGAAGAATGTCACGAATCTGTACAACAGAGTTTTCGAAAGCTGAAGATAAATATTATTTCTTCTTCACTGGGACTCTGTAATTTTATTCTTGTTTTGTGAAAGAAATGTTTACAAACTAAATAACTATGTTTACCATTATTTTTAATGAATTAAGTTGTAGTTTTAAAATTAAATAAATATTTCAATCTATTATCGTTAAGGGTTGACTTTATACCTCATTATTAATTTCTCCACGAAACATTTCGAATGCAATTCTTATCGACGTCGCTGCAATCGATCGAATGCTCCGATACTGTCAGATGTCACGCGAGCGTGACGAAGAAAAAGTTTCGGAGATAACACAACACAAAATTTCCCGGAAGGTGACACATTCGTTCGATGAAATTGGAAATGTACTCCTTGGGTATTTTAAGAAACCACCGATGCTTTTCCTTGAGTTTTCGTGTCAGTTGAAAAGTGCACAAGATTAGAGTCAGCAATTTGGTTAAAATTGTGCAGACAGTTAGTTTATGTCGTGTAAATTAATGCATTAAATGCACAGAGTGCATTAATCAATATGTTGCGACAAACTCGAGTTCGATTTTTTTCTCGAGAAATAAAGAATACTAAGTAAAAGTGTATACAGTTACCCTGTATGTAACATATTTTACATATAAATCGACTTCAAAGGAAGAATTTGGAATTCCAATTCACAGTAGAAATTATTATCTGTGAATATAGGAAAGATGGTGCAGAAAAATATTTCCCCAAATTCAATATTTAATTTACACAAACTAATTAATAAACTAAATTAATATTCTTCTACTATTCCTGAGATTTTGTTATATGCTTCAATCTATTATGCATAAATTCAATTAATTTTCTGCGAAATTCCGATTTATCCTGTGCCATTCTTTTAGCATTTTTTTGGTAGATACTAACTAAACATATATTAATTAATATTATTTTAAATTCGGTAAAATAAGTAAATAAATAAATTTAATTTCGAGGGTTGGTAGTTCTATGCATAACTAGACCCAGATGTCTTTATAGGTCAATAATTTCATTCACTCGATCCAGACAGCGTGAATCTTCTAGAACACTTTAGAAGGAATCAGTGAGCCGCTATGATAATGGCTCTTAGAAAAATCCCACTAGAACCTGTCGCACTCGAGAAGCCGATTTCCCACGGACGAAACAGCTGTCAATGTTTGCGAAGTTCTTTCGTCGGGCTACGATGCTGAAATTCTAAGTTTTAGTACCATTGCAACTTTGTGAAGTTACAACCAGTCTTAAAGAAGGTTTATTCTTGACCTCGGTCGTGGGAGTTTTAAATATCTATCCGCGCCACAACGAACAACCCAAATTTCTTAAAAGTTCCAATTGTTCGAAATCTCCCTTTCCTTGGTGCGCAGATAAAAAAACAGTTTTCTATATTCCTTTATACCGCGCAGCGTGCTCCTTACTATGTTAACAATCCTCTTTGATCGAAATTAGGTCACTTTACAGAAGTTACGTTAATTCTCGTTAAAATAAAATATATGGCATTATCATAAATATTCAGTTGCTCGAAAAGATCATAACGAAATTGCAAGAAAAATTCAAAGGTAATGTTTTTTTTATGCATTTCGTAATAAATAATCTCCTTCGAATCCCATCAAGTACAGACTAAAATCTTCATCGATTGCAATCCCTGACCTCTCAAAAACTAGAGACATTTGTCACAATGTTTTTGCAATATACACAGTCATTTCAGACCCATGGATTATCTTGATTATTTAATAGTGTAATCAAATGTAATAAAATGGAATAAATTTCCACAAATATTCACCCTCGTCAATTGCGAAATATTCATAAACTTGATCTTCCGTATCAATTTCCAAAGGAAATATTCCTAGCATATAAGGAAAAAAATTCTCAAACGAAAGTTGCTCCTTTTCTAATGCAGGTTACATAAAATGGCAGGTTATATTTAGGTTCTCATTTGAAATTTTAAAATTAATCCCCGTTTCACGCCCTAGGGCAACGTGCACGGGTTTCAATCTTAATAGGGATTTATAGACCCGAGGGATCTATAAAAATTGAAATAAGAATGATTAAAAGTATTCGCTCAGATCTCGAGATATTAAGTTGCTGAGAATTAACTGGAGCATCCTGTGCCCATTTTATATAATACATATATCGGTCCTCCCATATTTCATTCTGAGAAAAAAGTATCCCAAAATGAAAGCACTTGGATCCCCACCGTCGACACACATCAGACGCCAAACGTCAGCTCTATAAAAATAATATTGATCCTGATATTTCAGAGGCGGGTTCAACGGAAGGAACTAGACTCGGGCAATACTCGCGCGGTTTCTATTGCCAGAATATCGTTGATATCCTACGATCATCCAGACACTTTCATGTCTCTGTTTCCTCGGAAAACTGTTCGTTTCCTTTGTGATTTTTCGTGTACCAGAAAAATACGCAACGCTATGCTGCCTTTTCGTTTTACTCTGCCACATTACGGCACTGTAAATAGCACTTTACATACGTGAACGTAAATCACTTCGATCAATATGCCGTACCTTCTAACGTTTAATGCTTGCAGTATATTACTTATAAATAAATCAGTAGATGAATGATGAATGCTAACAGGGTATAAAGTTTGATAATTTGGATTTTATTATTATACTTTTGATGGCGTTATCTTGATTATTATTATTTAAATTTTTTTAATAATATTATTAGAAATTCAGATTCTTCCATAAAATTATTCGAGTAATTATAACTCGGGCTTACCTTGAATTATAAAAAATATAACGAATATAACAGAAACACAGGAGAACGAGACCCAATGTATTCGTTATTCAGTCTCTTCGAAATAGTTAAATAGGTATTCAATGAACTGTTTATAATGTTCATGTAAGTATCCAAAAATTTTGAATTTTTTGTAATAACGTTTTACAAGTTTCATGTTCATTTGGGAAGTTCGTTGAGTAGAATGACCCAATTTGTGGTTTTTGAATTTATAGGTCGTATGGCGTTTTTTCTGTAACACACTTTTATCCCCATTTCGTGGTATTGTTTGTATGTATATAGGTTCATTTCTCACAGCAATCGGTTCAGAACTACAGAATTAATGATGATAGACTATTAGATTTATGATTACAAATATCATAGTCCACATTACTTTGTTATAATAACCTGCATGTGATATTTGAAATTCTGTAATATAAATAATCACTATAAGTTCATTATTTTTACTGTAAAAGCACTACATTAATTTTTGATTCCTACAAAACAAATTAAATTCTACGCCACCACACAATTAAAATTGCCATTATCTGCAGCATATTTGAATCATTAAATGTATTCATGATTTAACGAGATCAGGATTAACCTCATCAAATTATTCAAATAATTATCGCCTAAAATACACCTGTACCGAAAAACATAAAAAAGCGGAGACGCTTTGAAATGGAATTGCATTCTATACGAGTACAATTTTCCACTCTACTTCTAATTTTACACATACTATATAATTTCTAACTCTACTATTTTTCTCTTTTTCGTTTTTTTATATGTATCTGTTTCTTTTATTTCCTTTTATTTTTTCATGTCTACTGGTACAACAAAGAATGACTATTATTATTACAATAATTTTTAAATTTCTATTTCAACTTGTCATTGACGTTTCATTCGTGACGCAAGCTCAAAACCGTTCCGCCCCCATTTTCAACAACAATACTTTACAAAAATATTCGCAGCACAGTTTATGATTTTTGCGATTCGTAAAACTGCCAGCAGACTCTATTCACACTCGCGCAGGCACGAAGCATGAAGCGATATTTGCAACTCCCTGTACAAGGCATAAAAGCGTTAAATTGCTAAATATAATTCAGCTCTACCTAAAAAGTGTTTTCTTTTTTTCCGTCTTTCTCCCCAGAATGAGGATCACCGTGGCTTTCAGAAATTTCCACGGCCTCACACCACTCCGCCCGATCTTTCACACTGACGTCGTTCATTTGCAGACGTTTTACGCATTGCTAAATTTATTCTACCTAAAACTCAATCCCTGGTAGAGACGCAGACGGCTCGGTGTTTATTATGTTATAACGAGCACGCGTTCATTATGCCAGCTTCCGTTTAACGAGATATTCCCAACGTAATGCCAGCCTATTAACGCTGCGCTACCTAACAAAGATTATTTTAATAATGCGTGCGACGCCGCTGCAGGGGGCGAGGAAGGCTGTACACTTAAACAATTACGCCGTAAAATTTTCACGCATTTATTCATTAGCAAAGCGTACTCGGTTCGGATTATACTTGCATTCCGCGACGACATTTATGACCCATCCCTTCCACTTTTTTGTATTGGAAGATACTGTACGCGAGTGCAGCAGCTTTGGGCGAAACCTGAGTGCTTATTATTCCTGAAAGGGTTAAGGATGAACGTGGATTGAAGGCAGCGCAGAGATTGGATTAATCGAGATTGCGCGACGCATGAATTATTTCATGAATGTAGAATGAGGAATCGTCTTCGGGACAATTGGCTACGTAAGAACTTTTTGAAAAGCTTTCTGTAGAATGAAATTAAGATTGAATGGGATACTAATGGCAGAAGGTTTCAATGAATTCAGGGAGATGAAGTTGTCAGTCGAACCTGAAATGTTTTTAAAAGTTTAATAACTAACGATATATCTCTTCTAGACATTGTTTTTAAAAATGCCGTAAGATATACGCTCCCAAATTTGAGAACTGACTTAAGTTTAATATAAGTTTCATCGACTACCATTGTTACAAAATGCAAAAATTTATTGGGGAGGTTGGTATTTACCAGGGAATCACGATGTCGCATCCAATTTTCGCGAAAACAAACGGGTCACGCGTAAATTGAACAGCCGACAATCCGTCTTGGCCGTGGACCAAATTTTGGATCAACGCGAATCAGGTGCCTAATTAACGTTCATTTAAATCTGATTTGCGGGCTTCGAGTTTGTCGCCAAGCACAATGGCATTCATAATAAAAATCTCGCTGAAGTTCGCGATCACAGTTCCCCCTACAGCGAGCGCGTAATTAAAGTAATTTTTCCAGGCCCCCGTTTTCGTTGATTGAACCGATTCGAATTTACATTTTAAATGTCAACCGTCGAGATAATTCGCCCTCTAATTTCAATAAACGCGTATCGGCACAAGGAAGCCGTTGAAAGCTATGGCAGATTTAATTTTGCCTTGCTCGCCAGGTGAATTGAAATTGCGAACACCTGGAATAGGTGAGAATCACAGCGGAAACTCGAAATTCACGTTTGTAATAAAGTTGACAGGTGTTGAAAGTATTTATGTGAGAAAGAAAGCAATCGTGATTCTTGACGCGTTTCATTACCTTGCTCTGAGCGTTTAATTTCGTGCAGCACTAATGAAAGTATGAAAAGTAGTTGCCTGTAGAAAGTGGCTGAAGAATTTTTATAAAATGTGTACATGAACGCTTCAAAAATTTTTCTTTTGTAAAATACTTCTCTTTTTACGCTTGTAAATAGTATTACTATTAGCAACCAATAGAATGAGTTTTATTTAAAATCATCCCGTATATGTTTTGTATATATAATTCTGTGTACGTTTTGGTATTTAATCTAAAACTGAAAATAATAATTGGTTGGCAAGGAAAGATTTTTGTAAAGGAAGTGTACTTATCAGTTTGTACACGGTTTCGAATAAGTTCTTTATTTAATAAATAATGTTAATTTGAAGTATGGTAAATAAATATTAAATAAAATCAACTGTTCAGTGTTTTCGAAGAAGCTGACTAATTCCACAAATCCTCGTTTAGTTGCGTTGAAGCGAGAAGAGGGGGACGAAGATAGGTCGATGGCAATCAAGCGAGTTTTACGACACCTTGACGCGTGTTCCGTGCCATGTGCTAACAACATGGATACTCGTGTAAATTCTGCAAGGGTAGTAAAGCTTAAAATTGACTACCGTGGTACTCCTCAAGTCGAGTAATTACCTGCTAAATTAATAGTGAGTGACGAATTCTGGAGATACACTGTGAAGTGATATACATAAGATTGCATTTAATTGTTTTTATACGATTTTGATTTAACACGGTGTAGAAAAAAATTATGTTTTATTTGCACGATTTGCTTTTGCCTTTCCAGCAATCTTCACTTCATTTTAATTCTAAGAAAAAGTACTTCTCTTTCCGGAAGATTGCTCTCAATTAATCGTAATTGGTTCATCGTATTATATTTACAGGTTTTCATGATCTAGATTCCATTATATTATTTATACCAGTATTTTTGTTAAATAGATTTTTTGGGAATGTATCTATCGTGGGAAAAGAGGATTAAGTGTATTGTCATGAAAACTGAAATACGTTAACATGGCAACGTTCACAGCGAAATAAGTTTCAATGCTTCGTTTTGTTCTTACCGAAGATTCCATTGCAAATGTGGGAATTACGAAGAAATCAGACAAATCAATTTTTCCAAAAGGAGAACAAAACCAATGTATTTTCCATTATTAAATAGATTGAAGTGTTGAGACTGGAAGCTGGTCTTTATGAAGTAAAATTAAAAGTTTAATTATTTAATATTTAATTATGTCTTTATTGCACCAATTTGGTTACATAGGATAGTAGAAAGACGAGGCCCCGCTATATCTGCTATTATGCCTAACGTCTGTATAAAGTGTCAGAGCATGTCATTACAAAGAAAAGATAGAGAAAACTAAGCTAAAACTAAACTGAACAAAAACCGATACTAGAGCTAAAACTGTCTAACAATAATAGTACTAGTAATAATACCTAAAGCGCCAAAACAAACAATGAAATTAGGAAATCTAGAAATAACAGACTTGATCTGTTATCACACATTCTTGACAGCGAAAATAAATCGACCATTTGAATAATTCAATCACATTTCGAACTTTAATCTCTGACTCGCGAGGTCAGTGGTGGATTAAATTTAAGCTACCATGGTCGACGACACATTTGTCCCTTCCAATTCTGGTAACCGAGTCATCACGAGTGCCATCTGTAATCCTGACAAAGGGCCAATACCTACACCACTGATTTTCGTTTTTTGCAAGAACAGACAGTAGAGAGCCAATAACGACGAGAGGAACGCAACGGACGCACCGAAGATCGTAAGTTAAAAGTTGCCGAATGGAATCAGGTAGGTATAACGAATGGGGAGCAGCGCAGTGGTGGATGACATCTAGGCTAATCCGATTGTTGCAGTCACTGTCCGATTATTTCCAATAATCTGCAGTACGCGTGTAACGAACCGCATCGTCCTCTGGAAGCATCAAGTTTCCACGTACCATCGCTAATGGAAAGACCACGTGTCCGTGATTGCATTTGCTGATGGAGGCTTCAGGACATTCAAGGTACTCTAAAATATAACTTACACGAGCATAGAGCGCGATCCACCTTTGTAGAATGCAAAAAGAGGGGGCTTGTCAACGCCATCTTCGGGAATTTATTTAACAAAAACTATAACTTTATACTGTCTGGCGTTTTGCCTGTATATTCAGGTATGTTTGAAGTAATCCTCAGATTTTTCTAGCTTTTTTATCGCGTATATATATATATACATAGATATACTCGGAGGCGGAAGCTTCTTCGAAAATTTATTTTCTGTCAGGCGATGGTGTGGGGACTGTTATCAGTGACGCACTCAGGATTTAATCCTGCGGGAGCTGAGTTGAATGGATATAAAAATATTTTTAACGCAAATTCTGATTATAAAAATTTATTGAAAGAATGAAATCCAGTTTAAAATGGAAAAACTGACGTTTATTTTATTAACCACAGAGATCCCTAAAAATAAAAATTTGCCGAATGACAGCATTTTTAAGAAATGCTCAACTTTTACTAAGAATTTAGCTGTTTTCGTTGTGTAAAATTAATCTTTTACAAGATAGAAACCCGTTCTACATATACATGCGATAAAAAGGATAAAAAAACTGAGTATGTATTACTTCAAACGTACTTTAATATGCAGGCCAAACGCCAGACTGTACAGACATATAGTTTTTGTTAAATAAATTCCTGAAATAAATTCCCTTAAATATCCTCAAATATTTAGGAATACCAAGGAACATTCACTTTGTGTATAAATTAAGAACAGACAGGAGAAACGCAATCGTAAAATATTACTTCGAGTCCCTCCTCATCTTTCTTCTGTTTGAGCATGCGCAGTGGGGACCTCACTGTCGTTCGGTATTTCTGAAAAGAATACCATTTGCCAATCCCGAATGCTATTTTATGACAAGCAAATTGCGTGCGATAAACAAGAGACGTCGAATTTCGGAACTGGCACAAACAACACGACTTTCGAAAGCTGTGTTGCTTGTCTTGCGAGTATCGTTTCTTACATCGCCACAAATCCGTAAGTCACTATGACGTTTCAGCGTGTTGCGAATAGATTACGCGGCGTAACGTAACCACGACTAAGGGCCAACGTTAATTCACGCTATCCAGTGTAGAATTACAAATGTCCAAATGTACCGAACGCGTTGCGCAATTTCGAAATTTCCAGGCCGACCTGGCCGCTGTGCCGTTGCATCTTTTTAGATGCAGATTATTGTGCACCATTACGCCTTTTCATATGCAGAAGCTAATGGCCGTGCACGTGAAACTGCAGCTTTTGTTACATAGAGTCCAGCTCCCTTTGCCGTTATGCCCATTCATATGCAATTAGTTAGCGATTATTCTGTTAGACACTGCTCGAAGTACTCCTCTGTCGTTAACATTGAATTATTTACCAACTATAATCTTCCTCCTCGTGGTGATTGCACGGCATTTTAAGCTTAGCGTATTTCTTTATCGTTCTTAATTTGTTCAATTGGGCATGATGGAATGAAAAATATTACGTCTCTTGGTGCACAATATAATTAAACTGGGAAACTTTTAAATGAAGCAAGGGACTTGATTACTGAGCTCGACGCTTACGAGGGAATGCAGATTTACTTAACTAATTTAATGATTTTAGGTAATCCCAAGGTATTATTTATACTGGTGTAGTAAGCTTTAAGTTTAAAGTTGGTTTATGTTTTTATAGAAAGTCCCACTGAATTTTTATTTAGGTATTTATGAATTCAAGATCAAGAAACGAGTTCTTTTTATAATCTGTAAATGTATACATATTCATTTGTTATATTTGCATCTTCATTTTCAACAACTTCTTAGGGAATCCAAATCATTTCAGCTCAAATTGATTAAATATAAACAAGAGGACATATTGGAGGTTTTCAAACTGGTATATTTTAAGCAATAAAACAATTTTCACTGAAATTGCAAAAGTATCCACTGACAGTTTTCTACTTTGAGCTGCGTAGAATTTCCTGATGCATTCAATAAATTTGGATTATTTGACTTTCAAATTTAAATGCTTGATTTTTAAATTTAAGAAGCTGATATTCTCCTGAATTTTCCATTTTACTTTCGAATTTTTCCTGCGCATCAGAACACCGTTTCAATCTACTAATTACCGCAAATTAAGATTACGTATGAAAAACTCCCCAGACATGAGAGAAATAAAGCACTAAAAAACACAAAAAAAGTTTAAAATTTTTCCACGATACTGTTGCGTCAAGTGGAGTTTATTTCAGACCAAACGAATAATATGTTTAAATTTCATTGCGTGAAGAGCTGCGAAGAGTATGTGGGGAAACCAAACGAAACGAGGCACCATGGGAATTTTTCAGCGGTGCAAACTTTTCCACGCGCTAATTAGAAAAATGTTTATATTATCGTGCTTTATGCATAGGGAAATTTCCAAGCTTACGCGTTGTTTCTCGCGATCTGTTAAACAAACGCTTAAAATACGAGTTGTTTACATGATTATGATATTAAATGCTTCTGACGAAGAGCGAGTTCAGCTCCCACGTAGCTGAGTAAATAATCGTTTATTATTAACAACGACCCCTCCAGCAAAATCAGTAATTGTGATGTACTGGATTATGTGTTTAGGTAATTCGAAATATTCAAGACTCTGAGTTGAATGTAGGAAGATTGAATTATCGAAGGAGAAATAATATTTTAATTTTTTGCATAGTTCTTAAAAATTTGCGAAAAAGGAAATATTATATGTAACGTATAACTTTTTGAACTGATATATTTTTCTAGTAAGAAAGAAATTTAACAAACTGATAAAAATTATACATGAGCTCAAAAATTAAACAGTTCAGATGTATATTTATGTAAAATATTTAACTATTAGCAGTATTAATACACTGAAAATTTTGTTTGCAATTTAGGTCTTCCTTTACTTTGTATTTTATATCTGCATTGTACATTTTCCACTTGATGAGAAATATGTTTCATTACAGCACAGTTTATGAGTTTCCCTTTTAACATATCTACCTACATCTGTGAATACACGAGTTTCACAAGTAGTCAAAAATGAGAAATAACGCATCCTCCATATGAAATCTACAGCGCGTACGTTATTAACATATAAGTAGCTTTTACATACATAGCAACGAGCCACGGTTATTATTAAAATGACCAATAAACTCATAATACTAAATTCCTGTTATGTTTCAAATTGTAGCCGAATTCATTTCTCAAAAAATCACACAACACTAACAAATGTATATAACAATCCGACGATATACCACAACGATGAATTTTTGCAAACATTCCAAATAACACAATTTCAACTGCCATCGATATAATCTATCGATCAGAAACCAAGATTATACGAACGCCATATTAAAGGTCATCCAAAATTACCAAATTAGAATTATTCAAATTAATCCACCTGCAGAGTGATTAAATTCAATAAAATTTATTAGGAATTTATCAGAACGATAAAATGTAACACATTTTGGAAATACATAGGAGGATTATTAAATTCCTTATGCGCGATTTTCAAAGCATTGAAGGAACAGCCTTGCTCCTCGACACAAGCCAGCTTCTCCCATATATTATGTATCATAGTTGCACTCGACTTTCGGCCTACTAATGAAATTTGTCTGGTACTCAAAGTGATTGACTTTTGATGCATACACGGCGTACATTTCGCATCGCGTGTAAGGTCCTCCGCATCCGTGGCATCTCCCTTCCTCGATCCATGCCTGTATACGCCAGGCGTTAAACATTTATAGCGCCCTGGAACGACGACATAAATCGAGGACAGTGTTTTATTCGGTGACTACTTCCTCTATTGCATATGACTTCCCCCCATTTTTTCTCCGCCACGTTATCTATAAAACGTGTCATCGTTCAACGCTTTCCCCTTGAACTCGCTATCTTTATTGCTTGTTAAGTCACGAATAACTTCCGTCGCGGGTTGCAGGTGATTGCTGTTCCGAAGAGTACTAAATAATTCATCGGGGCTAAGTACACTTTTTTCGTGCTAGTAATTAACACACGAACGTTCTTCATTTTTAAGTCCATAATTATAAAGGTGATTTCAAAATAGATAAAATAATGAATTCCCTTTCCTACTTTCTAATACTTTTAATATCACTGTGGGATTTGGAAAAAATATAGCATAGCGAATTAATTATTAGAACACAAATAGGTTGTTTTGCTTTGTTCCCCATACTCGTCGAATCTCGTCCCAATTGATTATTGATTACGAAAAATTAGGGGAAAACGAGAAGCGGAAGACGTCATAAAAAAAAGATATTTGAAAGGAAAGCCTTATAATCGGTCGATAATTTATTTCAAGGCGAAAACCGTCAATTTCAACATCTTCATTTTAGTTACTGAAAAGAAGACCAATGTTGCTTAATGTTATATGTACGAATCAAAATTGTATAATTATGTATTTTCAAAGGAATCACAGCATCAAAGCCCCGGACTTACGCTCCACGCAGACGTATTATACTCACGATGGGTCTTTTTACGAGCAACAGCTGCTATATTCCTTTTACTACATTTGTTAATAACTTTTTTGCGACTCCTTCCAGCTTAATCCTTCTTTCTTGGGTTGTAAAATGTTATGAATACTAAAATGGAATGCAAGTTACGATCGACCAAGAAAATTAATGTTCCCCTTTATTATCATTACGATTTTAAACATACTAATAATATGTGTGGTAGGGAGTACATCGGACTTATTGAGATATAATAATTTGTTTTTTTATTGTAACTCAGCAACAAGACAAAACGTGAAATTTCAATTGAGACAGAAAATAAACGTTCAAATTAAAACAGTTGATATTTAATTATATTAACATAGGTTCTCGACTTTTTAACAATGATCATATTAAATGTTTGTAGATCAGCTTTTATTAAAGAATCATGCAATCACGTTCTGTGCTCAATTTTACATTTCTAGATTCCCTGAATTACATTTTACAGCTGATAAGTATGAATTAATCTTTTCTCGTAAGATTATATAATACAATTTGTAATAATCAGAAACTTAAGTACATACATTGGAGATCTTACGTGACATTGTGTCACGTCAATTTATTAGAAACAATTTTGCAACTCAGTTACTGTGCCTACACGTTGTGTTGACTTAATTAAAATTCTAGTGCTGTGCCATGCTTCAGCAAATTCTACAACGAAAAAAAAAATCTTTATTGGCCTTTACTTACCGGGCGTCTACCCTGCATCTTCTCTCATAAAAGAAGTTACAGTACTCCTGTCTGGACTACTTTAGTACCCCCGTGGAAATAACATTTTACAGGTCGTCGTAAAAATTTCAATCCTCTCGAAAATGAACATAATTCGAGGAACGACACATTAGCAGACGCTGAACACAAACTGATGGAGAAATAACTGTGATATTTACAGTTGAGAAGTGAGATCGAATGGTAGTTTTATATTCTTTAAAATAAAATTTTATTCGTATCACTTGTATTAAAACACTTGAATGCTTTCGTTCAGAAAAATGTCAGAATTTTATTGTGTAAATAGAAATAAAAATTGGGGTATGCGAGACCCCACCTTACCAGTTAGGTAACAAAATCTCCAACTCACGAGTTAAGGGTTAAGGTTATACTCCGTTATAGCGTATCCCGCGATGCTTATAGCATTGGTTGTTCAATAAAGGGTTTAACTGTTTGAAGAGGCTGGAAAAGTATTGGGACCTGACTTGATTTTATATTGTGTACTGAACTAATAACGTGTAACGCAGAAGTAAAAGGAACACGATTGGGAAAACGGTGTAGATTCAGGTCGACTACTGCCTTAAGACTGCTTGGATATCTGATTCTGACAGTCTGATTGCTAGCAGGAACTCGTCGAAGCCTAAGTGCTACTAAAAGACTAAGTTGACCTGTTAGGAGTAGAAACCTGATTGCTTTCCACTGATGTCTAATTGGGAGTTTGAGAATTCCTAGTTACTGACCGATTACTCATTAAATAACTTCTAATTAGACCCAGCGTTTAGCTGAAGGTAGGGCGATTTCGTGTACGTAGCACCATGAGTTCACTTTTTCTCAACAAAGTGTTCTCTGAACTTTGTGTTCAATGGCGAGTAAAATTTTGGCAACGGTGTATAATTTTCTCCAGGTCTCGATTTTATAACACTGCTATTCAGAAGATTTTAAATTCGTAGAGACAGTATTGATTTAAAAAACATGGATAAATAAAGGTGGGAAATGTATGAATATGTACGAAATATTAATCACGAGTTACCAAAAAGCCTTGTATGAAAAGGCCTTAATAATTGTCTAAACCTAAATCCCATTTGGCTTTTTGAAAACTTCTGGCTTCACGGCATGTCTATCAAGAGACACGGTAGTGTCTCGCGCCAAGTATATATATAGATATATGCGCAGCGCGAGACACAGAGTGTATCTATTACGGCACGCCGCGCTGTCAAGTACCCTGAGATTATCGAATCTCAATAACGGCTGATCCGATTAGACTTTGAATGGTCTTAATGGATAGATTGGGTTTGATTTACATAAGAAAAGTGTCTTCATTTTGTTCCTACGTGCCTTAGGAGCTGAGATATTTTGATGTAAAGTTGCAATTTGCTGAATTTCATGTTAAGATCTTTCATAGTCATCGTCCTACGCTTCTAGGCAAGAGGGGAACATGAAAGGGAGAGGAAATGTCTCCAATATCCACGTCGCTGATTCGCTGAAGGTTTCGGCACTTTCGGCCAATCGCGTAACAAATCGTTGTCACGTGACAGCTAGCACTGCTAGCAGAGAGCAGAACTGTCGAGGTAAACGTAACCTAAGTAGCTAGTGTCAAACAATTATAACCTGTCAAGTGTGAAATAAGGACACTAGTTAAAAATTTTTAAGTGACAGGAGTTTTTACACCACAGAGGACACTGAATTATTGTCTCAATTAACAAGGTAAGTCGCCAAAATTTTTCAATAGACTATTTACGTAGAGCATATAGAAACGGAGGGAACGCACAGACTTGGAAGTTGTCCGGAGGAGGTTTGACGGAGAAGCATCTTCTTTCCCACAAGTTTCTACAAAATAATATATTGTTTTTATACAACAAAACTATTTTTACATTTAGTTAGATAGACAGAGAAGCATCTTGTTTCGCACAAGTTTCTGGAAATTTGCCAAATAAGGTAAATTGACAAAATTTTTCATTAATATGAAAATGCGTAGCATTAAGAATTAAAAAAATTATGGCGTAGTGCTTGCAGTGTAAAGTAAGTTACATTAGTAAAAAAAGTACGCTGAAAATGCATCTCCCTCGATACTTCCTAATCTTTTATGAAAGATATTCGTAATACTTTATTAAAATCTACAGTAGTTCCCACGCTAATCATTAATTTTATTAGTTTCACATTACCAATATTTAAATTCACTAATGAACATATTAAATTAATTTTATTCCAACACCAATAAATTGTGCGTTAAATATATTGGAGCTCTTCGTTCATTTTTGATAAATTACCATTAGCATTTAAATTTCCTTCAACAAGAGTTTCTGCCATACGCTCTCACCTCCTTCGGACACATTATGTAGTCTCCACGCTTACTATAGGAAAATTCCACCCTTCTTCTAAAACTTCTAAGTTATATTGTAACTAAAATGTGGATTTTATATATTTATTTACAGATAACTGGAGCACAAGATGATGCAGTGTGATCTACGTTAGAAAAAAAATTTATTGTAATATAGTATAATATTAATTAAACTTTAATTAAACTTTTATTCAGCTTCGATCCTCTGTGTGCTTCTTGTATGTTTGCTTCATATTTGAAAACTCAAATTTAAACCAATTCCACCAATCCAATTGTCTTGTAGCTTTGCAGGTGTGGGTAGTTTGGACGACAATATAATATATTGTTAATTAAAAAAAATAACCTCGACTGGGTGAAAAAATTATCCAATCATCAATAACACTACAAAATGTGTGAAATCCTCTCAAAATTACCTTTTTCAAAAAAAGGTACAAAAAAGAGCGCCAAGTATATAATCCCATCAAAAAGGATCCCATTTAAAAACATTGTCGTAAATTAATAGCTTTACAAAACTAATGATATACACCAATTGCGCCAATTATCGCAATGACTATTTATACAAACAAAAAAATGTATCAAATAATAGTAAACAGATATATTTTTATACAAATAAATATTCTAATACGAATAAATATTTTATTCAAAATAGTTGGCGCTGCTCTCGGAATTGGTGTTGCTAAACTGAATAAATATGTCTGAATCAATAAGTCTGGCCTTGTTTAATTTTTAACCAAGACACTTAACATTTTTTTCAGAGAGCAGCGCCAACTATTTTGAATAAAATATTTATTCGTATTAGAATATTTATTTGTATAAAAATATATCTGTTTACTATTATTTGATACATTTTTTTGTTTGTATAAATAGTCATTGCGATAATTGGCGCAATTGGTGTATATCATTAGTTTTGTAAAGCTATTAATTTACGACAATGTTTTTAAATGGGATCCTTTTTGATGGGATTATATACTTGGCGCTCTTTTTTGTACCTTTTTTTGAAAAAGGTAATTTTGAGAGGATATAGTTACAACCGATATCCAGGAAAACTTTTTAAGAGTATTTATTGATGACGAGAAACGAGGAAATTCTAAAACTAAAGTCTTTTTCGCACGAGACACTTTTGTAGCTCAAAATTGGTATAGAAAATAAGTTGGCTTATTTCTTACTTCTTTCTATTCTACAAAACCAAGCGATATCTGTTACCAGCAAACATATTCAAAATACTAGTGGTAAGTCAAAAAAGTGTCCCGCGTGAAAACGCCTTAAGGGGACAAGGCAGTCAAATCGCACGAAAATCAAGTATTCTTTGCGAATTAATTACAAGGAGATGAATGGAAGTATAAACTTTTCATTTTACACAATGTTTATTACTATCACGCAGAGTAAAAAAATATTATAGCTTATAGTATTTATAAACATTACCCAAGTCTAGTCACAATTTGTATTTGTATTCATCTCCTTGTAATTAATTCGCAAAAGAATACTAAAGCAATGAACCCTAATCACTCCTCACATTGGCGTTAAATGTATGCTGATTCCACGCTAACATCTTTCAGCTGAAGAATAGCAGAAGAGTCCTAACTGGACAACAATTTTTTTTAACAGGATGGCTCCATGGAAAATACAAACTCGTGCGTGCAACACTTTCCACGACAAAAGCGACAGCTTGAACGGTAATGGACCACACAAATTACTCGCGAGTCCACAGGAACGCGATACGAGTTGACGTGCTTGTTAAAAAATGGCAACGAACTTGTTACTCCACCTAATAGGTTTGTTGAAATGGAATAGCACGGGAACATACTTGCTGGACGACACGAGCATCGATCGTTGCCGGCGAAATTCGCGCGAACTCGTTCCATTTAATTCGAAATTATAAAGCGCCTCGCGTGGAATTTCGGTCGAACCGAAAACTTCCCGAGCTGAAAAAGGAAATTCGATATTCATCGCAGAATCCGACGCGACTAATGCAAATGCCATGCTCGAAATTCCACGGCGACTGGTTGATTTTAATCTCCGAATTCGCCTCGCGAAAATATCGATTTTGCCACCTTTGGACATTGCCGAATGCGTGCAGCATTCATTTCGCCCACCGTTTTATGCGTGTTTGCCTCTGACATTCGAATTTTGAAATGAAGCACAGGGGCTGCAGCCAGATCGAGTACACGATATTCCCGCGGTTCTTCGAAATTCAGCCTTGGATGAAATATACAAGCTATAGGTACTCGTATTATATACTTTAATGGGTTAGATCACCTTCGTTAGGTAAAAAAATACCGCATCTTTGGGAATTTATTTCTAAGTGAAAAAAATTCTATATATTATTCAAAGATGTTTTTAACCTTATTGAAAAACTTTCATCGGAAAACGTGTTTTTCTCACTTACAAATAAATTCCCAAATATGCGGTATTTTTTTACCTGGGCAGGGTGGTCCAACCCGTTAAGGGTTATTGCGGCTCTAAAACCGAGTTTTGTAATAACAGGCTTTATATCGAATTTTCCATTTATTTCATTATTTTCCTGAAAAAATTGCCCAAAATGACTATAACTGTGCTTCGACCAAGGTGGCCTAACCCCTTAATCACTCCTTTTCAGATTACCTTTTTACGTTACGCAATTCAAGGAATATGAAACAGTTACTTCTATTGTGTTCGTGTTCGAATAGTGACTAAATCAAATCTGTAAGAGAACGGCAGGATAATTACTAAAGTAGTGGGGTAAAGGAAAAAAGTTTGTTGTGAAAATATTAATTTTCCTGGGAGTATCGAGCAAACTGCACCTACGTAATTTTTCAGTGATACTTTCACTCACCACGTATTGTATAGAGAAAACTGTTACGGCGAATTTACTCGGCTCAATTTCGTTGAACAATGTGGTTGATTCAACAAATCCGAAACAGCGAAATTGGTAGAGGAATGTTTACACGTTTCATTGAATTGGATCAAACTGTTTCACTTAAAAATGGCGTGGGAGCCAATTTTACGTGTCGATGTTGAAATAATCTGGGTAACATTGGATGGCAATGTGTCACAATATTGAAATAAAGCAAAAAAAAAAAAAAAAATAACAGGGAAATCGAAAAACAATGGAGTCTATTCTTCTTTCCATTTATACACCATTATAAAATCGAGAGGTGCTACAAATTATTTATAATATTCCTATTGACGTTAAAAATAATTTTTTGGCGCGAATCAAGAAGCTCCGTTTAAAAATAATTCAAATAAAATATTTCAATTTTCAACATCCGTGTTTACACGTGTTCAATTTCGATGACAATGCGGTTCATTCAACAAAATTGAGAGCAAAGTAGGCAATGTTATTACCATTCAACCAAAGTATTTAATCAAATTGAACAAGGAAAGTTGACAGAGCTTTTATTTTCATTCAATGCAATTGTTCGTCCAAATTGAATACCCCTAAACACGTGTGAAACTGGTAGCTTCAATTTAATTCTGTCTTTCTTTGTTCTTGTAAGAATGTTTACTATTCAAAGCACAGATCACAGATAATGAATTCGAATTCCAATTTTCTTCTATGCTTTTGTAAATTCATTTAAATAATCCGTTATTTAAATAATCCATAATCAATTTAGGATTCCACCATTTTCACTCGCAATCATTTTTAACAATAACATGTCTTAATAAAGACGTTCTAGCAAATGCGCTTCCATACATTTCCCGGAATGTTCGTTTCGATAATGACGTCGGAACGTGACAGAAATGTACGATGGTGACGGTTATTAATGCAAATGGACCGGGGAAGAAATTCTTCCAATTATCGGAAAACTGGAAGAGGGGGTGGCACTTAATCACACAGAAGAAGGCACTTCTTTGTTTTCCCCTGGCGAACACGCAAGATTACTAGTCGAATCGAATGCTCGGTTTATTTGTAATAGACCTCTGGTAGACCAAGTGAATTTATAATGTCTATATCGATCGCTATCCTTCTACGTGATAATAGCCAGCCGTTAATGGCTCTGAAACGGCGAACGTATAGATATAAGGGTTTATAGCGACATACATATACCGTGGCAAACATAAATTTCCAAGAACAGTAGTGTGGATTCAGGATGTCCGAGGATGTTAACATATTTTGATAGCCACTGTCACGTAAGCGTAATTTCACCATTTCGGTCTATTACTTTCCGCGAGCATAAGAATCAAACTTTATTTCATATTTATCACTGATAAATCTGTCCCATTCAAAGATCTCTATTTTATTTACAATAGTCTGTTTTGAGCAGAAGCGGATTTGAGGATTTGCGGCCCTCAGGCTTATAACATCTGCTACCCATTATGTGAAATATTCTCAAATGCTTAAATTTAAAAGAATTGAGAGAATTTTAAAATTGAAGGCGGGTGAAAATCATAGGTTGTGTTTAGCAATTTTTTCAATTTTCTAACGTTTCTGTGAAATGTATTCTACACTAGCTGAATATATAAAAATGAGATAATTTCAATGTAAACCAGGTTTGTTGAAATGTTAAAATTTGGTTCAGACATTCAGACAAAAGTTTAAATTGTAATGTTAAAATAATCAAATAAAAACAGAGTACAAGCTGACTAGAATTCTCATACACTTGGCATTAGCAATTCAGAATTCTCAAACGGTTAACGGACCTTACCTTGAAGTCCATAGAAAACAGACTCTAAAAATATCGAATAGTTGCGAAAAATTACCCGAGAAATACTCGAATCGTGAAAGTATATCCTTTCGAAGCAGTGGGCTGTCCCCATCGCTCAATCCAAGGAGGATCCTTCATTCTTCATCATATAGCGTCCAAAGTGGAAATTTATTCGGTTCGTTCGACGCCTCCGCGAGCAAATCTATACGTCACAAGAGGGAAGACTCGATTCTACGTTCCAAAGATCCGTTTTGGATCCCCGAAAGGCCAAATAACTTTCCGCGTGCATCGACTGCTCGTCATCGAACTTCTTTCTCCTCGGTTACTTCGCTGTCCATTCACGTTCCACTTTACTTCGCGGCCCATTGCAGCGGATAAATGATAGAAAAATTGTGAAACTTTGAAACGTGAACGTGACAAAGACCGACATTCGCTGGCACAGAGTGATTCGATTTGAAGGGGACGTGCCATTCTCACTTTTTAACTTGAAAATTACTTCTGTAACCACCGCTCATTGAAAGCTCATAACACCAATTATCATACTACAAGACGGGAAGAACGACTATAGCTGTCTTGACATCGATCATTGAAGGTTTTAATTAATTCCTAGTTTCACCACTACGTCACCAGGCTAGAGAGAAGTTCATTTTAATTACTAATTTAATTATTCATAGCCACTCTGTAATCCCATCATAACTCATGTTACAGTAGATGCTCCTCATTTTCATTTCAAGAGTGTAGAAAATAGTAAAATGCAAGTTTAATAATTAAGTAATAGTTAAATGCACCAGAAAGACGAGTCATGGCCTCTCCTTTGTTTAAAGGGACTCTCCGGTCAAATCCCTTAAGAACAGGGGATATTTTTAATTTTTTTACAAGAAGAGGTTATAACATATCCAAAAAAATATTTTTGGCATTTATTGATACACTCATTAGAGTGCAAAAAAAATTTTGTTTCATGCTTTCGGTCTTGAGGCATTTTCTAGGTGGCGCTTAGTGTAGGCGCTGTCTAGTGATCCTCTAGGTAGTGATAGGCAGATGTGGCAGCCGTTTTCTATTGGTCGACACCATTTTTGACCGAAACCGGAAATAGAGAGAGCAAGTAGAAAAAGAAAGAGATACTGCTCGCACGTGGAATCAGCAGCAAACTTCATTTAATGCTGTCATTTTTGAACGTGCAAACTATTGCTAACGCGTGCAGATTTTGTAAGTATGAATATTTACGAGACAAAATTTAGGATAAAGCTAACCCGTCAATGGACGAGTGAAAAATATTTCCGAATGTACATGGGTGGAGTTATTTTAGTCTTTATTCTTTTATAATATTCGATACAACGTAGTGGAGTTAGAAACGCAATATTCAGAAAGGGCGAGGCTCAGTGTCGCTGTTATTATTATGCCTGACCCGAAATTTACCTTTTTAGTCTTTTACCTTTTAAGTAAAGTTAGAAAACCCTACGTGTTCCGTAGAGATCTAGTAACAGTCTAATGTATTTAACCTAACATGTTTTAATTTGTATGAAGAACGGCAGAAGGAAATAGTACAACTTCAGTTTTCTCGGTTATTTCAAAATGTGCCCGCCAATTTGCGACTTCCGCTTCAGGCCATAATGGTGTGTAATGGCGGCCACATCTGCCGATCACTACCTAGAGGATCACTAGCGCTGTCAAAAGAGATGCCAAAACGGTAAGCAAAAAATTTACTCAGAGGATCGTACAAAATAAAAAATCCAAACAATTTCTTAAAATTTATTTCAATGGCTATCGCATCACACCTTGTTGGGGCAAAGAGGGGCAAAACTACGATGTTGGTGCACATTTAAACGAAGTAGTGCAAAAAAGCGGGTAATTTTCCGCACAAATATGCAGATAAATAACAAACCAGTGTTTAAACTTTGCATTTATTTCCTGACAATAATTTGTAAACCTTTGTATTTAAAAGGAGTCATCCGTATAACAAAGTAAAATAAAATGAAATAAAATAAAATAGCACTGTGGAAGATAAGGAAAATCAATATTTCTTATAATAAAGTATAATAAAATGAAATAAAAGAAAATAGTAGAGAGAAACGTAAGGAATATCAATATTTCTTATAATAAAGTAAAATAAAATGAAATAAAATAAAATAATGGAGTGAAACGTAAGGAAAATCAATATTTCTAATAAGGTACACTTTAATGGTAGTATATGAATTTTCCTTCGTCGACGTGGAAAGTAATTTATTTTTCATCACAATGGGACAGGGGCGGCGAGGAAAGGGAGTATTGTTGGAGGTGCTCGAAGCACGAGTAATAGCAGCAATTTTACGCCACCCAAATTAGTCGTAATTTTGTAAACAAGGAAGACAAGGGGAGCTGCGAAGCGTCGTGAAAAGAATTCCTGTTTGCCGGTATTTATCTTCTGAGCCTGACAGAACCGGGGCAACGTCTTTTTGGATATTTCCAAGAGAAACTGTCATGGGCTTATGTCCGGCGGTGCGCTATGCTCGTTTGCTTTTCTTAGACAAATCTGCGAGGAAAAACTTGCTGCTCATTGCAGGCCGACAGGTGCTTGTTCCCAGTTACGAAATGGAAATCAAGAGTCAAGAATTTTTCCTGTCCCACGAAGAAGCATTATTTTAGGCAGCACTTTTTACTGCTCTTAATACAGCTATAATTCATCACGAAACTGGAATGCTTTATTGCTGTAAGGGGAACCCAAACCTTTGCATTTCATTTTATTTTTTGGATGTTGCTCTGGGCGAAGTGATTTTTGCCGCCCTTTATATTTCATTATAAATAATTATTTTACAATTTAATTTTTGACAATGAGTGACATTTTTTGCAGGTATTTGTTGAAATGCAAGAACATTCTGATTTATAAAATATTCCAGTTCAAACTCTTTCTTTTTATTTTCGAATGCAATAGCACCAAGTAAATTTTCCATCTTTTCCTTTATTACGTTTTTTTGGTTATTCATTTTTAGGATTTAACGAATGAAACAAATTAAATATAAGAAAAAGGGAAAATCCAAGATCATTTTTCATCCCTTCAGAGTGACTTTTCACACAAAAAATATTATTCCTTACAGACCCTATTTCTCCATACATTCACACGAAGTTTCATTAAAATCAGAATTTTCGAGTTGGAAGCGTTTCCTTGCCATGTTTAAATTACTTATGAAAGCAATGCAATGCGATCATAATCTTGCTTTCACATTATTCGGCCTCCGGTGACTTTTCCCCCGCACCCTTCGCTAGCAAGTGCACTCTCAGACCTATTAGACGCCGCGCGCTGCTACGAGTTCCCGCAGAATCCAGCCGCCATTTATTGTTGCTCACGGACAAGCGACGGCCTGATCTACGCAGCTTTCCGCGACAGCGTTGCTCTCTTTCGCTGGCAGCGAAATTAAAATTTATGATCGCAGAACACGATTAAGTACTGGAAGTCGGTAGGAGACCGGTACGGGCCGCGCCGGGCCGCGATAAATTTCCGTGCGAGCCCCGCAGATGTTTATTCCGTCAGCGTGCATCGCGAATGTTTTACACGCGTCGAGATTTAGATGGCATTATCGCACGCATCAGGACGTTGCTGGCGCGAGCAAGAGGAACAAACTCGTTTAATCACAGGGGATGGCTGCAGCCGAAATTTATCGGCGGCGGGAGACGCGATCCGATCGCGATTTTAATAATCGCGTCTCCGTTTGCCAGATGTACACGCGTTATATTCTGTGAATTGCGAACTAAGGCGAGAAACGGTCGGCGCGAATGAAGAACGCCGGGGATTTCATTGCTGTAATATCGAGAGAAATGAAAGGAAGGATTGCTGTGGAGGAATATTAAAAAGAGATCATAGATTGTGTTAAAGATACATTCGTTGGGATTTTTTTCAAATTTATGTCTGATAATAAATTTGTAAGTTAATTGTGTTGGATCGTCAATGCCTAGGAAATATATTATAGTTTATGACATTTTTGGGGTTTTTGATTCAGTTCATCCGATTTCCTGGAATCCAGTCCAATAGTTGGCCATCCGGAAAAAATGGACATTTTAAATGGAGACATTGCCCGGCATACAAATGCTATTTTGTAAATATTATAAGCTTTTCTTCCAGTTCATAATATAGTGAACTAAAACACAAAACCTTATATTAATCGATTGTTTACTTTTCTTATTATCGTCGTCTAAAAATCGTCTGCTTTTTTGGCCCGTTACTGAGTCCTAACCCCTTAATTAATTAAGTTAATGGTTCCCACTATACTCCTATAATCTCCAAAGCGATTTCCACAGTCGCGACAGGCAACGAAGTTCGCGCAAGAACTGACCGACGCCTCCCTTCGATTTCGCACATCGCTTCCGGCTGAGCCACGCACAGCCACAACGGACATCGAAGAACGAACACCATTATTCTCGCGCGATTACCGCGAATTTCGCAATTGATTTGTAGCCTCCTATGCTGCGTTGCAACAATGCTACCGCGATGGTGAGAGAGGAAGAGAGAGAGAGAGAGAGTGGGAGGGAATGGAGGGTGGATTGGAGGAGGGTGAAACCAATTAAGCCGTCAGTGCGTTAACGCGTGTCATTCAGCCCCATATTGTAACCAAGTGTGACCAATCGTGACAATGAGACTTAATTGCACGAACAATGTCAAGTGCAAGCCTAATAATGATTTGTCATTGCTTCAACCCCCTCCGCGATTTCTACGATGTCGTTCGATCGATGTGAAAAAAGGTTGCAATCACAGTGGGAATTTTCCTTAATTACTCGTCGCTATTTAATCATTTGATCCTAATAGATTTCTTAAATTTGCAACAGGATAATCGAATCGTTTCAAGGAATTTACTTGACGTAGTAACAACACTATGTTAGTAGTACCTAATATGTTTTACGACAAGTATTATTATACTACTTAAACTTTTTTTATTCAGTCACTCAATTATTCCAACTGTTGATGCAATTATTTACTTGTTTAAATTCCTCGTGAGGAATGTATTTCTAAATTTTTCTCCATGAAATGCTTTTAATTAAATTATATTTGTACGAACGGCTTTATGTTATTGCAGCATTTTGTAACACGTGGAAGTTATAAACTGTCGGGGGTTAACGGAGTTCCTTGCGCAGCCAGTGTTACGTATAAAAGCTGGCTGCGAGCTATAGGGCCTTCTCTCTATTCCACAGTTGGAACTATTCTAACACTTGCGAGTTTTAAATAGTTGGTAAAATTTAGCGTGCTCGTTAGCAATGCGGAGGAAAATCCAGGCTTCGATGGATCAAGCGAATTTCAACCATTTTCAGTCGCGCGTGTATCGTGTCCGACTTGCCGTTGATAGTTCTACTTAAAAACCTCGTGTCACGGCTGAACTGGTATCGTGTACGCATAACTTCGTCCCTGCTTTATTATGGCATGCAATATATAACAAATTCTAACATAGTTACTAATAAAGTCACTGATAGAATTTTATATTAGGTAACCATTTAAAAATAAGACAGTGCAAGCAAAATATTAAAACTGTTTTACTTCGTAGTAGATTTTTATCTGCATCTTCTTCAAAAGGTATTAATTTATTCATTTCCGGTCGACAGTTTCAACATTTAGAAAATAAAATTAGGGAAAGCGGAAGTTTATAAACAGAATTGAGCAGTTGGAAACGTAAAAATTAATTACTTGAGATCGAACGAAAATTTGGTAGTTTCTGGTACGACATTAATTTCCAGAATTCCCCGTTCGGTGAGCTATTTTAATTGGAGTTTCAATTAGCGAAGGTATAAGTTGTTTTCATTAAAGCGTAGGAAGAGCCAGGACTGAAATGTGAGGCACGGCACAATCATAAATAAGACTGCGGACAGTCCGAGTTACGGCCAGTGTAACCACTGAACAATAATTTTAAATTAGGCGAAACGCGTGGAAGATGAAACCTAACTCAATGTGCGTAAGGATATCCACATCACTGTGTCGAAAACCATATAAAATTAAAAAAGAAATTCCTCTCAACTCGTGACAGGAATTCGTTTCTATTTTAGGAATAGTGAGTAAAGTTTAAACAGAAGTATCCCATTTTTTAGTGTTTTACGAAACTACAGTGCTGGTCGTAAATATCTGAAAACACACGTGTTTTTTAATGGTTCAAAGCATGTAGGGAATATTTTAATTAATTAAAAATATATTCTTAGCAGACTAGTAGATTGTAAAATCACCAGTTTTATAATATTGCTTAAATTTTTGTTTTCATTGGTTCCACTGGGAACTAAGTATCTAACAAACAGGAATCACACCAGTGAAATTGAATTACGTCACTTTTTAAGACTGATATTAATTAAGGTAAAACCACAGAAAAATGTCGAAATGTTTATCAGTCTGTACCGCAATTTGAAAAGCACATATATTTCATACCAATCTTTTTTCAATCTGTAAGATAGTAGTAAACATTGGGTAAGAGAATACATCTCGATTTGCTTTTATTTTTTTACAAATAAATAAAATAAATTTTTTGGAATATGTTTACACAGCTGCCTTCATTATTAAAAAATACATAATTTTGCCGTTTACATCGTTTTCCTAGCTGCAGTAGTTTCCAAGACATTCGACCAAACATGTTCTCACCCTCAACTTTGAAGGCTGCTTTTACCCCTTCAACGAGAATATTAGCCGATAAAAAAATTCGTGTCAAATATTTTTTTTAAGACCTACTTTCTACCAAAGTCGGCTATTGTCCCTTCGATATATTCCCTTGTCAGCTTAAGTCCCAGTCATAAAACCTTCGAGAGCAGAACAGCATGAGGCTATCCGCCCTCGACTTCACTTATAAGCACGTTGACGGTAACATAATGGTATTTCTAAAATGATTAGGATTCTACACGTAATACTTTACACACAGGTACTTGCAAGCATCATTCTTGCAAAAACGGATGAAAATCGGAGAGTGACACTTTGAACGCTCCTCCTGTCAGTGGTTTTATAGAAGTGTTTAAAAACTGTGTCCCCTGAACTGGACACAGGCCTTTGAAGGGGTAATTTGTCACAGAAACAGTGCAGCGGTGTCACCGCATGCCACGCTACACCTGTCGGACACAGCAGAAACAACTTCACTGGCACCACAACAAGTAATTGCCTGCGAATAATTTTCATTCCTTAACCCTTATTCCCATTTCGTCTAAAGTTCAAAAAGCAGTTCCCTTAAGAAGCTACCAACTAGTTCCAACGGTGCCCAGCCAAATTAAAACGAAGGGTCAGTGGAGGAGGACCGTGATCCGCAACGGAGCCAAAAAAAATCTGTGAAACTCGAGGGCTGGAAAATTGAAACAATGAAAAAACTTTGAAGAAACTCGGAGGTAGTTCGGGATCTACGAAAGTTTCAAAATGACACGCCCAACCCGTGAAGTCAGAGGGCAAATGAAAAAAGGAATCTTCGTTTTCAGACGCGACAATCCGGCACTTTCGGTAACAAGGAGAAAGGGAGCGATAACCGCGGCTTAAACCAGGTGGAATGGAGGGGCCAATAATAATAATCCAACGAACAAGATCGCGAGAGGAGAGAATCAGCCGGCAAAAGCTTTAATCAAAGTAAATTGCGCTCACGAAGGATGCTCGGCAACTCAAGAATTCGAAAAGCTTGAATCTCTGCAGAAACGTAGTTCAAACGATTCCAAGAACGTCATCATTCTTTGTCGCGGCAGTGAAACGGTGCTAGGGGTGAAAACACACCCTCAAAGAAATCGTGAGTTCTCATAAAAATTATCGTGAATATAAAAAATGAATTTTTCCAAAATTTATCTGTATCGCACATTTCACTCAATTTTATAAAAACTAAAAATAGTCAGGGTATCAATTTTTAGCACATATTTTTATAAATATTAGGAAATACACGATAGAAATCATATCATTAGTCTTTGAATTTAGTTTTGAATTGAGTTACAGAACTTGTCAGCTATTTTGTTCTTCGCGTGCGTGGCATAGGTACTAAGTAGTTCTCTGAGTTGATGAAAACATGGCAAATGAGACAGGATTATTCGCCAGGGAATATTCCCTGTTATTAGAGATGGTTAGTGATACTCTCCATTTCCCCGTAAATTATCTAACTGCATGTTTGAGGGGAAGGAGGTGCAGGGGGTGGGGATTATTCAAGGTGGAGGGGACGCGCTACTTTACGAGTCCTCGATACTCTCTCCTTTCCTCCGTTCGATCGTTGCTGCCCATTCCAGATTGGGCTTGGAAAGTTGCCAGTGCTGGGGCCATCAACTTATTCGGGTGTAGCCGCATTCAGAAATTGAATATTATTTGGCCCCGAGTCGATGGAATTTGAATGAAAGCGGTCGATCTTATTCGGCCGTGCTGGGGGTCATTGTTTAGGGGAACGGATCGCTGTTGATGCCGAAAGTTGGATGGGAAAACGTTGCTAATTCAGCCGCGACTGGCCGACACGGTAATTTTGCATCGGTGCTGGTCGTCAGATTCCGTAATTGATCGTGATGTTATGCTCGGGTAACTAATTTTCGTTTATACCGGAATCGCGCTGCAATTCCTGCCTATTCGAGGCGCGGCCTCGTAAATAAATTACTGGTATTTATACGCATGGAATTCTATACCGCGAGAGCTATTACCTAATTACCAGGCTGCGCGATAAATGAACACTGCCACCGTTATTTTTAAAATCGCTGATTAACGCAGGGCGGTGGATATCGCTGGTAGTCGTTTTTTTTTTAAGGAGATTAAAATTCTGCTGCGAAGGGTGTGAAATAATTCATAATTCACAGTAAAGTATTCATGTGTAGATTAAAAATGTATTCTAAAGTTGTAGCATTGCTAATTTAACAATTTTTACTGCACGATAAATTAGGATGTTGGTAAGTAAGATAGTTGCTGGAATTATTATTTTAGTGGAAGTATGTTGTTTCGGTCACGATTGTGAGAAATTAAAAGACAGAGTAATATCTTGATTTTCGTTTCTGATATATTATTTAGTCTCAACAGGGATGACATATGATGGTGTTGATTTCTTTCTAGAAGAAATTACCCCACTACCAAGTGAGGAACGTTTTATGTATTTAAACTAAAAATTTTAAACAATTTGATGGCATAGTTTTATAGAGTGTCTAAAACCATTAAATTTTCATTGCAACAATTTTTTTGTGTCCGCCACAGTTTTCAAAATATGCAGGAAAACAGGAAAACACATATTAACCTTATTTAGGGGGTGTTTTTAATTTAAAGTATCAAATAGTAGCAGCGAAACAAAATTATCTGAGACTCTAATACTACTTATCAATTTTATAATACTAATCTATTGAAGTCCCCTAAAAATCGGCAAGATTTCAAATAAATCGTAATTCTCGGAATATGTACTGTGGTATTCTAGTAAGTAGAAATGCCTAGTATGTGGTCAGCCACTACTTAGTAGTCACGTCGTAGACACGTCGTACATTTAACTTTGGTTTTAAATATATCTTCACTCAATAGATCATTAAAACATTAAATACAATGCTTCATATTTATTATATACGTTGAAAATTACAATATAATTTAATTGATTTCATGATTTTCACGAAACCAAGTAATACCGAAATAAATAAAAACTCATATCTCGGTTAGCTTTCGAAATATTCCTTTTACTTATAAAGAAGGCATTCTATATTCATTATTATTGCTTTTAAGTTGTTAAAACTATTATTATTCAATATTACAATAACTATTTTAAAATATTATACACGAATGTAATTGCAGCTGAATACGAATGATAACATTTGTAACCTGATACTTGTCATCCACTAGTTTGTCACTGCGGATGCTCTTTAACGTCCGCTCTGTCAGTTAATTAACGTGTATTTAATTAATACCGCGAGAGGTAGCGTTGCTATTCAATGTGAAGCGACAAGCTTGCGGAACAGTACCTACGTAAAAAAGAATGGTTGGCACATCACATAAAGTACATTTCAGTTTCAGTTCCGCTTCGAAAATAAAAACGGTGTAATTCTATTACTCGTTTTCCATCATGAGGTAGAGCGTGGAGTGAACGTTTTAAAATCGCTTGCCGGTGCGACAGAATATATATATTTTCGTCGAGTTTTAGCAGTTCCTCTCAGTTTGAGGATAAAACACAAGCAAATTTTATTACCAATAAAAACGGTGCGTCAGTTTTCATTTGCTAACTTTAAATCTTTCTCCGTGGAATAAAATCTGTTATTTACACAAAAGAGTTCGCCACACATCACACGAGAATCACTCTTGCAATCGAAACAGCAATCGAAGGGAAATAAAAAAATTACAGCGAAAACTTCTGTACAAGCTATTTTTCTTGGCATAGATGTACAGAAAAAGTAATAGTGGTAAAGAAAACATTACAAAAAATGATAAAGTTGTTAGTTGCAAAGTATTCGAAAATAAAAATAACTTTTGTTCGAAAAACTGTTTGAATTTATTAAGTTGTAAAGATCACAAAACTACGATTGAGCACTTTTGGAATTTGGAAGACACTCAAAGGTTTAAAAATACATTTTCGTACAAATTAGTCATAAAATATTACAATGACAGATAAGTTTAACATTAGTAGAGCATATATGTTGTGAAACACTTTGTCCAATAATATGAAAATATTTTGTAATAAGTCCAATCATCTCCGACACGCATATAATTATTTTGTAACATGAAAAGTCTTCTTTATTATAAATGCTTCCATCAAAACAGTTAAAAATAATTCACAAATTGCCAACCGATTCTTTTTCATGTTTTAATATCAGTTCTCTTTAGCCTTCTCATTGGCACGTTACATGGCAATCATAAGCACAAAATAAATAAATAAAAATCTACGATTACCCCAAATATCAAACTCGAATCCAGGTACTCAAACACACACAAAAATGAACTCCCACAGTCTCTCAGATAATTGATTTTCCACTCATCATCTGAATCACAACCTCCGAACCCTGCGCACCCCCAATCAACCACCCCAATGAGCACACAATACAAATGACCAAATCTCTCCGAAATCCTCCCTCCAAAACATATTTAGGTCACAGACACGTACCCATTACACGAATAACCCAACAAGAAACCAAGAAACCAGGGGTGGGGGGCTGGTCGAGCTCGATCGATATCTGGATCCGCGCATTACTTTCCGTTTTGTGTCCACGGCCGCAATTACCCCCGTTGTCGCTGATATTAGCCCGCTAATTCTGCTGGCCATAGTACCGGCGTTAACGGCTTAACGGCTAATGTATACGCTTCCTGCATCGCCCCAAAACGCCCGCCAATCCCCCTCGTCCAGCTGTTGCGCGACTCCCAGTCGCACGTAGCAGCCCCGCGTGCATAATGCCCGAAGGATGCTCTCAGGAGAAACGCGTCCTCCAGCCGGATCGCGCACCACCCTTGTTTTGGTTTTGTCCGACGCCACTGACACCGTTATTGTTCCCCAAATCCGTGCCACTTAATTAGCATTTTCATCAGCTTGTCAGGCACACCGCCGCTAAGGATGATACCTGACGAGACACGCGAGGCTCCACGCTTCTCGGGGAGGGGTGGGTCACGGGTAATCAAGGAGGAATCGGCTCTAATCGCCACTTCGTGTAAGCGTCGCTTACAGGACACGTGGTAGGTGTGTTCGTTGTAAATGTGGTCAACAGAGCTACTACATCTCCCCTCGCCTCATTTGATTCTTCCCTTTCTTATGCATTTTGGCAAATTTCACACGACCCCTCGCCTTGGCGCGATTACAATCGGTGGAATCTCGCTCTGTGAATATTTTCAGGAAGAAAGGCTAGGTGTAGTGTGAGTGGATGCAATGCCAACGCCTTCAGTGGCTGCGAAAACAATTGTCACTTGCACCGGCAGTGAATTGACCTGGAAACTTCAGGTAGAGGAAACCTGAGGGGAGGCGAGTTTAGATGTCTGTGAGGAAGAAGTCGCGCTGAGAAGAGGCGTAACGAGACCCTACCTTTAGGCCAAATATTTTGGCTGACAAATATTTCTATTTCGAGACGCCAGTTTTCTTAGCTTGAGCACTAGGTTTCTTAGTAGAAGACCGCTACGAATTCCCACCGCGGAAGAAGACATTGCACGAGACACCAAAGCACAGCAAAACAAGATAAATGACCACAAAAATCTCCTCCCAAAATTGTTACTCAGGCCTCCCCAGAAAAGTCAAAAGGAAACACCCTTCAGATTTATTCATACCAAACCACTAAGACACACATCAGCTACAACACTAACAGTTTACTCCAGAGATTGTGTATAAAAGTATAGAAATTGTCATGTTATATTAATCCCTCTAAAACAACAGTCATCTTGGCCAAGACAGCAGTTGTTCCTCTTTTCAAAGTCCTCATTGTGCTCGGTTGACAAGGACTTGCTGAGTCCGATGACGGGTCAGAGGTCCTCTAGGAGCGCCGGACTCCCACGTTGCCTGGCAATGACGGATGTTCCCTCACCCTGACTCCTAGGTGGTGGTCTTGATTCTAGACCCTAGGCAGGGGTTAGATTGGGCTGCACCAACAGTGTAACTAAATTTGGTTAAAGACCTGAGACCTCCACCCACAACGAATTAATTTTCAGACTGTATACAGTCGTCCTCTAAATTTCGTAGAGTCCATCTCGAGAAAAGTTAATTTGTAACCACATAGAATAATATTAGTGATTCATCCGCGAACACTTGTAGTTTCTTCAGTTGATGAGTTTAGCTCCTGGGAGGTTCAATTGTAGAATGTTCAAATGTTCAACCAAGCATGTGTAGATAAATGGAGCACATTAACAAACTGTTTACAAGTACTAATAAATAATAACTACTTGTAGATACCTACATTACGATGCATTATACGATTAATGCAACCAACATATTGTGCGTGTTGCTCACAAATTTTTCAGCAATTAAACGCCCCTACTCAAACTTTTCTACACCATTAATTACGGAAGGGCAATCCATGCTTTCCGTTAATGCGCCGAGTTGATCAATAACCCAAACCGTTCCTATCGATTACCCTTTAACCTGGAATACGTGGTATTCCAGGGCCAGCAGCTTCCCTTTAAGATTCCATTGATATGCCTCAGAGGGCGGGCGCACCATTGAAATTACTCCAGCCAACACGTAGCTTGGCTCGTGTTATTTTGACAGCGGCGTAGCTACCGCGTTTCCCTTCTCTGGGCTACGAATGACGAGCAAAAAATGCATTAGCGGTTAATTCGTTTGTGTTCATTCAGATTCTGCCCATAGAACGGAGTGGACATACCTCAGGGCAGAAGAGTATTTCCCCAAAGATCCCGCGACCACTGCCTGTCCCCGTTTTTAAACTCTCCCACTGGAGATCCCGGGAACGTAAATTAATTGCGGAGGATTCCGATTTTAAATCGTCGCAAGAAAGGACCCAGGTGCTCCGAGAACGCTCCAACGTGGCGTGTAATCGATGGGAATAACGTTAAGAGTAATATTCGTGGGGTGTAATTTCAGAGGTTATTACTAATCAATTCTAGAATACGGATAGGAAAATGTAGGATACTGTTTTCTTTAATTCTGGGACGTCGAATTGAATCAGTTCAGTAATTTAACGAATAATATAATCGGTGCCAGGATTTCCGCTTCCGACGATCGTAGGACAAGTATTATCTATATTCTAGAATATACTGTAAAATACTGAAGGGAATTTGTCTTTAAGAATTCAAGAAATCGGGACAGTCACAGAATGACTTGTTTAGAAATAAAAATGCAAGGCTCAATTAACTCGGCGTTGGTAAGGTGGGGAGTGGGTTAGGTCTCACAGACTCCAAAGATTTTAAATTCCGTATAACTTTTTAACAACGCGTGGCAGTTATTTAGTTTGTTCATTATTTAAGCTAGGAAGAGTATATTTTTATTGAAAATTAAAGATGTGTAATTATTTAAGTATTTTTGAGTAATAGAAATTGAATTAAACAAATGGATTTGTAGAATAACTACACTAAATTAATGCCGAGTTAAGATAGTTAAATTAAAACAAAAGTTTACCGTTACTAATCAATTTTGCTAATCTTGAGTGATCGGAGGCTTATACAGGAAGCTTTTATTCTAAATTCCCCAGGTATTTTTCTCCAAGGAATTATCATACGCCCGGGTTTACCACCCACCCTGCCCCGCATTGTACACCTTCAACACCTGATTATAACATTTCTATTCTGGATCCAATCGTCATCCATAGCACAGCGCCGAGTGAACGTCCGGACGAAAGCTGTCGGGCCACAAAAACCAGGAAAAAGCGGGGAAACAAAAGGTCCCAGGAACTCAGCAAAAAAACCTCCACAAATCCCATTTAACTTATCACCAGGATGAACACCGGCTATTAACTAAAGTTAAACACATTCGAGCCCGGAATGGCTCCACTCGGCAGCCAGCAAATCTCTCTGCGCCCCACGCGACACCCGCCGTCGCGCATAAAGTTTCGAGGCGTGCTTTTTGCGCGACGGATTTGTAAAATTGATTTCGCCATCGAGTCTATGCTTTACGGCCTGGAGCGTCTACGCTCGACACCGCCGTCCCAAAGAAGGGCGATTTATTTCGCGCGTACTTTTTACCCCGTCGCACGAGCTGCAGCCCTCCGCACACATTAGACGCCCCGGGGACACAGCCGCGCATACACGCGCGATTCCACGATCGCGCACGACGGAAGAGACTTAAGCTCCGCGGCGTGTTTCCTTGCAGACGCTTATCGAGCCGACCCATCCCTAGTACTCTTCTTCTATTAGAATACAACTCCTTGGATTCCTCCTCGCCCCTCCTTCGTTCCCCCCGTGTCTCACTCTTCGCCAGTCCGTTCTGCGGCAACTTCCCACCTTTCATCCCCTATCCTGGTAGGATTTTAATGTCAACGCTTGTCTCCGCGACACTGCACCCACGTCGTCGTCGAGCGCAGATAAATCTATTCCTCTTTCGCCCGGTTCGTGCTTGTCTGCATGCAGTGGACGATGTTCGTCGGGTGGAGGCCACGAGTGCTCGTAAAATCAAGCCCCTTCTTTTATTTTTTCTTAGTGCTCGACGATTCTCGATGGATTGTCGCGTCTGCTGCGCCTTTTTGCTCGCCTCCGTAAGCAGGGATTCGTGCTCGAGATGTTTTTAGGGAGCCACATAAGCGCCGCGAAAGGCACATAGATTTCCAGCGTCGTTCCGCCGCGATGGAGTTCACCCCTCCGACGCGAGCAGGGGATGGGGGCGTGATCGAGCGCAGCGCTGCGGCTCTTTGGCGCCAGCTCCTTCCTCAAAATTCTGCTCGCCATTTTTACTCGTTTCACCCACGAGTTAATGACCAGGATTGTGGCGTGGGTGGATGAATGGGGGTCGGCGCCCTTGAAATGGACGAAACGAGATGGGACGAGGACGGCGGATCTTGAAACGTATTAATTTTTGTGGGGTGAGTTCCGGTGGAATGATACTTAAAGTAATGGTTTTATGAATGTGCTGTTGTTTATAAGCGGAGTATCGGGCGATTCTAGTAACTGGGAGGAGCTATGGATTTGTTTTAAGCGAGGATACCGAAAAATCTTGGAAGAAAATTTTGAATATGTTTAATATAAAATTGCAGGGTGAAATTATGGTGATTTTGTTTAATGTAAGTGTATTCTTTTATGAATATCTAGCACCCAAGATAATCTGCGTATGAACAGTACAAGTGTGGTCATCAAAAATATAATAGTATTCGATACATTTTATATTAATATTATTCAGAATTGTTTGAATTTTCGGGTTCGGGATCTTCCCTTGTAAATTAAACTAAAATATTTCCTGCTTTTTATTATTTAAGCTTCATGCCCCACCAAAGAATCTTAGGAAATTTTCTCCATTTCTTCTCTCACATTATACATCCATGTTTGGCGAGAACAAGTGTTTCGATCATTAGTGCAAATTAACTAACACATTTAGCAACAATTTAGACATTTTTTGCTTTGTATTTTTTACCTCTTATGTATATATATATTTTTCCTCTTATCAAAGGTTATCTACTCGTGTATAAAAATAATAATAATGTCACGTCTCAGCCCCACCATGAGAATGCGACTGTTAGTGCTCACAAGTGCCACCAGAGGGCCAAACTTTTCCTCGCAAGTGTCAGGTACCAGTCTCGTTCGTATATATACAAGTTCCAAGTTTATTCCTCTCGGTCCCCTAATATAATAATAATAATAAGAACTGTATAACAAAGCTTCATTAGCATTTGAAAAATATAAAATTCCAACGTGAATCTACATCTGCTTCCGTATTCGGAAAAATTAAAATACGACAGATTCTCACTGCCAAACGAAACCAATATATTAACCCACATTAGCATAAAAATGTGTGACATGATTGTGTAAAAAAAATTAACCAAAATGTTCACGAAAAGCCAGCAACGAATAAAAATAGTAAATGCAATCTGGCCGTAAATTAGACAATGCCATCGTAAATGCAACTAGGTCTTTCTACTCCCTGCTCATGCTCTTGTCACTTTAGCCTGATTCTCTGTAACTGCCACTCAAGCTAACTACGCCCGTGCTTCATACTTTATACATAAATGCAGAAATAGGGAAGAGGGACGCAACAAAATCATCACGGCCGACAAATTGAGCGCCCGGCCGTGTGGCACCTTGTCTCCGGGACCTGGGTCGCTGATTGCGATTCACTAGAAAGTTGGTCGGCGCAAAAGATGGACATAATTTGTTGCAAGTGCTGCTTTCAATTCTCGAGCAAACCGGGATGCACGGGGGTAGAAAGTTTACGGGGAATCGGGTTAGAAGTTGCAGAGTTATTGAACTGCAAAGATTAAGTTCTCGGCGAGGCAGTTATGCCAATATGAAAGCCTTCCGTGCTGCGCGAACAAAGTTGGGTTGTTTATAGCGCGCCTTAACTCCGAGCTTCCGATAGGGAAATAACTTGTTCGCTGTTGCTCGTTTTATTTCACGGCCGCGAGATACCGCAGACAGGAAGACGGACCAGGGACCGTGCGTTATCGTTATCGTTTCCCTTAATGTTTCGAGAGACTCGCGGAAGAAGGCGTCGGCGAGCGGGAGCAGGCATCACCGACAGGTCTGCTATCAGCTGTGGCCGAATTAAGGCCAGCTATACGGTCGACTACTTCCTAAGGAGATGTTAAAAGCTTCCCCAGTAACGGAATTCTCGATGAAACTGGTAACTGATAACGAGAAATCAAACTCTTTAAGCGGAATTTTATCGTATCCATTACCATAGCGAAAACACTTTATACACTCGCTGAATACACCGATTACTCCATTTAGCGCTACTCAAGCTTCATGAACTTAGCGATGAGACTTGGGTTTAAGTCTCACCATGTTACGATGTAATCGTAATTAGTGATACTATTGTTATTATTCCACCTAGTATTTTTCAACTAACAAGTGAAGGTTGCAACTTCAAATTTTCGTTTAATAAATGTTACAGGCGAAAAATTCGCGGCAAGCTCGGGAATCTCAGTGACCATTTCAGGGTGAATTAAAGATTCAACATTCGACCGGTGTTGATCCGCGATTGCGCGCGGTGCATGACGATTCCTTCAGGAGAATCGGCTTCTGTCAAAGGTTGGCGCGTCGAACCGGGAGATCTCCCTTGGAAAGATGAAAATGAACGCGAGCCTGGCGGCTCACGTTGCCGGTTGAATAATTCAGAATGCACTCACCGACCACGTTGAGGCTGTAGTTGAGCGACATCTTCGGTTCGGTGCTGACCTGGCACTCGTAAACCCCGGAGTCCCGTTCTTGGGGCGACTTGATCTGCAGCGTCCAGTTCTCAGACTTCTCTGGATGGATCACTTGGAACCTCATGTCTGAGGTGTACCTATAGATGCCAGCGCTCAGGATATGCATGTCCCTTTTACGCATCCAGGACACCTGCAAGATAAACAGCAGCGGGAAGGGTTTAAGTCGGTGATTCCCCTAAATCCGCGTTAGGGGTTCCCAGCCGCAGCTGCAGACCCGCTGACTTAAATCTAGGCTAAATCTTGGGGAGACGCGGCAGCAGTTGGGTTTGTTTAATAATTAGCTCCAGGGAGATGCATCGTTCTTCGTGAGATGCACTTAGGCTTTGTCATACGGAATGGTTTAAAAAAAGGGCTTGGAAACATGTGGGTCCTGCACTGTACATTTAAACGAGTGATACAGTTTTTGTGAACATTTTTCTTGGTAGTAATACTTATTGAGTTGTGGAAGATATTGTGTTACTTTCGTTGACAGTGTTTTATGTGATTTCTTACTGATGTAGCTCAATAAAAATTTGTTTTAGTTTGGATTAACGATTATAAGGTGTATGTAACCCTTTTTCTGAAATATTCAATATAGTATTCAGATTTTTCAGGCTTAATAGTACCTACTCATTAAAATGAGTAAAAAATATTTGATAATTGTGTGTGAAAGAAGAACCTTGTTAGAGTTAAAAGTGATTTAGAGTTTTAATAATACAAGTGACATGATTGTTTCCTACTTCCTATTATCTTTCTATTTTCATTCTATTTTTTTTCTATGTTTTTCCCCATTTTCTTTCTATTCTGTTTCTATTTTCGTTCTATTTTCGTTTCCACGAAAAAGATTATCGTGAAACGTGGTTTCGTTCCAAAATATGTGGTACATTGTGTTATATAACTCAACCTATTATTATATAATTGCATCTGCAATGAATTTATCACAATTGCTAAAGTGCTAACAGTAAAACTCTTCCCCAAATATGTCCATTTTCTCTTCATACCAAATATGGGAAACAGTGAAAAAAGCTGTCTGTTTATAATTCCCATTAATTAAACAAGAAGTTCATTCCGTGTCAAGGGTCAAAAATTTCAAACAAATTCGTGAAAATGCAATATTTCAGTTTGCCAAACTTATGCTTAATAATTAATAAGGTAAACTGTCGTTCATGCTGCGTTACACGCCACAGAATTTTCTTGCCCCGGAAACTTGTCTGACCACGGTACCTAGCCAGAGGATCGTTTCATAATTAATTTTGCGCCTAGGCTGTCCCACCCGGTATACGTGGTTACAATTAAAAGCGTTTCAGACGTTTTACCCGCGAGAAGTTTTTGCGCTGTAATTACACCAGGTGAAAATTAACACCGACAACGTAAATCTAAGGTGGTTCACGCTGTGACCTACCTCTACGGTCGCTCACCTTTTTGCGCTTTAGCTGTAGAGTGCTTTCAAAGGGCTTGCATGAATGACGATAATTTCTGCCTATTAATTGTTACCAGTGAGTGATGATCAAGTGAAAGAGGCAAGCAATTTCCGTTTTATTAAATCCTCCTTTGTTGGTGTACGCCCCGTATTAACGTAGGTAAGCTTCAGTAAAACGTTTATTTAAAATGCTCTTTAATATCCTCAACAATTTTTTAACACTTTTCCTTGGCAAAATAACTTTGGGAGATAGTGTCACTCCTTAAACTCGTATTTCGACTTTAATATTGACTTCTTTTGTAATAATAACACAGCTGTAAACGTAAAAATCAATCGGATTCTGGACTAAAGGGTTCCTTCAGGTTTCTAATCATGAAGCACTTACAATCTCTTGATTGACTTACGATTTATACTGTAACTTAAACTCTCAAATGTTCCAATGAACATCATATATGTTTCTAACAATAAGTAAGACCGTCAATGCTACATTTCTAGTATATCCATGTTTTTTTACTCTTCTTGTACGCAAGAATAAAATGGTAATAAAAACAATTGATATCTAAGCAATGATTGTTGAGAGGACACAAATCATTATCACACCGTCTCCCTTAATTAAATATTTGATTTCGTACACGAAGTAAATTTGATATTCTGAGCACAAGCCACAATCACATTATTAATATTCCTTAATCTAGGTTTTAATCGAAATGCAACGCGTGCATCTCCCTCGAATAAATTCCATCTACCGCGATGCCTTTTACACAATAGGAGTACAGTTTTTTGCAGCGTCCAACCGGACCGTTCCCCCCAGACAGAAATTAAAACACTGCCTCTGAATGTATAAACCCCGCGCCATTATTTCTTTCTTATCTCAAAGCTTTTTACCCGGCACGACTATTTTTACGATTGTTTTCGTGCTTCTGATTCGTTTCGCCTTTTCCATCCAACCCGATATTTTGCAGTTTACGGGCTGATAAGTACAGATTATCGCTAACAACGTGAATTTCGACCAGTCGACGTGCGTGCACCGTGAGCTGACTTTGTCTCCCTTACACAGTCGCACCACCAGATATAACACGCCTGGTGTTTTGTACGCGAGCGTGTCTGCTAGTGGCTTAATGCGCCGTGAGAGTTTTGGACGTTGAATCACGTGGAATATGCATAATGCAGTAGGCGGGTGTGCAGTGAACGAAATAATATATAACTGTAAGGCGCGAATAACTGTGAACCGTGTTGTAATTGTCGTTAAATAGATTCCCTGTACGCGGTAAATTTCATTCATTATTCTGATATCCTGTTGAGCACGCCCCTAATTGTACCTTGCATTCCTCAATACGCCTGTGACACTTGGTTTACTTGTTTACGTTACGCGAAGCAATTAGAGTATCGCGTTTCTGCGGAAACTAGAACTCCTGGTAAAAACAGGTTCTGTTTCTGTTTGGCACTTTTGAGTGGCGCGAGGTTTGGTGAAATATCGTGCCAAGTCAGTCAAGCTGTACTAAGCTTTAATTATATACCGAGACTGATGAATTGGTTCTAGTCGGATAAGTATAGCGAAAATGGCCCTAGTAACAATATTTTAGTATTTATTTATAACCAATAAAGCTCTTTGCTTAAAAAAACACTGATAGAAATTTCAGATCTCTACCCCCTCTCGTTAGGGTGGTATGGGGATAACAATTTTAAACATTACCATTTTTTTTTCTCAACAACTACTTAATATTTTTTAGCGCAACTATATATATTAATTTCGCAATTACAGATCAATCATCATGGGTGGAAATAAAGAAATTAATTTTTGGGGGGGTTGCTTTGCAAACAACCCTTTGAGTGACATTTATGAAAAAATCAGGAGTAAGGAGTCACTAGTTAGTTATTATTTATATAAGTTGCGGGGGAGTCGGATTGGTGGAACATATAAAAAAAAAAATCTCTTGGCAGATTATATTAAATGGGTCTCCTTACCAATACGGGGGCCAAAAAATCGTGCATGTTTGAGATTTTTTTTAAGAAAGCTTTGTTTTTTTATACATAAATACTAAAATTGGTGGTGGGGCCATTTTTCCTATTCAGACTGTATAAAATTCCTATGTATTGTATTCCTATTGTTTTCAAAATTCGAAAAGTATTCTGAATTCTGAATTAAAAAAATTGTTAATAACACCTGTTGACATCGAATTTTATCATTCAAAACGATTACAACTTAATTTTCAGTTTCAGTTAGAGTGTTTGTACTTTCCATTATCTTCTAATTAGATATACATAGTACCAGGTCTAGCTACAATACTAAACAAAATAGACTCTATTTAAATATAGCCAACTAGTTTCCTATATTGAAATAGATAGTAATTAATTAAAAAGTATAGGGTTCCATGTAAAGAATAGTTTAGAATTTCGGAAGAAAATAATGACACAGAACCAAACAAAATTTCATTAGACGTAGTTCTATTACTTATAATTATGTTAAAGGGATAATGAAACGCAGTACGTCACAAAGCGATTTTAAATACCCTCTTTGTGCGAAGTTAACGCAATATCTAGTATCTCTCGCGTGTGTGTGTATCATTTGCCCTATCGATCCTAAATGATGGTCATCCTGTTAGTTGGTCAGATTAATTTGACTAATTGGAATCTCTTGGGGCAGGATTGAGCAGCGCCTATTAGTTACAGCTATCTAACAAGTTTACAGAAGAGGCCAGAATTCAATGTGCTGATCAGTGAAATGACAATTGCGGCTGACAAATTCTTTAATTTCCTCTTATTTGCAATTTAATCGGTTGCATCCATCAAGGATGTTTATTTGACGAAGCTCACGTAGAATTTACTATTTTACACGACACATATTTGTATGTAGTTGATCACTTTCACTATATATCATCTATGCAGTAGTTTCTATTATCGCTAGACTTATTCATTGATTCCCAATTATAACTGGGATTATAATAAATAGTAAATGATTAAAAATTCAATTCTATACAATATTTATTGGTTTAACATTTTTTCCACAATACTTCTTTGGACTAATATTTGGAATAATTTTATTTATTTTTATTATACTAGAAAGATTTATTTCTAAACGATTAATTGTACGATCGTACGTAGGTAGAACAACTAAATTCAAATTAGGAATAGCTTACCAAATTAGACATCAATTGGTAATTACAGTTAGGGCATCACAAGTACCTACGTAAGGAAGTATCGATCTTAGATTTCAGTTATCTCTCAAATTCAAGGGATTTTCCCTCGTCATTTTTCGCGCAAAGTACAATCCTCTTACAAGTTCACAGCAGACTTTAATTATCTTAATCCCTTGAATATTAATTACTTTTTAGATAGTTCTCCGGTATTTCGCAGATATTTCTTATTATGTGCAACAACTATCAGGACCATACTAATCTACTGTATATATTAGCGGCATTGATACTGCACATATCAGCAAGGTTTACATACCTAAATATCTATTAATTTAATTAGTAATCCTAATAACATATGTTTCAACCCTTCCATTGATATTGCAGTTAGTTAATACGCTGTTAATTATACGAGCGAATGTTAATATACACGTATCATCCTGCATGCAACGATGAATTATTATCAATTAAATAATTGGCATGTTAAACCCAAATTAAGTTAATATAGGACAACATAATTGTATAGGTCATTAAATATTACCCTCAATTTGTAGCGACAAATTCATTAAATGCTTAGGCGCCGTCCTTAAATTACGTAAGGGTAATTTTGGCGATAGAGAATTTATATTCTAACCCCTTGCTTATGTACTATTTTTTACATTGTATTTTTTCAGTTATTAAAATCTTTTTAAAGGTTTATACATATAATACATTTAACTCGATTTCGGGTATGTGATGGAACATCAGCTTTTAGGCCACTCGTATTGAAAAGTAGGTTTAAAAAATATTATGTAATACGCTATCTGGCTCCCTCCCCTCTAAGAAAACGTAAGAAATTTGCAACCCTCACTCCCCACAAAAGTCTTACGTAATTTGAGGACGACCTCTTATGTCAATACCTCCGTATTTTCTGCAAAATATCGAAACGAAATAAAACTATCCCTCGCGAAATGGATATCGATTCAGTTTAATATATTTCAGCGTGCCTCATGCAGATTAATATCATACGAATGTTACATCTATTATATTGACTCGGTGTCATTCATCCCTACTAACAGCCATCGAATTAGCGACGTGGCCGCTAATACTACTAGACGTTGCACAGACTAATACGTTTGCGAGAATGATTATCGATGTTGCCTGTTAGGCATTAATAAAGCAATGTCCACACTGTATTTCTGTCAAAGGGGCGATTGTACACACGCTTCGTGCAACCTAATAGAAACGTTTGCCTAGCAAACTGTAAACTGGCTCCAACTACAGCAAACTGGACCACCAACTTTGTCGTTAAAGTCAATTCATGTTACCTTTATTCGTCAAATTAAAAAAAATAACTTTATTCGCCAAATAATCTAAAGTGAAAGAAACTCTTACTTGATCCATTATTTAAATAATTCTTTATTTAGTTAACGCCCAACTCTGCTTATAGGTGAATACCGCGCATTAACTATGTACAAAATTTATCCGAAATCGGCGCCCAGAACCTCGCTGAGCTACTCTTACGCGACGCCTTCGTTCAACGTCAAATGCCCCATCGGATTTCACGCGCAATCCGGACATTGTTTACAGTGGCGGTAGCATGGCCGACGTATCTGCGAGCGTTTCATTATTTATGAGGTCGCTGAAACACCCCGATCAGCGCTCATTCGATATTGACGGGTATCGATCTCACCTGTTCGCCGGTCAAACACCGTCGCTCGTCGAGCGGCTCGATGAATGTCGGGCCTTTCGAATCCCCGAGATGAAAAATGAACCACGAGACGCCGGGGCAGCATCTTTATGGTTCCTTTCCGAAGCGTTGCACCTCCGATGCATTCGGCAGCGAATTTCAGAATGTTTAAGCAAGCTTAGGGGGGTGTGCGCGTGCGCGTGGACGAGTTTCACGCCGGGGAGAGATATTAAATTCTTTGCTGAGCTTTCGAGTAGGAATCGTATTTCCTCACTCCGCGTAACGCGAAAGGGCCGTAGAGATCGAGGCCAACCTGCTCAAAGGAGCAAACGAGTGTCTACTAATTTCGAAGGCGACGCTAACTGCACCGTTTGCTGATGTATATATGCATGTATATTAAATGGGAAGTGCTTAAATTCGTACTAGTTGAATTTGGTTATAATTCGGCGAACTGGAATCGTCGAGGTCTTCTGTGGTTTGCTTTGTAAGAGTAGCTTCATTTAGGAAGAAATAATGTAGGAGATATTCTGATAGGGTATTTGTGTGTGCAACTCCGTTTTTGATAGTTTTTATGACGTGTACTATACGTAAAAAAAATTTAAGGCAGGTCCAGATTTGAAAATTTTTCCAAAATAGAAATAAAAACTTATCGACTCAATAACTATTACTTATTGTGTGCAAAAATATATATTAGTGTTCTCTTTTTAATGATAAGTCAAAGCAATAATTTTATAAAAAGTTATTTCTAATTTTCTCGAAGATGCAGCTGCACCCCTTTTGATGCATGGTTCTCATTTGCAAGGTGTAGGTGTACTGTAGAGAAACGAGAAACGTTTTATAAATCATTTATCCTTTTCAATAAAAATATTTCAATGGAGCTCTCTTTCAAAATACTCTGCGGCTGAATTTATGCAGTTCACGATTCGTAATTTCCATCAAGAATAACGGCTTTTAATTTAAATAGCTTTTAATTGCTATGCTGTGCTTTTCAGAATGTCTGAGCCATTCTTCCCGAGCTTGATTAAATATTTCGTTATAATTCCTTGTATAAAATTCTGGTTATGTCTTTGTAACCAACAGCCAGAACAGTGGCTTCTTTCAAAGCGTGCACAGGGAACTGAACCGATTACAACGAACGTAAAAGTAATATAATTGAATATTGACATGCGCAGTAGAGAAAATGTGATATGTAATATTTCTCGTTTTTTTTTTGTAAAAAACCTTTGTAGAACGTCGATCATTTAGCGCACTGTTCTGCATCGAGTAAAATCTAAAAGATGTTTAATAAACACTGCTTGTTTATCAGAAGAATTTATTATACCTTCCTTGTTGGTCGATGTTGGCGTTTTAGAACCGACTTTAAAATGTAGAAGTTGTCGAGTATCAAAAACTCCTACAATATTAGGCTCTAACGATTAACCACTTTCGTAAAAGACAGTTTCAAATACTAAATTTTCAAATCGAGTGCTCCTTTGTTAAGAATTTAAATACCCAAAACTGGGAGAACTTTGGCAGTTAATTAGCATTTATTAACGACGGAAAAGAACAAAAATTTCATCCATTTTCAAATAATCAATTCAAATTAATTGCTATTATTAATGTAATGCTAACTAGATTTGTAATAATCTAAAGATATTTAAATTTTATAAACAATAGTACAATCACAAAAGATGTAATGTTATAATAGGATACTCAAAGGAAATATAAATATGTTAATTGAAAAGATAAAAATAAAATTAATATAAAAGAGAGTACATTGAATTTAAAAAGAAAGAAATTTAAGTGTCTACTATTTATATGATGTGCTGATTTTACTCCAGTTACGGAGTAACATTCGCAGTTAGTTGTTACTTATTAAAGAAGAAAGAGAACAAAAATTTCATGCAGTAGTAAATACCATTGGCACGAAGAACATTTTCCGATAGAAAACAATTCAATTTTGGCACTCACAGTGTTCTCCACAAGGACTCCTCAATTATGCAAAGCCACAAACACAATTTACGTTTGAAAAATGCTCATTCGGGGAATTAGTTCCCGTTTCCCGCGGTAAATTTCCTTCCTGCCAGATTTACACGATAAATTGATCACTCACAATGGCTTCAATGCGTAGCAGCCCATCCTGTAATAATCAATCAATCGCGCAAACGGAAGTCTGATCCCTCGTTTACAGAGCGGGCTGGTTGGTTTCCGTGCAATTTACACTGCGAGAACTTTCATGCTAGGGGGCAACAAGAAGACGCTTCTGGTCCGTCTAGCAATAACATTGCCCGATTGACAAATCGTGAACTGGTTTCGCCCCGTCCGAGGAGCCCGTGCTCCGGCGAACTTCTGCGGATTACTTAGACGACAGTTCGAACAGCGGAAGGTATTTGGAAGCCAGCATTCGCAAATATCTGCGGCGCGAACAATGGACACGCTACGTTGGATAGATCGTTACGGGAATTCGTTCGTCGGATTTGGAATTCCATACGCGATCGACTTATACCGAATAAGGATACGCTCGTCTACCGTTCGGTGTATCCTCCGAAGTTCCGAACATCTGCCAGAGGATTCTGGCAATGTACGTGGATCTTATTACGCCGTACGCGTTTTGACGAATCGATTTTTGTGAGGTTGAGTGTAGGACAGGTTCGTTATAAAACGGTGACGTTGATACTTTTTTTAAAATTAGAAGTTGTGGTTACTTGTTGATAAATGTTTGAGTAACGTAGGTATTTGAAACTGTGGAATCGGTTAAACCATTTGTAGATATTTCATACGTCAAAGTAAAATTACAGTTTGCAGGGTATACAAAAGGAATAAAATTGAGTATGGATGATTAACACTTCGTTGTGTGTGGTACCTCAGGATATGTCTTTGCCAATATTCCTGTAAACTTTTAAACCTTAAGAATAGAATTTAAAAATTTGGTGAATTTTATAAAAAAAAATCGTTTTTACCCACAACTAATTTTTTCAAATGCAAATTTCGACGTATAAAAATTTTTATTTCTAGAAAAAGATTATTAGAGCCGGATTATATCAATTTAAGCAAATTATGAACCACTTTGGCCATATGTTGTATCTGCTATTTATTCTAAAGTACTTTAAACTAACAGTGCTTTATGATTACGAGAAAGTATTCAAAGTATTGTAAATTAATAGTCTCGCAATAAAGTCTAACGAAACTAATTTTTGCAGGGATTATTACTCTGGCCATATCCACGCCGAAAAAAATTTTGCTTTATCTCTTAATTAAAAAATTAATTCTCTGCTCCGAATAAGGATTCTATAATAATTTCTAAAGCTTTTTCGGGCTATTCAACATTTTCGGGCATTTTCAGGCGTAATCTTTTTCATTTGCAGATGGAATCCGACCGATGCAGAGACGTCGAAAGCTTTCGAGCTTTTAAGATAAGTGCTATACTGCACGTGAATGGCAACCGAATGGTCGGGGATTGTTCCGCTTAATACGCCTCTGATCAATAGAATTTATGCGTTTGCAAAATAAATACCAACTGCTATGAGCAAAAAATGGTCAATACTCTTCCCTAATCAAGAATCTATGCACGCTGCAGTGCATTATTTTGATGAAAATTTGTCGCCTGAAACTATCTTACTATCGTTTAAATGTTCTTCTGTCATCAAAACAGGAATTAATGAAATGATTCTAACGAATACATTAGGATACTGGGAGATTCTACGATCGAGTAAAAAAATACGTGGTAAAATTGAGATTTGTACAATATTAAATATATTCAACAAGTTGAGTATCATATTGGGAGAAAATGAGAACCTTCCCATATTAAATGTAATATGTACTACTTAACAATAATAATAATTTTTACTACTTGACCCTGAATTTCCAAATTCAAGATTATTTCAAAGTCACGAGAAAATGGAAACATGAAACAAATTTTTATAGATACAAGTTCCATTTTTCTACCTTTGTTCCATATGTGAGTATTTGCATAAACATTTGCAGTCTAGCCATTACATTGTTCTTCATTATCTCTTACAACAATTTCTGTTAAGAGTTATTCCCTCAACTAGCCCTTTGAGAACATCAGATTCCATCCCTTCCTGCAGCCAGTGGTGGCACTTTAATACACTTTCGTTAAAATATCTGGAAGAAATCAAGAATACTGACTTTCGCGATAATTAGACACTGTCTTTTTGCTAAAATAGATTCGAAAGTGTTTAAAATATTTAGGGCTTTAAAAACGTTACCTATTAGTTGATATCCTTAAAATACCGAAAAATTTGCTTGTAAGAGATTTCCTAAGAATTTTGGGCTTCAACAACAGTGAATTTTAAATTATCCTGCATCTCAACATTACCTACTTACCAAAAAACACAGTCGAAAAAAGAGTGTCGTAGCCTTAACATGTCGTTTTACTAAAATAATCGCCAGTAAAACGTCTCGCAATCAACAAATTTATCAATTATACCCGAATTAGGTCAGAAAGTGGTCGACCCAGCGTGGAACGGTGTTATTTAAATGGCCGGCGATATTGGCGCGCTTCGAGGCCACCGCTGTTATATTTTGCCCATAGTAACCGGCGTCTCCGGTGAATAAAAAATAGATCTCGAATTCTCCGTGGCACGGATAACGATTTAATCCGCTGATTGCGTGGAACGTATAACCCGGCTGGCTGGCAATAACGTTTCGATCCCCCGTATATTTGTGGAAATCGTTCGGCACGGTGGGATACGTTTATGAGCCATAAATCACGCAGAGGGGAAGGGTGTAGGTGCACGTGAGGGTGGGGGGTGAAGTGAAAGGGGATAGTGCATCGTATAAACCCAGGAAAACGTAAACAGGTATCACGATATACGATTTTTTAAACGCCCCGTATCGCGGCGGCTGCCAAAAATTCCGCGAAAGGGTGACAGAGAGGAAGAGGGGGGAGAGGAAGACACGAAACCGTAACACCGAACGAATCGATTTCGAAAAACGGGTTACCGTCGCGAACACTGTTTACATGTAAATTTTCGGTCCGCTCGTAAACCATCGACCGGTTCGATACCCGAATTTCGTCTTCTAATGCGGACCCTCCGGCGGACGCGCAACCCTTCAGCTGTCGTGGAGCGAAAATTCTACAACCGCAAAGTGAGTGCTCTAATTGACAGCAACGCTTCGAAGATTGCAAAGCGTTTTATGGTTCAGTTTACACGTCCTTCAACTGCTTCGTGTTTGCAGCGGTCTGGCACGTTTGCACATTGGTAGTAAAGTGTTTATTTCACAATCAGTTTTGTTCGATTGGAGCGAGATAAGAAGTATTGTTTACGTGAGAGGTGTGTATAATTATGAATAGGTACTTAGTATTCTGATAAATAGTGAAGTTTGTAGACATTGAGAATAGGACTACTACTAGAACTATTACCAAGTAGTTCTACTAATTCCGCTAGAGCTACTATTAGTTGTACCAAGCAGCTGTACTAGTTCTACTAGAACTACTACTATTCCAAATATTTCTACTAGAACTACTACTATTCCAAATATTTCTACTAGAACTACTACTATTCCAAATATTTCTACTAGAACTACTACTATTCCAAATATTTCTACTAGAACAAATACTATTCCAAATATTTCTACTAGAACTACTACTATTCCAAATATTTCTACTAGAACTACTACTATTCCAAATATTTCTACTAGAACTACTACTATTCCAAATATTTCTATTAGAACTACTACCATTCCAAATATTTCTAGTAGAACAAATACTATTCCAAATATTTCTACTAGAACTACTACTATTCCAAATATTTCTACTAGAACTACTACTATTCCAAATATTTCTACTAGAACTACTACTATTCCAAATATTTCTACTAGAACAAATACTATTCCAAATATTTCTACTAGAACTACTACTATTCCAAATATTTCTAGTAGAACTACTACTATTCCCACTATTTCTACTAGAACTACTACTATTCCCACTATTTCTACTAGAACTACTACTATTCCCACTACTTGTTCTAGAACTACTACTATTCCCACTAGTTCTGCTAAAACTACTACTATTATTACTAGTTCTGCTAGAACTACTATTATTCCTAGTAGCTCTACGTAAACTTCCTAGGATGTTCGATAGTAGAACCATTGGTAGCACAAAAGGAAAACCTAGTCACGGTCCTTTAATTGCGATCATCCGACCCCGCAAATAGACCAGAATAAATTATTCTACTCGGAAAAACAACGCTAGTCCGATAGAGAGGGTTGTTACGAGCAAGGTTGGAGGGGAATTGTTGAAACGCGACTTAGCCAGCGCATTTGCAGATTGCATGCAGCGTGCTGTACCCGGGAGGACGCATCAAAGTAAACTTCTTCGGTATGCGCGACGACACGCTGTCCCGTTGGGAACGCGCCTTAAACTCGAAAGCAGCTCACAGACGGCCACGTGCTCACTGAAATTCCGCTCATAAGACACGAACGTCCAAAAGCTCGTGAGGAACTCCGTCCCCTGAAGGATTTCTATTCCCTTTATATTGATCAGAGATATAAGAGTTTTCGTTTGTTTGTAGCATTTCATAAAAATGGTTTCCAAGCTAGATATACGAACTGGAAAGCCCTTGTTTTATCCACGAATGGAATACTTTTTTGAACATATAAGGGAAGTACGCTGACAGAGAGATCTGGCTGACAGATCGTTTCATCTGAACGTCACAGAGTGTTTTACGGTGGCGATAAACCTAGGACCGAGAATTTGAATGCACTTTTTAACCTTGTTTCTCTGTTACAGTAACTTATCCATCATCACCCATGAAAACAAGCTTGATGATCACATGTTTGATTTATTCAGGACGATTCGGTGCTTACAGTAATATAGCAAAATTGTTACCTGCACACGAATACCAGTTGCAAGGTCGGAAAATACCACTTTCATGATTGATCCAGTTAAGCCTCAATTTCTGTTCACTAAATTCATTGTGCTTGAAATTATTATAAATACCCTACCACCCTCCATGCCCCAAAATCACTACAAGTTATGTGTAAAACACATTTTATCCCTGATCGTTAAGAGCGCCCCCATTTCCGTCGTTTCCATACACCGCCAAAGTTTGCTGCTTAAACCCAGCACATGTTACATAATATACACGGCAGGGAACTTTCGTCCGACGGTTCAGGCAAGAGGGCAAGAATAAGTCGATCAAACGAGCGCTAGTGCTATCGACTCGCTGTGGAATGAAAGACGGTACAAAAACACCCCGTGGATGAGTGAGCCGTTCGCGTAAACTGGTCCCTTAGAATCCCCCGGAATCCTGACAATTCGACAACGCCGTAGAATCCGCGCGTCCGTGGAACTCTCCACGGGATCAACCGGCACTCATTTTATTCATCGGGGCCGAGGCGAGCGGTCGTAAATTTCGGAACTATAAAGAAAGGAAAGGCAGGAAGACGGGCAGAGTAAGGCTACCTTTTCCATCGACAATTTTCCATCCCCGATTCGGGGGTATCGGTGATCCGCGACGGAGGTCCATATTGGCAGGGCGGAAGTCGTCGCCGCCGCCAAGAGCGGCCCTTCTGACCCCGTAAGAATCAGCAGAGTCAGGAGCAGCGAAAAGATTCGGTTGCCCTGAATATTCCCACCGAATTCACTTTCTCGGATGGCCTCGAATAACGTGTAATACCGTTTCGTTTCTACGGCGCTCTGGGCAGAGGTTCCACCGAACAGACGTGGACGTAGGCAGATCTTAAGTGGAATTGCTCGGGGAATGGGTAGTCGCGGAACACTTTCATTTCGTCGTGATGATAAGTCCGTAATCGATTTTCTCGTGCGAGAGGAAATTATTATACCCGATATGTGATATTCAATGGGTGAAAGTATTAACAATTTGAATATTGTAATTCGTTCAGAAATATGTATTATAGTGTTGTTATATAGGCATGTGAAACTAGATATTGGAGGTATTATAATAATCCCCGGATTAATCAAATATGTTGGGAGAATTATATAATGAAAAATCAGCAGAATAAATTTTATAAATTAAAATGACGACGAGAGGTTTTCTTGTGTGGCAGGAAATTATTGAGGGTATGCGATATGCGATATTTCACATTATAATACAAAAGTACAAAATCATGTTCTCAATGTAATATTTATTTATTTTGAAAACGGAAATTAATACGATCCTACAGACAAACTATAAATCGGGTATAAAGTTTGAAACGAGATACCACTGCATGGAAACTCATGTAACCCCGAAATCCCAGAATGCAGTCTTACGAAGTTACAGGTTTAAACGAACAAATATATGCACAATGTGATCCTTGTGGCGAATGAAATTTCCACGTTCGTGGTAATGCAATATTTGATGTTTCAATCCAAGATAATCTAAAGCATTTTAGGAGGGGTTTATTCTGCCGACTAAAAGCCTTTGATGACATAATCCCCAGCCATCAGGCTTGCTCACGAATATCTCCTAAAATTCGTCGAAACTTTGCACAAAAGGTAGGACGTCGCGCCGAGGCGAGCATTTCAGCTCCACGGTTATCGGAAGTCTTAACAATTCAAGAATCTTTTAGCTGCCCCGTTTACGACGAGGTTTCGGTAGAATCGCTGCTGCACTTTGTGTCGCGCGGGCGACAACTTCCGGAAAAAGGAATAAAACAAACCGTAGGATGTAGCCGACATCGTGCTCCGACATGTGACAAACATCCACGAACTTTCGAAAAGAAACTAACCGGAATGAGGAGACTTTCAATGTATTTGACAAGGTAAATATTATATTGTTGGGAAATAAGAATCTTTACATATTAAAATAAATAAAACAGCTCTATGCTGCAATGCAGAAATACGTGGATTTAATATATTTTTGCTCAAGTTTCATTTCCTGCCTCCACTTTGTACAAATATGTATTTCCAAAACGTTTAGAATTGCATAGATTGTATCACAAGAAAATACAAGGAAGGAAATTTCTGAATGGAGTAAAAGGAAGCGAAAAAGCTGTCGTACATTGCGTGGATACCTATGACAAACAACGAGCAGAAACTTTCAACAAGAAATCAACCAGCGGAAGAGGGACATTCCTCGAGGAGAAATTTTTATCAATGCAGATGCATTCTGCGAGAAACACAGAGAGTATTAAAAACTTTCTCTACTCTACATTCTAAGATCGTTCAAGATTGTTTGAAGTGCGACGAAGAAATTTGAAATAATATCGAAACACTGAGTCCCTTAAATTTCATAGGATTTCTTTCAGTGCGAGTTTGTTTTCTTATTTTACTCGCGGTGGAACGAAGAGGAAACGAACGTCGTTTTCGTTATCGATTTCTTGTCATCCCAAACGGTTGTGGTGAAGTTCAGGATCAACATTGGGGTTGAATTCTGCGGTTGAATTTCTTCCTCTTTTACTCGTGTGCACTCTCTCCCTCTCTTTCATAAATTTTGTGGAAATTGGATCGTACCTCTGCTTGCAATTCGTTTCTTTGTTTAAGTCCGTCATTTCGCCAAAGTTTTTCTTGGCGGAGTAGTATAAATTTTACTTGGATCATATTTTCTTGAACCGGAGAACGTATTCGGGAAATGTAGCAAGAGGGTCGTTAACAATAATTTTTACGCGCCCTGCCTTGAAATTTTAAGTTTCATAATTTTCAGTTTAAAATCTAGTTAAAATTCAGTTGCACAATTTTTTAGTTTCATAGAAATTTAATTTGGGAAATATAGATGTGAACGTTTCCTTTAGAACTGAAGACTCTTGTTGGAAGACCACCATTGCGTAAGTTCTGTTTAGTTCGTAGCTCCTTGCTGGCTTATCACTGCGCTTGCCATTTTAAAGTCTGAGCTCAGACAAAGCTTTACTTACTCAACGAGTAAGTAAGGATTAAGGTCATCCGCTCCCCACTAAATACTTTAATACACCCCTGTATATACATATGTATGTAAATTTCTAAAAAATGCGCTCTAGAAACTAATGTGGTTTTGAAATTATTCTCGTACTTTCGGGTTGCGGTAAGAAATTTTTAATTAAATGTATTATATTATTTTTATCATATAATTTAGCTTTACGATCTTTTCCCAGACTCTGAGACACGGAAAAATATGCAATACAGAATTTAAACGATGGCAAAGGAGAAGATGGTGAACACAATTGTTTTAAAAGATATAGGGGTCTTAAATAGATCTAAATACTTTTATCTATTGTGTTGTTAACGATACTAACATGTAAGTCAAAATTAGTCACGTCTCTTAATAGTAGAAATCAAATTTAAAATTCGTTCACGTGTTACACCTCCATGCATTTATGCAAAAATTGAAAAATTACGTTTCGCGACTAATGACAAATGCCTATATATTCTGAAGGAAGTAAGCGTATGAAGCTAACAGTTATAATTAGGACACAATTTTCCTCACTTATTGTTCCTCTCAGATATTTCAAATTGTAACATACAGTTGAACCTACCGGACGTAAATGCTAACTATGACACGCTAAGAAGTGAACACAATATTGAAAACAAGAAGCATGATAACTAAGTAAAAATAATTGTGGAAAAGCAAACAAATACGTTTGATACCATTTTCCTCCAGCCCCATCTGAATTTCATTCTACCCAATTTTCTACCTTCTTACATCTCAGAAAAACATTTTAATCTTTCATCCGTTGTGACAACTTCCTAACAAATACCTATAATGCAAAGTTTGCTCGTTCCAATTAAACACAAAGCATTTGAAATTTTTCTCCAACATTAAACCACAATTCTGTTACAAATCCAGAACATAATTAAAACCTCGCTACTTCAGAAATACCAACTCATTTCACATCGAAACGCCACAGAAACATAATTCTCCTGTCCGAAGTGATTTCCGAAATCCCCGGTGTTCGCCACGTGTACCAGAAGATCGAATTTTTTGCACGCTGTACTTCGTTCCTTGGAGCCAACAGAAATTACACCAGACCGTGATTTCCAGAGGAGGAAGCAGCCGCCATTACGCCGCGGTAAAACTAAAATCCACAGACCCTCGAGTGGAACGAGCCGCCAGCCGCGAGGCTCGATATCGAATTTCCGAAATTGGCAGGGGAAACAGCTGCAAATTCAGACGCCAGGATGAAATTCAAATATCGACGACGAGGCCACTCGACGTGGCGGGGAAAAAGGACTAAGGAAGCGCAGATGCTGGTTCCGTTCCGTGCCCGAAGCGTCCCGCGACTACGTCAAGTAACAAACAGTGTCAGTGGGATGCATTGGCAGCAGGTACGGAATCGTTATTACGGGACGAGATATTCCACCCTTGTTGGGGATCGGCGGGACTTGCATCCGCCGTTGCAGATGCGGACGATAGAGAGGACAGGAAGCGCGGACAGAGGGAGAGGGGAGGAAGCAAGAGAGATACAGGGGAGTTGGAGGGAGATTTTTGTCGGTCACAGGAAACACGAAGCCTTGGCGTAACGCCACGCAAACGAATATTGCCAATAAACTGCCAATCCAATTTAGTTACGCAGAAAATACTGTCGCTCATTGTTACGAGCAGCTTCGACTTTCCATCAGCTCTCATTCCCTATCTACCTCTTTCCCTATTCCTGACAACCTGCCCCTGCCCGCCCAGCTACCCTGTCATCAGTCGCCAACATCCCCCGTCCCGAGCCTCCAAGGGTTTCCTTTCTGCTCCTTCGATTCCTCACGAAATGCAGATATGAACTCCTCTCCCCCCACCCTTTCAGCTTTTCCCTGGATCTGTAAGGAATTTTAATTTCCACGTGGACGACTCCTCTGGATTGGATGGTGGCTTAGTTAGACGGAGCCTGAAGGATTTACCATCGATGGAGGGAAGGAGCCACACGTTTTGAGATATTTCATTTATAATGGAGATTAGGGTAAAGGACCCAATTACTGACACCTGACCAATTACTGTCACCTTAAGCTATTTTCATTAAAATAACGAATGAATAAACTATAGTATATAATTTATAACATAGATTATAGGTTGAATTACATAATTCTTTTTTTGTATGACTTTACAACGTTTATTTATTTGTTATTTTAAGTAAAATAGCTTAAGGGGGTAGACACGGGTAATGCAGTGCCCTGTATACCGACACAATCTGGCCCGAAACATGGGTCCTGGATTTTTCGTTTTTCGTTCTTATATGAGCATATTTTGGGCTGGGCGAGGTCTCATTCGAAAGAGGAAGGTTCAATGCGGAGCGCTCTGCTCATGATTCAACGAGATTGTGTTGATATGTAATAATATGAGTGTCCAAAGTAGAGCAAAAGTTGACAAAATACACCAGCAGAATCCAAGCATTGTTAGGTCACTAAAAGAGTTTTGTGACTCAAACGGTGAGCAGAGCGCTCCGCATTGAACCTTCCTCTTTCGAATGAGACCTGGCCCAGCCCAAAATATGCTTATATAAGAACGAAAAACGAAAAATCCGGACCCATGTTTCGGGCCAGATTGTGTCGATATACAGGGCGCTGCATTACCCGTGTCACGTGGCGTGTTTACCTTCTTAAGTATATTTAGGTCACTAAAAGAGTTTTTTGACTCAAACGGTGAGCAGAGAGCTCCGCATGGAATCTGCCTCTTTCGAATGAGACCTCGTCCAGCCCAAAATCTGCTCATATAAGGACGAAAAACGAAAAATCCCAAACCCATGTTTTAGGTTAGATTGTCGGTATTACAGCGCACTGCATTACACGTGTCACGTGACGTGTCTACCCCCTTAAGGTGACAGTAATTGGTCAGGTGTCAGTAATTGGGTCCTTTACCCTATGTACTTTTTGTCTGTTACTCGAGTAACGGGAGATCGTATTTTTCAAGGGGATTTGGGGCCCCTTTACTTTACATGGCACGCTTCAGTAGCTCGGGACTTGAATCTTGGGTAGGTATATTCACTTGTTAGAGATAGCACTATACTGAATTCCATTTAAGTGTAGACTTGACTCTGTAAATATTTATTTATGTAAATTAATTGCAAATGCACAAACAATGAATTCTATAAGTCATGTAATTTTATTTTGTGATTACATATGTGATTGTAAATTATCTGTTTTACTGGACGAAGCTAATGTGTAAAGATACTTTGTTGTCGACATTGTTGTTTTCAGACTTGTTTGAAACAGAAGTGTTTAATCAGTTTATGATAATATTTTTTTCAATTCGAATTCATACCTACGATCTGTGTAATAATTAATGAGAACGCCATTATCTGTTGTTAAATATTGAATTAAAAAACGTTGAATACAGATTTATACACGCTAGAATCATTCAAAGAAGATTATTTAATTTTAAGCTAATAATCTAGCAATAATGAAATGCAGAGTCGTGGAATTTGAGAGCAAAAAGCACAATTTAAAGCGTTCAATTTACGGTCATAAAATGAATTATTTCCTTCACGCATCTATAGACGCTGCAAAAGGCTGAACAGAAAAATGATTGGTATTCCAATGAAGGTTTTATGTAGTGCACAGACGTCACCAATAAATTGTTCCAGCTTTACTAGTGCTATTAATTTGAAGAGTGAATATAGGAAAGACATAAATGCTTATCATTCATAAAAGCTATATTTTTGAAAATTCATAGAACTGGGTCCTCAAAGTGTTCTTGATATTTAATAGAAAATTATGAACACTCTGCAAGAGAAACAATTGTTTTGCAATTTTCCAATGGAAGGTGCTCACTATGAAAATCTGAATGTATAGTGTTTCTGCATATTTTTTGATGGCAGTCAAGTTTTCCCTCGGAATTTATAACTTTAGCCAAGGGAGCAATTCCAGTTTGTAGAATTTATGTATAAAAATTGAATAAAAGAGGATGAAATACATTTGTCTCGATTTGATTGCGAAAGTGTTTAATCAACTTTAAGAGGCGGAGTCGTAAATGATAAATCAAGCTCATTTCCTTGACAGCTCCATTTATAACGTCACTGATATTGCAGCTTTTGAAAAGATTTGAAATCTTTACAGAGTTCTAAGTTCAGTGTAACGTTCGAATAACTCAATGAATACGAATTGAGGGATGGCAGAGTTTGAAAAATTAGAGGTGACAGTCAAATTTGCCTACTGCAATGTAAACTATGCTTTAATTTCATCCTTCAAGATACTTATGCTTTTGGAAAGTAAGAAATCCTTTCGTGTCTTAATTCAAGTGTGAAGTTTTTCTGCCTAGGAAGAACTGAAATAAAAAATGAAATTAGAGAATGTCATCAAGCTAAGAAAATATACGAATTGAAAAGGGCATATGATTTAATATTTAAAAAATAACGAATGGAATTAGTCCCTGCCAGAATTGTTGATTACAACTATTTATCATAAATCCCAACAATTTTCTATAATTGACTTGTTGGAATTCTACGAAGTAAAACAATTTCATATAATTGAATTATCTAACTTTTTCTGTATATTCTATGTCAACTTCGTATTGAAAAATGTCATATTTGATCAAACAATTTCTAAAAAATGAATAATTTTTTATACTGAACCCTACAATTCTTGAAAAATCATGACACATCAAATCATTAGTTCATCATATATCTATAGTAAGGACTAATGACAACAATGTTAACACATGACATATATGAACCATATCTGTCAACTGCAAAATCTTCCTTCTCTTTTAACTGTATCGTGTTTAACGAGCTATAATTAATAAATAAATTACCAAGAAATCTATTTCAAGTCTAAATAAAAGCTTAACTAAAGTAACGAGACACAAAATGACCCACGTATCCCATACACAAAAGCTAAAACACAAGTTACTAAAATATACAACTGAAAATTTCAAATAGTCTCCCTGCATTTCAACGTATTCGCAGTAAACGTCGAATTATACTCCAATATAATCCAATTATTTTGGACAATGTTTACACGGCAAATTGATGCAAGTCTCTTAGTGTAATAAAGACGTTAGTAATAATATAACTCGGCCGAAATATTTCGGGTAAATAAACGCTAGAGTACCTACATGTTAGGTGTATATGTGACTCTGCGCGAGATTGCAGATTAGTTTAGATTAGAGTCCCGCCAAGTGGATATTCGTAGTTTCTATGCTAACTGCCGCCCTAAATACATATCTCACTCCATGCTGCCACAAAATCTCTATGTTCTTACCCTCGACGCTAGTATCTTCTAATCCAGCGAGCAATCGGAAACAAAGACACGTGTCACGCTCATAAACTGCACTATCATTCTCTCCAACATCCTCGAGGACACATATACATTAATGGAAATACAAGGTGTCTCTGAAAGAAATGCTAAGGGAGGTAGATAGAAGTAAACAATTTTCTACCAACATAGTGGTGAAAGTGTATATTTACTCAGATTTGTAGGTAAATGTTATTTAAGAAATTGTCAAACGCATCAATGTCTCGCACAGACTTGGGCAATAATTATTTGAAATACAAAATAAATGATAATATTTGAATTACTTCATTATTCACCTTTTCAAAATAATTTAGAAGGAGTAACCTAATTCTTTGCCAAAATCATATGAATTCAGAAGACACATATTCAAATATGAAATAAAATAGAATAACGAAATATTTCAGAAGAAAATCACTTGCTTCTTCAAATAAATGAACCTATGAGTATTTGAAAGTAATTCTCGATAATTTAAATAGATATTATTTGAATAATCATTTCTAAAATATTTTATTGAAATAATGTCCAGGACTTTCCTAAAAATAGTAACATTATCCAAACATCGTAGTTGCATGTAAAAAAGGCACTGCAGATGTATTACAACAGATGCGTCGATCAGTTTTGTGGCGAATTCAACTTTGTAGACGCAAAAATGGTGATTACGTTAAAAATTTCTTGTAGCCTTCATTAAATCGAATACGAATTATGGAAACTACCATTCTTATAGCGTTTAATGAAACCAGTATGCATGTTTGATTTAAACTTTAATATCCCGGGGAGGAATATTTGGAGTGCAAAGAGTTGAAGCGAGTACACCCATTTCAACAAATCGGAGGAACACGAGTCGTGAATTCTGTATTAGACGTAATCAGAATATTTCTTGCTTCAATTCTTTTAGTAAGAAGATGATGATTTGTGGTAATATGTTACTCCACACTCCACGTCACGCGTGCTGTGTCCATGTTTAGATTATTATCATACGTTCTCTCTCAGTGATATTCATTGAAAAATACGACATGGTGATCACATTTTTCGTACCTCGCGCGAAGGAGAGTTTTAAACATGAGGTTGTCGTGGAACGTTCACCTTGCAGTAAACTGGAGGGCCTTGAGACAGAATAACAGTTTTCCTGACTTCCTTTGCACACGTTAAGCAACAAAATGAGATACAGTTACTCACAAAGGTATCCGTCCATCCTGCATGTAACATATTTTACATATTAAATCGACTTCAAAGTAGGGATTCGCAAATCTAATTCACATTAATATATCATAAACCTTGATTAATGTATTTTTGTTTTAGGGGGCATTAGATTGAAAAACTATAGGTATACAGTTTATTTAAAAAGTATTATTATCCATTGAAATAGCAGAGATCATGCAAAAAAATATTCCCCAAATTCAATATTTAATTTATACAGAATTTTAGAGTAGTCTGTGGCTACTATCAGTTAAAAAGTACGAGTGTGATTTTTTCTATGCTTTGTCATCATACTTCAATTTAAATCGTTTGATTTTTGATCAACCTAGCTGAAATAGAAATCAGTCTAGTCCTAAATTATTAGCAAAGATTACGTTAAATCATATTAATTAGTAATCGCGGACATTTATATACATAATATTAACAACTTCAAATGTCTATTAATCTGGAGGTAACGATTAAACTCAAAACGGTAGAAATTATTCTAATGAAAATACTGTTAAATAAGGTTCAATTTCAGCTAATGAGATTGAGGTATTTAAACATCCCAATTACTACTGCGTAGCTTTTTGCAGAGACTGTTCCAATAATGTTCAATCTAAATCGTTTTTAAACATATAGGGTTTCGTAGAGGTGGAAGTAAGGTAAAACTTAGCACCTGAATAAATCGACTCTGAATGTTACTTCTATGATTACCACTTTAAATTTACAAATTTATGTAGACAGCAAATAAATGATATCTACTTACTAGCATAGCAAGAAAATAAGTCTATTCGCTGTGAACCAATAAATCAAAAACAATACTCATATTTCAATAATACAAAGTTCTTTAGTCACTCATACGTCGAAAGAGTCAAACATTTTAAAAAATTTATAAATCCATTTATGGAAGCTATCTATACAAATATTTTACTCAAAGATCGATAATAATAAAACTAATTTAACGATCAAATAAATCGTCGAAATTAATCAGATGCATGGAATTTAGAATGAAAGCCACACGAAATGGATAATAATAAGGAAAGCTTGGCTTTCACGTGAATCACGATGGAAGTGAAAAGAACACAGCCGACGTACACATACTTTATATCGATGTGCGAGCGCATATCCGACGACTACCGAGAACAAATGCAATTTGCAGTGCTTTAAAATTCCAAGCACAGAAGAAGCTACCACTGATACCGCGCTCCCAACAAATATATCCCCCCTCGATGATGCAGTAAAAGTGCATCGCACGTACAACACTGCTTCTATTTCTTTCGCTTAATTTTCCAACCAGCCGGATTAGAGGGAGGTTCGCCTCCGTTCCGCTTCTTCTTCTTCTTCACCGCGATATACACGCTCGATAGAACTACTCTTCAATTTGGAAATATACATTTTAATCGTGCTGCGGCTGATTGGACGCTTGGCACGGCGTTCTGAGAGATCTTGATTGTCCTACTTTCTCAATCAAAATTACAAATCTGCTGTATCAACTATCAAGACGAATTTTTAAGTAACCCCGAAGAATTTATTGGTATTTATGTGGACCTATTAAATCAGAGATATGGGTACTCGAATAATTATAGTTTCCAGAAGTTTGTATGTAATAATAAATATAACAAAAATTTAAGTTGAACGATTTTATTGAACTTGATCAATAATGCACTAAAAAGTAAAAGGTAATTGTTTTCTTGTTTTCGATGCTGATATGTAACTTTAAATAAAACTATGCGGCAGAGTATAAATTAATTTAATACAGAATCGAGAAATAAAGTGGTTGAAAGCTAAAAGAAATATTAATTGAATTAATTAATTTATTTAATTATTTTTTACTTTTTAGTGTTTGTGTCTTGCAACAAATTTTTTTCTTATGAATTCTCCATTCAAATATCCCTTAATAAATAATGAGCACCGAATGTAGGAATATCTGAACATTTACAAATTAAAATTATTTTTATCTAATTTTACATCGATTGGATTTATGAAAATGGTTTAAAATTGTAGGGGTTGCAATTCTTCACCCCTTCAGGGCTGAATTTTTCAAAATTTTATATTACCATCATAAACTACGTACGTCTGCAAAGTTTCAAGTACGACTGTTTTATTGCCAGATCAAAAAATAGTTACATTATTAGCCTCACTTGAGCTACATGTCTACAAAGTTTCCGATTTTTTTAATTCTCGCGTTGCCAAACATCCCTTCTAAATAAAGCGCAATTCAGAAATAATAATATATTCTTGCTCCCTGGGTTCCAAACGACTTCCAATAACCCAATCATGTAACATGTTTCAATATCCCCCAACTTACACTTTCTTCCACGAATTTCTCCCTAACCCGAAAGAAAATCAATTTCTCATAACGAGTCCCCGCAATACAAATCCCACCTCCGCCTGGCAGCGGCGGCGAAATTAATCCATGAAGTCCCAGCTAACTCACTATCCGCTTTCTCCACGATCCCCCGTATTTGGACTTCTAGGCGGGCTGGACGCGAACTTTCCCGCCAAAAAAAGGACCACGACTTGCCGCGACCCGAGTTTCCCCGTTACTCAGTGATTCGACTGATTAAATTCTCCATTATCCCCCATCAAGGAACGTCTGTTCGAATGTTCGGCCAGAGGTCGAACGGCGTGATGATCGGGCAAAGGTCGTCCACTCAGAGCCCCAGACATCCTGATTAATATTTCAATTTAAAGCGCCCTGAATCACGGTCGGCCAGAGGCAGAACGGCCAAGACGGACCGGGTTCGTCTGATGCCGAGCGTTAATTACGTTTCGTTCTCGCGGGAGCACGTCGTCTTGTCTTACGTCAAGATCAGAGGCAGGAAGGAGACGATGGGGTAAGTTGTTGTATTTACATCGGACCAATGAACCTCCCTGGGACTGGCATCGAAAGAGGACGAACCGTCAAAGGACGCTTGATTCCATTTCCAGAGATACGCAAGGCGGCCTCGTTCTGTCGGGATATTCTGCACGGTATTCGCGATATCAAAGGCGAGGAATTTCTGGTAAGCTTCAGCTTTATTTTTACGGTGTGATCGCGCGGTTCGGCCCCCCTTACGAGCGTAGTCGTCGCGATCCGGAGGATATTATATTCGCGGCTGCATAGTTTGGAGAACTGTCGTCTGCCAGAGTTGGCGGTATGAAAATGAGATTCCCGTGACGATCATGCGGGTATATTGAGATTTCTTAAGTAGGTATAGGGAGAGCTCTGTCTTCGTGAATAGAGTGTAATCTAGTAGGAATTGAGAAACAATCATGTGTCTAATTGTAGAGTGAGAGTATCAGAGAGGCTAAGTGTAAAAATTGCAATACATACCTATATATTAGTGGTGGAGTACTATCGATGGTACTTACGATAGTTATCGATGGTTCTCATTATTATTGAAATTTGTAATAATATTAGAAATTAAATTTGGGATTTTGAATTTCAGCTGTTATTATTTTTTAATTGACTAACCTACGATTTTCAATACCGATAATTATCGATAGTGAAAATAAGCTATAGTTTTCGATAGTGAGAACCATCGATAACTATCGTAAGTACCGTCGATAGTTCTCCACCACTACTATATATCCTCCATATATCCCAAAGTTTCATAATTTTTGGAATATGCGGGTTGCAGATTTTCCCTTGTCAATACCTAATTCATGTCACGTCAACTCCATTTAGCTTACAAGGGATCATCCCAAAGCGACAATCACCGAGTTTGATGTGACAGTTTGGTAGAAATTGCTTCTTGCAGAACATACTTGACACGTATTTCTTTTAACTGCCACCACCCACATTGAATTATGAGGAGAAACGTATTTGGTTGAATAAGTATTTATCAGAATTACTTTCTACAAAAGTCGCATCAAAATCAACGATTGTCACTTCGGTATATTCTCTTGTTAGTTAAAACTTACAACAAAACACATATGTATATTATACTGTAAAAATCCAGTACATCCACAATTGTTTCCGACCCCGGTTCTTAATCCCAATTAAAAGATATCACATCGCTTCCAAGACGGTGTCCAACAGGTATTCGACCACCGAAGTGGATTAAACGAAGAAAAGGAAACTGTACACGTATTTAGATTGAGCGACACATCGCCGAGATTTCCATCCAGAGGGCGAATGCTTTTGTACGCGGCCAGCAATATGTTCTGCCTTGCCGCTGACAGATACGAATGGGCTGGTATTGTAAAAGCCCGGGAAAATTTCACTTGCACCCTGGCTCAACCATTTTTTTCCCTCCCAACCCTCTCTCGCCTCGCCCCAGTCACCGTCCAGCGACAGGGGTTGGGGAGAGGGCTAAAGAATATTCTTGTTATCAGGAACGTTTACCGTGATTTCGGCTTTTATCCAACGGAACAACGCGATACATCGTCTCTGTCGGGCCGGTAAAAATTTATCAGGCCCTGCCTGGCTCACGCGCGATTAAGGAAGATGGAGCGTTTTTTATTAGCCCACCGTTTAGAGGCACGGTCGATGATTCCCGGCGATCAATTCGAGAGCCTCCCATTGGAGGAATAAATAGAGAAAAAGAAGCAACCTCTCGAGCGCATATTTGAAATCGATTTTCCATTATTCATAACCTTTGTTGTATCGCCGGCACCATAACGGCGCACAATACGCGGTATCACCAAACAAAAGGTGGCTGGCTTGGGATCAGACGCGAAATACGATTCTTCGTAAGAAAAACAGGCTCCTGTAAATATACATTGAGAGGTGCCCGTTGAAGAAATCGCTATCAGAGAACGTTGCTCGCCACGGTTAGGGGTGAGACGGTGGGAGAATTTTCCAACAGCGAGTGTGACTGAATTGTTTTCGAAACGTCTAGGGTGATGGTTGCGTTGGTGTGGGGTCAGAAACGAGTTGGAGTGTGTGGATGTTTGGAAACGCGTGTGTGGACGTTTGTGGGCGTTCAATGCGTTGGAGGCGGGTGTCTTGAAACCAGGCACTGGAGGGCTTTGGGGTGGAAGAGGTATTGGGGTGGTGCATACGAAATTGCCGGTCGGGAATAATGTAAAAGTTCTTTGGCTTATGGTGGAGATACGATAATAATTGGGTCTAGCTATGCAGAAAGTCACCAATCCTCAAATGATGTGAAGCTGAGTTTTATTTTAAAGATTTTAATTGTTAAAGAAAAGTAGCTTTATTTCTATTGGATATATTTCAGTTCTTGTTATTGCTTTACAATGTGTTTTAATGGGTTAATTATTATTATATTATGTATACTTAATATTATATTAAATTTTCTGTAGTTTTTATTTTTTAAACCTAAAATGGAACGATGGCTTGGTAGTTTTAATAATTGTATAATGTAACAGTTGTTCTATCGCTTGATAATTTTTTGAAAAATAAAGATCACAAAATTGTGGGATCTGTACTGTGTTTAATTATCTTTTTATCATTTTGAGTTACATGTTACCGAAACTCAAAGATTTTAAGTAAATAAAATCGTGGAAAAGCAAAAAATACTCCAAACTCATAGGTAGATCGAATATTGGGAAGTTTGGGGCAGTTTGCCGAGAGAATTTAGGGAATTTGGAAAGTTGTGTGTATTCAGCACGGATTTACAGTTTAAGAGTGTTTAGAGCAGTGATTCCCAACCCTTTTTGAGTGGCAACCCCATTTAGGTAACATTTACTGAGGTAAAGAAAACTTTAAACTGAATAAATTCTAACTTAATAATATTTAATTATCTTAATACATATATATTAAACATACTGAAAGATATTTAATATATTTAATTATCTTATTTAGTGTGATAGTTGTGCTTGCATCTGGGTAACCAGCTTTGTCTTTTTCTTAATTTCTGAAAAATCAGTGTTACATGATTGGAAGCATATGGTAATGTAACCATATTAAAATAACTAAGGGTTAAGAATCGTCAACTAAAAATAACCGCGGGTTCCCCCAAAAAACACTTCGCGACCTAGAGGTTGAACACCACTGTTCTAGCTATTAGTTTAGGCTTACTCGTTAGTTCTAGTGCCATTAATACGTTGCCTAACCCCTTGCACTCCATGTGTGTATCTGAGGCCAGACAAAGTTTATATTAACGTTACACACTGATATTATTAAATTTCGACAAAGTAGAAGAATAAAATTCCTGATTGATTTTGAAATCACTGTACTACATTTTTTCCTATTTGAATATCATGTGTTTAATAAATGCAGCAATAAGCACAAAATCTCTGGTCAATCGACGAGTGAATAATTTGGAATGAAATACTCAGAAGGGCCCCCCTACCCAGGATCTCATCTCCCCCCAAAATTATAATTTTATCCAAATACTATATTTTGTTTTCTTTCTCATAATTTTCATACAACGCGCACGTAAATTTATTTGTAATTCTGTTATATATACAGGATGTCCCAGAACTTTTGCCATCTGGGCATTTTCCCTTAAATCCGCCACTGGTCGGGGGTTGCTCAAAATATTCTACACGTATACCTCTCGACCATTATTACGTCAGATAACAGCATAAAACAATAATATGAAAGTAAAAATTTGTAAAATTTTAATGTACTATTCCAGAGAAAAGTTTTAACCGAAAATTTTCTGTACGCAACTCTGCTCGCAGTTCAGCGCCAAAGTGTACTCGCACTCACGAATTCGCGGAAGCAGAATCAGTCCCCGCGTGATTTAAATCCACCGTGAAGTAATTCGAAATTTCAGAGAAGAAGATATGGAAGTAGCACAGAAGACGCCGTGGAAAAAGGCCAAGAAGGAGCAGATGGTAGCGTGGAATCCGCGGTCCGCGACGAGCAGAAAAACAGCCGCGAGACGTCTGGAAAATTGTCGAGTCACCTGGAAGAAATTATGGTCGCCAAAGTACCTACTTATTACGCGGTTCGGTGCGTTCGCACGCCTCTGATTACGCTCCTAGGTCGGCGAGCATGTCGTTACGACTACATCCAAACGCCGCTTCTAATTATCTAGTTAACCGCGACTCGGGCGCGCCATTTCGTTGCGCGAACCGCGATTCGCGTGACTTTTCTACTTGCACCCACGCTTTTTAAGAGGAGCTTCAAATTTAGTGACTCCGCAAAATCGAAACTTCTCATTCGCATCTTTGTACCTTTTTGGTCTGCGAAGTATGCCAGTAAAAGGATCTCTTGAAATTTGAAATTCTGTGAGTTATGTGCTCTTGAATAAAACGGTGCACGGAGCGACGAAGGAGTCGTTGGCTTGTTGGTGAAACTGGCCGAGTCCATATTTCTGAATTTTCGGTAAATGCAAATTTAATGTTCAATTTATTCCAATAAACCGGGTAATAATTGACAGCTGTTGAAAAATACACTAGTTTTTTCGGTGTTTTTTTTTTTAATCTATGGTTGTAATAAAATTTGAAAGTAATTGCTTCCATTAATTTTTATGGATTTTGGGATGGAGTGATGGGCTTGGTCAGTTTTAACAACCTTTTGCACTGTATTCAGGTTCAACCCCCGAAACTAGTAATTTTTAAAAAGTGGAAAATTCCTGATGTAGTTTTGGACGTAAACTAACTTTCACATTTATTTTTCTTTTATTTTTACAAGGGAACATATCGAAGTAACATCGCAAATTTTGATGCGACTTTGGTAGACAGTAGTTCTTACAAAAATATTTGACATGTATTATTTGTTATCGACTGACATTCAAGTTGAAGGGGTGGAAACAGCCCCCGAAGTTGAGGTGTGAGAAACTTGATTGCCCGAATATCTTGGAAACTAATAGAGCTAGAACGCTGTAAATGGTAAACTTGTGTGTTTTCTAATAGAAAGTTTTCTTTTAATATATTATTTAAACAAACCTATGTTACATTGCCACTGTTTCGAAACAAATTAACTGTCAAAGGACCTCTAATCCTCATTTTTACCTGATTCGACTGCAAAAGATATCGGGGTTTCGACATAGTCAGCTTGTTCCCCAGATTTGATTCCTATTGAAAATCTTTGGGGAATAATTGCGAGGAAAGTTTGAGGCAACTGCAAGCAATATAATTCCATTAGTAAATTATGGAACGGGGTAAACGAAGCGTGGGCGTCTATAGAAAAAGAAACACTTTGAAGTTTGATTTTGTCAATGTTGAACCGCATTTTTATTGTTATTCGAACAAAATGGCAATTAGAATAATCATTAATATAGAAGTAAAAAAGAAACTGTTGTTAATTTCGATTTTATTGATCTAAAAATCGCGTGGCTTCATATAAATTATGCAGGTTATTTCTTGTTAAATTCTATATTTATTATGTTTTTAATAAATGTTATATCTATTGTTGTACCAAATTGGTATTATACACAAACTTATCAATGTTCACGTCTTTGATAAACCTACCCGCAATAACTGTTTGGTAAATAGAGCAGCTTTACTCGCTCTTTGAACGAACGCTTCTTTGTATAAGTTACGTTGCAAGACAACCTTCTGATTTCCTTACAAATTGCTACGTGGTTTATCGATCGAAATATTTTGTCGCCTGTTCCAGGTGGCGTCGTGAAAATTTATGCACCGCTAAATGTGAATGCTACACGCAGCTGCGATAGGCACGCGATAATCTTGTACAGTCAAGGAATTGCGGAGCATAATCGTTGTACTAATCGCGACGTACTTGTCGCTCAACGTTAACGTCGCGTCGTAAGGAACGCCCGTCTAGAATTGTTAGTCACGTGAATTTTTAAACTAAACATAGTATGAAATCGTGTAGACATTTCTTTTCGTATCTTATGGATACAAACTCCGCATGAGGTGATACTAGGGAACAATGTAGAATACGAAGCGTAGAATGTATTTAATAGAAGTGTATTAAATTATTAAATCTGCCTTACCTTATACGAGGGGGGTCACAGGTTATTTGAATATTATGAAATGGGGTCGCGACTCAAAAAGGTTGGCAAACTCTGCTCTAGACACTCTTAAACTCTAAATCACTACTAGATACACACAACTCTCCAAAATCGTTAAATTCTCTGTGCAAACTGCCCCAAACATTCCAATACTGGGTCTATTTGTGTGGTGCATATAAAATTGCCTAAATATTTTTTGCTTCAATTTGTTTCTTTGTAATTAATTGGAACAGAAAATGCTTCATTTTAGACAGGAACGACTGCCTAAGTACCCTTAACAGGCGAGATTTCATTTTTCACCATCTCGTAACTCGTTTGCATGTTAGTCGATATAAAAATAATCTGTGGCCGCACAGCAGTTACGATTATATTATAATTATTTGCGTACATCGTTCGCGTAAACTCCATCCCTGAACGCCCCGATAAAACAGTCGCATTAAATTGAGGGAGGACGCCCCAATAAATTTATTCAGAAATTCAAACCAGCGTCCACCCTGATACGCGTACACGCGTCGCTGTGCTACATTTATACACCATTTCAAGCGCAACCGTACAAGTAATACATTCTTCAATGTCAAGAGGCCTGCTATAAAAAAAGAAAACACCTGGCTGTTACAATTTTTATGCGCGACTCGTGTTTTGAAATACGGTACCGTTCCATTCCCTCGCTTCTTCGCAATGAGATTCCGAAGAGAACGTGCTCCACTAAAAACAATTCCCCGCTTATAAGCCCACACCCCTTCGGGCTATTTGCGACGCTCATGATCTTAACGAACATTTGTCAAAGTCCTACTGTCAAAGTGAGTTTCATCGAACATTGGAACGAACGCGCAACATTTTTATTTTTAGGGCACATAAGCCCTAGTGATTTAGTCTCCGAATGTATCATATATCGTAACTCGGGATAAAAGAAGTCCTCCAATGCTCGAACTGAAATTCTGCGTTTCAAGTGTATTGAGGTGGTTAGGAGGATTTTTGTGAACCGATATTAATGAAAATATTTGTCGAAAAAATACAAGTGACTCTCGCCAAGTAACATCCTCGACGAAATTCGTTCGAGGCGACTACGCCCATTGAAGAGCAAACAGTTGAGTTACAGTGTTTGTCCCGAAAGATGAAAGAAGCATTTGAAAATAGCCACGAGAGAGATACGTTCGTATCAACAGACGCGGTCGCGTCTGGAAGCTAATTCCCCTTCCCCCCTCTACCTATAGGCACACTGAGCGACCAAGTATCTATACACGAATGATCGCGAAATTGACAGGTCTCCGAACCTATTTTAGCCTTATTATCTTGTTTTATGACATAGTCCCGGTGTTTTAACATGATTAAGCGACTAATTATTTTTTTTCGAACCCATTTGTCGTTTTACTTAATGTATCAAGCTGTTTTTCTTAAAGATAAAAGATTTATTCTGAATTAATAGTTATCAAAATGATACTTTTTTTACGAGACAGTCGGATAGCACGTAGCGCTAGTACTTGACGCCCGTAGATGTCGCCATTCTCGTTTTACTTCTCCAATTCACGCAGGTAGATGTCGTCTTTCGTAAGCTGAAGTTATCCGGAATGGTTTTGCTGAAAATGCGGTTGCGCAGTTGACGAAAAATGCAAAAAGTCGCTGCGTTCGGGTCTCTAGTAAATGTCACCTAGCTGTCACTTAATCATAACCTGCCAAGTTTTGGGTTAAATTCCAGTTTTCAGAAATGAAGCAAACATACAACAAGCAAACAGAGAATCGAAGCTAAAAAAAATCGTTTAAAAAGTATGATTTCTTTTCATTTTTGACGTTGCAAAAAAAGAATACAAGAATATGAACCGCTCTCAGGATGAAGATCATTATGAAATACGGCACTAAGTAATTTAAATTTTTTTATTAGGGGAGACCGGGGCAAATCGGCCACTGGGATAAATCGGCCACAGGAAGTTTTACCTAGTAGAAGTTAAAATAAAATCTCGTGTTTGCTTTTGTAAACGTCTTTCTATGTGTCTACAGTACCAACGGAATTTGATAGCATTTGAGATTACGTTGCACTTTGTAGAAGGCAAAATACGTTTTCGGCAGTGATAACAAATTTTCGTGACTTATGCAAAATTTATCTTTATTCTGTAATATTCATGTTCTGAAGTTTGAGGTGAGTATTTATTGATTAAAATAGCGGTACTGATTACGATTTCGATGATAGTTTGAGTTATTTTGGAAAATCTCTATTGTGTTTGAGTGATTGAAGTTAGAGTTTACGTCTGGGGCAAAACGGCCATGTAACACCCGGGGCAAATCGGTCACTCACTGATGATGTCGAACCATAGTAAATAAGTAGTTTTATTAACTTTTGTGCTAAAAATATTCATCGATGCAGAGCTGTCGGTGGATTCGACGCTCAACAATGGAAAACAGTTAACGGTTTCGGGACGAGGTGAGGAGTCGCGTGGCATGGACGGAAGCGCCGCTACGCAGTGCAGTTCGATCTTTGGAAAAAGGAAGTTATATCCGTGCGTTTAAATATTGATCGAAGCGATTATAGCTTGAATAGTTACGAGGAGAAATGAATATCGTTTACATTTTTCAGCAACGTTAATCAACATTCAGCCGGAATAAAAGGTGGCCGTTTTGCCCCGAAGGAGTGGCCGATTTACTCCGGCATTTTTCGAAACGGCGATTTTACACTATATTACAAATTCTCTGGAATGCCTTTAGAAACGGGAAGTAACGAAAATTTGTTGTAGCATTTATGTACTATAGGGATTACTCTTTCGGATAGTATAATTCATATAGGTAACTGAAAAATTAATTTTTTTTGTTAAATTTATCAATGAAAAAAGTGGTCGATTTGCCCCGGTCTCCCCTACATATTGATATCGGTTGTGGAGCAGCTGTATTTTTACAATTAATTTCTTTAACAAATGTTGCCATTTTCATCACAATAGTTTTATAATCGTCCGATTAATTTTGTCGTTGTCAATACATTTCGATGCTGATGTACCATCACGTATCATGCATCAATATGAACCGTTTTGAGGATGAAGACCGTTATAAAATACGGCACCTAGTAATTTATAACTAACTATGAAAAAAGTGATGAAATCTCCCCCCCCCCCAATAAACATGACTCATGTATGAAAGAAGCTAATTCCCTTTAATTCTCAAAAAAAGTTCACATGCAAAGATTGTGATACCATCTTTGCTAATTCCAATTGTATTTTCGTTCTCCGTTCGAACACTGATTCCTCTGTCACTTTTTATACTTGACATTCCTTTATTGGTCACAAATCAATTCAGTGCTCAGATTTTCAGCTTCGGTTTTAAGGAATTAGCGGGCGTTGTATAAGAAAAAAACCTTGATGATGACTACCAAGTTTTTATTATTTTCCATCGTAATACGATTTCCATACGACATTTTTAACAGAACATGTCGCTCTTATAAAAGTTTTTGTGTCAATTACTGGCCTCGCCCGCTAATTCCTTAAAATCGAAGCTGAAAATCTGAGCACTGAATTGATTTGTGACCAATAAAGGAATGTCAAGTATAAAAAGTGACAGAGGAATCAGTGTTCGAACGGAGAACGAAAATACAATTGGATTAGCAAAGATGGTATCACAATCTTTGCATGTGAACTTTTTTCGAGAATTAAAGGGAATTAGCTTCTTTCATACATGAGTCATGTTTATTGGGGGGGGGGGGGGGGAGATCGTATTTTTCTTCTAGTTCCTCCCATAAATGTCGGTGAAGCAACCTTTGTTGATCCATTCGTTTCGAACCCCCCTGAACCGCGAGCCCCCAGGCAAGATACAAATTAAAGTGTATACACGTATTCGTACGCCATCTTTCTTCGCCGCGTTGTTTCGCGAGTCAAGACGATATTATTTAAAGAGGCAATGCTGAATGCAGTACCTACTTTAAGGATTGCACGCTTCTTTGAAGCCCATATTCTGTCTTAAGAGTCAACTTCATGGTCACACAATATTTTTATAAATTTTTACACCTTAATAATCAAATTTAAAAATTTGGCGAATTTTAACAAAATATAATAGCTTTTATTCACAACTATTTTTTCAAATACAAATATCAAAATTTACATTTCTAGAAAAAGTCTATTAGAGTATGATTGTATGAGTATTACAAATGTACAATTATAACAAAAAAATTAAAAGATTCAAAAATACGAAAATGGTAACTGAAAAATGACGCTTTGGTTCAAAGAACTCCATGTCATCAATTTTTGATTATAAGAAGGTGTGCCCACGGAGGGTTAAAGCAATGCTGAACAAAAGGAAGTGTTAACACGTTGACTACTGTCCGTTGTAGTTGCAGGGAATTGTATTAAAATGTCCATAATGATTTTAGTTTTAAACACACCTGTTTATTAATGGATTTCACTGGGCATTATTCGAAATTCTTGCTAATATTCATAAACATGAGAATTACCCATGTTAAAATTAATACACCCATTCAAAATAAGGTACACACGGAATCGAGTAGATGATTTCTGTATTTTACAAAAGTGGAAAATTTTTCAGGCAAAAGTGACTTGGTTTCGAAAAGATCGATCGCGCGATGCCACTTTCTTTCACTCAAGTCAAAGAGTTAAAAACATTTCAATGTGATCGATTCTTTCTTTTAATGGAATAATATTTCTCAGTTACCATTTTATTAATTCAGGCTTTCTGAAGTACAACCTTGAGTGCATGAAAGTTATCTCCATAACTGCTGAGTGAAGAGAACATTCTGTGGTGCATCAAGCATTGACCTGTACTACTTTCATGGCGCCCCAATCATTGACCGGTGCTACTGCTGCATTTATTCCAGAGCAAAGAAGGGCAAGATTTTTATTTAAATAAAATTTTCTAGTAACGAATAAGGTTAATGTAACTTTTATTCGAGCCATTATTTAACTAATTTTTTATTTAGTTAATGCTCAACTCTGTATTCCAGACTACATAATAAATCAACTACTGGAAAAAGAATCTGTCAGAATACACTTGTTACTTTATAATGTATTTCCACTAATGTTTCTATTATTTTTATGGCCCTTAAATGATAATTCGTTAGCAGTAGAAAAATTAGAACTTATGAATAAGAAACTTCACCGCTGACATATGCAACTGCTGCAATTACGTTGGTTTCCTCGCATTGTACCCTACATATGTAAACTAATTCTGCATATGGAGCTAGGTTAATAGTACTGCGCTTTTAGGTCACTGAACCTCATCTTTTGCACCATGCTATTAGAATGTAAATTCACTTTCGCATATTGTATTTTTTATTTTCCTTTTTCTTTGTATAATAGTGTGTAATACGTACCGACGATTTATTATTATTATATGTACATGCAATAAGTGCGTATTCTTTCTTCACTGCGAAGTCATTGACCATATTACTTTTGAATAACTTTATACATTACACCCTTGCTATAGTCCAATAACTAGATTTTTCATACACACCAAAAGAGAAAATGAATTCACAGACGTATTTATTAATATAGTATAATATTCATTGATTTTTTCCTTTCTTATGGTATCATTCATCCCTAAAAATTACAATCTTCGACGTTTTGCTTTACATAATACAGTCACAATTACAATACACGAATTTAAATGTTTTTACAAATCAGAATTTCATAAAGAAATATAACTAAATTAAATCGCAGGTTAAATGGACAATAAAAAATTTTAATTCAGCAGGCATAAATAATACACTAGTAAAATTATAAAATATTACACGTTCTAATATTTCAGGATTATTTACGTACAACGTGTGCCGACGGGATTTTTTGAATGAGCCATGCATTCGCGAATGGTACTACAGCGACTACTTTTTCCTAGAGCGTCGATCTTTCGCACAGTACGACAGACGCATACAAAACCGACTTTAAGGAGCTTACAAGCTTCGATGCCGATCTGCTGAAGTATCGTTTGAGCATTATAGCCTGCGATATGTTTCGGGACGATGTTCCCCTCCCTGGAGCGGTCACTGGCGTGAAATTGCAACCCGAGCAAAGCGATATTACCGCACGGAAGACATTATCGAGTGCATAAACGTCACTCGAGTCTCATAAATTTATTTCTTGCTCAACATCGAATATCGCAATGCTGCCGCGCCGAACACCCACGGCGGAAATGGAAGCAAGAAACGAAACTGCACGGCTGCAGGAAACTTTACGATTATACATACTTCTGCCTGCGACGAGAAATTGTTATAAATCAATGATGAATTAGGGAATATCGGCCATTATGGTGGCAATTTGAAAATAATATAATTTATCATTCGAAGCCCATTGATTTCAGTCGTTCCACAATATTTTCACGCTTATAGTAACCAAAGTGTTTGAGGAGTACACAGATTACAAGAATGATACATTTTATTGATTTTCTTCCTTCTTTCGTTTTCTTTGTCTTTTACATTAATATGCGATTTTGGCGTCTGTACATACACTATGACAACCTTGTTTCTTTGTTTGAAATACCTCAGAAAAATCAGTTGGCTCCCATTCAACTATATCTACTCCGTTGTCATTAATACTATAATTTTTTGCTAAGTAGTCATTTCACCCTGTACAGGGTGTAAAAATTATATATCGTGGTTAACACAGGTAATTCTACACCTCTGGATCGGTGGAGATTTGTTAAAAAATGTGTCACAGAATTGATCTTCCCCTCGAAATTCAAGATACATTCTTTTTAAATGTGTTCTACTCATTAGAAGGATAAAAAGTGTCAAAGGAACCTTTCTTGTCGTTCATTATTTAAAAGATTCTTTGTAACATAGCTCATTTGACACTTTTTCTGATGTTACTATGTCAGACACGTTACAACCCCTACAGCACATTTGTTGCAGAAACGTCTCAGTTGCGTTGCGGTTTAATCCTTGGAATATTGCACGAAATGTTGCCGAAACGTTACAAGTTAATTGCTATGTCCGCCCCTGTGCAACATTGCAGGATATATTTCTGCAACATTTTTGGGGGATTTTACAGCAATGGTAGCGCAACATTTCTGAGATTTTACAGCAATGGTAGCGCAACATTTCTGAGATTTTACAGCAATGGTAGCGCAACATTTCGGGCAGTAGGGCAAAAAATAAAAATAATGGTATTTTTGTAAGGGGGACGTGGACGACATGAATGCGTGCAGAATCATAGAAGAATAACGTGAATGTATTTTTTATAGCAGAAAATTCTTTTACCCAAGGGAGATTCGAACCTGCGACCTGTAGCACCGTAGACGAACACTTTACCGCTGCAGCTACAACTGTTGATTGAGAAGATTGCTTACGCATTCGAGCTTATGTTCCTACCGTGCAACACTTTAAACACAAATTATTCAAAAACGAAGATTCATTTTAACAAACCTCATTACATCTCCCTAATCGTAAGGCCGATATTTCAAACACATTCATTCCGACGCTTGATGTTGTATTAAGTTAATTCATATTCTGATATGAAATATCCTGCGCAGTACAAGAAAATAATGTTTTTTAGTTTTTAGCGCATTTTTAATACAATCGTTTAACATAATTTATTTTATTTTTTTTTTTTCTGGTCTTTAGTGTTTGTAGATTTACATTTCACAGCTCAGACTTCTTTACAAATATCATTTATTGCTGGATACAGTTTAACAGTTTCTTTAACCTTATAGTGCTAATTAACTAATTGTATTCTTTACTTGTATCACATATTGTCCGTGTTTACATATATTCCTTCGGATGTTGTCTGTGAAATGTAACACTGGATTCTATTTGTCCACATATGTGATATCAGTAATTAATATAATTATTTAATTAACACTACAGAGTTTAAACAAACTGATAAACAATATTCAGCAACAAAAGAGATTTGTATAAAAGTGTTACACGTGCAAATTAATGCCAGTGTCCTTACTATTACCGTTTAATTGTTTATATCTATTTAAAACGTTCAGAATTGTCGAGGGAAAATATCTAAGTCCGGATATGTTGCGGTTTCATGGCTCATATATTGCTCATATCTTGCAGCGCTTGCAAGATATGAGGAATATATGAGCAATATATGAGCAACATATTCGAATTTCCAGGAGCGATTCCTAATTGTCGATGCCCAGAATACAGTCTAAGATTCCACGGGCTATCAAGAGGGAATATATGCGAACGCGGACATTATCTGACATAAATAATTAATACAATTACTTAATTAACACATCTGGTTTAAACAAATTCATTAACTATATACAGCAACAAAAGAGATTTGTATAAAAGTGTTACACGTGCAAATTAATGCCAGTGTCCTTACTATTACCGTTTAATTGTTTATATCTATTTAAAACGTTCAGAATTGTCGAGGGAAAATATCTAAGTCCGGATATGTTGCGGTTTCATGGCTCATATATTGCTCATATCTTGCAAGCGCTGCAAGATATGAGCAATATATGAGCAATATATGAGCAACATATCCGGACTTAGATATTTTCCCTCGACAATTCTGAACGTTTTAAATAGATATAAACAATTAAACGGTAATAGTAAGGACACTGGCATTAATTTGCACGTGTAACACTTTTATACAAATCTCTTTTGTTGCTGAATATTGTTTATCAGTTTGTTTAAACTCTGTAGTGTTAATTAAATAATTGTATTAATTATTTATGTCAGATAATGTCCGCGTTCGCGTATATTCCCTCTTGATAGCCCGTGGAATCTTAGACTGTATTCTGGGCATCGACAATTAGGAATCGCTCCTGGAAATTCGAATATGTTGCTCATATATTGCTCATATATTCCTCATATCTTGCAAGCGCTGCAAGATATGAGCAATATATGAGCCATGAAACCGCAACATATCCGGACTTAGATATTTTCCCTCGACAATTCTGAACGTTTTAAATAGATATAAACAATTAAACGGTAATAGTAAGGACACTGGCATTAATTTGCACGTGTAACACTTTTATACAAATCTCTTTTGTTGCTGTATATAGTTAATGAATTTGTTTAAACCAGATGTGTTAATTAAATAATTGTATTAATTATTTATGTCAGATAATGTCCGCGTTCGCGTATATTCCCTCTTGATAGCCCGTGGAATCTTAGACTGTATTCTGGGCATCGACAATTAGGAATCGCTCCTCGAAATTCGAATATATTGCGGTTTCATTGCTGAAATCTTCCACGGTGCAATATTTCACGGCAATATGTGCGCAATATTCCTGAAATAATGCACAAATGTTTCCAGAGCAATATTACGCGGCGATATGTGCGCAATGTTTCTGTAACATTGCACAAATGTGGCCATTGAAATATTGCACGGCAATGTTTCCGCAATTTTGCAGTAATATTGCAATGCAGCTTGCAACCAAACGGCAACATTGTAATATTCTGCAACTTTTGTGCAACGTATCTGCAACAAAATGTGCTGTAGGGGAATAAAAAGAAAATTGACCCAAATTTGAAGGTCAAGGTCAAGTTTGGGGCAAATTTTTTTAACAGATCTCCAGACCATTAGAATCACCTGTGTGAACCACGACATAACAGAGTGTTTGATGTGACAACCACCAATTATCTTGAATAGCCAGTCGACTTCGCCCCAATTTCACCTTCGCGCTATTAATTCATCGCTACAGAAGTCACGTATCACGAGAAAGTATCGCCCAACATCCATCCCCGAGTCTGTGCACCAACAGTTTCCAAAAGATATAACACTGCAATTTTTCAAAGCGAGCCACCCCTCCCCCAGTTATCCTTCATCATAACAACAATTCCAGCACAAAATGATCAACGCACAGGGACGTAGCGTTCATCCCCAGTAGTAAAGCGAGAGAAATTGCACGCGTCTACGTGCAAGCTAAAGGAAAAGTTAGCTAAAAGGCACGTGAATTGCGGAAAGCTGACGCTTCCTGACGGTGCTAAAAGAATCACCGTGTACACGGAGCAAACAACATGATAATCAGCTGCAGCAAAGTGCTCATACAGCTGTTTAAAGGAGTGGTAAAAATACTTGTCGCGATCCAAGTAAATTCAGCGTGATCGCGCGATCTGGCGCGCTTATCGCGCTAATGGAAATTAGAGAGATTATGAAAACATGCGGGCGACGTCTTAAATATGTCCTCGTAGCTGCCAGCTCGGAAAATTTGTGTCGCTCGAGCCGTTCTCTCGAGCTGCCTTCGTAACTGCACCGTCACAAACACACAGTCGCCGTGTGTCGTACACTCGCGCACATTGTATATACGTCGGACCGTCTTAAGGTACAACCCTGAAATTTATTGCCACTAAACACGACACCCCGAAAACCCGCCCCCGTGGCTGCTCATGAAATTGCGCGTGTATCCCATACCGCCTGGGTGTCTGACCGACATAGAAACACTGAAACGAATATGTTTGGCTCTCATCGAAGAGGGAACACTCGAAGGAAGCTATTTTGCCGCGGACACCCACGCGGATGCGAATTTATCGCGCGAACGTGAGCTCTTCACTGTTTCGGGGATTAAGGATTTCTATGCACCTTTCGCTTTGATACTTTCACCCCTTTGGGGACTGGTTGGGATTGTTTTGAATTCTGCCTGAGATGCACACCTTGGGGCTTCTTCTTATTTTCCAGTCGAACGGCTGATGTATTATAAAGGTAGCGGCGGAGGTATTAAGGTTTATGCACACGTATCAGTTCTGCGACGGTTCGGTGGCGTTAGTGTCGGTGGTCAAACGTATCGCCTCCCCTGTTTTTGGAGGGGGCAGGGAGCACTTGTTCGTGTCGGTTACAGATATTGAAACAAAGGGGCCATTGACACTCACGGCGCTGAACCGTCACGGAACTGATATGTGTGCGTGGACCTTAAAAGGGTGTGAAAGTGACAAAGTAGGTGACTGACTGGTGGTGAAATGTGTAATAGAAATAGTTCACATTGGTTTAAATGTCTTTTTACTAGTGTCGAACAGACTTTCGTCTTTTCAGTACTTGCTTCTTTCTTTTACCATTTTTTGAGAATTATAATTTTCTCGGGAGATCAGAAATATGATAATATTAGTAGTTTAATAATAATAAGATATGTTCTCTAAACGGTTCTCTAAACGTTCTTAAAATAAGAAAGGTATTCTAAATTAAAACAGAAGTTCGTTGTCATTAAAATTAGTGGATGGTTACTGGTTAGTGTTCTACACCGAAGTCCACATGATTGCAACTGAACTGTAAGAAGTGTGACTACGATTGAAAAAGATCAATAAACTTTGATTTAAATTACCCGTGTAAATTTGCCACGTTCGAATTATGTGTGCCATCTTCAGTTGGAAATCCTCGTAGTAATAAATTACTGACGTTAATGAATGATAGTCGATGGCAAATTATTCGCTGCCATTTAATTACAAGCACGGAGGAGCTATTTCCTTTGAAATGACGATTACAAAGTGTCTCTCGCTTAACGACATCACACGGCATCAGAAATACCGATTCGCATAGAATGAACAGAACGCGAACAATGAAATTGTTGCGGGTGCGCGTTCGGCCACGGCTGAGCAGTTTCCACGGCGTAAGTCAGGCAATATTTAGTGATAAAGCAGTGGAGATGAAATGGACTGAACTATCTAAGGTATTCACAATAGCTCCTATATATAAGTACATACCTCTGTTTGTATATCAAGATCAAGCAGTGATTTTGCCCGTAGTGGTTCTCAATTCCTTGGGAAGGATTTCCCTTTACCAATAATTTCGGTTTACAAAGCGACGCGAACAGGAATCTTGTGCAACGATGGCTTTTCTTACAATTCTTGTTCCTATATTTTGTTTCTGACGCTTATTTGTAACTAAGTTATTTCTCTAACAAATATTATACATCCAAGCGTTAAAGAGACTCGAGTGGCAACTTCCTCAATTTTTAAGTGGGATAGAATATAAATCCTTGCATGACAAGGTGGTCATTTAAAAAATAAGAAATGTTTGTTTTAAAATGAACTTGAGGTGGGCTGTAACGCTTTCAACGTATTTTGAGGTATCATTCCTTTCATTATAATCAAAACAATACCGCTGTGCTTGTATTTCTGAATTCCCTTATCCATACAACGTCTGATAACACCCTCCATTTCCAAATTTTTGTTTCTCCGCTTATGTATACTGCACTCGCGCTTCTGTAATTTATTACTGAAAATATGAAAGCAGTGCCATGAACAATCGTTGCGTATCCATTTCACCTCCGATAGCATTGTTCGTCCTACAATTCTCGTTTCCACGTTTCCTTCTGTTGCATTAACATCCCTCTAATTAAGTAGAATAATATTAACACCATACCATTCCTGATAATATTATTTTAAAAGTTCTTGTTTGCTTTTGTTGCATTAGCATCCCTCTAATTAAAATAAAATAAAATAAAAACATACTAATCCTGCTAATATTCTTCCAAGAATTCTTGTTCCCACGTTTCCTTTTGTTGCATTAACATTCCCCTCCAATCATAAGTCACTATCCCTTAAAAAGAATTTGAGGGAGGGCAGCCTGTTGCTCGTATAAATTTCTGCATGTCAAATAGTCGATAATTTTAATCTCCCTTCGCGGCGACATGGATCGGCAACATATTTCTTTAGACGACCTCGTAAAGGAAGCGCTGCAAGCCGATCCACGACGTCGGAGCGTCGGAAGGATTTTACAGAAAATGTTTCTGTTTTTCTGCCTGGGAGCCGGTGCAAAAAGAAGGGTGGAAAATTCCGAAGGAGGAAATCCGTGAACGGCGTCCCGAGGACGGGAAACTTTGGCGGTTCCGCGAGTCAAGCGAGACGCGAGATTGGCGAAAACAAAATCCCGAATACGAAAGTCAGAAGGTAAACTTCTTCGAGACCGGGGTTCTTGAGGGGAAATGTTATGTCCGGCAGTGGAAACGAGTAAATTCAATCTGAAACGCCGCGTCGTTCGTTGTCGTGACCATGGCAGGGCACAGAAATCGTTGAAGAATCGCTGCCCGTCTTCTCCTCTCTTTTTCCTCTCTTTCTCTCTTTTTCCCACATAGCACGGACGAACGAGGTGAAAAGCAAGAAGATATATATCAAGCAGACGGTTCTTTTCGAAACTCCTGGGTCCGTTTAATTCTAACGGCAGGATAGTCACAAATTGGCAGATAAAGATGAAATTTATGTGGCATTTCAGTTGACAGTTATTTCAATCTATACAATCTTTGTCTTTAGCGATTGGAGGACTTTGTGAGTTTTTATACAGCGGTTGATTGATATCAGTTTGGCAATAACGTTAGGATTTTTGGTGAACTTAATTAGCTGATATACTGCTCGAGACTATTTTTTGCTGACCCATCACGCGAAGAGTTAAACGAAATTCATGTAAAGTAAACAGTGTATCATATGATACATTTTTTTAAATGATCAATTATTAGGTACAAGAAGATTGCTATTGTTTCAAATTTAAGAAATATTAGTTAAAAATGTGTTGCAATAAATTAGCCCTCGTTATAAGTTTTCTAAATTTGTATGTACATTTCATGTATTCAAATTGTTCCTGATTTACTTCTTACACGATTTTTAATAAAATTTTATATGCCTTTTCTTGGGCATTTATGTTGCAATTAATGAATACATAATCATATACTCGGTAAAAAATAATGTGGAGAAACTATCCATGCATTTCGGACTTTCGAAAGGGAAACTCCCCTTAATAACACAGAACTGAACTTTAAAGTTTTATTTAGCGTATCAATTAATTCATCTCACTCGATTCAGATTTGTGGAGGCTTCCACGGTTTCTAAGGTCGCAATTTAAAAACATTTCGCGTGAGAGTCGGCTGCTATCGCTTATGAGCGATAGACCTTATAATTTAATGTAATGCAAATCCGGGCATTCCGTGGGAAAAAGTTTCGATGCGGTAGTGCCATAAATCAGGGAGTCGGCTGACTTGGGAGATTCAATTTACCGACGTCGACGTAGCACGGTTTCTGCAGTTAATTAATCTTCATAATCCTATGGCCAACGTCTCAAGATACCTTCTCGCGATATTTTTCAACGCAGGGGTGAAACAGGGTCTGATTCGTACCATCCCCCTTTTATCTCTCGGACTATAGATTTAAAACTATATAATTGTAAACAAATTTCCTAGTTTCCTATCTTTTTAAAGGAACCTTTGACTTTCAGTTTCCCTGTACACATTCGTTATTAATATTCGTGATATTATTTTCAGGACAGATACCTTGATATGAACACTAAATATACGTTTCGTTTCTTGGAATATCTAAGACACGAAGAATGAGCCATCACGATTGATTTGGAGTCTGAAACATATTTTACTGCTTGACGTCTCTTATATCACTGTGATTTTGCTTGTATCAGTTACATAACATTTTCTTTCAATAAATTACTTGTGACACTTTCAGATTCATCCAGTAAATAAATTACACGTAGCCTCATTCTTTTTCTCAATAGCAAGTCTGGAAATTGTAAACGTGTCCTCGGTTAAAGGCAGAAATTCCTCGACTTGACGGAGCTTTAAAATTCTATTGTACCGTGTGCTATGGCAACGAATTGTGCCTGAAATATGAGACACCGTTGCAACATAACTCTGTTTCCATATTCATTGTTCAAATTTTAAAACATTTCACCGGCTGAAGCAGAAAAGGAGTGCAAACTACATAATAATATGAATCTTGGAAATAGTACTCGCATTGCAGATACTCGCACTTGTGAATGCAAGTACAGGAATATAGAAGAACATTTTATCTATGACTATTATATCAGTGTGTAGTTGCAAAAATGAGCTGACTGGATTTATAAATGTGTCGATCTCTTCAGCAGAACTGTAATTATTGACAAGTTAATTCAGCGCTTCGCGGATGAAAGTACGGGATCCCGCAATAATTTTGTCCCATTTATGGCTGACAGACATCGAAGGGATGATTGAATATCGATTTTTTTTAAAGCTTTCAATCTTATTAGAGTTTAATGCCCATTTCTCTTTTTACCAAACGTGTAATTAAATGACACGCCAAACTTGAGTTATAGAAGCTACGAGTAATTTATTAATTGCAGATAATAAATAGCGGCTTCGTGACATTCGTAGACTTTACTTAATGATTTATGGAAATCCACTCGTGGTGCAGGAAAAATGGCTTCTATACGAGTAAATGGGAAGCAGATAATATCAGTATGGCTTTTTATTAATTTTCTTCTTTATTTGCTTTTCCCTATTTTCAATTGTACGATGATGTAAAGGAACTGTGAAAATTAACTGTCAAATTGAAAGGAAATTGGAATGCTTTAACGAGATATATATAGTTTTGTACTAAAATCAACTTAATGATATAACAATTTTATACATATAAAGAATACTTTGCATTATTTGATTGCACGAGGCAATATTAAAAACTCGTAGCCCTACGGTTGAAATTAATAATCGATTCTGAAAAATTTCAGAAAATTCGGGATACTGGCCAAATTCTTTGATAATAAATTCACCCTGTGAAAACCCAGAAATGCCGCTGTACGTTTTTACATTAAAAACGCAGTACAAGGTATGTGCACAGTGGAGATTTCCAAATTGTCGAAATTTTTCCAGGAATTTGAATTCTAGTTGTAAAAAATATCCCACTTATATCGTAAGACTGATATTTCATATCATTTGAAATCTTATTCTAGAAAGTTAAATTTTTCTCGATGCCAATAATGATGACAGGACACATGTATCAAATATGCTTTGCAAATTAAATGAATAACACGTGTTGCGATACCAATCATAATTTCACACCTGCTAATTATTTTTCGTTCTGACTTTTATTTTATTCTCAACTATTATCTCAATTATTATTATTATCCTCTGTAAATTAATACATACATTTGCATTTCATATACACATTATTGTAAACCAAAGGTTTATAATTCCTACGTTGCAATTCATGAATATGGAACTTTTGTGAATTAATATTTGCATTATAAAACGCACATAATACATATGTTACGTCAAAGTCTCACGACGCGGCGTTATGGAAGATTATTTTTTGATTTAGGCTAACAGCAGCCTATAACTGTATGTGGTATTTTGCACTGTATTTTAATTTCCAGTGTAATAAATACATATCTTCTTATAATTATTGAGATTCATTAAATAGATGATTATCTATCGCCTTGAATTTGCTGTGACACGAATCTTGCTGCGACGAATCTTCGATGCAAGAATGATTTGCAATGAGCTTATCAGCACCCCTGTCATCCGCTCGTTTATTCGTTTGTCGTTTGTCATCGAGGTGGAAATAAAAAATTGTCGACTGGATAATGGGCGGAACCGCGTGTTTGACTACGATGAACTGACAGGACAGCTCTATCGGTTATCCAGCTATCATCGTTTCACACTTCCCAGCCGTCTTCCACTTTCGTTTGCATACGGAAGGATCGCGTTGAATAAGAAACAGATCCTGCTGAAATTATTGTATCAACTTGCTGTCGAGGGGGTTCTTGACCATACTTCTCAAGGGGCTCTCGAATTATTTGGTTATGCTTACCGTCGCTATGTCAGGAATGCAAGTAGGTAAGTTTTAATTCAGTGGTTAATTCTTTCTGAGCATAATTTTTTTTCAATGATTTTTTACATGATTGGTAGAAGTGTAATATAAAGGAATCTGAAGTGCTATTGTGGTTTGGTATATTAGTTAACCACAAATAGAAGGGTAAAGTATTTTTCATTGCGATCGTTTCATATTCTATTTTCACTGATTTCGTGTTATATATGAATTATTTTCGTTCGAGCATGGATTTTCGTAAAATACACTACATATAATTACTATTGCACAATGTGAACTTCGTCGGAAAATAATCCAAGTTGCAGTTTTGTAACTACGTAATGTACGTTCACCAATGTTTACTTTAAAAATTGAAACATTAATTGCAAACGAAAAACTTAATAGTGTGTAGAATTTCTTCTACTATTCTTAAACTATCCGTAATTGGTTTTACTTATATAAATATATCTTAGGACCCTGTCCTTAATTGTTTAAATTAACTTTTTCTACATTCTCATTTTATTTCAAGTTTCTTTTCATTCTCGCACTTTTTAAGAATATACCGTAATGTACTACAGCTTGATTTCTGCAATTTTACATTGAGAATTTCCTTGGTTACGATAAAGAATCACCATTTCTCTTTTTACAAATAATATTTTAATCGCTTCGTAACACTGCAAAACTCAACGCCTAGAATTCGAATAGTGCCATCCTGTTTGTAATTCAAGAGGTAATATCAGATTTCGCATTGATTAATTCGGGGGAGTAAATTCCCACAAAGCCTGCCATTACGCCTAATAGGCTGTAAATACACGCAGATGCGTGCGGAACGTGGTGGATCATACATATGCGCCGCATTCTACTGTGCACCCTCCTATGTTCAGTTTCTGTTATTTCATGTAGGTACATAGATATGCTTGCGAACTAATTAAAAAATAACAATTAGTTTAATTTTCTTTATCCTCGAGTCAGGCATTGAGAACAAAAATGAAGTAACCCACATTGAAAAAAATAAACTGTTCTTATTTTTATATGATTAGTACAGCCTGCTGCAATACATTATTGCTACAAACTCAATTTCACAAAAATGTGCGTACAGGGGTAATTTCGGTTAGACAGGTTGAAAAAAAATCGATTTTTATTTTTAACCCTTAGTTGACACACCTCTTTTTCGATCAATTTTGACACACCTGGGTGGCTCACACCCAGAAGAATTTTTGAACGTCTGCCATTCTCATCTAAAGAATCCAATTCTTATGAAAAAAAAATCACGGGTCAATTTCAAGGTCTCTAGAATGTATTCCAATAGTCTTTTAATTGACATTTTATCACAGTTTTCGCAGAAAAAAATCTAGATTTCCATATGTCCAGGAAACACGAGGAGAATTTTCAAAAACCTGTAACTTTTACAAATCTCAAAATTAGAAGTTAAAAATCTACAGAGTTGTTGTTCAGATATAATAATTTTTGGGAAAAATATAGTTTGTAAGTCAGCTTTGGAAAGAGGTACTTATTTTGCATATGGAAGGTGCAGAGCGTCAAAATCAGTTTATGGGTGGCTCACATCCAGAGTGTCAAGGAAGGGTTAAACATTTTTCAAAAATATATATCCTCAACAATGTACAGTTAAATTTTCATGGAAAAATTCAGATTATTCCAGCGCAGAGGCTCAGCTTCTATAGATGAACACTTTGAAATCATTTTTCTGCAAACGTCATTTTTTCACAAGAATGAGCCTAATGGCAAACTAAAAAATAGAATCAGAAATAGTAGGCAACGATAACCAAATTACTACTAATAATCCTCTCAAAGTGTAATCACCATATCAGAGGCACAGACAATAAACATTCTCAGTCGTACAGTCTAACTATAGCTTCGTTCGATTCCTCCATCGTTCAGGCGAATTGTTCCACCAACTCGGTAGTAGATGGTAAAATATTATCTTTAGAACGCCATCAGTCTACTCGATCTACTCGAAATTCGCGGAATGCCCTCCATCACGTAGAACGGGGTGTAGGTAAACGTGGGCACAGGCGGAGCGTGGTGGATCATACATATGCACCGTCTCGTGTGTATCCTTCTGTTCGATTCCAGCCAACTTGGATCACGAGCGTGGCATCCCGATGTTACCGGTCACGGTTCCCGAGGGTTCGGCCTGCAATTTAAATGACTGCGACACGCAGCAAATGTCCCTGGAGCTCGGGCAACAACACCAGCTCACCTGCAGCCTGATCTCGGTCGGCTCCACCGTCTGCCGGATATGTCACACGAACACGTCCAAGGAGCAGCTCATTTCGCCTTGTAGGTAAATGTATCGCTATCACTTCTTCTCACAACACTTGATCTGCGACGTGTTTTCGGTTCGAGGTGTCCAAAGCTTTCGCTCCATCTCGCTGATATAGTTTTGTGGTGGGAGAACCGGGGCAAAGCGAAACGGCGATGCAAAGTGAATTATTGTTTTGTAGGGGAGCGGTGGGATGAAACGGACATCTTTGTTCAGGACCAGATAGGAAAAAACTAAATGACCATTCTAGTTCTGATTGGTAGCATTAGAAAGGCCAGTTATCTGGCACGGACATAAAAAAAATAGAAATTAATCTACAGGTTATATGGAAATATGTTAATTTAGCATTATTTCAAAATTAAATTAGCTTTATTTAGGGACTAGCGAAATAACTTGCGCTTCGCTTCGGACCTAAGAGATATTAAGGACTCCATGGAAACAGAGTTTACCCCTTTTTACCACCTTAGGTGTTGATTTGTGTAAAATCTTGAAATTCTTTTTTAGGAATTTGTGTGTAAAAACCAAGTTGATATCTAATCGAGCTTAAGAGATATTGAGAAGTCCGTGAAAACACAGTTTACCCTTTGTCATCCCCTTGAGGATGCACTTTCCAAAAATCCTTCCTTAGTGGGCGCCTAAGTCATGAAACAATGTACCTTACAAATTTTACGTTCCTAGGTTAAACAGTTTGAGCTGAGCGTTCACGAGTCAGTCAGACAGGACTTCTTCTTTTATATATATAGATATTAACCCTTGTAACTTATAAATTGTGTATGAAATTCATACATTTCTCTTCCACTGAACCCGAGGGCAAAGTGTACAAGACAGAGTGAAAACAATGGCACACAGGAGGAGCTCTCTTAATTCTATGTCCACAGAAGTTTCCTTCATCGTCGTTGGAAATAGAATATGTATACTTCTAACGTTTGACAACCTTCGTGCATAGACTTTGTATATTTAATAGCTACTAATGGCATATCTAAGCGGGGGCATTTTGCTAGAATCAATTTGAAAAAGGGAGCAAAACAAAGCAGCGAATTTGTATCTCAGCCAACGTGCAGATTAATGCAAAATAGTAGGTAAAAGTGCCCTCGGATAATTGTATTAGGATTATCCCGATTTATGGTAACTCCAAGCACGTAAATTCTCGCGCTCGCTAACATTTCTCATGGAACGGGAATACTTTGTTCCTTTTTTTTTTCAATGGCTCTGGTATAATTATTCTCTGGATACATGCTCGGTAGGAAGGGGCTTTGGCACGTTGATCTTACCTTAATCTCTCATTTAAAGTTAAATCGACGTATAGAAGCGAGCTAACGATTCCAATTAGCTGGATTTAAACGAGAGCTGAACATTGGCCGCTTAACAAGCACGATCCCCCCCGTATTGTGAATACTCTCATGTCGAAATTAATATCTCGTCGCTTTCCGTCAAGTATTCTTTTGTGACCAACCACAATAAACTAAATACAATAAGTGGTGATGAAAATTGCTAACGTTTAAATTGAGAACAAAACAGGCTGTTGAAGCAAAGCTCGGACAAAAGGTACCATTAAACGTGAATATGGAAAGCAGAAAACACTTTAATCTCTGCCAATATTTACTACTAATTAGTCTGCAAATCAACTGTAGATTACAAACTAAAATCCACCCGAAGTGAATCGAGAATCGTACGTAAAAATGGACATACTGCTCGACGACGTTTATAGCTAAGTAGCAATTAATATTGGCAGCCATTCGAAATAAGACTCTCAAAGTATTCTCAAGCGCTTTTCAATTTCCCTCCGTCATTTTAAACGTCCTCCAACGAAAAACCCGTAAACGCACAGATAAAAATTCCACTTTAATCGCTCGAGAATTCCGCCATTTCGTACTAATTACCCAGCCGCTGGCGAGCAATGAAAATTTGCAGAAACGGAGTTCGCCCTATCCGAAAGTTAAAATTCCGAAAACCTATTATGCATGATTGTAAAACAGGCAACCGCTTCGCCGTCTCTGTATTCATACATTTGCAATGTCCTACCGGACGACAAGCAATTTTGCAAGTGAAATTCGAGCAGCGAATGGTAACCGATTCTCACTGAGGTCGATTAATTACTGGTTACTCTATGTCGACTAATTACCACAAAATATCCCATCAGGATTAATCAGTTGATGTAGCTTGAAATTTGAAGACTAGATGCAATACACAATCGCCCAACCCCTACCACAGTTGAGGCAGCAGCCCCTTAATTAATTTGGGGGAAAAGTACCTGTTCACGATAAAAATATCTTGCACTCCTCCAATTAAATCTCTTTGAGGCTAAATACAGCGTAAACATTCTATTTAGGGCACATTTAGATCTCACTTGACCTTTCCAATAATTCCAATTTCGTTTAATTGAGGCCCACTGTTTCGCAAAATTCCATGAAATTTGATACTCTGAAACCAAATACAATGCTTGCGTGCGTGTAATGCAAGAGCTGGGTGCAATTTAAGGGGTACGTTACCCTCGATAGCACTAAAAAAGGCCTTTTTTCAAACGCAAATTGTAAAGTGATAAATAACAGTAGAGAGAACGTTTTCTTATAAAACTGCTTAGGAAAATTAGCCGCAAATAGAATATGTTTAATACAATTTAATCACGACAACCACATACATATTTCGATTAAATCACTGAATTGAATACAGATTCGTATTACTAAATTGTGTACCATATATTCGGATCATGTGTTTAACGCTGAAAGTCAGATGCCGAACACTTTCATGCCAGAAACAAACGCTGCTATTCGGCCAAACAAGTCCTTTCAGACCAATAATCTCAAATTTATCGAGCGCGTCGACAGCAGACGTGCACATTTACCGATAAATGTGTACATTTCTCGAATACCCATTTCCGCGAGAATAAACTAATCACGTTAAACAAGCCTCGTCGAAACGTAAACCGTATATTTTGAATCAGGGCATTAACGCTATCGTGAATGTTTACACAATAACGTTAAACCTGACCGATCATACATGCTATATGAATTTCCAAAGAACACGACTGAATGCTTCCAAATTATAGCAACATGAGACGAGGTGTCTGATGTTCTAAATAATGTAAATACACATTATCGCTCAAATGCTTAGGTACGCCTATGAGTGATAAAAGTATTTTTAAATTATTAGTTATAAATGACCACTATTTAATTTGAAATGTTCTCTTTCCTTCTATTATTATTTTACACAGTTTTCATATTCGCATTACTACTTTATAGGTTCATAAAGGGATTTTCTTCAGTAATTATGATGTCACTTACAGCAAGAAGTAAATTAAATGCTCTTATGGTACAAAATTCATTCAACCAATTTATAAGGTCTAAATTACAGGGTGTATAAAAAGCGATGGTCACTGCTTTCAGGGATGAATATACACCTCTGGATCAGTGAACATTTGTAAAAAAAACTTACTGCAAAATTGTTCGTATTATTTGAAAATTAAAGCTAAAGTTTTTTTTACATCGACCTGCTCTTCTCAACGTGAAGAGAAAAAGTTTAAAAGGAACCATGTGCTGCAAAAGCACAGTTTCGATGCCAAAAATTGTAAAAGTTTGTAACAAGAATTAGAGTATGTAGATTCACCCCTGAAAGCAGTGACCATCACTTTTTATACACCCTATACAAATCTGAGATTCTACCGTTTGTACTTGAATACAAAAATGCAAATACCTATAGCAAGTGTACTCAAACATTCGAGCAGTAGTGTGAAATGAAATAGTGTCACAGAACACTGTTCCTCATTTACACAAAATTCTTTACTTCTCCAATTTTCTGCATATCCATCAACGCTGCACCACCCCATTACCACCCTCATCATTAGCCTGCGAGTACTAATAATAATAGTCTCCAGGTGGTCTACCGAAATTTCCTAAACCCTGCTTTATTCAGTCATCCCTATTTCTACCCTCAGAACTCTTAAAGCCCTTTACAGTCCTTCAGTTCCACTTCATTACTATTTCAAAGCCAAGTCAGACACAGTCTAATACTAGTTCTGTTCCACATCCCGCATTTCCCATTCTAACTCTCAGGTCCAACCCAGAGCAATTTCAATGCAGTTCTTGCCGAAATTGCAGTACCTTTAAATTTATCGTTAATCGAACAAACGTCCAATCTTTCACTGGAGCTGATTTCCTCTCACCGACAGTGTCGAAGCCAAGAAAGGTACTCGTCTAAATTCTCTGAACAATTATTCCCCGATTGAGATATCTTTGATACATCTGGTCAATCAGCAGTTTACCTCTCTTCAGCAATTTTCCAACCGTACAATGACCATTCTTGATCACATCAAGGGACCAGCTCTGGTTTCCACAATGTGAATCTCCACGGGGCCGTTTCCAACGCGCGACGAGGCACCCGCATTATTTTCAAACGTATGAACAAAAATCTCAGCGGTGTGCCGTCAACTCGAGTCTTTATTTATCCCTCCCCCTTTCACGCAGCCCTTCTTTCTGTATTCCTCTCTTCCCCGCCATTCACTCCCACCCCCAGCTCTTTTCTGTTCACCCCATATCTCTCTTTCTCGCTATTTTCCTCCCTTTCTCTCGTTTATTCCGCGGGTCTCTCGCCATCCAATTTTCTCCTTTTTCATCTCTGCCCCTCTGTGTCCCCTCTGCGAAGAACTTAATTCGCGAGGTCCTCGTGAGGATTGTCGAGGAACGATACGCGTATCAGGTGACCTATTTCTTCGTGAGTTTTCTATGGTTCCGTTGCATCAGCCGTGGATCACTATGTGCCTCAACGTCACAACGTCGTCGCGAAAGACGCGCATTCAGCGAGGTGTCAAGCATTCGTTTGCTCGTCGGATGCTGTCAACTTTTCACGCGTGTATGTGCAAGGAAACTGATGCTTAATCTTGCATTATACGACGAGGGTTATAAGCGCGGAATAAAGTGGGGCGGTAGTGGCTAAGCACGTTGTTGAAAAAAATCGAAATTTTGTTTCGTTTATTACTAGAGATCGTCCTTAAATTATGTAAAGCTTTTGGGGAGGGAAATCGCGATTTTCTTACGTTTTTTTTTACAAGGGGCAGGAGCAGGTAGCGTCTTCTCTAATATTTTTTAACCTAATTTTCAATACATACAAAGTCTATTATTAATGTTCCAAAATAGTAATTTTAGTTTAAATTTCCCGAAAGCGAATTAAATGAAACATATAGGTAAACCTTTAAAAAAAATTTAAAAACTTAAAGAATGCAATGTAAAAAATATTATGTAAGGGTGGGCAGGGGATAAGAAATCCCCAAAATTACCCTTACGGCGATTTTTCAATTTTTTAATCTGATGCGATAGTTACTAAAGGAGGAGGCAATTAATTTCTCTCCAAAAGTAGATTTTGAAGTATTAATATACCGCTCTCAAGTAAGAACCAAATATTGACGAGTATAAATCATAAAGAAATGTAGGTATCGATTTATTATTTATGAGTGACAACAACAACATCAATTTCTAATATTTTTGATCACAAGACACGGAGAATGTTTGTTAAATGTTCATGTACACGTGCATTACAAGTAAACAATTTAATCTTGCAATTTACTACACTACTGTATTTTATCGCCTCGAGGACCCCAATATCCTCTTAGCCGTGGCATGCACGTGCTTCGATTGTAGTCAGTCACGCAATTCGTCAATGCGATTAACTTGATTTCGATGGATGCGGCGTGAGATATCTGCTTGATCCGGACTGTGTCTAGATTAGAACTTGGATCAGACATCTGTTGGATACGTCTTAGCTATAAATCTCGTGAAAATCCTTGGCAAATATGGCTTCTTAATATGTATATGTAAAGTCTCTGGCTGTTAAATCTGTTATTTGATTTTCGATGATAAAAATGGTGTGTATAAAAGTTTCCATAGATAATATTAAAGTGTATTCAAAATTGTCCAAACAGGTGGTGTCTAAATTAATAAATAAGCTGAAGAAATTGTCTACCAATATTTAGTGCAGAAAACTGTTTCACTGTTAACAAATATTAATTTTCTTCGGTTGCATAATATTCTGTATTATTGTCATTGTAATATAGATACACTGAATGCGTTATTTTAAAATAATATTGGAAGACAACTTAGGAATAGTTAAATGCATCGTACTATCTTTGCTCATTTTCTTATTTTTGCTTATTTTCTGCGAGGAAAATTTGCATCTGTTTACTCAATTACTTTCTCTTGAAAGATAGGTCTTTATGTTTCGAGGTAAATTAATTAGGCTTATGGACTCGGTGCTTGGAGGAAGGTGCGAATTTTTGCAATCTTACACTCTCAACAAAAGTAAACCAAATTTGGAATTGATAAGAGAATCATTGAAAATCCTCAAAATTAAATTACACTGCACGCAAATACGAATACTATTTAATAAAAAATCTGGGACGGTTAATTATTTTCAGGTATTGGTTTAGCAAGACACTTCTCTTTTTTTGACTGAGCTCTTCTAGTCTGTACAGCTTGCACCCATGCTGTGCAACAGCCTCTACAGTACGATGTCACTGTCAATAACTGTCATCTGTTATCTACCTTGATGCAACGGCCGACACACGTGCGAGGAGTGGACCCAACAGTTAAACTTTTAAATAAAACCTTGCGACGACTACACAGCAGACTAACTTTTTAATTGGCAAACATCCCAGTCGCCCTCTTTCACCTCCTCGACTACCCCTTGTGTAACATAGCTGAACCTAGCCGGAGCTATTGTACCTACCTTCTGGCCATTGCTCAGCGAAATTCTGCCCCGTGTTCCAGCGTGATGGAACAATACAAGTGTTCAACATAGAAACTTTTAACCTCGTTTTTTATTCTCGAAAAACACTACTTGCAATTTGATTATACCATCCACCTTTAGTGGTGTGGAAGCATTTGCACAGTGAGCGTAAATTTTTTAACTGAATAACGTATCGAACGTTAACCCTTCGTGGTCACACAGTCTTATAATTACAAATTAGTCACATGGTCTTCACTGCACCCTAGCGTCATTTTTAAGTTACCATTTTCGTATTTTTGAACTTTTTAATTTTTCAGTGATAACTGTACATTCGTAATACTCATACAATCATGCTGTAATAGCCTTTTTTCTAGAAATGTAAATTTCGATATGATGAAATTTGTAGCTGAAAAAATAGTTGGGGGAAAATCGATTCTTCTTGTTAAAATTCACCAAATTCTTAAATTGTAATATTAAGGTCTGAAAATTTGCAAAAAATATTGGTAAAGACATATATTCCTGGGCGAAAATTGCCTGGGTGCGATAACACCCCCTGTGACCACGAAGGGTGTAACTCTCGAAGAAATCTGCATTACCATTTACAGAGTGGGATCGATACACTAAATTTTTTAATTTTTATTTCATTTTTTTTAATTTTAATTAGAATATCATAACCCTTTTGTACAATTAATTACAAAATGGGGTAGGCAAACGGACGCACCTTAAGAAAGAAAGATAGAGAGAAGAGAAAAAGGAAAAAAGATGATTTGCGTTGCTTTTTCATTTCTTCTTGTGTATATCGATAAATATGTACGATTTTCATTCGTGCAGCACACCTGTGGAAATGGAATATAACTATGTACATACACACCTTATGAAAAGCTCGGATGCCACGTATTTCGATCAGTGCCTGTTGATGGAGATGCATCGAAAACAGCGTTCGACTGAGTTTCCACGGCAGTCGAATAGAAATGCTAACGAGTGCAGTGACAGAATCGTTGCACACTTTGATCTCTGTTGAACAGTCGCGAGATTCTATTTCGTGGCTCGAATTCTGAAAAATGCTGCCCCGCGGGCACTGTAGACATTCAGGATGAATAAAAATATCGAACAGAAAGGCGGCGTGAATTACGACATCAACTATGAAAAACGCAGTTGGGAAATTTAAAAAATAACAGAAAGTTAATGGAAACGTTATCTATCTGTCGACCCTCGAATAAAACAGAGAAATCATGGTTCGTGCACACATATATGGCGTGTCATTTCCTTTTTAATCTTTCCACATTTCCTACATTCGTATCTGGGGGAAGACTGAAGGTATGGAATATGTAATGGAAACTGTGAATTTTTTAAACACAATCCAGAACCTTAGAACACTTAATTCTGTTTTTACACGATTAAGAAAAAATTAAATTCTTTTTTTGCACGATTTCTTTCGATCTATTACGGTACAATAAATTTGCCTATTTTAAATCTTCACTTTATTTTATTTTAAGAAGAAATGTTCACACTTAGTTTCCTGGGAAATTGCCCCGAATTAAAAAAATCATCTTAGGGGTTGCATTTAATCAATTTCGTCTTAATTTACGCTTATAGGGGAGAGTCGTACAGTACCGACCAGCTTACAGTACCGACCAAAGCTAGTTCTCGCTTCTTGAACCAAATATTAGCACTTTATTTGAATTAACCAATGGAAAATCCAATTCTCTATAACATATTTCGGGGCCATATTGTTTACTCCATTGCTCTCGATGTTCTGAGGCATTAAATGTATACGTTGATATTTGGGAGGTTAAAAGTTATTTTTTAAACCTGATCTTTTGTTTCTTGTGTAAATAAATGATTTTATCCTATTATGTATACTATCTCTAGACTATTAAGGTTATTAAAACGTCCTAGTTTTGCAATATTTTTTTGTACATAATATACCATGATCTAAAATGTTTCCCCGTGTTTGTCGTACAGTACCGACCATCCAACTGTCGTGCAGTACCGACCAACAGACTCTGTCAACCACTAGAGACCAAATTTTTCTTATCAGTAAGTTCAATCTGTTAACAACTCAGATTAATTTTTAAGATGTTCATTTAGCCTTCCTTCTAGCTTTTCCCGCAGAAAAATAAAGTAAATAAGGATAGGTATGATAACCTAACAAACAGGAGGCTGGGATTTAATGAAGAAGTTATCCAGTGTGTTATTTACAAGCAGAATTGGGCATTAACTAAATAAAAAATTATGTAAATAAGGATTAAATAAAACTTACTTTAATTTTAGATTATTCGACGAATAAATTTAATTTTTTCATTCGATGAGAATTTATTGGACGAAAAAAGTTAAATTTTTTATTAAACGAATAAAGTTAATTTTTTTCATTCGTTATTAGACATTTTACTTAAATAAAAATTTTGCCCATCTCTGCTTGCAAGAAATCATTTGACAAAGATTGGGTGTAGTATACCGAATGTGATGGTTGGGCAATATTAATTATTTTACTTGCGAGTTTGTACAAATAAAATTTCAAAAAAATCTTGTATTGTAGTAATAAAATGTCTTTTTATTAACATTGGTTATCATTTATGCCTAAAATCTAGTAATTTAATAGTTGGTCGGTACTGGACGACAATTTTTCGTTTCTTAGAAATTACAACTTTTTTACTTTTGCGATTTATTAATTCTTATTATTAAATTTCATAAAAATAATTTCACTCCTTTTACTGAGTTCTATCTATACTACAAACACGTGTTTGAATTTCTGATTTTTATCGACTCTATCCCAAGATATAATAAAAAAACTTAAAGGGGTCGGTACTGCACGACTCTCCCCTATAGTATTTAGTTTAGTATAAATAGTAGACCACCCTGGTCTAAGACCATTAAACACAGAGACTACGAACAGCTTTAGGTCAAGCAGCTTCTACGACGAAGTCAAACTAAAACTGACTTGCCCGCAAATTATGAACTTCGCAGGTTTCAAAGAATGCAGCTCGCTAAAAGCCTCGCCGTAACTCGCTAAAACACGCAAACACGTCTCGCGGAAAGTTGAATACGATGGGTTTCAGTGAATGCGAAGGGATGCCCACGTGCGAGCATAATTTTAACACTTTGTGCGACAGTTATTGCGCTGAAGGGAGGGGTGTCTAGCGAGAAAACCAAAATGGTCGAAACGTGCGAACGAGCGAATAATTTGAAAAATGTGTCTGAATCTTGAAAAGTTCCTTTTTTAAAAGACAAAAAAAAAACTATGCAAATACTCGAGAGAAATGTGAGAAGTGTAACGCGGAATCTTTCGAACAGTGACCCTGGTAGTTTTCGAACTTACTAAGGTTCCTTTCTTATCCAAATGTTACTATGAAATATAAGGATTCTGAATGCCTCGAAGGAAATAAAATCGAACCGATTCCGTTCGGTGATGGATGCACGAATATCTGCATTCCGACGTTCAACATGCTCGTAATACGTAAGCTCCAATTGATCCCAAATTTAGTGAAAGAAGAATGGAGGTGAATTCATACTGGAAAATTGACCAGCTGGTTTTTGAAGTCCATTTTTTTTATTGGTAATCTATTAATCTGGATTATTTAATTTTGATGAATTGCTGAATGAAATGATATTAAATCATATTGGGAATTTTGAAAGGTAGAAAGAAAAATGTGTTGTATTACAAAACATATTAAAATAAGTAGAGGGGATGGGGACAATTGCAGAGGCCATTATTACTATTTAATAAAATGGCTATGGCTTTCATACTTTGATCTATATTAATTAGGAATCGAAAGAGCTGTGTAATATTTTAATAAGTTCTATTTAAAACATGGCCGTGGAAGTTTTTTTAAAAACGTTCTCATGTGATAAGTTCCGATGAGGGTAGATAAAGAAAAGGTCTTGAAAATAAGAGTTTTAGTTTGAATAGAACTTATAATATATAATAATAAAAAAATTTCTATAACAGGAACAGATATTTTGTTTATTAATATTAAAGAGGTTCTTAACCATCGTAACAAATACTGAATAGTATTAAATGAACAGTCCTACTACATCAATATTAACTAATTATTACAGTTAAATTAATATTCTGAACAGTATGTCATTTATTTGTAATATTTACGTGGATAATTCACCATTCAACGCTTGTTTGTGTTCCTCTTTGAAATGAACAGTTAGGAAGCTAACGACGTTAATGAATACAAACATTTATAAAGCAAATGTAGGTACAAAGTAAATTGAAAATTACTTATGTTAGTAAAACTATTAATTACTTATGTTATGATTTTTATACTTCTTTTAAATAAACATATGAATAATATGATATTATATTGTTAAATAAATCTAGTACCTAGTAGTTTGGCACTTTTTTGTATCTTATGAAACCTTTTTTAATGAAGGTTCTAAAATAACTTGTTTCCATGGAACTTTTATTCTACAGATTCTAAAATATCTGTTCCATGAGAATACTTTTTAAAGAAGTCCCTAAGGGTAATTATTTCCCTTAAAACTTATACAATTGGTATTTCTTCCTAAAAAAATTCCACAGGAACAGATATTCTCTTAAACGAAACATGTAAGTTCTGACAGAATTTTTTAAAAACGAAAGAGAACTGTTCATTTCGATCCCTGTTATTAAATATTTCTCTTATACCGAGTGACACTATATTCTTTCAGATGCAAAGGAACATTGGCTTATGTACACTTGGCCTGCTTAGAAAGATGGTTGAATCAAACGTGCCGTTCTTATTGCGAATTGTGTCGTTTCCACTTCAATGTTGTTGAGACACCTCGTTATCGATGGTAAGCATTCAGTTTATTTATTTACAAAATGTATTTCTTTTAAATCTTAATCGCACTGCGACCGTGAGAAAATTCATCTTCCACTTCTACTCTTGCTCCCTATTTTAAATTCTGAAGTGAGTTTAGTCTGTTCTGGACAACCGGAAACTGAATTGTTAATCTAAAATTTTGTGATGAAAAAGTGCAACGAAAAAGTTGCATTTGGAATGGAATATTGCGTTTCGTGTAATTCCTTCATTTTATTCCGATTTATATTATGTCCTAGTATTTGACGAAAAATTAATCGATGTTATTTTAAATGTAACGCATGAAATTCAACTTGTTTTCGACTTGCATAGTGATCACTTTTATGGGAACCTTCAGGCCAGAATCATTGAGGATATGGATTAGTCATCCGTGGAATCGTAGAAACATACAGTCAGATTTGCTTATCTTCACATTACTTTCCGTCGTTACCGTGGGTTTGGTAACTGTTTGTCTTTTAGGTGAGTGAACATGCGACGAGACAGAAGCGTAATGTAATCAAACGTATTTCAAAATGTAACTTCTGTCATTGGCAGAAAAGCTTTCTTTCAAAGAAGGAACTAATTAATTTGATAAAGTTGCGTCTTATAAATATAGGAATACTGATTTGATCGTAATGTAGGTATGCAATATTTCGTCATCGAGGGTAAGAAAATCGGAATTTCACGACTCTGGACCAGGGGAGCCATCTGGCTTTTTCTGACAATTGTAGTGCTGGGTTACCTCACGACAGTGTATTTGTTAGCCAAGGTAAATCATTTTATAATTAAATAATATAAAAATAGAGCTTCTTACTTGGAAGGGATGTTTGGCAACAGAAAAATTCAAACAATTAGAAACTTTGCTGAAATGCAGTTGAAGTGATGCTAAGAATGTCAGAATCCTTTTTTCCGTCAATGAAACGATCCTGAGGGTCAAAACAACCCCTTAGAGAAATTGTGAATTTTCATATAATCGCAAATATCTGCGAAACCGTAAAGAAATATTCAAAAAGATTGATTCACAATCGGTTTCCATTATCCTACAATATGGCGGTAAAGAATTTTCGGAAAAAGGGTGGTGAGGATAAATTTCGAAAAAATGAATTTTTTGAGGATATCAGAAACCATTAAAGTTTAAATTAATCTTTTTGGTTTCGAAGAGATTTTGGTTTCGAAAATCTCAAACCTTTTTGTTTGAGTATAATAATTCCGCCACCCACTGTACATTTCTGCAAAGTTCGATTGTTTTTTTAACATGAGAATGTATCGCAAATGAAACTCGGTCGAGATGGCGCTCTGATCGTAGCGCTCTGAGCATGCGCGTGATGACGCCGTGACGTTGAACCAATCAACGCCAGCGCAAAGCCAAGCTTATCTTGGCGTTGATTGGTTTGACGTCATGGCGTCATCACGCGCATGCTCAGAGCGCTACGATCAGAGCGCCACCTCGACCGAGTTTCATTTGCGATACATTCTCATTCGCGTAGTCGAATATCTCTTGTTAAAAAAGAGACGAACCTATTCGCCATTTTAATTATTAATTTTAAATATTTCGACCTAAATAAGCCATTCGCATTAATGCTCCTATCACCTCTTACATCCATCCACCACGTGTAAGTACATTATCCCTTATTTATCTCATTCTGCTTTCCTGCGAAATTCTCAACAAGGCTGACCACTGTGCGAGCATTAAATAGGCATCGCGCTACAATGAAACGTATTTAACTCTTGCTTGTTGCGCCCTCAAGAGACGGATCGTGTTCTTGCAATTAAGTGCACAACTGCTGCTAGCAGGCAGAGATTAGCTTCGCGACTCGCCCATAAATCTAATAATACATAAGTCCCCCATTTATTCCGTCGCTTAGGAACGCCCTGTATTCAATCTTCGCAACACGTTTTCACAACGACACAGCCGTAACGACTAAACCAAAAATTTTAATGCTTCACGCTCCTCGGAGAACGAAATGTCATTGGTCACGTGAAGAATTTTATTCAGCGTCTTCAGTGCGGGTGGGCCTGCCATTCGAGTTAAGAGGCAGCAATACCGAGTATAATACGGTTCCTAACAAGTTCCCTAAACGACCTGGCGTAATCCAAACTTGGGAGTTTTTTGTGTCAGCCGCAGATAGACTTTTTTTTCTGCCCGCAAATGCATTCAAGGCATATTCTTCCCGCGAGTAATCCCCTTAATGGTACTGCAGTTTGCTCGTTTTTTCGCCAACTTTAAATCCATCTGGTACACCCACGAGGTGGTCAGGCGGAAACTTGAAACTTGCCACCTTTGTTTTCATCAAGCCCTGACATACTTCATTTAAATATGCAGACATCTCGCGCGCTAGCCGCGTCCCACTATTTGGGGAATAATGAAACTTAGAGATTAAAAAGTACTCGCGACGCCACGTTGAATTTGAATATTTATTACATCCTTCGCTTTATCCTAAACCCTTTCACGGGTATACTAAAAAATTTTACAACTATGTAACGCCGCTTTGAAATGTTTTCTATAGATTGAAAAAGGGACTATTGTGGTTTCAGCATCCACAAGCTTTGGAAATTATTATATCACAATATCATAAGCAAAAAATATTATTCCACATTTCCCATTTATTTTTCCCCGTAAAAGCGTCAGCTTTTAGATTATTATTATTTTTCCACTAGTTATAGAGCATCATTTACACTTTCATGTTGGCGCAAGCCCATCATCGTCTATCCAAGTCATCGAGAATTAACTCAACAACCCAGTATAACCTCGAATTCCTCTGCAGCCACAGGGTGCAAGCACTTGTTACCGGAGAAAACTATATATTGCATACGCACCACTTGTTTCTCCGTGGAATTTTCTCGTAAAGGGTATCGAGTGCTCCGTTCGAAGAGTAAAAATACCGCGTGGAACCTCGCAAGAGACGATGCACTCCGATGATAGCTCGGAGGCAGGTCTAGGTCAGCAGCTTTACGCTGTGGCTTCAGCGCGGCTGTCGCTCGCGGTTTATATTTATGCGGCACGATTCAGCCGACCCAGATAACGGACTGCCTCGAAGCGGATACATTAAAGCGCGCCGCAAAGGTGAACCAGGTGAGGCAACGGCTCCGCTGCGTGGATGCAACGTCAACCAAGTGAACCGGAACAAACGCGCCAGGACACACTCTTTCTGGTTAAAGGAAATAACATGAAAGACATCTATGAGCACGATAACACCGGGGATGTGTTCTAAATGGAGAGGCACCAAACCCAGCTGGAAGGCGATTAACTCTTGCACGGCGGATGGACGCATTTGGTCACCATTTTGCTCCATAATTTTTCTCGTATAAGTTATGAATTACTTACAAGAGGTTATGATATATACTTATTATCATTTTGGGACATAATTTTGTTTTGTTTGTAAATTTTATATTGGGGAAAGTTTTTTGATTTGTGCTATTTATGCAAAAATACATATCAAAGGAATTGATTGAATTTTCAATCAGCTGCTTTCTAAAAAATATTCGTTTAAGTCGCCAAAATTCTGAAATAAAGTTTGAACATTGTAGAACATGTAGAACATATCAGGTTTAAATTGCAGTACCATTTTCAATGCTGCCTGAAAGATATTTTACCTTTTACTCGTCTTTTATTCGAACTTTTTTTAATCGAACATAAAATAACTGTTAAAACTGAATTTTTACAACAGAGTCATAGTGTTAATGTACAAAGTTAACTTGAATCAGAAAACACATGATATAAGATAAGTAACTTTTATTTATAAAAGTTATCAGTTTCATTCGACCCCTGATTTAGACAAATTCGGTATAATGAAAGCATCCGGAATAAAGTACAAAGGTAAAGCATTAATCCTAAAAGGATGAAGCTGAAGAATAAGTATGTAAAATGAGATGAATTGTAATTGAGAAGAGAATGTGTAAAAGTGGATGATAAATTAAGAAATTTTATGAAATACCTTTGCAGCGTATCCTGGAAGAAAAATGAAACTCGCAAGAATGACATCCATGCGAAAACAATGGCAGCGACGTTCGAAAGACCAGCGCTGAAGGGTACTTAAAGAGACCTGACAAGTTGTCTTCATATGCCTTTATGGTCACGTCAATCATCGTTTCTAAAGAGCTTTATATAAGACTAGAAAAATACCTCCGCGCTTCGCTTCGAGCTGAAGAGATATTAAGGACTCCATGGAAACACATTTCACCCCTTTTCATCACCCCCTTGAAATTGGTTTTTAGGCATTTGGGTGGATAACTTTTCCAAGTAAAAATCAAATTGATATTTAATCGGGCCTAAGAGATTTTGAGGAATCCGTGAAAATACATTTCACCCCTATTCACCCCCTTAGGGGTTGGTTAGGAAAAAATCCTGAAATTTGATTTTAGGCATTTGTGTGGGTAACCTTTTTAAATAGAAACAAAATTCATATCTAATCGCGCCTAAGAGATATTAAGGAATCCGAAAAAATACATTTTACCCCTTTTCACCTCCTTGGGACCGGAGTTTCAAAAATCCTTGCTTAGTGGATGCCAAAGTCATGAAAACAATCTACCTTCCAAATTTCACGTTCCTAGATTAAACGGCTTAAGCTGGGCATTGATGAGTCATTCAGTCAATCAGGACATCTTCATTTATATATAGATCAGACATATAATCAATTTGTAGGATATCCATTCTCTGTATTATTCTTCATTCACGAATTTTAATTGCTCGTTGAATATATACTGAATAGCCCCTACGTGGTAATGGAAATTTTTGAACGGGCGATTATAAAGCCATTGAACGCACGCAGTCTCTTTGAAGCAGAAAATTTTACATCAAGCTCTACCTACATCCTTTGAGTGCAATTCGACCGAGCTTCAGAAGTTCTCAATGAAAAAATTGTTAGAGAATCCGGTGCATGCGCACGTCGAGCACAGAGGTATATAGGAAGACAAAAAATGGCAAGTTGAATTGAGAAAGGACCAAGAAGATATTGCAAAGCGGTGGTGGCTTTAACAAGAGACGCCAGGAGTCCCTTTCATCCTTTTGAACTTCCCGGCGCTTGATAGAGGCCGTAAAAATATTATGATGCGGACTACAGGCGGACGTTTGATAAACGGCAACGTGCATGGAAACCGTATACTCTCTGATAGAATGTTTCATAAGATTCGACACTTAAACTTCATGCTCTCGTTACTCTTTATTCATGTTTAAAGGCAAATGTCGACAGTGAGCTGCGTGCCATTTCAACGCAGCTCACGCAAAGTTCACTTGCACTCCTTAATACCCACATTCAATTCGTAGTACGAAGTGACGAGGTTACCAGGGATCGGTCGGTCAGAAGAGTGGGCAAACTAAAATATTAGGGACGGGCTAGGCTAATTGATTCTCGGAGAACGTGGGGAGGACATGGCTGAACGCATATCTCAATAGAAACGAGACAAGAATTTCGAGGAAAACCTTGTTCCTGGCTGCATAAATTTCATTCCCATCAGGTAGTCGGATCGAAATCCAGCCAGGGCACGTTTAATTAAGAATTATCGCGAATACGTGACAGCACGGAATCAGTTTCTCCCCTTTTCGATCAGGCCAGCTACAGACCTGGCCACTTCGAAGGCACTCCAGACTAATTTATCGAGCAGAGTGTCTTCCGGCGGTGACAACCGAAACTACCTGGATAATTTAAATCGACGAGGAAGGCCGGCTGCCTGTATAGATTTTCGCCACTTTTTTCCACCGCTCACGGCTCATTTTTCTTTTCGTCAGGACCAGGTGGCGCCCTGGTACAGGTGGTGGAAGAGCACCGTGAACGTCAGGCTCATCATGGACCCTCAACTATTCAGACGGCCCTCAAACGAGTCCTCTCAAAGCTACGAAAATCTGACGACGGGCAACGATACCTTGCAAAATGCCAGGTTCGTGGTCGTAAAAATATTTTTCTCAAAATTAAGAAATATTCATAGTATCAATTCCAATCGAAAAGTTCTGAAACTGCAATCTTTTCGAATCTGAGCTAAATGCGTGATTTTATTTCTTTCTCGTGAACGTATACCGTGGCGAAGCTTTGAAGTTAATTAAGTTTCTGCAATTTCGCAACTTTACCATTGGAATGACGATATATATGTGTTTCCGTATTGACCAAGGAATATTCTTAAAATAAAAAGAACTGTGGTCATCGATAGTTCAATATCTTGTTTATGCTTTTTGTATTGTTGGGAAACATTGTAGGATGATTCTTAATTGCACTTCAATACATAAAATGAAAAAAGGAAAAATGATTATATGAACGTACATTATTTTGGTTTTTGATTTTCAAATTATAACGAACTAATTTTAAGGTAATGGTACATTGTACATATAGTGGGATTCTAAATACTGTCACACAAGAAATCTTAGATGAGCTTCAAACTATGGGAAATTGTATAAGAAAAAATATTATAAATGGCAGATTATAATTTTCAACAACACAGTTATAGAAAATTGAAAATCATTAATGTTATTTTAAAAGGAGGTACATGTTTTATGTAATATTAGCTTTACTACTCGGCTTCGCCCGAAATTTTAGTTTATTTTTGCAATTATGAATCATCCATTGGCAAAGAATTGCTTCAACTTGGAAAATTGTATTCGTTCTTCTTCCTGTCACTGGCATGTTACGAACATTAACTTTTTCAGATGTACGAATGGCAACGCTCAATGTCAGTGACGAAGTACTCCAAGTGTCCACGATTAAATATACTGATCTTCTTTAATATTATAACCACACCATTATTTTTAAGCAACATTTTGTAAATTCTCAAGTATAACTTCAGCCCTGTATTCCGAATAAAAATGACTCTCTTCCTTATCCTCTATTTTTAATTTAAATATTAAATATGAGAAGAATCATGCAAATAAAGGACAAAGACCATTTTCACGATATAAATAAACTATTTTCGTCCAAAAGTTGTTCCTTTGCCTACAGTTTCTTCCCAAATTCGACAAATGTGTTAGGAGCGCAAAACATCGGGGCAAGGCTAAGCTCAACTATTTTTATTCGACTATCATCTAAACTACGGAGATAACCATAGCTGTTTATACCTAGCCTCGGAGCGAAACGTATGATAATAGTGGAATATAAATAGTTGGCGGACCTCCAGGTGAGTTAATTGCTAGATCAGCAGTAGTTTCGTTTTCTCTGCGCAGGCACGTCCGCCGGGGCTAATTTTTTCTTGGCAGAAGGTGTGCTTAAGCTGGCAAGATATTCCTGTTTAATGCACCGCCGTTAGTGCACCTGCATTCGAATCTCATTTAAGAGATTAAATCTCTTGTACCTCCCGTGAAACATGGAAAGGTTTTACGACGAGGAGCAGATCTCGATTTCGTGTAAAAATTCATTGTCAAAGTGATGGAAACCTTTTAACTGTATTGCAAGTAAATTTTCTTTCAGTACGACATTATTCTGTGACGTATAACTTTCTATATTGCGGTATTAGCAGTGAAGTGAAATGAGCATGATATATTTTTTATTACGCAGCAGGAAGGAAATACAGCGTTCGCAATATTCTGGAACGTAAAGTGGAATGAAAAATAAAGTATTTCGTAGAAAAAGGAATTCGTGAAGCTCTGATTGCGGAGAATCTAGCTTTGCAAGCAAGTATTTAATATCGCCTTAGATTTCGACCAGGAGCTAAGAAGCAAAGGATCTGAAGAAACTTCGCGTAATTGAATTTCCACTCCTATCCACATATCATTTTTATGCTTTCCTCGAGAGAAATTGAAAATTAACGTCGTTTATTCTATTGCACGGTCTGGCACTATGGCCTCTTCGGTATAAATAAAATACCCAACGCTTTAAAAGGCTCAACGTATCAATAATTTCTCTTCTTTTTTAGGGATTAAAATATAGGCACAATAAGAGACAGGAAAAATTAATCAGAAAATAAATTATAGAAGGTATTTCACAAGAAGGGGTTAAAAACTTCTAGAAGACGTAATAAACATCCAAACGACTAAAAACATCTTATTGTTAATAAATGTGTGTTCCGATAGCAATACTTATTAACATATGAAACATATTCTGTGCTATTGTTATAGCAGAAGTTATCCAAAGCAAACTTCAATTGTACGCTTCAAAAAAATACCTGCAAATGCAAATGTAAACAAAATTTCTTTACGTAAGGAAGCATACCTTTACTATCATAGAAGTAAACTATACTAATGTGATTGATGAACATACTGTCTTGATCTACATCTCCATCACCGGGTATACTTCAATAAGAATTATTTTTAGAACACACGTTCATTAAGTAGCAACACAGGTAGATACACCTACGACTAGAAAAACCAGGGTGAATATTGAAATTTTTTTTGCATTGATAATATAAATATTTCAATCTTCTTAGAATTAAATCTAGACAATTGTTACATTAAAGTATGTATTTTAAGATGCGTATAAAGTCATCTAAATTAAGAAATATTTTCAATGAATAAAAGATTGTCAAAGTTCACCCTGCCTAGTTTTTCTAGTTGCCCCTTAATACTTCTTTACTCATTTGGATTAGCGCTATGAGCTCCGACGGTGTGTAACATTTTACCTGAAACTCCCTGTAGGACCCGCACACGCATGGGGACGACATACCTAAAAAAATACGTTGCACGACATCCCCGTTTAATAAACAGAAAAATAAAAAAAGTGTCCTGCACTCCAGTGCCTGGTTATCAGAATAAAAAATCACAAATGGGGGACGATTAAACGGGCGGAAAGAGGCCGCGTCAAAAAGCAGATAAAAAGGAATTGGCGGGGGCAGCTGCGTTTTCGCCAAATTTTCTTATCGCCGGAATAAATCGGAGGCCTGAATCCCGGCAATTAGCAGTAAATATTGTTCACCTCGTTCTGGCTAATCCGCGCTTAAACGCTGGCCCCGGTTCGTTCGACTTTATCCGGTAGTTAGTTAAGCTCCAACAAACCAATTACAGTGTCCCGCGTCGCACGAAGGAGCACTGACTATCGTTGGATCAGGGACGAAGTGAACTGCCGCGGTTAGCTTGACATTAAGTGCAGAACAGCTGATCCTTAATGACCAATTCGCGGAATTAGCCGACGTAATTGATGGCCGCGTAGACGAGCCGCTTACGATACGCAGCCACCAACCCTCTGACGCGTGCCGTGCTGCATGCTTAATACACAAATGTGTATGCTTAATACGCCCATTCACGAATAACAACATTCGAATTATATTTCGAGAAATGCAAATGGGATTGGTGAGAAAGGAGCGTTCATTTTAAGCAGAGATCCAAAATAACAGTTATTTTATAATTGGAAAAAGTCGTTAAGGTAAAATTTATTTTTATTTAAATGGAAGCCAGTTATCATTCAATTTCAAATATTTCTAAAAAAAATTAAGTCTTTTACCACTCTAACAAGGAGAGTTTACCAGGTGTCCGCCTTCGATTGCTTTGATTTTTGGATATGTTTTGGAGGACCGAAAAGTAAGATGTACGTGTTTTTTTATAGCGGCCCGTTTTCATATTTAGGGGATGAAACTACCCCCTCAAAGTTATAAGAATTTCAGGTGTTCGTCTCCTATTGCTTTGGTTTATTGATTTATATTTTAGAGGGATGAAATATAGGAACCGGGTATCTTTTTATTTTGGCCTGTTTGCATGTTTAGGGGGTGAAACCACCCCTCAAACTTCGCAAGGAATACAAAATTGTGTTGAGTCAAAATACGAAATACATCTTAATATGAAAATACATATACATCAAAATACGAAATACTTCTTAATATGAAAATACATATCCAAAAACCAAAATAATCGGAGGCGGGCACCACCTATTCTTTTGAAATTTGAGGGGTGGGTTCACCCCCTAAACATGCAATCCGGCAAAAATAAAATGACTATGTTGTTAAATGAATTTTCCATAACTCGAGGAATAATTCAGTATGGAAGTACCGTTAATTTTTACCGCCTGCTTCGGAATAATGGAAATAGGGAGAATGAAGAGCCAGGAAAGGATATACGATACACGAATACGATATACGAGACATTTTAATAACCACGATGCACCACCAGTGGTCCGCCTTCAGAAAAGGAGTTGACCATAGATTTTAAGGGATTAAAACGTACTTTACTAGAACAAAAACAGACTCATATAACACGTGCAATGTGTAATGCACGGTATTCCCCGTATTCTAATATTTTTATTTTCGTAAGCTTGTATTGGACGTTCCATCTGATCCCCGAATAAAAGAACGCTGAACTAGCACGCGACCCTCGTGAAATAAAATCCCCAATTGTGCGTAACTACTTAGATACGTCGTGATAACCTTTTCCTCGGGACTCCAAGTTTGAAAACACGTAAAATTCGCGATAGCAAGTCTCTTCGCGTTAACGTCTGCTCGCAGCAGAGGAAAGTAAGTTTCTGTCGCTCAAAGATGTGTACTTCACCCGTGGCGCATACATTTTCCTTGCGTGGGGGCATTTTAAAAATTATATCCGCAGACTGTGAAACGTTAATGCCGTCCTTTCAGGAAATCGAGGACGGTATATTCATTTAAACGCCGTCGTGACGTTACTCATTAGCGTGCGAGCTTTTGCACTGGAAAAGTTGGGGCAGAATATATACGAATGCTGCCCTGTATAAAATATTGTAATTCAGGTGTGATAATTGAACCGCTTTACTAATTTCTCAGTGAAATTGCTATACTTTAACTCTTCATCTGCAACAAATTCGAGAGTCTTTAGCACTGTACCTTTCGAATAAAATAGAGGTCTTCAAGTGTTAAAGTGTTGTCAGTGATAGATACGAACTATTATTGAAATTTTAAGGCGAATTTATAATTTTCACTTTGGATCATTGGATGTGCATCCCGTATGATTCATCCACAGTGTATTTAAAATATAAAAGCTGGATTATTTAGGGGGAGTTCTCTTAGTGCCGGATGCTTAAGGTTTTTCTTAAGTAAGAAAAACAAAATAATATTTGTTTCTTTTTATTCTGCGTTGTTTAGAAGTTAACAATATTAGAAATCGAAATAAAGCAACATATTATAATAGTTAATTTAAGTCAACCTTAAATTTTGGTATATGATTTTGAGAGATCATTAAGGAGCACCTAATTGTAAATAGGAAACAGTAAAAGCTCTTAACGTAACGCAGAATAGTCTCAATATAATTTGCAGCGATAAGATTTTTAACGAAACAAATTTGTTTCTTTAAAGTTTGCGATATTCATCAACTTTGTGTTAAATGCCAAGTCTAGGCTTTAATTTATTTCTTTGTAATTAATTGAAAAAGAAATGCTTCGTTTAAAAAAACGTGCAAATTCGTAAATAGCGACCGATATTAACTGAATTCTCTGCACTAATAAACTAAAACCATCCTTTTGCCCACTTTCGTGTCCCTACGAGGGTAGGGGAAATGTGGGATAGTTGATCACAATTTTTCTTTTTTATTAAAATAATAATAATGATTTGCTTTGTTTGTATTTAATTATTTGAGTTGTGATATAAACTGCTTTCCCCTACTATTTGTTTCTTTCATTGAGCTGTACCAATCACTAAGGTTCTATCATGCATCGAAGATGAAGGAGGAAAAAGGAAAAAGGTCGGGATAGCACCGAATTGAAAACATCAATTATATCTAGTCAATATTCAATAAGTGTTCTTGAATATGGCGCAGGTAAACAAGACGGCGTTCTCATCGTTTGCACAGCTTCCCAGCTTCACCTGTTATTGCATACCTAGGGGGTATTTTTTTAATAATAACGGCCTATTTTCTCTTCTACATATCTCTTACATAATCGATAACGACGCAACATTTTTAATCACGTTATTCTCTGTACAAAGAACCATCACTGAACCACGTAAAATATACTGGCCTGGATTCCCTTTTGATCGCTTCTAATTGTTAATAACTGAAGCTTAGAATACGGTATAATAGTAATTAATATTCAGGATAGGGTAAATGTTTACAGTGCTAGAATTGGGGCAGTTCTCAATTAATCCTCTGCCTCCTTCGCATACCACTTCCCGTTGAAAAACTTCGTGCTTCGGTACGAGTAACAAAGTTAATTTCTTCCTAATGAATATTGAACAATACAGCGAGGTCCGAACTTTGCTGGCCGAAGCTTTTGTTTTCCCTTGATCTGTTTATATTCGTTTATAAAATAAACTGCCCCACAGAAAATTGCAGGAACTTCCTAACGTACCAACTAGTATGTCACAAAACGTGCAATTCCTCCAGTTAATGTAAAATTGATGCGTGCCCCACAGGATGGAGGATTTCGATCTTCCAGAAAATTAATTCACTGTCGTACATTCATCAAGTGAAAAAGTGCTTCCTAACGCGATCATCCAGAACACTTTTATGTCCTGAAACATTTGCCATTTTTTTAACTGTATTAGTCATACCTTAACCACTTGTACTAAGTTCAGTAGGGAAATAGCACAATATAATCTACCAAATTCACTGAATATGTTACAAAAAGAAAACACATGTGTGAAACTTCTAGCCTTCCTAAAGGAAATTGGACTTTACTACCTGCTTCAGATACATCCTACTGACTTTCCCGTGGTCTCTAATAACCTTAAAAAGTGCATATGACCTTAAACTCGCAATTAAAAATAAAATCTTTTTGTGATGGTAAATGTTTCATATCACGAATGAAAAGGAATAATGGTCAAGGTAAATCTTCAACTTCCTCTGAATGTCTAATGGTCGTCTATTCGTCAATAATTAAGCTGGCTAGTTTCGAAACTTGAAATTAGATTCACTAACAGGAGAACTGACTATGGTTTGCTTGCAGCCATCAAGAATAATGAGAGTTTCAATATTAATATTGTCTCTTGAAGCCTGGCAATGCTGGAACTTCCTGTTTACAGAAGAAAAATGTGCATTTCCGACAAAATTTGCTTTAGGTGGTTTAAAGAAAGCCTTAGTTTTGAGATTTTGAAAGAGGGTTGAATATTAGTTAGGCAAGTTGAATCAACAGTTATCAAGTATATAAAGTAGTTAAAACAACGTAATTTAACAAAAATTTCATAATTCGAAAGCAATAATTATCATGGTGAAACTAATGTGTAGCTTAAAATTTATAGTTCTTTCCTTACATGGAAATGTATAATTTTAGATCATTTGATAACGTGAAACTCAAGTAGCATTTTCTAAAAAAACTTGTTGTTAACTCTCATAACCACTTTACACATATTTGTCGAAGTCTTTAATTCAGTTAAGTAGAGTTTACTGAACTTGCCCTGGGAGTACGTGTACAATCTAACTCAAAGTTGAAATGTTGATCCGAATGTCTCAAACACATATTTGTTTTATATCTGCGAAATTGAAAAAAGAGTGGATCACACAACACAGTCTATAAATAAAAAACCAACATAACAAGAATATTAACCCAGAATATTAACAAGTTCATAGAAGTAATTTCTTCTACCCCTAAAAAGAAAGACAGTTCTGTATCGGTGCATCAATTAAATCAATGTGGGTAACACCAATCCTGATTACATCTGTGTTAAATAATATTTCAAAGCAGTGAAAAACAGTAAACCTCTTTTAAAACCTTGAATGGTTTAAAAAAAAACCGTGTAATCCAAAATTTTCAAGCAATAGCGTTTAATTAAATCAACGAAACAGCGCAAGTTTGCTTTTAGTAATACGCGCCCGAGTATTTGCCGCGTGAATTTTTTTATTGAAACGAAATTATTGCCTCGTCATACATTGACTGTCGCGCGGCAGACAAAACAATTTGCAGGGATTAATACCAAACGCATGGACTGTGCAGTCATGTTCTGTTGGCATTTCGCGCAAACAAAACACCACGCGAAACGTGCACCATTGCGAGTACATACGCATGGTCGATCTTCTGTTTGAAACGCTAGTAAGTGCTTCATTTCGCTCGCCGTTTTGTCGAGGTCTTTGTGTCAGTCGCGTAGAATTTAATTACTATGTCGGACTACGGATCTGTGCTACCAGAAGAACTCAGTTGTCTCGCGCCCGTCACGATTCCCGCGGATGCACATCAAAGTGGAGCGCACAAGGGAAACTGGAAAACAGTCGCGAACAGAGGATAAGAACTCGACAAAATCAAGTCCCTATTATATTTTTCTACGAACGTGGTTCGCACTTCGTTTCTAACGGATTCTCGAGTAATAAATAGGTTACAGTGTCTACAGTTCCTGGCCCATATGCGGGTCATGGTGTTCAGTCAGGGGTACGTTTTCAGGATCGAAAAATAAACAAAGAATTTGCAGCAAGCAGGGAGCAGCTCCAAATTAAGGAGTTATACCTAATCAGGAGGCGAATGTTTGTGATTTTTTTTCTTTAAAATTGGAAGCATATATTTTTACAGAAGTTTTTGAACTTAAAGGAGCAACATTTAAAAAGCATTTGATAATTTTTTTGTAGAAAAATATATACGTTTATAATAAAAATATAACGAAATCCAAGAAGCCTTTTTAAAGAAGCAAGATATCTCAAAAACTACTGCACCAATCTTACTGAAATGTTGTGGGCTTATTTTTTATATAAGAATGTATTGAATAACGGAGGGATTTTTAAGAAAATACCAAATGTTCATTAAATGTTGTTCTTTTAACTGCAAAAGTTCTGTTAAAATATATGCTTCCGCTTTTTAAAAAAAAAATTACAAACATTCGCCTCTTTTCGACGTCCTGGATAAGTATAACCCCTTAAATTATGAAATTTGGGAATGTATTTGAAATTATAAAATTCGACATGCCACGAAAACGCCTTGATATATGTATTTACATATAGCATTATCGCGTTAGAATAATTTGAACAATGGTTCCTTCGAATTTTACATGATATTCCAACTCGTTTATATTATTCATGAGACTTCCAAAAAAATAAGAAATTTAATTTAACTTGATTATATTAGAAAATAAATAGCAGGGAAGCTTACTTATTTTCTTAAGTATCGCACTCACCCTTCTACATGTGAAACGCATTAAAATTGCTCCTTGACATTTTGCTGTCGCGGAATTGATGGGATACGAATTGCTGGGGAGCAGAAGCTTGTAGTTACACGTTTTATAACCCTTCAGAAGAAAGCCAGAGATCCGGAAAAACCAATTATCGATACTGCTGACTAGGAAATAAATGGGGGAACGTGGAACGCACAATAGATACGGGTAAGCATTTCCTGCTGACGAACGGAATTTTTAAACCGCCTCAAACATGTAAAACATCCCCCTGATGAAACACCTATTACCCCACGAGTGCGAAACCATTAACCCCTTCAACCCTTTGTCCTATCGATCGCGAACAGAACAAGGGAACGTTTTATACGTCATAATGGAATATTCTCTGTGAAGAAATGAAGAAGCAAGTGATTGATTAGTCGTGTATTTGTTAAACAAACTTAAAATTAATTGGGAGAATGAATGGAAAAGCACTGTGTTAATATGTAGAATTGTTAAATACATCACCCTTGACTGCCTTAAATTAATCAGTCGAAGCTGAATTTATAGAATAACTTCAACATGAAAAAAATCTCCAAAGTGTTGACTTGACCGAAAGAAATGAAATTACTGTGAAATTTAATCGTGCAAGTCATAAAAAAGATTAATAATTCGAAAGATAGATTTTTGTCAATTTTAATACTTTTTAACTTTATGTTGTTTTCATCGTAGAAAATCTATTTATTTAAAAAGTAGCAAAATGATTGGGGTGATTTATTGTCAGACAGATTATGCTAGGTTTGTTGTACGATGAATACACTTTTGAAGAAGATAAGTTATGCCAAAGTATTAGCCAGTAATTGAGGCCTGGTTATTTTAATTTAACAAAATGGTGGCTGAAATATTTTGGATAATTTACGTGCTTGACTTTTCAATGTAACTTTTGCATTTGATGTTTTGTTTCCTGCTTCAGGATGTGTATTTTATTTTTTGCGAAAATATACATAAGGGACAACTTAAGAAAAAATTATGAAATCAATTTTAGCACCTTGATATTTAGAATATTTAAATATGGTCACCCGGAGATATGAGTAATTAATGAATTACACAATTTCTGCTTTATTCTGGACAGGTTCCTTTTCAGAAAGAAAAGACCCAAAACTATTATGAAGTAAATTTTAAGTAAGTTAAGAAAAAGGTTAGATCCTTAAAAACTATTACCACTGGAATGGCAATCGAGTGCTCCGATTTCCCAAGAACCATAGGAACCGAGGTCAAATAAATAACCAGTGAATTATCGGAAAGCGCACTTTTATAGATGTTTCAAAACTGTAGCCAAGAAACGGTGGTGTGAGTACTGTAGCAGTTTAAATCTCGCCGAGAGGCGTAACAGAACTTCATGCTAGCTTCACCTCTTTCTTCGTGGATTATTAAAGCCGCTTCCTTCGCGAGGATTCTCCACATTTTCAGGGCTCTTGCAAACTTTACAAATTGCCGAAAACTGGGTGTGTCGATATTACCCTGTCCTTGATCGAACAACCCACCGTTCGAGAGGATTCAGAGAAGAATTCCGCGGGATTGTGTCAGGGGCCAACTTCGAGGGAAGGAAACTTTGGTTGAATGGTAGATTAACCATACTAAAATCAAATTATATAGGACGGTCTGTTATTGGCGGTACAAACCTGCCAGAATGTGATGTTTCATGCAAAAGAAAGTCGAAAATGTAAAGTAACTGGTTCTGGTTTTAATTTCGAGATTCGTCTGCGAGAAAATCTGTTTCGATAATAATCTATTTAATTTTAATAGATTAGAATGCAGTGGTAAATATAATGCACCTACGTGTTTGCGGTTTTATCATATAATACTTCTTTAAATAAACTATGCACAATTTCTTAATTAAGTTTACCCAAGACAAAAGTGTATTAATCAAGGTTTATATTAATGTGAATTAGAATTGCGAATTATTACTTTGTAATCAATTTAATATGTAAAATATGTTACGCATAGGGTGGACGGAATACTTTTGTGAATAACTGCATTTCGTTGAAAGTCTTCAGAACTGCCTCGGACACAAAAAGGGGGCCGAGAGCTGCCAATAATTATAGTATAATTTTGCACAGAAACTACAGAACTGCGCGGTTACTTACAACGAATTATTAATGTCTGACTTAACCTGGATTGGTGAGACACCACTTAATCGTACTTGAACACTGGGATTACGTTCTTCGGTTACATTTTCATTATAATGACAGTCTACCTCCCTGAACGAAAGGAAGATTTGGCCAGTGGTGGTAAACGTGCAGTTGATGCAAAATCCAAGCGGGGCGGGAGGAGAAAAAGGAGCAAAGCCAGTTCTAATGGTTATGACTGGATTGGGTCAACCAACTATCCGCAGGGTAAAGGGCGTACGTCCCCAATTGCGGTGGGTCACGTTATCCCGCGATTTGGAAAATGGGGCAGTCTAATAACAAAACCCACATATCTTCTGCTTAGGATTCGCGTAATACGTTGTAAACCTTAATAAGCGTCAGAAAATTGTAGCCATTAGTAGGCAAATGTTCGTGGAGCTTGGAGACTCTGAAAATGGACAAACTTATGCTCCTGTTGACGAGTATAATGATAGATGTATACCTAGTATTTTATAAATTATAAATGGCAATGTTTGTAATTCATATTATAGACTCAATCAAACTGATAGATTAAAAATTAGAAATCCTTTGCACGTTGTGAGAGTCATACTAAATTTTTGGACCACAGTCTTTTCTACAAGCACTTTTCAACTTCGAATCAATGGACAATTACATTCCATTGGCAAATAAGACAAAGAATTTCGCGTAGGTAAATTATCAACAAGCGTTGCTGGGTGAACTCTATGGTAGACAATCAATCAAGTTACTACTTAAAAGTGAATTAAAACGTCCTCAAATTATAACTTCTAACTCAACGGAACTTGCTGCAGAGAAGAGCGTTCATTAAAGAGCAAGGTTTAAAGCAGTTAATAAAAAGAGATCTCGATCCAGACTTGCACAAAACTCGGGAGGGGAAGTTTCCGAGGAGTGATGAAACTGTAAAAAGACGCGCAAGTGGAAGAAGCAATCCACGTATTTTCCAGCAAAAGGAGTTCGCAACGTATTTTTAACGCTCTCCCGCTTCCGCCATACGATAATACCGAACATTAAAAAAAAAAAAGAAAAAGCGAACACGCGAATTCCACAACTTGCTCGCCGGGTGCATTCCAATTCAAAGTTTTAAGCCCTCATAACTGTATAGAGCCCGGCTAGCTGCTCTCAGGAATGACGAATCCCGCCGTCGAAATCGCAAAAAAAAAAGGAACCCTCGAACCATGGGATGTTCATACAGGAACTTTCCGGGCTGTTTCGCTGCTCGTGTTTTCTTTTCCCCCGAAAACAAATGCCCCTTCATCGACTGGAGAACGCTTTCCACGATCCTCTGCTCCCTCGTCCCGTGCATCATACTCGAAACAATTGCGTCAATCAATTTCCATCACGGGTCAATGATTAATGCCCCATCCTCGACGGCGGCCCAGTAAAATAAAAGGGCGGGACAGAAAGGAAGAGGAGCAGCAAAAATCTGGCAATTGGAAAACGTAATTACAGCCATCGGGGCAAACGTCCTTGACGGGAGCCCTTTATCTCGTCTACGCGGAGGGTTTTGTTCGGCCGCAGCCGGCGCAGCTGCGCCACTTGTTACCCGTAAGATTACAACAACAACAATTGCGGGCGTGAATACCTGACCCGCTGACCCGCTTCGGCGCTCCAAATAGCCGATAATTGGATGTCAACAGAATCTCTGCGCGGTAGGACAGAGAAACGAGAGAGGCGAATATGCCGGTGGAAGAAGGCGGCGGAAAGAGAAGGACAAGTTTGCACAGCGACGGCGACGACCACCACAGGGGAGGCAGCAAGTTCCCGCGATTATGCCGATAATCCTCCGATCCAGCCGATAGGTATTTGCGTGTCTCTCGAGTAGGTGTTCCAATCGGAAGAAAATTGCGCGGGAATATAGGTGTCGCCCTGGCGCAATAAAACGTTTTGCACCTGGAATATCAAATAGGGTCTTGCTGTTCGTGATATCGAACCCGGTTCATTCAGACTCTTATGATGTAGGGGGGAGCTGGGTAATTTCGGATACATAAGGAAGAAGTGGTATAAAATTTGAGCGAGTTACATATTTGGTAGTTTTAACCGACTTCTAGAAGGAGGAGGTTGTAAATTCCACCTGTATGTATTTTTTTTTATGTTTGTCATGTTGCGTCAATATATATAAAGATTTAAAAAAAATTAAAACCGACTTCAAAAAAAAATACAAATTCACTATGTAAAAAATAAACAATAATTTTTTCCCTTAGTTAATCTACGACTGTTTAATATTTCATAATAATATTCAGGCATATTTTAAGCACAAGTTACTACATTAAGGATTAAACAGACAACACACATGAGCTCTGTTAATTTAGTCTAAAAAGAAATTATATGACGTCATCACAGTCTCATCAACTTGAAAATCTTCGTTTCCATTCCCCCCCTACTTCAGCCTAACAAGGTAAACAATCTTCGATCCACGAAATTCAGAGGAAAAGCTTGCAGAATAACTGCTTTACAGCCGTCCAATTTAAATTCATTGTCACCAAACACTCATTCTATCGTTTTTTTTTCGCACCTCCACCACCTGCAGTTTCACGTTCATCCATCAACGCTTTCACGATCACCTATTCATCCAACAGATACGCCGATCGCGTGGTAAACGGAAGTTTTAAATAACTAGAAAGCCGATCAAAATAGAATTACCTGGTCCCAGGGAAGGACTCAATAGCAATTTACCTCGCCTGGCCAACGCACGGGCGCTGGACAACGAAATAAATTTCCTCGCTTTCGACGCAGCTGAACTAGAAAATATACCCTGTGCTTATAGTGACGCGTGACGTTCAAGGAAGAAAAATAACAGCCGATCACGGTTTAATTTATCGCGGCCTTTCCATCGACGGCTAGCACAGAGGCGATTAATTAGCAGGTCGTTCGAAACTATCAGCGAAGCCACGGATGCAGACCCCGAGCCGACTAATTCGTTAGATATCATTCGGATGTGTTGGTTTATTCGATTTCGGTTATATAACACGTGCTTTCATTTGTTCTCGTCAAGGTTGATTGGGCGCAGCTGTCGTTTGGCGAGATTTGCGTATCCGCCATGCTAAGCTGGCTCTCTCGGAATGACAAGCTTGGCTTGTCACTGCGAAGCAACTGTACTTTAGTAACGAGGGAACGGAGCGCGCGAGATTCGGGTCACCAATTTGGTTTAAATTTTCAACGTAAGTGATGCACAACTTGTGCAATAATGTATTAGAAGTATAGAGCGTAGTACTGGAAAGTTTAAGAGAAAATCGAGTCCAAAGTTTTAGAGGGTCTTTTTTCCGAACGTTCTATATATGCACGCGCACGTGGACACGAAGCTGCAATTAAGTTGCAGTTGCAGGTCAACTCTAATCCATATAGTAGTTGCAACCGTGTGTGAACGTTTTTTTAATTTTTTATCATTTCGGCGGTTAATTCAATTATTTAAATGTTTTGTTCTTACGTAGAAAATACAGGACCTGAGGAAGAAAAAATTTGAACTTCATTTTCCTCGTGTTTTCGTGGAACATGATAAATTTGAAACTATTATTGCGACAAATTTTATTCATAAAAAGGAATTGGCTTTTCAGGATCAAATTTATCGAAGAAACTTGCTAAAACTAATCCAAATCGAATAATAATACAAATTAGTCAGGATGAAAGTGATTTTGTTGCGGAAAAAGTCAATATGTTGGTTAAAAAACCATATTATCAATATTATTATAAAGATATTTTAATCCTTAATAGATCAAATTATCTTGCAAATTGGGAAAAATTCATACACAGGGTGAGTCACCTAAGGCAAGCCACCGGAATAACTGAATAACCTTGAATGATTATAGTCATTGAAAAGCCCTTGAGAAGGGTTACAATCGCAGGTGTTCAAAAATACATTTAAGAAAATTAAGTTGACCTTAAAATCTTCTAAGCACCACCACCTGAGGAAAAGTTCTGTCCACCACGTAATGGGCCCATCGAAACCAAACAACTTTTGTCTCAAGCATTTCTTTCTGTCCCAAAAACTGTAGAAATTATGCAGGTGGCTTGTCTTAAGTGTTTCACCTTTTATAGATCATAATTTTATTCTATATATCCTATCGATGACTTGGCAAAACTCAAATGAATCAGCTAATTTCCGGAACAGTCTGGCGAGTATTTTAGAATTTCTTTTCTGATTTGCCTCTTTCGTGTGACTTCAAATATCTGGAATACCATTCGTTATTCTGTGTTGCGTTTTTTATTCACTGAACATACAAGCGAATGGGGTTAAAATTAAATGAAGAAATCGCATCACCTAAGATCTAGGGTCTACATGCCCACTTCAGAAAACGATTATTGAAGCACTCTTGACCAATTAGTACATAACTGTATTGTACTTCATCCTGCTGAAGGACCACAGCGCCGAGACCATCTCGAAATAATTGGGTTTCTCGAAAATGTTTGTGGATATCATCGTTGACCTGTTTCCTCGAAATTTGGAACATTTTGGACTTAATAGAAGATTTACATGCAAACGCTATTATCTAAAAAAATGGTTGGTAGCACGAAACAATTATATATACAGTAATTGTAGGAAATTGAATGCTCTTTTAATATTATTATTTAGCAAAATTTCGATAGGGCTTACTATTTTTGAGAAATTCTTTAAATCCAATGTATTGATGAATTATAAACTTTAAGGCCTGCGGGACACCCTTTCCTGTTGTCCAATTGCAATAAACTTTTTCGGAGACTATGTTTTCATCAAAAGGAATACAAAAAAGAAATTTCGACACGCATAAATAAGGGCCACCCTATTGTTATTTATCCAGCGATGTTATTGATCTTAAGCCGTGAAAATCCCCAGGGGTCAGAACAACGGGGGGCATCATTAAAAATTTCCAACCCCCTGCTAGGAACGTTCCACGAAATTCGCCGCGTAAGAAGCAAGAATGCTGAAGTTTCTCGGTCGAGACTCTCCACCTACAATTTCTAACAGTTCCAAACTTGCGGCTCGTTTCAGCCAGACACAAGAAAATGCAGTCTGAATGTACCGGCCTGAATGCGGGCGGCCCTGCGCGTGCATCGGTATACGTGACTTCACGTGTGAATCTCGAAGCTCGAGGCTGCCCTGAAGCAACCGGAAAAACGATTGTTCGCAAGCTCCTAAAGTTCTGAGCTTTTTATCGCTCTCGAATTCTGCCGCAGGACAGCCTTGAGACAAGCTCAAGAGAGGCTGATGGCGCAGCGAGAGGGATAGAGAAGGGCTGGCGTGGGAGCGGAAGGGAATAATGCCTGGCACGTATCATTTCAGGTGCGTCTCGTTTATCAGACGCGATTCGAATACTTCAGCTTTCTATACCGTCTATTTTCTCACGGCGTAATGATGTCTGCTCCGTCCCCCTTTTGGTTCGGCGAAACTAAAGGTTCTTGGAATACAGCAAACGCAAAGAAACGGGAAGAATAAGTGGACTGAAATTTCCACGACCACTCGCCTCCACTTTCATCCCTCGAACGATATTGTCCCCGCTGGTCCTTTGAATTTATTTTCAGTCGCAACGCGAACAGATCCTCCCAGTTTCCTGTAAATAATTTCCGAGGCTCCGATAAATTTCTGCGGTGAAAATTCCAAATTTAGTCGCACCACTGTGGAGAGGGGCGGTTGCCCCGTGTGGAGCGTGAAGGGCTGTTGATTTTTCGAGAGCCGAGGAAACAAAACAGAGATCGAGCGATTGTTAGCGTCAAGTGTTTCCGGAACTGCATTTTAACTACTCGGGGGGGATATTTAACATTTAAGTGCGAATCAGAGCCCCGAGTGGATGTCATTCATAATGCAGTAGTTTCAAACGCTGCGGTCAGGGAACTTCTTGTTTCTGGAACTTCAAATAGAATAGGGGAATATAGGCTGACGCTCAACTTTAATTAGTTGTTAAAATTGTAAAGGGGGGTCTGTAGAATGGAGCCAGATGACAAGATGAATCTTTTAATACGCCAACTTCTGGAAATCATTCCGGGAACAGTAATCAGAAAGTAGTCGTCTATATTCAATATTTCCGTAATTGGAGAATTTTTAAATCTTCTGAACTTCAAATGAAAGTGATTAGCATTACGCAGGGATTCGGCTCGGTTCAAAGATGAAATCCTGCTTCAAAAAAATTTGTACCCTAAGCAAGTATTTTTGGACACCACTTTATACTGGCACAAAAATTTTGAATTTAAAATTTAAAGGAATGCAATGAATCACTAAAATATAAGAATTTAATAATACTCCTCTACACAAATTTAAATGTAAATTTGAATCATCATGACTAACATAACTATGTATATGTTTATTTATTCTTTATATATAATATATACATATAGCAAAAGTAAATAAACTAAATAATATATACAAAAAACATAACAAAATAAATTGTATTCAAACCACTAAATAATCTCATTATAAATAAACTGTAACCATCTTTTAAAGAAACTGGAAAAGCTACATTAGAAGAACATAAAAAAATCATAATACTGATATACGTAGACGGTATAAAAATTAATGTACCCTTATTAACCAATATTAATCAATTATTGCACCATAAAAATATTCATCACGTCAATCAAAAAAATTCAAGTTCATTATGAAGTTTCCATTTCACAAAGCACTCCATTTTTGTACCACGCGTATTGCCAGAAGCATATCAAAATCATTTCAACATTTCTTGACGAAATATTTCAACGCACAGTACCTGCCATAAAAAACGAACCTTCGCCGGACAAAGTTCAACCGTTTCCCCAAACAAGGCTGATGCAACAATCAAGCTACCCTGTTGACCTATCGTATCAAACCGAGGGGAAGGGGAATAAAGCCCCCAATCAAGCGATTCAGCTGCAGAACGATTGTTTACCGCATAGTTTAGAGGGAGAGGGTGAAAAAGCGGGAAACCTATGGAAGACGGGAGTGAAAAGCGTTGGAATCTCGGAGGCGCATAAAAGAAGCGGACAGAAGTTTCTGCAGCTCGACTAATCGTAAGTGTCAAGTTGAATCAGACCGTATCGGGTGTACTCTTTGGTAATAGGAGTAAAATGTATGAAAGGGGACAATCCAATTTCCCATCCACCCGGCTCGAAATGATGCTTATCGACTAGCCGGAGGTAGAAGATATTATTTCTTCTTTTATCGCGCTGCTCGCGATTCCTCTACCTATCTGCTTCCTTCCTGCTTTCTTTTCCCCGCCCCTTCGCCGCCGGTGTATTCATAACTTCCTAGGACCACTCAGCTGATAAACCGGAAAGGATTTCTCTCTTTAATCGTTTCATCGTCCACGCGCGTTCGAGAGGACGATGCTCGAATGATAGCCGTAAAGGGGGCGCGTGATTCGCGGTTCTGCTGTTTGCGGCGAGACGAGCTCAATTTCAGATAGGTAAATGCTTAAGTGGCATGGTGATACTACAAATTGTTGCACAAGGTACACACATTTTATTTTGCTGGATTTTTAAGTGGAAGTATTTCAACGTTCATTTTCTGAAATGCTTTTCTAATTCCACTTCAAAGATTAAGCTACTTATCTTTAATTTTTTTTGTAACACACTTTTGGTTAGAAGAAATCTCAAGCAAAGAAACCTAAAGGTGCGAATCCACGATAGGATTTTATATGAGAATTTTCTATATATCGTGAAACGAAAATCTCCGCAACAACTAAATGTAAATAATGGGCATAGCCGCGAGAGATGAGATTTTTGAAGATATATCATGAAACTTGTCTCATGAGAGCCTAGTTTTATAGAACTAATGACGAAATAATTAAAAAATATTGAAATAATTGTCTCATGAGGTTAAGTTGAGACACGAGTGTGCGACACGATATTTTTGTTTCCAAACTGACAGGACAAATATCTCGAAAAGTTATTAAGCGATTTGATTGACCTTTTTTTATTTTGAAAAATATATTTTTCCACAGTAGGCAAAGCCCTAACATTTTAAAGAATTTGAAAATTTTCATTTTTAAAAGGCGTTGACAGGATGAAAAACGAGGAAAATGTAACTTTGAATTTCAAGTGTCGTTAATTGGTCAAAAAGTGTCATTTTTCACATTTTCAAAGGTCAGCCCACTAGGGAGGTTCACGCCCTTTAATAACCTGGCTCTATTTTTTATTTGATACCAGTAGTTTCGGTACTACAATTCCCATCGTTTTAGATGCATTTTTAGACGCCCCAAATACAACGACTCCCCACTGCCATCTGCAATGATCAATTACAAAAATAAAAATATATTTCTATAGTTTAAAACATCCTTAACACACTGCAGCAAGTCCCATTAAATTACCTACGATAGTTTTTCTTTAATTAATTCCTAAAGCTCACCTATTTTGTGTTGTAAAGCCCACCCTTAACCTCTTGCGTCGTCGTCCATTTTAATGAACTGGGTAAGGATGAGAAGGGTAAGCAGTGATTGGGGTGAGATTCTGCTGGATGCGTTACACGATTATCACGATGGAAAATATTGGGATTCTCCTTTTTTTAAAATTAAAGTGACACAGAAGCTCGACAGGCCATGAAAAAAAGTTGTCAGACTAAAAGAACTTATAGGTCATAGCACGTAGAGGTACGAGGCCTAACATTCGATTGACCTGAATGAATCATTTAAACCTTAGTTTTAAAAGAGGGATCAGAGAACGGCAAGATTAATCGAGACGCGAGACCTAAGACTGATTTCTTTCCGCACGCGATCCATCTAGATTGGAAAAGTTTCCACTTTTACTTTATTGTTGGATGGCTGCACGAAGATCGACGTTCCCCTAACGTCCCCGAAAGACCGCGGTGCCCCACTTCGCCGTCTCGCTTCTGCTTTCTCCCTTTTTATCAGGCCGAGTAACGACTTCTCCCATTGTACGTGTGCAAATCAAAAGGAGGCATAAAGAGTAACCGCGTTCAGAGATGCTCGTCACGAGATATTGGCCCCAGTGATCGATCGCCGTAACGACGTCATACCTCGTCGAAACGCTGCACTGTCCTTTCGACGCTTCCTGTTTCCTGTTTGATCGCAGGCCACCGAAAATACGACGATGGAACAAATCAATAAAAACCGATTGGAGTTCCATCTGTGGATACTTCTGACAGAGAAAGTGGATCGTTAGTGATGAGAAATATGAGTTGAAAGTGCGATTGCGAGCAGCACGATTTTAATTATGTAGCTGGCATTTGCAAAGTAAATTTGAAATACTCGGAATTTGAGCAAAATAGATTTTTAAATTATAAATACTTCTTATTATGGATAAGTAGATTGCCAGGTTCGTTGAAAAAGTATTTGGAAAAAACTGTGCTCTGACAATGTGTATCCATAATTTTGTTGAGATTTCCAGAGTTTGTTATGAATTAAACATTTTATGAATAATCTACTTTTTGTAAAGTGTCTCTTATCATACTAATGTATCATACTAAATAAGTTTCGGAGCACCTAATTTCCACGAATTTTCCATGCATGCCTCTGCTATTCGTTTTTTATTTAGTTTCGCGTTCGCAATTTCAAGGTGCCACTGTCAGAATTTTTTAGGATATTAAACATTTTATGGGCACTGCTAGAGTGCTAGGTGCTTTAAAGTACACAGAGAGCATGCTAATTGCGCTGTTAATTTGTTAATTAAATGAAATCGATGAGGTATTGAAAAAGGCATTGAAGCTGTATTATGATTGAATCCCTTTGAAGGCAACGAGGTATAAAAAGGTTCAAAGTCGTAAATTGAAAACGACTGCTTTAGCATGGCGGACTGAAAGCGGTAATTCGAGGCATTCAGGACAAGGCATTTCAGGAAAATTCGTTTTACACTTTTTTCTCTTAAATGCATCCAAGAGAAGAAAAAATTGACTTACTGAATTTCTAGAAAAATTACGTAAAGTGAAAGACATGCACCTTTCTAATGTATTTGAACACACTTATTGCTAATGGAGTATAGAAAGGGAGCCAAAAAATTAGCAACATATATATTTGTAAATAAACTTTTTCTCAGTTACTCGAGATTCTCTAATACAAGTAGGAACAAATTTAGTTGTTCAACTTGTCTCCTGATTTGAAAAATAAAATAGAAAACTCAATTCCGAATAGCACAATGATAAATAATAGACAAGTGTCAGGTACTTGAAATTGTATTTCCTATTTTGTGTTAAAATAAAATCTTCGTGATTCCTTTATGTGGGAATATCTTATCAAGCAATTCACAGCAATTTTCCTTGTTACCTTAGGTATACCAATTTACAAACGAAGGTAAATCTATCACTTGAATTCGTAAAATTGAAGGTTGCATAGCACGTGGATTTACGTTAATCAAACATTTTTCGTTCATTATTATGAATAGGTATTGACTTTGAATTTTCCATGTGGGTTTTACGAAGTTACTGTATACAAACAGGAGCACAGTGACGAATGACATAAAACCCGGGGATGAATTTCATTTTCCTTCTTCAGAAGGGACACTGTAGCCGCGAATGGATAACCAAACAGTTTTCACAGGCGTTCGAACGAATTTCATGGCAGGCGATGAAAACACCAAAGCATTTGTCTCGCCCCGGAATTACCGGGTCACCGTGAAAACGACCGGTTTAAGCACGGATTTGAATCGGTTTTCGTCGAACGTGGCCCACAAAAGGCTGTTTACCGTGACGCGGGAAAGAAAAAGAGAGCCGATACATTCGAGGGAAATGGATGTTTTTTCACCGTCCATCGAAACTGCGAGCAAATACGCGAACAAATTCACTGTTGCACGGCTTCGCAAATAATCTACGCGTTCTAATTGACAAGGCTGAGGGGGCCTTCAATTTCAACAGATCTCGATTAGATTCATCGCGAACCGAATTGCGAAATGGTCCTCATCGAGAGGCGGTCACCATCAATTAAAATAGCCCATCGGTTCCCCAGCACACGTCGATACTTTTCATTATTCCTCTATGAAACAAACGGCGCCCCCACGTGGTAGATTCACGATTCTATCTTTCGGGGGGTGGGGGGGGGGGGGGAGGGGGTTGGTGAAACGAGTGTCACCAGTAATAATTAAAAATGGCACAGCGATATTCATTATCGGATCTCGTATTTCCTGGAATAATTATGCAACACGGATTTAGATTGCAGGGAAGGGGGGAGAATAGTTTAATGGATTCTCGTAAATTATTAGAAAGCTACCATTAGAGTGCACGAAAAAGCATAATTGCCAGACATGGAAAGGAATATTTCCATTCTACGATTCACCTTCAATGAAATTTACACTGCACTTATTTGGGGAGGGATTATTCTGATCTAGAAGGGCAATTTTTTGCCGTTCTTTTGGAACGAGGCAAAAATAATTACACAGTTTTTACCGATGAGCATTATTCACACGTATTTATTACAATTTCAATGAGTTGGGAAAAAAATTCAGCCATGTATAATAATAATTAATGGAGATATAGGTCATCTAAAAAAAAGGTGGGCAAGAAACAAATTCCCCATGGCGTGTACGATCCCGGCTGTTCCGCTGAACCAAAACAAAGGAAACCAAAAGGATTTTTAATCAGTAGACTGCGGATGTTTATTGAAATATACGTTTTTATAGAAAAGGACTGAACACGTGAAACTTTGATAGAAATATGTTTTGTCATTAGAGGTTTTTCAAAATATATTTTTTATTTTAAAAAATGTTCCGTTTGTTTATTTCTACCATATACAGACTTGCTTAAGCAACGTTAACAGATTTTGCTGAAATTTTAGGCATGAAACTACACAACTTACTTCAATCTACAAATGAGTTTTATGAATTTTTATTACAGGTTCACAAAAAAGTTTAAAAAACGACCCTTACTATTTTATTTTGCTATTCCGACCAATTGCATTTTTTTTCAAAACGACGAAATACGTCACTCAGCAACCTAATCCATTTAGCTTCTCCAAAAAAACTCATGTGATTTGAACCAATTCTAAAAAAGTTATGCGATTTTAAAAGTTGTAAATTTTCTTTTGACAACCACTGTATATGACAGAATTTCTTTTACAATTAATACAAAAAAAGAAACTCTAAACAATTCTTTTTGGACGCTTCGAAAAACGCACCACAGCAATTTCCCTGATCCCACAAATTCGACTAAAATCTTTTGAAAAACCGACGCGACCAATATTCATCCCCCAATTAAACGCGTTCGTTATAATTGATCTGTCAAGTGTATTGAAAAAAAGAAAAGCAGCATACAACGCGAAAGCGAATATCACGTGCATCTTCCTCCAACTATATCCTACAATTTCTCCTTCTGGCCAGCGAAATCGGCCATTTTGCCGAGGAAATTCACCCCCCCCCCACCCCCTCCCATCCGTTTCCGCGTGGAAATCCGAGCCGGGCCGGAAATTCGTCGATATCGACTTAAAAACAACTTATCGCGACGTTCCTTAAATTTCTTATCTTTGCCAGTGGCCCGTATTCGAGTTTGAGCGATGCTCCACTTAACATGAGAGCGCCGCGCCGCGCGAGCCGCCGCGAAATTATTGTCCGCGCCCCAGGCAACGGCGGGCCGCGAGCGCGGTCTATATTTGGTCGATATCTCGACCGGAAGACTTGGTGCCTCCGCGTCTGTGTCACTGCCCCCTGGATACTGGGAAATTATACGTTCCTGGGTGCACATACGCGCCCCTTGTCCAGTGTCATTTTCCTGGGCGTGGAAAGGGAGCGTTCGCGGGAGATCGATCTCGCGGAAAAAAGGCCGGGGAGGGGTCCTCCAAGCGGTGGCCGCGCGGGGTCCACGAACTTTCGAATTGTTTTTATGAAATGGAAGAAATATCGTGACACGAGGAAAATACGTTTAATGGGTTTATTGATCGACGAAAGAACAAAGATCCTACGGTGAGATTCTGGCTCGGAGGCTTTTTACTATCGCGGAATTGGTGAAATATCGCGTAAGGGGAGAGCAAGGATAGCGGGAGGCGAAAGAAACTGTTTATGTCGGGAACGGTTTTTTTGTTTCGACTCTGGATATCTATCTAGGCTTGTATTATTTATTGCGTAGAGAAGGTGGAATATATAGGGCGTTGGAAACAGGGGGTACGATTTTTATGGGTTGAGTAGGGATAAACTGATTGTGAGGAAAAATATTGTTAATTGAGCCGTTTATTTTGAAAGTGGCCTAAGTCCATTTATCTTCAAATCGAGATATTTAAGGGTTTGCGTTTCAATGAATTTAAAAATATACGTATAGGATACTAATGAGTCATACTGCTTAAGTGTATCTAAGGATGTTAAATTTATAGTTCCTATTAAAATAGTGGCAATTATTAAGTGAATAATATTAATTATTAATATTGGACGATGAATCAAACTTGTCAGTTTTGGTATTGACGAAACGTAAGCTTCTGGATCTTTTTTATAGGGATGTCTGGAGAACTTAGTGTAGATATTCAGTATTAAATAATGTATCAGAATTAGATCAGCGAATGCAAGATATCTGTCATGTGCTTCGAAAGAAGACCAAGAATTCTTGAAAGAGTTCCAAATTTTCTTGTACCTTAATGTGAAATACGTGTGAAGTGGATAAAGGTTACGTAACACTAAATTATTGTGGTAAGGTAATTTTACAATTTTCGCGCATATGCGATAATTAGAAGCTAGCGAATTGTTTACTAAAACCAAAAAACGCTTTTAACTCTGACGGGGTTGTTCTTTTCGATCCATGTTAGCCCTTTTTTTACTCAGTTTAGTGAGTATCATGTAAGTACTCTAAACTAGGACAGGACTATCATGAAAATTGGAATTTCCTTTCGCCGAGTCGGGAAAATTTCCGTTTTGAAATTAAAATATGAAATTAACCCTCCGTGGTCACATGTTATAATCACAAATTGGTCACACGGGGTTCACTGCACCCCAATGTCATTTTTTGAGTTACCATTTTCATATTTTTAATCTTTTAAATTTGGAGTGGAAATTGTACATTTTTAATATTCAAACAATCCTGCTCTAATAGTCTTGTTCTAGAAATGTAAATTTTGATATGACGAAATTTTTACTAATTGAAAATATAGTTGTGGAAGAAAGCGATTTATTTTATAAAAATTCACCAAATTTTTAATTTTAATATTAATGTCTAAAGATTTGCAGAGACACAACAATTCAGCTCGAAAATTGTCTGGGGTGCGATTCACCCCGCGTGATCGCAAAGGGTTAATAAAAATAACGTCACTGTAATTCAATTTAAACATTCTATGGCGAATTACCGAGTAATAATTATTGTTATATTCGTTTAATATCTGAAATAAATTTTCCAGTAACACTTGAAGAAATTATTCAATTGTTTGAAATGAAATCTCAAGTAGGTAACATTATTTCCAGAATGCCTTTGGTTGAAGAACGTCTTCCGGTTTGTTAAATCCGAATCTTTGAACTACGTTGGAGTCGCTTGTACACAAAGCGTTTCAGCTTCTAGTTATCCTGGATTTTGCTCTTTTCGAGAGAAATTTGCTCGACTGTAGCTGTATGGCGAATAGCGCACATTATTGCCGTGCTTGTTAGTAGATCGCGTGCGAATAATCGTTTGCGAAAGTAGTGCTAATATGATGGTTGCGCGGCACGCGATACGACTGTTAGAACAAAAGTGTTTCGCTGGGAAATTCGAGGTGAGATGACCAGCTGGTTCTCCAGATCTGATTTCTATACATTATTTATAGAGCATAAGGAAAAAGCGAATCAAGAAGTGTTCTTCATAATTCTATATTGCTTTCCGTGAAACGTAATAACAGAGGAAATATCCTCTACAGATATGCAGCACGTGCACTGCGTTTTTAATAAAGGGGAGCCATTTTATCTGTAGGAAAGGATGAAACACAAAAAGAGCACTAAACGCCCCATAATCTCCTGAAAAACCATACCGTCTGCGATCGATGGATGTCTTCAATTGTGGGCGTGAAAGGATTTTCAAACGGAGAGGCAATGAGCATGCCAAGTGTCTGAAATGACTATCCAGGAAGAGATCCAGAGATATTCTAAAAAATTTAGGCGTGGGAAGATACGTGGCTAAAATGTGCAATTTTGAAAGTGCATCGCGACGAATTAATCGAGCTTTAGGTGTCAGAGAACTGTTGCTTGAGAACCAATAAAAGATTCAGAGCAGTTGAAGATCTTGTTACTGAGAAGTAATAAAGTTAATTAGATATTTTGAAATACTAGCTAACGAGTTAAGAGTCTAAGAGTTATATTTTAATTTATTCTAGTAGTTCAATGGTAAAATATTTTAGATTATTATTAGAACACATGTCATTTTATACCAAATTCACCTGACCATCTAACATTCATACACAACAGGAAAAGGTTGCAATAGTCCCTTGCACAGTCACAATGACATAAAATGTTTTAAATTATTCATTTTTATGTAGGTGCTTTTCTAATTGTTTCGGTGAAGCGGACTAATGAGTGCATTCCTTCCAATTGTCAGCAATTTAAACATCGACCTAAACAAAAGTACTATTTCAAATAGGCTGCTCCAAAGAGGAAGACAAGCTTCGCAATATCATTTCAATAATTGTTGAACACGTTCGAAAATTCCTTATTTATTCAAAAATCACTGGAGATGAGTAAGTGATTTATGAATTATGATAAAATAATTGTGAGGTATATCCCCAAATACACAATTCTAAACAATCCTGTACTTAATCGTAAACTTAATAAAATCGTAGGCCATGCATTTGGTGAGCGTGTATCAATCTAACAACCCAGAATGATTTTTGTTGAGGTAGGTTTGAGCAATGCACTCTATGGTAATTAAATACTTTTTGATATCACAGAAAACTTTTCCTCCAGGAAAATCATGCAATTCTTATTTTTCAATGTGAGTAATAAAATAATCCTATGATATTTATTCCATGAAAAATTTTCATCCATTGATTCCTACATTGTAATAATTATTAGATATTCTCTTTGAAAATATTGCTACATCAATGAAAATTTCTGTAACGGCTATCCGCAGAAACCTTTCGCTCAAGATAAACATATACGTAGAGGGAAGGAGCATAAAATCGTTGCACATGGTACGAGCAAAAATGTTGCTCTCGCAGAACCCTCCATGCGCTCTGATAAGAGAAAACGGTTATAGGAGCAATTTGTCTTGCATATGATCGCGAATCTGTGGATATCATATTACACAGTTATTCCCTTCCTTCGCGTATTCAGGTAAACATGACTCGACTTCTGTCAACGATAAGAAGCGAAAAGGATGCATTCTCTGTATGATGCTTACGAGTTGCTAGAAATGCCGCTTTATGTGCCGATAAAGACATTCAGCTCCGTCAGTACTTCGATTTCCTCGTTTATACACGAAACACAAAAGCAGCAGTAGCTACTCTCAAAAGAGTGTGTTCTCGGCTACATTAAAAGTAAAATTTTGACAAAAAACAATAAAAAAATTCTCAAGAAAAGCAATTAACTTTCAAAATTATTAAGACAATTATTCAAAACGAAAAGTCACAGACTTATGAACACTGAAAATTTATAACACTCCAGAATGCGAGAATGTATCAAGTGGAATATTGGTTTAAGACTTCCGGGCTTTAAAAACTTTATAACTTTCATACATTTATAATTTTAATGGTTTGTCTAAAATTTCGATATTGTCGCCTGTTAAGCGTTACTGCCAAAAAAAAAAATGAATGGCGGTATTACCTTCCATTCGAGACATAAAACTCGAGATTTTATATTCAAGGAAAAAAATTTAATAGTTTAATACTATGTATAAAATACCTAAAAAAAATCATACTACCGCGCTGCATGCAGTGCATCAAATAAGAAAGCAATGTATATTCGATCAGTGCTACGAAAGGCATCGCGTCAAATGAATCAAATTTTCGTACCTTTCCTTCTTTTCCATAAAAATGGAGAAATGCGTGCAGTTCTAATTTTCGAAGTGTATTAAAACCAGCAGAAACAGTTTATAGAGTTTGTAAATACTTGAAAACATTACTTGAAGGTAAGTATTTCTTCACCTCAGGTTTACAAATTCTATATTCTGTAGGAGTAGCGTTTCTTTACCTTCATGTGCCTATGGAAATGCAATTTCTTAATAATTCCAGAATTTTTAAATAATGAACCTTCGCAGCTCCCAGTAAAATTATTTTATTTATTACCTATACCTTCTTTCAAACAAAATGATCGTTTTAATATTCTCTTATAACTTAGTTTAACTTGAGAAGGAAGTACCCAAGTTCCCTTCATCTCCAATCGACCATTTCAGAATCTGAAAGAGGAGTTCCCCGGTTTCATTTCCACAATCTGGAGCATATTTCTGTCGCTGTCGTTTTTATATATGTCTTTTAGAAACTCCCGGCCAAAAATTGCTTTTGTTTCTTCATTTTAAAGTACTCGCGAGAGTCGTAAAGCTACCGGAGAACGAACCAGAGAAGGGGAAGGGAGATGGAGGAATGGGTGAAGGAAAAATGGAATTGTGGGCCCGTTTTCCGAAGGAAGAGAATCCAGTGCTGGTTACATTCTCGGGAGGGAGATTTCCCAGCGCGCTGCTTTCTCCGAGGCGTGAACTTAAATGGCCAGAAGCATAGGGATAACTGCTGTCCTGAAATCCCAATACGCTTTTAAATGTTCCAAGTTCGAACGTGCCAAAAGTTGAGAGGGAAACGCGGGGAATCGTGGCCCGCGTCTATATTTTATCTCGGCGAGAAGTGGCTTCGAAAGATCAAACAGATTGGCAGATTAACCATGTTCGCCGTTGCTCCCCAACTTTCCTGCAATTCGTGATAATCGCACTGCATGCACTTTATGCATCCACCTCCGGTAAACTGAAACCCAAAAGGAGTTTAATGCTTCAAAGTCATTAAACGACGGCACTGGTTTAGCGACGTTTGAATTGCTCCACGCAAACCACTTCAAATGGGGGTGTAGTTGGATTTGTTTTGGGGATTCAATTATTACGTAAGAGGGATGAATATTTTTCATAACTTATACAGTGACACAGTAGTGTTGCAATGTGATAATGTTATTTTATAATAAAAAAAGTAAAAGATAGATAATTTACATTATAAAAGAAAATTTAGGAATTTTTGTTTACTGATTTTCATTAAGAAAAAATGGTATCCATTTATCGTATGAATTACACCGATAGTGAGAATATTCATATAAAATATGTGAAGGTGCAATTGTGCCGTCTGACGAGGCTTAAAAAACCCCTAAAACTACGAACTATTTGGCCTGCCAACTAAGGTCGGGGCCAGATATATTGGCCGGTGAGTTTCGTGAGGGGTATTCTCCCACCACACAGTTTGCCTGCCTCGGTGCTCCTTTTCTCAACGTTTTCTGACTCGCTCTCGTTTCATCTCGCTCTCGCCTTCACAGAACTAGAAAGAGCCAGAAGTGGTGGGGATAATGCCAAGCTTCTGGGGTGTAGGCCAAACCGAGCTGTCAGCTGAGAAATACACACATCAGAATAGGTGTGCGTTAGTTACGAAAAAATTCAGGAGCTTTATTGGTCAGAACATTGATACTTTCTCGATAGCTTCATCTCGCATTGGTCTACGCATAGCTTCGTAACGCACACAACTATTACGCTATGAATAAATAACAGCCAAACGGCTAGGTTCAGGCGGAGCCGAGCAGCGTTCCCGTGACCCCACCATACCCTGCGAGGACCACGCAACTCCAACAGACAAATACACGATCGTCAGATGGTGGTGGCTGATTTCTCCTCGATCGCTGCTCGCGAAAACGAATTCACCGGCCAATATATCTGGCCCCGACCTTAGACTGACTTCGCTTCATATTCTAACTTTATTAAAATTCCTCAGATCGGGAACACGCAGTGCTCGATTTACCATAGTAGGTACCCTTTGCCTCAGACGTGGCATCTACTATTGCCCCAGTCATCTTTGCATAAGAATTATAATCAAATAGAACTGACGAAGGTACGCGTTATTCCCTGCAACGTTGACACTCCATCGACGATAATCCAGTCCTCCTTATTCTCTAAAAGTAACAACTACCTAACACTGAAATCTAACATCCCAGCATCCCATTCAACGCAATGGGAGCAATTACTGAATCCCAAGTATTTGCCTCGGTGGTATTAGATTATATTGCACGCATTTAGCGCGAATTCGAGAATGAGCATCAAGGAGAATGCCTTGACGGTGCGACAGTCGGACAGTATCGCCTCGAGTCTAATGTAGCAGAAATACGGCATCTATGGGAACAAATGGATCGCGCAATGGCAATTACTGTTCAACGGTGTCTCGTGAATTCGGAAATGCAAAGTGTCATCGCCGCGAAGCCTCCGCCGGGATTTCCATTGGCGATCCTGCTGCCGAGTCTACATAGTGGACCAGCATTCCCTCTCGCAGAAGAGCGAATTGGCTACGGGGAAGACGAGCAGTTACATTCGCAGATACCGTAACAGACTGTTTGGTAAATGTAAAGGTAGCCTGTACTTTGGTGAATGAACAATTAGCAGCGTGGAGAGATTGATGGATGTCTAAAATAGCAAGCCAGCGCTACAGATTTGAATCTGTATACATATAGGCTTCTATGTAGGTGCAGTAATGGAAATGTTTATTGCGTCACTTCGAAAAGGTAGTACACAAAATTTTCATAGCAATATGATTGGTAAAATGTTTCGTGTCCAACTTACTTTGGCCAAGATAGTGAGCTATACACTTTTGAAATAAATAAATTTTGCAATAATATTTTTCTAGTAGATACCTGTTAATAATAAGTGGTAAATAACGTGTTTATTCAAGGGTTGCAATATATATTTCCAGTACTGTACATACTTGATGTTTAAGTGCAAACATTTGGCTCTCCTTTACTACTTAGAAATTCTTGAACTGCAGGATTCAACACCTATCATGCTCTTTTCTATCTTTTCTATCTTACTTATTTAACTAAGTTCTTTTTAAGTTCTTCGTTAAGTTGAAGGTAGGTCCGGTTGTATTTAATTTTGTTAGGTGTTCATTCACTGAATAGGTCAGCCTATATATTTTATCAATTTATTCACGTCGCTCATCAAGGTGATATATTCGTGTTTGTACGAATTTTCTATTAAGCGTCTTCCGTAGACTTGGCATTGGAGAAATTTAGTTTCAGAGGAATATAAGATTCGTGTTTAACGCGACGTGTAAATTCGCAGCAATTTCTTAGGTGTTTCTTTCCATTTTCGCGAGTTTTATTTAGTCACAAGGTGTGCTTAATTAGCTCGTCCCTATTTCCTCTTCGCCTTCAGAATTCCCAAAGGCAAAAGAAGCAGTTCAGTTCGCCACCCTTCACTATCCCCCATTCTCATTTCAAAGAAAATATCTTCCAGAATTCTTATTAACGTCCAAGAAAAGAAGGAGAAACTTGGACGGGAAATTACTTGTCAGGCATTCTGATTAACATAATGAACGAGCGAGTGTAGGGAATAGTTGCACGTTTGGGAAGTTGGCAGAATATCTGGCGAGGCGATTAAGCGGGCATGCAGACGGGAAGATAAGGATCGATAGAATCGACGGGGAAGGGGTGGGAAAAGAAAGAGCAAGATAGAATCTCAATATCGCCACGGACCTAACCTAGCACCTGGAGGACCCGCGTCGTCTTCATACAAGAATGTCCCAGGTCGGTTGAGTGTAGTCGTACAAGATCCGTACGAATGTCTGGCGATGGGCCAAAAAACATGGCGCTACGGTCGTCACGTTCGCCTCTCGAGAAGTCTCATCGAAGTTTCCGGGCTAGGACATCCGGGAATCCTTCGAATGGTCAGTTCTACTTGGAAATAAATCATCGTAGTCGATCTCAGCCATTCGACGACCACCGATTAAATCTCCACGGTATGTTTTTTCATCGCCCAGGTCGGAGAATTCCTGGTCTAAATGGCACACCCACGATGGTATTTTCGTTCATTTGCAGCTAATAGGTCCTTCTTTTTGTTTGTGAAAAGATATTTCCCTTGTGGAGGCACGAAAAGAGTTTGATTATTAATCATCTCGTTCGCCGAATTATTCACTCGTCCATCGACCAAAAATCTTTTGCTCGATGCTGTAGTTTCTGAATACAGAGCTTAGTAATTTCAAAATAATTCAGGCACAAGTTGCGAAAATATCTTTTTTCTCGCGCAATGCTATGCCGTGCCGTTCTAGATATATTTCGGCGGGAAAATAATCGACCAAATGCAATAAAATACCAAAACGTTACACCAGCACTATGTAAATTGATGATTCTAAGTATTTATGTACTTACTTAAGTGCACTAAATAGTGAGAAATAATTTTTCTCTTATTTATTTAATCTAGGACTCCCATATTTTTTATTTCGGTGCCCGATTTACAAAGTACAAATGATGAGGCGCCGACTTAAAAAATATAAGAGTCATAGATTAAACGAAGGAAAAAATTATTTTGTACTTTTTAGTTTTTTGAAGTCGGTTTTAATTTTTTTTAACTTTTTAGTTTTATATATATTGACACAACATGCTGAGGAGTAGAAAAAAAATAAAAACGGGTCGAATCTATAGACTTCTCCTTTTTGAAGTCGATTAAAGAAGAAAACCGTTTTAATATCCATACTCAATTCTAATTTAAACTCTGGTGGGTCTGAAAAATCAGCGTAATTCTATGCTTATTCGGGTACACAGAATTTGATAATATTCATGGTTGCAATCGATCGTACCGTAGAATGAATAATATCATTCATATATGGAGGAATTGATTTCCAGTGCGTTTGTTCGACTTTTACAAAACGAAACCCTCTCAATTCTAGTGTAATTCTACGTTATCGTTGGCATCTGGTTAAATCCCAAATATAAGAGATAAGACGTACTAGAGTCAGTCGATCACAAATACTCGAAGAAACTTCCCATCCCGAGGACCGCGGAGAACTCGAGGAACTACTTCATTTCCGACGAATCCTCGAGAAGTTGAAAGGCTGTCTTATTCAAAGTTCCACCATAAATAGAGTTAATGAATGCTGACCATTTAAGCGTCTCTATTGTAACAGATTCACCCCCTCGAGTAGTGACGTGCATTTACGAATCATCCCTTACACGACGCGTCTGTGATTAAGGGGTTAGACTACCTTGGACGGAGCAAAATTGCAGTCATTTTCGGAATTTTTTTTAGGAAGAGAATGAAATAAACAGGAAGATTAATATGAAGCCTCTTATTATACATTATACAACTCTCGCCAGAAAAAATCGAATTTTTTGTTCTTACAAAATGGCGGCGGTAGAGCCGTGATACGCAAGTTTTTGAGGAGCGACGTTTTCCACGGTGCTCACTCTCACGGCTATACCGTTTGACTTAGAACAAAAAACCAAAAAGATTTATTTTCTGCATGCCTAAAACTATGGAAGTACTAAAAAAATGCCGGAAATGACTGCAATTTTGCTCCGTCCAAGGTGGCCTAACCCCTTAAATCGCGTCAAACCACTAATATTCACGTTGATATACCAGGATCAACCGATTACAAGACTGAAACGGTTTCTTTCCAATCTTTCCTTGGAAATAAGCAATCTAAAAGTGGCGCGACCGCGCGTTCGAGGACCACTTAACAGTGTCTCTCCGTTAATTGTGTGAAGTTTATCCGATGAGGAGTGGCGAGCTTAAAGGGGAAGTTGTGGCCCCGGGGATTAAGTTGCCAAGATATCGTTCTAATCTTGTCTCTCGTTCGCTCTTCTCATTACTCACGGCGTACACACACTTTGCACCCAGTCCCGCCGAAATTTCTGTTAAAATTGTCAATAAACCCCATCCTCTCGTATGCCGCCTAACGAATCTCCTGGCGTGAAACCGGCTGCCCTCGTTTGTGCTCAACCGTTAAATACAAGTCTATGTGGTGCTGTGTACTTTGCAAAGTGTTACGTAAAACGGGGATATAAACGAGGTCAGTTTTTCAGAATTTTACATTCATTCTGGCAAACAGCGACTTTGTATGTTTAACGTGATTGGTTTTAAATAATTTTTTGGTTTTAAAATTAGGCAAATTTTTCAGATTCGTTTGTTTTATGATCATGGAAAATGAATACTCGAATGTAGATTTGAGTTTACAGGAAAGAGTACTTGAATAGTGTTTTAGTTGGAGTTTTGCTTTAGATGGATTGACCAGGAATAAAGGAACGAGGAAATAAATTTTTTAGTAATTTGTTGAAGCTTGTTCTTGAATAATAATGGGAGTATTGGAACAGTAATGAATGTAGTACTGAATTTTAATAATAGAAACAGCAGGTCTCTTTTAGGTTGTACACTACTGTATTACTAATAATTATTTTATTGATTAGTAATAATTCGTGATGTCTCTTTCCATGTGATACTTTTTATGTTCATCAAGTTTGTCTTTCAGAACAGATTATGCCCTCAACATCCTAATTCCGAGAGAAATATTAAACTGCTGTGCTGCTAGGAATTCACTCAAATATGTAACAGATTGACTGATTCTCACTTACTTTGATACTGTAAAATCGATAGCTGCAAAAAATTTAATTTCGGTCGTATAGTAGGCAGTTTTCATCAAATGCTAGCATTCATATTAAAAAAGTTTCAATGTTTAATCAACCAGTCGTGTATTACTCGTGTATTATTACAGAACTGCAATCCTGTTTTTAGCTTGAGAAAAGGATATTCAAGAAATTTAGGATATAAGATGCTGAGAAAGTATGTTAGAAGTATTTGAACGAATTTCCATTGTAGATTGATATGTCCCATCACGTACGATAGCACATAGGGTAATTCCGGGAGACGCAGTCGGGCTGGAGAGTTGGTCAAGTTGCTATATTCAGACTCTACATCTGTGTATATGTAAAAATGTGTTAAGGTTCAGAACAATTAATTCTCTAGAAATCAACTGTTTCGACCAACTCTCCAGCCCGACTGCGTCTCCCGGAATTACCCTACAATGTCGATTTATAAATCTAATAGCCACCAATAAATGATTGTTCTAATTCGATTATTAACCCAAATGAGTCATTTATCCAAACATCTCCCCCCAATTAGTTCGAATAATCGAGATTCTACTCTATTATTCTCATTGAAAGTAGGATTGCGGTCGAAATAGGATTACGCATATCTGCCGATCAATTTAAATTAAATTCAGAACCGATACAAGCATACCTACTTTCCGATTTGGCCTGTTTATCGTAGCCAATGGATGGTTGCATCGCGATATTTGGTTATCTCTTTCCCCTAATCTGAATGCGCCGAAGATCAATGTCGTCGATGTCAACTATTGCTGGAAGCTAGCCAAAGCAATCCGTTCCGACGATGCGTGCAATGAGCAACGATTTATTTACCGTGCCGATCCACCGATACCTTCCCCTCATCTCGATTAAGCCAAACACTCGTCAACGGCGCCGCCGCTCCCCACAGAGGAGGCGCCGGGTGGAGGGAAAAATAGAAAATCAATGAATCGATCAGAATTCAGTTATTCACGCCGCGACCCAGATGCATAAGGGTGATTTTTAATTACCCAGCTGCACTGGGAATTCATTATCGACTTGATCGATTTGCGATTGCGTTTACCACGGCGTCGGCGCTGATCGGTCGCCATTAACGAAATGACACATCACGGATCGTTAGTATTCCAACGCGACTTCCACCAAATTCAATATAATTCCGAAGAAACACCGCAATTCAACTGATAAGTGAATGCGGGAATTTTTAGCAGACGATTCCTCCAATTTGCACTTACTAGTCACATATTACTTCTTAATCATTATTAATTGGTTCTATCATGTTTAATAATTAATAGTCTCTTGAAGTGGAATTATAGTTGTCACTGACAAGGGAAGGAAACCCGTAAATGTAGAAAATTATGCAAGTTTGTGTGTAAGTTAGAGTGGTTCTGTAAGACAAACCTAGTTTTCGTTTGCGCTATAGGACGGTTTTAGGGAAATCACCCCTTTAGAAGAATTCAGAATTTTATTTCTCGTGGAAGATCTCAAGAACGGTGAGAGATATCGCGAAGAAGTTTAAATTAAACTTGCATCTTTTTCTATATCTACAAAACTGTGTAAAATAATTATCGAATCAACGATCGGTGGTGGGGGCAATTTGAAAAGTATAGATTTTTCAGCAATTATTTTTACGCAGTTCTGTAGATGTAAAAAAGAATGCAAGTCTTGTTTAAATTTCATTTTCGAGATATTCTCCGTAAAAAAATTACGAATTTTTCTGAAGGGTGATTTCACCCCCTAAAACCGGACTATGTCACGAACAAAAAATAGGTTTGTCTTATAAATGAACTACTCTACTTGCACACAAATTTGCACAATTTTCTGAATTTATATTATTATTCTCTTATCGTTGAAACGCAATCTGTTGTCCTTCGATACAAAATAGGAAATTAGATTAATAGAAACGGTTTTTGAGGTATCTATTATGGATGAATAGCAAATTGAATTACTCAATCTCTCATTAAAATGAAAAAATTAAATTTAAATTGGAGCTCTAAAAATTTTAGATTAATTAAGAAAAATTAAGTATCTTAGTGAAATGAAAATAATCAAACAATTCGAAATAACACAATACTAAGATTTATTTTCCTACAAATTTTATATACATACACCCATTTACACGTGAGCCATGTGAAATACAATTTACAATATTTTCTAAACTCGCTCAGTTTCAGCAGTTACAGGATCACCTGGACGACGTTCAGTTTAATCAATTTTTCTGTTTCGCCGTTCTAGAAACTCCCATTCAACGGAAATTCCTAGCGCAATAAAACGGGGCATGGACTGACATCCACCAGATAAAACTTTAACGGGATAAGCTATGTTAAATAAACGCGTGCGATGGGATAAAAGCTGATATGAGTCTACGGCGGAATGAGGTCATCGGCAGGTTTTTTTACCCGTTCATTTTCACGCTCCGTGGCGGAGAAACCCCAGGTGAGATATTTACATGTTCGAGATAATTACCGCCACCGCGTATTCTGTAATCTCTAATTATAGCCGCAGATATATTTTCCTATCCTGAACGGATCTGCCACTTACTACATCCCTGGAAAGAATTCGTTTACAATTCAATTTTTCACCACATTTCTTGTTGCCCGTAGCACACGTGGAAGCATTAAAGTTAAATTAACCTGGAAAAACTCTGACGCATATCGTTTCCCATTTTACTTTTCCTTCTTGTCCTCGTATATTCATTCTGGCCGGAAAGGTCAGTGCGGCTGGATAGATTTTAATACGAAAAGTGACCCTAGATTTTAGTTAGTTCGAGAATCATGAACTGATGCAGGGAAACGATCGATTATTGTGTTTGCAAGGAACATTAAATTTTCACGCTATTCGTTGCTCCAGGCTATTACTTATTGATAGCTCTGGAAGATTTTGTTGTTTCCTTTTACTGCGCGGTGTACTTTAACCTTTTGCGCTTACAGCATTTATGACCCTATATTGGTAGTTAAACTGCTGGTTCTTTATGAAATGTTTAGTAGGTCGTAGTATTAAAAAAGGGTATAGGAATTTTTTAAAAAATTTTCTTCTCTAATGGAAGGGCAAATAGGATACTTTAATGTTTCCCAACATTTTTTGAGTAAGGATCCCCTTTTATAATATTCAAATAACCTGCGATCCCCCACCCATATAAGGTAAGGTAAATTTCATTAGTTAAAGAAAAACATCAAAAATAGGTATTTCAGAATATAATTCTAACTTAATAATATTTATAAAAAAAAAAACGTGGCGCCTTCACGAGAACACTTCGCGACCCGCAGGGCAACATGACTCACGTGCCGTCGGGAAAACTGTCAAATTCGCCACTCCTAGCACTGTCCCTCAATGATTTTCTTATAATAGTAAAGTGGAACTACAGCAGAGTTCTCACAAAAACTTCCCTAAAGTGACGAAAATTCATAATACCTACGACCCGAAAAATAAATGACGCGCTCATAAAAGCAAACCTGACCCGCGAATGCGGCAGCCGCGTCGTCGATTCCACATCGAAGCAACGAGTTTCACAGCTAATTTGCGGCCCTCCTGTTACCAAAATCAACGAACCACGCGGTAGGTGTCCACGGGATGACATTGCCGGTCAGTCAGTCAGTTTCGTGGGCTTTTGTATGGAGCGACAGGCCGGCAATCGACTTGGCGAGAGACTCGACGGTCAATAAAAAAACAATTACCGCGGCCCGTGACCGTAAAACGTGACTACGTCGTGTTCGTTCACCGTTCTGTTCTATTTCTCTGTCCTGTCTTCGGCCGCGGCACGGTTTTCTGCCACGGAAAATTGCTTTAGCGAACGTTGCGCCGACAAATGCCGTGGAAATCGGATTGCTGATTGCTGTACTGCGGGGGACGTCGCGTTTATTCGATTAAGCGGCCTAAAAATTTGGATCGTTACATTGCGTGCGATACAAAGTCGCCTGGCTATTGCCGGCCTTTCACGTGTCGGAGCTCGTTGACGAATAATCTTCCTTTTCCTCCATTTCCTATGCTTCTACACGTTAGTCGTTTATAATTTATATATACGGGATAGAATCTCACGAGTTACAAAATTAATTATGTAGAATGTAATAAGAATAATAGATAAGGCAGTGACAAAGTAGAAAGGAGGTGTAATTAGAATAGTTATCGCTGAAAATTAGAAAGTAGAAATACCGCGGAAAAATGCTTTAAGGCAACCTAATCGCCATGTTCATACATATTTTTTAAATGAGAATTTCGAAAATTTAAATACAATGCTCCAGTGGCGGATTTAACCAATCCAAAAGGCATCCAGGGCCCCATTTTAAAAAAATATGATTTTTATCTTAACACTATTTTTTATTCTATTCTACTACACTTATTGTTATCTTCGTTTTTATTAATAAACTACCTCTTCATTTTCCCGAAAAATGGGCCCCCAGAACGTTTGCCACCTGGGCCATTTTTCTTAAATCCGCCACTGCAAGGCTCCTAATGATGATTCATTTCTTAGAACTTGAAATCAAGCAGAAGGCGAGAGAGGTGAAAAATCTGGACACAATATTCTGCTGGATACAATATTGGTTCTGCTAGAATTAACGAACTGTGCACGAAGTCCTTTAACGCATAGCGACACTCTTCATATCGAGGGTACTTTATTCCATTCCAGTAGTACGATCAGTCAATGGCCAGCCGCAGAGAGCACCGTCCGTTAAACGAAACTTACTATAAAGCATATTACTGTTCATGGAATGATCCGTATCAACGCTTTTCACCTACTCAGCGAAAAATCACGAATAATAAAAACAGTAATTTAATTGAAAGTCAATACCCAAATATAAATGAACCCTTAATATCTGTATGCCAACAACATTGCAAAGGCTTTTAAGCGCAAATAATAAATCCTAATGACGTAATAATTTAATATTGAAAAGTATTTTAATATTTATGTGGCAATATGCAAATATATTAAGACATTTCGAATATGTTTTTTCGTCGCGCATATAATAAGTGGAATATTCGATTTATCTCATTAAATTTAACTCATTAACTTTCGGCCTAATGCTGTCCAAATTCCGCTACGTAATTTAATATTTATGCAAGACGAGTTATTTACGATCATGTCGAGTTATATCGACGCAAATTCACTTCTTAGTAAAATAGCGTTACTTGTTGGATGACCTCATAGGTACGTAATATCGACATCAGTGTATAATGGCCCCTTGGTTTTTTTAATAAGCTGACCGTCCAAAGAACATGCGCAACGATGGGGACAAATAAAATAAGAAATTATATTCCGTTTATCAGGGGGTATAGAATTCAAGTCGCTCTTCCGAAAAATAAAGCCGGCGAGCATAGAAAGGCCCTGAGGGAGCTCCGCGAAAGCGGATTTTTGAATGGAACCCTTTTGGCTCGAGGCGCCCAGTGGCTTTTCGGTGGCCAGGGGTGTCTGCGCAGCTAACGCCAAACGAAAACACTTTTTCTCGTTTTTGCGAACCGCCCCGTTGCGCGTTTAAATTGCCTCGTTCCTAATCATTTGCATACGCGCGGTTCTCTGTGAGCAATCAGAAATACTAAGCGGCTGTACAGTGAAAAATTAAAGTATTGAAGTGGGTAAATGGGAATGAATCATTTTCGGCGTGGGAAGTTGTAATTACAACCAAACGTATCTACTATACTCTATATTGGAACACTTAAGCTGGTTAATTGACTTCTTTGATTAAATATTAATTTATCGGTTATTTTTTAGAATATATCCTGTGGTGTTTGTTAGGGTGGCTCTGATTTTTTATTCAAAATTTTCTTCGCGGCATAAAATCGACTTTATGAGCTGGTAAATAATTATTTAAATGTTCAAGGATCCAGGGGCATATTTTTTCCGTTATCCGATCGGGCTTATCTTTATACAAATTTTTGTTTTATTATTTGGGGTTTGCCACGAAGAAAATTCGAAAGTCGAAAATAACAGCCACCCTGGTGTTTGTTCAAGAGTAATATAAAAATCTCTTTCAATGCTCGAAGAAAGGGGGTTGATATTTTCAAATGAAGTAGTGTAATACAAATTTAGAGGAATATAATATGAACATGTTACGTAGGTGTGAATATGGAAGTATGTGTGTATATTCAACTTTGTTATTATTGTTGGCCATTGGGACCTTCCTAATTGGTTTTCTCGAAAATACAGCATCAATCGAAAAATGATGATTAATTATCAATTAATTAATTACCTTACTCTGCATTTCTGATTTGGTTTTGGACTAAAATTTATTTCGTCAATAATCATTGTATCATATTTACTGTTTCATTCTGTCAACACCTATTCAGGTGTACCTTTTCTGGAGTAAAATAATAACACAAAAATATTTTAGGTTTTTGGATTATTTTTATCCTCTTCCATCTTGTATCCACAATTTAAAAGAATACTTGCATAATTCCATGTTCTGTCTATAAAATACATTTTGTCTTAATGATTGCTCCAAAGGATACATTATGTTATAAAATGATTACCGCAGTGCAAATCGAATATTCGAAAATTTTCTAAAACCGAATACAATTACTGATTTTAAGAGTTAGAGTATATTGACGCCAACTTTGTGGAACACTCTCGAGCCGAGAAATTATATTTCACCATGATCGTTGAAACGAATAATTTCTTGCGCTCACTCGATTAAGTTAGATAATTTGTACTTCGGGGAAACCCCCATTAACTTAAACGCAGGCTGGTTAAACGTCACCCCCTCTAGACTCAATCTCAGCATAGAGCGCTCAACTTCAACGATAACGATTATCGTCGACTCATCGCATCATAATGGCAAGTTTGTGCGTCGTGGTAAGGATAACTCCGCCCTTCTATCATTTCCTGGGCGCTTCTCCCAAGATTCTGCATCGACATTCGAATTGCTTTGTCCGAATGAGCAGAAGCCCGCCATTATTAATTGTAAAAATTAGTTGTCTTCAATTCTGTAGAAATTCTCGAATATTTTATTTCAATATAAATGAACGCTACTGAATCAAAAGAAGGAACAATTAGCAATCATTCTCCATTTCGGTAAACATGAAAGAGCGAGTTTTAAAAATTTCTGTATGGACTAATTAGATTTCGAAATTGAAACCAAAACCAAGCTCGTTCTTCGTTTGCTAAAATTCGGACTAAAGTAAATTCTTTTGATATTGCCAATTTGATTTCGTTGCTAGCAGAATTTTGAAGGATTTTTCTGGAAGATAGTTTTCCAAATTTTTTTCTTCAGTCTACAAAGTCTTTATTATTGGAAAGATTGTAGACAGGATGCTGGAGCTGTAAACTTCAAACTTCCTGAATTTTTATAGACGCTGAATTTTCTCCGGTTTGATGACCGTGCAGAGAATATCTGTCAACTCATCTGAAACTTTATCCTGTATTAAATCCTCCGATACAATGATTCCAGCAAGTTTAGTACAACCTTAAACGTACCCATACCCAATAAAAATACAAGAGCACCGTTTCGAGGCATATTGGGAAGCCTTTCTCGCACATTTTTTGCTACATGTCTTTTATTCCTACATAAAAAGACAACTTACAGAAAAAAGTGCTGAAATTGATGCACAGAATGGGAGCAGGTAATAAAGTATTCTGGTTTCCAAATCTGACAGCGAAACTGGCCCCTTGTTCTTGGTCGAAATATTTATCTACGGAAATGTAAAAGCTCTCCATTTATTTTGAATAATAAAACGATGTCTACTTTTAGTATGAAGCAACATTTAATTTCCGAGACAATTGTGTTTGTCTAGATACGATCAATCTTCATTTCAAATATAAAATATTAAATTCCAACGTCAAATGGCGTAATTTTGTTAGTTGAATTATTTTAATTAATATAAGAGTATTTATATAAAATACTAATATAAAAAATGGAAGTAAATAAATTACTTCCCAATATAAAGCAATATAAACTTCTTCCCAATATAAAAAATTTAACTCCAACGTCAAATGGCGTAAATTTGTTAGTTGACGAATTGTAAAAAATATAAGAGTATACATTTGTATAAAAATAAATTCTTGGATCAATACAGGCAGTAAAACGGAAGTTTTAAACACAAAGGAATGTATTAAATGTGCTCTGAATGTCTTCTATGCTGCTTACTTGCAACATTTAAAAAGACACCTCGTTTATGTAATTAACGATTAATGCAAAATTATCACAGTGTCGCGACGTTACTCTGTCGCCAGTAATCTGAGTGTCCCGAACATATGACGCTTGGTAGCAAACGGCTCAAAGAACAATTTCAACACCAAGAAAATTTTTCACTAACGCATCGTTAAAAAATGTCCCAACATACACAACAATGAATATCCTCGTCCACGTTGCATTCTTTAAAAAGACTCGACAATTTATTCACGAAATCATTGTGCAAGCTGACACGAGCGGGGAGCAACCGACTATTCGGTCGGTAGATTCACCGAATTATCGAGAAACCGAAAGCAGGATAAACTGGTATTCGCGTTCTTCCGGGATTGGCGCGCTGCGAGGACGCGATAAAGCCGCCAGTTTCGAAGGGAAATCCTTGCGGCCAACTGAGCGCAATTTGCCGCGTTACACGGGGCTCCAGCAACTGTTCCTATTGAACACTCCCCGTTTCTGGTACTAGTGGTTCTCTGGGAACTGTCACAGAGTCTTGCAAAGAAATAGTGATGTCGCAGAGATAGCAGGCGGCAAAGTAGGAAGAACCCTTGAGTGTCTTGCCCACAAATCAAAACTTCAGAGTTGTATTTGGCTTGCATTTTCAATATTATTATTATGCCTTTTAGAGGTATAGAGGTATTAACCTGAAACCCACTCAAGCAGGACCCTCGAGTGTCTCGTCGACAAGTGGAGATTGCATATTAGTATTGTGCCTTGCAAAGGTATAGTTATTACCTAAAATCCACTCCAGTGCGGTGTAAAGTGATCCCCTTAACGGTATAAACCACCAAACCACATATATGATTTCATTCCCACAGATTCCACGGCTTTAAGCGATTGCGCTTCACACGAATACAGTGATTAAGAATGGGATCAAGTTCAGTATTTACTCAGTAGAGCTGTTCGAGCCTAGCCGGGAACCGAAAGGATCCGAGTAACCCGAATGTTTCGGGTAGCTCGATTCTTTCGGGTAGCTCGATTTTTTCGGGTAGCTATTTTTAAAGTTGTCGTGAACTGTTCGAAACTATCCAGTCAGATTCGAACCTACTTCCAATATACTTCATTCCTTCACTAATAGTAATGTCGTAAAAGTAGGAGTTTTAGACATCAGTGTTCTTAGAGCTTGAGATGTGTAAGTGTCTAACGAAACAGAAACAACCATCCAACAAACGTGGGCGAACACTTTGGCGGTTTGCACCCTTCAAGTTGAGATCAGTGTCAGATTAATCACGCGCGTTTTCAATTTTCATATAGCGTCGCATTTCGTAGCGTTCAGCTATTTCGCGGCGAACTTTCGATCCAGGCTAGACCAGCTGGACAAAAGTCGGTTGGATATCCGGCGAAACTGTTGGCCAAGTTAAATTAAGAGTCGGACTTCAATTAGTGCGATAAATCGGACTTTCTGCGGAAACTTTCGCCACTTCTTACGGCTCGTCTTCCCATCGATGACGAGCTTCCGAGTCGGCCTGTGGATCGGCTACTCAGAGGCAGATCCCAGATCATCTCGACGGATGTTCGAGGGGCTTTTCTGAAGCCTCTTCTCTGCCGCCCTGAGCGGATATCGAGGGAAGCGATAGTAACCGCGCTGATTGATTCTTGCCGACTTGCAGTCAGAGTTTTCGACCCCCTTTGTTAGCGACTCGTTTCATTGGGGATTTCTGCGCGGCCCTGCCGAATTTCCTCCCGCCTCCGCGGCAGTTTATTAGGGATTTTAATGGTTTCGATTGGGTCATTGCGAGTCAACGGTGGATGAGAGCAGGTTTCATCTTTTTAGTGGAGGCTTTCGATGTGCCCCGTTCGGTGGAGAAGTGCTTCTTGGTGGAGAGGCTTTCTTTATTGTCAATTGTGGTGATCTAATGAAAGAATATCGAGATTTATTTGTAAAATTAAACTGGTTGCCACTTTGACGCAGCTTTTTCAAATTAGAGTTTCTCATGCGAGGCACCTAGAAACAAAGGGATTCTAAGGTAAGAAAACTATTAATATTCAAAATTAATTATATATTAATATAATGTAAAATTTAATATATTATAAAATATCAGGCAACCATAATATAAAAATATTGGAATATTATATTTTATTTATACTATCAGTAGGAATAATTGGTGCATCTTTAAGATTTATTATTCGAATTTAGTTCTCGTCTCCGAAAAACAATAGGTAGTATTACTTTGTAGTTCGTGGATAAGAAAATCTTTGTATGAGAAAATATATTAAGAATGAGTCAGCTGGTAGAGAGTTAAGCAGTACTTAACTCCATATCAATTGACGTCAACTACCTTCAAAAACAATTTAGGAATACACTTTATAAAAAAATTAGTGGTCACACCAAGTCGAGAACATTCGATACCTTCATCATCTTCAAACATACTTCTCCCATATTTACATTCCCACAAAATACTGAATCCTACACAAATGAAAATGCATCCCCCTATCAGGAACTCCTAAAACGGCAAATGTTACTTCATAATCCACTAAACTCTGTTGCTTCAGCGCTTGTCGACTTTCCGCAAACCAATTCTGCCACGAAGTGAGCAAGTTGCAGACACAATCACCTGGAGGGAAGTCAGAGGAAGAGAAAAAAACTTGCTTTGTAGTATCAAAAGTTTATACATGATATTCGAAGTCTTATTCCAACTAGCCCCTACAGACGAGGGTTTCAATTTTGATCCATAAAGATCTACTGCAATGGAAATGGAGGTCAGACGAGCCGAGTTTAAAGGAAGTTCCGAACTGGGCAAAATGGAACCCGAACGAGCAACTCTGAAACTTCTGCATTAAACTCATTACTGCAGGAGCAGATATCACGCGCACTCTGCCGTTGTTAAAAGTTGGCGACAGTCACAACAAGCCGTTCATACCGACGTATTAACGTCCCTCCATCGTATCGCTCGCTCGAGCCCCTCTCATTATCGAGCAGCAATAATTTGTTCAATTTTCGCTTCCGTCGACAGAACTCCGCCATTCAGTTGCGCAGCTCGCCGTCGCGAACACACATGTGGATATAATAACTCTGGCGACTTAATTGGAATACTTCAACCCCTCTCTGTCGAAAGTTTTCGGCAAGTTTTTCCAGGACCAACTCCCTCCCAGCAAATTGGCGGAACGAATGGAAATTAATAAGGAATGCTCCACGAACTTTCTGAGGAATCAGCTCTCGCGCGAACTGCACTCTTCAGTTATCAATGACCCCTTCACGATGAAATGTACGATAGAAACTGCTCACTGTTTATTTCAACCATTTACTCTGTAAATTATTTAGATAGAAAATAATGTGATGGAATTATTTGAAATTGGTAGTTCATTTTATCCTAGGAATTATAACTTCTTTTACCTTTACAAAGTTTGGTGGAATTGGTATATTAGAGTAATTTAAACTTCGACGTACTTGGGAGTCATGGTTAGAGTGCAAAGGGTACTTCGGTATATAGCAACATCTACATCTTAAGTATCTAGCGTAATAAATACGTAATTCCAGGTAATTTAATTCCATCGATTAGGTGTACGTTTTTTTAAGACTAAAAAGAGGGAGAATGTACCATAGAAGGAGTTTTTATTTAACACTAGAACTACCGACAATTAATGCATACCTATTTATACCAGATCAGTCAAAATGACTGGTTATTTATAAAATACCTTGTGCAAGGAAAATAAACTTTTATTCATAATTTTAAAAAATATATACATAATATTATACATATTTATAGTATTTAGAAATACACTTTTTTCATACTAAAAAATGGTAAATTTGTTATCAAATTTAAAACCAGTCATTTTGATTGGTTTGTTAATGATAGTGTTAATCTAGTATAAATGGGGAGATTAATTTTCCAAGGTTCCACTTTTTATTTCATAACTGAGTTCATCTCTTGATTCTCAGTGTATTTAGTGCTTAGCATTTGTTATACTTCATTATTGTCCATTTATCTATATCTTTGTAAATGTATTAGATAATCCAATTGAGTAAAGTTTGATACTTGATACAATTCTTGAAAGTACCTAAAAGATTCTCCATTAAAGAATTAGAAACCTAGCTCCAAACGACTTTCACTAAATTCAAATCGCGTTTCATTTGCAAAAGAGTGCGTGAAGGTACAAGTATATCTGCGATAAGTGCGCCGAAGAATTTTTTTGAGAATTGTGATATTTCGAGAATAGAAAAAGTTTCATCGGAAATGCAGGAAATTTTATTTTTGTGAACACGTAGACTTCCAAAATCCTTTAAATTCTTTCTTGAACATCTAATCATCTAACCCCATGCCACTACAATTGCAGCTGTTGGAAGTAGTGAAGTTAGAAATATTATTTTCTGCGGAAATGCGTTTTTTAATTCTATCCGCTGATTTTGTAGCACTGCGCGCGTTAATAACCTTTTTTTAATAGCGAGTCACTGCATTGCGCATTGACACCTCTCACATGATATACGAGCTGGTGCGAGTTTGCCCCAAAATTTCGGGATGTCAATTTTGATATCTGGTATTTATTGGACCAATCTAAATGTAAAAGACAGTTAGCCTTTGAAGACATGTAGCAAACACATAGGCTTCATATGTCAGATATTTTTCTTCGCCTTGCGTTTAACCTCCTTTTGTAAGAAGTTGACAAGATTCCACAATAATTAATAAATAATAAGACGGACAGACCTAAACAAATATTTTCTACTACTTTGAAGGTCCCTTCTTATATCCCAGCAGAGTTTAAACCAATATTAACAATAGTCTTTTAAAAAAAATCGTAAATATCATTTACTTTTTGTCTAACAATCCTCATTCCTGTTGACACGACATAAAGTACAAACAGCCTAGATTAATTTACACTTGCCAAGCCAATTGAACTGAAATGCAAACGTCGTTCCTATACCTTCTAAAATGAGAGGCAAGTTTAATGGTTCGCAGCTATGCAGTCACAAGTAATTGACAAGTACCCAATCGGTGATTACTCTGGTTATGATGATTTCGTTAATCAATCAAAGTTAGCAGAAAGTGGCGGATTACCGAGGCTGGTCCGATATTTCAATCGAATCCAGACAATCAATCCTCAATGAAGGTCTTTACATAGGCGTTCCAGGCAAACACAGTAGTTAGCACACGGAAATGGCTTCCGGATCGCTCTGGATTCCTGGATTTGCCGTTATCGGCGGTGTCCAAGTCACGTAACGGAACGTAAAGACGACTTTGAGCGTTGTAACGATAGCTCTCGCAACGTGTAACGCAATTGGCTGGGCCCCCCTGTTGGTACACACGTTTTGGCAGGATGAACCAAGAACTAACGGATAGGCACAGAGAGAGATAGAGAGAGAGAGAGAGAATGGGTACTCGATGTGGCAATAGCTTTGATCCAATGCTCGGTATAATGCGTGCACGTAAACGTGCCAAATCTAGTTGTTCGATCTCTCATTCGGTAGGTTTGACAAGACCGTGCGATATGCGGGTCTCTGATCCCGTTGTTTGTGCCAGAATCATTAGAAACATCTGCTTTTATCGACGTCCTTGCGGTGGCCATTCACAAAATCAGATATCAAACTGTTTTTGCCTTCGTGGCTGATACTCTTGACGTTCAAATACGTAATCTGATTAGACAGTGTACGCATTCCTTGTTATGGCGCTATCTTTTACGAATCTGGTCCTAAATGTTCGATCCAGTTGGAAGCTTGCTATTGTAGGATTATTCCAGGATGGTGTTGACAAAACCTTAAACAACTGTAGATTTAGAATTGATCTTAACACGTTCCCTGACACGGTGGAAATTCAGATATTTCGTGGGTCTGGAAAAAGTGATGAGGAAAGTAGATTGCGATAATCAAAGAGTTGAAATGATAAACGATGTAACGGGCAAAATAATGCCAAATAATTTTTTCAGTGGAAAAGGGTGTCAATTCCTTCCGAAATATAGTGGTAAAAGTTAATAAGTGTTAGAATAATTTATTTTAACTCTATTTTTTCGGGGCTGTCGTAAGATAGAGTTAAAATCATAAGTGGCAACTTCGCTGTGACGAACAATGATGAAAGTGCCAACAATCTTCGCGGCCCTAATCTTTGTATGTATTCCCCTCTGAAACTGTAAAGGTGGTATACACTGCGAGTCCGTAGCGATAAACGATGTAAGTGACAAAATGAACAGACACAGGTTCGTTTTTTGTTTCAACAGAAAATTTTAACTAGTGGCGCTTACATCGTTTAACATTTCAACTTCTCAATCAGTTACAGAAAAACAGTAGTTCGATTGTATTCTTCATAATTTTAGGTTCTTTGTGCTAAATTTTCAATTCGACACTGAATTAAGGTATACATTTTTCCTTTGAATGAAGCTTTCCAGTTACGTTGAATGTCGTGATTCGTTACCAGTAAAACCGCGCGCTATTACAGTAAATGATCCTGCTACTTCTCAACTCTTCAACAACGCAATAACTCTTCAATGACACCCACTCGTGCCACGTGTCTACCAATACCCAAAAATGCATTGAACGAGTTCATACCAATGCACATTTCACTTGAAACCGATACTCGAGCTTGAACGACGCAACGATTTAAGGAACATAAAGGTTGTCGCGAGGCTATTTTTACCTTCGCATTTTTTGATTGTTGGGTTTTGCGTGTTCTCGGTTGGCACGGACCTTGAACGTGCCTTATACAGGCTTTGCCATATTTGGGTATCTCGGGCGGTCTCGCCAGGATTCGGCCGTCTACGGTAGAACTGGAGGGGAGCGAGCGCAAGGCGAGCGTAAGGCGAGCGCAAGGCGAGCGTAAGGCGAGCGTAAGGCGAGCGTGAGGCGAGCTTGCGAAGCATTGCTACTTTTCGTTACGTCGAAGTCGCCACGCACGTGTCAGAATTGTACTTAAGGAAGTCGCCACGACGCATAATTATTGTACTCAATCATATTGAAAATAAATTATATTCGAACAGTTAAAAATAGCCTCTCAATCAATCCCACAAATTTAATTTGGCGTGCGACCGAGTATCTAGCACGGGACAAAGGTCAACCACGTAGACCCATTGAATGCTAAAATCAATTTGAATCATCAGAAGACCTGTGGACCCACTGCTCCCAGCCCTGCCTCGAACTTCAGAAGCCGACTGACAGATGCAAAGTACTTCATTCCGAGCGAAAATCGCGTTCCACCCGAGTCCCCTAAACTTCTCGCGACTGAAAACGCGGCGATGCAGCGCTGTGACCGTTTTCCCAAGGAACAAGTTGCCAACTTCCGCGGCAGTGGACCTGTCCTCAAAAATCCCCGGCAACTTCTCTCAAGCCATGAATGTGTAAATAAACGAGCCCGCGTCGACCCGAGACCTCTCTCGAACCATACGATTCCGTTCACCGTGAAATCACGTTCAGCTTTCGCCTGCGTCGCAGGACCAATCGATATATTCGACAGTCTGCAAACTTTCGCCAGCGCGATAGGTGCAGTCACATCGGCGAGAAAAATGCAACACGTCTTTTAACCCTTTGCAACGTCGTCGCGCTCGCCGTTCTCCGCACGCACCACTTCCCCTTTATTTCGTGCTTTGTCCCGTCAGGGTTTATACGCGATTCACTCTATCAATCTCACAAAGCCTTTCATTGCCAGCCTATCCGGACGTTCCTTTTTATGTCCATCCCACATTTCATGACCTATGATCATCACCTCTACCCTTCGTTGCGTTCCTGCTGCTCGTATGAATACAGTGTCTTGATAGGTTAATGCCAAATTGATACAGCGTATTCCCAGGACAGGCCTTCTCTATGAAGGGGCATAGCTGCAAGAAATATTTTGGCGCCCCAAACAATTTCATAATGGTAAAAAAGCATATCTTCTTACCGAACGAAATCACGAAAAAGGGGATAATAATAACAATATAATAAAAAATAAATAAAATAAGAAAATAGAAGAAATCGATAAATAAACATTAACATATTTTAATATGTGACTTTTTTATTGATATATCATTAATAATATTATATTATTGTATTAGAAATTATATTCTAATTTCTTTTTTCTCAATTCTGATCAAATGAAAATTTTTCGTTCCCTTTTTTTATTTTCTTTTTTCTTCATTTTTCCTTTTACGTATTTGGGAAGTGAACTACTTGAAAAAAAGTTCACTGTATTAAATTGGCGCCAAGTTATCAGGACACCGTATATTTTTTCTGGCGCCTAGGTAGTCTTGACGACTCTACGTGGAGAATTCGATTTAACACCCCGGAATGTCCCTTCGTTAATGGGCTGTCCCATGGATAACAAAGTAATTCGTATGGAGCTAGGATTCCGAAACTGTGGCCAAGTTACCGTCGAGGTGTATCAGTCGCTGTGACGATGATTAAGCGAAATTGCCGTTTCGAATTAAGCGCTGCGCGAAATTTAATCGCCAGTTGCTGTACTTCTGTGGACGAAAATTTTAATTAGTTTCTGGTGGAAACGTGCGGCTAGATGGGAGTGCAAGATTCATGCGTTTATTTGAACGAGATGATGCACCAAGGGTGTGGGTTCCAAGTATCATATCTCCCTTATCCTTAATACTACGAAGAGATATCAGTTGCAGATTATGTAGTAAAACTAATATGTGTATAATGCATTTACTGTAGACTTGTTTCATTGTATTTTTTAGGGGTTTGGCTAAAATGATAGCCTACGAATTTTTGACAATTCTGAAAATTATAGAAATGAGAAGAGTTAAATTTATATTTTGATTTCTTGCCTTAGAAACTCAACTTTAGAAATTTCTTACTAACGAATGAATGAAGATATCCAAAAAAGCGTACGCTACATTTTAGCTCCAATATCCACTTTGAAGAAAATAATTCATTTTTGATGTTAGACCATCCACATCCGAGCAAATTTAATAATTTACTAATGTATTATACTATGATTAAATAATATATCTATAAAAAATAAATTGATTCTGAAAAGTAGTTTCGAGTAAATTTTTTTTATTTAATCTAAACTGGAACCCTACCATCGTGCCTCCTTAAGGATTAGTGGAAGCAATTACTTTCTATGTTTTTTACAACCATAAAGTAATAAAAATCCATATGGGAAGAAACAGATGTATTTTGCAATACCTTCCAATTAATATCTGATTTATTGCCATAGGTTGGACTCTAAATTTACATTTACCAAAATTTAAAAATATAAATTTGGTCAGTTTTACCAACAATCTAACGACATATAGTTATAGAGGAAAATACATTAAGTAGTTCCTGTCAGGCTGTACTTCTCAATATTTTGTCGCAAATATTGTGTCAAGTATTAAAGTTGCTGTTTCTTAAAGAACAAACAAAATCTAAAAATGTATAAAGAATCTATCAACTGTGGATATAACTTGTATCGACTGCTTTCACATCACAAGTTTTTGGCAGTTCCATCCATGGAGTCTAATTTTGCCCTTTCATCTCTTAAAGTGTTGAATTTCAACGCGCACAACTGTGTTACTCTCTGGTCTTAACTCATGGTCTCTTAACTTTTAACTTAGTTTCGCTTGGAGCTCTCATATGTCGAACTTTTGAATTGAGTTACATACGTGTACATACGCTGACTGAAGTTCTTAGCAGAATGTAAAGTTCCAATTATCAATGCATGTTATTTCATGGATACGTTTCCTATCTCCTGCAGAATCGTTTTCCCCAATGTAAAATTGTATGATTTTGTGTCTACCACTTTTTATTAAAAATAGGAAACAAATAGGAAATAAGACAAAATTTGCAAAAATTATAAAGTCCCAAGTTCAGTAAGCACATAATATCGAATGCAAGTTAACTATTTTCTATTGAAGAAGGAAAAGGATCTCTCTCTCACTCTTCTCCAACTAATAGAATCCCTTCCTCAAATTCTCATTTCAATTATAAGAAACACATTAACAATTTCTTGTTAACGTCCATTAACATTCTCAGTAGTACCTCCAGGTGATTTTCTGTCTCATCCAAAGGTACAATTCCACAAGTTTAAAAGAATTTCTCCGGCCTCCTTTTCTGCCTGTAAAATTCATAATAATAAAAATATGTCACCGTCACGTTGTGCAGCAAGTATACGTTGCCATTAAACAGGATACCTTTTCTGTAAATTTTCCCGACGACAGCGGCATGAGGAGTATGCTTCGAGTTAGCTAGTACCCAGAAACAATGTGGATAGAGTTTCATGAGAGATGAGTCAAGGGGGTCGGTGAAAGCTCGAAGGGGATGATAGTCATGTCGGTCACGTATCATAGCGCCGGTGGTCTATGGTGTACCATGCAACAAAGCGAACTACGAGGAAAAACGAATGCCTTCACTGTGTTCAAGAGGCAGCTGGAAAATTTGCACCAAACTTGCAGGTCCTCTTTTTCCACACTGTAAATGTCTTTCGTTGCAAATTGTTGAGCTTTTTAATTTCAAACACTACTCACGTTTATACACATTTACTTCAGTTTCGTTAATAACTCTGCTCCATTTTCTTCTATTCACGAAGTCCTCGTTCCCTTTCTTCTGCCCCATAAAGTCCTTTGACTTCCCTCCCATTTGTTAAATTTTGGGGGTCTAGTTACTGGGACACAGGGTTGTTAAGTCTTACTCTGTTGTTTGAATATTAACGAGCACGCAGGAATCCTTCCTCCAACATTCATATCTCGTCCAGAAAAATGTTTCTTTAAAATTTTAATGTTTTGTGTCATCTTGTTTACTATTCTGTAATTTCTAAAGCTATTCTGGAATATTCTAAAGGGTATAGTTGCTTGAAAGACGTTCACCAATTTAAATACTTTCTGTAGCTTTCATTTTTACTAGGAAGCATTTAGTTTGTAGATGTTTAGTGTAAGACAATATCAAGTTTAATAAACAACGTTGAGATAAAATGTATAAAAGTCAGCTTTTCGTAGCTCTTGGCTCCCATCTGATTTTATATGACTGATATTAATGTCTGGCCTCTTATTGGAAACACTTAGTAGATTGAACATACATTCTCTACGTTAACATAGATCCATGGTTCGCGTTACTCTGCACCTACACTTTCCATTTACCGTTTTCTCCATGGCAGGCACGATATTTTTCTTTCCTCATTCTCACTTATTTCAAACATTATGGTGATAATCTGTGAGGCATGTGATAACTTTATCGTATGAATTCCAATTCTCTGTCGTTGTTATTCTAGAAATAACGCTATTTATCTTACAACGAATGATATTATTCCATCACGACACGAAAGATCACTAATACGAGTATTCGTCGAAATTTCAATAAATTTAATCGATAATGCTCAATGCACAAAGACGGTATTTGAACTCTGAGAATTAAAATTAGCAGCACTTGTTAACTTTTTTATATGGCTGAAATAACGTGTATTGTTTCTACCTTCAACTTTGGAATGTTTGCAAATTCTGCATTTGTAACTTTTTATTTTAATGTAACACGATAATGAATAATTCATTTAACTTTTATGGATGATAATATATATAATTTTCTTAAGTATACAATATTTGGTAATCATCAAATATTACGTCACATAATATTCTTAAAAATTAATGGCCTTCGTTAACAATTTTATTACTAATGTCAAAAATAGTATACCAAATTTGAAATTATTCTCTTTACCAGTAACGTTACACCCAGACTCAGCACATTTTCAAAAGAACAGTATCTTCAAAATATTTACCAATTTCTCCAATAATTCGCATTTCACAACGTGTAGGTACACTCAACTAAGCATCGATTCAATTATTAGCCATTAATTTCCACCTTATTTCGTTATTTCACAAATGTAATTGAAACAAAGACTGAAAATCCAGCAACCACAAGCCATTAGTATCATGAATTATAAATATTATTCCACGAATGTTCGTCAACACTCCAAAGTTAAGGCTTTTCAATAATCACATATGTACATTCACCGAGCTTAGCTAATGCATCGGTTTAATCCTGCACCAGTGGATTTCCATGAAAGCACTCTACAACTCCGTCAAATTTCGACAATGAAAAGCTCGAGTTTCGCTAATCAAAATTATGATTCACTGACTAGTCTCCAGTCATTTATTTTTTCACATTTATCTGCGCTAGATTCTCGATGCAACATGGCTATATGATTATCGACTCTTCCGCGCAGCTATAATGAAATGAAAATATTCGAGAGGATCGGGGCTGGCTTTGCACGGTAAGCTCGATTGTCAAAGAGTCCGAGTATATTACGGGGGATTTAAAATCATCCATCGTTCGACTGTATATGAAAGCGCAGTTGCGTAAATAGACGATCATATCGATACGCCTGGCTATGCTCCGTCGGTTGGCGTCTATTAATTTCGTTTTAATTATCGGATACATTTTAATGAAAGTATTCAGCCATCGGGTCGATCTCCACTCGACCAGAGTGATTAACGTTTTATTCAAACGCGTCGCCATTGGGCAGTGGCGGAATTTAATAATATCTTAATCCACGCGTTTCCGAAAAGCTTTGTCCAACTAGAATTTTTCACTGCAATTTCTGTCAGAGTATGTATTTCAACAATGCTTTAATTCCGAGGTAAATAAGCGGGTATAAATGGTAAGGAGAAAAATAGGAATGTCACAAAACAGCTTTATCGAGAAAATTACATTTTAATATTTTAGTCCGCCCGTAAAGAAAGAAGGTACAATGAATTGAGTTTTCTCATATAATTTGCTCCTTAAACAAATTCTTGTGGGGACATTCCGTATTTTCTTCCAGTGCAGAGTGGACTTTTCCTATTTTTAACCAGTGGGTATACCAAACCTTTAACGTTATATTACGGGAGTATTTAAACTTTATAACCATTTGTGATTCGACAGTTAAAAAGAATACGCTATAAGTCGCAATATCACGAAAAATATACATTCCCAATTTTTTTCCCTTATCCTTCAAATGAGGAATTGCAGTGAAATGTTTTACATGGCTTTTCCTCTCAACAAGGAAGCTGAATCAAAGCGAAATGTGAGTTTACATGCTAGTATTACAAATAGAATGCACTGTCGAAAATTATTATTACAATATTATACCTATTTGATACTATCGATGCAATGATTATCTATATATACTATTATTTTATAGGTGGTAATAATTATGTGCACAATATTATTGAAATATTTAATGCATAAAGGTAATTTCTGAAATCGACGATAATAACATAATAATGGGGTGTATTATTTTTCCAATATATAGGAACGTTTCAAAATTTCCGGCTACTGTTTACGTGTAGGAATGCGAGGATAAATGTAATTATTATTTTAAATATTGTAACATTCACTGTAAGGGGAACAAGGTTTGAACAAGAATTTGTTCAAAATTCATTTACTGCCAATGAAGCGATATAATTTCGTTTTAAATACTAACAAGTAGCATTATTGGTATTTATGATAGTATGCACAACGAAAACCGAGTTAACTTTTCATTGTAAGGTAAATAACGAAACTCCAGTAATTTTTAATATTTATGTTGAAATAACGTCCGAATGAAACTCCATACATCAAATTTAATTACAGTTTTATGAAATGAAATATTCTCTGAATGTATGAGGAGTTGCGTTTGCATGTCCGTTGTAAGTTCCATTATAATAAAATTGGAATTATTACTACCTACCAATTGAGATAATAAATTCCGTAACGAAGTACTTGTACAAGAACTTCTTTGCAATTATAAATAGTCACCTTAGTGAACTCATAGGTATAATGGCACTTGAATTTTTATTAAATGATACAAAATTTATCGTTCTCAGAGCCCATTATGGACCAAACTTTGGAAAATTAAATTTTCTACATATTGAGTGTTTGAGTGTTTTCTGCAAAATAAGTGTAAGCCTAAAATGGAATTCTTGCTGGGTAGTTTTAATAATTAGTAATTTTGAGTCATTGTTTAGTCATTTCTAAGTTGAGTATTTTTTCCAAAAGAAGATCCCAAAATTATGGGATCCGTACTGTGCTCCACTAATTTTTTGTCGTTTTCGGGGTTGATAACTTTTTATATAAGAGCCAATTACAGCATTGCATCACAATTCGTATGTAATTTACATTTCTAATTTACCTACAATCGATTTGAATGTATAAACAGCTGAGTGCATTTGCCAAGATATTTATGAAAAATAGTAACGAAATATGCATAGAACCTACAACACCTAGAAGCAGACGTGACGTACACTCGTTCATTCTTTCGACGGGACTTAAGTGATGGAGAAACGTGGTGCCCACTTCCGGTACCCGACAGGTATTTTTCTTCGCGCGCAGCCCGACAAGATTGATATCGGGAGGCTAAAAGTAAAAATCGGAAGTGGTCGATATTGATTCGTCCTTATTTTTCAGAGGCGGCAAAAAGGTCCTCGGGCGTCTGTTAGCGCGTGATCAATGCTCGAAAAAGGGGAAAACGAAAAATCTATAATTTATGACATGTTACACTCTCGACAGTCATTAATCTTTGTAAACCACGGCTGAGCACGTTTCCGCATGACCGCCGGAAATCTTGATAGGAAATCTCATTGCAAACACATTCGAGGTTTCGTGGCGTGGCTTTCGCTGCTCGTATATCGCTCAGTCGAAACCATCGTTTGATTCCTTTACTCATAACTAATGGTACGTCGGCCGCGCTGGAAATATACGGCGTTCGAGCGCCGGGTATCCGAAAATTCATTTGCCCGAATCTGTATTCGTTCGGAACACCCGTCGAAATTAGGTGCCAAAGATCTGTTAAGGTGCGAATCAACGATGAGATTTTACATGATTTTTGAAAATATATCATGAAAATTGTTTCGTGAGAGTCTACTTCCACGAAAAATTAAAATTTTTCCATTAGTGAAAACACATCGTTAAATAATTGTCTCATGAGATTAAAGTCTCGCGTGAGACGCGATATTTTTGCCTCATCGTGGATTTGCTGCACCTTTACTTCGATACGCTCAGAGGTTTTTACGATTGAGGAGTTGAAATGGTAAATAATGTAAGTGCAAAAAAATGAAGAATTTTTTTCAGTGCAAAATTATGTAAATTTGTCTTATATATAGTCTTATGAATATTGGGGCATAATTTTATTCAAATTGATCCATTAATCTCTGAGATATTTTCGGGAAAGGGCTGCTATGGCACCATGTCTTAAGATATCATTTTTTTGCACAAGAGAAAACAGCTCAGTTTATACTCAACACGACGTTTTTGTATATGACGTTTTTTACATGAAAAGATATAAAAATGATATTATTTTCCGACCATTTAAGGGTATATAACCCCTTAAAGGATACAGAATTGCAGGATGAGTTGAAAGTTCTATCCCCGCAGGCGCATTCCAAAACTCGATGTTAGCACAAAAGGTTTAATAAACATAAGTCTTCTCCACAAAGGTTTCTGTGAAAAGCTGAATGTTAAAAGACGCAGAAGAATACATTAGTCTTTTTACGTTACGTGAGAGAAAGTAGAACAAATTTGTCGGCAAGATTTGCAAAACCTCTAATTTATGCTATTCAAGTGGACATATTTAAAAAATAAATGGTTGTGAAACCCACGTTTACTAGACTTCTTGTGTTAACTTTGTACACACCACAATACGTATGAACATTTTGTGGCTCAACTCTCGACTCAATCTGCAGACAGAGTATCTAGCCATGTAAAACTTCTCTAGTATGTTCGATAGAATATTTTAAACCAAAAGGATCATGCATATAATTGTTGCTTTTTTATTTGTTATCGAAACCAGGGTTGTTTAGTTTTCACGTCGAATCTGCAGGCTATTGACAAATATGTAGACCATTGGCGATACTCAGTGAGCTCCTTCTCTTCGAATATTCTACCTCTATTCACTTTATACAATGCCATACATAGCCATACGCGCAGAATTCCCCGACATTGTACCCCCTGTGTGGATTTTACAGTAGCGGCGGTAGAGCTGGCGAGGTTAAATATCCGAAAGCTAGAGCTTCCCATCTTTCCACGTTCCCAACGAATACAGGATATCGAGGTAAACTGTTTCCTCTTCATGTTTGAGAACAATACCTTGTTCACACAACGTACCTACATTAATTAGTAGCAATGTACATTATAACATTTGTATTAATATACCCGGTTTCCAATTAAACCATCTGCTCTTGTTGGAATTATTCTGGTAAAAAATTAAGCTACTTGTTTCTGTTGCCCATGTCTACAACACAGGTCCTGTAAATATGAATAAATTCTTCGGGAATTAAAAAAAGAAATAAATATTGCACGTTCATAACTTTAATCCATCACCTTTTAATACTACTAATGTCAACATTTATGTAACATTAAAACAAAAATTTGTAAGTAAACATATCCTATTGCGCTATTAATGGATATTTTTACTTATCATTTTTTTTTGTAGTCTTAAAAGGAGATAGAACAATGTGGGTCGCGAAGTTTTTTCTGCGGTGTCGCCACGGTTTCTTTTTTAATATTATTAAGTTAGAATTATATTCTGAAATACCTATTTTTAATGTGTTTTCTTTACCTTATTAAATTTACTTACCTTTAATAAGGACCGCAACTCAAAGTTTGGGAAACACTGTCCTAAGTATTGAATTACTGAAGTCCTAGGTATTCATTCACTTAAGTGTCAACTGTGAAATAAGTCAATCGAGTTGAAGGAAGTCGTAGCCAATTAAATATACGAGGAAGATCTCCGACGAAGTCGTAAATCTATTACGCAGAACTGTAATTAACAAACGACGCATGCACGACAAGATATATGCACGAGGATGTAGTTCCTTGGCAAGCTAGCGCTTGGATCGTACGTCAAGTAGAATGAATACCTCATTCGTCCGACCGAGGACGCAATCATTGGCTACTTGACCGTGTAAACGCGTGACAAAGCTGGAGTCAAAATAACGTATCACTGATCGATACACAACCACGACACCAAATTGATCCTGATTTCACGAGATACTGTGCAATCGAGGTATCCGGATTCGACATACATGTGATTTTACTGTGGTCTCGTCTATTCACAGTGGGCATGTACTCGAAAATGACTTTTTCCATTTAAAAAAATTTATCAAAAAATTTCAATCATTCTCGAACATAAAAAAAGAAGAGTTTATTTTGGACGTTTGATGGTTTTGTAGATAAACATCATCTATAGAAACTGTTCTAGCGAAAATGTAGAAAAATAATCTCAGAATTTCGATGGTGGGTATTTTTTAAATAAATGCCAAACCAGTTAATTGATGATTTAAAGTCTCCGCAATTTATACGTGAATTACAAAATATTTCAATTTCATAGAAATCACTAACATCATGTGCAAAGAGTGATCGATTTAGCTTAGAATGGCCTTATAGTAATCCTGTCACCTCTTCTGACTTTGTTTCTATGATATTTTTGCAATGTAATGTCAATGGTACGTAACATTAATGTATCATTAAATAAAGAGATAAAATTGCATCTAATTGATTTTGAATATGAGATTCTGATTTCTAATTCTAGATTGTGGAGATATTTTTGTAAAGATGGAATAATAATACACCACCGTTGGTAAGAGATGTTATTACTCATTTCCTGTAGAAAAAAAATAGGCTGCCCACCCTTTCGGATTACGGCTATTATTGTGGTCATTATGGCGGTTTTGTTCCCCTTCAGTTTCCGCTCCCGTTAGCAGAGACACGCAAGAATGAGGGATGTACTGGATACGATGTATCAAAATTAACGTTCTATGGGCAAGGGAGTATTTCTTTCCGCAGATGAACATTCATAGTTCCAGCTCCAATTAAAATATTTCAAAAAATAAACAAGAACTATTATTAAAGATTCAATTCTCGATGATGATAAAGAATTTCTACTACTTTTAAAAAATTATATTAGTCATTAATTTTGGAGGTTGTCTATTAGAATTGAATCCCATATAAATTATAAAACTTGCTTAAATAAGTAGAGTTTATAAAACTTGCTTAAATAAGTAAAGTTTATAAAACTTGCTTAAATAAGCAAGTTTTAGAGAAGCCAGGTCCATACGAGCATTCATTCGTTCCAATCATATTTCTGCAGTTATCAGATTCAGTCACGCCACGTTGTATCGCTACTTTTTATATTTGTCCAGTTCATAAACAAAGAGAATAATCCTCCAGCGAATAATGGAGCCTCCATTGCACAGACATTATAGTTAATCGATACTGCCTGCACGGGGGAAATAAAACAATTAAAAGATTTTTATATAACGTATCTAATCGTCTATGGTAGGCAATTTTATTGAGATATCGTAAAGCCGATTGAAATATTAATCTATCTTCCGTAATATATAAAACGTTTAACCAACAATTTACACATACAGCAGTTAAAATATTTCTGTCAAACATATCTATATGTATAAAAATTAATTCATGATTCACTTTTGCACTAACTCTAAGACAAATCTAGAAATAAAGGGTTGGTAATTTACGTGGGTGATATTGAAGTAGTATGAATTGCCTACTTTATAAAAAATTAAGTCATTATCTATTAAGTCTTAGTTTAAAAATATATAATAAAAATTAGATATATTTATACAATTTTCATACTATATATCGGAGAAGATTTTGTATATGATAATATTAAGACTGTTAATGAAATGAACGAAAAAGGATGAATGTTTATATTACTAACAATAAGAATATTGATTTACTGTTCATTCTGGTAGTTCGGTTTTGTTTTACGGCTGCATTTGTCAATTATTAATTGACATCGTTTTCATTTATAGATAACTGAAGAGTACTTAATTGTATACAATTACTGAGAATTCTCGATCGACGAAAGAAATTTAAATGCTCCCGATTTGCTGGCGAAGTGATAATCACCGAGATTCATTCCCTACAACCCCTTCATATCTTTATCGTTATAGTGTTTTAAGTTAATCGATCTTAACGTTATATTAGCATAAAGCTTTTCAAATCGCGAGGGTTAAAAGCAATTGCTTTAATATCTCCCTTTGATGGAATCTAACTGCAGGAAGGCAAAGTGACTTTATTGTGGGATGCAAGTATTATTCGTCAATGAAAATAGTCTATACTTTAGTAAATTTGTATGAGAATATTAATATATGATTTCGTAACACAATTCGTTTTTATATTAATTTAGATTCATACACTCCTGAAATTGTTATTCAATTATTGTGCAAATTAGAAAAGAACGAGACATCATTTTATACGTAATTACTTTAATTGCCAATTAAATAGGAATGAGAAGACACAATTTTCAAATGCAAGGATAACAATTCTTTTATTTCGTTATTTATTTTTCTTCGTGCTCAAACTTTTCTTATCTGACTGTGAAATTCATAAAAGAAGATATATAAATTGAACATTGTTTTAATTCTGTTACGTTGCTTGCAATATTATTAACGTAACGTTCAACTTTCTTTCATACAAAGCCACAAACAGTTAATTGCGAACGTAATACATTCCAGTCACGAAATATTTCGTAGCTTGGCAAATTCTCTCATACAGAGCAGTATACAGTGTGTGAAATTATAAGTATTAAGCCAATGTCACTGAAACTAATAATAATTATTACAATTACATTTTAATCGTAATTTGTAATTAGATTACATTTTACTCAACTCTAACTCGTCCCAAGGATGACGGGCTTCCTATTGGGCAGAAAAAATCGGATCGAATGTTCTTTTAAATCCCTATGAGTGTCACAATCGCCCCTACCAAAATCAGGTACCTAAATATTTTCCAAACTTCCATTTTTTCAGGCACCGAAAAATACACTCCGCCAAATTGTTCTACAATCCTGATTCTCTGTTTAAAAAGACACATTCAGTGAATGCCAGTAGTGATCGAGGTGATCTATAAGAAAAGAAACCCATCGAATACAATCCTCCACGTAATCCAACAAATAAAACCGCAGGCCCCGTCGTCTCAACAATGAAGACGCTGAGCGCGAAATTTTATCAAGCACCGTTGCCCGCGTACCGCGAACTAAGCCCAACATTTACAACGTTCATAAAACCGACGACGACGTAACGTCCAACTTTATGAATCCCTGAAAAGATAAAGACGCGACCGGTTGGGGACGTTTAAGACGGGGAAGCAGCGGGGACCATTAAAGAAAGCGGAAATGAGTTACCGTCGATGCAAGACGGCCATGAAAAGTCCGGCCAACTTCCACGAGCCCCTCATTTCGAGCACCTTCCCGGGGAGGGTCGAAAGTGCATTAGAGGACTGCTATGGTTTCATTGTTTTATAAGAACAGAGTAACTCGGTTCGCGGCGGCCGGCACCCTTCCACGGCCGCGGGAATCTGTTTGAGGAGAAGTTATCGGATTTACGCCCGTTTTTCGCGGCCGGGGCGACAGTATCTCGGGGCTGATCAAATTACAGAAAGTTGAATCGCAACAGGGGACTTTAAACGGGACCGGGGGAACCGCGGCAACGGCTCGCTCGTCTCCCTCTTCGGGGGATAACCCCGTTCCGCTGGTGAACGGGACACGGCAATTGCCGAGACGGCTCGATTAAGGGCAATCGACTCCTCGAAGGGCGAACTTTTCTACGGGGTGGTGTTCCTTCGCTTGACGAACACTGTTCAGCGCTTAAAACCCCTTCCAAGCGCATACACTTCCCTTATTTTAAATGGGACGGGATAAGGGCTAACGAGGGACACTCGCCAACTGACATTTTCATACTTTAATGACACCCGGGTTTTTGGTACTTTTTGCGAAAATAGTTGGCAGGTATTTTCGTTTGTGTGTGAATGTAGTCGTTAAAGTTGAAGTGCGATGTCAAGTTGAATCAATTTCTCGAAAACTATTCAGCATCGAGAATAATACACTTCTTTAAATAATGTATTGAAAATCGGCATGTTTTCGTAGATTTTTTTATAGAAAATGTTGATCCATTTTTATGTCACTTTGGATATGTAAAGTACCTACAGGGTAAAATATGAGATGCGGATGTTTTAGAATTTTTTATTTCTGCATTGTAAAAGTTATTGTCTTTAAAACTTGTCGGAATTCTGTGTAGGATGGGTTCTGAAAAGAGGCACTACAAATGAAGAGACAAGCATGAAAAATGGAGTACTTTCTCACTACCATCTTATCTAATTGTATGCAACTGGAAACGTTACACATTTTTGTTAACTTTATCATCTAGGAATATGAATTTGAATATCGAACTTTGCATGAATCCTTAGTTGAGGAATACTTTTGTAACAATTCTTCCTAAAATAAAACAGAATAAAAAATATACATTGTAAAGAAATACAGGGGAAGATATTAGCACTATAACTATCGACAATTAATGTATACCTATTTCTACCAGACCAGTCAAAGTGACTCGTTATTCATAAAGTACGTTATGCAAGAAAAATAAACCTTTATTCATATTTCTTTTTAGTTCTCATATTTTTCAAAAATATATACATAATATTATACTCATTTATACTACTTATTGTTAGAAATACACTTTTTTAATTTATTACCAAAATTAAAACCAGTGATATTGACTGTTTTGGTAGCTCTAGTGTTAAAAACCATTTATAATTAGAAAAATTATTGGAAGAAGAGAGAAAGAATATGAAATTTTGCATCTATTAATGGGATAGCATTTTCAGTTACATATAAAGTAATAAGTAATACTTGTTAAATATGAAAAATCCTGCAAAGTGACTCACTTTGTAACAAGGCTTTATACTGAAGCGCCTTTAATGAGGTCTTGCAATACGATCCGTTATGGAATTATTTTTAATATCGATATCGGAAAATGTATGGATATAGCTACAAGTTTTCCTTCAATGCAGCATTCCTAATCTTCTACATTCTCTTAGTTAACTTTAGTTATTTTCACCTTACAGTTCCGCGTTATACTTAAGAGGCATCACACACCTAGGACTAAAAAAACCATGGTAAATTTGGACAATTTCTTTTCACAGAAAATATTTCTTAATTTAAAAATCTTTATATAAACTTGCTCCTCTACCGTTAAATATCTATCTATAAATTACTATGAAACAAAATTTATGTAAAAAGAGTTTCTACAAAGTTATTATTCCTTTAAATATTCCACGGAAATACGGTATTCTACTCACAATGTCAAATATTTTCTCTTAAAATATATTACTTTGGAATCTTCTCTCAAATGTAAACGATTCAATGCACACATGCGCGCCCGCCACTTCGGAAGCGGTTGCCTCAAATCCCGCCCCCTAATTTATTCGCCGTGTGTCCGCCATTTCCGAATTCCCATGTTCCACGGAATTTGAACCGAAGAATCGACAGATGGTCTCCATCAAAATGCAAAAATCAGTTTTAACAAGGAGGTCTGAGCCTTGAGAACAACCCGCGGTCACCGAAGGATCCAGCCAACCTCGTATCCTTCCGTTTTCCACCGTTGCTTGTCTCCTGTGATGTATATCCCACGGAAGTGGAACGATTGGCGTTCCCTGCTCTGCGAATTGGTAGAGTTGTGTCGTATTCGATCACAGTCGCATAGCCAAGAATTTCGTTTCTCAAATGCAACAGATGGACGAATACTGTTACAATTAGGCAGTCCGAATTCATAGTAAAAGCAGAGAGAGAGAGAGAGAGAGAGAGCAATTACAAGAAATTGTTGACCTCGAGTGAAACTGACAAGGATTTCCTTTCTCATCGACAGAAGATGAATTAATGTCATCAAAATTCGATAGCATTGAATCATAGTAAAAACACAGAGATTGTAAAAAATCTGTTATCTTATATAAAATAAGTATGACATTTATATTAAAACATTTGTCAATTGAGTGAGTGCTTTGGCAGGGGATACACGGCTGTGCTGCACACGCCAACTGCCAACTGCAAACCATTATTTCACTTGGTGAATTTTTTTGGTGCGATGCGAAGACACGATACCATTTTTTCCAATTTTGTCGAAATTAATTTAGACCTCTTCAATGTTTATGAAACTGGGTTTAATGATCGCGCAAAATTAATACCGTTGTAATATCTATAATATTACACTTCTCCTCTTTTTCATTTCGATGTAAATCTGTTTAAACGACATTTTTTTTAAATTCCCAGATTCAAGGCTTGCAGTTAAACGAGGCGAGGTATTTTATTGCAAACAACGTTTCTTTATTTTTTTACTTCGACACACGCGCGTGCCCTGCAGAGTGGAAATTAAATGTAGCTTGAAATTCACCACGAAATCGGCTTATGTAAATATTATATTTTCATTAATTTCACATTCCGGGGTATTAAGAATCTCAAAATTACCTTTTTCAAAAAAAGGTACAAAAAAGAGCGCCAAGTATATAATCCCATCAAAAAGGATCCCATTTAAAAACATTGTCGTAAATTAATAGCTTTACAAAACTAATGATATACACCAATTGCGCCAATTATCGCAATGACTATTTATACAAACAAAAAAATGTATCAAATAATAGTAAACAGATATATTTTTATACAAATAAATATTTTAATACGAATAAATATTTTATTCAAAATAGTTGGCGCTGCTCTCGGAATTGGTGTTGCTAAACTGAATAAATATGTCTGAATCAATAAGTCTGGCCTTGTTTTATTTATTAACCAAGACACTTAACATTTTTTCAGAGAGCAGCGCCAACTATTTTGAATAAAATATTTATTCGTATTAAAATATTTATTTGTATAAAAATATATCTGTTTACTATTATTTGATACATTTTTTTGTTTGTATAAATAGTCATTGCGATAATTGGCGCAATTGGTGTATATCATTAGTTTTGTAAAGCTATTAATTTACGACAATGTTTTTAAATGGGATCCTTTTTGATGGGATTATATACTTGGCGCTCTTTTTTGTACCTTTTTTTGAAAAAGGTAATTTTGAGAGGATTTCACACATTTTGTAGTGTTATTGATGATTGGATAATTTTTTCACCCAGTCGAGGTTATTTTTTTTAATTAACAATATATTATATTGTCGTCCAAACTACGCACACCTGCAAAGCTACAAGACACTTGGATTGGTGGAATTGGTTTAAATTTGAGTTTTCAAATATGAAGCAAACATACAAGAAGCACACAGAGGATCGAAGCTGAATAAAAGTTTAATTAAAGTTTATTTAATATTATACTATATTACAATAAATTTTTTTTCTAACGTAGATCACACTGCATCATCTTGTGCTTCAGTTATCTGTAAATAAATATATAAAATCCACATTTTAGTTACAATATAACTTAGAAGTTTTAGAAGAAGGGTGGAATTTTCCTATAGTAAGCGTGGAGACTACATAATGTGTCCGAAGGAGGTGAGAGCGTATGGCAGAAACTCTTGTTGAAGGAAATTTAAATGCTAATGGTAATTTATCAAAAATGAACGAAGAGCTCCAATATATTTAACGCACAATTTATTGGTGTTGGAATAAAATTAATTTAATATGTTCATTAGTGAATTTAAATATTGGTAATGTGAAACTAATAAAATTAATGATTAGCGTGGGAACTACTGTAGATTTTAATAAAGTATTACAAATATCTTTCATAAAAGATTAGGAAGTATCGAGGGAGATGCATTTTCAGCGTACTTTTTTTACTAATGTAACTTACTTTACACTGCAAGCACTACGCCATAATTTTCTTAATTCTTAATGCTACGCTAATATGAAAAATTTTGTCAATTTACCTTATTTGGCAAATTTCCAGAAACTTGTGCGAAACAAGATGCTTCTCTGTCTATCTAACTAAATGTAAAAATAGTTTTGTTGTATAAAAACAATATATTATTTTATAGAAACTTGTGGGAAAGAAGATGCTTCTCCGTCAAACCTTCTCCGGACAACTTCCAAGTCTGTGCGTCCTCTCCGTTTCCATAAGCTCTGCATAAATAGTATATTAAAAAATTTTTGTGACTTACCTTGTTAATTGAGACAATAATTCAGTGTCCTCTATGGTGTAAAAACTCGTGTCACTTAAAAATTTTTAACTAGTTTCCTTATTTCACACTTGACAGGTTATAACTGTTTGACACTAGCTAGGTTATGTTTACCTCGACAGTTCTGCTCTCTGCTAGCTGTCACGTGACAACGATTTGTTACGCGATTGGCCGAAACCTTCAGCGAATCAGCGACGTGGATATTGGACATTTCCTCTCCCTTTCATGTTCCCCTCTTGCCCACACTTGACGATGACGATTCTTAATTCTTCAGAACATGAAATTCGGCAAATTGCTACTTTACATCAAAATATCTCAGCTCCTAAGGCACGTAGGAACAAAACGAAGACACTTTTCTTATGTAAATCAAACCCAATCTATCCATTAAGACCATTCAAAGTCTAATCGGATCAGCCGTTATTGAGATTCGATAATCTCAGGGTACTTGACAGCGCGGCGTGCCGTAATAGATACACTCTGTGTCTCGCGCTGCGCATATATCTATATATATACTTGGCGCGAGACACTACCGTGTCTCTTGATTTCAAATCCACTGAATCTCAATGCAGTTACTGATTGTACGGTTCCTACGCTTAAACTCTTCGGCTGAAATAAATCCTGCCGACTTAGCGAGGAGTTCCATGGATCTTATCGTTAGGGGGCTTCCAATACCCAAAATTCCTAAACACTGTGCTCCTTCTACAGTTTCGAAGCTCACCGGTAGCATTAATTCATTATGAGGAAATATAATCTATAATACAATACAAAAACAAGGAAAAAAAGTATAAGAAGAAAAGGTAAATTGTAAAATACTTGAAAATATCTAAAAGATTCTGTCTAAGAATAGACAGAAGGCAGCAGTAAGAATGGCACATGAATCTTCCTGCAAAAATAAGTCGACATTACATTTTCTTGGTTTAAATATCTATCCACTACACATGCATTTCACTTCTCACTAGTTCCACGTTTAAAACCAAATGTCTCGAAAAAGAAACTGTGTTTGAACAAGATTCTGCCGTACTTACTGCTGAATTTTACTAATTCTTCATCAGGTACGTCCGTACATGCGTAATTCTCAAAATCCACGTCCTAAAACAGAAACCGTCTGAGGAAAAAATTGCTGTCATAATTTCAAATTATTTCAGAGTTCAAAATCACCCCTTTCTTGTTCTACTACGAATTTTGCTCCACCCTGGAATAAAATGAAATATTAGTAAACAAAACTTTATTTTTAAAACTTAACTCACAAAGCACATCTCCTAACTGTTATGTAATGTCGCTCGCCAGTAAAAACAAAGTCTCCAATTGTTTAGTCATAGTTAATCAAGTAACCAATGAAAATCTTTTCCAAATCCAACAGGATCAGTTCCCCGAACTCCAAACATTATTTCCTCGTTTTAGTGTGCACTCGCTACTCTACATATTCTGAATCATCGTTTTTCTAACGCTCTCTATAGTCGCATCACCGCTATCCAAACAATAATCCCGATGAAGCCGTGGCTGGCGCAAGAATAATTCATCGGTGGAGCAATAAACCCCGGTGTCGCATTGCTGATAAGTTTCTTGCGTCCCTCCACATTTCTGCTTCTACGTACTTGCATGGCGCGCTGCACGCGCATCCAGGTGTGCCGAGAAGTATGTGGGTCAAGTTAATAGTGCATAGCACGGGGACGAGAGGTAGCGCGAGCATTCGTGACCTCGCGCGTCTAAAGACATCCGTTTTTAAAATATCGCGACCGGAAAGGAATAAGCACGGAACAGGCTGATTCTTTAGCCGACCGTTGCTCTTTTCGACGCACACTTTTGTTGAAAACCGTCTCCAGTGCTCGGCAAACGGGCGAGGTGTCGTCTGTGAATTTCAAGGGTTTGATACGTGCAGCTGAAGATGACGTACCGTTCCGCTGAAGTGTTCTGTATGCAATTGCAACGTGTTGCGGGGGAATCGGCGTGGCATGTGCCTTGGAAGTCGAGATGTTTTCGTAATCAAATGCATTCAACTGTGATATTATAATATTGTGCGGCGTATTATCATTTATGCAGGTTATTATATTACCTTGCATATTGGATGTCACACGGGGCGCACGCAGTGTCGTGTCAGAGAGTCTGAAAGACAGTTTAGATGTTTGTGAATGCGAAATATATGTGTGTGTTTCTTATTGGGAGATTAGATACTGTGGGTGGATTCGTATTAAGAAGGCGGTATTGGCAGAGTTCGATATGATTAGAGGATTATCTCACGTGATGCTACCTAAAGTTTGAAGCACTTGCTAGGGCTCAGGGGTGAGGTAGAGATTGTCCATTAATAAGGGAACTACGGGAAACAGCTTGGCCACTATCCTAGCACTATACGCGACGGGAAACTATATATCGAATGAACCTTCTCTTTTATAGTGTAGATAAAATTTAAATTGATCATTGAATTTTGGCTGCTCAAGATCAACGCACAATAATGACAACAAAAAGCTTCGCTATTTTTAGAAGAAGCTTGGGAGAGAATGCAGAGCATAGATTCTAAACTTGCTCAAGATTGTTGAGATTCTATTAAGGAGGTATACCACCGGTTTTTAGCATATTTTAATTTATTCAATTTTTATTCAACTTTAAAGCTGACCTGGTTCGGTGAAGGAAAAAATTCTTTGCAAAGCCGCCATTTCTTTATTTTTTACAATTATTAAAAATTGTATGGCATATTAAAGAAAATCTGTTTTTCTTTAAGTTGGCATAAGAATTTTTTTTTTCTTTTGTTCCAATCGCTTTCGGTACTGGGTGCCATACATGACCGTAAACAATGTCGTATAACCCCGTCATTTTGAAACTTAAAGTAATTAGTAGCGTATGAAAATAAAGTTCAAATGTTGCCTAACATCTCCTAAGAAGATTCCGATATTTCACTAAAAAATTGCCTGAGAAAACAAATTTCAAATTTACCCATCGTTTTTAGACCTAGTTGCATAATTTTCTGAATTTTCTCATTGCTACATTTATTGAATACCTACAGGATTTTGGATCAGGAGAAAATGCAATATACTAATTTCAAACAAAATAATTCACTTAACTCTACGAGTCACAGATACGTCTATTTTTCCAAGTCCTACGGATATCGGCCTACGTATATAATTTCAAATTGAAGTTCGGTGCGTGTGAGTTACATTTCGAGTGCAAAAAGTTAAGAAATATACCTACCACGGTTATGTAAGCCATCCCTGCGTCCTTCGATGCGAGCATACACTGTGGTCGAGTTCTAAATTGACGGGGAAACTGTAGATGGGAATTTCTGCTGGAGGACTGGAGTTATCGTCGACGGTGATAGGTACCTTTATTAATGCATGCTGGCTGGTTATTCGTCGGTGGTGCTATTTGCGTTCGGAGTTCTATGTGGCCTAACCGCGCACGTTTTGCGGGAATTTTTCAAACAACGTGCCGGAATATTCACGAAACACGTTTTGTTTGTGGTTACGCTCGGCACGTCGGTGAAAAACTAGTTGTCGGCTTATGCAGCTTTTGGAAAAGTTACTTTTCAGTGGGAATATTTTTGTTCCGATCAGTTTCGGTTGTTTCGCTGAATTGGAATGAATTTTATATCAGATAGTGAAAGGTGGTAGCTAAAACTTCGCGTTACTCCAAAATTTATTGAAATGTTTTATTAATATTACTAGGTATGTAATATACATATGTTCAAATATAATTATCTAAAATTATTGAAGATCGACATAAAATGCAACGAGTCGAGCAGTTAGCTTCAATAATAATTATAGAAAAATTACACCCATATTTACAATACTATAGAATATATTTTCCAGAACGAAATAACGTCTGCAGTAATTTTTAAATAATTCCATTGACTAAAAATCATCTCGACACCGGTTAATCATTCCCACAATAATTTCTTTGCTACCGTTTCGGTCTGTGGTGTTCATTTTATCAAAAAATATGTCTTTGTACCTCCAAAGAGCAACTCGTTACACGTGGCCAATTTTTTTCTTTCAAATGGCCGTTCGACGCACAGCAACTGTAAAGTGCAGATGAAGCGAAGGGAGCGAGGGTGAAGCGTGCAACGTTCACGATAAAGGCGCGTTCTAATAAAGCCGCGATCCTTAACGAATATAATTCCGTAGAAACGAGGAAAAAGGAATGGAATTCCGGCAACCGGTCGGAGTTATTTTGCAATTTTATCGGCTCGTTTTGTCCGGCCAATTGCTACGCTATAAAAAGAGCGTGAGACGAGTAAACAGAGTAAAAAGAGGAAGGCGAAAGGGGTGGGCGAAAGAGAGGCGGAGGACACGAAATTGGAAACGGCATGCGCGAAGCAAAATGGTGGCATCGGAAAAGCAATTGTTCGGATTAAATGCAGCAGTTTTTCCGCGGCCTTTTTCATATACAGATTTAATTTATTCCCGGGGCATAGTCTGTATGGGGCGCGTGATCGAATCGCGATTACTGTTGGCCGATCAGAAATTCGAAATATAGAATTAATTTCTCCGAGGCCATCGAGGGGCGATTCGAGTGTTAGATTCCCCCTCGATTAATTAAGCAAGTCATATTTTATGCTAAACAAATGGGAAAATGAATGTTGGCTAAAATGCAGTTCATTTATATTCAATGAATATAAAAGCTTTTCATAAAACTTTGTTCCTATTGAATGCTTCCGTTGAATTTTTGTTCGACGTAAGTTGTGAAATGTAGAAAATTAGTTTCCCTTTTAATAATAGATATATGATACTAATGGAATTATATTCAGCAGTACGTGTGATAATTAATTTCCTGGTAGAAAATGTATGAATGAAACGTAGCCTCCAAATTTGCCTATTGAGAAAACGAAACGGTTATATTATAATTGCACCTATACATCTATATATGTATTGTGTTTTCATAAATTTCTTCATATAATATTCTTTCGCTTCATATAACATACCATTCTTAACGAGGTAAACGGTGACTAAATTTAAAAAATTAAATAAAGTTTCTAAACAAATTTGTAGGTAAGTACGAAATTATGGTTATAAACAAATTCTGTTGAAAATAGTTTTCAGAATAATGTAGATATTACATAATACGCACAGCAATGTCTATCTGCAGAAAGTATAATTGATTTATGGGATTAAATAGAGTATCAAAGAGAAGTAAGGTAGAAAGGGGCAAGGGAAACAGGATTGTATATGGTCAGACGCACGGGAATCCAATATGACTGGAAACATACCTCCCTGCACCTTTCCACACGGACATTATTTTAAAAATGGTTTCCAATGAATGTTATCCAGATTGGTATGAACTTTAGAAACGTATATAAATTTTGCAGCAATTTCATTTCATTCACTTCCTCTCTGTGTATATAGTATGAAAAAGTTTACGTATCGTGGGATTATTAAGAAAATTATATTTTTTCATCAAGGTTATGTTATCTTTGTTTGTTCTTGTCTCTATTTTAGTTTAGTTTATGGTACACGGTTAGGCTTCGCAACAGTGTTACCACTGCATCCTCGCAATTTACTCTTATTGTCTATGCCATCTGTAAATATTCAGGTTTCTTTTTTGAGTAATGAAGAAGATTAATAATAATAAAAAATTAATTCACACACAGTTACTTAGAATATGTACTTCTTTGCTTCATATTAGACCTTCTAAACTATCTTCACTAGAAAACATTATTATTTACACCTTTGGATCACAATGAAGTGACAAAATATATCTTCTTCTTTCTTCTATCTTCTTCTTTCACAATTTTAATTACATCAGCAAGACTTATATACAGAGTGATAAAATTCCTTATGAGAATCGTGTGTTACGAAAAAGATTTCAATTTGCATTGAATTCTAATTCCGCAGATATTTCAGAAAAGAATTTATACAATCAAAAAACTGTCCGTGGAGCATAAACGTATGCTAGGAGATATGAAATATGTATGAGCAATTTTTAGTAAATGTTTCAATGAAATTCAACATATTACTACGTACTCCCTCGTTTCGTCGTCGATCAATATTTACAATTTACCAGTCATAAATAGTTAGTGCCCCCAGAAATTAAACGTTCATTTCTTCATACGAATCATCATTCACAATTTTCTAATTTCACTTTTAAAGATGTCAAACACTTACATCTCAAGGAACGGATTTCTCTTTTCAGAAATCAAGACTCTTGAAAACAATTGAGAAATCTTTCACAAACTTTAGGACCCATTTATTATCACACCCCTTTGCAGTTCCATAAATTTCCATTCTCTACGCTGTACCAAGTAAACTCCTCCCCCACGTCACTTCCTCGACACGAATTTCTCGCTACCGAAAACACTCTCTGACCGCGGCTTGATCGCGCGCAATAATTACTCCAAGGGTGCATTAAACAGTTGGACATCACGTTCCATTGCAGGCTGCAACCAATCCGAAATTTACCGCGATTTGTCTGCGGTTCCCTGCTACCAGCCGATTTAAATAAGCGTATTTTAATTTAATGACACCGATAAATTCGTCGTGGCATTATTAGAGTTATGTTTGCATTAACAAGCTGCCGCGGGGCGGACGATTTGTTACCGAAAATGGCCAGGTGTGCTACGTCACGTCGACCATGATCGTCAGAGAAACAGTAAAACTTTTTGTTGAAAATAAGTATTTATATAATACAGCGCTCGGTATTCGGGGCCATCTTTCTCTGTATGGCTGCACGTGCCGCGTTGTAATGCGGCAGTGTTATAAAAGTTGAAAGATTGTTGTAACAGTGCATTATTAACCCTTATATGGAATTTATAAAATTACACGGATAAGTTTTGGGCCAAATTGGTCAAGTATCATGTATTTACACGAAACGAGTACATATACAAAAATAAAACTTAGTTCATTTAATTATTACGGTTTAATATTTAAAGAACTTATTAAATTTCTAGAATAAAAGAATTTCAAGAAAAATTAAAAATTAAAAAGGATAAAAAATTTTAAGTTATTATTAATTATTGACGGTTGTTAGTTATTTAAAGATATGAAGGGGTTTCAGGTTAGGTTTCAGGTTAGGTCGCAAGTATATCACTAACGTTTTGGTCACATTTTGCACATTAAGTGGGCATGAGATACGTAAGCTTTTGAACGTAGATTACAGATTCTCAACAATGTAGAAAATATTTCAATTTTGAATATTAAACATATGCATGCGTGTCACCCTTTATCTCTAAAAGTAGAAGCAAAACTACTAAGTGAAAATTATTTGTAATATGAGGTACACGATTGTTGAAGAACGTCGGTTTATTTCAGCTGTAATAAAATAATTTCTAAGACCCCCCCGCCGCCATCCCCCGTTGCGAGCATTGAATCTGCAGCACAACAGACGTTTAATTAAGAATCCCCATGTTAAAATGCTGACCTGTCTATTCATTGTTCCCAAAATTGTACAGTGCATGCACTTGGTGTTCCCAATTTAGTTTCGCTCCTTAGAGATGCGTGGACATGTTCCCCGTGAATTTATGACTCAAAGGATCCTGTTCCAGCTTAATTTCAGGACAAATTAAAAGCGTCGCCAAAAAACGTGGCAAAACAGAAACGCTGGGATTACGTATTTAAAGGACGACATGCCTGAACCCTTTTGCGTCTCCGCACGCAAAGGAGAGAAGGCATTGTTCTCATGCGGAACTCCTATTTAACGGCAAAACCTGTTGCGAGATCCGTTCAAACGACGGGTAGCAGCAAAGAGTTAATTGTCTTTCGAGTGTGCGTCCGTAACGGCGAATGCCTGCTTCTCTAATTTGCGAATTTCCCAAGAAAAATTGAACATGAATGACGGAAGTCGGTTTCCACCCCCGTTCAAAGGCGAACGCAAGCCACAGTGAATCAAACTTGAAGCCTCGGAGTGAAGAGAAAGGCGTTTGTAATCAAAGAAAACTCCTTTTGAGCCTTCCTAGCAATTATAATGGATTATTCTGCTCGAAGGTTAAGGTGCATGCACAATAATATTCGCAGTTTCGTTTAACACACGTTTTATTATTTCCCTCGCTTTTCATCTTTTCTTCTTACAATTAGTTCTATTGCCTGTATTCATTGTTCGTCATTGCCGGATACAATGTAATTAGTTTTCTAATTTAACGAGTTCGTATTGCTTTCATACTTTCTTCAAACATTTATGACCTGAACAGAAGAATTTTTATAAGGAAGATTTGTATTGTAGTGGAGGGTTTTTTATTGTTAAAACGTAAATATCTTTTTTCTTAATTAGTTTGGACATTAGTCGATGGAATATTTATTGATTATATGACACCATACAGTATGCTTCCTTTCATATAGTTGAACTAACTTTACTACTCGACTTCGCCCAAAATTTAGATTTTGCTTTTATAAAAAAAATTTGTTCAGTTTTTTTTGTAAAAATAGTCACATTCATTTCGATTAGTCAGGCATAATGAGCTAAGGCACATTTCGTGATACCAGAGTTTATCGTTCAAAAGTATTTACACGATAGACAAACACACAAACATATAGAAGCTTTCTGCTTTATATATTGAGATGAGAAGTAAATAATTTTCAATTATCTTCCCCCATTTTATTATTACACTTCTATGCAAATAAAATACATCACAGAGGATCTGAATTATTTTCAAATGTTTTCCCTTAAATTAAGACAGATATGTATATACAATTAATTGAGACCTAAACTAATTTTATAAGTAACGTTCATGTACACACATGGAAATTGTTTAGTGAAGCTTTGAAAATATTCTACTTTAATTTCTTTAACTCGCGTTAAAATCCTCTATTAGTTTATGAATAATAAGCTACTAAAAATGCTTCGCGTCGAGAAAATCTATATATAATAATTTATTTACTATTTATTATTTCGAAAAATGATAAATTACAGTAGTATTTCATTCTTGCTATCATTCAATTTATTCCGTTATTTATACTGTTTACCGTACTTATTTTGAAATTCACGTGCACGTAAGTGGAACTTGCGGGACGAAATGGCTGTAACCTTTTCACGTCACCGGAAGCCATTCGAATTTCAGGAAGCACTAACGAGCTCATTAAGCAATCAAAACTCTTTAACGATCGCAAAGATGCCGAAACTTTACCAGGATCCTTAATCGACTTCTAGAACTGTATTATGCTCGCGTAAGCGTTCTTTATTTCTTGCTGAGAATGTACAAATATTTATATTCGCTTATGCAATCATCCAAGACCAAGGATAATGACCATTTAAATCTTTAAGCGAAATTCTGGGTCTTCCTGAACAATTAATGGCAATCAATTCCAAAGTAGAATGTCTAATATAGAATTCGACGAATACGTTTCCTGAAATAGAGTACTATTTACGATTTGAAAAAGACAACTAAGAGTTGTGCAAATCACTTCCCTCGTTACGACTTTTTTTTTATATTTTGATTATTTGGAGATGAATGTATACGGATGAAGATGAATACCTCTTCTTTATTTTATATTGAAAGAAAATGAAATCACTGAAAAATTATAAAAACTGTCAAAATTGCTTTAATTAGTTACATTAATTTTATTCATAAAACACTTTATCAAGCTTCTGATTTTCGTCTTTGTAGAACAATTTCAGTAAAGGCTTCGATAATAATGGTAAAAAAAATAGTGAAAAAAAATTTTGAATTTTAAGCAAGGAAATATTCATTTGAAGGACCAACAGATTGCCAGAAGGGCAGGAAATTCTCATGGAAATTAATGGAAATTATGTTTGCGACGAAGCTTAATGTAAATATATTTTATCATCCACCTACATAACTCAAGCGAGGAACGATGGAACTTTCTGACAGATCTAATATTTGTGACTTCCTAACTTTTGCAAATTCTGAATTTAAATACACGAAAATAGCGCCAGGTCATTAAGGAAGTGGAAAGTTAAAAACTCCTTAAATTAATAATTATTCAAACACCTCGTTATCGTTCATTCGTTTTCACAGTGTTTTCCAAACACTCGGCAAAGTTTCAGATGAAATTATCACGCGAGTTGCTAGCGAGATATTTTCGCAGCCTGCATTAATCTTGCGTGATTAATCTTCATGAGGAAAGAATAGAACGAGAATTCGATAACTGAGATAAACTTTCGAATTAAGTCTTGCAGAGTGCAGTTAAACTTACTTGTTTTAAAGAAAACATTGCATGGGGTTTATATCTTAGGAGAGTAAATGTTAAAAAGAGTATAAGTATTTGAGACAGTAGTGTTCATTTTTGAAATAGGAATCCACAGGATAATTTGGTATACATTAGAAACAGATTTAAGTTGTGGTAAGGAAAGGAAATGTAGCTTTTCAGTTCTAAAAATTAAGGTCATCTTCAGAACAAGAAACGTATTCAAAACTTAGCAAGTCCTTTCAAATATTTATATTCTCTTGAAAGTTCTTTCAAATATTATATATTCTTTTGAAAATTCTTTCAAATATTGTATAAGCTTTTGGAAGTTTTAGCAAACAATGCATATTCTTCTGGAATTCCTTTCAAACATTGTATATTCTTCTGAAATTCATATTAAATATTGTATATTTTATACAGCGTTACCATACATTCGAAACAAAGATATCTCGGTTGCTTTTGATGACTCAAGAAAATATCCATTGGAAAAATAAATTTGTACGCAAGTGAAGCGATGCAAAATATTTTTTTTCACGGGTCATATTTAACGCATCACGTAAAATAGAAATTTAACGCTGTGTTAGTATCATAACCAACAGTCCATCTTATAAATCCACCTTTCATCGCCAAAATAGTGCAATTTACCCTCGAGAAAGTAAACAGCATCCCATCTTCCTATTTACAATTTCATGCATTTTTCTAAGAGGGCTGATAAACGAAAAGGAACACCTCCCAAGTGATATCCATACGGAACGAGGGAAAAGCCAACAGGCTTCTTTCGAAACGATCAAGTTACGGAGCTGCCTACTCCTGACATTTTGCTCGCTTAACTTCGTTTCGTGACATCCTCGAGAGGACTCGTCTAAATTAAACTTTCTTTAACGGTGCTTCCGGGGCGACAAGGACGCTCCGAAACGAATGCCAGTTTAGCTTCGAAACGCATTCCACGGTTGCCAGTGCCCTGTTTCGAAAACTTGAAGGGATGGTGGGCTTTATGCGAAAAATTCATATCAATAAAACAACAGTTTATCTGGGAAATATATCTAAAGCTCGGAATAACATATTCGGATACATAAAACAGATAACCCCCATAATGAAAAATAATATTATTTCTACTTTAATTGGAATAAACTGAGCCTTTCCTCTATTTTTTTTTCACTTTCATTTAGATTTTCCATTACCCCTCGTTATTAATTTAAATGGCTTCGAATTTCATTCAATGACAATGGAGTTGAAAGAATAACAATTTTTTTGAGATACAAAATTTCTCACGATAGTATCCTGGCCTATCGTTATCGATGCGGAATATTTATTCGGTTTAATGGAAACAGATTCTGCTTGCCCTTCAGTTGCATTCGGTATTCAATAAGGGCAGACTGTTGTTGCCAGATTTTCTGGTGGTATAGTATATCTTAGAAATACGAGAAGGTTACTGTACGTTTCATGAAGATAGTGGTGTAGCGTTACATGTTATCGCTCTCGACCATGATGTACATTAAGTAATAGGGATAATACCGCCCGTGCACTAAAATTGATCGGTCATGATCTGAATTAGTACCTAAACGTATTTAGGAAGACATACTGTAATTGTACCGTTATGTGAAGAATATCTACTAGAAATTAATGATGTACTTAAGGACTGTAATTAATTCAAATATCTTTCGTAATTAAAATAGCGTTTTCTTTTTAGCACTATGCGTGTTCTTAGTACCGCCTACGCCTACCCTCAGAATTTCCTAATACCGCCGAGAGACAAACTAATCCTAATAAAATACCTAATTGATAAAAACATTTATGTAGCAAGAAATAATAAAAGCACTGTGAAAATAAATTTCAAATATGATATCTAAATGAAATAATCAATATTTCTTGAGTAGGCGATATTAATACACTATTTCAGCATCCGATTTTTGCATGTCTTATGTTTTTTGTGTCCTAATTAAAAATTTGTAAATTTCAACGATTATAACTTATTTTACATCGAACGTGAATAATTTTTCTCTTACTTTGAGACAAATTGCATACAAAAATATAAATTATTATTCAATTAACAGCGATTTAACTTTTGGCAGACAATATTACGTGCTGTTACCCTAACTCTTTATAAGAAATAGTTGAGATATCTACTATTTGGTGTATAAGAGTCTATTTAAAAGCTAATAATTCTATGAAATAATTGTGTGCAAAGAGATATGATCAACCTCGTAAATAAAATAATAAAATAAGCTTCCTACATTCCCCAAAGCACGTATCAGTAAGCCAACGATTAAGGTGCAAATCCACGATGAGATTTTACATGAGACTTTTCTATCACGAGACAAACATCTCAGCAGCAACTAAATGTAAATAATGGAAATAGTTGCGAGAAGTGAGAATTTTGAAAATAAATCATGAAACTTGTCTCGAGAGAATTTAGTTTTATGGAACGAATGACAAATAATTAAAAAGTATTGAAATAATTGTCTCACTCGGTTAAGTTGAGACACGAGTTTGAGATACGATATTTTTGTCTCATCTTGAATTTGCACCTTAACAGTACGAAACAATAAAAAAAACTCGTTTCTTAACAATTCATCCCAGTATACTAAAGTACAAAACAGTTATCAATGCTCGTAACCACCTTCGTGAGGTACTTAGAATCTGCAGTACATTATACATATAGAGATGCTGACTGGCACATTAATCACATTGAGAACCCTGCTGGAGGGAAAAATAAACTACGAATGGCTGGGAATGAGACGCGCGACTTGAAACGAAACAAACGCCATTCCCCTTTGGAAATCTTGTTCTGGGTCAACGGACCCGCGATGTAACATCACGTCGCGAGATTAGCAATGCAAATGCTTTGGCCCATTTTACAGATGGGCAGCCTGTGTAAGCCGCGTAAGCCAGAGCGAAGTCGCTGCAGCCGCACGTGCAAACGTAGTTAATGTTCCGATTTCGAGGCGGGTCTAAACCACTGACATAATATGGCGGGGGTAAACACTCTGTCGAAATTCCGGAACATTCTAAACAGCATTAGACGGCCCGTCGTGCGTTATTAACTTCGTTACGAAAGAAGAATCAGCGGCCAGGTTCCGTGGGCAACTTCCTCAGTCCGCCCCGTCTCTATATTCTGCGCTGCAATTGAATCAATTCAATCCCAGCAGCCACCCTGCGTCCTGAAATGGCGTAACAATATGTTATGTCAGCTCGAATTGGTGAAAATGCAGTTTTCACTTTCGCGTTTTGTCTTCCGTTTCCCGGAAGAAAATCTTGTTCCGCCTTATACATCGCGTCCTCAAAGTTTGTACTTTGGGTTTCGGGGCATAGGTTTAGGGAATAAAAATTGAAGCAAGGAGATACACTGCTGTTCATAAGTATTAAGACACTTATCTGTCTGGTGTAATTGTAAAAAAAAATTGAGTATGTATTTCAAAGAAATGCTAACAATTTCGACTATCAAGATATTGAATAGGAAGAAGCCACAAGGTGGTTACTTACCTTCATTAAGACGGAAAACAGCGTAAGCACGGTTAATAGGAAAACAAATTTTTCTTTGACTGAACAAGGAATTACTTCTCTGCTTCGACGGCTGTCATAAAATGGTTAATAACTATAAAATCGGCACTTAAAGAACTCGTTTCAGAGGAAGCAGGCCATTCTGTCTTAAATACTCCATAAGGAAATGGCGGAAAACTCTTCGCTGCTTACCTCATTACTCGAGCTCAATTAAACTTGCGTAAATCGTTTCGATCGTGCGACGCCGACAATTCAGCCTCGAAAGTGGTCATAGAGAACCGACGTGAACTATTTTAGTAGAAGCGATCCTGAGCTATATGCCTCAAATTAACTTAGAAAACAACATTTATACCAATGTCGGCCAAGAACTAGAAAATTTAAATAAAAATGGTAGAAAATAAAATGTTTTCTGATTTATCAAGATTATTGTGACATCTTCTAGAGGAAATTCGAAAGACTTTAATTACAGATTTTTAGGATAATATATCAGAGAAGTATTCTTTATGTGACAACCAAATTTTGAAATTGATTAGTATTTAAATCTTGGCATAATCGCACTGAATTAATTTCTACTTGGAAGATGGTTAAATACTGGTGAAGTATGTTTGTTTTGTATGTATGTTTTTCGATTTTAGATAACCTGGTTCCAAATAGCAGTGCTCACCGAAAAACCAAATTTTTAAAAAAGCTTCTTGGATTTCTTCGGTTGTTTCTTTATTATAAACGTAAATATTTTTCTACGAAAAAATTACCAAAGGTGCTTTAAATGCTGCTCTCTTAAGTGCAAAAAGTTCTGTAAAAATATATGCTTCCGCTTTTTAAAAAAAATTCACAAACATTCGCCTCTTTTCGGCTGCCTGACTAAATATAACCCTTTAAACGATTTAAGGACGATAAAGAAATTACACATTAATAATTATTTTTAAATCGCTATGAATTTTCGTAGATCTTTATTAAACGAAACAAGACATTGCGACCTTTTAAAGTTAAAATGGAGGATCTTCTGGTCTTTAGAACATCAGCAGTTAAGACTCCTGCAATATGTTGCCTAAGCATTCAAAACTATTAAAGAATAATTAATCATTATTATTTACTATAATTTTTCGTACATATTGAATATTCAAAATTCCCGTGTAGTTGCGAATGCGATTCTGTTTTTCGTGAAACATCGATTTTCTTGGCGAGTATCCCTAAATTTCAAGATAAAATCGATTGATGTTATTCTAGCCGGTATTTCTGGCCTCTTCCAAGGGTCTCCTAATTGCCTCATTCGCTGAACATCAATGGCTTTAAAAGGAAAGGGGCATTCACCGACAAGCTGTGACCTAATTAGGAGGGACGGAACGATATTCAGCCCGTTGCCGTGCCACGAAAGCGCGAAACTTGAAATTTTTCAACGTGAAAGCGTCGAGGAGGGTGGCTCAGATTTCGCCACGCACCACACGCTAGTCTTCCCGCCGACATTTCTTCTGTGCAATTTGGTTAACGTTGCATCTTTTAATGCTGCCCAGAGATACGCAGCATTTCTCCGACGTCCAGAATTAAATTAGGAAATATCTGTCGAGCGACTTCCCTCCTGGTTAAGTAACGACGTTACGTTTTCTTCTATAACCAGCTTACGCGCCGTAACTGCGTTTCCTTCATTTTTACATCACCTCAAGGCTGGGGAAGAGACAGTCGCGTTGTTATATCTTAGTATTCTTTTTCTATTATAATTATCCGGGAAAATGTGGTATTTAGTGTGCTGGATAAACATATTTTTGCCCTTATTTGACTCAATACTTCGTTGTGAATTTCTAAATTCGAATTTTGTTGTAACAGTAAAAGTGATCATTGCAGTACTGATTAATTTTGCAATTGCTTAAAGTGTGTATGATTTTTTATTAATACAGGGTATATGGTAGGTAATTTATAGGGGAAGTAGTGAGTTCCTTGACAAATTTTAACATTAGAGGTGCAATGTTTTGTCAATAAACGGTGTGATTTACTAGCATGTGAAGCATTTGTTCGTTGATTTTATAAAAAAATGTGTGTCTGTATAACTTGTCTTGTGCAGCTTACAAACTTTACTGTTCCCAACGTTTTAAGGCCCCCTTAAATATTTCTCTAATGAGAAAAGGAGTCCACACTCTTAGAAATTATGAAAAATTTTGCGTTTTTCGTTTCAGATGACTACGACAGCTATAATCATGATCGCCAGCAACAAACTGTTTCTTTCAAACCCCTTTTCTTACTATTGACACTGTAACTTTGAACAAAATTATTATTATCACATAAAAAAAATTGAGCATTCGAATGTCAATTAATAAACGTGCCAAGTTTGGAATCATAATATTCAACACTTTTCTTTTAAAGAATTCTCAAAAATTTGCCTTATTTTCCGAGCATGTAACTAGGGAGACCCTTAACTTCCGAAAACCAAAACGCAGAGTGACATCCAACACAACGACGGGCACGATAGCAATTAAAATTACTCTGACATAATCGTAATTGATTTCACAGAGTCCCGAGCAATTATTGAAAAGAAAGAAAATTAATTTCAATCATACTCCAGTTGACATTTCAACGAAATCAAATCTCCATTAAATTTAAATTCACCTCTTTAAAGTTACACATAACATATCAAGTGATGTGTTTATCAGAAATTAGAATGTTCCCACAAGAACGCCCTATTCAGAAATTCTGCAACCAATGTGGTATGTAAAACATTTTACAAAATTGAAATTATACATCGCGTACACGACTGACTGCACATCGTGTAATAGGTATGGCCGAGTTCTTTCAATTCCCTGGAACCCAATGGAATCGCGTGTCGATCGTTCTGGTAATTATCGAAATGAAAATAGGATGGCACGGATGGTAATTCATCGTGGCGTAGTGATCGAGCACTGGACGCCTTTTAGCGCGGCCGCAAATGTCCGAAATTCACGTTATGGAGCGGCCGATGAATAATCACGTCGTTAACCGATAATCGGGCCAGCAGTCGTTTCTCACGATTAGCAAGTAATTTCGCGACAACCCCGTGGCGACGCCATTGTTCAGCGATCCCTAGGAAAGCCCGTCGAGACCGTTTCGGCAAAGTCGATCGCGCGGGAGGAGAATTCATTTCGCTGTTGGGCGAAGTTTGCGCTCCCAGGAATTCGGTGAATTTGAGAGGAAGAACGTCGTCTTCGCGAGACGGCGGTAAATTGGTGAGACAAAATGGGGGCAATGATGGCAAATATTGACCAGCGAACGCCGTGTTGCGTTCGAGGCTGCGGTTTAGGACGTGTCTGACCAGTTATCGAGTGATACCACTGCTGACGAAGTTTCAGCATAGCACGGACACTCTTTGCTTTCGTGTGACACAGGCTGCGCGTGATTTTTAGATAAATATGCTACTGAAATTTATAAAATAAATTACTCCGGGCTAGAATTTTTGTATGCTGAAAGAATACGAGATGTGGGAATGATACAAAAATTATAATCGAAACTAATTATTGATTAGAAATTAATTTTAATTTTATTTATTATTCGAAACGAATTTTTGACTACTGAAGAAATGCTGAATGCCTTTGGTCTATCAGGAGACAGTTGTATAAAGGTATTATTAATTTCTACCTATACAATGAACCTTTGTAATTGTATGTGTAGCTAAAAACTCTACCATCATTATAAAGCACTCAACATTATCATGTATTTAACAAAATATCGAATTCTAATTATTTGTAAATAGATGATTAACAGAAGATACCATATTGTTTTAATTTGAAGTAAAATTCAATTAATGTTTGAATGTAATATTAACCTTAATCATTATCATAATACGAAATTTCAGTTCCGGGGAATAAAGCTCATTTCATTTGTGAAATGAATTCATTTAAATTAATTGAAACTTTGATCACAGTTTCGTTGAGATTGTTTATTTCCTGCGTCTCAGATTAGTTGGAATTTTCCTTTAATATTGATATCGCGGTGTTTGGGTTAACTTGACCTACATGAATTCGTAACAGGATGATTATACATAGGCAGAAATCCCCACTATTATATGACCTATTTGTGCGATGAATCACTGAGGTATTTGGGAATGAATCATTAATTGGTATCAACAGTCAGTTGATTAATATATAAATATGTGACGTTACTGTTATACTCCGCATTTGCCAGCCTCGGTAAACATGCGTTTAATATTTACGAAACCTTGATATTTATTGCATGCAATGTGTGTTAAACATTCGTCAAATCCTAATCGCTGTAATTTCTGTGTTAACTTTACACGCATGCCGCTGGTTTATACGATTTATGTTAATCTTTTATGATTTATGATGTCACAATATGTGCCTTTTAATGTCTTCTGTCACTGAAATGAGTGTATTTTGGTTCCTGTATGACTGAAATATTTGCAGAGAGATATGGTTTGGAATTTTGCATAGAGTCTGATTTTTTTTGTAAATAAGTACTTATACGTGTACCTACTTTTGGTATTCTGTATTTGCTCATCACAAATATAAAAATAATACTGGGTTTACTGCCGTCCATTTTTTAGATTTATTTATTATAACCAAACTGCTAGAAATATTTTTCTACGTGCTTCTATATTTGATCCCCTTCAGCCACGTATTTTCAATGTTACGCGATCCGCTTTTATTTCTGCCATGCACAAAACATGTTACTGGAATATTGAAGCGATTTTTATGTATCTTCAAACATTTCGAACAGTTTTTATATCTACCTGTTGATACGAAATTTTTGTCTAGTGTCATTGTACTATAGTTTATTGAACAGTCAATAAGCTTGAAAAAGTCATATAGGAAATAGAAGTAGTCTTTGTGATTTCCATGTACCGCGATTGTTACCATGAATATATATTTGACTTCCTTTTAATTAATCGCACGATAATTATTGTACGCCGTGCTTAATTGAGACGAAACCAAACTGTATTTACGATAAAAATAGTATATGATTTGCAGCTCGATGGGAGGTTTATAATTTATTTCCAGCTATTAATAATCGTTAATGATAAAACCAAAATATGTTTCTGATAAAAGTGACGTCAATTTTGTAAGGCGATGGGAGGTTTATAATTAATTTAAAATTGCTTCTGATTTCATAAATGTTAATAATCGTTCAGGAATAAACGAAAATATAACTATGTTAAAATTATAATTATAATTAATTCAGAATTGTTTCTTCTTGCATAATTATTAATAATTGTTTACGATAAAATCAAAATATATTTACGATAAAAGTGGTATTGGTGTTACAAAGCAACGATGATTAACACTTATGATTAATTATGCTTCATATCTCGTTCTCGTACTTATTAATTGGTTAAGATGTGGCTTTACATTTGGAAATGTTCATGGTAACGTGTACGGCATTTCGTTGCATCAAACCTTCTCCTGTAATTCCTGGATCTCCATAGTTCGAAAGTTTAGCATTTACTGAAACTTCAACAAATATCGGCGCTATCCACGTTCTCCGAACTTACGTGGGTGTACGGAACGTGAAGATCCTGCGGTTTGATTAAACTTTAACGGTAGAAGTATGAATAAATCGTACTAGAGCTCACCGTCAGACTGTAGAAACGCGAAATATATTCGGCACACTATTGCTTTTATCATTTATTTAATGATATTTATAATTAAAAAATAGATAAAAAATTTTGTTGCTGATAATGCTTGAGTATCGTGAAAATTCTCCGCACCGCTAGAAGTAATAACACTGAAAAGTTATTGAAGATTTAGCTTAAAGTAATTTATGCAAAGTACGAAGGAATACAGTTTGATTGAATTGAATCTGCTCGGAATATTTCCATTTAATTTTCTCATATAACTAATGTGCAATATGGCATGGAATTTTTTAAGAAAATTATAGAAATTTTTCAGAAACGATTAATTAGCATCTTTGACATTATTAAATTATTAATTATAAACTTATATTTGCTCTCATATTGCCAAGTCTATTTATTTTCTTCTTTCGAACATAAACAACGAATGGCTTTCTGCAATCCCTATAAATATTTATCAGAAGAATCGTGACTCACAGATTTGTTCACACAAATTAAGATATAAATAACTAATTATGAAAGTCGCTGCCTTGTTTTCGCTTCTTGGTGTCTACACTGGCGTCACTCGATCCATAAATTCATGACGAGAAATAAGACTAAAGGCATAGCGTTCAAAGACACGTGAGGAAATTTGCGACTAATTGTATTTCCACCTCGAAACGAATTTTGCGGGAACAAACTGTTACGCAACTGCGTGTAATGGCTGTTCCCCGAGCCAGGCGAAATATCAGGGAATTAATTCGATGACTGCACGCGTGTTCCCTCCGCCTTTGAGGCTGTTTCACTCTTGAAACACGCGTCATGCATATTCTATCAACGACCCTGCACCGAAACCGCACGGCAGCCTTGCGGTAATGTTATCCTGGGAGCCTCTCAGATTCATACAGGCCACGGCGAATGCGTACTTTGGATCGAAGATTTAGAAAAACGATAAAGCGACCATGACCGCAACAGAGCTGCTGCCACGCCTTTGATCTAACCAGAACGCGGGCGCAGCTCTCCTTTCCGCGTTCTTTTCTTCGTGCTTCGTTATTCCACCCCCTCACTGAGATATCTTCTGCGAAACGTAGATATTGGAAATCAAGGACAGACAGACGTAGCAACGACGTTTTCTTAATTTCATTAGTAGCAAATAAAAACAAATACATCATCCCATTTAAAAAACTTCGGAATTTCGGAAAATATGACCTTGAGAAAACAATCTTCTGCGTCACATTAATTGCCCCTCTGAAGTAAAAATTTTTTCCCTTAAACATTTTCTCGTATCATTAAAAACAACGAAAATATTTTAGGTTTAAATGTTAAGTGACTCACCCTGTATAAGTTCAAGGGAAGTTTTCAACATGTTGCTTATATGGCGAAGTAAAAATTGTAAGGTTATATTGATTATACGATTCTATGGAATCTAGCAATACAGGATGTTAAAGAAAGTGGTCAAGTTTTATATGATAGATACACTTAATTTCTGTTTATACACGATTTTAATTTAAGTCGATCTAGAAGAAATATGTGCCTATAAGCACATCATTTACATTGAATCGAATAAAAATCGCTTTTTATCCAGAATCACAGCCTGCTCAGAATTTATATTGTCTTAAAAATGGAACTGATAGCGAAAGAAGAAAATATTAGTATTATTAAGGGTGGCAACTCGTTATATCTGCGAAGCTAGATAAAAATAAATTGCACGAGCATTATTTTCTACCTTCAATCCCTTTCTCTAAGCGTGTTTCTTTCCCCCTGACCGGAAGTAACAGATAAATCCACTTACCTCTTTATCGCCCAACTGATAAACTCTGCAATGGAGAAACGCAGTCTGGCCAACCGCGGTCGTCACGTGGCGTGTAACGTTCGTCTCGAATGTTGGTGTATTAGTGACGTTATGATTGCCGAAAACATTTCCTCCAATCAGCTTCTGCTCCCGAGCAAAGGTACCTAACAGAAAAAAAATCGAGCAAATTAAGCCTTGGAGAAACCATTGTACCATTCGAATGGAAAGTAATCGAATCAATTGACTGAAAGGGAGGAGTGAAGAATGCAAATGGAGCAACGAAGCAGAATTTTAAGTTTCGTGGAAGAATTGTATTATTTGATTAGAAACATTTAAATTAATTGCTTACGATTGATATATAATGGAGAATATGAATAAACTTTATATAACATTTTTATAAAATTGAAATGGTATGACAGGTTACAAGAATTAGTAAATTTATAAATTCATTTGGTTTGAAATACTTAATAGTAATAATAACGATTCTGAATGTAGAAGGTTTGGGTTTAGAAACAATTAATAGGTACAGTTTATGTTCATAGTTTGAAGCTTATACTTTTTCATTGTTAATAATAATATTATGGATTTAATTTTATATTCATTTAGTGGAGTTGCAAATGTAGAATATTTTACAGACAGTGGTAAAAGCAAGGTTCTTCATAGACGAGGAATAATTCCTAAACAAGTATAAAAAGCATTAAAATTGTAGAGTTCGTCGAAACAGTATCCTGGAAATTGTTTGCAGACCTTGTTTCAATAATTAAAGAGAAAATGTTTAAACGTATGCACACTTCGAAAGACCTATTTAATTTCCTAATATCAGAAATACCTTTCTGTACTTAATAAATCCAATATTTTTAACTCTTTCAAATCCTAAAGTACTGCTTTCGAAGATAGAATGATAGTTACCACAAAGATCACAATTATACCTTTGAAAACAAAATACAAAATTCTTTACAGTGACTTCATTACCCATCTCAAATTGTTCAACTACCTCCTTTTTATTTATTTAAAACAAATAATACTTCCCTCATAATATTCCAATTTACATCCAAAATGAATTCTAACAATTTCTTATCACAACACCGGCGATTATTAAGTTCTTGCATATACGTACATACTCGATGTCGATTGTCCAATTCGAAGTTTGGCAATCGATGATCTTATCGTTGGCACAGAACTCCCCCAATTCATTGATACAGTGAATACACCATGCATAATCTCCCTCTAATTGTATGCCAAGCATGATTCAATAACTCCATTCGAAATCCTGTGGCTGACGTCAACGTCACAATTAACACCTGAGGCCCCGTTGTCCGTGCGGTCATGATAGTCTTTTATGGTGGCCAGTGTTATGGGATCAGGTCGACAAGGAATCAGCATGACGTATTGTGATTTCTATTGGCTATTGTTGGCGTTATCAAGAGAAATAGCGGTTTCCAATGACAGCTGTCGATGTCTACTTCGTTATTGATTGTCGACGCTTGAACTAGATAACCATGGGAGTTTCTGCCTAACCATGACCTCAGATCATTAACGACTGATTAATCTAAGCTGTTGATATCGACTCCGGATATCTTGATACAGTACCAAGCTCCATTGTTGAGTTTACAATGGTTTTGTTTGTTGTGACAATGTATGGCCATGACACCTGCTTCTGTACGATACGGCTATACACTCATCAACCGATTAAATGCATTTATGAAGGTCGATTTAAGTACGAATTGTAAGATCTTGCTTCCTTTGATTGATCTTGAATTATAAGATTTTTTTCTTTGGTTGATCTTGAACTACAAGATTTTTTCTTTGATCTTGAATTATAAGAGCTTTCTTTCTTTAGTTGGTCTTGAATTATAAGATTGTTCTTCCTTCAATTGATCTTTAATAAATTATAAGATTGTTCTTTCTTTAATTGATCTTGAATTACAAGATTTTCCTTTCTTCCATTGATTTCTCAGAAACTTGTGAACTATTAGGTGCTGGTATTTATTATGTAAATTATAGGCACTCAATGGATAAATATGAAAATACTTTATTCATTCCACGAAGACGCGACTGAGGATTGAGGAGCCAAAGTTAATTCACGTATGTGAGCTAATTAAAAGTGTTTTTCACATAGTGTTGCTTGGATTGTGAAATGACTGTGAAATGATGCTGTGCATCTTATTTGAAAATAACTTCGTATATTTCAGTACCTACTGGAAAATGGAAATGAAGCCAAGAATATATATTATGCTTGAGATGTACTGTGGATCAGTATGATATTTTGATATAAGGTGATACCTGACATATTTCTAATTCAATTGAAAGATATGGTGTTTTTAATTGATAAATGTACGTTCGATTTACTAAAGTAGCCCGCAATAAGACTGATTCTGTAGACCGAATAAAGCCTACTGATAAAAAAAACATTCAAATAAAGTAAAGAAATTGGTGATTACATTAGTGAAGTATATTTTCAGCATAAAGCTATAAAAAATCCTAGTTTCTAAAATGTCACATCTGAATGGCCACGTTCGTTGTTTTCGTGAACTTTCTGTTGCCTCATAATAAATAGATTGATTTTAGAGATTGATTCACTCTTTATTGATGCAACAAATTTGGTTTATACATTTTTGTTTGAATCGACAATACTTTGGACCCACGTTTTTAGAAGCCTTAACTGGTGTGCAGCAGGGAAAAGCTTATATAACCCAAAGCCTTCACTCCTGTCGAACAACTACTTAGGTCCATAAACCTAATTAGATAGTCCAGCATTCTGACGATAGAAAATAGCAGCAAGCCTGTTAAGTAGACGCTTGAAGGCCTGCACATTACCTACAGTCTTTTTGAAATTATTCCACCCGACGACAGAATACTGTAGTCGCAAATTTCTGCGTTGATAGTCGAAATTTCCATCGAGACAAGCTTCTTGTCGACATCCACGCGTCAAAGCGTGAGAACAGAGAGGAACAATGAAAGTTCCGTTTTACCAGATCCCGGCGACAAAGCATCGAACTTGATTTTACGTTGCACGTGTAATAGGCTTAATGCATCCCTAAATTAGATTAATTATGAGGACCGGTTACAGGATGTAAAAGCCCTATTTGCGAGCAGCTGCTGAAAACTATTTCGCGAAAGTGTGAATATTATTTTTGAACTCGACGAACATCTTGTTATTGTTGGCATTGGCGTGATTTAATGTGGAATTTTATTGATTAATTAGTGATTCGTTTCAAGCTCGCGTTTATTTCGCAAACCAGCTCCATGGGAGCATTAATTAAATTAAACTAGCATACTTGACGATATTTCTGAATTTTATCTTGTATCTTTTAATTCTGTACTGTAGCAACAGTAACTATTTAGAAATTAAACAGAAATTTTGCATCTAATAAGGGGTTTCTGAATTAATTAATCAACCACTACATTTAATTGTACATGGGATACCACTTTTCTCTATAGTATAAATTTAATTAAGCGAAACGAAAACACCTGGTCACCTAAATTGACTGAAATACTATCCTCTCAATACCTTCTACATAAGTAGTGGTGCATGGCAAAAAGTAGGAGTCACATCTAACTTAATTCATAGTCATGAAAGTGCTCTTAAGCACTCAGTTTATTTTGCTATGCCTTTACCAAAACATCAATTTAATTTAAAGACCTAGAAGCCTACAATCTACCTTCGAGGATTTGAGCTTAATGGTGAATTGGGACACTCACCCCCATTTCCTTAAAAAATTACCCCTGTTACATTTTCCTCTTAAAAGATATCTACTAATATCTTCAACCGAACATCAATTTAATATAAAATCCGAAGAGCTCTAAATATAATATCAATTTCCCTTGCACACATAAATTCGCTTCCCTCCATTACGAAAGCAAATCATATTCAGCAACCACTCATCTCGCAAACACTGTTATTTAAGAACCATGTCAACGTCCTCGAATTTAAAATCTAACCAGAAATTATACACCTGACTCTCGCAGCACTCGTGTTCCAATTACTTGTAGTATCCACTTGAAAACAGAACAATTGGTTATGCCATCCAATGTCGGAGCACCCCCGAAACGGGGCGTGTTAATTTCTGACGAGGCAGTATCGATACCAACGCGCACGCCATACCCACGATCCCCTCCAGTCAGGATTTATCGTCTGTCGGAGATTAAAGTTTCAATTCGCAAAAGCTCGTGATCCCGCGCATATTTCCGCGCGAACTTTCGCGGTTAAACGGTCGAGCTCCGTGATTTGAATAAGATTTGAATTTTCCACGGTAGGATTCGAAGTTCAGAGGCTGGGACTCGCGCACGGACGAGTTGTATCATCCCCCCTGGCGTTGCGGGTTAAATTCAATAATGCCGGGGGTTTCTTAGACGAATCTAAATACGGAAGCTGGGCCGTCGAGGCTGCGGTTCCATAAACAAATTAAATCGCATTCCCGCTCTGTTTCCTCCATGATAATCTTCTTAATCTCGGTACTCGTTGATTTTTCAACGGTGCTTCAATTGTTCGAGGCGAACTCTGCTCGACTCTTCCCTCTACCGCGCGGTAAGTCGGTCGGGGAGGGAATGAGAACAAGGCGAAAGAAGAAAACGGGGCATAGGGTGGGAAGTTTATCCCCCTACCCCTGGCCTCGTGGATCTCGTTTCGTTTATTAATTTCGGAATTGTAACGGAGAGCAGGCGAGTGAGGCGGAATACTTGCAGATTGCATCCGGCTTACACAATTATACACCGTTGTTTATCTGTCGAAGACTAGTATTTTGTTCTCGGGAGTATACTCCCTTAAGAATCGTGCGTTGAATTGTATCTTTAACCCTGTAGCTACTGCATGTTTTAAATGAAAGTTTCAGTTTGGCTATTAAATTAAAAATGCAAGATGGGTGACATGCAGAATTAAATCTACAGAGTATTTCGTAATGGCTTTGGCAATATAAAGTGCGACGATTCCACAGGAAAAAATAAATACGAAATCTGGAGTAAAATTCAATCTTGCAAACCTTCCTTTCCGAGAAAATCGATCGTGAAATAAAAATCAGCAGAATTGATCAATACCTTAAACATTATACAGAAATAAGTCGAAATTGCGGAGCAACTATTTTTCCTGCGGAAAAATCGATTTTGAAGTAGAACCGAGTCTTGCTGAGGTGTACGCCTACTTGATTGAACACTTAAGGGGGTAGACACGGGCAATGCAGTGCCCTGTATACCGACACAATCTGGCCCGAAACATGGGTCCTGGATTTTTCGTTTTTCGTTCTTATATGAGCATATTTTGGGCTGGGCGAGGTCTCATTCGAAAGAGGAAGGTTCAATGCGGAGCGCTCTGCTCATGATTCAACGAGATTGTGTTGATATGTAATAATATGAGTGTCCAAAGTAGAGCAAAAGTTGACAAAATACACCAGCAGAATCCAAGCATTGTTAGGTCACTAAAAGAGTTTTGTGACTCAAACGGTGAGCAGAGCGCTCCGCATTGAACCTTCCTCTTTCGAATGAGACCTGGCCCAGCCCAAAATATGCTCATATAAGAACGAAAAACGAAAAATCCGGACCCATGTTTCGGGCCAGATTGTGTCGGTATACAGGGCGCTGCATTACCCGTGTCACGTGGCGTGTTTACCTTCTTAAGTATATTTAGGTCACTAAAAGAGTTTTGTGACTCAAACGGTGAGCAGAGAGCTCCGCATGGAATCTGCCTCTTTCGAATGAGACCTCGTCCAGCCTAAAATCTGCTCATATAAGGACGACAAACGAAAAATCCCAAACCCATGTTTTAGGTTAGATTGTCGGTATTACAGCGCATTGCATTACACGTGTCACGTGACGTGTCTACCCCCTTAAAGGTCCTGCTTGCCTGCAGAATTTTTGCTAATTAGTTGGACGAGTGGAGCCAGGGAATCACGAATCCCTTCCGCTCTGGGATCCTCGACAAACGCCTCTGTAACGATCGATCGATCCCACGCATCTGTCATTCGCGAGCTCGTCGTTCGAGCAGGGAGTCGATGTCGCGAAGGGGTGGTTTTCAAACATGCTCGCCAGTGATCCTTGGGTAAAGGTCGCAGTATGTAACGATTCCCTGAGTTTCCTTTTCTCTTTGGTCTTTTTCTGTTTGTTCTATCCTCGACGGAATATGTTTGCCCGTAGAGGTATCTGTTCGACGACCCTTGTATCCTAGGAACGCAATCTACAGAGTGTACCAATCAGAATCACCATCTTCAATATTTCCCGAACCGTGGAAGTGAGAGGGAAAAATTTCGAACAAAAATTATTTCATATGGAATTGTTTGCTTCCATCGCTTCGGGGATATTCAAGGCGGTAATTCTTATTAGTCCACCCTGTATATTAAATGTCTTTATTGCACCATTACAATTAAATTAAATTAAATTACAATGGCGAATAGGCGAGGTTCAGCATTAACTGCTGCTCTACAACCTAACTATAGTGACACTTGCGTGACGTTTGTGTGCTTGAATTTGGGGTGCGGCAATGAAATAAGGATATAGAAAAAAGAGTCTAGTAGCCATTTAAATTGCAGGTGGATTAAGTGTGGTTAGAACCACGGGATTGAAGCAGACCAATTTTTTAATTTTTGTACTCTGCTTCATGCTCCAACTAAAACATTTACACATTGAAACGCTGGCGATCAATTTTGCAGGTTTTCGGCAACGCCAGTATTTGTTTGCTTTTTCGCCGCGCGCGTCCGTGTGTTTTTTCAATGATGAAAAATTGAGTATTAGCATTTAGAACAATTTATAAAAAAAAAAAATATAAAATTCAAATAATAAAAAATCTGGATGAGTGAAACAGTAAACATTTTCCGTTCGCCAACTCTTGCGCCGGGAAAAACCTCATTGCTCCACTGCTCCGCTCTAACGCTCTGGATAGAACACTTTAATGGTTTCTTAAAATTCACTGCAACCCGATGGCACAGAAACCTTTTTGGAATAGCCTTCACAATCTTAAAACAACGCGCTATTCAGTGGTATTATTAACGTTTTAGAATGGATCGTTTGATTTAATGAATCGTTGAACCCCAGTCATCAATTCTATTTAGAAAAGTTTCCATTCTTTCCATGGAAAACGAGTCATTGTGCCGTAACAGAAATCGAGCACTGAAGCAAAACTTTACTGGCTTTCTGCCCTACTGTTTCTTTGTCACGTCTCTGTCGTTTATAAACACGTTTTTTTTTTCGTTCGACAAAGAGCACGATAATTGTTTTCAGCCCTCTTTTCGGGCACACGAAGTAGGAAACAGCGAATTGTAGAATGGGCCAACGTATCGATAGGACTATATTGGGCTCCTGCTTTTGTGCAAAATTTCACTGCTGGTGTGGAGGAGAATCTGACCTGTCGGGTGCTCTGTTAAAGCATTTACAAAGCTTTTACAATACACCTATTAGCGGACACGTTTTTCAAGCATGTTTCGAAGGCAGGTGGATAGCCCTGTGTTGTTTCGCTTTCCCAGGGTTCATGGCTGGGTCGGGACTAGACTGAGACCTCGACGTAAGCCATGCACTCACGCGAGTGGTCAGCAGACGATGGTCAGTGACTCGAAGGCACAGAGCCGTCGGGTGTGACTTGAGATTGTTTAGAGTGAGAGAGTTTGGGAATGGCTAGCGACCCGGCGTCGTACTGCTAACGAGGAAGGACTTCGTCCCTAAAGGATCTGGCCACGGAGTGGAGAAGGGTAGCATGCTTTCTGGTCAGAGGACTGTGGCCAACCACGAAGCGCTTACCCCAGAATATCGAAATCGAAAACGTTGTTAGGAAGGAATTAAAGGATGTTGAGGGAATATAAGAGTACGGGCTAAATATTTTGTCAGGTTCACGTTAACTGTACTTTTATCAAGTAAAGTAGACTCTGAGCACCGAGGACTGTATCTGCGAGGAATAGAAAGAATATGTGTACGGAAATCTTCTGTAATATGAAACTCTTATCTCGATGTATAAATTAGAAAGTGTTTGTGTATTTGTCTGTCGCCTAAAAACTTACGAACGATAAACTCTGAGGTTACGAAATATGTCCCAGCTTATTATGCCTCAGTAATGCAGATGAATATGATTATTTTCACGAAGTAAATAAATAAATTAAAAAAAAGCACTGAAAAGATTTCTTAGGCGTTCCCGATAATTTGACTGAAACGTTTTTCTAACAAAAGTTAGATTTAAAAATTCAGAAAATTTTTCCTGATGCCGCAACTATTTTGCTTGTTGGTTAATCCAACACTTAGCCTACGCTCGTACGTTACGAAACATGTGGCGACAATACATTCGCTCAAGAAAAACAATAGTCAGAATAATACTGATTACCGATGGCATTATGCATCATACAAAACAAAGAAACATTGGAGCTAGGATGGCGCCATCTATTGATCCAATAATAAAAATAACTGCACAGTATCGTCGTGCCGTCAAACTTAATGGGGTAACTTTCACCACGGAACTAGATTTTGAAACAAATTCCTGTAGCATCTATTATTGTATAACAGTTATCATTCTCCGCCAAAGTGCATTGGGTAACTAATTGCCTACTTCTAGTTGCAGTTTGTCTGAGAATAATACCTGTTATATCAAGAGACACGGTAGTGTCTCGCGCCAAGTATATATATAGATATATGCGCAGCGCGAGACACAGAGTGTATCTATTACGGCACGCCGCGCGATCAAGTACCCTGAGATTATCGAATCTCAATAACGGCTGATCCGATTAGACTTTGAATGGTCTTAATGGATAGCTTGGGTTTGATTTACATAAGAAAAGTGTCTTCGCTTTGGTCCTACGTGCCTTAGGAGCTGAGATATTTTGATGTAAAGTTGCAATTTGCCGAATTTTATGTTCTGAAGAATTAAGAATCGTCATCGTCAAGTGTGGGCAAGAGGGGAACATGAAAGGGAGAGGAAATGTCCAATATCCACGTCGCTGATTCGCTGAAGGTTTCGGCCAATCGCGTAACAAATCGTTGTCACGTGACAGCTAGCAGAGAGCAGAACTGTCGAGGTAAACGTAACCTAGCTAGTGTCAAACAGTTATAACCTGTCAAGTGTGAAATAAGGAAACTAGTTAAAAAATTTTAAGTGACAGGAGTTTTTACACCATAGGGGACACTGAATTATTGTCTCAATTAACAAGGTAAGTCACAAAAATTTTTTAATAGACTATTTACGTAGAGCTTATAGAAACGGAGGGAACGCACAGACTTGGAAGTTGTCCTGAGAAGGTTTGACGGAGAAGCATCTTCTTTCCCACAAGATTCTACAAAATAATATATTGTTTTTATACAACGAAACTATTTTTACATTTAGTTAGATAGACAGAGAAGCATCTTGTTTCGCACAAGTTTCTGGAAATTTGTCAAATAAGGTAAATTGACAAAATTTCTCCTATTAGCGTAGCATTAAGAATTAAGAAAATTATGACGTAGTGCTTGCAGTGTAAAGTAAGTTACATTAGTGAAAAAAGTACGCTGAAAATGCATCTCCCTCGATACTTCCTAATCTTTTATGAAAGATATTCGTAATACTTTATTAAAATCTACAGTAGTTCCCACGCTAATCATTAATTTTATTAGTTTCACATTACCAATATTTAAATTCACTAATGAACATATTAAATTAATTTTATTCCAACACCAATAAATTGTGCATTAAATATATTGGAGCTCTTCGTTCATTTTTGATAAATTACCATTAGCATTTAAATTTCTTTCAACAAGAGTTTCTGCCATACGCTCTCACCTCCTTCGGACACATTATGTAGTCTCTACACTTACTATAAGAAAAGTCCACCCTTCTTCTAAAACTTCTAAGTTATATTGTAACTAAAATGTGGATTTTATATATTTACAGATAACTGAAGCACAAGATGATGCAGTATGATTTACGTTAGAAAAAAATTTATTGTAATGTAGTATAATATTAATTAAACTTTAATTAAACTTTTATTCAGCTTCGATCCTCTGTGTGTTTCTTGTATGTTTGCTTCATATTTGAAAACTCAAATTTAAACCAATTCCACCAATCCAATTGTCTTGTAGCTTTGCAGGTGTGCGTAGTTTGGATGACAATATAATATATTGTTAATTAAAAAAAATAACCCCGACGGGGTGAAAAAATTATCCAGTCATCAATAAACACTACAAAATGTGTGAAATCCTCACAAAATTACCTTTTTTAAAAAAAGGTACAAAAAAGAGCGCCAAGTATATAATCCCATCAAAAAGGATCCCATTTAAAAACATTGTCGTAAATTAATAGCTTTACAAAACTAATGATATACACCAATTGCGCCAATTATCGCAATGACTATTTATACAAACAAAAAAATGTATCACATAATAGTAAACAGATATATTTTTAAACAAATAAATATTTTATTCAAAATACTTGGTGCTGCTCTCGGAATTGGTGTTGCTAAACTGAATAAATATGTCTGAATCAATAAGTCTGGCCTTGTTTTATTTATTAATGTAGACAATTAACATTTTTTTCAGAGAGCAGCGCCAAGTATTTTGAATAAAATATTTATTTGTTTAAAAATATATCTGTTTACTATTATGTGATACATTTTTTTGTTTGTATAAATAGTCATTGCGATAATTGGCGCAATTGGTGTATATCATTAGTTTTGTAAAGCTATTAATTTACGACAATGTTTTTAAATGGGATCCTTTTTGATGGGATTATATACTTGGCGCTCTTTTTTGTACCTTTTTTTAAAAATAATAAATATACACCAGAGGAATTTGTTTTTAAATCTAGTTTTGTGGTCGAAGTTCTCCCAGTGATCATTTGCCAGTCCACATTTTCCTTGTTTCAACTGTAATGAAATAAGCATAGAGTTTATGAGCCAATTTTTGTGAGAAACTACATTTTCGTGGTTGCATTCTGGTTTATTATTATTATAGCAGGGCGTGACTAACTTTAGCTTCGAAATTAGTCCCCCTTGAAGTTGTCGATTGAACCGACTTTGAGATATGGTTGGTCGGCGAGCTTAGAAGGTTCTTAAAAATATCATTAAAAGCACAATGTAAGGTCGCGCTTTTGAAGGGTTCGTCGCTCAAGGTGAAGAGTTCGCGAGGATGCCTGCGTAGAAGTCCAGAGTGAAACAATTGGAGTGTCCTCCATAAACAATGGTCTTGCAAGAAAAATTCTCAACTGTTTCCTGGACTTGCGACGAAACAATAGAATACATTGTGTCTAAGGGGCCGTCCTTAAATTACGTAAGGGTAATTTTGGCGATTTCCTACCCCCTCCCCCAGTATAAGAATTCGTAAGATTTTATATTCCAACCCTTCTCCATCCTTACGTAATATTTTTTACATTCCATTTTATCAGTTGTTGAAATTCGTTTGAATGTTTACATAATTCATTTAACTTGGTTTCATGTGTAAGATAAAGCATCGTTTTTAGGGTACTTATACTGAAAAGCAGGTTAAAAATCTCTCCCACCATTGTAAGAAATCATAAGAAATGCGGAGATTATAAAAATTTATTTAAATAATAAAATCCAGTTTTGTTTTCTTTTTGCCCCCCCCCCCCCCAACAAAAATGCCTTACGTTATTTAAGGGCGACCGTTGCATATAAACGGCAGGCGTCAATTTGCAGTTGCGTCAATATGACAAAACTGCCTCAAAAAATTGCGTCACGTGCGAATCTCTCTATATATATGTCTGTATATACCTACTACTAGAACGCAGCGTCACATTGACGCGGCTGCAAAATGACAAGTGGCACTCGCGTGCATCGGTCCCGAAAACCTGAAAACGTTATCATCAAGTATATTCCACATATTCCAAAAATACTTTTTCCCTTTCCGCGGCTACTAAGGGATGATCTTAGTTGGACGTCCCATGCAGTGGGGCATTCAGGATTTAATGTTGGGGGAACCAAGTTGAACGGAGAAATATCCTTTTACTCCAAATTCAATAAAATTCAGTGGGAGATTATAAAAATTTATTTAAATAATAAAATCCAGTTTTGTTTTCTTTTTGCATAGCTCTTACTTTAATCTCTTTTTTCCTTTTTTCTTTTGGGGGGTGCCGTGCCACCCTCCCTTCTCTGGGTGCGCCACTGGTCCTAGATAGGGTTTATACTGGGTTGCTTCAGTAAAATCAGCGAATCTAGTTAAACAGACTGAGCTCCACTCACACGGCATCCATGTCGTCTCTAATTCTGAGATTCTCTGTAGGTCAACTTCTAAACCTCATGGGGCGAGCCTCGAATCTTCAGCGAGTTTACCTCGAGTCGAGACTAACCTACGTCAGTTTCATTCTAATTATTATAAAATAGTTTTAGGAGATACTGTGTTACAGGAATATCAATGTCTTCGATCCATAAAAAGGGTTCGCACCGCCATTAATTTGTTGTTGGCAAGGGTGGTTTGCAGGGGCAGATTCTGAAATATGACGCCCCTAGGCTAACAAGAGTCTGCCACCCTTTCCATGATGCATTATAAAATATTTTAATTTAAAAGAGTTTACACAATTTTAAAATTAATTCAATATGACAACTCACATCTAATTTATTGCTACTTTGTCACATGAGAAAAAAGTGAATTGTTTTCAAAGAGATCTCAAGCCTCTGTGTTTAAACCTTTTCAATTTTCTTTTTTACTATAGTAACAGGGGCATAACTTCTATAATGCATGGTATTATTAATTTGAAGCAGAGATACTCGAATGCTAGACGTCTTTACACTTGACACTTGACAGTGACACTATGCCACAATCTTTTTGCTTGAGATTATGTGTGCACTCGTTGCAAAACTTTGAAAAAAGGGAAGTAAAAATTAGAGTCGAATTTAAATTGAATTAATTATTTAAGAACACACTCAAGTGGTTGAAGAACGTCATCTTTGAGGGTACAAACCACAAAATATGTTCTTCGTCACTTATTGCATGCCTGCACGTCCTGCACATTGCAGCATTTCTACACATCCCAGGGTCTTAAAGTACTAATGTGCAAAAAGTATGTTGAATGCGTCCCCAGCTGCTTGATTTATCACCGAGAGACCTCAGGATAAAAGGACTGATCGCGTGTCTTGTTGAGACGAAAATTGATAGTGGAAAACTCTGTATAATTTGAAAGCGTCCTAAATTGAACTATTTGAAATTGAAAATACGAATAACAGTAAGAAAGGGACAGGTCCTTTGGAGAAAGGAAATATTCCACTGACTGTGGTTTTTCACAGACACAAAGATATTCCAATTTTTATTCCCTAATTAATAAAGATCCTTTTGGAATTGAAAATAAAAAGTGGCACGCATTGAAAGGCTGTTCAAAAGCATGTTAATATTACTGAGCTCTCGTCCTTTTCCTGTCAATAAATTGAGATTCCCTAGTTTCCCTTTTCCAAGTTGTTCAAACAAACTTGGAATATATTTGCTTCTGGCGGAATTTAAGCAACCGCAAAACTTTTGGTCGGAGGAAATTGGGAGTGCTGCACGCGGGATCATCTAGTGGAATTCACTGTCGGATATTATTTCGAGTTTCATTTCATTACACTCGGTTGGAGTCCCGTGGAGCAAAAAATTAATAATGCAAACTTTTGTATCATTTCGAAAGCTACTTAATTGAAATACCAGGTGCTTCAATATCAATTAGAAAATAACAGAGCCTGTAAAAAGGTGAATCTTTCATTCACAGAATTTTACCACATTGTTCCATTTAGTCTAAAAATTATTGCAAGTTCTATTTCTTAAGTTCTCGAGATTCCTCTGAAAACAATACCTATATTCACTCATTAAAATTAGAACTAAGAAGGTATATACTATGCCAATAGTATTGAGTTCTCATCTCTCTCGTTTTGGTGACTTGTAAGATTCCTTAATTTTTCTTTCTCAAGTAGCTGAAACAAACTCGAAATGTCTTCACTTCAGGCAGAATTTAAGCAATCGCGAAGCTTTTGTCGGGGTTGCGGCAAATGATGGGAATAAAGAGGTGACTCCTGTATGACACGGGAGGGAAGGAGATATTTCGCTGGGTTTTTACGACGGTCGTAAAACGACTTGTCGGACGTCTGACGTGAAGGCTATCTCGCTGGTGATCTTCGTAATACCACCCAGCCGAAGTCGTACCCCGTTTGCAGCGCGTATGTACGCTGCCCGGAATTTTGTTCGAAGGGAATCGCGAGAGCTGCGCGGATCATCTTGCGAAAGGATATTCAGTTTCGAATTTTGTTTTATTGCGCCCCGCTGGAGTCCTGCTGAGCGTCGACACGATCGAATTATGCAAATTCCCCTTTCCAGCGATGATGGAAATTTTATTAGTTTCCTCGGGATCCGTATGTTAATTCCGCGAGAGCGTTCTCTTCTTCGCGTTGCGCTCGAACCGATAGACTTCGACTCGATCGTCGAATGATTCCTGCTCGCACTGTTCAAAGCTGCCGATTGAAAAATTTTTGTATTATAGAAGTTTAATTAATGCTGGGGAAATAGAATTTATGAAAGGCACTCGTACGTGGATTGATTAAGTAAATAATTGTCTCGTGAGATTAAAGTATCATGTGAGACACGATATTCTTGTATCGTCGTGGATTTGCACTTTAAAATTAACTGTCGATTATTCCGCCGCTTTTTATCTTTATTTCATTCTCCGTGAATGTTAGGAGATATATGAAACAATTTGTAGAGAATTATTTCTTTCAAGCAGATTCATCGTGATATAAGTTACCAACTGTATAAATGGTTGCAAACATCTACTAAACACAAGACCTTGCAGTCATGAAGTAATTATTGCAAAACACGGGAATTATCAATTTTGAAAAATAAATAGTACTTCAGTTCCTTATAAAATTAAATTCATCCTCCAAATTATTTCAGTATATGTATTTCAAAGCCACTGTTACTCAGACTTGAACCATTAAACATATGACTAGCAATGATACTAGCGAACATGTTATTATTTAAACTCTATGTTATTATTTAAAAAAGAAAAGTGTATTCTTTTACTGGTGGATGTACGTACCAAGCAGTAAAAGTTGCGTAGGAGTTTATATACAAATTCCTTATTATTGCACTTTGTTGAACAAGTAGATATTTAAATAATTACATAATTATTTTGTCTGTGCCACTGAGTTGCTCTTGTTCGTACCTATGTCTATGCAAAACAGAAATATGGTCCAAATACGTGAATCTTGTTTTTAATTTTTAATACGCCAATCCAATCCCCTTTCTTTTATATACCACGGTACGGTTTATAAGCGAAGTCCAATAAATAATAAAGATTTTAGCGGTACCGTGCACGTTTCATGGAGTCGAACTCTAGCTTTGTCAGTTCGGCCGTTTAATTCACGCTGATCAATAGATAGAGAGCGCTAAATTACTGAGTTGTCAATTGCAACGAGGAAAAATCGTTACATGTTGGGGCAAGGGTGCCTCGAGCACTTCGATGTCATAATTCAAATCCTCCGTTTCGCGATTAATAACATACCTAGCGCGATAACGTGAATTTCGTTCTTGTCTTTTTTCAAGGGTCAGACATTTATTTTTGCACGAGAAACATTTATAGGATCAATATATATCGAGCTTCGAATGGAGATTGCCGATTTGTTTAGCTTTAGCTGATATAAAGGTAAAGTGAAATTTTACAGAAAAATTAAGGGGATTCGGCAAAGGTAAAACATTAAACTGCCTTGGCATTTGTGATACTATCAATTTCATCCATATTTCTAACGTATCAGGATGAATTCCATCGTGTGTAAATAAATTTCAATAAATTGCTAAATAAGAGAAACAACAAATCTGAATTTCACACGAAATAGCTGCAAATATTATATACAAAATTATTTTCAAACTTTTCCTTTCACAGGTGTTAGACTACCTCTTAAACTTATTAAAGTCAAGAAATACTTCTAATTAATAATAATTTGCTAGTTCAGCTATGGTTCATAAAGTTCAATTTCAATTTCCGATCAATTTTAGTTCAGTTTCGGAAGCAAAGACAGTTGAAAAACCATCATGATTAGTAATTATCGCGATGTTTACAATTCGATTGCAATTGTGAAATAATTAAATCAGTTCACATGCTTGGAAATGTCATTTCAGTGCATAAATGTCATATAGAATGGATTACTTAAATGAGAGCACCTAAATATCTCCACTGCTTATGGATATATGAAAAAATTATTTAAGGCAAGTTCTGAGAGGCAAATAAAGTGACGGGGAGAAAATTTAATGTTTGGTTGTTTTTTCAGTGAAATGATATACAGTAAACCCTTTAATATTTAAATTAATAAGGAGATTTCATTTTTCGAATAAATAGATTTTTAGATAGTGATTTATTCTCTTTCAGAAAGAATAACACATGTGAAAATAATATAAATTTACTATCATCGTTCTGTATTGTTGTTAATTTTTCATCTCACCATTTTCTATCTCCTGTTTCGTTCAAAAATTTAATGTTACACGTTTCCTCTTTGACGCCATTAAATTTAAAGTATTAACGCGTACAATATCCATTTTATGAAAAACTGTGAATCATATTCCTTTTGATCGTTACAAAAGAGTGGAAGTGCAATGTTCGTACCTGTTTTGATGGCGAAAGGTGATCAAAAGAATGCTCAAAACTCATATTTTTACATGCATGCATGACTAACTTGATATTAAGCTGTAAGTATTAAATAACTGTCTTATTCTGGCCATTTCTCAAACTGTGGGATATCAATTTAACATATAATGCTTTATAATAGGAATATCTTTTTTTTGTTAACGATTACAGTTTAAACCATCTTTTGACCACTACTGCAGGTACATAAAACATCGATTTACGAAAGAAAATATTAATATTTGAACGACAGATAACGTTCTCCTGTGTTTTTCCTATACTAGGATGCTCTATTATTTTTCTGTATATTTGTGACCAAAAATTTTCGAAGAGACGCCCTACCAAATTGCAATAGGTGTTCAATAAAATGTCCTTGTCCCCAGATGTTCAGGTTCAATCCCTTTCAAGGTACACGAAGCTCGCAAATGTCTCAACTTTGATGCACAACCAGTGCCTGGACCCCTCTTTCCCAAATTTCTCGTAAACCTTCGAATTTCCGTAGACGTGACATCCAGGAAGACAGGGCTGACCTATTTGGTCACCTTTCATGCGTCACGAATTCAATAGATAACCGTGATCCCGAAGCGCTTTATACATCGAATTTCCTTAGATATTTTCGAAATTGATGGTCCTTAAAAAGAGCGCGTGATGAAATTTAGATTCCTCTTTTTTTTAACAACGAAGGTTTTTTCACGAAAACATTTTTCTAACACGTATTACCTTCTCATAAGAATTTTTCACATGCATGTAAAATAGTAAAACATTTTCATTTTCTCCAACGATTCGCTATCTACATTGCTCGTACACTTTAAAAATATTCTGCAGGCACGATGGAGGACTTCTATTTTTACGCTGTGCATACAATTTCAATTCGGTTAAATTTGGAGCTGCACACGAGAAACGAAACGGTTTTATATATTTGAAGATGTTGAAATACTTTTATTGCACAGGGAGTAAGAGAGAAGATAGATGGTGAAATAAATTTACAATATTACGTTGTATTTAATAAGAGACTTTGGTTATATCTTGACTTTCGTAATATACAACGTTTCTTATATGGAAAATATTATCTTAAATCTTTTCATTCTTGAAGTGTCTTTCTTTCTTAAAATGATCCAGGATGAATATTTCTGAGAAAAAAGTAATATTCCTTCAATTTCCATAAAAATATCGTATTCTTATTAAGGGGGTAGTTTCATTCGCAAGCGCAACAAATAGTTTTTTTTCAAAAACCAGTCTTTCAATACTTTTTTAGACATAAAATAAATTTTCCTTATAAAAATATAATAAACATTCTACGATTTTCTGTCTGAAAACGTGCCTCGTTGGTGGAACTAATATCAAAATACCGAGTTAATCTGTAATCAATATTTTGATATTTTATGTTTAATAGGGTCATGTTCAGTGCCGATACTAGAATAAACTAAAAATATGAATTTTTCTTTGTTAACAAAAACGTCCAGAATTTTTGTATGATTTTTTATTTTCCCTCTATCAACGACTGCCATTTAGAAAACTGTCAGCGAATAATGTTGATTCTAGCACCAGCACTCAAGATAACCCTATTAAACAATAAAACATCAAGATATTGATTACAGATCAACTCGTTATCTTGACATTATTTCCACCAACGAAGGGCGTTTTCACACAATAACACCATAGAACCTGTATTATGTCTTTATAGAGAGCGTTTATTTTATGTCTAAAAAAAAAATTGAACAATGAGATGAATACCTTAATTAAAACATTTCAAAAGACAGTTTTGATTGAATTTAAACTTTTCCACGAAAAATTCTAAAACAAAAATACTGCTTGTCGCGCTTGTGAATGACACTAACCCCTTAATTATTGACTTAAAAACGTTCACCGACCCGTGCAATTAAATATTACAGAATTTAATGTTTCACCCGATGCAGACACCATTTCTCTAACAAATAACAAGATTAAGTAAGCAAATTGCAAGCAACAATGTCGTCGCAATCGCAATTTCCTTGAGGCTGAAAGGAAAAAGTGGGTAGGATTAGAGCGGAGCCGGAGCACTCGATCATTCCGCATGGATTTTCATACGCAATTAAACATGAAAATTTCTGCAAAGGAGGCGGTCGTGCATGGGTCTCTGAAATTCATCAAAAAGTGTATTTCGCTGCGACGTCGAGTGGTTATGAGAATCAGCCTTAATTACATACGGAGGAAGGGGTGGAGTGTAGTAATTGCAAGCGGTTAATTAGATTTTCAGAACGGCGTGCACTTCTCGCTACAGAAATAGCTGACCGGCGAAGAACCGGATAATAACAATGCACAAGCAGAACAACGATCTCCACCAAGAATGTTAATCAACCAATTATTATCGATACGCAGTAACCTACTAGTAACCAACATTTAACAATGCTACCGTTTAATTGAAGTGGCTTGAAATCTACGGTAAATAAACGTTCAGTAATTTCTACGCAAACTTTGTAATTGTTTATTCATTCCTCCTCAAGTACTTATTCTAAATATTGCTGGTGTTGAATAATTTTTACGCTATACATATTACGATTTTTCCATTAAACGAAAACTTGTAGTAGTAAAATTTCTGTCATTTCAACAGGTACTTAAGGAGAATATTAGAATTAAAAGTATTGCTGCATCGAACTATGACATTTGGTAGATGTAAAGACCAGGTTAAGTTTTATTCTTTAATTATTCGAGATTCGTTTGTTATTAAAAATACACAGGGGTATATCTTCAAAGGCAGTTACTTAAAAGTATGTTTCAGCATGTTTTCATAAATTAAAATTCCTTAGTTTTTTTTTATTATTTAGGCTTAAATAGAACTCTCGATGGAGAATTATAAAAAGCTGTACATCTATTTGTGATACAATACACTAAGATGCACGATACTTTACAAACTTAACATTACACTAGCAGACAAAAAACCATACCCCACTCTTTTTACCAATTCTTTTCAATAAATCATTCGTATCATTTTCTACACCTCCACGCTCCACTCAACAAGCCCTGACTAATTCCCCTATCCTCCAGCATTCGAAATAAAAGCCACTACATATATTCCCTACTACAGCTCGTCAAGAATCATGTTCAACAAATCAAACCCAACCGCCCAACGAAACTCAAATTCTTCCCCGTTCCTTTCCGCCACTAAGTCGGCCAATGAGGAGAACGAGCCGCAAGTCAGTCAGAGAAGAAAGGCTCAACGGGTAGGGAAACACTTTCAATTTGCCCTCTGAAGTTTCGATTGAAATCCTTTAAGGCGCTGGGTAAAACTGATTCGTACCGGAACGGTTTTCGGCCACGTTGACCCGAATTGCGAGATTTGTCTGTGACAGGCCAGTTGACGGGACTAAAGGTTGGGGCTACAATTTCACTGATGAATTTAGTGACGGCGTGCTTGAAATCCCACGGAATCCTTGTCGGCTCGACGGCATAAAGGGACCCTGTACAAACGTTATCACCACGGTTGACACGTAATCAAGGTGGAAAACGAAATAGCTCATTTGCAGTGTACGATTAACCTCAGAGGTCGCCTAACGATCATGTGAACTAACTGCGACTGTGTCTGTCTAACCGTCCACCTTGATCTGGCCCCCCGTTGCCCCTCGCCATCCCCTTCGCCGCCATCTGTCTGTCCGCCTCTTCGCAGCTTCCTCATGCTGGTCGTTTTAATTCCGTATTACCACTGCTAATTAGAGCTTCAATTAGCTGACCGTTTATATGGTCACTCCTTCTTTTTGTGCCAAGGCGACGAGGTGGCAGAAAGTGCCCGACCATGTTGCGGGTGTCTGTCTATGTATCGTTCAAAATAATGTTCTGCTCGTTTTAGTGGATTCTGGTCTGCGTTTGTGTTAATGGCATATCAATGCTTTGAATAAATTAGGTTGCTGTATAAGTTCTGCCCACGTGATGTAGACAAATTAATTAGCCAAGTTTTTGTTAGATCCCTTTTATATTAAGTCGTTATATAAATTATGAATCTCTCCAAATTCGTGTCTTTTAGCATTAACAGTGTCCATAAATTTTTCGCGTTTACTGCGTTTACTTTTTCCGATGTTACAATTTTGCGGAACTTGAAGGTAAGAATAAGAATTCTTTTTCAAAATTATAAATAATCACGAATTGGTCACATGGGGTTTAATGCACCCCAGTGTCATTTTAGAGTTTTACCATCTTCGTAATTTTGAATCTTTTTACTTTTGGTGGCGGGGTGAAATCCTATTCAGTGGATATTGATTCGGAAAATGTTACAGTACGTTTTCAACAAAATGTTGTGTATGTTTTCTTTAGAGTAGATTTTCTCAGTAATTATGTATTCTGTTATTGCCGGGAAAATTTCAGGCAGTCGTAAAGAAATATGTGATATATGGAAAGTTCATGATTTTGTATGTGGGTATCTGCTTTATTGAGAATTTATTTAGGATGTTTTTGATTAGATCACTTTACTTATTTATGAATAGATTATGCCTGCATAGTACAAGTTTATACCTTCTTCTCAGGAACTCTTTATACACTTTTCCCCATTATGTTTTTTTATCACTAAAATATGTTTTATTGCTACTGTTGAACCTGTATATGAGACTTATATTTGTGTTAAATGAATTAGTGGTTAAATTATAGGTCCTTCAAAAGTAGGGCACTAGAAGTATTTTATTTTTGTGCACAATATTGCTACATTTAACAACAATTTCATTCTTCCAATTTATAATTCTTCAATATTTTTCCTAGATACACAAAATCATGTCTTTCATCCAAATACTAAAGCATAGAGTTGCTGTACGGAATGTTACCATTTTTTATTGCACTGTTTCATGATTACTTGAACCTGATGTCAACAAATATTTACAGACTCCACATATTGAAAGCTGCAATGCAGAAATGCTTTCTGTGCGGCAGTGTAACATGATGTTTGATTTCTGTCCCATGACTATCATGAATATCCTCAAATAGAAACAGTTACTCAGAGAGTGTTTACCTTCGTCTCGTGTATGAGTTATTACAGGGAAGCAATAGTCGCATTTGATAGTCTGAAGATAGGAATATCCATTACTCTTCAAAGGATACTGATTCAAATTTTAGTGTAGTAATATCACGATGCTCCTCTGAAAAACAGATTTGGAGTATCTGTTGGGCACTAAATAACCAGCTTTTAGATTGAATTTTCAAAACTTACAATTTATTTAGAAAACAGTGAAGCGTGAAATTTCTATACGATCTTGACTAATTTAGAAAAATAACTGAAAATACCAAACGCGAATATTATTAGTATACTATTAATTATTAAAGTAATCCGTTTTATATTTTATTCAGTCTGCATTTAACTACATATTCTTTCTCTAATCCGCGCTTCATTCCTCAATGTGTATATTATTGTTTCTTGTATTTACCAAAGGACTTCCGTGTAACTAAATAAATAAATAAATTATCACCTCGAACGTATTGCCCACCTCAGTCTTAAATTTTCAAATAAAACATTGAAGTACCTACCGTGCAATAAAATAATAATTCAATCTGAAAAGGAATCCTACATCTTCGAACATTATTACATCTCAATGTAAACTGTGATCCACGTAGCGTACGCTACATCACGTTCATTCTAGTTTCCCACGTGGTTAATAAATTCCAGAGATCCGCATCCGGCTGTTGGCGCGTTCCAGCAGTTCGTCAAACATTCGATTCGCGATAAATCAAGCCGTAAAATGTTTGCAAAGTGTTGGATCTGTTGGAGGGAAGTCGCGGTGGCGGGTGTCACGCAAAGATCGTAACTGGATGAGCAACGATTTCGTGCTCGCTCGCGTCTCATCGATATTTCAGAGAGCGTCGCGGCTGTCCCCGAAAGAAGTCACCGACGAAAGATAGTAAATCCTATTCCCGACGTCGCACGCAGCTGTTGTCTCCAGTTTTTCTGTTGCATAATAGAAGAACGGGGCCAAGTTTCTGGCTTTGACGTAGTCTTGCCCGTGCAACACCGGCTACACGGCAATTTGTCGTTTCCATCCTGTTTTTATGGTACACGCACAGCAGGCGGGAACATTTAGTAGAGGGACAAATGGTGCGAAGAAAACGCCACTTACTTAACCAATAATAATATGTTTAAAACGGAATAACTAATGAATTGGAATCTTATTGAATTCGTCTTTCATGGATTTTGTTTAACCCTGCAGTGCACACGTAAATTAAAATTATAGTATTGCACACGTAAATTAAAATTATACTATTGCACACGTAAATTAAAATTATACTATTGCACACGTAAATTAAAATTATACTATTGCACACGTAAATTAAAATTATACTATTGCACACGTAAATTAAAATTATACTATTGCACACGTAAATTAAAATTATACTATTGCAGACATTGGACCTCACAAACCCAAATCTCCAAAATCTCCAAATCTATGAAGGCATGGATATTTTCAGATATACTCACTCTTTAATGACAGAGAATTTTATTTTAACAAATATAAAAAAAAATAGGTTTACATGTCTAAAAAGCCATTCGCGAGAACCACAGAAATGTTCTCCACGAAAGGGCCCCAACATTCATTCAAATATAACTGCATAGCTCACAGCATAGCTCACTGAATGTGAAGTTAGTGACAAGTGACAAAATTAGCCTTTTAGCACATGCAACATAGAAATATCTGCCACGGAGAAGCTCCCCCTTTGGTCGCAAACGAGATTCGAGATAATGTAAAAGGAGACTTGGTAGCGAGCCTCGTCCCCACGTTCTTTTTTGTTGTCGCGAAACGATCTGGTGGCTCTGACAAATCGCAGGTCGCTGGCTTTGCGAGGCGCCCGGCTTTGTCCATGTCATCAATGGATGTGTGCAGGGAAGATGCTGGCGATACTTTCCCGGGCTGCTGGGGGATTAAACTGGAAACGCTGCGTCCACGTGAATTTTCAAGCGTATGCTGATTTTATAGGACTCGTAGGCTATGCTGAGAGTTGTTAATGACCTAACACATAAGTACTGCTATGTATTTTGAAAACAGTCTGGCACGTGTTCAGCTATAATTAGTTTTGAAATAAGGAAAAAATAGTTAAATACGTAACTCAGTTTCCATCTGAAAATTGATTCAAGTATACAAATGAAGACTAAGAGGAAAATTACTATTTCATCGTGTGGAAATTAAATCTTCCACTATTTGGGAACTGAATTTTAAACAATATTAAACGAAATTTAATTAAAAGATTAAGAAATAAGGGAAATACACAATCAAATATTAAGTGATAAGAAAAATTCAAAAACCATACCTAAGTAGTCAAATAACCTGTTTTAAATGATCATTTTTAAAAAATTCATTTCGTTTTCTATTTTTTGCTTCATACACTTTTAAACGGGCATTATGTGCTGCTTATCATTTTCTCTTTGCACGTGGCGATCGTATTTGTTTGAAGGCTTTGTACAAATTAATATATCTCAGTAGTTGTTACATATAGCAACACAAAAGGAAATCTATCTTTTTGAAAAAGGAACACCAAACGTAACCCCCAGCACAGAAATTGAAATTATTTCCCAAGTTTGTTTCTTCAAACAACTTGAATTTCAAAGAATAATTTCACCAGAAAGGATAAAGTCGAACGTTTAATTTTTTTCTCCGAAAAAGATACAAATTATTGCACTAATTCGCAACAGTGCACACTGCGAAAATAGACTCTGGCGAGAGGCTGAGGCTCCCAGAATAATTACTCGCGAAAATCAAGGACTACAAGCTTATCGGGAGTTTCAGCAGGTGATTACGCGCAAGATAGATTGTACCAGCGTAGATCGGAACTAAGCAGAAAATCTAGACGACCGTGGGGCTATCTATCACGTGGAAAAGTCGATCGACAGTATCCAGAATCCTGCGTCGTTACTTGGAGGAGAAAATGCTCCTGTCCTGGGTGACCTGGACGAATGGCCTTTCCCTCCAGCCGTGTGTGCGTACGTGTTCGCAATACCATGGGAAATTGAAGAACAAACGATCATTACCATTCTCGCATTTGCTCTGTCAGTTCGATCAGGCGTTACACGTTTCGAGCCATTTACACTTAAGTTGCCTCGCATTTGCACATCCCTAAGGAGAACAGGCCCATTCGACTACGCGCTACCATTTCAGCGTCCCCGTGTTTGCTGCTCCTTCCTGTCGTTCCTTGCTATCAATCTTCATACCGAGATTGAATCGAGTCGGCTCGTTTATTAATCGCCAGGCGTTTCACTCAGAGCTTACTAACTCATTTATTGCGCAACGACACTTTTACTTTAAAACTTATCGTGCATTGGGAGCTTTTGGATTTTAGTTCCGTCCATTCTGCATTATTTTTTAAATGTCTGTATGCTTTAGAAAGGTGAGCGTAATAATACGGATTAGTTTGAAAGAGTGTTTAACTTGTAACGGTAATTTATTGAGAATGGCATTGTTTTTTGGGAAAGTACATATATTTTAAAACATATTTCAAACAAATGGTTGAAGCTTTTCTTTGTTGCAAGTGTTTTGATGTGTTTTAAATGTTTTATGTGATTTGAAAGTGGTTTATATGAAAAGAGATCTTTAGATTCTTCTATGTTTCAAAATTAAGCACATTTTAATTGATATTTATTATAAAAATATTAACATTTTTTTACAATGTAATAAGAATTCATTTACATAGAAAATATGTATTAGCTTTGGAATCGTCAAACATTTTTTCAGATAGTTCAAGGGAGGCTCCCGAATCCGGAAATTCAAAAGATTCTGAAACTTTGTGAATTTCCTCTTGATTACAATGCAATTTTTGTTTGCTGCCCAAATTCACTCTAAGAGGGTGTAATTGACCCCTGAAAATCCGGTTATTTTTCGATTTTGTGTTATAACTCGTGATCTGAAAAATAATATTTTACCAAATGATAGATCTAATAAAAATAAACAACTTTTGTCTTGAAACTTGTTTTCTATCTCTAACAGTTCGCGAGTTTTTTTTTTAAAAAAGACCGAACCGGTGCGCCGAAATCATCTCTTCTAATTAGAAAAAAAGTTTACGGTCGAAATTCAATTCATACCATATAAATAATGACCGGAACGTAGCACGAGCTATCCTGTCGCCAAAGAAAAAGATAAAAATAGCTGTACAAAGAATGGCCAATTAAAATGGCATTGAACAAAAAGCGTGCCTAAAGCTGCCTGTAACGCGAAATTTTATTCAACACCATGAATCAGAGAACTTTGAAAACAGACGTTGGCCAGCAAGCAGAGAATATACCCCAACTTTAACGACACGTTTGTTCCTTTTCCTCTTCTTCTACTGGATCTGTGGTGCAGAATTGTGTTATGCTCCAATTAATAAAATCTCCAATGGCACGTTAGTTAACAAGCATAAAACACTTGACCCCCGTTTCACCGAACAGAATATGTATGCGTGTTTGTGGCAAGGAATTGCACGTGGCAGTTGGCTTCGATTATAATGGAGATTGAAAAGCAAATAAGTGTCTATGCCAATTATTTTATGCTCGAGTATAAAAGAGGATCTGATGAAATATTCCCCAGGGAAGTTCGAAATTATTCTTTCATTCAGCCACGTAAGAACGCCCTTTTGTGCTTTCAACAACGACCAGCGATCCAAGGGGTGGGTCATAATAATAATGTTACTGGAAACAATGGGCTGTCAGCTATTGTGGTATTAAAATATACACCGCTAATAATAAAAGTTTCGCAATCTTCATTGATAAAAGCTGCTAGTAGACGGTCCGCGCGAAATAAACGCCGACTCGGTCACATAGGGGGCCCAGTCATGGGAATTCAGAGTAGAAAGTTTAAATAGATAAATCACGCAATTTTTCGTCCATGCGAAAACTCTGTGGAGAAAGGCGGGTGATTAAACGGGTTGGTAACAGTGTGAATTAAAACCGCGATATTTTAACGTTATCCGATATTTCATCGTAATTAAAATTTCCCAGTGAAATGCCAACCTTTGTGGGAACGAAGCTTTGTAAGCAATACGATTCTTCGTAAATAATTTAATTATATTTGTTTCGTTGCACGTTCGTAAGGTCTCCGCTGAAATACTCGTGTTGTTTTACAGCGATCTTCCGAGATCTGTTGTAATGTGATTCACCCTACTCGTCAAAATTATCCATATAATTAGTTGTTGCAGTACTAACGAGAAATTAAATTTACAAATCGTAGTTACAATAAAAAAATTTCACCAGTAAGTAATTATAATTAGAACGTATTTCATTATATAATTAATTTCGACCATAGAAATTGTTCTGTATAGAATTGTTACTAAAATGGCCAGTATAAAAATGCAGAACAATTTTGCTTCCTTGTTACTTTTTTTAAAGTACATAATGGTGCCGAAAATTATAAGAAATACAGTTTCACCACACAGTTAGAGTGTAAAGAAGAGATAGAGAGGTTAGTTACGGGGAATAGAAGACAGTAGAGCTGTTCGAGTACTCGAAAGAATCGAGTCGAGCCAAGCTCGGCTCGAAAAACCGAGCCGAGCCGGGACCCGAACGGATCCGAGTAACCCGAATGTTTCGAGTAGCTCGATTCTTTCGGGTAGCTCGATTTTTTCGGGTAACTCGATTCTTTCGGGTAGCTCGATTTTTTCGGGTAGCTCGATTTTTTTCGGGTAGCTCGATTTTTTCGGAAAGCTCGATTCTTTCGAGTAGATAAAAAACGAAGCGATCTGAACATTGCGTAAGACGACGGCGACAACGACGGTAGGGTAGGGTGGGGCTAAAAGTCCGGCGGGTAAAAAGTCCCGAATGCAAAATCTCTGTTCCTAAACAAAATATCGAGTTTCGCAGTATACTACATAAAAGGCGAGAAGAAACGGAGGTAACCACAGAGTCGCCAGTCGTTTTTGGTCGTTCGTTCGGATTACACGACGTCTTTGGTATTATACGCGTTAAAAAGTGAAATAAATACGTCGCCTTTATTGTTTTGTACGAAGTAAACCGAAGTTTATCAGCGCATCAGCTAAGTACATTAAGATTCTATGTTTCTTTAGTAATCTGTACATGATATTGTTTATTTGGAAATGATAATATTTTCTACCGTAAATATCGCATAAACTGTAGAAGTACCATTGGGGCAAAAAGTCCCTTATTGGGACTGTTACCTCGCATGAGAACTTATGGCCTCTTCACTTGAAATTAGAGAACTATTTATATTTATTATTATTTTTTAGAATGCGCCATTATAAAACAAGGTAGTATTTGATTTCATAATCAAATAATACTAAGAAAATGATTTTTGTTTTATATAAGCAAGGTACAGTTTGAAATGAAATTATATTTTTTATTATTTGCTTTCATAATAAGATGGCCAAAGCATAAAGAAACGATGCCAAAGCCTTTAAATAGTGTTTTTGTTTTAGTTGAGGGAAGATTTTTGATAGTTTTTAGTTCAAAGTAAGTCTCTGACTTATATTTTTATTTTTTGTTAAGCAAATAATGCTTTCCTTTCATTTTGTATGCCGAAAAGAATTGGTTCAATAAATATTTGTTGATTTAAGAAGAGTTTCTTACTTATTTAGTTTTATATTACACGAAATGTTGATTAGAAGATATTAGGGACTTTTTACCCCAAGCAATGGACTTTTTGCCCCGCGCGTGGGGCAATAAGTCCATTTGGAATTGACGAACATTTTGTGGTATAACTCAACAAAAAATAACAATATCACCGAATGAACTTCGCAAACGTAAAGCCCAATAGTTATAGTTTTAACAAAATAACACCAGATATCTCTAGATTGTTAGTACTAAATTTTACATAAGATTATACGAAAAACGGGACTATTAGCCCCACCCTACCCTACCGTTTAGAAGATGGAATTCAGAGTTGTCTTTTTGACAGTTTGAGGCTGCGTATCTCCTAAAGCTGGTCCTACGTCGTTTTTGACGAAATTTCGAAAGAAAACTCAACCAAAGAAAGATATAATCTCCTCCTTTCAAAACGTCCCATGTACTTTAAGCAAGCAGACTGCCCGGCATTGTCGGGTTGCGCGGAATACGTTCGAACTGTTGGAAAAAATCGAGCTATCCGAAAGAATCGAGCTACCCGAAAAAAATCGAGCTACCCGAAAGAATCGGGCTACCCGAAAGAATCGAGCTACCCGAAAAAAATCGAGCTACACGAAACATTCGGGTTACTCGGATCCGTTCGGGTCCCGGCTCGGCTCGAAAAATCGAGTCCCGCTCGGTTCGCATTTCAAGCTACTCGAATGTTTCGAGTACTCGAACAGCTCTAGAAGCAAGTGATATGAAGTGAAATTAGTCAGACATTGCGCACCCAACGCACTGGGCAGTCTAAGGGTTGCCACCTTATTTACAGGAAAAAATAGCGCAAATTTATGCATTTTCACACTGGTAGTATAATCACAAACGATGCAATGTTATAATAGGATACCTAAAGCAAATATGAAAATGTTAATTGTTCACCTAAATTACGGTATCTTTTTTTAAAGTACAGGTGGCAAGTGGCAAACCTAGGTATAGTTCTAGTCAAACACATGCGTTAATAAAAATAAAAACTAGGTATATATTTCTTAACAGCTAAGGATCGACAAACTACTCGTTCACGCACCGCGAAAGTAACACAACCAAGTACAACAAGATACCACAAACACACTAGAATATAGATAATCCTGCAACAACCACAGGAACAGTGGAAATCGCGTTGCCATTACCCAAAAAATTAATTATCACGAGCAAATGAGCCATTACACGCAAACACTCGCGAGTGCCCAGAAACTCCGCGACGACCCCGCGGTGCGATTTGGTTCACAGTGAGACAGAAATAAAATGAGGGGAGAAAAAAACGGAGCTAAGACGAGAAGCGTGGAAAGGTGCCTTTTAACTCTCGAAATTAATGAAACCGTGGGCCTCCTCGAACTGCGTCAAATTACAATTTCAAAGCGCGACACTTCGTCCGCGTTGCTTTGCACGGCGACGAGTCGCCAAATATTTGTTAGACCGAGGAGACGGTAATTAACAGACGGCGCTCGCGCCCGAATATATGAGATTCAGAAAACGGGGGGTGACTCGAACGCGAAGCGGATGGTCGAATGCGCCATCACGCGGACTGTAGGCTGTTGGAGGGGGAGGGGGCCGGGGGTGAGTTGGATGCTAGCAGCAGTGGATGCACGTGGCGAGAGGAGCCTTGGAATGTAGGCGAGAGAAACGCTTTATTGCAGGCTGGTTTGCAAAGCTGTTCTTACTGGCGGCTCCTGTTTCAGCGGGAGGATCGAGTGACCCATTAAGAATACGGCTTGGGGAAGGAAGCCTTTTAACAGAAATGAACGTCCTTCGCTGTCCTTTTTCGCCCGCGAGAGCGCGCTCAAGGAAACCCTGGAATTTCGGTGGCAGGATATGCGCCCTGCTGCGACTTAAAGGTATACTCGAGATTTTCACGGTCCCGCGTCATTGTAATGGCGTTCGGACCGTTAAGCGGGGGATTATGATCGTTTTACTTTAGCTTGTCCTTTTTCAACCTTTCCAGACCGGTGTTTGTGGATCTCAAGCACGCTCTGTGTGGGGAAGATACTTTTTGTAATAGCTGCGCGTGAAAGGATTGGATTAGGGTTGTTTTAATGTAAAATGAGTAGGGAGTGATAACTGTGTGGTAAGTTGACTGGGGTTGTTTCAGGTTATAGTGCTATAGTGCTGAAAAGTTGAACGAAATTCTTGTAAAGTAAGTAATGTATCATCTGATACGTAAATGGTATTGTTTTAAATGATCGATTATTAGTTAGAAGAAGATGGCGTATTTTTTTAAATTTAAGAATCATTAAACAAGTGACTATTCAAAGAGACAAACTTTATCGTAAAAAAAATGTGTCGCAATAAATTAGCCCTCGTTATAAGTTTTTTAAAGTTCTTTGTAAATTTCGTGTATCCAAATTGATTTCTCTGTTTTATTAACTTCGTACATGATTTCTAAGAAGGTTGTATATGTCTTTTCTTTGGCATTTGTGTTTCAATTAATGTACACATAATCGTATATTCGGCAAAAAATAGTGTCGAGCATTATATTTCAGTATTCGTTGAGTACACTTTGAATGCTTTCTAAAGATTAGCTTAGAAGACACATTGATCATCCTTATATCACTCTTAGGTATACTATTTCATTCATAATGTTCGATGGTAGAAAAATTATTGACTTATACTACTGCTTAGGGTGTATATACGATTTTAAGAATAAATGTTATCGGCGCGTAGGTTCGGTCATTTGAATAAAAGTTGTTTTATAAAAGTGAATTTCTAAATGTGAACGCAGTTTTCTTTTGATATAATTATTTCCTTGATAATGGTCTCAATATTGACCGAAACGTTGGAAATTCAATCATAAAATTTGCAAAACAACTTATATTCAAATGACCGAACCTACGCGCCGATAACATTTATTCTTAAAATTAAAAATTACTTCGGTCGAAATTCTGAATCATTTTATGTACATATGATATTAATCTAGTGTACAGCAAAATTACACTGACATAAACAATATTTTCTTTGCATATAGAATCTGAAATCTAAAATATATTTCCATTCTAAGATATATTTTCCAATCTAATACAATCTATCAACAGCAATAATTCTGATCCTGCTTCGTAGTATACATTGATCCTACGTAAATGTTCAAGCCATCCAACTTCAGCACTGAAAGAAATCTCGCGTGCCTCTCTACAGACATCTGAAATTCTCTGAAACCACGTTACTTTGAACCTCGGCTACGCGTCGCGTTCCGTAAATCGACACGGTGATTTTATGAATTATGCAGCTATATCGGGGATAACTCTCCCCGCCGTGTGTTTTTCTGATTCCCCAGCTGAAAATCCGGACAGAGCCATGAAACGAGAATGACCGCTCGTATCGTTACCTTTTATGATCGGCAGAGAAGCCAGCCCCGTGAATACAACTCGTCAGCGAACGATAAAAGTTTCGTAACCCACCAACGTACAGACGTCACCGTCGATTCTCTGATATGCAGAACCTTTTTTTCCTACGCCCCCGTGCTCCGTCCCTCGAAGCAGAGGGAGATCTCGACGGCGTGTTGGAGTTACCTTCGCGACTGCCCGACGAGCTTCTTCGTCCAGAATGAAGTTTATGTGGAAGTTCGCAACGTCGTCCAGGGAACTTCGTAAAACGTCACGAAGAACGAAGTCGCGTGAGATTAATTCGCTTTCCTCTAATCAGGCACGGGTTTATTCGCTCGACAGGGAACAAAGGTAACTGGCATAGGTTTCCGAGGGCGAATGGCAGAGCAGTGTGAGACGTCAGATTGCTTTCAGCAGCGGTGGATGGTGGGAAATTGTTGAATTTCCTGTTCTTATACAACTTCACGGTGCATACTGTTAAGTGAAGAAACCTGTGATACTTGCCCTGGAATAATTGTGTGTTGAACATTTAATTAGTGGTAGTAATTCTGTAGACATTTAACTCTTCGTGTTTAGAAACAGCGGTGGGATGCTGCAAGGTGTGAATATTGAGAAGTGTGGTTTGAGGAGTGAAGGTCTGAAACTTCTCTTGACAAGAATTGCGAAGGATGAACTGAAAAAATTCTGTAAAACAAACGGATAATGAAGAATCATGTAGTCCATTTATTTTCATAATTTTCTCGGAATTATAAAAGTATCAGCAATATTTCTATGTTTTATATCAGTTCAAAGTAAACAAATTTGGTTAAAAATGACATTTTCTACTTCAATGGGTCGCCATTTATTTTCACTTCAATATTAATGAATGACTGAGGCAGAGGCGGTAAAGGCAAATTTACTGAATAGAATAAAAGTAGGGTTTCTTTATTTCAGATGAATACAATGGGAGCAATCTTGTTAACCGTGAAGGATGAATTTTTTAAAGTGATCGCACATCAACACCTCTAACACAGCAAATATTTGTCACTCTAATGACAAATATTGGTAAACATAAGTACAAAACCAGAACTATGTAGAATATTTATTTTTTAAGAAAAAAATTCATAAAAACTCCCCATTTTTCACACACTTTCATGCGAATATCCCCTTAAATGCAAATTGTTACTTTCTCCAAAGCTTTCGCGACAGTTCCAAAGCTGCTATAAAGAATATAAATTAACAATAATAGGCACACACGTCTATCTTAACAAAGTCTTGAATCCTAAATAGACGAACGTCTACACTTTAAGAAATATTACTGCGAAGCTGCAGCTCACACTTCATTCAACATGACACCCACTACTTTCATATAGAACCATTATCTCATCTGCAGAACCAGAACCGTCTCCGAAATATTTAGTTACTCGGAAAGTTTGTACGGGTTTAGACTGATGAAGGATTAAAACAGCAGAAAGTTCTATTAGAAGAGAACTTATCACGAACTTCTGGTAAACGGTGCATAAATTACTAACAATAAGTAAAGTTCTAATTCTGTACAAAACATTGCCGTTGAATTTTCCTCAAATTTCTCTACGAGCTTTCCGAACAAGTCAGCAGAATAAAAATATCATCATCCCTCATAATATTAAGCAGCGTACCATCATATATGCTCGACTAAAATACGTCTTAAAGGAGAATCGTTTTTTCCCCAAGGTTTCGCGACGGTTTGAAAAGGGCTGGGAACAATGGAAACGACGGACGTTGCTCTAATCCGCGAATGGACGTCCCTGGCCAGCGGTTTTATCGAAGCGCGCCGTCCAGATAGCCCTGGGCTGCGCCCTACAGGAGAAAAATAAAGATCGAAGGAATTGGCAAATCCTTGCAGGATTTCGCCCTCACGTAACTATAAGTAACGTAGCGGGCAGAGATTTGGACACGTACCTAGTGGATACGTATAACTATAATGCGTCGTTTCAACGATGAAAAATGTTTCCTCGCCGTTTCCACGCACGTTCATCCCTGCCTCGCTCCAACTTTCTTCCAACGGAGTTGAAAATCTTGGGAGACACGAAGTTTTTAACTTTCCGCTGGCGACTAGGGAGGAATTACTCCGGAGCTATGAGATCTGGCAATTTTTCTCCGCGGCTATATATTTATACAGTGTATGGCTGGAATTCGGTTAACGGAAATACTTCGGATGTGATGTGTGGGCGATATAGCAAGTGGTCTGTCGTAAAGTCAGCATCTTTGGTCAATCAGATCCTTGAAGTTGTTCTATTGGCATATAAAAAAATGTCAGGTATAATGTGTTTTGTGTCCTTTTCTTATAATACTACCCATTTTTGTGGCGTACTATTCCTTTTAGTGTACACATTTTAACTTATTTTCTATTTCGGGTGTTTTGAGACTAATGTTTATTTTATAAATTTTTTCACGAACAAGTTATAACATATTTTTTGTAAGCTACTATTCAAGAAAAATTCTACATCTTAGCTGATTTATGTTTCGCTTTACCTCTGCCTAGATTTCACTTTACTCCGCTAGTGGGGTAAAGTGGAAAAATTGTACATTTTTTTAATAGATATTTTCTCAAATAACGATGGCCATTGAAAACCCGTTGAGAAGGACTACAATCGTATTGTTAAAAAATATGTGGTTCCCTTTAAAAAAATCAAATTGACATTCAAATCTCCTAGGCGCGGAGGTGGAGACCTGAGAAAAACAACTTGTGTCTCAAACATTTCCTTATCTGAAAAACTGTAGAAATTATTCTGATACATATCCAAATATTCCAAACCTACAAAATAAACGACTGAATTCCCTTTCTTTAAAGTTTTAATTACAACTGTTATGTTTTCACCTTAACTTTCTGTTGCCCTGTGTTTCCATAATAGAACTGAAAACGAAAATTCATAATTGAAACGTGCACTTGGAAAAGTGGTAACCATAATTTGGGAAAGGAACTGAAAGTCGAAGTGCAAGCAAGGGCATTTTGCCAAGTCATAGATTAATAATGAAAATATATTTGCATACTATTATTGTCCAAGGACTATAGTCGAAGAAAATGATTTACATGCCTCCCTACTTTGGAAACCATGGTTCGGATAGAATTCAAATTTTCATCCCTCTTTTAATGAAATTTACTTTCAGGTAGAAACTTCAGACTTTCACGGAAATCTTCACCGTGTTTTTAAAGCACCATTAAAATTTAAATTTATATTAAACAACAATGGGATCCGTTAGATTATCAAATAATAATCACTTTAAACATTTTTTATTATTAGTTCACAGTTTTCAATGAAGAAATAATCTTGCCTTAATTTTTGGTTAATATTACCTATTGTTTAAATATTTCCTTAAAGACGACATTTTTAAAAACTTTGCATCCAAATTCAAGCCACATTATTGACTTTTTGTCAAAGCATTTTGTACCGTATACAATATTGCTTTAGGAGTAAATACTAAACATATATTTTTATGAAAACAAGCACTTGTAGAATATCTACAAAAATTTCCCCTCTTTCCTATTTCTTCTTTCAAGATCATTGCTGCACATCACTTCCACTTTTACTAACGCAATTAATCGGTAATTCTACAAACGAAACCCAGACTTTTTGCTGCTTCCGAATTTACATCCTTCTAAGCGATTTCAAGCAAGAGTAATGAACGAAACGGCGATAGGCACTTGTCACTGGGAAAGGCGAATGGTGCGAGTGCACATGAAGAAGGAGGCTCGCGCGTTGTCAAAGAGGTAAACGATATGCCATGGATGAATGAATGAGCAACAAGACTTAAGGCTATCGAATCGAGTGAACCTCTGTTGAACGAACCGCTCCTTTCCCTTTCATTCCGCCGTTCCTCTGCTTCCTTTATGTCGCTCAAGTGCTATTTCCCTCTTTCACTTGCTTCACCTCTTCACGTTGACGCCATTCAGAAGCGATACATGTATCGCTGAAATCACGGTTTAATAGGCACTAGAACTTTGCACAAATAGCTCGTTGATGGTCAGGCAATTCATTCCAAGGGCTCAGTGAATCTCTACATGCGTATCTTGTCTCTGATATCCTGTTTCCACTGCAGCCATTCAATTTGATTCTTGGAGTTACGTACATACACGCTATAGAATTCAGTATCTACATCACACAAATTGCGTATCTATTTCGTGGCGAGATTGAATTAGCTTCGATTAACTGTATTATATCTTATTTTTATTACACGTGACTTTCTGCAGAACCAGCTCCAGCTGATTTCTCAGTCTCCTAAATTTCCAAATTAAGGGGACCCTTTTTAAGGAATCCCCAAAATTTCCAAATTAAGGGGATTTATGATTTTTTTACAAGAAGAGGTTATAACATGTGTTAAAAAATGTTTTTGCTTTTATTAATACACTCGTTAGGGTAAAAAGAAACTTTTTTGTTGTACGTTTTCGGTCTTTATGCATTTTTTAGGTGGCGCTTATTGCAAAGCTGCAGAATGACGAGTTAACCCGTCTCCCCAACAGACCAAACTAACAAGTAACATTAAACTATTCACGTTACTTGTTATACGTACCTCACAAAATTACCTTTTTCAAAAAAAGGTACAAAAAAGAGCGCCAAGTATATAATCCCATCAAAAAGGATCCCATTTAAAAACATTGTCGTAAATTAATAGCTTTACAAAACAAATGATATACACCAATTGCGCCAATTATCGCAATGACTATTTATACAAACAAAAAAATGTATCAAATAATAGTAAACAGATATATTTTTATACAAATAAATATTTTATTCAAAATACTTGGCGCTGCTCTCTGAAAAAAATGTTAATTGTCTTGGTTAATAAATAAAACAAGGCCAGACTTATTGATTCAGAAATATTTATTCAGTTTAGCAACACCAATTCCGAGAGCAGCGCCAAGTATTTTGAATAAAATATTTATTTGTATAAAAATATATCTGTTTACTATTATTTGATACATTTTTTTGTTTGTATAAATAGTCATTGCGATAATTGGCGCAATTGGTGTATATCATTTGTTTTGTAAAGCTATTAATTTACGACAATGTTTTTAAATGGGATCCTTTTTGATGGGATTATATACTTGGCGCTCTTTTTTGTACCTTTTTTTGAAAAAGGTAATTTTGTGAGGATTTCACACATTTTGTAGTGTTTATTGATGACTGAATAATTTTTTCACCCCGTCGGGGTTATTTTTTTTAATTAACAATATATTATATTGTCATCCAAACTACGCACACCTGCAAAGCTACAAGACAATTGGATTGGTGGAATTGGTTTAAATTTGAGTTTTCAAATATGCAACAAACATACAAGAAGCACACAGAGGATAGAAGCTGAATAAAAGTTTAATTAAAGTTTAATTAATATTATACTATATTACAATAAATTTTTTTTCTAACGTAGATCACACTGCATCATCTCGTGCTTCAGTTACCTGTAAATATATAAAATCCACATTTTAGTTACAATATAACTTAGAAGTTTTAGAAGAAGGGTGGACTTTTCCTATAGTAAGTGTAGAGACTACATAATGTGTCGGAAGGAGGTGAGAGCGTATGGCAGAAACTCTTGTTGAAGGAAATTTAAATGCTAATGGTAATTTATCAAAAATGAACGAAGAGCTCCAATATATTTAATGCACAATTTATTGGTGTTGGAATAAAATTAATTTAATATGTTCATTAGTGAATTTAAATATTGGTAATGTGAAACTAATAAAATTAATGATTAGCGTGGGAACTACTGTAGATTTTAATAAAGTATTACGAATATCTTTCATAAAAGATTAGGAAGTATCGAGGGAGATGCATTTTCAGCGTACTTTTTTCACTAATGTAACTTAGTTTACACTGCAAGCACTACGCCATAATTTTCTTAATTCTTAATGCTACGCTAATATGAAAAATTTTGTCCATTTACCTTATTTGACAAATTTCCAGAAACTTGTGCGAAACAAGATGCTTCTCTGTCTATCTAACTAAATGTAAAAATAGTTTCGTTGTATAAAAACAATATATTATTTTGTAGAAACTTGTGGGAAAGAAGATGCTTCCCCGTCAAACCTTCTCAGGACAACTTCCAAATCTTTGCGTCCTCTCCGTTTCCATAAGCTCTGCATAAATAGTCTATTAAAAAATTTTTGTGACTTACCTTGTTAATTGAGACAATAATTCAGTGTCCTCTATGGTGTAAAAACTCGTGTCACTTAAAAATTTTTAACTAGTTTCCTTATTTCACACTTGACAGGTTATAACTGTTTGACACTAGCTAGGTTACGTTTACCTCGACAGTTCTGCTCTCTGCTAGCTGTCACGTGACAACGATTTGTTACGCGATTGGCCGAAACCTTCAGCGAATCAGCGACGTGGATATTGGACATTTCCTCTCCCTTTCATGTTCCCCTCTTGCCCACACTTGACGATGACGATTCTTAATTCTTCAGAACATAAAATTCGGCAAATTGCAACTTTACATCAAAATATCTCAGCTCCTAAGGCACGTAGGAACAAAACGAAGACACTTTTCTTATGTAAATCAAACCCAAGCTATCCATTAAGACCATTCAAACTCTAATCGGATCAGCCGTTATTGAGATTCGATAATCTCAGGGTACTTGATAGCGCGGCGTGCCGTAATAGATACACTCTGTGTCTCGCGCTGCGCATATATCTATATATACTTGGCGCGAGACACTACCGTGTCTCTTGATGAATGAATTTATACGGGTGAATCTGGGACCTGCGTCCACCACGCGGTCGACTGGCTCGCCACTCGCCATTTAAGGCTCGTATTCCTAATTCGCGAAATTGGTGTTTCCCTACGAAATGAGCCAGCGCACTCGTAGAGTCTAACAAGCGTGAGAATTAAAACGTGCAAGAATGTAACTGCGACAGTATCATTGGTTATAAAACGAACGGATCCGGAAGAGTGGCGAAAGACAAACGTCCAAAGCTATATTTTCTTTGTCCACCTTAGAATCGCTCACCAGCGGAGCGGAGTCTCGTTCAGCAACCATAAACTTGTCCAGAAGTGGAAGTGGATTGAACTTCAAAAGCAAATCGTTTTAACAGTGCAGAATGCGAAGCTGATTTACGGTGCCACGCGCAAATGAATCAGTTTTATCGATCGGAGAATATAAAAGGTATTCGGCGGGTGTGTTGCTACGTACGTCGTATTTTACGATGTAATAAAATATTCATCACCCCTGAAGGTATCTACACGCGGAACGGTTTTAATGTTTTCCGCGTACTTTACGATTCGGCCAATTTTTTTTTGCATCACACCCCCAGGCTGCTTTACGAGATCGCGTACTCTGGGGGAGATGGTAAGAAATATTTTCATTGTCTTTGTTATGAGTTTCTTTCTTTTACTAAAGTTAGACTGAAATTTCCTTGCTTGACGGCGCGTTCTTGGCGAAGGTTATGGGGAAGCTCTGAAAAGGAATTTTGCAGATTTAATTTATAAATTTGTTACTACAAAATTGCCTTCTAATTAACAAAATAATATCACAAATTCAAGGGAAGAAAACGGGCTTTTCTGTTTAACATGGCGCCATTTTTCGAACAATTAATTTATATTCTTACTCAATAAAATTGTTCATTAATCATTTGTTTCAGGTGCCTACGAAGGACAGAATCGTGGCAGCCAATTCATTTTTTCATACAGACATCCCACCCTAATTATTTTTTGCGACAAAAAAGTTGGAAACATAGTTAAAAGGACAATTAAGATTTTAGAAAAAACGTTGTGTAGTACACTTACTCTGATTGCCCATACAAAATTCTGAAAAATCGCAATAAAACTCGCGCTAGACCAGAATACCAAAATAACTTCTTTTAAAACGTGTAAAGGTAAAGATTATCTCGATAAGATGACGTTAACCATCTACAACTCACCAATAATTATAACAGTAGGCAGACTGTTTCTATTTTCTCGTGTAAATTACTGCTATTATACAGGAATTCACAAACAGAAATATATTTGAAAATCATTGCAGAACTGTTACTCAAAACATCACCAGCTACAAAAATATATCTTCACGTAGAAAAATGCGCAACAACCGTGAATACTGTGAAAGAATAATAACCCTTAAAAAATCACACTCGCCAAAAATCTATATTACGTTGATTGGAAATTTCTTTTTTTTTAAAGAAGTCAAATCAATATTTTTAACTGCAATTTTTATTTGTTCCACTGTTGTCGACTGTGTTACAACGAGCTCCCTGCAAACACCCTCGTTGTTAAAGCGTTTTAAAGTTTACGGTTTCCTGCCGGTCGCGTGTATGCACGCATAAGTGTCAATACCTCCGAAATATTTGAATTTCACTGTGAAACTTTAGGAATATATTCGCTAAGGGTATTACTATCGATTACAGCAGAAAAAGGAAATCTAAAATTTCGACCCTCTAAACCAGGTTCTCCCCTTAACGAAGGTGTAATCGAACCCTTCGATCGAAACGGATTCCGTTTCCCTCTAATAATTCAAGCCGTTATCCGAGGAGAATGGTGGAGCTGTTTTAAGGGCAAGGCAACAACGAAAGATAAACAGCAAGAAAGTCGGAGTCCCGGCGAGTTTCTAGGCATGTCCCGAGCGCATCGTAGAACGGCCACGGCCATAAACTCGTCTTTTCTTGGCAGGCCGGTCGAACTTTTAAGACGGACAGAAGGTGGCGCACTTTTATTGCCTCTAGCATCCCCCAAGGGTGCTGGACGTAGCGAGGAAATTGGGAAAGGAAGAGGGACGAAACCCGTAGGGCCCGCTAAGGCGTGCCACGGGGGACCACGGCCTGCCAGTTACCATCGCGATATATGGACTTCCAAATTCCTGTGTCTCGAGACACTGGGTCGAAGGGCGGGAGGGTAAGTTGCCAGGAAGGGTGCCTGCTCGTGGTTCCAGGGAAAAAGTTTGATGCATGGGAAAATAATATTGTTGCGAGCGGTGCGTGGCGATGTGCGTGTCAAGACTCGCTGGGGGCTGTCAGTCGTTTATCTGAAGCTTCAAGCAGGAAGTGGTGAGCGAGTATTGAATTCGTAAGCATTCGGGGCATGTGGATTTGATTAGTGGGTGTGGTCGGTTGTGAGTAGCTTTGAAATCTAATTAATAGGGTGTTAGGGTTTATTTGAAGCTCGTGGGTGAAATATGTGTGAGGATTTGATAAGATTCATTGGGGGTGGGATATGCAGTGGTGGACGAAAGAAAGTATACAACTTTTAAAATCGCATAACATTTTCAGAATTGGTCCAAACGACATAAGTTTTTTTGAAAAGCTAGTATAAGCAGAATAAGGTCACTCATTTCGGGAATTTAGCGATTTTCAAAGTTTAGAAAACGACATTTACTCTGTTTTTATGCTATTCCGACCAATTGCATGTTTTCAAAACGACGAAACAGGTCACTTAGCAAAATAATCCTTGTAGCTTCTAAAAAACAATTCAAGTTGTTTGGAGCAACTCTAAAAAGAGTTAGGCGATTTTAAAAGTTGTAAACTTTTTTCGTCCGTCACTATATCAAGATGATAGGAAATTATCATTGGGTTACTATTAGGGTATGAAGTTTATCCACTTGTAACTAACTTTATGTCGTTAGAAGTTTCCAAACTACTAATTTCGTTTTTACAAAAAGGATTAAAACATACCATTTTTATAAAGTTCCTGCGTAGTCTTCCTACGTGCAACTCAAATTATAATATAACAAGTTCTGGCAATGAGTGAACCGAATAAAAACAGTACACAATGCAGAAGCAAGTATAGAACAATGGGTAAAAAAATGTAAGAGAATAATTTTCCTTTCACTTTAAAAAAATATAGCCGCAGAGATGTAACTGCCAACCATCCACTACGTTCTCCAAAATACTGCAGAGGTCTTTTTCGATTTTTCCCTCGACTCTACTCAACTACTCAATTCCCTTTCACCAACAATGCCCGCCGTTCCATGCCCTCCCGCTACGTAAACAAAACACAATTTCCATGAAAAAATAGAGCCGTTTAGTCGAACGCGTAAAATACAGACGTTTCTGTTTCATTAAATTTCAGAACACCCGGCACTTGTGCGGCGTGTATTTTTCCAACTCCAGCGATATGCTTCTTGCTTCCTCGCCCGTCCCTTCGCTGCCCCTTTCGCGTATATCTTTGTATCTTTAAGACTGCTCGCGCCGTATACTGCAATTATACGAAACTTGCACTAATTCCGCTTCCCTGGGGAATGACTGTTTTAATTCCGGACACTTATTAGCCTGGCGAATAAAACGAACAGTATATCTTGCCGGCGAGGGCAAATGTACGAACCGTGTTCCTCCTCGGGCATTATTTTCGTCAGGTCCAGAAATGACGACAGTGTCTGCGTAGACACTCGCCTCGTCGGGGGAAAACTGACCACAAAACGCCCTCGGATGTCAGCCAGTACGTGAGGAGCCGTTACCCCTGTTCTTTTCGCAGGAAGGAAGGAGCGTATGTCGTGTAAGCGTCACTCAGGGCACAGATTTATGGTCGAAACGTTCGTCTAATGCGAGTTTAAAAACTTATTGGCGGCATTCATCTTCGCAGTCTTCCAGTAGGTGATCTTTGGGCGATTAAAAGGATTGTTGGTAATTAAGGGGATGCTTCAAATTTATGCAGGAAGTGTTAATAAATTTGGGGGTATGAGGATTTTGAATGAATTTTTTGAAAAAGAGGTGAAACGATTATTAATTTAATTAACGTTTAAATGCATTCGGTTTTGGATTGGATCGAGGATAGAGGAAAATATATACAATGCGTTAATTATGTTGCAAAGGGTACGTTGTGTATCTACTAATGATATCCCCAGTTTTTTTTTTGATAACGTGGTGATACAAATACCACTTCTAGACTGTAGAGAAAAAGAAAGAGAATCTATGCTGCCTTCCAAAGAATAGATTAGTGTTTAAGTTGAAATTGTTAAACGAATTGCTGCAAAATTTTGGTAGGTTTGTCAAATTTTTATCAATGTGGATAGCATTTATTAAAAGCTATTTTTAAACTAGTGCGCACACGAAAAATTACAGGCAAATGTACTACCAGTTTTATTGGCTCGATAAATGCGTCTGACTATATACAGTCCTTCTTCACTTGGTGTGGTTCTGTAGAGTTGACAAGGAGAAACCTTGACTTTCTGTACCTTACTGAATGTACTTTTCAAGTGCATAACTTTGAAAATTCTTTCGAATAAAACTCGCTCAAATCAAAGATGCAAAAACTTACCCAGAACTCAGATGAGGGTTCTCAGTTATACCATCATCTATTCTACTAAGAAGTTTAAATTTTTCTCGGCCATTTTTAAGAGGGCAACCCCACGGCGAGTGCACATTCATATGAAAATTTATGAGTGTTTTTCGGAAACTAAGCAGAGGATCCATTGCAAATTATGGGTGTTTTTTCATACTTATGAACAAAAACGAGGACCATTAGTTATCAAAAGAAAATATACATTCAAACCCTGCATGAATAGGGATGCAGCTCTATCTTTACCAACTTCGAGTGAATTAGAAAATACTGTTTACAAAATTATTGCTTTGACTTAAGATTGAAAAGAGAACACTAATTGAAAAATATATATTTTCTCACAATAAATAGTAGTCATTGATTTGATAAATTTTTATTTCTATTTCTGGCGAATAAATTCCTCATTTCTTATCGGATTTGCACCAAGCGTGCACCGAACGATGTAGATTTTTTAAAAACTGTAAAAAATAGAGCTGCACCCCTCTTACTGCAAGGTCCTCATTGTTTGACGCTATGTTTCAAATGTTGCTGTGTAGCGTGCAGCATAACGGCTGTTACATTTATTTCAAACAAAAAAACCAAAAAGTTTTTTTTTAGTAAATTGCACAGGTAATGTAGCTCGATGCAGACAAAAAACTGCCGCCATTACGTGAATTTTGTAGTTTCTCCTCCGAATCGAGGTTCGTTACCTGCGCAATTTCTCAAAAAAAATTTTACGGTGTTTTTGTTTCAGACAAGTAGAACAGCCACTATGCTGCACGCCGCGTATCAACTTTTGAAACGGGGTGCCTGACATTTGTATAAATAATTCTTCGAATTAATATTTTCGTTTCCCAACTAATGTTTTTTTTTTCTTTTGTTCACAAGTATAACAAAATATCCTCACAATTTGAAATAAATTTCCTGCTTAATTTCCGCAAAATACTCACAAATTTCACCTGATTTTGCGGTAGTCGATTGGGGTTCTCCCGTTATTGAAATAGTTTTCCACGTATGAAGTTTTAAGAAGGAGAATACTATTTAAAGGAATCACACTTGTAAACCCCTTCTAATACAGTTACTGCAAAAATAAAGTAATCAAATAATTTTCCAACTGTTAAAATAAAATATCTCCTGAAGAATCGACTTTTTTATTTCCCATTCTTGACATTCCATACAAATATGATTAATTTATATAAAAAAACATACAAACAGATTAATTTAGGAAACAATGTAATTGCACATTACAAGTGCAGTATTGCATCCATTGACAAATTAGAATTAGATCTCACGGAGCAATAAAACATTTGCCTCTACCAATTTTCTTTGTCTTCACATGGAAAAGGACTATGGTTGTACTCAGTTTCTGAAATCACCCTGTGTATTGTCTAATGGATACTAAGCAGAGTTAAAGCTAATAAGACGCAAAGCAGGCAAGAAAGCTCCGGGTGTTAATTGGCTAAAGAAACATTGAGGAGCGGCTCCCTTAATTTGACTTGACCTCGAAGGCAATCGAACAGTTCTCGCAGCCGGGAAAGTTATAAAATGTTATTTTATTCGCGACAGGTGTGCCCGAGTGCTGGAGTTTCCTCGAGCGACGTAATTACAGCCTCTTTGCGTATAGTGGCGAAATCCATTTAGTCGATTGGCAATTATTCCCATCGTGGAATTCCTTCGTTAGAATGCAAACCGACAGAAGGTGCCCTGTCAAGTGTTACATACACATTTAAGACCGAATTACACGAAATTCCTCTCTGACGTTTAAACTCTGGATTTACCTTCACGATAGTAGACATTTTTTGACGACGATAATATTTGATGAAAAAGGGGGAGAAGAAAATGGGCGTGAGAATATTGGTAGATAGTCTTCCATTGGATTACTTTGGACACTTCTCAAGAATTTTTCGACGTTATATTATCGTCACTCAAATGTTTCATTAGAAAATCCGTTAGTGCAACGATCGAGCAATCGGAAACAGCCTAAATGAGCTCCTTCCTTTTGTGTTTTGTCAAGGTGCGAATCCACGGCGAGATGTTACGTGAGACTTTTCTATTATGAGACAAAAATCTCAGCAATAACTATTTTTGAAAATTTATCATGAAACTTGTCTCGTCAGAGTTTAATTTCATGAATTTATTCACAAAATGATTAAAAGATAATGGGATAATCTCATGAGATTAAAGTCTCGCGTGAGACACGATATTTTGTCTCATCGTGGATCTGCATCTTCATTCTTTTCGGTGTGCATGCGAATGTTGAAATCGAATTCCAGATGAAATTCCATCCCACATTCTCAGCTAATTTTCTAGCTATCCACCTTTTTCTATTTGAGGCCTGAATTTTAAATGAAGTACACAAATGTTTTGTAAAATATTTATAGCCAACTGCAACTAAATTTTCTAAATCAAATTCTATGAATATGTCTGAAGCTCTCTGATGTACATTTGTTGTCTTTGAACCAAGTTAGGTACTCCACATGTTTTAAGAATGGAGTACGATTTAACAGACAATTTCATGTCGATTACATCGAGAATCATGGTCATGTTTTGTTTGCCAGAGAAATTTGCAGAAACGTCTGGCAAGTTTTACGCCCCCCTTGGAAGTCCTTTAAACTGAAAGTGCGCTGATTGGACGACCAGCAGAGGACTTATAACCGTATGGTTTATTCCCTCTTCCAATTTAAATTGGAATCCCCGGACTTCTTTTATAGAGGCTAACATCCTCGTTTATGGTATCTCCGGTGCCACTGTTCAAACTGCTCGTGATCGAGTTCTAGATCTTCGTGTCGGAGTTCCAAGCACCATGGAAACTTCTCGCGAGAATCGATGCAAGCCGCGGTATGCTTGTTTCAACGACTCCGTTGAAGCACGTTAGAGAAAACTGCATCGACATTAATATTCTCTGAACAAAAGATAGCCCTGCATAAAGGTATGAGACTTTTCTGTCTAATATTTCACTCAGACTGATATTTGCTCATTTCCATCGGTTTCTTTCCCTTACAAAGAACGGCAAATATCGAATTACAAAAGCAATGTACACCACAATTCTAGATAAAAAATACCATGACAAAATGACAATTACTTTTAAATTCTCCACATGTCGCCCCCTACCAGTGGCGCAGCCAGAGGGGGCCAAAACTGGATTTTTTTCTTTAAATCAATTTTTGTAATCACATAATGAATTTTATTGAATCTGCATTAAACATACTTTTACCCATTCAACAAGTCTCCGCTCCTTCAATATTGAATTCTGAATGCGCCACTGCTCCCTAGAAAGTTTTTCTTTCATTCAATTTATGTTCTCTTGAAATCATGCAACTTTTCTTTCGCCCACTTTTCTTTGGGCATAGAAGAAGAATCTCGACCCAATTTGAAGCCCTGTCTTGATATACCGAATGGTAAAAAAGTAGGTTAAACAATTTAGAGGTACCTACATAATACTTGTGGACCTAAATTCATTAGATATCATTTCGTAAACTAACTTTGTAAAATCGTATCACGAAGAAACATCGAAAAACACATTATGTGCGCTTTTAGATTTGCGAACTGTGAGACATTTAGAATTATATTTAGTGTGAAGGTGTGCGCTGTACAAAAAATTCACGTCCTGTCGATGTCCATCAGATTCGAAGTTGTAATAAAATTTTCAAGGGTTTTTCAATAGTTCGATAGCGTTCTGTTGGATATTCGTGTGAATTATGTAGGCGCTTTCAAAGTCAGAAACTAATCTGGCACTTAATCCAATATTCCCGTTTAGCACGTTGCATAGACGCCAGGCATTATATCCGCAGTTGGAATTACATTGCAATGGGAACGACCCTGCATTGAATGTTCCAGGGCATTTGACGTAAATAAGCAATTTGTCGATGGACCCTGCTCGCCGTTCGACAGCTGGAATTTCCTTAACCCTTCGCATTCCAAAGGGGGATGATCGACGTTCTTTACCGAGAGGGGTCGTCAATGGGGTCCCATGGTTTTGCGATTGTTGTGTTAGTTTGTATTGTCGTATTCGTATCTACCACGTTTCTATGTTTCTTCCAATCAGAATCGCGGGTTTCATTTGCTGGAAATGTTTATTTAGTGTGTAAGTAATGCAAAGAATAATCGATGACTGCTGTACTATTCACTGCAATGAACGGCACACAGTAATATATTATTGCATTCAGTAAAAAAGAATTTTTCCAAGAAGACCTTGGAATTAAGACCTTCTTCCTTAAATGTGGTACACTACATTTTTCTATCGAACTTTCATTCAACAAAAGAAACGATTTCAGCTACAATTACTCCACTAGAAACATTAATTCTGAAGCTATTAGTACCTACGTAGAACATAAAAAATATTTAAATTTCAACTACACAAACACAAAGTAAAATCTTATTCCTTTCTTCTTAATTACCCAAGAACGCCACCAGAACACTCACGTACTTTCGACAGAATGGCAGAAGTGAAACGAAAGACCCATCTCCTTTCGACAGCTTCAGCGCGGGGATACTTTCGGTTTCCAAGCAGTTGAGTCTCCTGGCAGCTGCCGGCAGATTTGGCGCGTCTAGACGTTAGGAGAAAGGGACGAATAAGGAGAAGCAGGGATTTTCTCACTCGTTTTACCCCGCGTCATAGAGGTGCGCAATCGATAACAATCTGAACGACAATGGAGATGCTCATAAAAATGCGGGGACCGTTATTGGGCACTGTGCAGCAGGGACAAGGGCGAGGATATTTCCCAAACGAAGTTCTCGAGTCTGAGGATGGCCCTGAGGAGCCACTGTCACTCGTTATCCACCGACGCCGATCCTCCGCGTGGTAGAAAGAAGGCACCGAGGACGGATCACTCGTGAACCAGGGGACATTGTTACGACGACGAGTTTTTTACAACTTTATGGCGGAGAAAGGAGCACGAATCTCATTATCCTGATGTATCCTCCTAGACATCTGTACGTGATAAATTTCTTTCCCTCCTTTTCCTTCTCTCTCTCAACTCGTCTTCCTCTCCTTGCCTCTCCTTCTTACTGTCGTTGCAGTTTTTTGGCTTCCTTTCTTCTTCTGTTTTCCTCGTTCCTTGACTGTGGTAACAACCCAGTGTCCCACGTTCCAGGAACACATTTGTTATTCGGGGATTCTTCCTGTCTTGTGCAGGAATCCAAGAAGCAATTCTTAAATATGTCGAGGTTCTGTCGCCTGCTTTAAAGGATTTGTTAGTTGCAAGCTATTTAGCCATGATCAGTGAAAGGAAATTTGGAATTTTTATTTGGCGGTCATTTTTTCGGTGTATATAATTGGAGACCACCACTATTGTATGTAGAAAAATAAAACACTTTTGTGAAAATTTCTCGTTGCGTTCTTTTACCCCGTTACATTTGACACTTTTTGGAAATATTTATTTTATATAAGTTGCAACATGTAAATTTACATGAAGTCACTGCCTATCGACTAATAAGGGATAGTAGTTATTTCTTACACAATGATATGACTACCAGTGTAATACCAAGGATTTTAGGGAAGTTTAAACTTTAAGTGCGCATTCTTGCCCCACAAAAATGATACAACTGTTTTAATTGACTAGCAATAAAGAAATGACAGAGTTCATCTTTCAATGTCCTTTGTACTTAAAATACTAACGCAATTACTAACTTAAATTCGACTAACTTAAATAAATCTCTGTCGAGCTAGTAAGCAGCAGGTGACCCCCGCGAAGTGCCAAGTGCATGAAAGTGCAAGAGCCGGAGCGAGCCAGATTGTCAATGGGAAATTATAATCTCGACAAATTAACGTCTTTATTCGCTCGGCTGGCGCCAGGAATGCCTTGACTTTCAAATCAGCAAAAGCTTCACGGCGGAGACAATGCAGCAGAAGAGACAGAGAAGAGAGCGGTAATCTTTCCTCGACCCCGAAAGATCGCCCGTGGCAATTAACCATGAACAGTTGTTCCGTCTCCAGTGACGACAGAGTCATTTTAAGTACCGCCTCAATGCCACGTTTAAGATTAAATGTGTCCTCTTTCATATTGCATCCGTAACTCCCTTCCTTTTACTCGTCCTTCCCCGCCGCGTTTTCAAACTTCCCGCAAGAAACTTGGCTCGCATCTTCTCCATGCAATTTTTCCTCTTTGCAGTTTCTTTTTAATAAACCAAACAGTCCATTCAAGTAGATACTGAACTGAAGTTACGCTATGGTTTACAGGAGTGTTACTCAAACTTTCTTAGGCCACCTTAGTTCTAACAAATTATTCGAACCACCCTCTGTCATATACAGAGTGTCCCATTTTCGTCTTTTTTCATGATCATCTCATAAATTTTAGGATGGTTTACAGGTAGGTATCTAGATACTTAACAAGTTTAGGTAAATGGTGTATTAACCCTTTACATTTCGTGTAGGATAAATCGGGGTGTGATGGACCCCTTTTTTAAACATAGAATTTCGTCTATAATTAATTAAATAAATAGCAGAAGGTGTGTTCAGTATGGATAAATTTGTTTCTTTTCAAATTATTTTACACATTTTAGTGTCATAGATCTGATGTTTTATTTTATTACTTTGGGGGTGGTGCATTCGACTATAGTCGAATATCGAAGCGAGAGGGTTAAATAGACTTTCCACATTTATTTCATTCAAACTTGTAAAAAAGTAGAAGAACTCGGAACTTGAAGGGTTCAGTGAATTACTAGCTTCGAAATTATCATATCTATGTCATTTCCTGTTTGAAATCGTACGGTATTTAATAACCATAAAGTTGAAGTGCAAATAAGAAATATTATTATAATTATACATATAGTTTCTAATCCAAGTAGGGTAGACTGGGTACGGTTGAAACGGTGGACGGTTGAAACAAAGCGAATATCTCGATACCGTGCATGAGGGGGTGAGGGGTGCAAGGGTAGAACGAAGCGGGCGACAAGTCGAAACACGAAGTTTAGTGTTGCGTCGCTCTTCGCGTGCTGTGCTTGTGTATAGGAGGCCCCATTGTGTTTTTTGACGGAAAAGTAAGTATTTGTCGTTCGTACATTTTTGCAATTATTGTGGTTTTATTAAAGTTAGAGTATTGAGAGTTTTGTATCGTATTAATTGAAGTGTGTAGAATATGGCTGTATGATTAGTTTTTATTGAAATTTATTATCATTCTTACTGTGAACCGTTTTATACCTAGAAGGTAGGTTGGGGACAGTTGAAACAGTTTTTGTGGGTACGGTTGAACCAGTTTATTTATTTAATTTTCTTGTTTCTTAGATGCCAAGGGTACGCTAAAGGAAGACTACGAGAAAAATATAAATAATATATTGATTTTTATAGAAATAATAAGTCTTTAATTTTTTTTTAACATATTTTATAGCTGAAGTGCTAAAGTTTTTTTTTAAAGCTGCTGTAGTACACAAACATTACAAAAAAAATAATCGTCACCAACATCTGATTATTATATAATTTAAGTTGTACTTAATATAAACCTTTGAAGGCTGATTAAAAATTATGTTAGATTATAAGTATCGTGAAAGACTTGAATATTAATAAAAAAATATTTGTGATGTTCAACTGTGCCATTACGAGTCGTAAAATGTTATTAGACGATGAATAAAACATGTTCCTTTATTATATTTTGTATTATTTGCATGTGTTTCAATTGACCCCAGGCACTGTTTCAACCGACCCCGGCATTGGGACGGTTGAAACAAATTACATTTTTTTTTAAATTGGATCTTGCACATAAAATACAATACAGTGATCTCAAATAACATTGCCCATTAATAGACAGATATGTGGTCTTTTATTTAATATATTTCTGTCATCGCTCGCTTAACTAATCTCGATGCAATGGACGATAAACGCTAAAATGTTTCAACCGTACCCAGTCTACCCTAGTGTCAATTAAAAGTCTATAATAATACACATATCGCAGAATATTTAAAGAACAGCGAGGGGCAATAATAAGCTTATATACTATCACGTGATGTAAATAATTCCATATGCTTCTCATCTACATATCCACCACTCTGAGAAATAATGGTTGGTGCTATCCACTGTTGTTATTTACATAACGGTTGAATAATCGACATACAATCGTGCCGCGCTAATATTGTTATTTCGTGCCAGCTGTGTGTTTTAGTCGAACATCAAATTTGTTTAATGCAACCGGCGAAAATATTTAGCGTTTTCACGACCGCGTTAATTTGGCAATGTGCAAATTGCGCGCGACCTACGCGGGCCTGCCGATAATAACCGTAGTTACAGCTTCGCCGAGATAAATTGCATTATTACATGAACAATTTATATGTGAAATTATAAGTGGCGAGCACTATTAAATTATCGCGCGCAACGATAACCGTCTTCACCGATTATACTGCAAAAATGTTTCGGGGCTGTTCAGTTCCAAGTGATCGTTTAATTAGGAGTAATAATTAATTAATCGAAGAAGTTCCACTCTCGCGCAGGCTGTATGATACGCTAAACTCGATGAAAGGTAAACGGGTGAATTTTGCGAAATGATATGCAACATGAATGGTTAATTTCGTTCTTAATGGGATTTCTGTTTGTTCTTTTATTTTCGCTGCTCTGTGATTAAAGGTAGAACTTGAGTGGTACATAACAATGAATATTGGGGCATCTGATCCAGTGACTGATGAAAATTCTGTACACGCTTTTGGGGGTGTGATACAATTCTCTGGGGACTGTGGGGAATGGGAAGTTGTTAAGAAGTAATTAAAGTACGAGCAAGGAAAGAAATTTAGTAAGTAATAAGCAATCAATTAATTTACTTTGCAGGAGGGATTAAAGAAAATGAACTATCGAGGAATATGCAAAAGTTGGGCAAATAATATGTACAATAATTACTTTTACACTTTCAGGTGAAATTCGTGGTAATATTTGAAGTTATTTAATACGCAGATTTCCCGAAAAGTATAAATGATGGATTTTCAAAATGTTAATTGTGCATTTAACTGTCTATGATTGATTGATGCAAAGGGATTATTTTTTGTAAGATAATTCTGAAAATCTATAATTATTCTGAATCAAAATTCTGAAAATCTATAATTATTCTGAATCAAAATTCTGAAAATCTATAATTATTCTGAATCAAAATTCTGAAAATCTATAATTATTCTGAATCAAAATTCTGAAAATCTATAATTATTCTGAATCAAAATTCTGAAAATCTATAATTATTCTGAATCAAAATTCTGAAAATCTATAATTATTCTGAATCGAAATTCTGAAAATCTATAATTATTCTGAATCGAAATTCTGAAAATCTATAATTATTCTGAATCAAAATTCTAAAATGCTATAATTTTTCTACATTCATTCCACGCTATTCTTGCTAATAAAACTGTCGAGTTAAAGCTACCAGAAAATTAATGCTGCCCCAGAATTCCCAAATTCCAAGTCATCGCAAATAATTCACAATTATCAAACTGAACTCTACATCCTTCATAAGAAATTCATTCCAGTTTACCCCGTCCCAAAATACAAAACTAAAGATTACTTTCACATTAACGATCAGCTGCATAAAACTATTACAATCCACTCAAGAAACAGGCCGAAAACAGAAAAAGTTCATTATAAAAACATCGAAGCACGCGGAAGTAATCCCAGGGAGCTCCTCAGCCAACCACGAAAGATTTAATTTCCAAGTGATCGAACCTGGTAGATCCCAGTTCCCCAAATTTGACTTAAGAGTTACGAAGCTTACGTCGCCGAACAAAATCTATGAAGGATCGTTATCCTCGAGTTACACCGGCCGATTAAAGATAAAGTTTAATTGCAGGCTTAGGCGGCGCTGCTGAACGGTAATTGCACTTGGTAAGGAACCAGCGATTTCCACCTCCGCTCGATCATAAAGGCGGGGAGTCAATTGGGATTCCGTCGATCAGTCTTTTCGTTTGTCAATGTCTGGCCAGCCACGAGAGAAATCGAACGAAGCCGGATTCCTAATCCTGGGAAACGAATCTGTTCCCCGTCTGTGGGCGTGCTCGCCCTCTGGATACGATTCTTCCTTCCCTTCCGCTACTTCCAAGGCAACGATACATCGAAACGAACCGGCAACTTTCTTTCTTTCTTGACGCGAATCAATTCGACGATAACTCTGGCGAAACCGAAGCGTTAACTTTACGATTAAACTAGGCGCGAACGTGGAAGGTGAATGGATTGATCGCTGAATTAGTTACCGTGGTTGCGTGTTCTCCGCGGAAGTTCTTAGGATGGGATTGAAGGCAGGGGCGGATTTTTATGTAGGCTAAGTAGGCCGCAGCTTAGGGTGGCAAATTTTAAACGAAAGAAATTTAAAGACGGAGGCTTGAGACAAATTTAAAGACAATTCACTTTTTTTCATCTAGCAAATTAGGAATAACTCATATGTGAGTTTTCATATTGAATTAATTTTAAAATTAAGTTCCAAATCAGCCCCTGAGGCTACGATATTCTTATCTTAGCGAACCCTTGACCGACGAATAGCTCAGCGCGTATTGGATCCATTTTATATAAAATTCCAATTTTGCTATGATTTAGAATTGAGGACTGTAGAAAACACTGTAAGTTTAAAAAATCGAATTGTATCCTATAGAGCCGGTCATTAACTAAATAAAAAATTATGTAAATAACAGATAAAAAAGTTACATTAACTTTAGATTATTTGACGAATAAAGTTAATTTTTGTATTCGACGAGAATTTAATCGCCACATGAGAAATACTGTTTTTTTAATTTTTAATCGTTGTTCGGAGTTTTATTTAAATAAAAATTTTGCCATCTCTGAAATGGGGAATATTCAAGTGCATTCTAAGGTTTTGTCGATATATTCGTGAGGAAATTTGTATAGAAGTTTTGCCTTGTAGAGGGGATTTGTAGTAATTTGGAATTTATCCTCTAATAACTAGGGATAGCTAACTAGGGATAACTGGGCTGTAAAAAGGAAGGGATTAGGGTCGGATAACTAGGCTATAGAGGGGACATAAATAAGTACTGCGAACGTAAACATGTCCGTTAACAAGAACATAAATAAAATTCTCGTACGAATTAGTATGTTAAAAGGAATATATAAATACTCATTTTCAGCGGAGTTTGGCTCTATTGCAAAACCTCAGAAACTGATTTCACAGTAGTGCTTCCTGTGAAATGTCAACAGCCAATTTGCAAAATATATTAAATATATTAAATCCCACTTGGCTAAGACGAGGTCCAAGTAAAACGGGAAGTTCGTGCAGAATAATCAAGTAAACAACCATTAGAAAGCTTTTATTAACGACTTCTGCTGAAAAGTGCCATTTAGTTTTGATGCCCTTTCCTGAATCAGTAATTCAAGAAGTGTACCTATAATCCTCTACATTCAATTTTCTTAGAATTACATTTAATCAAAAACTCAGCGCTCATGAGCTCTTTAGCCGTACAATTCAATCACACGGAGAGTACAGTGGAGAACTTTTGCCATTACGGTATCGACGAAATAAATTTGATAGCCGAGAACAGAGTACAGGTAATTTAACAAGTTTCGGTGATTGACAACTGAAACCATGCAGCGTGGGAGACGCGGTTGGGTAGCGGCACGAGTAAATAATCCTCTAACTTTTCCTTCTTTGGGAGAAAAAGTTTGCCCCCTCCACAAATGCCGTTTAATTAATGACGGGGAAACCATTCCGGGCAAAAAATCTCGGGGAGAGTATCGAAAGCGCGGGAGCGGAAATGCGAATTATTAATAGCACCAGTAAATGGGACTTTAGCTTGTATGCTTCTCACTGTAAAAAGGGGGGAACAAATTTTACTTTGCTGCTTGATTAATTGGTACGTGAAAAGACGAGGCTCACATTTATACCCCCCCCCCGTGCGTATTTAAAAAAAAAATAAAAGCCATTTGATCATTGTAAATATCAATTTTTTTCGATACTTCTGGTGTCTCGCTATTTTTTTTATTTGAAGATAAAAGTGAATTAGTAATGAGGAATAAGGAAAAATTTATCTTGTAAGTGAATCCTTCTTCTACTCTTTCCATTTTCGTTTTATAATGCGGAAGGGTGTAAAGTGTTTCTCAGTTTGTTAAATTCTATTTACGTTAGAGGATATAATTCTGTTACGTTTCATTAATTAATTTCATGGCATTGTAATAAAACATAAACAAGGTAAATGCACACTTATAGTGAATTCTCTTAATGTAGGAGCTTTTGACATGCAGTTATTGTAATTTGGTGTACAATGCTTTTTAATGTAAGCGCTTCATAATAAATCCTTCATGCAAATTATGAACTGAATACAAAGTGAATTTATTCATTATGATGTATGAAGCATGCAAAAGCCTATTTTTATAAACATGGTGGTTTACATGGCCAGAAGGAGGCGTGTGTCGTAAGGCCTTTTCACGTTTTTCATTTTATTGCCAATTATTCATTGGTTCTCGTTTCAATTGATACGCCGAATTTACATTTCTTTCAGCAGCGTGGATAATAACTCTGCAAATATTATTTGGTAAATTCTTCGATAAATACGATGATATCATTCATTTTGAAATATAAATACATATATTATTCGTACGAGAAGATTTACGTTTTATTTTTTAGGTTTATGTATACACGGTTTGTAACTGTAAATTAGCAGCGCTTTGAATATACAGTACTGGAAATATTTATTGCATCACGAGAATAAACACGTTATCAATTATACCACTCTTATTATTAGTACTTCGAAAATATTATTGCAAAAATTTGTAACTCACTATTTTAGCCAACATAACATTTGATAAATAAGATACATTTTATTAATCATGTTGATATGAAACTTGTGCTTACCTACTACATAAATTTGAGAGTGATGCAACAAATATTTCCAGTAGGTACTGTATTATTTTTATGAATATATTATTACTGAGGAATTTAATAACTATGAGAAATAAATTTTAAAATTTAAGCTAATCCCGTTTTTTTTAAAAAAATTAATAAATTAGAAAGCTCACTTTTTTATGGGTTGTAAAACCATTTTCAAATGGAACAAATCATTCGAAAAACTAATTACACAATTTTATATATAAATAATATCATATTCTCAGAACAGTTTGAGGTCAAATGTAACAAAACACCATTGAAAACAAAAACGAGGAACATAATTTCAACTCACTACTTTTTATCCGAATCAAAATTCCGGCAACTCGCAAGGGAAGTTGGCAACATGAAAATTCAAAAAATTCGAAACTTTGCAGAAATGTAGCTGAAGTGGTGCTAATAACGTGACTGTGTTTTAATTTTGCAATAAAACTGTCCCGAGGGGTGAAAACACCACCTCGAAAAATTAATGAGTTTTCAGATTATCGTGAATATCTGTGAAACAGATATAAAAAAGAAGTTAAATTCAAAGTTCTATGATTTTTCATGTCCTATAAAGTGACGATAAAAAATATACGAAAAACATGGTCTTTTTTTTAAATTTACCCCCACCACCTATTTTCGACAATTCTTTATCGCCATAATGTAGGTCATCAAAAGCCATAAAACTTTCAATTGAACTTTGTTTCGATATCTTTTACGGTTTCGCAGAATCAGAAAATAGTTACGTGTGTTAGCATCCCTCGAGCTACATTTCAGCAAAGTTTCATTTTTGTTTTAATTTTTGCGTTACCGAACTACCCTTGTCAGTTCCAAAGTTGCACATGTTCCTCCAATTACCACGAAATTAATACCCGAGGCTCTTCGATTCCGAATGTGAAACCGCATTATCGCGAATTCTTCGGAGTGCAAATTCATTTCCTCGCCTATATTACAGCACCCGCCGCAGCTTTACTACAAAGGAACAGTTTTCACTCAACGAGGGGACTTGGATTAGAAGAAACTTTCCGTTCACAGCTCCTTGCCAACCGAGAGCAGCCCCCTTCTATTCCTTTCCCTCGATAATTACGCGAGTCGAGCGACGTTTTTCCCCCCTATAGTCGAGACGACGTGACTACATTGTTTGCACGGGCTACTTGAAGACATCCGGTGCAGCAGGCGAGAGGGTTAGCCGCCTCGAGGCGCATAGAAGTCGTCTGTTAAACTGCAAAACTTCTGAATATGCTAATTTCACGGCTAATTCTAATGTTTCCGGGAAGCGAGGCCGCGGATAAAGAAGAAGAAGTCGAGGAAGTTCAACGTCGTCGTTGCTCTGCATGCCTCGCTAATTACCTTCCTCTCAACGGTGTAATGAAGTGTTTCGAACGAGTAAGTAAAGGACACGTAAGAAGTGTACTACCCGAATGATCGACGTCATTCGCAGAGCGGTGCACCTTGAGATATTAGGATTATGAAAGTATAGTTCCATGCAGCGAAGATGCAAGGGGATGGGAATCCGCCCTTCTCTATTAGCCCCCCGGTTCTGCTCGCGAGAATATGGGATAATACATACTATACAGGGTGCTTCGCTTAACTTTATCGCGTGAAATATTTCTGCTATATTTAAAACTAGTTTTACTACTCGGCTTCGCTTGGAATTTAGATTCTGAATTTATAAAAAAAAAATTTTAATTATTTTTTGTGAAAATAGTCACATTCATCTGGATTAACCGGGAATAATGAGCTGATACGCATTTTCTGAACCAAGAGTTTAACATTCGAAAGGTTTTAGGCGACAGACAAACACACAAACATATAGAAACTTTCTGATTTATATATTAAGAGCTTATGCCTCGAGTCAGCTTTCGAAAATAACGCGATTTTCGGGAATTTTTTGTGGAATATCTACTGTATATTTTTTTTACAACTATTCGCTTAGGTATTTTAAGTGTACTTATATGCAGCAACTTTCAGTAATTTTGTTGTAGAAAAACATTAAAGAATGAACAAATAACAGCCATTTAAAATAAGCGAATAGTTGTAAAAAAAATATTCGCCAGATATTCCACAAAAAATTCCTAAAATCGCGTTCTTTTTTGAAAGCCGACTAGACATAACCCCTTAACATTTCATAAAAATACTTCCTATAATAATTGTATACATCGTTTTCTGGGCGATGGATACGCAAACGTGACCCACAAGAAATATTTAATGATACCGACAGCGATCGCTACCTGCTTGCCTAAACAGGGTGCTTAGAGGGTGGGGAGGAGAAAGGAAATCCCATTTTACGTTTGAGCTACGGCTGAGGGGACTCAGTAGGGAAAGAAAAACCTTTTTCCAGACATGTAATCCCGTAACCCAGCGTTATACGGAAAATAATAAAACAAGTATTCTGTGCTATTATCGAAAGTAGCAGGGAGTCCGTCTTAATTTGCCTACGGCGTGCCCCGATGAGGCCCGCGTAAAATATTTAATCTGGCATGTGATAGAGCGTCTGATCAAAGGGAATTTCGAAATATGTATTTGAACTGATAATATTATTAATACGTAATAATGTTGGGAGCAAAGAGATCGATTCTTTCGTAAGCGATAATAGTTACTTCTGCAGGGCCCAAGAATCTGTGTAATACTCAATTTCGCAATACGGTACACTTTGATCCGAGGAACATGGGTGTTATTATTTAATATAGTGTAATACTTGCAACAAGTTTCCTTTGGACATACTACTTTGGAAGTACTGAAATTAATTTAAGTTCTGGGACAGAATAATTAAAGTTCCCCAATGAAGATAACACGAACCAAACACCCTTAGCACTCGAAATGATTTGTTCCCAGAAGAAAACATGATGCTGGAGTTTTAATGCTCCTGAAATCGATGTAGATTCGTAAAAAAAAATTTGCCACCAAATTGTTTATAACATTGGAAATTAATGTCAATTTCTTTTCTATACATCAACATATTCTGCTCGTTGAAAGGAGAAAAAGTCTAAAAGAACCCATGTCGTCCCCTAAAAAAAATTGAAAGAAAAAATGTTGACATGGCTGAAGTGATTCATGTACTTAGGTATTCGATGAAACCATTTTTCACGTTTTTTGAGAAAGCGTAATATGTTAATCTAAAGAAAATAAAATAACATTTTAAATAATTTTCAGTGTTATAAACAATTTCCCAATAATTTTTTTACAAACCTCCACCGATCCAGAAGTGTAGATTCCATCCTGAAAGCAGTGACCATCACTTTTTTAAACCCTCATACATTAACATTCGTATAAAAATCGTATATTAATTTATTAATTTGTATATTAAAAACTCATATCTTCAGCACAGCAAAAGGAACAAGGAACTATTATTATGTTTCCCACCAATCACCAGTTCAGTAATAATGAAACAAACAGTTTGTCAAGAATGTCCCCCATCTCTTAGTCCAAGCGGAGCATAGGAAACAGTATCAGCTAGTATTTTGCCAACAGCATATCGCCTGCCAATAGTATCTGAACGCTGACGTCCTTGCCAACTGATCGCAGAAGGCTGACAGCAGACGAGCACAATCCTCTCCCAAGTTTGTCCCTTGATATCTTGTCAAATCCTTTCGCGAGACTGTTGTATCGCGTATCTGGAAGTGGCCAGGTTGTGACCTACTGCACAGTAGGGAAAGCACAATGCGTCTCTAGCGTGGACACCTGCACAGACGTGTCGATCGATATCGTCAACAGACGTATCGTAAAACACTTCCTGGGCCATCAAGCTTGTGACGTTTCCACGATTATTTGGCAACCTCGTCGGACGAAGCATTTAATTTTCACAGGGAACGTGTAAAATAAATATTAGGCTGCAGCTCATTACATGGTGCACAGCATTGATGGTTCTCGCGGAATATTCCGTGTTTTTAGTTCCAGTGGATATATTAGACTAAATATTTGCCGATTTTGTGGTCCACCACAGAAGTATATACATCGAAATTCACCGCACCTGATGATACTGTAATATTATTACTATTAGTTAACGTTATTTCACCATGTTAATACTTTTGCAGGGATTCACCCTGAAATGTATATTTTGCGAGTGAGGATGTGCTGTTCAGATTACTAAGGCATAACTCTCGCAATGAAAATTGAAGGGGTTGGAAACTTTCCCTTCGTTATTAGCCACCCACCCTGTTTTGCGGACGAAAACAGAATTATGTAGTTTAGAGAGGATTTGGGACATTTGATTTTAATTTCCAATTTGATATATTAGGATATATGAGCCCCATAGTTGACAAGTGAATTAAGTCTCTTTTCTTAGTATTGTGAAAATTGGACTTGCGTGTAATGCTGCATAAAATATTAAGAACAAAATGGAGCTTTATTGTAAGAAAATAAAGTGAAGAATAGTAATTATCATAACACGACTTAAAAGAAAAGCTATATTTCTTTGAATAATAAACTAACGGTAACAAAAAGAATAATCAATGTGATTTGAAGAGCACTGGTATCCAAGTACGAAAACATGCGAAACACCGAGAATGCAGTGTAAGAGTATAGGCGAAGGCGGAGTGCTAGAATTTAGGCCGAAAACGTGAAATTTATGATCCTCGAGGATTTATGGGCCCAGCAACGCAATCCCTCAGTTTTCATTTTTAGTCAGGTCTGCTCAAGTGCTGCAGCCTAAATAGAAATTTGAAGACCTAGTCTCTTGTATATTGGTACTCTAACAGATATTTGGAAATTCATATTATGAATTCCAGAAGATACACCTACTTTACTATTCTTTCGTTTTAAACATTGGTGTTTGGGAAAGTAATATCTATAACGCAAAAAACATTATTAAATTGTGCAGCTGAAATATTTACGTTAACCAATTTAGTCAGTGATACCTTTATTGTTCTGCTGTTTTCAATACCGGGTTAATATTACTACCTAAAATAACAGAATGACATTTTAAACTCGGAATAATCAATGATGTAAAGTGGCATATTGTTTCAATCAGCATTATTTTGAAAATATTCAAGTCTGAAAGGATAAAGAATTTTTAATATCAGTGTATTCACAAACACTCGTTCCGTTCATTGAACACCAAATACTTCATTGTCTCTTCTTTTACATCAAACCAGTATTGTGTGCTATTAAACAGATTAATTCCATCGTTCATTTCTTCACCCTGTTTTCATTGCTCCTGAAGCATAATTGCTGCAGCAATGGAATAGTATTAAATTTCCGGTCTGACTCGTATCAGTTCCAGATATATAAATCAGGAGGGATATTGAGTTCTATTTACGTATATGGTATCAGAATCCCGGATAACATTTCAAATTATTCTTGAAATAGTATCCATTGCAGGAAATGCCACTGTATTAAAATTTGTGTTTCTAATTAATCATAGTAGAAACTTATCCAACCAAATTATGACCTGTGTAGTTTCTTAACAACGTAAGCCACTATCATTCCCATTTTCCAATTTGTGGACAGTTAGTTACTTCTAGAATACCTTAAACTGTTTCTAAGGCAGTTAAATTTGTATTAAAAATGCTGTACGTGTAAAATAAACCTTAACGAAGAACTGGGACGATGTTTCAGAAGGAACTGATTTTTTACACCACTATGCGTAGCAAAGAATAAAGCTTTACATAATTTTCATCACTACAGAAAAAGTGTAGGAGATTTTAGGATGTGTTAAGAACGTTTAACAAATAGGTACATAGCAGAAAAGAATACGATTACACGATTAAATAACCTACTCTCTGCTCTATCATCATCGTCGCCACATCCCCTCCACATTCATATACACATAAATAATATTCGAAAGAAAAACTGAAGACTTTGCAGCAAGAGTGTTAATAAAATATAAAAACAGTGTTAATAAAATATTTTTGGACATATGTGCAAAGCATTTAACCCACCTAAAATCAATACGTTAAACACAGCATTGAGCACTATTACTAAACAAAAATATATTTTCTCATTGGCAGGGAGTTTGTGCCGCCCTCTTTTTACACTAAATCGTATCAAAATCCATTTATCTAATAAAACTATGTAATAGTACATGGAAACATCAGAAAACATCAGTCTGCAGAATTGTACAAAAATTATAGTGAGATATGCTGACTAAATCATGAAACCAGAAGCTACAGAACGACCCCCACCTCCTGTTAACTCACAGTTAATTCGTTTTTACGTTCAACGCCACCTATAACTCAATTGCAGCGAATTACGGAGCTGCCTCCTATTCGCAGCTGTCCATTATCCGAAGAGACAGACCGAGCAAGAATCCAGCTGCGCGAGTAACGTTAACTCCACATTTCAGGATTGAGAATCGTTTGCGAGGTGGGCCAGCGGCGCGACCTGGATGCCCCCGAGAAGTGTCCTCGCGATCGCGATCGTGTACCTCAAGGGGCGAAACAGGCAGGCTCCGATCTGTCATGGCTTCGGGTGCGGAGCGCGAGAACGCTGCACGCGACAATGCGCGACACTTGGGTCGATCCCGATGCTAAATCGATACGTGGCCACCATCTAACGATGGCGCACGTCGCTGCTGAGTTCAATCAAGCCGCACGACTCGGAAGCCGACCAAACGGCTCAATAATTTGTGGATGTATAGCGTCCTCTCGTCGTCTCATCTCCATGATACTCGGCGAACTATTGGCGCATTCAGCGCCCGGGTGATATACGATCTGCCTCGAGGACGCCTGGGCTCCCGGGTTTACTGGTAAATCGGCATGGCTATAAATATGAGGGAAAGCGATCCGGTAATTAGACCCATCAGGAAGAAGTTCAGACTCTCGAAGAAGCAGCAACCGCCTTCGCGGAAACTTTCATAATGCAAACTTGGACAATGCTTGGCGAGGCAGCGTCAAAAGAGGCTGTTCTTATCGGACGTTTTATTCCGCGTGTACCCCGCATTACGCTGGGGGAATCAGGTGAATTGAGCAGCAACGATTGGAAAGCTTTATTCGACTCGGTCAATGGAAACTTATTACGTATTGGATGGTTTGGTTTGGCGGCGGGGAGTATACCTTGTTGAAGCTCGCTCTTTTATGGTATTGCAAATTACGATCTACAATTTCTTGTGGCACTTCTCTGTTGGATTGTATTATGATTTTTAAGTAGTGGAAGCGCAGCATATTTTGAATAGGTATTGCTGGTAATTTGAAATACCGAAGTATCGAGAATACTACTGACGGTATATAATTTGTAACACCGCGAATAATAGGAGGCGAAGGACCTGGTAATTACTTACAAGGGGACACGGTGTGGTAGACATCGATTTCAATGAGCTTTGGCACGTTCGATCTATGTCGAAAATAAGTAAATTGGTGTCAGAGCGTTTAATGTAATAATAGAGATATTTACATGTAAATTATTAAACATTTCATGGTGGCCGTGGGGTTTCAGTGGGTAAAACTGCCTCTCCAGAGTACAAACAGCAAAACATCCTCAGACATTTCTAATTCCTCCGTTTGCACAAACAAACCTCCCCAATTGCACTAGAACATTTACTTTCAAACTATCAATAATTACCCATTTCTCATACAAACTCTAAATTCGCCTAAAAATCGAGAAGCTTCGTAGACGATTTGATAGTAACGAAGTCTTCTCGCATCATCGAACGAACGCACTCGAAACGACGGATGCGTTGCGAAGACGCGAGACTTTGAGACCGTAAATTGGCTCTCCTCGATCGTCTGGCGAACGCGACTCGTGTGGTCTTTTTAAATGCCAGCCGGTCTCCAGGAGAACTGCACGGGGAGCATCTTCAAGAAAGACGTTATCCGCGCTCTTTGAGGGAGCACGTCCCTCAGAAAGGGGAGGAAATTCGAAATGCATTAGACGCGTGAGGTGGGTGCGCTGTGTCAGCGGCGTAAGCTCCCCTCAAAGGTGACCACGCGAGGGGATGGAAAAACAAGAATTTTCGAGCTGAATCGTACCGTCTTAAGCATCCACTTCCAGGGGGTACGTAGCAGCTGGAGAGAAGCGTATGCAGGCTGCAACGTGTCCCGACACGTCTATGTAAATTGTTTTCTGATCGATCGTACGGATTCAATCCAGTTTCTTGCGCTTCAAGTGTCCCAGAGAGGCGAGTAATCTTGCTAGCCTTTGTTCTATTTGCCAGCAGATAGACCAGGTTTGCTGGAGCTGCAGCCTGTTCTGTTGCTTAGTAAATCTTCGAATTAACGAAACAAGGATCTTGGCCGGAACACCTCTCACTGCTGTAAATTAGGCTGCTTTCGATTGGTGAATCGTGGAGGACGAAAACGATAGGAATTGTGTTTGCGAGTAGAGTGAAGATGGATGTAAAATGCCATTATGTAGAATTGAGGTGATTGTTAATGAAAAATGTGTTGTACGTGGCTGAAATAGTAATATACAGTGAGCGGCATTAATATTCGGACACAGTTGTATTTGGAAATATATTTCTGTGTATCTGTAGTAATTCTGGAAACAAAAGATTGATTGTTTTTTTTTTATAATTTAGTACACTTATTCTAGTAGCTAAAAACGTAAGATTTTTTTATTTAATTTATACACTTTTATTGGTAATCAATGGTAAACGAAATAATGCCGAATTTTGACGTTGCAAAAATATTCGTTTAGTGATGCACTTGTACACGGTGTTAGGAAAGTTCTATTAAGTATCTCGTATTTATTTATTTTCAACATCGTCAACATATTCCCAAGGAAAGGTAATCAAAACATTAATAAATATTCAAGGTTTGGTATTATTAGTAAATACGAAGATTTGTATTTTCAATGTTAAAAGATTCTAGAAATTTCCACAGATTTACAACTTGTATTTCTATTACAAAGTTATATAATTTTCATGAATATATTGTTTTCGAAACCCGGGCATGGATCCAGCATCATGATCGATCTTGAAATGTGAAACAATTCTAAAATTAGCGTTACTGCATATTCCAGCATTGAAATTACGTGACACATTTAGCGTGATGTATTTTCAGTATTACCGTGGCGCACTGCAAACAAATGAACAGCAAAATGTACTGCCTGTCTGACATATTTCATTTTCAGTAGTAACAGTCAATGGCACCTCCGACGATGTAATGGAACGTTGCACTAGTTGCTACGATAACATCTATCATGCTGAGCGGCTTCAAGTTAATAGCATTAGAGGGTCCTTGCGCCGTCTTTTGTCCCTTAAAACCAATTTAGAAATGCAATTATGCAAAATTTATTGTACAATATGGTACGGGTGTAATGGTAGAACAGTGTGATGAGAATAAGCAATGAAAAGGAAATAAACACACAATATCTTTGGATTTATTGAAACACACGGCAAAAATTAATTTTTATCTAAAAAAAAACTAGAGTTGACCTAGACACCTAAGCCGTCATTATTAATCTCTTAAATTGTATATTCTAAAAAACATTCCAATTCAAATCAGCTGCTCCTTATAAAAAGAATACCTTATTTTTCTGAAAGCAGCATTAACTAATCAGTTGCTCTTAAAAGATCATTTAAAAAAAACACATAATCGCAACAAAAGGGCCCACAACGCCCTACGCCACCGATTTTCTTAATCGTTACCCACACTCATCCAGTAGCGTTACCACATCCCCATAATTAATGATGATAATGATCTGAAGCTTAACGATCCTTACCATTATCGCGATTCCACGAAATTTCCATAAAATGCAAATGCCTGTTTTGCAATCCCCGCAGTTGGCCACGTGATGCGTGATTTGTTGTATGCGCCCGCGTTAAGATATTCGTGGAAAAATAATCGCGCGGCGCGGAGGATATATTCAAGCGTAAATTCACGCATGCGAAAGTACATAGCGAAAACAAAAGCCTCGGCGTATTTGCACGAAGATCCAGCCACGGCTGAAAATCGCCGAGCACGTACAAACGTTTTTGAAACGCCGGAGAGCGGTTTCCTTTTCGAGCTTCTAGCACCATCTTTTCGCAATCGACGCGCAGACCCACTGGAACGTAATCGGGATTCTATGAAAAGTGGTTCTCATTAGCATTCCATATTTCGCGGGGCAGAAATTCCTGGCGCAGCTGGCAACTGGACCTTTTCTCTTGCTAAAATGAATTGAAGTTGTTGTTACGTTCAACTCTTCAATGAACAGAATCAGTCACGCAAGCCTGCACACACCAGTTTTCATAGGGATATACTACATATCAGAATTACAAAACTGCTGTGTTATGTATAATATTTTAATTTTATGGGACTGATGCAGACGGTTGTGCCGGTAGATATGTAAATGATTTATGTAAATTTAAGCGAAGTTTAAACTTCACATTTTTGTTACACGATATGTTTATTGGATACATTTTTTGTGGAAACAAGTTATTAAGTAAAAATGAATTTTTATTTAAATGGAAGCCAGTTCTCATTAAATCTCAAAGAAATTTCTTCAAAAATGGAATGTAAGAAATGCAGAACATGAAATTTCTCCAACTATTATGAATGATTAAAAAAAATTCTGTCTACCAGTAACTATTATCAATGCAGTTTTTTTCTGGTTACATTCGATCATTTTCAATTATTCTGATTAATGTTACTGATAATTAGTATCTATTCATTGTCAACATGGAAAAAAATTAAATTCAAAACATACCTAATATTTTATTAAGCAAAACATCTATAAAGAAATTGAAATTGTAAATTATGGACTACAGAATTATAAATTATAAGTTATACTCACTCTTAAAGAACCTATTAAAAAACCTTGTGAAACAATAACGGGAAATGAAATATACCCAACACAAATAAAGCTACTTTTCATTAACAATTAAAATCCTCAAACTAAATTTACTCAGTTTCAGATCATTGGGGGTTGGTAGCTTTCTGCATAATTAGACCCAATTGTTCGTAGCCCCTTTTTCGCGAGAGTGAACGGCCATCCCCTTTCACCGAGCTCGCGTTTTAAATGGCAGACCAAAAAGGGATAGTTTTGTTATTAACAGAAATTAACAGAAACGCGGGCTAATGAAAGCTGGTTGCTGCAAGCGATTCGTCAGAAACAACCGCTGGTCTCGTTACGTAAACCAAGCATTCAGATAGCTTTGAAATTTCCCGCGTCTAATTTGTATTGAAATTAACGCGGATGTCGCTGTGAATCGGATGTGCTATCAGGAATTACGATACATCGCGACCAAGTTTGTTGAATGGATCGCGAACGTGAGGCCTGGAAAGCAGGGAATGTAACACATAAACGCCACAGGAATAGTGATCGTAGGGTTACCGTTTACAAAGCCTTTACACTAGTCTACGCGATCGACTGTCCGGGGATTGTCCATGGGACGAAGGTGGTTGGCAGATGGAACCAGAAATTGATCGCATGAGGAGTCACGAAACGCAAGGGCAACTCGTTCCCCCTATTTTTTCGCTCAGCCACGCCAGAAAAGTGGATAGAATCTGGGCCAGTCAGGGAGTACGTGAAGTTATCAGCTACGACAACTGCAGCTGGCTCTTCGTACGTGAGTCGAAGGATGATTGTTCTCGATGGAGGCTTAAAACACCCGGCAACCAACGTAGTAATATTCGAATAGTCTGCGAGAAATGTCAGTGGCTGTGGCAGCTGGTCGTCGGATTAGGTTCTGACGATTTTTGTAATCATATCGACGAGGCAAATGATTTTCTGTGGAAGGTGCTTAAATATTAGATGAACGTGGTGGTTCCAGCTTTGGGTATTCTAAGCAATTTGATTTAAGTGTAGTACACGAAATAACTATTTTACTCCTGGAATAGTCGATTGATTTCTAAACAGGGAAACAAGAAGAATTACTTAAGTTAAATTTATTTAACGAGAACTATAAGTTTATAATATCTGGCGTTTTTCCTGCATATTAAGGTATGTTTGTACTTCAAACAAGCAGAATAATAAAGGAAATAAATATTAGTTTTTCCATTTTGGATGATTAGAACAGATTCTACATCAACGCCCGTCGGAAAATAACTTTTTTGAAGAAGTTTGCGCCACCGACTATGTCTACGTGTATGCGCGATAAAAAAGTTAAAAAAAATCTGAATATTACTTGAAACATACCTTAATATGCAGGTAAAACGCTAGATAGTATAAACTTATAGTTCTTGTTAAATAAATTCCCGAAGATAGCGTTGAAAAACGGGCAATTACACTCTTAATCGAACGAGAGAGTAGGATAATGGAACACTTGAAAGCAAAGATCTGTGGAGTTGCAAGGATAGCAATATTTTTAATGCAAATTCAAAGAAATTCATTTGGTAATTATACAAACTTATTTAAAGAATAAAATCTATTTTTATTTTCTTTTTACATAGCCCCTCCTTTGCGGGGTACTAGAGCTTCTTACCCTCCACCCTCTCGGTGCGCCACAGATCACAGCAACCTTAGTTTCTAGAAGACCTTCAAACTCACTTTCACAAGTCAATTTCAATATTTTTCAATTACTTTCAACTGCACTAAACAGTTTACTTACTAATTGAACTGTTCAAAGACTTCTCAAGACTCCTGAGAGTCATTATGAAATATAATATTAATAATTCTTTATTGCACCGGTAGACATTAAGATTTTATAACAACATGAAAAGAAAACCATAAATGCATATAAGAACATAAGAGAGAGAAAAATAGTAGAGTTAGAAATTATATAATATATGTAAAAGTAGAAGTAGAGTACAAAAGGCAAGGTTCCACTTCTAGCCATGGCCGATTGTTTTCTGTGCACGAAATAAAGTAGATACCCTGCTTTTTATCATTGATAGAGAATCCACCAGAATGAGACACGCACCCTTTACGAAAGTGATCGTAAAGGAATCTCAGATAAAAGCATCAAAATAATATAATTCGATGTCAGCATCGGAGCAAATACTCTCGTCTTCTCTCAAGAGGCTGGGAATTCTTTTTCGTCATGGGAGCACGGGATCCCCTGTCGAGAAGAATATATTGCACAATCTGTAAAGATTTGATTTATTGAAACGATGTGTCCAATATTTTCATCGGGAAACCCATTACTAGATAACCACTTATTGCGAAAAATAAGGTAACATTAATATGGTCTCTACGTGACTACGATTGATAACGTCACAGATAAATTAGGAGGACTTTTCGTTTTGAATTGAGTAGATTATAAGCTGGATAAGTTATGATAAAAAATGGCTGCGAACACGTAAGTGATTGATACATAATGGACAAGAGTGTTGTCACTTATGGGATGACTAAATATTTCAAATTTAATCAAATTTAATTTCTATTGACATATGAAATTTCTAGGAAGCAGATTCTTTTTTTTCTTGTTTTTGTTTTAAGGTCGTATCAACTTCGTGGTTATAAGCGACCATATTCAGTGGTAATTTTATATTTCGCAATAAAGATTTAGTCAGTGGATAAGGTTGAGTGTTTTTTTTTCTTGAGGTTTTCTTCTGTTTCGAATATTTATTTCATATTGTTGAGTACTTAAAGCTGATTTCTGGTGTATTCTGTTTTAGTGCAGTGTAATAGGATGTTAAGTTTTGTTGGCATGGTGAAGTTATTTTGTTGATATTATTCGTGTGTAATCTTAGTGTTCCCAATAATTAATCTGTTTAGTTGGTATTTTCTGTTAAATTTGGCTGTGGCGTGATTTGTACAGAAGTCATCAGCAATAACACAGACTTTGGAAAGTATATTTTTTTTCCATTTTCCCTATCATTTCTGCAGCAGATTCTTATGCCTGTATTATTGATTGAATACCGGCATATTTAAATTTTCAATAGTGTACCAAAGGTAAACAAGTAATTACGCAGGTAATTAATATTTAAAGCTAGGTACATGTCTACTTATTATATTCCTGTGCAACATCGTTCTCTGAATTTCTCACTTATTCAGTGCCAGAATTACGAATATAATATTTCTATCGCTACTGATTCGAATATGATTATCTCTGTAGCATTATTGCTGGAAAGTTCGAAGAATTAATTCGACCTCATTAGAAAGCTATACCTATATTACAACATAAGCTGGAAGTCAATTTACCTTGTGCATAAATCTGCTTCAGTTTACTTCGATCAATACACGCTTTACGCCTACGTAATTCTCGAAAATGGAACAAATTACTACCTTCAATATTAATTAAAATACCCGTTTTTTTAATTATCAACCTTTTTGCACGTGTGATTACGTTTCTTCCATGTTTCGATTTTCGATCACGTATTTGCAATTTTCCTTTTCATATCCACGAAACATTGACTGAACAAAGAACAGACACAATTAACAAATATTACTTTCCTGATTCCAAAATTTCGCACCGTCTAATTATTCCTGTAATTAAAAAAAAATGTCAACAAGTATATTTGAACGCAACGTTAACGAACATCAATTCAAATTATGCAATGTTCAATAAAATAGCTAACAAGTGAACGCGTTTTACGATGGAAATGGAAACGTATGAGAAAGCACCGTTGTGAATTGACTTCAATTAGCTGTGAAACGGGAAAACATTATTATTAGCGAAAAATTAATATTTCGTGCGGAATTTAATATTCCTTATATACCATGCAACCGGTATTTTATTGTTTGTTTCCAGTCAACTCCATCACACGGCATCAAGAGCCTCTATTAGAATTTCATTCCTATCGCGAAAATTACGTTCTCATTTGAAATAACTCGACGTGCTGCGTACTGGTGCATGACTTTTGAGTGGCACCCCCGTGGCTCAGCTTTTATTTTTCACCGGCGTTTCATCGTCGACTCTGCATCTGGACCATTCGAGAGGGGCTTCCTTTACAGCGACACGGTCGCGCTCATATTTCTTGTTGGCAAAAAGGCACCGATCATTTATTCGGGATGGATGACACTTAAAAAAAGGTGGAAAAGAGGGATCGATGAGTGGATCAGTGGAGCGTGGCGCGGAACTGAAAACTGTTCGCTGGTTTTATCTGGACGCCGCGCCCGTTTCGTTATTATCAGCGCCAGTTTTTCAAGTCTGGCAGAGCACAGTTTGACGCCACCGTTTCGCGCTGCCATATCGCCAGGAAAAAAAATCTGACTTGCGTATCTTCATAGCGGTACTTCAAGTCAATTCCCCGTTATCCGGGAATTACGCGAAGAAAAAAGGATGCCGGGAAATGCGAAGAAAAAATGCTGGAGGGAAATGCAAAAGGAAATACCTGTAACACCCTGAACCACCAATTTCAGTGGGGTTTCGAAGTTTTTCGGTTTACATGCTTTAGATTCGAGATTGAGGAGAGATCCAGCGATATTGCTTCGTAAAGTATGGGTACTTGAAAAGCAGAGATGGCCAAAATTTTTATTTAAATAATATTTCAAATACTGAATTAAAGTTAAAAAAATTATTCATGTGTCGAATAAAATTAACTTTATTCGTGAAATAATCTAAAGTTATAATAACTTTTATTCGATCTGGTGTTTAATTAAGTTTTTATTTAGTTAATACCCCACTCTGTTTAAAAGTATGAGTTAAGCATTGTGGATTACTTTGTTTATCAAATTTCTGCTAGGAATGTATGGATTTCCTTAATTTTCCAGGTAAATTAAAATAATCCTCTGATTAAATAATGAATACATATACAAGGAATTGCAGATTTTCTAAAGCTTATGTTTATAACCACTCCGTTCGCTGTGTGTTAATTAGGAATAGCAGAGAATCGAGGCCCAGTTGTGTAATAATTTTAATTATCAGCGTAATGGTTAATTATCAACTTCTTCTGTAAAGTACTTCATTCACGTGTCATCAGTATTGATCAGAGGAGCTGGGAGTTTCGTTACAGACTTTTTGTAGAGGATTAATAAATTCCATTGGGAGTTCAATATTATAGTACTAATCTACAGATCATTATACCTCAAATGGAAGATTAGAATCTGCACTTCAGCACGGTGTAACTTTTGAGATTGGAATATTTGGATCCCCAAATAGAGCATTTGCCCCTTGCAATTAGTGAGGGACTTACAATCAAACGAATAAACTGCGAAGTGTCAGAAGCAAGGAGGAGCCTAATTAAATCGTCTGCGCGACGAGAAGGCCAACCCTGAGTGTGCAAGTTCCTTTGACGACGTGTGTGCGTGATACTTGCTACCCCTCGCATTACAACAAGCTCAACGTTCCAAGAAGGGTGTATTTTGGCGAGGGCGTTTACCGCGTCTGCATTTAGCTTTTCCACTCATTCATGAACGCTAATGAATCGCGTCTTCTAAATTTTAAAGTAATAATCAACAACCCCGTGACTCCCTGGTTGGAATAGAAAAATCATTTTTTATTGTACCCTTATACAAAGTGTGCCATAACCGATGGTACAAGCGGAAGGGTGGTGGTTCTGCATGAGAAAATAAGTCAGAAATATAGAAACTATTTTCTAGAATATTGACTTTGAGTTTTAGCCAAGTACGCGTGCACCGAAAGACTGTGGACTCGCGCTTATATTAATGTGTAAAAGTGTACTTCGGTGCACGTGTAATATTTTTTAATTACTTACTATCAATATTATATTTACTATATATTTTATTATACACTGATTTATTAAATATATAATAATTTATATATATAATTATTAATATTAGACTAAGTAGTTTGTTGAATTGATGAGTATCATAAGATTAATTTCAATGAATACTTATTAGTTTTTATAATAGCTAACAGTTGCGCGGCTCGATTCAATTTTGGGGAAATTGTCCGATTAAGCACTCAGCTTTTTCCCAATAAACGCCGCCTTCGCACAAAAGCAGTGACGCAACGCGGTACGGTTCATTACGCCTCGCGACGGGCCGCGAGTTCGCGGCATTAACAAGCGTCATTTTCGCCGAGCGCGCGGAATATAATTGGTCGTTCCCCGCACGCTCGCGCGCTTGTCTCTCGGCGCGCGTTAGCGTCTAGCGCGCCCGCGGGAAACGCCGTTTTCCTGGATTTTTCGGTGGGAAGCGACATGGCGAGGGGAGAATCCAACAGAGGGGCGGCAGAGAGCCGAGGAGGAAAGTTAATTTGTCGCGGCATATTGCATTTATGTCGCGACAACCGGGCCTTGCCGTCGTCGAGAACGCCGGGCGTCGTTGCAGCCCGACAAAACTGCCGGGAGATTTAATTTCACGGATCAAAAATTCAAACAATTCATCCGAAGCCGCGGCAAAATTTTAGGCGGCCTGCACAGGCGTATTTTCCCGGAACACGTAAATCCTTCGACGCAACACGACTCAGCCACGCCCACTCCACTCCGCCGTGTGAAACGAGGAGAATCGTGTGATTTAGTTCCAGCACTTCGCGCTGTATCGATGATAAATTCTCGCCGCGAAGACGAAAGTTGAATGTGCCCGCCATTTCTTGCGATGCGCCTACACTGCTTGAATGCCGGCATAGCTCGGTCGTTCTTATTGTATCGTACCGCGGTGCGACGAGTTTCTTCTCTTGGGAATGGTAGCCGTGCTGGGGGTATTTCACGCTAAATCGTGGTGAAATTGACGTGGTGGTCGGCTGGCTGAGTTTCTGTAATTTCTTTTTGGTCCGTTTGCACCATCGCCTTGGAGCTTGCGTTGGTTTTACTGGTAACCACAAGATTTATCCACTCCTAAGTAGCTTTTTCATTGTGCTTGGGATCCTTCTCACGTCACTCACTGCCATGGATTTTGAATGGTATTCTTGGGTACATAGGTGTATTAGAAGAAAGGGGACAACGCAACACCGGTTTGGAAGATTTACAGCATTCAAATTACACACTAGAGTGTCATACATATTCTCCATTAAATCCAATCCCATGAAATGGGACTAAAGGTGCCATTAATGTGATTAGTAGAGTTAAAAGCAAACAAATTCGTAAAAGGCCGCCGCTTGACTATTATCCACTTTATCTACTTAGACTATACTCCATACTACTCCCTATAGGCTGATTACGCACAATGAAATAGTATACAGGGCGGTGGATTGGCATTTCAAGGACCGAGAAGGAAAAGTGAAGGCGCGTTTGTGCTTCGTCTTGGGACCGGCAGTAGGGCTATAGCGGACGGCAGAGTTGGGCGAAGATAACATCTAAATAACATCTAGATAAAAGGTCCTTGCCGTTTATTCGTTATTTTAAGATAAAATAACTTGATTTATTCGAAGTGCCTTTCAACTTCGATTCCAAATAACGGTTCAACTTTCATCTTAACTTCATCCTAGAAAATCAAATAACCGACCTGAGCCTTTGCGGCCTGACCCGCGCGCGGTCGCCTACCGGTCAGATTCTACAGAATCTGAATTTGTTTATTTTTCATCGTATCAATATGAAAGTGACACCAATGGATTCCTGGCGTTCTCCCGATTAATTGGACAGAAAATAATTGAAATCGGACTATTTTTAACGAAACGGGCTTTGAACTCTGCAAAAAGATTTCTCACGTAATATCCATAATTATGGTCCGAATTATAAAATTTTTGGGCCATTTTCATCGGGAAGACATGAGGAATCGATTGGTAATACTTTTATCAACACTTGTCAAAAACATGAACATTTTATGTGGCCCGTCGGTTTTATTGCTCTCGGCGGTCAACGGGCGGCCTACTGGGGTCCGAAGGTCCTCGCTCGCAGCGAGAAAGCAAAACAGTGGGGTGGGTACGTCTTTCCCGATAATCCGAGCCCACATAAAATGTTCATGTTTTTGACAAGTGTTGATAAAAGTATTACCAATCGATTCCTCATGTCTTCCCGATGAAAATGGCCCAAAAATTTTATAATTCGGACCATAATTAAGGATATTACGTGAGAAATCCTTTTGCAGAGTTCAAAGCCCGTTTCGTTAAAAATAGTCCGATTTAAATTATTTTCTGTCCAATTAATCGGGAGAACGCCAGGAATCCATTGGTGTCACTTTCATATTGATACGATGAAAAATAAACAAATTCAGATTCTGTAGAATCTGACCGGTAGGCGACCGCGCGCGGGTCAGGCCGCAAAGGCTCAGGTCGGTTATTTGATTTTCTAGGATGAAGTTAAGATGAAAGTTGAACCGTTATTTGAAATCGAAGTTAAAGGCACTTCATCCTGGGCGCTTCAAATGAAGCTAACTTTATTTGAAAAGTTATTTTATTCGATTTTTATCTAGATGATGCCCAACTCTGCTTCAAATGAAGCTAACTTTATTTGAAAAGTTATTTTATTCGATTTTTATCTAGATGATGCCCAACTCTGGCGGACGGACCCTGCCTGAGACGCCTGGGGACCGAGAGAAATAAACTTGGAACTTGTATATATACTAACGGGACTGAAACTTAACGCTTGCGAGAAAGGAGTTTGGAAGATTAGACCTCTGGTGGCGCTGGCGGGCACTACCAGACGCGATCCTATGGCGAGGTTAGGGCGTTGCACTCTTATATTTAACAAATCATCTTCTTCAGTCTGAGTACCTAGTAAGGGCGTCCGCAGGTTTTTTTTCTGGAGGGGCGGGGGGCAACTTTGAGAAACGGTCAAGTTTACAGGCGACGATTGGTTGCTTGTTTGAAACAATTTTGTAGCTCCAATTTAATTAAAAATTTAAAATTGAAATTTCAAAATCCCCCCCGCTCCGAACGTCCATGGTATCTAAGTAGTTCACTCTTATATACTCCTCTGAAAATATCCGCAAACTTTATCAACGAAAAACTTACCTTCGAATAAGTTTTCAAGTTTATTTAATCGTGCATATGCAAAGAAAATTGCAGTCACATATACCTCGAGCAGCTCGCAACCCAATGCCTGCTACTATATTTATCATTCCCTGTTATAAATCTTAACAAGAATTCTACAGCTTTCGTGCCGCACGCCGCTCGGCGTTTCCGAAGTTTCGTTTACGTCAAGACGTTCTCGTAAATCCCTCGATTCTTCATAATATTCAACGAGAGCAACGTAATAAAATGCTCACGTGCGTGGTCCCGCGGCATTCCGTGCAGCAAATATTAGGCAGGCCCGTGATTTACGATTAACCGGCGTTATCAAGGTGCCGCTGTTTACAGCTGGATTCGGTGAGTCACAGAGGCGACGTTAGACTCCGCGGAAAAGTCGTAAAATCACAATATAAATTACGGGACAATGGGCCAACAGATACCGTGATGAAACCATTGTATCACTACCAGCTAGGCAACAATGCTCCACTGGGACAATAATACGGCGGAGAGGGGGATGTAATTATCTTTGGTACAGGAGATATTCCGCATTGTCCCCCGAATGTCCAGCCAACCACCATTCGAGCCGTTGGAGATCCGTCAAACCGCGAAAGATCTGCGAATGTCCCAAAGTTTCCCCATAGAAGCCCCACCGATCTCCCGATATTAATCCCAGCGGCATATAATAATGCTTTGTCCAAGTTGAGTGGGTTAAACGACGCCATTACTGTGTATTATTTCGTATCATTAGCAGCCGAATATCGGCGCACTCGAGACTCGTTGTTTTTTTTGGACAAAAGGAATACCTAGCTTTCCACTGGCATCAAGTGAAGTTATAGAAATTTCAGATGAGTAAATCAGTGTATTGGTAGCGGTGATTATTCTTTCGTCGGCTAACGCGATAATTGTTCGCGGAAATAGATGATATCCATATAATAAGCAGTTGAAAACATCCCCGTTGCTTCCACGAATTCAATGACTATTGAAACAAGAGCAGTAATTATGCTCCTTGAAAATTTCCGTACAGTTATAAGGATTTGACTGACGAATATTTAACTAATACGTGATCAGGGTAGTTTGTCTACGAGGTTACTTAAAACTTCCTCATTCAATTAGACTAATTAAGCGCTCGGTACCCCTTGTAACAAGCATCTAAAATGCAATACTTTAATCCTCTTAAAGTATAATAGAATTCATAATGTTAACCTCATCTGAAGTGGTGTTTACAATTTCAAATTTATCTCTTGTTGTAATTAATAAAAGTTACCATGACACTGGCAAATGATTTACACAAAAATAAATTTATGTGTGTAATATTCAGCTGCTGCAAACTCCCAACAATAACAAGACAAGTTAAAATTACGCTTGGAATGCATTAATTACAGCGAGGTGAAGGGGTCAAGAATTTGGAAACTAAAAAAAATAAGAACTTGCTAGCCATAGTTTCTCAGCGAAATTCAGCTTCCCTGTTTCAGCGTGCACGTCACTTTCAGACATCGGATTTGTTAGTGCTTAATATACTACCAGCGATTGGTTCTAAAGCAACCGTTTATAGCGGTCATTTTGAAGCTACGTGGTCGTGGCAAAGTGGTAGCATACAATTATTATACACTCTGGTGCATGTGTATCGGTTGAACCTGTCTTTCACGCGTCTGCATGCTGTGCACGACCTCCATTCACGATTCAATCTATACGTTTCACAAGAGGCACGTGAAATATACGTAAATGGATGCTCACTATTTGTGCGCGATCACATGACTCCACTTTTCATGTATCCCCTCTAAACAAATTGCTCACGCGAATCCAAAGACGGCCTTTCAAGCGCTGCTTTCACTTCGCAAGGAAACATTCTCGGTAGGGGTGGGCGTATCAAGTAAATATTGGTATTTATTGAGAGCTTAGATAGTGAGAAAATTATATATAGATTATTAGTTGCTAATGGATTATACAAGGTGAGAAAATAGGGTACAATATATTAGGTGTTAGTATTAATGATAATCAGAAAATTGGTTTTATATGAGGGATAAAAGAATATTAATAGTATTTTATTAGAAATACTTTTTCGCTTTTTACTACAACCTCGTGACACCACCCAACACCACTGCGCGTTTTTAATAATGGTATAAAGAGAACAAGTAATCTTTGTATCCTACTTTCTAGTATTGTATAATCTATTAGCAACTAATAATCTATATACAATTTTGTTATTGTCTAAAGTTTCGAAGAGTCTCAATATTTACATACTTGATATGCTAAGCCTCCTACTGGGAATGCTGTTGTAAGAACTTGAAAACTGTATTGATTTTAGCGAAAACTGTTCTATAATTTTGTGATATTTATTTTGCAAAAAATTACCAACCCATAGTTTAACTTCCACATTATCCAATTATTAAAATTACCAAGTCACAGTTCCAGTTTAGGCTAAAAAACAAAAGGTACAGAAAATTTTAAATAATACTAATTATTCTACTCACTATTAAATAAGCCATTAAAAAAACTTGTAAAACAGTAGCTAGAAATAATGCTAGTATTCTTTAACAATTAAAATCTTCAAACTAAATTTACTCCTTTTCAAATCATTGAGGGTAGGTAGCTTTCTGCATAAGTAGGCCCAAATAGATTGTATTAGATGAATCTCGTGGGACAGAAGCATTTTATTTCTTTTATGTCTTATATTCCCCGAGATATCAAGGTAACCTTGAGCTTTTCAGGTGGCACCGAGTCCCTTTTTTAGTACTGCGTTGTAGCTAATAAAAAACAAGGGCGCCCTGATATGTCGGAAAATATAGGATATAAAGAAGTAAAATACCTCTGTTAGACGAGCCCCATCCAATACAATATATTTTATCTGAAACAGTTTGTGCTAAAATCAATAAATGACGAGTTATTTCAGATAACAGTTTCTAGTGATTCTTACCTGCAAAAGCATTATTTATATATTATATTTAACATTTATGTCGATAGGTAAGGCACAAAACCAAAGTGTATAAAATCACTTTGGACCAGATTAACCTGGCACAGAAACTGGAAACGTAAACAATCATGAAGAAAAAAGTAGAACCAACTCCAAGTTTCAGTAACGATTAAGCAAAATTCCGTTCTTTAAAATTTCCTAAACACATAGGTACTGAAACTTGAATTATTAACAACCATTTCATACCTTACTTTCTCAACATCTAATTCAAAACACTAGAGTACATATTTCGGAAGCTACTTTAGTAATTCCACTTTTCGAATTTCACAATAAACCCCAGTGTTTAATATTAACCCAAAATTTTCTGAAGCTTGCAGGCTCACTTTAGCCCAGCTTATGCAGCACTAATATTTTCGCTTGTTTATCGCTTGCGTACAGAGGTTTGAAGAGAAGCGGGATCTTTTCAGCAGTAGAATTTACAAGTGCGCGTGTCTCTCTCGATTTGCTCTAAAAACGAAGCCCTACGTGCGCGAGCCACGCCGAAATCGAGTGCACGCGTATCGAAGCACCATGCCGCCTGTAACGTACGTAAGCGTGCAGGTTTGTCCGCAAACTGATGCTTTATGTTACAAAAACGTTTCGCAGTCGCGCGCGCCTCGCGTTCACCTCTATTTACGTACGCGCGCGCTTTGTACACACCTCTGCACTGCACGGGCCTATGTACACATCTGTATCTGCTCTGACAACTGTCCTTTACAAACGTGCCTTTACGAGCATTTATGGTATTCAATATGGTTTGCCTGTGTACCCCGAATTTACATGTGCTCGTGCGCTACTTGCTGCACACGAGCAGAGTGCACGCACAGTGGTGCGTTGCACACGCGTCTGACTAGATACGTGCGTTCTCCACTGAGGGAGCGCTTGGCAAATGCGGGGCTCGAGCGGAGCGGCTGTATTTGTTAACATTTTTGCCCGGGTAGAGGATTGAATGGCCTTTGAATTACCTTTGCATCGAACACAGATGTATATACGCTCGTCGATAGCGGCTTTACAAATAGTTGGGAACAATCTTATGCGATGGTGTACGTGAGTTTCAATATTATGCTAAATACGCTGCCGTGCGTAAGTATTAAGGCAATTGCTGTATTTCCACGGAATGCGGTATTTGGTACAAATTCCATTCTTTTCGCTGCTTTTAATTTAGAATAGAATAAAATTTCTTGGAGTTCTCCAATGAATTCCAACGTTTTTCATAATTATCGTGTCTAACACAAATGATTTTTACATTGCTCAACATACTCTACCAAAGTGGGATCCAAACATTAACAAGTCTATTTACGATTTACCACAAAACAAAAAAAAATTCTCTCAACAGTCACCTTTTCTGACAGTAAAAGAAACTCTACCACTATAGTGGTACGTACCTTCAAGGACCCAATTCCTAATCAATTAAGATGCAAAGGGAGCAGTTTCTGATCAACCTAAAACATTTTACTATGAGCTATCAAATGTTTGCGTATAAATTTAAAAATACTTCGTAATTATTTAATAATTTTTTGGAATAAATTTGTATCGTGATAAACTTATTATTTGGTATTTATATACTAAACTGATCAGGAATTGGGTTCTAATCAGGAACTGTGTCCTTGACGGTATACTTCAAGTTGAAGAAACTAAAAGAGTACAAGATCCAAAAAACGAATTTTCCATTCCTCCCATCATATTTCGCGAAAGGGAAATATTATCCCCGAAAACATCTACATGGAATGCGTTGCGCAAAACGCAGCAACGTGCTATCGCAGTTAGAAATCCGATTACCTACCCGACGCGAAGGGAATCTCACTGCTCGCGACTAAAATTCATCGAATCGTTCATTGCCAGTTCGTTAAACAAACAGAATCCTATCCGTTCGGGGCGTGTTCATAGGTCCGTTGCGTGGAAGGTAGGCGCGCGACATCCCCCCGCACACGTTAGCACCTGGCTGCGGCGACAGGGGTTGGGGGTAGGGGTGGAACGTGTCTGGGCGCAAGTGGATCCTCACGAGGGATAACTGCAGAGGGCGGAGAAGAGGCCGCTCGCCTCGTCAGCGTCTCCAACCTTTCGGCCTTTCATTAACTCAAACAGCCTGGGCTTCCTCCCTTTCAGCTAAATGTAACCGTGGAACCGGCGCGATTGCATTCTGGAAGGTTGCCGGCTACGGCACTAGGTGAAACTACCCGTTTCTTTCCGCCTGGATCTCTCCCTTTGTCCGACTGAAAATTAACGAGTAGACAGGGAATCATGACCTCACGCCGCCTGCCTGTATCGCGCGGTTCCCGGCTGCGTGAGAACCTTAGAAAGGGCCAGCCGAACCGTGGAGACGCGGCTGTAGCTGGTCGGGTTGCAGCGGCGAAAGAAAGGAATAGAGAAGTATATAAAAGGACAAGGCGGCGGAGGGGCGGGCGGACGAGGGGGGGGGGGATAGGAAATGAAAATGGGGAAAGGAAGAGAGACCCACGCCATCCAGACCACCCGACACCCGTTTGCAACTCCCTACGTGGCGATTTCGAGGTCTTGTACCCGGGGAAACTTTTTCCCGCAAACAGGGATAAGTACTTCCGCTCCACCCACGTGTCAGTGGACATTCCCTTTGCGCGATGTTGAGCCGAAGTTGGGGATTGATTCGCGACCGCTTAGGAACCTTGAAGAGTCTGTTTTGTGACGTTTCTTGTTTGTCACGGGACCTTCGATTTGATCGATTGAAATGTGATGTAGAGTGGGCTTCGTTTAGTGGAGATATATTGAGGTGAATTTGTGGTGAAGTCGAAAAGGAGGCGACATTCAATTAGTAATAATTCTGAAGTGGTTACTACTGTTCATCTTTGTTATTCGTGTAGTGTGCAAACAATATAGACAATTTAAAATCTATACGTTCTCAACGTTCAAATATAATTAAACAATTTTGAAGCACGGAATGTAATATAAGTTAAAGTATAATAGCCACATCTCTGTATTACAGTGGCAAAATTACACATATACTAACAAGGAAAGTTAGGCAACCCGAAACATCAGAAAGTTATGCAACGTTCTGTGCAAGTAAAGTAGTGCATTTGTAAAAGAAACCTATTTTTTGTTGGTGTTATATTTTTAGAAAATGAAATTACCCTTTCGAAAGAATGCAGAATTTTCTTTTCTGTAGAATATCTCGAAATCCGTAAGAGATATAAAAAAACTTTAAATAAAATTTGCATCTTTTTTTATATCTACAAAACTGGGTAAAATAATTATCGAAAAATCTATACTTTTCCAGTTATCCCCACCACCAATCCTTAATTCGAAAATTATTTTTATGCAGTTTTATAGATATGAAAAAGGTGCAACTTTTGTTTAAACTACTTTTCGATATCTGTCATTCGTCTCGAGATATTCCACGAAAAAAAATATTCCGTATTCTTTTTAGGGGGTGATTTCACCACCTAAAACCGCAATATAACACCAACAAAAAATACTTATGAGCAATAGTGTGCGTGCAAGACTTTTAAAATAGTGTACAAATATTGTATGTCCACTTTTAGCGTTTTCGAGAAAAACAGGTTTAAACATGCAATATTACATAAGATTCAGAGACACACAATGATAAAAATAAATATTTTTGACAAATTTATGAAGTAAATATAATTGTGATTTTTATACAGCATAGAGAAACAGTCACGAACTATTTATTGCATATAAAAAAAAACTCAAACTTTAAAAAAGGTGGGCCGACAATATTTGTGCACTAAGCCATCGAAATGTTCAGAGAAGCTAAGTGTGGCTGTGACAATTCATATTTTATGATACCTTTCACACACCACTTGTTTTTCGAACAATACCTACGTTCACTTGCTAACGATGTTGTCCTTACTCAAGTGTTGTTTTGGATTTCAAGAAGCTGGAATGATGGCACCGCTCACGAGCGTTGCACAAACAAGAATTATTCTTCTCAGATAAAGCCATCTGTTCATCAGTCACGTGTTTTTCCCGCTCTTCTTTGCCCAGCAATTTTCCTGCTGTCTTCCGATTGTCGTATAAAATCCATTTTTCATTACAAATGACGATTTTCTTAGAAACTAGATCTTGTTTGTCCACCAGGAGTACACAATTGGCTACCTCCACTAACTTAAGTGTTTTGTAACTATCCCTCACTCGTCCATCCTGTTCACTTTCCTGACTTTTTTCTTGATTTTTTCCAACAATGACTAATCGTTTATATCGAATAACTGAATTAATACTAAAAAATCACCACTCCAGGGAATTGCAAATGAAATTTGCAAAATGCTCGACATGGATTACTTTCAAACATCTTCCTTAAACATTTGCAATTAATTTTGGTCCAATATCTAACGATATATTTCTGACTTCGGGTAAGGTCTGTGAAGATAGCACCCCCAAATTCGAATTTTCGGAAAAACGAAACGGCATTCGTTTGTCCATCGTTTGCCCATGTTTGCCCATAAAAAATTTTCGTTTGCCCACCCTTCAAAAAAAAGTTATCGCAAAAACAAAATTTTTTGTCAGCACCCCCATGAAAACATTTTAAAGATTTCGAAGTGGGAAACGATTGTCCATCGTATGCCCACGTTTGCCCACCCAACAATTTTTTTTTTCCACCCTTCAAAAAAAAGTTACGAGCAAATTAAAAAATTTAATATTTTTTCCGAAAATATTTTCAAAATCGGTGGTTTAACGATTGATTCTGGTAGCTTAGATGTAGGAGAGATTTGCCCACCCAATAATTTCGTATGCCCACCCTCCAGAATCGAAATAAAAAATAATATCCCCAAAAAGAAGGGCACCGGAGACGCGATCGCGTTAAAGTTCGATTTTTTCCTAAAATATTTTCAAATTCGATGGTTTAACGATTCATTCTGGTAGCTTAGATGTAGAAGAGATTTGCCCACTCAATAATTTCGTATGCCCACCCTCCAGAATCGAAATAATAAATAAAGTTCGCGAAAAGAAGGGCACCGAAGACGCGATCGCGTTAAAGTTCGATTTTTTCCTAAAATATTTTCAAAATCGGTGGTTTAACGATTCATTCTAGTAGCTTAGATGTAGGAGAGATTTGCCCACCCAATAATTTCGTATGCCCACCCTCCAGAATCGAATTAAATAATAATATCCCCGAAAAGAAGGGCACCGGAGACGCGACCGCGTTAAAGTTCGATTTTTTCCTAAAATATTTTCAAAATCGGTGGTTTAACGATTCATTCTGTTAGCTTAGATGTAGAAGAGATTTGCCCACCCAATAATTTCGTATGCCCACCCTCCAAAATCGAAATAAAAAATAATATCCCCGAAAAGAAGGGCACCGGAGACGCGACCGCGTTAAAGTTCGATTTTTTCCTAAAATATTTTCAAATTCGATGGTTTAACGATTCATTCTGTTAGCTTAGATGTAGGAGAGATTTGCCCACCCAATAATTTCGTATGCCCGCCCTCCAAAATCGAAATAAAAAATAATATCCCCGAAAAGAAGGGCACCGGAGACGCGATCGCGTTAAAGTTCGATTTTTTCCTAAAATATTTTCAAATTCGATGGTTTAACGATTCATTCTGTTAGCTTAGATGTAGGAGAGATTTGCCCACCCAATAATTTCGTATGCCCACCCTCCAGAATCGAAATAAAAAATAAAGTTCGCGAAAAGAAGGGCGATCGCGTTAAAGTTCGATTTTTTCCGAAAATATTTTCAAATTCCAAGGTTTAACGGTTCATTCTGTTAGCTTAGATGTAGAAGAGATTTGCCCACCCAATAATTTCGTATGCCCACCCTCCAGAATCGAAATAAAAAATAATATCCCCGAAAAGAAGGGCACCGGAGACGCGATCGCGTTAAAGTTCGATTTTTTCCTAAAATATTTTCAAATTCGATGGTTTAACGATTCATTCTGTTAGCTTAGATGTAGGAGAGATTTGCCCACCCAATAATTTCGTATGCCCACCCTCCAGAATCGAAATAAAAAATAAAGTTCGCGAAAAGAAGGGCGATCGCGTTAAAGTTCGATTTTTTCCGAAAATATTTTCAAATTCGAAGGTTTAACGATTGATTCTGGTAGCTTAGATGTAGGAGAGATTTGCCCACCCAATAATTTCGTATGCCCACCCTCCAGAATCGAAATAAAAAATAAAGATCGCGAAAAGAAGGGCACCGGAGACGCGACCAAGTTAAAGTTCGATTTTTTCCTAAAATATTTCCAAATTCGAAGGTTTAACGATTCATTCTGTTAGCTAAGATGTAGAAGAGATTTGCCCACCCAATAATTTCGTATGCCCACCCTCCAAAATCGAAATAAAAAATAATATCCCCGAAAAGAAGGGCACCGGAGACGCGATCGCGTTAAAGTTCGATTTTTTCCTAAAATATTTTCAAAATCGGTGGTTTAACGATTCATTCTAGTAGCTTAGATGTAGGAGAGATTTGCCCACCCAATAATTTCGTATGCCCACCCTCCAAAATCGAAATAAAAAATAATATCCCCGAAAAGAAGGGCACCGAAGACGCGATCGCGTTAAAGTTCGATTTTTTCCTAAAATATTTTCAAAATCGGTGGTTTAACGATTCATTCTGGTAGCTTAGATGTAGAAGAGAATTGCCCACCCAATAATTTCGTATGCCCACCCTCCAAAATCGAAATAAAAAATAATATCCCCGAAAAGAAGGGCACCGGAGACGCGATCGCGTTAAAGTTCGATGTTTTTCGTATATATTATCAAAATCGATTGTTCTTACCGTAAAGGTTTAATGTATTTGATGGTATATTATCCAAAATTTTGCACACACTATTTCCCGTCACTTTATTCGAACGACACTTCAATTTGTATCTCTCATCGAATGCTTCACACTTTTCACACATCTGCAGCATGTGCCGAATAACACCAGAGTCTATCAATGCTTTTTTAATCACTTTTCACTAATCACCACATTGAATTCGCAAAACGATAAATAATATAATCTCACAGTTACTTCACAAGCCGGAAATGAACGCACGATCTTGCGAGAGCTGTGTCCGAACTCAGAAGACTGACTGATTTTCGTGGGTCGTTGGGAAGTCGTCGAGGGTATCGCAGACATCTGTTTACGTTTCAGCAGTTACTTGACGCCGCGGTCCTTTACAATGGCAGCGTTGCGTGCCGTCAGCGAAAGAAAGTAACTACGCCTTTATAAACATTTCTTAAAGGTGTCACCAAATAGTCTAAACTCTTACGTTAAAAACAATCGGTGGAATTTGTTAACAAATTTGAAAAGCATTTCAAAATTCCAGTGGAAGAAGAAGAAATAGAAATAGTGGATAGCATTAATGTTTCTAACGAAAGTAATACTAGAATTTAAGAATTCTAGCCTTACAATAATCCTAATGAAATAAATAATATACTGCCACAATTATATTTTGAGTGGAATGCCTGATAACTCTATACCTCCACCATGAAAACCATCATAGAGTTTCCAAAGCAGCCTCGCGTGGCAAGCTCCCGCGGCAGCTTCGCGCTACCTGGCCGCGCGAGGCTGCTTCGCAAAGTGATCAAATCGAGGTGTGCAGTTTCCAGACTTTCCACTCTGCGCGGCGTGCCTCGCGAGAAATTCTCACAAAGTCGATAAGCACCTTTGACAGAACATATTCCCAATTAAAAGTTATCCCCAAAATTGAAAATTTTATATTAGCGTTCCACAAATTAAACCAAATGAATATAAAAGGAGCGGTTAAAAAAGAAAATTCCAAGTTCGTAGTACAGTGGTCCCCGGATTATTGACATGCTTTTTCCGCCGGATCATCGGGAAAGCCACCCCACAGTTTTGCTTCCTCGGTGCGAGCGAGGGCCTTCGGTCTCAGGTAGACCACCCGTTGACTGCCGGGAGCAATAAAACCGTTGGACCAGGTAAAATACCCAGTAGAGAAAAAGAAAATGTTCATGCTTTTGATAGATGTTCATGAAAGTATTACCAATGGATTTTTGGGGATTTCCCAATGAAAATGAGTTCAAATATGGAGAAATTCGGTCCATTTTCAGTGAACATAGCGTGTGTCGCAGACCAGTCACCAGAAACGTGTTATCCCTTTAACCGGGGAACTGGAATTCTAATTGTATTTTCATAATAAAAAACAGACCGAATTGCTTCGTGTTTGGACACATTTTCGTTGACATAAACTCACCAATCCATCGGTAATACTTCCTTCCAGATGTAATCAGTAATATGAAAATACTGAATCTCAATTCGCCGTCGACCGCGGGTCCCCCGCTGATGCGCTATTTCACTCACTCTCGGTTTACGCTATTCAGTCTCCTTGTCAGACGGCTCGGGCGAGGGTCCTGACAAGGGTCAGTTTATTAGGCGCACACTACTTCCCCTACCCCGGTTTATGGAGAAATCACCGGTCCCGAATCTTTCTCGATAATCCGGTGTCCACTGTATCTACTATTACTGTAATATCATATTTTTGCATAATTTTATATATATATGTGTATACTGAAGAATTGCGCAAAAAAATTAAGAAAATTTTGTTTAAAATCTTTGCTTGTGTCTGATTATTAAGATGTATTAGTAACCATTTTCTTAAATGTTCTTTACATGATTGGTATTGCGCGCCTGAAACCAGTGGACGAAAGCCAGACAACGGTAGGTAAAGGTCGCGGGCGGAAACAACTCGACTTTCCCCAAACATGTGTTTGCCAACACTCAAGGCCAAGTCCCTTTTAACATCGACGAAAATTCGGGCCTAACCCTGAGTTGTAAACATCTGCAGCGGAGAAGACGGGGTTAGACCTCAAGCATTGCCTGTCGTACTAAATTCTACACTCCTGTCCCTGTTACAGGGTATACAAAAATATTAAAAAATGGACCAGTTATTTGTTGTCTCGCGCAGTTCGTCCGCGTAAGCGGTTATCAAATATCTCAAAAACAATTTATCCGATTTATTTCAAACCTGGTACACATATTCTTAATGGTATTATCTAAAACGTAGCACCACATTTTTTTATGCGATAACCCATTCGTATATAAAATATGTCTCTAGTTTGCCTTGTTAGGTAAACAATGAATAGTGATATTCACCTTGTTGTCATTTGTACAGTAAATTTTTTCTTCTCAAATCCGTATGCTACATTGCAGATATTTTATTAATGAACACTGGAATCATGGTCATTCACATGTTAGATAAACCTGGGCGTCATAATTGTACACATCGTTCACGCGCGCAACGATGGAGGAGCTTCACGGGACAAGAAATAACTCGGCCATTGTTTAATATTTTTGTACATTATTTATACATCATATCCACTTAAAGGTGGTCAGTGTCTCGGATTCATATTTATTCATTGATCCTCAGATAATGTAATATCAAAATATAATTGTGGCAGTATATTATTTATTTCATTAGGATTATTGTAAGGCTAGAATTCTTAAATTCTAGTATTACTTTCGTTAGAAACATTAATGCTATCCACTATTTCTATTTCTTCTTCTTCCACTGGAATTTTGAAATGCTTTTCAAATTTGTTAACAAATTCCACCGATGATCCGGCGGAAAAAGCATGTCAATAATCCGGGGACCACTGTACTACGAACTTGGAATTTTCTTTTTTAACCGCTCCTTTTATATTCATTTGGTTTAATTTGTGGAACGCTAATATAAAATTTTCAATTTTGGGGATAACTTTTAATTGGGAATATGTTCTGTCAAAGGTGCTTATCGACTTTGTGAGAATTTCTCGCGAGGCACGCCGCGCAGAGTGGAAAGTCTGGAAACTGCACACCTCGATTTGATCACTTTGCGAAGCAGCCTCGCGCGGCCAGGTAGCGCGAAGCTGCCGCGGGAGCTTGCCACGCGAGGCTGCTTTGGAAACTCTATGATGGTTTTCATGGTGGAGGTATAGAGTTATCAGGCATTCCACTCAAAATATAATTGTGGCAGTATATTATTTATTTCATTAGGATTATTGTAAGGCTAGAATTCTTAAATTCTAGTATTACTTTCGTTAGAAACATTAATGCTATCCACTATTTCTATTTCTTCTTCTTCCACTGGAATTTTGAAATGCTTTTCAAATTTGTTAACAAATTCCACCGATTGTTTTTAACGTAAGAGTTTAGACTATTTGGTGACACCTTTAAGAAATGTTTATAAAGGCGTAGTTACTTTCTTTCGCTGACGGCACGCAACGCTGCCATTGTAAAGGACCGCGGCGTCAAGTAACTGCTGAAACGTAAACAGATGTCTGCGATACCCTCGACGACTTCCCAACGACCCACGAAAATCAGTCAGTCTTCTGAGTTCGGACACAGCTCTCGCAAGATCGTGCGTTCATTTCCGGCTTGTGAAGTAACTGTGAGATTATATTATTTATCGTTTTGCGAATTCAATGTGGTGATTAGTGAAAAGTGATTAAAAAAGCATTGATAGACTCTGGTGTTATTCGGCACATGCTGCAGATGTGTGAAAAGTGTGAAGCATTCGATGAGAGATACAAATTGAAGTGTCCTTCGAATAAAGTGACGGGAAATAGTGTGTGCAAAATTTTGGATAATATACCATCAAATACATTAAAGCTTTACGGTAAGAACAATCGATTTTGATAATATATACGAAAAACATCGAACTTTAACGCGATCGCGTCTTCGGTGCCCTTCTTTTTGAGGATATTATTTTTTAATTCGATTCTGGAGGGTGGGCATACGAAATTATTGGGTGGGCAAATCTCTCCTACATCTAAGCTACCAGAATGAATCGTTAAACCATCGAATTTGAAAATATTTTGGGAAAAAATCGAACTTTAACTGGGTCGCGTCTCCGGTGCCCTTCTTTTCGCGAACTTTATTTTTTATTTCGATTCTGGAGGGTGGGCATACGAAATTATTGGGTGGGCAAATCTCTTCTACATCTAAGCTACCAGAATGAATCGTTAAACCACCGATTTTGAAAATATTTTAGGAAAAAATCGAACTTTAACTTGGTCGCGTCTCCGGTGCCCTTCTTTTCGGGGATATTATTTTTTATTTCGATTCTGGAGGGTGGGCATACGAAATTATTGGGTGGGCAAATCTCTTCTACATCTAAGCTAACAGAATGAATCGTTAAACCTTCGAATTTGAAAATATTTTCGGAAGAAATCGAACTTTAACGCGATCGCCCTTCTTTTCGCGAACTTTATTTTTTATTTCGATTCTGGAGGGTGGGCATACGAAATTATTGGGTGGGCAAATCTCTCCTACATCTAAGCTAACAGAATGAATCGTTAAACCACCGATTTTGAAAATATTTTAGGAAAAAATCGAACTTTAACGCGGTCGCGTCTCCGGTGCCCTTCTTTTCGGGGATATTATTTTTTATTTCGATTTTGGAGGGTGGGCATACGAAATTATTGGGTGGGCAAATCTCTTCTACATCTAAGCTACCAGAATGAATCGTTAAACCACCGATTTTGAAAATATTTTAGGAAAAAATCGAACTTTAACGCGATCGCGTCTTCGGTGCCCTTCTTTTCGGGGATATTATTTTTTTTTTCGATTTTGGAGGGTGGGCATACGAAATTATTGGGTGGGCAAATCTCTTCTACATCTTAGCTAACAGAATGAATCGTTAAACCTTCGAATTTGGAAATATTTTAGGAAAAAATCGAACTTTAACGCGGTCGCGTCTCCGGTGCCCTTCTTTTCGCGATCTTTATTTTTTATTTCGATTCTGGAGGGTGGGCATACGAAATTATTGGGTGGGCAAATCTCTCCTACATCTAAGCTACCAGAATCAATCGTTAAACCTTCGAATTTGAAAATATTTTCGGAAAAAATCGAACTTTAACGCGATCGCCCTTCTTTTCGCGAACTTTATTTTTTATTTCGATTCTGGAGGGTGGGCATACGAAATTATTGGGTGGGCAAATCTCTCCTACATCTAAGCTAACAGAATGAATCGTTAAACCATCGAATTTGAAAATATTTTAGGAAAAAATCGAACTTTAACGCGATCGCGTCTCCGGTGCCCTCCTTTTCGGGGATATTATTTTTTATTTCGATTCTGGAGGGTGGGCATACGAAATTATTGGGTGGGCAAATCTCTTCTACATCTAAGCTAACAGAATGAATCGTTAAACCTTCGAATTTGAAAATATTTTCGGAAAAAATCGAACTTTAACGCGATCGCCCTTCTTTTCGCGAACTTTATTTTTTATTTCGATTCTGGAGGGTGGGCATACGAAATTATTGGGTGGGCAAATCTCTCCTACATCTAAGCTAACAGAATGAATCGTTAAACCACCGATTTTGAAAATATTTTAGGAAAAAATCGAACTTTAACGCGGTCGCGTCTCCGGTGCCCTTCTTTTCGGGGATATTATTTTTTATTTCGATTTTGGAGGGTGGGCATACGAAATTATTGGGTGGGCAAATCTCTTCTACATCTAAGCTACCAGAATGAATCGTTAAACCACCGATTTTGAAAATATTTTAGGAAAAAATCGAACTTTAACGCGATCGCGTCTTCGGTGCCCTTCTTTTCGGGGATATTATTTTTTTTTTCGATTTTGGAGGGTGGGCATACGAAATTATTGGGTGGGCAAATCTCTTCTACATCTTAGCTAACAGAATGAATCGTTAAACCTTCGAATTTGGAAATATTTTAGGAAAAAATCGAACTTTAACGCGGTCGCGTCTCCGGTGCCCTTCTTTTCGCGATCTTTATTTTTTATTTCGATTCTGGAGGGTGGGCATACGAAATTATTGGGTGGGCAAATCTCTCCTACATCTAAGCTACCAGAATCAATCGTTAAACCTTCGAATTTGAAAATATTTTCGGAAAAAATCGAACTTTAACGCGATCGCCCTTCTTTTCGCGAACTTTATTTTTTATTTCGATTCTGGAGGGTGGGCATACGAAATTATTGGGTGGGCAAATCTCTCCTACATCTAAGCTAACAGAATGAATCGTTAAACCATCGAATTTGAAAATATTTTAGGAAAAAATCGAACTTTAACGCGATCGCGTCTCCGGTGCCCTCCTTTTCGGGGATATTATTTTTTATTTCGATTCTGGAGGGTGGGCATACGAAATTATTGGGTGGGCAAATCTCTTCTACATCTAAGCTAACAGAATGAATCGTTAAACCTTCGAATTTGAAAATATTTTCGGAAAAAATCGAACTTTAACGCGATCGCCCTTCTTTTCGCGAACTTTATTTTTTATTTCGATTCTGGAGGGTGGGCATACGAAATTATTGGGTGGGCAAATCTCTCCTACATCTAAGCTAACAGAATGAATCGTTAAACCACCGATTTTGAAAATATTTTAGGAAAAAATCGAACTTTAACGCGGTCGCGTCTCCGGTGCCCTTCTTTTCGGGGATATTATTTTTTATTTCGATTTTGGAGGGTGGGCATACGAAATTATTGGGTGGGCAAATCTCTTCTACATCTAAGCTACCAGAATGAATCGTTAAACCACCGATTTTGAAAATATTTTAGGAAAAAATCGAACTTTAACGCGATCGCGTCTTCGGTGCCCTTCTTTTCGGGGATATTATTTTTTTTTTCGATTTTGGAGGGTGGGCATACGAAATTATTGGGTGGGCAAATCTCTTCTACATCTTAGCTAACAGAATGAATCGTTAAACCTTCGAATTTGGAAATATTTTAGGAAAAAATCGAACTTTAACGCGGTCGCGTCTCCGGTGCCCTTCTTTTCGCGATCTTTATTTTTTATTTCGATTCTGGAGGGTGGGCATACGAAATTATTGGGTGGGCAAATCTCTCCTACATCTAAGCTACCAGAATCAATCGTTAAACCTTCGAATTTGAAAATATTTTCGGAAAAAATCGAACTTTAACGCGATCGCCCTTCTTTTCGCGAACTTTATTTTTTATTTCGATTCTGGAGGGTGGGCATACGAAATTATTGGGTGGGCAAATCTCTCCTACATCTAAGCTAACAGAATGAATCGTTAAACCATCGAATTTGAAAATATTTTAGGAAAAAATCGAACTTTAACGCGATCGCGTCTCCGGTGCCCTTCTTTTCGGGGATATTATTTTTTATTTCGATTCTGGAGGGTGGGCATACGAAATTATTGGGTGGGCAAATCTCTTCTACATCTAAGCTAACAGAATGAATCGTTAAACCTTCGAATTTGGAAATATTTTAGGAAAAAATCGAACTTTAACGCGGTCGCGTCTCCGGTGCCCTTCTTTTCGCGATCTTTATTTTTTATTTCGATTCTGGAGGGTGGGCATACGAAATTATTGGGTGGGCAAATCTCTCCTACATCTAAGCTACCAGAATCAATCGTTAAACCTTCGAATTTGAAAATATTTTCGGAAAAAATCGAACTTTAACGCGATCGCCCTTCTTTTCGCGAACTTTATTTTTTATTTCGATTCTGGAGGGTGGGCATACGAAATTATTGGGTGGGCAAATCTCTCCTACATCTAAGCTAACAGAATGAATCGTTAAACCATCGAATTTGAAAATATTTTAGGAAAAAATCGAACTTTAACGCGGTCGCGTCTCCGGTGCCCTTCTTTTCGGGGATATTATTATTTAATTCGATTCTGGAGGGTGGGCATACGAAATTATTGGGTGGGCAAATCTCTCCTACATCTAAGCTACTAGAATGAATCGTTAAACCACCGATTTTGAAAATATTTTAGGAAAAAATCGAACTTTAACGCGATCGCGTCTTCGGTGCCCTTCTTTTCGCGAACTTTATTTATTATTTCGATTCTGGAGGGTGGGCATACGAAATTATTGAGTGGGCAAATCTCTTCTACATCTAAGCTACCAGAATGAATCGTTAAACCATCGAATTTGAAAATATTTTAGGAAAAAATCGAACTTTAACGCGATCGCGTCTCCGGTGCCCTTTTTTTGGGGATATTATTTTTTATTTCGATTCTGGAGGGTGGGCATACGAAATTATTGGGTGGGCAAATCTCTCCTACATCTAAGCTACCAGAATCAATCGTTAAACCACCGATTTTGAAAATATTTTCGGAAAAAATATTAAATTTTTTAATTTGCTCGTAACTTTTTTTTGAAGGGTGGAAAAAAAAATTGTTGGGTGGGCAAACGTGGGCATACGATGGACAATCGTTTCCCACTTCGAAATCTTTAAAATGTTTTCATGGGGGTGCTGACAAAAAATTTTGTTTTTGCGATAACTTTTTTTTGAAGGGTGGGCAAACGAAAATTTTTTATGGGCAAACATGGGCAAACGATGGACAAACGAATGCCGTTTCGTTTTTCCGAAAATTCGAATTTGGGGGTGCTATCTTCACAGACCTCTTCGGGTACTATAAATTAACAGGAAACACTTTTACTATTAACACGATTCATTACAAACGTTGAGTTGAAACTTTTCTGTCCTTCTATTCGTAATGACAACGAGTAACTCCCTTTAATATCACCGTGTAATTTCAAATATCAAGTTCAGAATACTTCACAAAGCTTAATGCATACATTCGTTAAATACCGCGCTCCTCTTTAACCTGGAATTACGAATGTGTCAATAAAATATCATGTCGCGCATATTATGAAACCACGAAACAGGGAACTGCAGAAAACCTGACTTAACGGATGAAATTTCGCTTGTGGCACGGTGCGAATTACGAATTATTTACAAGTGATCGCCGGTTAACGAGCCACTTATCGTTAAATTGATGATATTGCCGCGTGCGCACACACACACTTTAATTGAAGTCCGTGTGACCGTGTTGTTGCATGAAAATGCGTTCATAAAATGCTGAGTCACGTAGTTAATACTTGCATCTGGATTCGGTGTTTGGTGCATCATCGCCGCAGACGGTTTTTCACCAAGCAACGTCTTTTGCAAAGAGTTTCTTTTGATAGACCCTCGACAAATAATCTTTGTAGCCCCGAAACTTTGCGTGATATCGAGACGAGCAAGGGGTACGAATTAATTTACTAGAGTCATCTCAGCAGCGGCATAATTAAAATATGGGATGCAAATAAAGTAAAATCGTTTGCGGGGTGCTTCTGCAAAAGGGAAGAATATAATGTTATCTGTATTATTTTAATTGTCAGAATTTATCAGCTTCTGTAGGAATTATTTATGGCTGGTTCTTCTATCACTCCTGGCTGCAAAGAACTCTTCTTTGCATCTGAGAAACCGTATCCACTGGGCGAGCTTAATTAACAGTTAGGGCTGTTGCGTGATCTTCGACGACCCCTTTGCTGAATGGGAAGCCTCGTGTAATCGAAACTCCCTGAACCAAGGTGAAATGCTTAAGAAAGCAGAGTATATACCACAGTGCAGCAGTGTATTTCAAAGCGAAGGTCTAAGTAATTCTTCTAAGCATACATTTAAAGAATTTAATACGCAGCGTGTGTTATTTTTTTTTTTTGTAATATCTTTTACAAAAGTGATACAATTTTAAAAAGTGTCCGAATATTTTCGTTACTCACTGTAAGTACTATTAACCCGGGAGTGGACACGTGAGCTTTTTGAATCACAAGTATCCACGTCGGGTGATCATGGACCCCCAGTGAAATGTAACATTGATTGGACCACAACACAGAAAAATCTGTGTATTTAAGACTCTTTATTAACACTCAAACATTATATATATAAGCGAACATTAACATTACTCCATAGTATAAGACCAAAAGTATTAATAAACAAATAATATAATTTGACGTTATATATATAAACTGAATGCAAACAATTGGAAGCTAGACTGAGTGTCAACCCCATCGCTAAAGAAACAACTGATTTGTTGGGTTTACGATTTCATTTTTCAATGAGAAAATAATTAATACTAAATAGACTATTAGTAATAGTCTTTCAAACTGTTGTCCATTTATACTCTTTCTGAATATTTTATATTTCACATGAAATGAGACGATACTTCATACAAAACGGAATAAATATTCTAAAAATTTAATTATAGTAAGTTTCATAGAACAAACCTACCTCTAATTCAGCAACCACTTACAAAATAAATTTCGATCGTAGACTATTTAATATGTATAAGTTGGTTTTCTTCCACGTGTAAAATTGCAAATCCCTGTAAATATATTGATATTGGAAGGATCTTATTTTCGAATAACAACTGATATATGCATATAAAATTACAAACTCTATCTATTCGCTCGCAACCATTTGCTTTCAAAACTCTCTCCGACTTTTCTAGGCTTTTAACCAACACGAAGCTACTCTTCCCATTACATTCTTGGTTTACACACACACACATACATTACGTACCTTTTCGTGTCCAAAAAATCTACATGCATTTCAGGAATTCCTTCTGACGTCTACTCTATTTGCAATCCTCAACCCTCCTTAGAAAATGAACATCCTTTCAAATTAGATTTCACTCTTGTTAGTCTTTGAAATACACATTGCTTTAAAGAAATTGATACTAACAAGCAGTAACTAATGTAAAATGTTTCATAAATAAATTTAAAATATACTCTGGTTTCAAGCAAACATTATACCTGAAAGTACATTTTAGCTTACAGGGGAAAATCCCCAACCCATAAATTCGTCAGGCGAACTTGTAAATAAGACCTTTTGTATGAAAAAAGTAATTTCATTTCAATTTTTTACAAATAAATTAACCAACTTTGTAGTGTTTTGTACCACTGGACGATGTAATTTAACATCATTAAGAAAATTGGAAATACACCCTTTTAAAAATCTTATAAAATAAAATCTTATAAGACACCCTGAAAACCTTTTACAGTTGAGCTCCGCGAAATCTCGATTCCACGAAATGGGCCAGAAAATGTCTACGCGTGCTTGGCGAAATTCGCGCGTGATTCTCGGAATCTGTCGGTCCGAATTGAGTTTTCAGCTCGATTTGCAGATGGCCGAGGCCAGCTTGTTCTTCGGTTAGTCCGCGACGCGCTCTGCGGTCGCAGCGTGCGCTTTAAGCCTCGTCTTTATGAACTTGTTGCGGCACTTACGTACGTGTTACGTACGTGCCGGGGCGAATGGGAATTTTCACCCCACGGGGACGAGGGCGATACGCGCTCGGGAGCGATTCAATTAGACAGAGAATATCCACGCGTTCCGGCTCCCTAAGCATCCGAGGTGAATTCGCAAAACCGTGCCGGCTTCGTTACCAGCGTATGCATGTAATTTCGCCCTCCTTACACAACCAGAGGGTGGCTCTGCTACGGTGGGCGTTGCTTCCTATTCTACGGGGGGATTCCGGATTTCTACCGAAATTTCATTCGCCGCGAGTTTGGCGCGAAACTTCGCCGCGCTGACCCCGCCGATAGGTGGTTGAGGCTGCTTCGACAGGTAATAGGAGCGGCTGCAATAGTCACTGCGTATTTTGATGAGACAGAGGAAGTTTAAATTTCGAATATGTTCAACGGTATTGTGTGTGCGTCCTTCTTTAGAGGAAATTGAAGAGTCTTTCTAAAAAATACTGCAATCATCTTTACTTTAAAAATCTTCTATAATTTGAAGACGAGAAGCTGGATTAAAACTTTACGCATGACAGACAAGTTCAGAAAACAGAATTTACGTTTAAAGAAAAATTCGACGTTTCCCGGAATAAAAGTACTAAATGATGTGGAAATTGGTAGTCTGTTCCGTTGTAAAGAAAAATATCATTCAAATCACAGAAAATTTACTTCTCCCTCTCTTCGATTTAACTCTAACAAAAATATGATAAATATCATAGAAAGAAGTCTGCTGCTCTTAAACTTACGAAAAACGTTTCATTACCATTACTCCTAGTAGTTTCTACAAAATTAGTCTGTAACTCCTTACGTGTCTTCCCAATTAACAAGAAAAGTTGTTCACTTACATAGCTCCAACAGGTTCATTCGGGGTGTATTTGTTAATTTCTTGTCCGAGCGTAACAACAGGGAACACGCGTAGAGAAACCCTCCGCACTCACAACTCACATCGCTGTTCTTCCTTGGAATTAATTCGTTGGGGATGGCGCGGTAAATACGCGCGAGGGTACAAATTGCACGCGTACCTTGTTACAGCGCCCCCTGAAGAATTATTGCTATTATTGCTATACCTTTCGCGGAGTACCACGTTCAAATTCAACGCTGGTTCCATTGTGCCACGCGTCGCTGCGAAAGTGTTCGGCAACCCGAAATTATATTCTCGCCTGACCGGCAACGTGGTAGGGGTGCTAAGATATTTTTATTTCGATAAACAAAATTTTTTGTTGAGTCTCACGAAAAAATATAGCCTGGATGTGATCCTGAATGCAAAACCAAGTCAAACCTGAAGAATAAAGTTTTTATAGTTGCTTCCAGTTTCGAGAAAATCGAGTTTTACGCATGCAAGTCGACAAGAATTGGCAGAATGCAGTAGTGAATGTAGTGGAACTGTGGATGAAATGAATTCTGGGGCAGAAATAATGTCGAAATTGTATTTTGAAGTTTTATTTAACATCGTTTGCAAGAAAATCAGGTTTGAAAATGGAACAGGTTTTTGGTCATGTAGTCACGTACTCTGTATATTTGTAAAATTGATTTTTGGGGAAGCAATTAGGCGTCATTCAGAAAAAAGTTAATCCACAATTTCAACTTATTTTTGGAACAAGATTATTTTATCCACAATTGTATCATATTTACTGCTGTAGTCTATCAATTTTTAGACATCTTATAAGACTGTTTTATTCTATATACATTTTCGATTTACTCTTGTACGTAAAATCACTTCCTACACATTGGGATATATGATATATATGGCTTCCAAATTAAAATGTAGATTAGCCTGTGCCTGTGCAATATAAATCACAGGTAAAATAATAATGGTGTTTAATGTAATTTTTTATCCAAGATAAGTGAATTTTACACAATTTGGTGGAAAAAGGGGACAGCTCCAAACATGTAGATTAAAAGTGGGTGAAATACTTTGAAGATATATCTACAAATATTTTGTTAAACTTTTCAATTACCTACTGTTCTTTCACCATAATTTATTCAAGTGTAATAGCGTACTGTTATTAATATTTTATCATTCTTATTTATGAAATTCTGTTAACCAAAACCCTAAGAAAAAAAACTACGACATTGCAAACGACCTAAAAACAACCCCAAACAAGAAAAAAGGACTAGAAAGCCTCTTACAGTTTTTAAAAGAAACGAATCTTCCAGAATTTATCTACTGTAATACAATGGTCAATATAATTCAAGCAATTACATTTCATGATATTTACAGCTCTTGCTCAAATTATAGTACATAAGTAAAATATAGTACTGTACACTAAAACTAATGCAATGTAAATAGTGTAATATAGTAGTCGCTTATAACCCCAAAAGATAGATGCGACTTTAAATAAATAAGAAGAGAACCCAAGAAACTAAGAAATGAAGTTCCACCAATGAAGAAGAGCCGAACACATATAATTCTGTCCTCCTCAACTGCAGAAGTTTGCTAGATATTTTTCCACGTTTCCTGGAAGCTGGAGATCCCTGATTCGGTGAACTTTGCTACGCGTTTGATCAGCTGTGCTCGGGCACCCGTGAACTTTCTTGTTTGATCCCGAGTGCGGTCAGATTTTAAACAGAAAATCATGTGTCTGGGTCACAATGAGCCTTTGTCTCATTTAGCCGATGGGCAGCGACAAAGGATCGTCCGCGCTTTAGAAATCAAATAGGTCCAGTTCACCGTTGAATGCGAACCAATCCAATCCGCTTGTAGTTCCAGCGACGGTTTATGGACAGAATACGCACCGCTTTGAATCTTACTGCAAATTTAAAGGTGCTTGGCCGTCCACAAAGGCGCTGGCTGCCTACGAACGAAACGGGAACAACGAGTAACTTCTGCCTTCTATTCTTCTCGGCTCTTTTAATAACGCTTCGTTGAATGAGCACATTTCCCTAGGTCATTTCGAACTTTGTTTAAGAGTCTCGACGAGGTCGCAAAGCAGATGGCAAATTTCGCGCAGTTGACAAATTAGCGACCCATGAAACTTGAAGTACCCACTTCTTCCATTTAGGCCCTTATTTATGTTTTATACATAAAAGTGGAAGAAATATGTGCGCGCGAGTGCTACTCTGGAATTTAAGGGAACACGTAATTGAAACGAGAGTGTCATTTATGTGGACAGAATTTTCGAAAGAGATAGGAAGTTTTTGAGAGGGCGGAGCAAACCTGAGAAATTTGCTCCTAAGATAAGTGAATTCGAAGGAATTATAATTTCTTAATATTAAGAAATGAAAAAGAGGTTAGAAGGAAACAGAAATGTTTATAGACGCACTGAATCCTTGCATTTTCTGTATACTTATTTACAGGGGAAGTTGGGCAATCCAAAATTGAAAAAATCTGAGTGTGCAAAACACTCCCTCAAAGACATTGTGAGTTTCAATTCAAGTTTGTTTGAGTTTCAGAAGCCTAGAAAATGGGGATTAAGATTTGTCAAAAATAGGGTGGTGGGAATAAATTTAAAAAAAAAGTGTTTTTCGCAAATTCTTTATCGCCACTTTATACAATATAAAAACCACAGAACATTGAATTCAGTATCTCTTTCATATCTTTTACAGTTCCGTAGATATTCGCGATAATCTAAACACTCACCATATTTTTCGATGGGGTGTTTTCACCCTTAGAACAGTTTTATTGTTGAATGAAAAAATAGTTACATTATTACCATCACTTGAGCTACATTCTTGCAAAGTGTCAGATTGTTTTGAATTTTTTAATCGCCGAACTTCCCTTGTTAATAAATTACCACAAATCAATATTCCATTCCTAAAGTACTTACAGTGCTAATATGATAATACTATAATACCACACAGCGTATTAGACAGTTGCTTTTTTCCAATTCTCTATGTGCAGATTAAACAAATTAAATTCTAATTAAAGTAGTTGTAACAATGGGGCTGTTTTAATCAGAAATCGAAGGGGGCGTCGATGCATGATGTGCTAGCAAGAAGAAAGGAGAACCTACATCCCTAACAAGGCTTCATCAACGCGGTACACATTGACCAGGGTCTCATCAGAAATAACTAGGAGTCTGTGATCCAGCAACCTTAGGTTAAGTTAAACATCAATCAAGTCCAAGGCGTGAATAAATGTTTCCCTTGTACAAACATATCTCTGATATTCTGCTGATATGTGTGTATTCCTTTAATATGGGGAGCACAAAAGAGTGTTATTCTTTCTTCCACTGTCCCTTCGTATGTCCATGAACTGGAAAAAGTAATTGATCACGACGGAAGAAGAATCTGTAACTGGATCTGGATAATAAATGCTTCAGAATATTTAATCACTACTCAATCTTCGTTATTAAGCTTCTAGTTGCTTAAAAATAAATGAAAGTACTCTCCAAACACTTGAAAAATAACGTACGTCCGTATCGACCGAATGGAAACAATCTGTGGGGAAAAAGAAGCCTGTTGAGGTTCTTGGGTAATGAAAGGCTAGGTGGAACGCGTGTGCAACAGAGTCACGGAAAATCTGCTCATAGTAGAGAGAACGTGTAACAAACTGCAAAAATCGAGCCACTGCCGGCAGAAAGCCCAACAAATGTTGCGCGATTCCATGACCTACCGCAATGTGGTTGAACATGCTAGCCACGCAAGCAACGAAGCCAGCATTTTTATTAACTTTCCGAATAGCCGGTTCGAATAAAACTCCACCCAGCTTACGTTCCAAACATGCATGTCTGCGTTTCTTACCCTAAAATTGTATTACACGCGAATTTTTGTTCAACGTACCGAATCCCACAGGATTTTAAAATTCTGAAAGGAAGCATTTCGTAAATTCACCATCTCGTTTCTAGGTAAGTTTCTGCTCCTGCAAATATTCCTACCAACCAGATTTTCAATACTTTATATCCGATAACAGTCGACATATTTTAATGAAACTTTGAGTTCAAATTTTTAAAACGTATGTGTGCATTTTTCATATTATTGGATATTTGCAACTTTTGTATATTTTCCCTTTTTGATCATTTTTAATGTGCCTTTGCGAATTCATAGTTTCATAATGTAGGTACCTATACGCCGGGTTTCACGCAACGCTTGTCGCAAGATTTCAAAAGTTACTTTGGTGTGGAGTAGAGTGGAATTTCACACTAAAGCAAGGTGTAACTGAAACTTGTTAAATAGATTTCAAATTCCAATGATTATTCATATATTTTATAATTATATTTTTTTAATAGATAACTAAGTGTCACATTTGTCTTATAACATAATTTTACATTTACATTCCCTCAGACAAGTTCACGCAGTGGAACATATTTTGAAGCTAAATATTGTTTTCTAAATTCACCTCCAAACTGATTCCTTTCACATAGCTATTAGGTATACCAGGAAGTGAAAGGGCTGATAAAGCAGGGTAAGGAGCAACTAATTCTAGTACCCTTAAAGATTCATCATCCATATTAATGACCGATAAGCTCAAGTATTCCTCAAACAATCTCAATATTAATTGGAAGGATGAATGGGACAGCACCGTACAGGCATACATTTTAGAGACTGAATACCATTTTTCCAACTAAAAATCCGTTATAACTCTTAGAATGGAGAACATTACTTTAAACTGTTGAACGTACAGTACTGGAAATATTTATTACGCCACCTGCTACAAAATAATCTTCATAATTCCTTGATTAATAAAGTGGTTGTTATCCAACTCATTTTAACTATAATATCGGACACTGTAGTCAACAATCAAATTAAAGTACTATCCGCATAGTAATACTAAATGTGTTCTTGGAAATAGTGGTTGGATTGAAAATAATGTGACACACATTAACCATAAAACATATATATATATTCAGAATAAATGATGGTTTAATTCTCTCAACTTTCCTCAGTCTTTCTCACACACAACATGTACGCTTTCTAGAATGAACTACACATGCTTATCACGCGAGTGAAGCCCCAATGTCGTTCTCTCCACGCTCTCTTTCTCATTTTGCAATGATACCAACTTAAACCTAGCACTAAAACTAACTATTACTGATAGCAACAACTCTACTATACAACTTACAACATAATAAAAGTAATCCCACAAAATGAGGTGGAAGTGAATGCACCTTGAACATTCGAGTGACGTTGGTAATAAATATTTCCAGTATTGTATTTTAACTCGACGCTTAACAAATCCACTGCAACCATTCCTCCACACAGCGAACGCTATGGAACGTTCTACCCCCGATGCCGCGAATAACTTCGCCGAAATGCAATAACCACGTCCCAGAACGTCTATCCAACATTTTCCTCCTGACAACATTGGTTATAGTTTGAGAAGAATTTCCGTAATGAAGGATCACGATCTCGACACCGAAGTGTTCCAGAAAGTAATATACCTTGCGGCGCGTTTGTGAAGAAAACTCTGTTGCCCCCAGCTCTGCTCCTCACCGCCGTTACAGCCATGTCAAGCGGCTCGAACGAAGTCGTTACCATTTCTCAAATCGTAAATCACTGTGGATTCGACAGTATTTTCCATGCCGCGGGATCCATAACGCTTCCAGGGCCTGACAAACGCGCTCCCACTCGATTATAACTCGTGGCACGAATCGAAACGCCTCGCCTCGGATATAGTGCGTCACCTTTAACACACCGTGTCCACGAAACGAGTTCTAAACTCCTAGCGGACGCCGTCTCGCTCCAGTGCTTTCTGAGACTGCTAGCGTTTGTAGTATTTTATTGATTCGCGGTCTCTGCGATTTTATACCTCTACTAAAGGCTTTCGCAACCGAGACTGTCACTTAATGAAGTTCGAAACTTAAATCTCGAGCTTACATCGTCACTTGTAACTTTTAGCTTCAGCTTAATGCTGCCTTTGATGGCGCCATGACTCAGGACGTTGGTGCGGATTAATTAGTAGTCACTTACTTGTGCCTCGGAGCTTCTCATTTTTACCTCAACCTAATGCGGTGGGAATATTGAGTATTGTACTCAATATTAATGTATGTTTGAAACAGTATTATCATTTTTTAGAATTATATTTAATAACTTTACAGGGAAGCACTGAGGTAAGGAGCTGTTTAATATCAGATGATTTTCTTATACTTTTTAGTTTTGATAAAGGATGCTGGGACGCCCTGTATATTAGGGTGGCCCGTACTTTTACGCTGCGATTTCTTCTGCTTTTCCCCCTAATATGGTTCATAAAAAAATAGTCCCTGAAAAAGATTATTGCAATTGAACAATAGGAAAGGGTGCCGACCACGCCTTAAAGTTTATAATTCATCAATGGTTTGAATTTGAAGAATTTCTCAAAAATGGTAAGACCTATCGAAATTTTGTTCAAATAATATTAAAAGAGCGTTCAATTTTCTACAATTACTGTATATATAAGCTTTTCGTGCCTCCAACAATTTTTTAGACAATAGCGTTTGAATATAGAGAGGTCCGCTCTTTTAATATGGTTTGAATAAAATTTCGATAGGGCTTAGCATTATTGAGAAATTCTTCCAATTCAAACCATTGATGAATTCTAAACATTAAGGCCTGGTCGGCATCCTTTCCTGTTGTAAGATTGCAATAATTTTTCAGGGGCTATTTTTTATGAAATGGAACCATATTAGGAGGTGAGAGCAAAGAAATACAAAAAAAAAATCGACAGATATAAATAAGGGCCACCTTACTGTATACCTATGTACAAAATACTAAAAAGTTGTAAATCACGGAAGGAAGGTCCATGTCCTAGGAAATAATAAAAACACATAAATCTGTGTGTATGTGAGTGAAACATTGCCTTGCGTTCGCTGGAACAGTTCAAGGCTATATATCGAAATTGCACTGACATTATTGCATATAAATATTTAATATGGCTTTGATAAATTATAGATATCGATCATTATTCACTTAGCACTCGAACACAAACTCTGTCAAAAACATAAAAACAATAAATGTACATCCATTTCCATTAGGATCACCAAAACTCCTGTATTTTTTACAATACATCAAATTTACAGAATACATGAAAGTTTTCTTCGCTGACTACACCCGTACAAATCATTGCATGAAAAGTCAAGACATTGGATGGCAACGTAGCTTAAAATTCAACATCCTGCTGTTACCTATTCTGATCTCCAGCTCAATAGACTTATCTCAGAATTGCATCGCCACGCTGCACCCCATACACCATGAAGCTCTCATTAGGAACTCCTGAATTCCCCCTCAACCCAAAGTAATGTTTTATGACGGCATTGTTTTAATCGCCAGTGTACATAACTGAAGGAGCAAAGCTGCTTGACGATTTTTTAGAAAGTCCCTGAAAAGAGCTGCCGCAAGGTAGCTTCATCCGTTGAGTGTACGTTCCTTTAGAGCCGCGCTAAGAAAAATGTAAAAGAGCAGAATTTCGCGGCGGGCACCGCCGCAATAGACGGCAATACAAATCTCAGAACTTCTTTCTACTTCTGACGGCGCATCGCAACTTATTACAAGCTCGCGGAACAATATTCATTCAAGCTGCTCCTCCTTTTCATTCTTCCGAATAGCCTCGTTACTTGCTCGCCGACCAACCCTTGTCGCAACCAGCGCCGTCGACTCTACAACGGCAAACTTCGCGCCTTGTTCCTCGCATTACGAGTTATAAAGGACTGCCGGTCGAAGAAGCGGTCGAAACACCGGGCGCCGTCGTAGCTGCGATTCAGTCTAACTGGCAACTGATGTATCATAATGCACCGGGTCAACTCACTGCTCTAACGGCGGGGAACTTTTAATACGGGATTAGAGAAAGCCGGAAACTCGGGAGCTAAGTATCCCTTGTATCGACAAGTTCGATGCTGGGACAGTCGATTTGCATCGACCCATTTTAAAGAGACTTATGGGATGAGAACAGTTTCACCCGCGACTTTAATACGCTATCGTGCGGGGCCATACTTATTGCGTTTACGGCGATACGTCGATGTAAAGGTGCTCCTTTCAAAGCAGTTACATAGTATGTTGCCTTGATTCTTGGTTGGGGAAAGAAGCTCCGTTTCAATGGAGATAGTTTTATGTAAGTACGTACAGGGGTATTAGTTTCCCTGCGCTCTAAATAATTGTAATGGTTTCCAAAGCGCACGTAAAGTAGTCAAAGGAAGTACTAAATGAATAAATGAACAGGGTATACTACATTTGGAGGATCATGTAAACCATATAACAGTTCCTGTAAGAACAAGTGTTGGGCAGGTTTAACCCTCATTTGTCGCACTGGCAAGGGAAGATTCCGAACTCGGAATTTCAAAAAATTTTAAAACTTTGTGAATATATAGTGGATTTCCTCCTGACTATAACGCAATTTTTGTTTATTGCCCAAATTCACTCTAAGGGGGTGTAATTGACCCCTGAAAATCGGGTTAGTTACCGATTTTGTGTTATAACTCGTGAACTGTAAAATAATTTTGTTACCAAATGATAGATCTAATTAAAAGAAGTAACTTTTGCCTTGAAACTCTTTTTCGATCTCTTACAATTCGCGAGTCATAACACAAAACCGGAAAACAGCCGAATTCTTAGGGGTTAATTCAGTAAACAAAAATTGCGTTGTAATCAGGAGGAATCTTTCCATTTTTTTTTAAACACGATGATACTTTAAATGTTAATTTTCAAGGATGAACATATATTCTACATCTACAATGTTGAAACTTTATCTCAATTAGATATATAGTTTTTGAACAGCAGTTATTTGATAGTTGGCTTTAGTCGAATCGACCAGTGTGACAACTACGTCCAAAAAATAGATGTAAAAAGCGAGAGTTAAAAAGAAATTTCATTGTTCTTCGAATCTAGGAATGTATTTTGCTAGAAACTAAGAACTTTTAAGCTTTTGAACTCATCCATATAATCACAGTTGTTACTAACACATTCCAAAAGAAAATTGTTGCATGTCATCACAAAGAAATAATTCCCACCGATTAATATGCTACAAAAACCAATACGATCTTCTTCACGATCGCAGAATAAATACACACCCCACCCCGTCAAAAGCAATCGCCGACACAATATTCCTCTAATACGCTCGTTAAATCAAACTTTTTATTAAATCGATTAACGATTCCCCCTTTGCGTTCAACGATCGAAGCTCGCTATTATCGCCCAGCAGAAACCTATTTACAAATTCGTATCCCCTCGGTTGAGAGACCCATCGACACGATCGCGCGTGGACTTTTACGGCGAGTGTATACCGATCTCGCTCGTAATCGAGAACGGTCGCGGGCCCGATTGAAAATCCAACATGCCATTGTACAGTCCCGGCGATATCGCGCCGCGATTTCAATGTTCCGCTGGGTGATTTTCGGGGCGCTATTAACCGGCGGAAAATGCGTTTCGTTGTTAACACGGCTGGATGAATCAACCGGCGTCAAACGCAGATCGTACAAGTATGCCAAACACGTTCGTACGCGTGGCACCCGGGGTAATTGAATTACCGAGCAAGCCACTGTAGTCCATATGCCGACTAATGATCCTCGTTGATCAATGGCATAGGAATGCGTTAACGCCGCTCGTTCGAAGTACACCGAAACGATGTCAGATATTTCTCATGGTGATCGATTAATTACACCGCCTCATTGTTCGATTATTTCACGAGAGCCGGCGAATCGTTATACCCAGGGGGAGAGCGCGCGCGCGCCGTTGCCGAGTTTTCGCGCGGCTCCCATTGTCATCAGCCATCGTCGGGGTTCAACGGGAATGGGACAGTCGTTGTAAAGCACGGGCCACCTTTGTGGTTCCCTTCCGTGGTGTATATAGAGCTTTTCAAAATGAAGTTGAGGTGTAGTGGACACAGGGATAGAGTCAACTATGTATTGGGCAGTTTATGAAATGTTTATTGGATTATGTATGAGTAGCGGAATGGTGCACCGCGGTGGTGAGACGGGTATTGATATTGCGCTTGGGTCTGATTTGAGAATTGGAATAGAAGATGTTAGGAGGATGAATAGATGACAACAAGCAAGAGGGATGCAGCTCCATCTTTACTAACTTCGAGTTGATGGTATCTACAAACAGGGTATCAATAACAGTAGCCCATAAAATTGCTAGTACGAATAATTAGGGGTATTCGAATAATTAGGAGTATTCGAATATTCAAATAATTAGAAGTATTCGAATATTCAAATAATTAGGAGTATTCGAATAATTAGGAGTATTCGAATATTCAAATAATTAGGAGTATTCGAATATTCAAATAATTAGGAGTATTCGAATATTCAAATAATTAGGAGTATTCGAATATTCAAATAATTAGGAGTATTCGAATAATTTGGAGTATTTTAATATTCGAATAATTATGAGTATTCGAATATTCAAATAATTATGAGTATTCGAATATGCAAATAATTAGGAGTATTCGAATATGCGAAGACGATATTCGCATTAGAAATTATTTGAATCATTCGAATATTTACACCTCTAACATAGATTTTAACAGATTTTTAGGGAGCTTTTGATAGACTGCTGGGGTATATTTGAATAGTAGCAATTCGTTTCACATTTTTCCTCCATCAGAGAAATAGGAATATTAATATATAAATTTCGATGTTAATGTACAAGACGAATTCTTTGTTCTTAGTGCAGCTTCATAAAATTTTCTCATTTGGGATAGGTAATTTGGTTAAAAAAAGCCTCCAAAATGATAACGCTATACATTTTACGAGTAACTTTTTCTTGAGGGTCTCAAAATCACCCTTAGCATTTTACACAGAGCCCTAAGGTTTTTTGTCTGTATCTTTAGTATGCATCAAGGTGAACTCATGAGCTATCACCCTAAACGTAAAGCTTGCTAGTAATGCGACGCAGAAAATGCAATAAAGTTACAAAAATAAGCTTAATTACTTTAATAACACATTGATGATTCATTAACCGTGAATCATTTAACGTTTTACGATTCATGAAAAAATCCACGAATATATCTACTCCGAGCTGCTTTATTTCTTTGATGCATTCAGCAAATCTAGGCAACGATAGTTTAATTTGATTTCTGGCTTTCTGAACCGAACGAAATGTTATCGACCATCGCAATTCAAAATGGATTTAACGAGAATCCTGTATCGCCCGTTAATATTCCTTGCAAAATTCAATCACAGAAAAATCCTTCGCCACCAGCAGATCCTCAGACACAGCACCCAACGATCGTGCAAATTTATTTCACTATCAATGCAGATTGGAGGGATCGTCAACGGTAGCCTCATTGTTCGATTAATACTGCAAAATGATAAACCTGGCAGGGAGAATTCCCGGCAAGAGGGGAAAAATCCCTCGATTTGTATTAAAATTCCGGTGTGTCTAGTATTTACGCTCCTTCGTAATCCTCTTAAAACCATTCTGCAGAGTTAAAACGTCCAGAATTTGTATTATTAACGTCCTTACTTTGCCCACCGTTCCGGTTTAATAGTCTATATCTACCGATCGCAGTGGAGTATTTTTTATAACGAGCAAAGCTGCAGCTTTGTTTCGCGGGCACACCTGCCTAATATTCATTTGAATTCAAAACATTAGGTATGCACAACTGAAATTCACTCATTCTTGTGAGTAGACACAGTTGCCATCCCTATTATTAAATAAGCTGAACGATACGATTGTGTCGACATAAATATATAACACGATATTGACGATTATATTGAATAATATTCATCTTCTTTGCATGACAATTTTATTGCAGACTTATCCCAGTAGAATTATTTTCGCCATTTTCTGTGTTAATTAATCTGAAAGATTAATGTACGTTATATCTGCGGGTATTTTGAAATATGCTAATCCTTAAATTCTGCTGAATGAACTATGGATATAACAGATCATTTCAGGAATTAATGGTAGGCTAATTAAAAGAAATCGTTTTCTGTAATTGACTATGTTTTAGTTAAATATGCGAGTTACCTTCGCAATTTATTTATAGTTAAACAGCCCTTAGAAGGTAAATGACGAAACACTGAATTCTTTAGTTAATAATTATCTGCAGGTCAATTATAAAAACTTCAGAAGCAGAAGGTTCAAGAATCGAGGGTACGAATAGATCAGACAAATTGCCTGAATAGAATACTAACGAGCTGAATGAATCAGCCGAGTTCATGAATTCAATTGACTAATTGTCATGTTCTTTCTATAATATTTCCATTTATTCCACGTACTTCGCACAGCACATATTCCAAAGAATTATAAAAACCGGGTATGAACGAAGCCAGTCTTTTCGGAATAAATTACTAAATAAAGGGAAACTAGATTTTCGTTTGTCAAACCTTTCACATGGGTGAAAATAAGAACAGAGCCGTATGAAGCTGCTGGAGAGAAATATATTGGGTGCTCTACAAAAAAACACAAAGACCCTCGAGGCATTCAGAGCTCTCAAAATTAGGTAAAAATAGTCATTTAATATAGATTTGATGAGATAAGTGAGAATAAAGGCACACATATTTCACCAGATATTCGAAGTCATGCTGAGTGTGTTATGTCCATCTTCCATTTTAATGTAAATTGGTACGAGATTTTACTATAATTTTGAAGAATCTCAAGAATACTTTCAACGTAAATAATTATTATAGAGGAAACTGTGCTTTCGTTTATATTAGTTACAGATAATTTACACGCTCCCAACACGAATTTTCCCTGGCTAAAAATTGCCTCTCAATCAATCGCACAAATTTAATTGGCGCGCGATCGCGTATGTAGTACGCGACAATTGCTACTAATTCAATTTCACAAAAAATGTGGGTTAGTCCGTTTTTTCTCAATGCCTGATTTAAGGACTGCTCCTCAGATCATTACAATTATTTTCACAACCAAATCTGACACCCCGTAAAAATCACAAATCCCAATAACTTATTTATTCACCTACTTCCCTCTTCCGTTAAAATCAGACCTCGCAGCGCTGAAAATCTCTTCGAACAGTTTATGCAACGAAGCATTGAAACAATCACGATTCGCGTATCGATACCTACCCCCGCAATTCGCCACAGCCCCATAACGTTAAACGGCGACACGCTATCTCCACGGATAGATAATTAAAGCGGGTCAAGTACCATCGATGGGAAACGGTTAAAAATTCCGCGAGTTCGATTCGCGCGTCCGTTACGTCCCTTATCCTCATTTCGTTATTCCTCGTACGCTCCTATCCCCTCGTTTCGGCCGATTCGCCAGTGCAGAGGGAGCTTATAACGCACGAATGGCAAGCACGCGTCGACACACGTGTGTATATAGGGTGTTCATCGTGAAGTTATCCACGATTTTCGAATCAGTTATAATATATCAGAGAAAAGTTACATTAGGAATTAATGAGTCTCTGAACGCGAAATAAATAAGTGGCAATAATCAAAATTTCCAGATCATTTTCTATTTTATTAAAGTAACAAGAATACTCTGACTTTATTAAACAAAACTATATCATTTACTCTATATCATCTACTTTTGATCGACCAAATTTCTATTCATCCGTCGTCAAAGTAAAATAAAAATATCAACAATAAAAAAAATTTTCGTCATCATTGGACTCGTTTCGATCTTCTTTATAGCATTCTTTATCATGGGAGATCAATAAAGGGTATTGTTCTATTTAAAATAGTCAATGTACCTAGCATTCCAATTTTTCTAAAAAAACTGTTTTGGAAATTTCGTGTTAATATAATTAATGGATCGAAAGAAATTAATTAATTCTACACATATCTTTCCTTCCCCAAATTACCGTAAGTAGTTTGAGAATCACAAACACTGTTAAAATAAACACCCTGTACACGCGCGCGCACGCACCGCATTCGTTGCCAGTATGTAGCCATTGCGGTTAATTTGCAACTGCCCACGCTTGGGATTATTGTCTCGAGGGGATTTTAGGCGAGGATGTGTCCGTGCACGCGTATACCCTCTGCGGGGCCCGATACTTTCCACGATTCGGTTTTGCGGCCGCCATACAGCGCGGCCGTATAATCTTTATTCCTTTCCGTTGCGCCGAGTATTCGTGCGGACGTTGCCACAGCATCACGTTGTAAAATCATTATCGTAACTTCTAGCCTGAGCAATAACGATCGCCCAGTTAGAAAGAGGACGCGACAAAAATTTGTTTCGCGTTTATTCACTTCGTGGCCCGTTTCGTACGTGCGCCCCATCCGCGGGATTGTTGTCGCGCAAGTTTAGTTTGCGGGGGGCTACCAAAACTGCAGAATTGTTTCACTATCGCCGATTTTGTGGACCGATATTTTTTGACGACTATATACCATGTACAATATGAAAGCGAGCACGAGTCCCATAACGTTCTTTATACGAAAATAAATTCATAAAGGTAACCCTATTTTCCGACCAGTCAAGGATAAGTAACCCCGTACCCTCAAGGACCCAGTTCCTGATCAAAACCCAATTCCTGATCAGTTTAGTATATAAATACCAAATAATAAGTTTATCACGATACAAATGTATTCCAAAAAATGATTAAATAATTATGAAGTATTTTTAAATTTATACGCAAACATTTAATAGCTCATAGTAAAATGTTTTAGGTTGATCAGAAACTGCTCCCTTTGCATCTTAAGTGATCAGGAACTGGGTCCTTCACGGTATGAGATTAACGAAAAAGTTGTATTGACGAGAAACAAAACTCTGCGAGTGATTGGCGCTATTGCGTGCGATCGTTTTTTGATTGAATTACAGTTGCGTTGCGGCGATGAACGAATGGACTAATTCTCCGTGTGAGCCACGCGGAAAAATTTTCGCAGCATCCGTTTGGAGGCCAGCGCGCACGCAACAAGGGGTTTCTCGCGTATTCATTGCGCCACTCGGAATTAGCAATTTGTGAACAAAGCATTCCAACTGATGCCCCGAAATTACTATCTAGCAAATTTCGTTCGTTGAAATACGGAGAGTATTTCTGTTCTGTAAAAATGTATACTTCTGCCTTTCCAAAAAAAAAAAAATCACAAACATTCGCCTCTTTTCTGCCTCCTGATTAGGTGTAATCCCTTAATGAAGAAAACTGAACTGCCGTACCGCAACATCTGTAATAACGAAATAACCATTAACGGAAATATAAATTGAATCCACACATGGGCCTGATATCACTGAACCGCATAAAAAACACTAACCTCTACCATAAAATCTGACGATGAGTATAAATCCTAAATAAAAGAGAAACACAAGCAAAGTTCCAAAACTCAGAATTAAAAAAGGAATCTACGTAATGTCTTAAGGTCGCCACCCTTTCCATATCGCGTGATCGAGAATCTTTTCTTTTTGCAAGAGATTCCTGGCAATTTTCTAAAGAGCTTTCGTGCATAGAACTTTCCGCGAGTCCGTGTAAAAATACGATGTAATTGTGAGCCTCGGGGAAAGTGGAAACTTGGTGTTATTCGTGAGGGACGTTTTGTTTGGTCGGTTCTTAAGTCGATTTTGTAGTTTACAGATTTTATACTGGAACGGTTCTTCGTATCTTGAGTTCCCTTCTCTAGAATATTTGTCAAACTACAAATGATTCTTTTACGTATGTGTGAAATTCAAAGTTTATTATTCTAGTACTCGAGGTATTTAGAAAGCATGCTTTTCGATTACTCCAAAGAATGGAATTAGTAAGGGGGTGAGGGGAGTATTGTGCAATTACCCTGTTAATTGGAGAAAATTTCGGAGCAAAATATCTGATATCATAGCACTCGTTAATTTTTTAGGAGGGTTCTGAAACTAATAACGCTCAAATATCTCGTGTTTAAGGATCGAAGTCTGTAATTTACATACTGTTATGACGCGTCTCGCGGTTTCAAACTTAAGCTCGATCACATTTCAATGTCGCTTAACACGCCAGAGGGGGCTGTGAGAAATCGACTGCCTGCGTACCCTTGCGTACGTACGCGTTTTTCGAGCGGAGCTGAAATTCCCCGATATTTAAAGCAAAGAAGAAAATAAATGATTCATGAGAGTAGATTAAATATGTCGGTCAACTTTAATAACCACCTCTTGGAAAATGTATGACACGGTAAATTTCTCGATTAAATCGGACTACGCAGCGTTAAAAGAAATACTGTAAGTGGCAAAATTAAAAAAAAGGTATTTTTATCACAAAATGTTCTACGTGCCACTGGCAATCCTATAATAGAGAATTTTATTTTTGGCATTTGCAGTGTTTTCTATAAGGACTTTTTAAATAACAACTCTTTTGGCATTCAACAAATGTCGACCGTTCGAACACGAACACATATCACCAACCAGTCAAACGTGTTCCCTCTGCGAGAGACGTCGGTCGTTTCGTCGTCCAATAATTCCACTGACAAGAAATATGAAGCTGCAATCTCGTAATTGACTACGAGATCGTGTAACGACAGTCGTGTGACCGCGTGACAAGCCCAATTATCCGATGAGTTGTCCCCCTCCTTGCTCGTTACACAATGTTCCAATCTACTTGGGAACAGCCCTTAAGCACGCGTTTCGATTGTTAAGAGCCCCGGCGCCGTTTCATTCGTGCGCGTGCACGTGCTACGATCGTTTACCCAGGTTTATCGCGACGGGGCAGCGCTATGTATTCGGCGCGCGCAAAACTCCGCCCGCGACGAAATTATTTCGCGGGCCGCGTAATCAAATTTCCCAGGATATTTACGCGAATCGTTGCGCACCCTTGATTACGCGCAATTAAAGGGCGTATCACGGCCGAGCGCGGTCCACGTTTCGTTGGTAAAAGTGATGCTTTAATAAGGAAACATGTACTTATAAGCCAAGCAATTTCGATCTTTACTAGAAGTTTACATTGCTCGATCTTTGATTCCTCGCGAAATGAGTAGTTGCTGAGATTTCTGTCTCGCGATAGAAAAGTCTCATGTAAAATCTCATCGTGGATTCGCATTTATAGAACAGATGCAAGGTGCCACCGAGTTACAGTTTTGTATCCTACACTTTATTCGCAGTAACTACAGTGAGCGAAAGAAAATAAAATTCCAGGTTCTGTAAAAATGCTGTAAACACCGTATGATGAGAAAACCACAGTATTGCTGCTTGTTCAAACAAAAAATGGACAATCTCTATGTACTGTAAAAGTCCCATTACGAGAAAAAAAACATTGTTGCACCCGAATTAACACGATGAATGTTTGCAGAAGGGGCGATATAGTTATACGTGTTACCTAGAATGGTTTGGATTCCGAATGTCCGTCACGTCCAATTTCAACCTGTTTCGAATTGGAAATCTATCGTTCCAATTAAAAATCATTTCCCCAGTTTTCTATTTAATTCCGCTGCTCCTCGCGCCTTCTACAATTGCTTTTCACAGCTGAATTCTTTTCGTTCGCTCGCGCAACTTGACAATTGAAATTCCGTGAAAACACAGCGCATCGAAAATATGAATAGCATATTGGCTTCAATGATTTCGTGTCTCTCTCGCGATAAGAAACTACAAAGGGGTGGTGTTACCAACTGCTGGATGGAGCTCTCCAATTCTGCCCTGAATATCTGCCAGTTACAATGTTTCAAACATGGCGGGAAGAAATCTAGCGTGAAATCGAGGCGTGTTGGTGTGTGATAAATGTTGACCGTGAAGTACAATATTTTTGTTTCAGAAAATGTTACATTATTTATTAACTGATTTGCTTCAACAATAAAATTTTACTTTTGGAAGGTCATATAAATTAAATTCATTTGACCTAAGTATTCAGAGCTGTCGTTTATTTCTGAAGACACATATGTTTCTAAGAATTTTATTTGGAAATCAACAAAAGCTAAAAAACACTACATGGATTTGAAATTATAAAAAACTATTATGATTCATTTACGTCATGCAAATATGTTTCTTTTGTAACCAACCTTAATTAAAATATAAGAAGAACAAACTCCGTATACTTGATAATTCCACAGATAAAAATTCATAATATATAGAGCCTGAATTAATCAAAATAGATTCAAATCACAACCATCGACGTCCTGTATTTTCTCAATCAACAAATTCAAAACCAGCAAAGTGATGACTCAAACTCCTCCAAAATTTCCGCCAACCACATCATATTTCAATTTCATTAGAATCCCTCACTCTAAATACAAAAATTCTTATTCTATCGCAGAAGAAAATAAAGAACAAACCTATGTACACGCCCTCCATTATGCCAAATTTTTACAACGTGCGTTAGTATTATCGTAAAAAAACTCCCACCGATCTCACCACTCAACCTAATACCTTCCGTCAATTAAATATACATCAATTCCCACCCTCTGTGCCTAAACCTTTAGTCGTCCCGCGCAAAATGTTCCCATTAGGGGAAATACCCGCCCCCTGGCTTCCCCAGCTAGAAATTCCCGAGTGTGCCATACATCGGGCCCGATAAATAAAAGAATATTATGATCTCAGCGACCTAAACCGTGCCTTACGTACGGATAAAGGAGTGGTCTAGCACCAAGCATGGACAGACAATCGACCACAGGCGTAGGCTGTTCTAGAAGTTTCTCCACCACTAAACTATATCGGGTGGCCCCGGGTTATATCGAGAACTTGTTACCCAGGATTATGAGAGTGTAAAAATGTCCGTCGATGGCGAGAGTGGTTAGTTTAAATGGGGGTGGCAACCAAGAAGGTCAATTTTATGTTTTCTATTGCTACATTACAGTGGTGCGAAAAGAGCACTCAGCTTTTTTGTTAGAAGGCGGATATGAAAAAGGCGCTTTTCACTTTTTTGCTATTGGGTGTTACTTTGTGTATGGAAGTTAATGGAGGTAATGAAGTAAGAGCCTCTCCACGGGCGACATTTTTGTGGCTTGCGACATATTCACACATTTTCTATATTTCGTTACTGTTTGTAAATCAACACTGTTACTAAAAAATTAAACGCAGCTTATAATAACGAGTAAAATTAGCAGAAAGCAACAGCTTCAACTCTGTTTTAGAAGTACATAAGAAGTCAAGATTAATTTGAAGGAATACAAAGGATGCAAAGAGAAAGATTGAAGACTTAGCCAGTGCCTAATTAAGGAGAAAATCCTATTTTATTGGTGAAAAACACAGCAAAATTTAGGATTTCTTTTTTTAAAAACTAACATTTCGATTCACCTGAAATTTTGACCATGTTTTATGCATCCTTGAAGAAGTTTTTTTTATTCAGTTTTAATAATAAATGTAGGAGTTATGCATCACGCCGCGCAGTTTGAAAACTCTCCACACCCCTAACTAAATTTTTTTGTTTTTTTTTGCTGGTACATAAATTTCAAGCTACATATATACAAAATAAAACGCCGTTTCATTTTTCTGTTTCAGATTACCTGGTAGATAAATATCATGCACACCAACGGCCGGCGAATTTTGCGCGACGTGATCGTCGATCATGCATAACTACTATATTCATGGTTAAAAATGAATAAAAATAAAACCTCCAGCTTCTTCAAGGGTGCATCAAAACATGGTCCAAATTTGAGATGAATCGAATCGCTGGATTCTTAAAAAAAATCCCAAATTTTGCAGTGCTTTATCCAAAGAATAGGATTCCCTTTAACAAAGGATCTAGTACTTGTTGAATTGAATAAAAATGCTTGAATAAACAAAGAGCAAAAAATGAATCCCACCGGAAATAAAAACACCCATTCGTTCAATAGAAAAAAGAAATATATTTTTTCTCTTGGACATTGATCAGTGAATTAACCAAGAGCTTTCTCAAAAGCCATATCATTTTCAAGAAACAAGTGCTCCAATAATCTCCTTCCTTCACCCCGCTGCGAAAACCCAATGAAAATATAACACATATTATTCGATAGAAGCCGAGAAACACTGGAAACAGAATATTCTTATTCGAAGAACACACATAGGAAGGAAAAAGGGAGCAACAGAAATTGACGAAGAAAATTGGATATACAACGAATTAGCTTTGGAGTGTGTGTGTGCGCTCGAGTGGAAAAGGAAGAAGGGAGCAGGAAGGGGTGGAAGAACAGTGACTGCCTGGGGGCCAATAATTGCACCGCTTGCCATACGTTATATTACGAACCGAGGAGCGCATTAGTGAAATGGCGCGATACTGATATGAAATAACCAACCAGGTCTGCTTTGAATATCCACGCGATATTACGTACGATTTTAGCGCCGGTGTCCATTTATTTCCCTGTAGATCTTTCTGTCAGGAGTGGAAGTCTATTGCCGTGGTACTGGTTATGGTGAAAAATAACCTACCGCCGGAGGTGAGCCACATACAGGCGCATTTAAATCGCCATCTATTTTCATCAGCCGAATTAAACACAGACCCGAATAAGCCTGGGCCAATGTGCTGAAATCTACGCGCAATGCTTTAGGTAGCGAAAGAGAAATGAGGAATTAGGATGAATGAAGTACCGAAATATACTGGGATATCAGAATTCAGTGGTTTGTTTTTAAGTAACGCTACGATTCGTGTGGAATGAATCATTGTTCTATTTAATACCGCAACTCATAGACTTGCACAAGGATATCCACTGGGCATGATGACGCAGGTTTATTTTTGCAGCAGAATTTGAAATGCAATATATAACGAATACTACTTAGGATTTTCATTTTCGTAAATAGGATTCGCAGATATGGATCGAAGTACACGGAATTAGTAAATATGTAACTTAGAAATATTCAATAATATCCATATTGTACCTAATACACTTTCCAAAATCGAGAATTTTCCTTCACATTTGCAGTATCGTGAATTAATTAATCTCGAAATATAGGATATATTGTAAATAAACGCAGTAGATAATTTGTTATTTCTCAGATTCTGAGGAAAGAAATATAAATTCGCAGATCTCGGAATCAATTATCATTCCGGGGCGTGCGAACGAATCTGCGACTTTACAGCATTGGACAGTCGAAGCGACCAGAAGTTTAATTCAATTTCTGACTTCGCGAAGAACACGCGTTCTAATCTCCGAGAGCATAACGCGCGCCCGTGAAAGCGCACTTCCACGTAAAATAACTCTGGCTTCCATTCCACGGCGCAGTTCCTGAAATTATCAAACATCGAGAACGTCCCGTGGACTCGCGGGGGCCACTAGCGCAGAACGGGAACAGATCGAATATTCGTCGAAACTGAGCCCTTTGTAAAATAACAACTCTATTAGAAGTAACTTCGTTCAACATAGGGAAACTCGAGAAATTCTCCTTTCATAGTTGGAATCGAAATACCTAGGAGCGAATTCGCTGGCAGCCGTGGCCTTTGTGTACAAGCGATTCATTCACTTCGTTCCACCAATGTGGAGGAACGCCAGGGAATTCTTCGCGGATTTCTTTCCGCCATACCAACCGCAGAAATGTATCCCCCCTATTTATCTTGCGCATTGTATTCGTAAAGCGTCCTCGACAGTTCCTTTCGGGGGCTGCACGCACATCCCCGGGTAAGTGGCTGTCGTCGAAATATGCAAAAATACGAGGAGCTGCATGTAATCCCGCCGCGGCTGCATGCACCTCGATTTTCTATTGTCATTATTCAAGCATGTTGACATTATTCAAACAGAATCACGTCGACGCGAGGATCGCGAGCTTTCGTAACCTCCTAAGCACGCCTATTTAAATAAAATTGAAATGCAGTACGAAGCAGTGAAACGAAATGATGAATTCCGCGGTTTCTCGCAACGGCGTTTCATTCAATGTTGACGAATTCTTCGATAGGCACTCGTAGGTGTGCACGAGAAAAAGCTTGAAACGGATATTTTTGTATTACTAAGGGTGTCCACGGTTTTCCTTTTCAAGGACAATTTGGAATATTCTTTGCTCAATGGAAGAATGCATCAATGAATATAGTAGTATGGGCAAAACTTTGATCTAGATAAAATCAAAGGAAAGATTCTTTTTTTTTATTCATCATTGGAAGCTTCGAATAATTAAAAAAAAAGCATCTTGTATTGGAATCGCTATTAAAATATTTGTTTATGTAGGTAATGCCCAACTCTGTATAGTACAATAGATAAAGCGAATCCTTGTGCAACAATAAGTCGAACTTATACAGTAACTTTTTTCCGAACTGGGCTTCGTTTTAGAAAAAATAGATTTCGAATATAGTTGTCAGCATTGATTTACACAAATTGTCTAAAAGTCACTGATAAGGCATTCGTCTTAATTTTTATTGAAAATCATCAATCCTAGGAGAAGGAAAAGAAGAAAGGAACATGGAATTAAAAATTTATGTTACAAATTTACGGCTAAAATTATTCACAAGATTTCGGAAAAAATACTTATTTTTCAGGGAACAAGAATATTAACATTCCATTCTGTATCAGAAATCTTTCAAACTGTTCCACCATCCATCGTCCATTCTAAATGACCTGAACCTTCTTGCCGAGCTCGCTGAACATGACTCTCAATTCCTTCTCGTTGGAATCACTTTGCTTGTCGCACGGGGCCGCTTTAAAATTGTTAAGGCGCCACGAGTATTCGTTTTATTCAAATTAGCCAGGGGGTCGAGAACTATGGCGTATCATATTTAAGGTACACTAACTCGCAACAATGTACGGGCATGAAAACTTTACAATCGTAAATCGTCCGTACGCTCTGCTTTCGCGGAGAACAGTGCCAGACACGCGATATTTTCCTTGCGACATTATGTTTACAACCTCGTTTCCTGCAAGTTTCCTGCTTGCATGGTGTTACTATTAATGGACGAACATACTTTTAATACGGTTAAGTACGAGCAAAGAGAACTGACTATTTGCACTGCCGTAAAGGCGTTTCGAAACGGGACTACTAGGCACGGTAAACAGATAAATTTACCATGGAGTGTGATTCTGGGGATGTACAAAAGGTGTGTCGTAAATTCGTGTACCATTTTACGAACAAGGTTTAATTGCTTTATGAAAATTCATTCGTAATGAATTGTTGGATGACCAACTCTGCTAATATGTATTCGTTAAATATTAATCGTCGCACAACAGCACTGTAGTTAGTGCCTGGGTTTGTTTAGTCCTTAACAGAGAAAGAATGGCAAATTTTTATTCGCCACCAACTTGTAAGTTTTTAGACGAACAACGATTTATCCGAATTAGTTTTCAATCAAATAATAATATATCTAGATTACATAAATAATGTCTATTCCAATAATTATTTACTCGTTGTATAGATTGTGTGAACACATTTTTAGAAAACAAAGAGGAAATCGAAACAATGAAGAGTATTCGGAGGTACGTAGATACTATTTTTTTAATAAGTTTGTACCTAATAGATATTCGAATATAAGGTATTTTGCTAATAACGAATAATTATTATCCGAATAAAATATTGGACCGAATAGAATTTATTCGGATAGTTATTTCAGACAAATATTTATTCGAAACAGCATTTTAAACTGCAGTCTTTAGAGTAATTTATTTTATTACTTTCTTAGATTTTTTCTATTACGTTCAGTAGCCTTATACTTGGGTTCAAAGCAGAGTTGGGCATCATCTAGATAAAAATCGAATAAAATAACATTTCAAATAATGTTAGCTTCATTTGAAGCGCCTAGGATGAAGCTACTTTATCGAAGTGCCTTTAACTTCGATTTCAAATAACGGTTCAACTTTCATCTTAACTTCATCCTAGAAAATCAAATAACCGACCTGAGCCTTTGCGGCCTGACCCGCGCGCGGTCGCCTACCGGTCAGATTCTACAGAATCTGAATTTGTTTATTTTTCATCGTATCAATATGAAAGTGACACCAATGGATTCCTGGCGTTCTCCCGATTAATTGGACAGAAAATAATTTAAATCGGACTATTTTTAACGAAACGGGCTTTGAACTCTGCAAAAAGATTTCTCACGTAATATCCTTAATTATGGTCCGAATTATATAATTTTTTGGACCATTTTCATCGGGAAGACATGAGGAATCGATTGGTAATACTTTTATCAACACTTGTCAAAAACATGAACATTTTATGTGGCCCGTCGGTTTTATTGCTCTCGGCGGTCAACGGGCGGTCTACTGGGGTCCGAAGGTCTTCGCTCGCATCGAGAAAGCAAAACAGTGGGGTGGGTACGTCTTTCCCGATAATCCGAGCCCAAAGGCTTTTTAATAATCGAAAGATTGTACATACATATTCTTTCTGATGCTTTCGCCTGCAATTATTATGGTGGGTTAATTAACAAGAAACGACAGTTTACCAACGAATATTCATTGTTCGGCTCACAATTATTATGGTTGGTTAGCTAACAAAAAATTTACAACGATGATTAAATGTAGTCTTACAAACGTCAGAAAATTTGCTACATCCAGAAACCTGTTATTATATTCCGAGTTGTGATTTTTCTTTCCTTATTTATAAATATTATACTTATTATACTTATAAATATTATTATAACCAACCATAATAATTGTGAGCCGAACAATGAATATTCGTTGGTAAACTGTCGTTTCTTGTTAATTAACCCACCATAATAATTGCAGGCGAAAGCATCAGAAAGAATATGTATGTACAATCTTTCGATTATTAAAAAGCCTTTGGGCTCGGATTATCGGGAAAGACGTACCCACCCCACTGTTTTGCTTTCTCGCTGCGAGCGAAGACCTTCGGACCCCAGTAGACCGCCCGTTGACCGCCGAGAGCAATAAAACCGACGGGCCACATAAAATGTTCATGTTTTTGACAAGTGTTGATAAAAGTATTACCAATCGATTCCTCATGTCTTCCCGATGAAAATGGTCCAAAAAATTATATAATTCGGACCATAATTAAGGATATTACGTGAGAAATCTTTTTGCAGAGTTCAAAGCCCGTTTCGTTAAAAATAGTCCGATTTCAATTATTTTCTGTCCAATTAATCGGGAGAACGCCAGGAATCCATTGGTGTCACTTTCATATTGATACGATGAAAAATAAACAAATTCAGATTCTGTAGAATCTGACCGGTAGGCGACCGCGCGCGGGTCAGGCCGCAAAGGCTCAGGTCGGTTATTTGATTTTCTAGGATGAAGTTAAGTTGAAAGTTGAACCGTTATTTGAAATCGAAGTTAAAGGCACTTCAAATAAATCAAGTTATTTTATCTTAAAATAACGAATAAACGGCAAGGACCTTTTATCTAGATGTTATTTAGATGTTATCTTCGCCCAACTCTGGTTCAAAGAGACCCTGGCACCTCCTCTTCAGAATCAATGTACCGCTCTAATAAAGGTTTTCTAATAACTCTATCCAAATCTTGCGCATCACCACGCTTTCAATTTCAAGGCTCAAATTTGTTCACAGTAGAAATGATGCATCCTGTTGATACAGGCTTTGATCACCCTGTCCTCACCAAACAGCTAATCCATTTAAGATCCAATTCAGTGAAGATTGAGCAGCATTTCCATAGATCCATTTCTCTCTTGCAGAGTACTCAGCCTTTTACTCTAATTGGATTTGGCTCTTTAGATCGATTAACTTAACATTAAGTTGTAACCGAAGTCAAGCATGCATTGAAGCCAATGACCATCATTTTGAGCCGTTTCTGTAACTTCGTATTCAGATCTTAGTGTTTTGATATTAAACGATCAGAATGGTACATTGCTAAGGTCGCTCAACCTTTGTCTTCTTATCCTCTGTATCAATAGGAAATAAATGTGGGACATTGTTGGACAAAATACTGATGACTTTGAAACCCTGAAAAAAGTGATTGTAAGGAGATTGCTCTTTTTATCCTTGTTCGCCTTCTCCATCAGATTAACTTAAACAGTCTTGTCATATAACTATAAACAGATATTTGTTTAGATGTTCCCATGTATGTATAAGTCCCATACTGTATAAAATTTTAGAGAAATTTGTCACCCAAATTTTATTCACTCCCTCTATCACCTGAAACACTATTCATGACTAACACAAGCATCCAAACAGTATAAATTAAATATCTCCAAGACCATACTCAACACTAGTTCTGATTTGTCCACGATTTTGGAGAGTAACCACCGAATTCTACGCCACAAAATTGCCCGAGAGAATTAACAGCGGTAGTGGACATATTTTCAGTGAACAACGATACCTGACAATTGTGCCCAGGTTATGCCACAGTGATAATTAAATATCTACTTCCATTCCTGCACTTTAATGCCTGCTCACGCTACTCCGCGATATGTTTTGGCCTGCAGGTGGCCTAAATAACCTCGTTTCGCACAATTTGCAATTATTTGATAATCCGTTAACATGCCCGGTTTAATTGATTACTAATTTATTAGCCCGAAGAATTCATTGAAATTACTGAAATTGAGAGAGATTATTATCGGACAAACCGCGGCGATATATTGGCGAACGTGCTTCCTATTGTTCGGACAACACAATGCCCGGCACTCTAAAACGCTTCCTGCTAAATCAATATTTAAATCTCTGGCAAACGGCGAAGAAAGTCGTACAACGTTACTATTCGAACGTCTATTCTCGAACAGATTTATGCATAGAGGAACCTGTTTATTTGCAACACTATGTTTAAACATGTATTAAAAATCACAGGATTGTTTTTTTTGCAATGAAGATAGATAAGTTTATAACCATCCACATATATTTTAAAAATATTTTTAGTTGGTTGAATTCAGGCGACCCTTGCACGAGTTCTGATGGCGCTCGTCAAGAGCTCTAATTTCGACAGCGTTAAAAATTGATAAAATTCAAACAATCAATTTTTTTTGCGCTCAAAATCCCTAGTAACAAATTTCAAAAACTTTTTTACCTTATATTGTTCAGTTTCATTTTTTTTTTAATTCATGAATAACACGTGTTTTTCTAGCGTTTTGACCGGAGAGTACCCTTAAAGTGGATGTTTAAAGCTTTAAAACCAACGAATTTGAATTCTACTTGACACAACGCCTGAAATAATATCCACGAGAAATGTCAAGCGAACCTTTCAATCAGCAGAAATTTCACGTAAGAGATCAGTTTCATTGAACCGAACGCAACCGATGATAGACGAGCGATCGAAAGTTTCTTCCAGGCTGAACCCTTAAAACCGCGTCGTAAATCAGAACGCAGCTTTCCCTCGCGAAATTATCGTTCCGAGTTGACCTATCTCATTGGCTGGACAGGAAATTCGATTTCTACATCGGGGAATGCGGATACTTTATTATCGTCGAACAGGCCGACGGACTCGGGCAGCTCGCAGGATCTGCTGTCTAGCTTCGTGCTGCCCTCTCTAAAGCGTGCCCCATCTTGGTCAAGATGCAAATAAAGGTGGAGGGATCTGAGCCTGTATCGGATGGGCCGCAAACGCCAACAGTACCAACAACTAGCTATCTGCGCTCCACTTAACTTGTGCTGGCGGTTGCATTCAATCACGGTTAAAATCTGGCTTTCTTAACGCATAAAAACTCGCGCGGATCCTTCGTGATGGGTACACGTTCCGCTTTGTACTGCGCCATGTTGCAGGATGCACATCCTCATCGTTTCCGTCTGCTCCAGCCTCTCGCGCGGATCTTTTATACGTGCCTACCTATCTCAATGGATTTTCCGATCGGTTAGCGCGATCGGATATTCGTCTTTCGATTCGTGATTTAGCTGTAAAGTGAAGTTGTTCCGTTGGAAAATGCACAGAATTGAGACGCAAACCATTATTGCTTCACACTTAATCTAATCATATAATACTTATAAAATCGGAAGGATTAATAGTTTTTTCAAAGTAGGTTAATCCGTTTTTTTGTCAATGCCTAAATTATGTGATCATAAAATCCCGCCGCTATTATGAAGTGTTAGCTTAAATTTTCACATGAACCTGCACGAGTGCGCATATACTAACCCTGCAACGGTAGGTAAGCCGACTCAATCGCGTATTCACGGACGAGCACTACAAATCGCGCGTGTCCCGCGCATGAAATGTCCCAGCACTCGTATCGCAATAATTAATCTCTAATTCATGAAATTAAAATTAAAATTGCACGCGCGTCAGCGTAATTTCTTGATATATCAAGGGAGGAAACCACCACGCGAGATCGTTGAGTGGCGAAAAGCAGGGGGAGTGCGATGTAATCTGCGAGGGCTGCGGACCCACAAAGTCGGAGTGTATTAAATTTAATGGCAAAATCGTTTTGCGGCTCGCCGTGGCAATTCAGCCGTGACGATCCTATGTCGTGACCCACATACACCAAGTACATTATCTCGTTAAATCACCGAAACCTCTCGTTTCGCGAACGAAAATCCGTTTATGCGCATTCTATAGCAAGTGCTCTCTGTTTCCTGCCGCCAGGCAACGGTTATTTTCGAGAGGAGAACGGGATTGGATCAAATTATTTCATCGATTTGGCCAGCAGCGACTCTCTCCCCAGTGGTAGGTAGGTAGGTAGGTAGATCAGCTAACGTCCCTCTCGTCCGCGGAACTACGTTTTTCTGATGGAGTTTGTTGGAGGTTGCTCGATATTCCAACGCGTCATATGCGTCTTCTCTCTTTCGACATATAGCCATTCACTATATAGTATATATATAGTTTTGTTGCTATAATATTATACTGCTACTTTTGGCCTCTGCACAGTGACTAACACAATGGTATAGCAGGTGAATAATATAGGAATGCTTGAAATCCTTAGCCAAGGGATTGTTGTATATGTATGTTACGTCCGAAACCGAGATGGTGGGGTGTGTGTGAGGTGATGTGATTTCCAGAATGTAAAGGAGGATCTTGGGGCTCCGTCGCCTCCAGTGTAACCGTAATCCCCTCGGGGCCGGTCAACGCTTTTTGGAGTCCTACTCTGCGGAAACAGGTGAATTGGCATTTTTAAAAACCTCTGGTTTATGGACATCTTACCATTCTCAACTACAAACCTGAATTAACCCTTCATTAAATTATCCTACCCCTTCGTTTATTAATGTATCAAATTACTCGTGGTAGCCTACTCATCTTGAATATTTACAACCCCCACCGCCACGCCGTGCTACAACAACTCCAACATTGTTTCAACCAGCCTCTACTCGATCTAACACGAATCCCGGCGCCCCAAGTAAATATTTTTCCAGGATTTATAACGAGCCAAGAATTCCAAGGCGCGAACTCGTCCTTATTACGTGCAGCTATTGAAACGGTTGCGGGCTCCTCGGAGAACAATGGCTCCGACCGCTCGCGCGTTATCGTTTAACTTTGAAGATACAAGATAACGGTATCTCGTTATGAAAAACACTCGCGAGCCGCGTCCATTGATTTACGGGCGTCGATTTGCCGCGACGCTTTGTCGCCGCGTAGCAGCCCGCGCACAATAGAGGGAAACGGCTGTGACAAAAAGAGGGGAGATTAAAGTTGGCGAATCGCGTTGCCACTGTGCGGCGTGATTTTAAACGCGATGTTTATAACAGGACCGTAATCACCCCAGTATTATTTGCATTCGAACACTACAAACCGCACGATTCGGTGCTCACCAGATCGTTTCCCGAACCGTCCATCAGAGGGTGCTCGACGCGTGCATCGGGATTCCCCGTCGCTCCTAAATGCGGGATTCGACGGGGCGGAGAGTACCCGGCATAACGATAAACGCCGGGAAACATCAGAAGCGTGAGTTACGCAATAATAGAATTGTACTGGCGGTTAATTGGACGCAACGAGACTTTCATTTTAATCGGGGCATGTTCGCTTGAATCGGCGGCCATCGATGCGTTGTTTCGCGCATCGTCACCCCGAAAACCCAATCACGACATCCCAAGCGTATTCGTCGGGCTCCAGCAGCGGTAGAAATAATTTCGCTGCAAGACAATCCGTCGGATAAATTCCGATGGTATCGTTGGGATCGCGAATGGGAAAATGGGCACGGAGCGCAGGCGCGCGGTGCATCAAAAAGATAAGGAGGGTTGCTCTGTGTTAGGGACAGCGGCGCGAGGGAAAAAAAGAGGAAAATGGATCATTGCTCTGCTAACGGCGTGCATAAAACCGTCGCAAGCGATACGTACTACCACGGCGGGCCGATGTATCGAGCAGCCTTCCGGGATATAATCGTGATATACAGCCAATATTACGGGACATATAGATACTGCAACAGTGCTTTCAGACGCAGCGGGGTATATGACAGAGGGGGACCGTACTGAGCATAGCTACGACGGGGTATAGAGAAAAGTGGGATTAAGCTCCGCAGGATGTATCGGAATCCTGTTGTTCGGGATCGCCCTGTAGCCCATCCTCCATTCGCGTGCTGAGCGTCGAAATTAGAAAATTTTTCGGGGGCAAGCGTGAAAGAATAATGGCTGACGCTTGTGCGCGGATAGATGGCAGTTTATAAATGTTCTTGGTCCCTCGTGGTTGGGCAGTTTATCAGTTCCCGTGACCTATTACGGATCTTGTTTATCTGGGCTGTCTACTTGTTGACTGGTGTTCGGATTTCTTTCACTTTTCAATAGATATTCCGGTTATTTTAATTTAATGAATAGAGCATACATAGGTACCAGTGGCGGATTTAAAAAAAATAGGATCAGGTGGCAAACGTTCTGAGGGACCCATTTTTTTAGAATGGGTCCCTCTCTATATTCAAACGCTATTATCTAAAAAATGGTGGGAAGCACGAGAAAATTATATTTACAGTAATTGTAGAAAATCGAATGCTCCTCTAATATTATTTGATAAAAAAATTCGATAGGACTTACCATTTTTTAGAAACTCTTCTTGTCTGATTGCAATAAACTTTTTCAGGAACTATTTTTTTATGAAATGAAACCATATTAGGGGGTGAGAGGAAAAGAAATCGCAGGTTGAAAATAAGAGCCAACCTAGTGTATATAGGGTTATCCACTTAATTCAGAGCGCGCGAGCGCGAACGGATGAATTGACCAAGTAGTCAGTCCCTATCCTAAAGAAGAAATTGGATTTTGGATGTACCTACGCCTTGCCCAAGGTTTTTGCGCCGTTTTCCCCTGAGCCTGAGAATAAATGCCGAGGCGATTGCCTGAAAAAGGCCACGCAAGGCATCTGTTCTCGCGCGTGCGTTCTGAGTGGATAACCTTGTACAATGCCTGGGTCTAGTTTGATTTTATAGTTACTTCGATATTCGAGATTGTATTATAGATAGGGTTACCATACGTCCCGGTTTTCGTACTTCTTGATCTTTGATGGAATTCTGCCAAGAAATTAAAGGGGTAGGTACCCTAATTTGATGGGTCAAACAAACGATTCTTCTTTACATTTTCTTATAGTCTTTGATCCCAAAAATGTGTCTAGAGTACTGCATGAAATTCGTATAATTCACAGAGTTATAGAAGATACCCATTACACGATTTTCTGCAACCTCAATAGCATTACGACTTTAACAATCTCTTCTGTGTTTTATGCAAACCTCGTTCTTTTGAAAATATTCTCCAACATTTCACCATAGTAGGATCGAAGCCTTCAATAATACTCGTAATTGTTGAAAAACTTGTAAGTATTCGAATACTCCTAATACTTCTAATTATTCCAAAACTCCTAATACTCCCAAATATTCAAATAGTCCTAATTATTTGAATACTCCTCATTCTTCGAATATTCGAATCTCAAATTCGAATTCTTTAGTATTGAAACACTCGAATACGTAGAATCTAATAAAATAAAGGATGAACAGAAAAATAGAAACAAATTACCTACACTATACATATACAGTGTCTTTTGAGTAACATATTTTTACGTTCTCAGACGAATTGTTTAAAGTCATGTAACATTATTAAAACAAAGATCAGCCACGTATTAAAATTAGCATTAGGAAGCAACAAGGATCCAGAGAATTCGTGACCACCAGCTTGGACCTCCACAATTCTTAAACACGAAGCAATAAAGAACCAAAGAATAAACTTCTGCAGAATCTCTGCGTCCATTCTACCAAATCCCGAGAATTGCAGAGAACTATCAGGCCAGGGAACCACCTCTAACAATCTAACAAAACACCCCATCAACGTGTCACAGTACGTACAAGCCCTACTAATCGTGTAGGGTGAAGCTAACCCATGTTGCGTGGGTGATTGCGACTCCAGCGACGGTTAAAAAGGCATTAAATCTGCAAAGCACCGAGATCTTTTGCTCATGGAGTGCAGACTGACGTTTATGTTGCGCCAACGTGACGCTGTAATGGCGCGAGCGTGTACAATACAACGTTTAAAGTAGATTGAAACGATGCCTTCCAATCTCTCCCAAGCGAGTAGCCGCGTGGATCCAGCCGAGACCGTTGTAAATTGCGCTTCAAATATCATCACCATCCACCGTGCACGAGATTCCATAACTGTTATGCTAGATACGGTAATCATTATTAACTCGACGCAATCTCGTTACGCAGCTGCCCTATAAGCCGCGCCGAATCTCTTACAAGAGAAATTCTAGGCAGCCATCTCTCAGCCGTCTCGCGCGCCACGATTATGTACTTGTTAAGTACTAATTATGTAAGCAGTTTCGTGGTTGCCATCGGCCTTATCGCGTGAATTTATAAAGCTCGGGCAATTTAACTGTATAAAGTTCGACGAAGCATTCTTCAGTGGAAGTTTCGTCGGCTAATGTTCACGATTCCTCAGAATTAATAAGCGCCGCTTGTTTCAACACCTCATCTGATCTTGTCTCCCTTCATACGGCTTTGAAATTTGCCCAACGAAATGGTTAAGTTAAATAAATTCGAAGCAACTGGTTAATATTGGAATGACAGCCTGTGACGGCTACAGAGGTGTAAATTATATGTTGTTAGACTAAAAAAATAAAAAGACAAGTAACAAGAGAGTTTGCGTAAGTAAGTATTTAATTCCTTTGTTTTTAATTTACAACTTAATGCGATTCCGCATGCTTTTGATGAGATATTTATTTGAAGGTAAAATTTTCAATCGAAGAAAAGAAGTGCTTCTCAAGCCAGTGTCGAAATTGGAATACAGCGCTAAAGGCTGAAATCGCGATAAATATAACATAAATACTGGTTTTCTATAATTGAGTATCACATTCTATTTTCCATACTATTGGAAAATTTGAATTTCCACCATGGCACAGAACGAGTTCAGTTTTTTCTAAGTTTTAAAATACATTAAAATACAGCAAATATCACTTAAGTTCGAAATAAAAAAAGGATCCCACACTTTCTAGGGTTAATACCGATCAACGGCATTGTGAAACTCGCAAATTACGAAATGGTACCATGAGCTTATTAACTGGGTTATTTCACCACCAGAAATGTTTCCAGTGTAAAGTTACACAATAAGTATGGTTATAGTCGAATTAACTCGTTTCGCGAACAATAAATGTAACACGTAACCTAATATTCGTTCACTCCATTCGTACGAAAAAAGTTTTTAATTTTCACCATGAATCAACTCGTGTTACTCAGCATGGAGGAATTTTCCAACGAAGAGTTAACTCATCGTCACTAGTTAACAGGTTAACCACAATTTCCTCATGTTTCTGCAGAAAACGTGAATATATTCTGTAGAATCTAATAACAATGCTATGCAAAAAATTCTTTTCGTTTCCGTGAAAAGAATTTCAAGTGCTTCTTGTGGATTCCAGAATGCTAAATCGAAATCTGGAAACAGATGTTTGAGGGTGCCAAGAAGCGATTCTGGTCATAAAACTGTCGTGTATTTTAGAATAAATTATTCACGCATTACCCAAATAATTAACAGTTACCATAGATTCATTAATGTGACAGAAGTATTTAATGTTTTTTCTCCCCTAATCATCTGTTGATATTTCAACAGCCTTTTTCCAATATATTTTCACTCCATTATCCACTGTGTCACCTCCAAAAATGAGGCCTATTCTGAGCACAATATTTACTTGAATCAAAAAATAGATGTAGTTTATTTGTCAAAAATCAGCGATTATTTTAAAAGTCGTGTTTATCACAGAATCCAGCCTCTCTATCTAAAACTGTAACTGATAGAGAGATTGAAACTTCGAAAGTGGATTCAGCACACCAGGCTGAACGAAGTACACCTGTTTTTTCCACAAGAGGATTTTGATGCAGTCCAATGTAATTTGCACACCTCTGTAGATCTGTCTACAGAGATTCTGATCCGTCTGGATTCCGTTTGTCTTTGTCCCCGTGGCGCCCTTCTCTCGTTAGGGACGTTCGGTTTCGCGCGATAACGTAACTGATTGCAATTACCGTAAATATCCTGCCCTGCTAATTGAAACGTAATAACGAACCATTCAGCTCCCTGTCGCAGGATCCGTCGTAATTATTACGACGGTGATTTGCCGAAGGGCGAAAGAATACTGAAGACTCCATTCCCATCGCGCTGGATTATCCGGATTGTGGAGGGTGTGTTTAGGGGTGAACTGCGCGTTCATCGGGTCGCCGCTACGCACAGGGGGGTTGCTTTCGGTGAATTCGGTGGAAAATTAATGTCGTTATTTCGCTACGGCATGGAAGTAATTGCTATGTATAACGAGTGTTTCAAAATTCTGGATACAAATTCAATAACAATGGAATATTACCGCGTAATGTCTAATATGAATTGGTATAAAGGATGATTTATTCTTCTCAATTTTAAAGATGAGTCGTTTTGCGACTCAATATAAACAAATATATGGGTATGTAACTTTCAATGATTCGATCAAATCGATGGTTAATTTCTGGGGATACATAATAGACTTACTAATATAATCGCTACTCACTAATATAGCAATCAGTAATCACTAATTACTAATATAGCAATCACTAATCACTAATTACTAATATAGCAATCACTAATCACTAATTACTAATATAGCAATCACTGATTACTAATATAGCAATCACTAATCACTAATTACTAATATGGCAATCACTAATCACTAATTACTAATATAGCAATCACTAGTCACTAATATAACAATCACTAGTCACTAATATAGCAATCAGTAGTTACTAATGTAGTAATTACTAATGTAGCAATGACTAATTACTAATATAGTAATCAAGTAAAGAACATAGGATAGTGGTAAATCATTTGTATATCTTCTTAGTAGATGTGCACAGAATGCAACTGAATTCGTAGAACTATGACTGAAGCGATTCTTTGTGTAAAGACATGTTTATGTTTAAGAAAATTGGTTTGAAAATTTGTTGAACAGATTGTGGTAATCGTATCAATTATGTAGTACAGAGTATATATCAATTCTGTTCATGTATATGTACATAATATTCTCGAGACCTTCACTTTAATACTCTACTTAAAAAATAAGATTCATTTCAGTATTATGGGCTCTCGAACAATTTTGTGTATGTCACATGTATGTAGGTAATTTGCTGTTCTAGTATATTTACATTAGCCATGATGAGGGTCACCACTGTGATTGATGTTTAATCGCGCGTGTAACTTTCTTCAACACTGGCAGACTAATTATTAAAGTCGAACATTCATTACAGGTACATACTATTTTCTATGGGAAATTCTTATAGAATATTTTCAACTACCTTAAGTTCATTTATCCCCCACAGAACTGTGTGTTAACTTAAATGTCCTATTAGTTTACAACCACACGAAAGGAAATCTGATCACAACACTATGGGGACGCCCTTAAATTACGCAAGGGTAATTATGGCGATAAGAATTCCCTACATTTTTCAGTTATTACAATTCCTTTAAACATTAATATATAACACATTTAACTCTGTTCGAGAAATGTAAACTAAAATTACTTTTCTTTGAATTTATTGAAAATTAGGTTAAAAAATATTACGTATGACGCCACTTTGCCTCCCTCCTCCAAACAGCACTGTAGCATGAGTATCAAATTAAAAAGAAAGGAAAAATTAAATGAAGCAACCCCGCCATGCAAGCTTTAAATGGTGTGCAGGCTGTCATTAAAGTGTAAAAGCGTAGTTTTAGAAATGACAGGAACAGCTGTTTTTAAAAACTCAACCGAACATATCACTGATGCATCTCTCTTTCTGTGCCAGCAACTGCGAAACAGTACGATAAATTTCTCGTGGCAGCTCGACTTTTTTCCTGCTGCCGACTAAGCTTTTTTCGCAAATTGAAATTGATCATGCGAGGCGTGCCACAGGTAATTACGGAAGCAATGCTCGCGAACTCGTCGGGAGCACGGACGGTCGCTGCGTAATTGTGCCGTTGCACTTCTCGCTTTGCAACTCACAATCAGTAGCTATAATGCGGCACTATTATTTCTCATATCAGCGTGTTTTTCTTATCCTGGCTACGAGGCTTCTAAATCTGTTGGTAACGTTCGTTACGTTAGCGATGTATGGTATCGCAAGCTTCGCACCCTTTCCTTTATATAAAAGGAAAAACAACACTAGAACGATGATATAAAGGGGCAATTTATGTTCATACAGGGTATCGTAAATGTGGTGTCTATTACAAGACGATTTTCGCGTCATTGATAAAGAGCCACCAGCATCGCTATTACAGTACAGTGCTTTCGATAAAAACCGCCGATAGTGCGAGGCTCTTTGCTCGGATCGATACCATAAAATGCTCAAGTGACCATTATAGTTTTGGTGTGACGTGTAATGCACCAATTATTATGGGACTTATCAAAAATCTGTTATACTTTTACTGAGCAAATTAAATTGAACCTATGTGACCATTGTAGTAACTACACTTGTTACCATTCACAAAAAAATCGCAGCAAGTGGAGCGTAAAATTTCCTTGAATGTCATTAAAATGTTTAAGGGGGGATTCTCTTCTGATAGCTCCAATAGTAACTGATATTTAAGAATTTTTTTGGAAAAAACTGTTGATCATATTGGATTAATTTCTTTTGGAATATAAGGAAGCATCTTTAAACTTGCAGAAAATATTAACAATAATTTTTTTAAAAAAAAATCATAAATTTCGGGGGCTGTTACAGCGGAATCCCCCCTTAAGTAAGTAGAAAGCAGTTGTATCTGTATCTCGAAACTCAAGCTTCGTGTATTTTAAAAATTGATTTAAGTCGAGTAATATACATACCTACTGTAATGGTGATGGCACTGTCAATCTATACCGGCAGGAGAGATTTAATAATTCGTGCTACGAGGCAAGTGCTTAACGCCTTTTGTCACTTTAATGCCGTTGCCCTGCGTTAATATACCGCGAAAGTTTTTCAAGATATATGGTACACTGTCGCGACTAACACCACACGATAACCTTAATCATGTTAAGACTGTGTATCCCCAAGCTTACGGTCTTGAACTTGAGACAACATTTGGAGTGTATAGGATGGAGCTATGCTATGTACCTAGTTGTGTGTGTGTTTCGAAGTTAGCAATGCCTTGGGCGCATCTAAATCTTCATCTAATATGCTACAATCTGTTGGCAAAGCTACGCTAATACCACAGGCATTATCAGGAAATTGTCGTCATTAAACTATTACTATTCGAACGATCCCTGCGTCAATATTGCAGTTTACTTAATGTCGGGCCTGACGCTGATATGTATCCCTTCGGCCTGACCGGTCGAGTACTCTGTGTTCGCCGCAAACTGAGCTGCCTGCTAAATTGTCTCAATAATTATTTAAATTCGGACTGATTAAGAAATACAGAAAATGTATTCATTCTGTTTCTCTTCTGACTAAGATAATAAAATAAATTGAGCTGTTAATATTCAAAATATAATTGATTTGTTGGGTACAATTTTCTTGATCTTACATGAAAGGTAAAATCATTAAAATTAAAATTGATTGATCTTAGAAATGAGTATGCAAATAAAAAATATCATTCAGGTTTGGTATCAATATGTGTCTGTTATAGGAAGTTTTTGGAATATTTTCTAATAGTATCTGCTTTTTAATACTCGTGCAAGTGAAATCATGGAAAAATACATTGATTTAAGTTCGTGACAAGTGTTAGAAATCGGTAATTATCTTCTCGTAGTGGATCTCCATTCCTTTAGAAATGCTGCTTCCGTAAAATGTAGATTCGGAAATACTTTCTTGCCGAGTTATAGCCTCTTGAGATTTCAAGTGAACTTGAGGAAGGAAGCAAGTTTTACTACGTTGTCTCATTGATTATTTACTGAAGACGCTACCTTTTACTGTTCTCTTTCAACTCGCAATACACTTGCCGTTTCAGTGTTCAAATGACGATGTTTTATTGTACTTATAATATGAGTGCAAGTACAATTTTAAGGAGGAGTATCAATCTGTAGACCCTAGAATATTATATAGCAGTAAACTTTGCGTTTCTCTATCCAATTCAACCAGTGTCAAATAATTTTTATCTGACTAACACTTCCTTTGCGTGTTGTAAGTTTTCTAATATAAATTCTTCAGTGTCTGTAATTCAGAATAAATCAGTTCACACTGTTAAAGGTTCCTGGTCAAAAGAAGTGTTCTTTTGAAAGACTATTTCCACATTGCAATTACTTTTAGCAGAAAACTAAAAAAACACTGATACTGATCAGTTGAACTAGTGCAATATTTAAAATGTATTCATTAAGTTTCACCAAAGACTTCAAAGTATCTTCTACCTACCTTGTTATTTTCATAAAATCATTCTGTCATCTTCTACATATACAAATTCCCCTAATACATTCTTCATACATTGACGACAACAATAGTGAAACTAATTACCTAAATTTCAATCGAAAGCAGCACAGGCATTATACAAACCGTTTAGTTCTAAATAATATATCTGAACGTCACGCTTTGCTGGACGTTGCGGCGCGCAGAATAAGCGAAACAACGTTTAATAGCAATTAAATGTCGCTGCACAATGTGAAACACTAAATTACACTTTAGTTTAATCCGTGCAATAACGGAATCGTTTAACGCGATTGTTAAATCGACGAGGTGCCGACAGCCAGCAATACTGCCGTAATTGTATTTTAAATAATAACCCGCGCAGTGTTGGATTGGAATGCGACGGCTTGGAGCAGCGCGCTGAAATTTCGGTGTAATCAATATCCGCATAACTTAGATGACTTCCTGGAGATAAATACGCAGCCACCGCCGCAAAAATCTCCATAACCTTTCGCATAAGGGATCATAAATCATCATACCATCCTGCTGCCTGCGCCCCAGAGCGTCCTGACGCGAGACTTCTGGCTTTATATCGCGAAACCGTGCTCTGTTTTATGTATTACATAAGTCGAGGATAGTCTGCTCGCTACTCGATAACGTTTTCCTTTCACGCGTATGTGTTGTTACATTACGTCCGGCTGCTCAGCTTGAACGGATCTCTCCGCTAGGTGGTGTAATTCTAAATAGGGGAAGGGTGGGATAGTTGATCAGCGTGGATACATGATCACATCAGTTTATATCACAACTCAAATAATTAAATACAAACAAAACAAACCATTATTATTATTTTAATAAAAAAGAAAAACTGTGATCAACTATCCCACCTTTCCCCTACTTTGAACCGGTGAAAAGTAATGCGTAAATTATTTGCGTTCGATTTTTGCTGCCGTGAACACGGGGCAGTAACTTCAAATATTAGTGTTACATGAAGTTATAGGGAAACTTTAAAATGGATCAAATTTTTACAAAAACCTGTAATCATCGCAAGCGAGAAGAAGTTTGTGGTGAAGGTTACTTCTTTCAGAACGGTATTAAAATTAACGGGTCCGCATGTTACCAAGTTCCTTTCATAGGGTGCCTAAAGAGAAAATAATAAATTCCCTGGAATCGCTGTTTAATAGTAGTTAAACGTTTCTTTCCAATTTTCTTTTAAGTAAATCGCAGCAAGTTTCTTTGTTGCGAGTATTAATGTTGTTTATTGTGTGATACTGATCAGTATCTCAGTGAGGCTTTTTAAAGTCTTTTTTCATTATCCCGGTTTTTTATGGCTATACAAGATCCAACCTCCTCTAACATCGAGGATGTTAAAGTTAATCCTAATATCGTTGCACCGTTGGACATTCTTTAGTGATGATTTCAAGACCGAAGGATACAAAAATGGGTTCACAGAAACTTCATTTTATCTGCTTTCAAAATTACAGGTATTTTTCATCTTCACATTAGTGTTATGTGTCTTATGTTCAAAAATCTCAGGTTTTATTAAATTTGAATATAACGACAAAATATTATATGTGGAAGTATTTGACAGGTTTCTTGTGAACAGCTTAATGGATTCAAATCTAAAGATTTCACATACCAATCAATGCGACTCGTAGGATCAATTTATTTATTGAGAAACCCATTCTTTCCATAAATACCTAAAAACTTGACTAAAATGTAGCAGTAGAGCATCATTAATTAATTTCAACTCCGAAATTGGTCTCCCTTGGAAGAACACATCTTATACGTATATTTTGACTTCGTTTTCTCAAAATTAGTGGCACTGAATAACATTCGTGTATCCAAATTTTGAATGCAGTAGAGTTTCCGTTTCTAAAATTGAAGTTCAACGGTCTTAAAAGAACTATCAAGAGATTATTAAATACTTACAAATATTTACTTCCTTCTTCCATATTTTGCACATGTATACAAGTTGCAAGAAATACTTTTCCTACTACTCTTGTGTTATTCCAAGGCATTCACACATGATTTTAATACTTGTCTAAAAATATATATTCCCAACGAATCTGCGAATTGCTATTTACTTCGAGATACGCCAGGGAAGACTTGAAGAGTTTTAATTTTGTCAGATCCACACCGATTGCGCAATACACAATTCTTCACAGCATTCCAGTGGAAGAGAAAAGCACTCCACGACACATTTTATGTCAGCGTGGGTATACTAGGAGACTTTTTGCTGCTGCCAAGGAACAGGTCCCGAATGATATTTCCCTCGTAGGAAGATTTAACAAGTTTTTCTCGATTTTCACCGTCCGAAAATACATGGAAGAAAGTAATCCTGCTCGACGAGGCGAACTAAAGCAGTGTCGTGCCATATCAAGGAGCGAGTCTGCTCCAAAAATTCTCTCGATTCGAAAGAAAAAGCAACCGCTAAACGACTCCTGGCACGTGATGCAACTCGATGAGACAGAATGGGAGCGTGACGCAAGAAAAATAAAAGAGTCGATCGCATTGTGCCATTTGCAGCTAGTGAAATAATGAAGCGAGACTCACCAATGCGATTTCATATGTCCTCTTAAAGTTTATACTAAGGATGTGAACAAGGTTCATTCCTTTTTGAATTTCATCCTAATGTACGGCAGACTCTAATGATCGGAGAGATGGGTAAAAATTTTGTTTAAATATAATTTTCGAATAACGAACACGTCGAGCATTTTATCTCCAGCGTCGAATAAATTTTTCAATTTTAACTTTAACTTTATTCGACGTTAGGAGATTGCAAGATTCAATACCGTCCAAGAAAAACATTTCTGGTTGTGTAATCTTATTGTCATTCAAATATTAGGTTCTACATAAGGTGTCCCATAGCTGGCCAGTACAGATTAAACTTGTAAAACCCACAAGTAATAGAAAATAAGTACGTAACATCTGTAGAACATAATATTACTCGCGCTATAGTATCTCTGTTTATTTACTCCTCCAGCTTCTTCTATTTTATGAGTGAATAAGGATTAAATACTCCTCCAAGCCTCACTGGAAAAAGAAATACACGTTGAAAACTTTGAATTAATCATTACACACCTCACATTCCTACGCAACGTACTTCTACGCCAGCCTAGTTGGCACTAGTACCTCAAAGAACGAACCCTTTCACACTGTAGTAAAATGATAAGCAGCGACCTAAAAAAGATGTATTTTTTATTGTGTAATTTATCCTGCACTCACGATGAAAAATAGAAAACCTAATTTACCAATTGTATGCTTTACAAATGTCAATAATTACGTGACTATACTGTGAAAGGGTTAAATTGGTCCCCTAACAAGGTTCAGTTCTCAATAGTCTTCTGAATCAGTGGTTCCCAACCGGTGGGTAGCTACCCCCGTGCGGTTCTTTTTAGTTGACGATCATAGCCCTTGTTTCTTTTAATATAGTCACGTTATCTTATTCCCTTAATGATATAACACTGAACTTTTCATGAATGAAACAAAGGAAAAGCTGGTTCCAGCACAACCATCGCACTAAATAACATAACTAAATATATTAAATATCTTTAAGTATATTTAATTTATGTATTAAGATAATCAAATATTATAAAGTTAGAATTATATTTTGAAACACCTATTCTTAATATATTTTCTTTACTTTATTAAATTTACCATTACCTTACACGAGGCCGGGGGTTGCATGCTATTTGAATATTACAAAAGGGGATCGCGACTCAAAACAGTTTAGGAAACACTTCTCCAAACATTCCACAGAAATCCATTCCAAAAAATCACTAGTTACTAGGTACTCCCCATTCCCCTAACTCTCCAAAAATCAGTACACACCTGAATCGCTGATAACCACGAGAATTTTTCGATTCGTTGGCAAATAATCATTACGCGTGGGGGCTGATAATCCGTTCGACAAATACTCTACTATCGCCAGCAACGATATGGCGTGCAATAACTTTATTAGGCGGGGCGAATGTCAACGAGGAAGATATCGACGGTCATTTCGCGCGTATAAAGCTTGAACGCGAGCCGCCGACGTGGCCAGAATCTTGTTTGTCCTCGTGTCGCCGTGAGAAAATTACGCACGACCGCTGTTTGAGCCCTTGTATTTGTGCGGCTGTCAGCTACTTTTGATTGCGCGGCCCTCGCGCACCCGCTCCCCCGCAGGGACTTACAATCGCGCGCGAATTTCGCTGGTAAAGGGGCAGTTTCGCGGTAGATAAACGAGGGGCGGGCAGGGTGGGGATACAGCGGTCGATTAAACGAGAAAAATCGTAAGCACGCGAAGCACTTTACGATTCAATTCGCCGCGGTAAATCACGCGTGAACTAGAATCGATTTAATGTTCCCGGGGAGCGTGCACGTGATGCGGACAACGCGCTGCCCCCGTGGTACACGATGATGAATGAGCGCTGGCTGGTGGCCTATAGAAAATTGGTTATCGTCTGAAGATTCGACGATTTGATCGTACTTGCTTGTGTTTGTACGTTGATGGATATTTGGTATTTTGCGGGGTGACAGTTGATGACAGGGTTAACCCTTAACCGGTGACGTCCCACTTTGTGACATAAACGGTGACGTGGAGTCTCACAGACTATTCTTTTATAATTTTTATTTATTTATTTATTAGTACGGGTAAAAATCCTTTGGTAGATTGTAATCACATGAAACATCGTGAGTGGAGGACGGGCAAGTAAGATAATATTAAGATGAAGATTAAATTACAAAAATAGCAGGGAAAACGACAGAAAGAGATGAAATGACAATTATAAATATTGTAACTTATTAATCCAGACTACGCAGAGCTGAATTTCGAAACTTAGATAAGGAAGTAGCGAAAGAGTCAATACTATGGCAGTATCTATTTGCGAGCATACACATTCTGTCAATGCAATTGTGTTTGCCGTATAGAATGTGATGCATATCGATATGACAGTGCCAAGATTAAATTTCTTTTTGACATATACATAGTGGAGTTATTAGTGAGTTTTTGTACACACGTATAATTTTGAGAGCTGCAAACTTATCGAACATATATTCTGAATGAGAAGTTAGCATGATTATATACTAGGACAGAAATTTTTATTAAATATTCATGATGATTTTAGGGAGTATATTATTATTTAACAAAGCTTCCGGTTTATAGCACTACAAAAGGGGCGCTGCATTGCGAACTTATGGCTTATTTATACATATGTCAAGACAACATATTTTTTCCATGAATAAATACTAAATTACTGAAAAGATGTGTGATCACACTTCGTCGGTAAGAAGAACTTGAAAATTTTAATACAGTTCACAAGGATACCTTTGATCCCATCTTCATTAAGGCCAGACAAATTGCATTTTTCATCACTTAACCCCTTAACGACACACTGAATTTTAGAAAAACCTAAAAAAATGACAACCTTTTTATAACAAAAAATGTTTATAATCTGGGATGAAAAACTTTCAAACTCCGTGACATTAAGGTGGTGGAATTTTGAGACTGTTAGCAAGAAACCTAATATTACAGAGATCGGTGTTAAGGGGTTAATACGCCCTCGTAAATAAAAATAAAAATGCGATTCAGAACGAGCCGGTTCATAATACTTCGCGGAGATTACGCTGCTGAAATGTGCACCTATCGCTCGTTAGCCCGTTTAATTCTGATCTTCGAATAACGCGGAATCGCGATTAATTGGGTCAGGCTGCCTCCCACGCGAGCGCTATACGCCGGATGTGGATGATCTTTTTGCCGCGCGCCATCGAACGACACTCATGAAATTGCTGCCAGCTAATTCATTGTCCTCCGAATCGAGCAGGGAGCGTTGTTTGTAGCCTGCATACTCGTGGGACCCACCGGGCGTCGATAGAGGGAGGAAACACGAACTCTTACATGCTTCCTGACAAAGATATCCTTCCAATTGGAAACACATCTCATACGCAATTCGCCTCATTAGCTGCGGCAACAATAAAAGTGGAAGGGGTTGCGATCACCTTATTTCGACCACGAACCTCGTCCTTCTATCGAGGCACTGCTGTGCGCGGAATTATTTCTCCATTTCGCCGTGAGTCGAGGCAAATCGAAGTCTCTATTTCGTGCGACTGCGAACGTAATACCTATTTCGAATTCCACGAGAAAATTCGCCGTAGCCACTTGAGCAGCCCAAGTTCCTACGATTGCACAATCACGAGCGGTGATTATTTACCTTACTACTGTGCGTCATTGTGCCAGGCCTGAGCATTGCGTTCCCCGTCGAATGGACGTACGACCGCAGTGACTTATAATTATTCAATTAGCACATGTGCCCCGTAAAACGCGACCGCGCACGCTGCAGCCTCGTTTAATTTCTAAACACCCAGAGCAAACCGTGGACCGCCGGCGACCCATTGTCGCCGTGCCTTAGAGCGACCATTTGTACTGCTACGTCTCTCTCTCCGTGTTGACACGGCAGTCAGCTGGATATTAACGAAACACCGGCCGCGACACGCTGAGACGCGAGCGCGCGTGGTCATCGAACAGGAACGGAGACACTTCGAGTTTTCGAGCTTCAACTTGCTGCGCCTGTACAGTGCTTCGTAAACTGGTGAGCCGAGACACCTGGGTACGCGAGGGACATTATACAGCAGGGAGGGGACTTGGGAGGTGAATGATGCGTTCTGATGTGTCTTCTCTATGCGCGTGTATGAAGTTGTTAAACTGGGGAAGTTAATTGTAGGGTTTGTTATGGTTGGGGGGTTGTTAGCCGAGGAAGCTGAGTGATGCACTATGCGTGGATGTTGGAACAGTATTGTGGCTACTGTCGCAATCTTAGCGAGACGACTTCTTCTGACAGTTGGCGATATAGTGGAACCGTAATTGGCTGGACTAATCAGGGCACACATTATTCGGATAATCGAATCTTACGGATAGACGAATGACTGTGTTTTCGCACGAAGGAAGATCGTTTATGATATCCTTTTGATTTTTCTTATTCGGTGAACACAGTTTCTAACTTCTGTTTTTTCTTTATGCCATAGATAGTTGATTTAGTTACTAATTCAGTTACAATTTATTTCGCAACGTTCTAAACTATTTATCAGTTCACATGCCGTTCGTGGTAATAAGATAACACGCTTTCGTTTCATCGAAATTTTGGTAAAAGCAGCATAAATTTGTCACTAACAGAATCTGATTTATAAATGATAATTAATAGCTCAGGGACATTGTATACGACGAAGAGTGCTGATTCATCGCGAGAGAGAGCATTGCAAATAAACACACATTTCTCTTTTCTACTTATAAGAGATTTTTGGATATGTTTTAGAGGACCGAAAAAAAGTATATTGTTTTTCTTATAGCGACCCATTTTCATATTTAAGGGTGACATCACTCCTCAAAGTTATACGATTTTCAGGTGTTAAAAATAAGACACGGGTATTTTTTATGTTTGCCTGTTTGGATGTTAGGGCGTGAAACCATCCCTCAAAGTTCATAAGGGGTACAAAATTGTGTTGAGTAAAACTTCATATGAAAATACATATTAAAAACCAAAGTAATCGGAGGCAGGCACAAGCTATTCTTATGAAATTTGAGGGGTGGTTTCACCCCCTAAACATGCAAACAGACTAAAATAAAAGGATACCTATTTCTTATATTTCGGTCCTCTAAAACATATCTAAAAATCAACGAAATCGGCGGCGGACACCTGGGAAACTCTCCTTGTTAATAGACAACACCCTTCGGATATTTGAAATTTTCAGTAATCGAGGTTTCACGTAGGATTTTCCACGTGTCACTGGGAGATTTTAAGTTCCCTTTGCAATGTTAAGAATAACTTTTTGCTTGAAACGATTTTCAGCGTTGCGTAGCAGAGTCTTGAAGCACCCTTTCTCGTATCAGATAATTTACGAGGATCTCACCTTTTATCTCTACCTTTTCTAGCGGTTACGATAGTGACTTGTATTTTTTTCTTCTTTATCACGCTGTACGGTGGTTTTGTGTCAGGTTTCTCTCATGTGACTTAAGACGAGTCTACGAGCTACGTGCAAGGGAAGGGCACGAGCATAAAAACTGCAGAAAGAAGTGGTAATGCAGCCACATATGTGTCGGCTGAGTATTCATTGATCATATCACTTATTTAAGGCGACTCAAGTCGCTCGGAGATCAAATATTTCTTTGCGAATTAATTACGAGGATATGAATACAAATTCTGACTAGTACTTTTGGGTAATGCTTATTGATACTATAACCTATAACAAAATTATTTCTGTATAAAAGAGAAAGTCTTGCTTTCATCTCCTTTTAATTAATTAGCAAAAAATACTTTATTTTCCAGCCATTTGACTGTCTAATTCTGACACGTATTTTTATTAATTTCTCAGGCTGTGTCACTAGATATGTCACAATTGGGTACTTGGTTTACCTAGAATACAGCTATCTCAGGCGTTTATTAACGCACAGCAAACAGTTCCATGGAATTAAGCGCTACAAATTGTCAAGTGTGTTTAAATTGACTTGCATCGAATTTGCTAGAAATTACACCGGCGAATGACACTTTAGACAAAAATGAATTAACCTTGCCTAAAAATAGGTGGCACAAGATTCCAGATCTCCGTACGCGAACCACCACAAACCAACCACCAGAAGTGTTTCTCCACGAGTTTAACAAAAGTCCCTAAAATTTAGAGCCAACACGTACGTGGTCCACTCTGTACATTCCCCAAAATGACATCAATCTGTATGCACCCATTATCCGAAAACTGTGTAGTAAAACACTGTTCACACCTACTTTAAAAAACCTTGCAACCCATGCGTAAGTCACATGTCTCCACAGCACCCGGTACAAAAGTTTCCCATGAATTTTGAAATGTTCATATCAATTCACGCCCGACGTTTCTACTTTACCAGAAAAATAAAACCTCGCTCGCGTGACGTGCGCAAATCGAGCAAAGTAACATTCCACCATCAAATCTAAAATCCCCTGCATCTCAACGCGATTACAACCGATGATCACGTATTAATGCAGTAGCTGTTTGCAGGTGCATACAGACACCGAGCCAAGAAACATTTCCACCCGATTGTTAAGTTTTTGAACGTCAGGCGAAGTTCGTGGGAAACGGACGGTGCATGCGAATGCATCCCGCGGAGCCGATAGGAGTTCTTACTTCGCCGCTCGGGGCGGATTCGATGGGTAATTGAGCGAGCGTCGAGGACGTTTCGCGAATTATTGAGGATGCTCTTCGACGTACCTTGACTGACCGCGATCCCTTCGATAACCAGCAGAAAACCAGCGAGTATCAGTACGGCGAGCCAACGACACAGCATTTTTAACACTTCGTTCACTCGGTTCCACTGTCGATGGTTCCTTAGGCCCTGTATACCGAACACAAGCGAACTCGACGACCAACAGCTCGCCGGAGAATCAAGAATTCTAGGAGCCGTTCGTTTTCCCAGTTTCCCTTGAATCTTTCACCCGATACTTTTAACACACACTCTACGTACAGTATTACGCAACCAGCTCCACTTACTGTATCCCTGACTGTAGACACTGCGTCAGGTGTTCTCTTAAGACATTCGCCTGAATGGACCCATACGAGTCACCTGTCGTGCATCACAATTACAGACGACACACTTTGCAATTACGAAACGCGATCACACAGTCCACCCGGGTTTTTCATCCAAGTCGATCCGCGGTGGTTATGTCACGAAGTTTATCCAACGCGAGGGGTGATCTCGACAGAAATCCACCACTAAATCCAGCCGAAGGATCGCGAAACAATCCAGCGTGTCGCGAGAGACGGGCGATAAATCTGGCGTGGAGTCGCGCGGACAGGTCCTCGATCCAGCCTCGAACGACGCTAGCAGGTGATACCCGCGAAATATCGATACACCAGTGAAGGATCCCGCGAACCGTTTCACAAAATCCTCAAGCACGTAGCGCGGCCAGCGTCGCGTCGCAACCGTATCGGATTCCGCAGCAGCCACGCTGAAAGCCACGCTCGGAGCGTTCCACGATCACGCGTGGATCGTTGCCCGCGATCATTGTGACGCGCGTCACGCGATCGTCGCTCGTCTGTCGCATCGTTCGGTTCTAATTCATCGCGGCACTGTTCCTTGTGACACTAGTTCCCTGTGGCGCGGAAGAGCGGCGGTGCTTTCTTCTCCGCGAACGGCCGATCACGCGACGGTCATGATCGTGGCGGCGATGAAAGGCACGGGGGTTACGCGTTACTGACGGCGGCTACGTCGTCGTCCTCGTCGTCGGCGTACCACGCGACGACGTCGAACGCACATGGACCAGCCGCGTATAGACGGATGCGGTGCCGCTTGGCGTCGCGGCGCGAAATGATTCTGCGGGGGCACTGTTGCCCGCGGCGCGCCTGCGCCCGGCTCTTGCTGCGAACCCCAGGCGCGGACGGGTTACGCGCAGACCACTTCTACTTCACGCGCTCAAGGGGTGACTGCCTCTGTGCAGCGGTGCAGGAATGCACGTCGCTTGGGTCCTTGTCGTCGGGTCAGCTGCTACTCGGTCCTACGCCGCGATAGGATCTTTGAGGGCATCGTGACAAGGGGTGTCCTGCGCCCAGCAAGAATCCAGGGAATCCTTGCTTAAGATGTACGGGGGTATGGATCGTTCGCGCTGCCACTGGGAGGGATCGAGGGGACTCTTCTGAGCATTTGCCTGCACGGTGTCCGAGGGCTCGTCAAGGAGAGGATGGATTCGTAAAGCGGGGGAGACTTTCCTGCCTTTAGCGAATTGACTTTTCAGGCTTATGGGGAGATAACGGTTCGATTGATGAAAGTTGTGTTACATGTTGCGTGGCGAGGGTAGATTTGTGAAGCAAAGGGATCAAGGGTTTGTTCTTTGGGAACTCGAATTTTAGGTTGGAAGCTGATGATGAATATAAGGAGGTATCTTTAAACTTGTAGAATTTTTTTTATGTCGATCCTTCTTTTATTTATTAATTATTGTGGAATTGTGTTAACCTCTTCGACGATGTAACTCGTGTTGGCGGGATGTGTAGCACCTATCACAGTCACCTGATTACAAAAAATTAGAAGTGTCTTAAAGTTAGATAGTTTACGCCGGTATTGGTCCACTTTAAAGGAAAAAAATGAAAAATTGAAAGAGTTACATCGTTTGGAAGGAAAAATAAGTTTTTTCCTTAGACAAATTTTTCATATTATTCTTTATGTCGACGAAAAAAGTATTATAAATAAAAATTAAAATTGAAATTTTAGGTGCAATACCAGCGTAAATTATTTAACTTTAAGAATATTTTCTTCTTTTTGCAATCGGATGACAGTGACAGGTGGTACACCTGACGCCAACATCGTCGAAGAGATTCCACAATAATGAATTAAAAATAAGCAGAATCAACATAAAAAAAATGGAGAATTTTTAATAAAAAAATGCAGTAGGTTTAATTATTTCTCAGGAATTTGAACATTCCTGCTGTAATTTTCCAATCTTATTCAATTCCATGAATTTCACTTTCCTTGTACAAAGTTCCAGTCATAACCATGAACTGATACATTAGGAGCTTAATATATCAACCTTAGAACTTCAGTGGATTTGCAACAGATTTATCGTTTCCATCCAAAGTAATTAATGATATAGGGTATCCAGGAATTTGGAATTAATTTACTTCCATGTTCCCTCGACACGTCTGGGGATTTCACTAGTACTTCATGCAGCGCTACGTAGATTCAATCATGGGTGTAGACACTAAGTCAATAAAATAGAGTAAACCTGTTTTTCGAATTTGTCAACTCTATTAGCAGATTTCGGTGTCAACAGACACAGAGTGTCCTTCTGACATGCAACACATCTACGGTCTGAGGTTGGGATGATTTAATATTAAAAATGTTATAAAGATGCGTTAAAGGCGCATCATTATTTCCAATGACACTCATTCAGTTGCACTAAATAATTCATTCATTTGTTTATTTAACGCGAAGTACCCTTTATTTACAACGCTGCATATAACTAAAAATTATTAAAGAAAAAAATAAGAATACGTCGTTAAACAATACATTCAAAATGTTTTCACAAGCATTATAACCGAGTAAAAATGAAATAAAGGTACAGCTACGTGTCATCAGTTAAGAATTAAAAAATAATTCAATATTAACTTTGACTGTGACTTTGACTTTGTCTATAATAATTAATCTATGTAACGGGAGAGAAAGAAATAAATACAGAGAGTTATTTGAATCTTATAAAGGACGGTCGCAACTCAAAAAAAGTTGGGAAACACTAATATGTACCTCAGAATTGCATTCTGAAATAGTGTAATTCAAAATATTGCACATATCAGCATCAGAGTAGATTTGGGAATCGAGATGATAATTGAAATCGCTTCTGCCCGGTAATACGTTCGTAAGAAACGATAGCGTTGGCTGCAATTAATGGTCCGGTGTGATATTTACGGTGCCAGGCCGTTAAGGATAGTATGGAAGGCGTCTAGGCAGAAGTTATGGAATCCGCAAACATTTTGCACGAGCCCAACATAAATTATTTCCCCGCGAACGTACGGACTGTATAAAGCTTTCGTTATCGTGGCCCCCACGTTAAATCCAACTGGCCATCCGCGGCACGTTGCATTTAAGAACGGGCGCAAGACGCGCGCTAATCTTCACGTTCCTCTTCCTGGCCATAAGGATTTTGAAGAAAGAAAGTGCACGGCCGCATTATCGTCCAGTATGCAAGCCAGGTTTCTTCCCTGACTTATGAAGGGGGGGTTCCCTTAAAAAAGCTCTCCAGGGTCCACGCTCCCATCCCTTTTCCGCGTCTGCATCACAGAGAATATCGTGGGAATTATTTGCAAGCTAATTCCTTTAGGCAGTCTTGTTGCTGCCTCTGCAACATCTGGATCAGAAAGAAAATTAACTCTCTGCATCCCAAGATATTTAATAATCGACTAAAAATCTTTTGTCCAACGCTATGATTATTAAGGGATTTTTCCATTGGAACGCCCTAAAACAAGTACCGTTGTTTGGAACATTTTTTTGTCGCAAAAAGAACATGTTTACGAAATTGAAGCTTTTTTATTTATTAATACGTGTTTTGAGAATGCAACAAAAAAATGTTCATTTTTTTAATGGTTGAAGTGCACCCACCTATTTTGGCGAAAGCAAGCATTAAAAAAATATGATATTCCCAGGAAAAGCATTCCTTTTATGACAGAAAACAGTTCCAAAAAACCGCAATTCCCTAAGACGTTTCAGTGGAAACCAATAAATAAACACGTACCTACCAGTGAATGAACGTTTTTTATTAAAACGAGTAAACCAAGTTATTAAAATAAGCAATTAATTAATTGGAGACTTCTTTTAATCGCGCTGCAAACATAATTTTATTTTAGTGTTTATTCATTATCCTTAAGTGTTCATTTATTGGTGCGTTTATCCGAATATGTTGCAGTAGTCTCTGGTAAGAGTAGCTGCTGCATTTTGAAGGCAGTGTACAAGATTAGGGATCGAATGGAGGCAGGAATTATAAATGTGCAGCATGCAGGTGAAATAGTTAAAAACACGTCCGCAACGCGAGGCAGGTATTCGCTGGAGAACTCCGTTTTTCGACTGGTACCGCGGCAACTTTCACATGTATTTCGAGTGCTCTCAAACGAACGTAGTTTCGAAAGCTTTTTTTTCAACGGGTATCGACGGTGCCCCGTTGGCACCGCGAAGATTTCGCGCGTTTTAATAACGCGGCGCTGCACGCCGGGGACACATTAACACCACTCGGGCTCCAGAGAGCGAAACATCGTTGCATAGTTGGCACAGGATCTCGCGGCGATAAATTTCTGTAAACAGGAGCAGATTACGCGTCGCTATCAATGTGTTGCAGTTTGGCAACACTAGCCCACTCTTGCCGGAGTTCAATAATTCGTGGACCGGGCGTAAACAATTATGGCCGGGGCTACGGCGGCGCGCTGCAAGAAATATCATTTGTACCTGCAACTTCGTATCAGTTATCGGCGGCTTGCGACCGTAAATCACTCTTGGAGATTTAGAGTCATTCGAAGGGGCGACCACAAAATACCGATGCTTCGTGTGGCTGAGGGTGGCCCTTCTAATACTGACACGAAGATGCTTTAGTCCTGCGAAGGCTTCAAGTGACAATAAGGTCGAATGCTGAAGTCATTTGAGATTTCAGTTGAAGGGTACCCTTCCATCGAATCACTCCAAAAAAGGTAATTTTTAGGATTTTATATTAAAAAAAGTAAACGTCATAGTGTTAAAAAAAATCTACGCATTTTTTTATTATCTTCAGTGATGTACGATTACAACCTAAAAAATTTAACACTAGGGCGTTTACTATTTTTTTAAAATAAAATTCTAATAACAACCTACCCTTAAACATTATCAAATTCGGGGAAAGAGAAGTTTGCGAATAGAAAAAAGATTATCAAGGGTAATAATTTACATGCTGGTCAAATAATTGGAAATTGAACGAGGAAAATTAAGTTACTACTTAAGGTATTTAGATAGATATGTGAGGACTCCTGAAGTTGCCTTAGGTTTAATTAGAAAAAATCTGTTTCGTGGCTTTGTTGCTTAATTACTAGCTTTGGCAAGTAGGTAGGTATAATAGTTAATGTTCACTCAACTTTACTAAGGATTAAACAGGTAATAATAGGGATTTTCGACAAGTACGCAGTATCCTTAGCTCGGAGAAATAGGGAAGATAGTTTTGACAGGCCTACGGCTTTGTCTGAGATTAATATAGGCAAGTTGCAACGTGTGCAGTGTAGATTTTGCTGAATATGGCAGGGAGTAACAGATGCGTAACTCGGTATTCCAATACAAGAGATTAAAATTAACGAGATAAGGCTGTCCGTGTTTTCTGTTCATTACTCGTTCTGGGAGATTGCTTATAGGCCAATGTGAGATAAATATGTTGCATGCTTTCACTCATCCGAAGAGTACCTATCGTCTTTCAGAAATTGGGAACAAACTAGTTATATATGAAATATACAAACGAAACCAGTGGGGAAGTAGATGAAGTATAAGTTAATAAACGTTTACAGTAATTGTAAGTGAATTTTATTAATTGTTCCTTATATTTTTCGAATTACGTAATAATTTGTAATAATTTATAGTTACAGACGGATTTTGCAAATAGGTTTTTATTGTCTCTCAAGCCATTTTACTTTCACTGTTGATAAACAAGTTACACCACAAAGGTGTAATTAAATTTCCCTTAAATTATTCATTTATCATTTTACATACCTACATTTGCAATATACGAGAATCTCAACTTATTACCACTGGATAAATTTGGGCAACATGTTTCATGAATTTATATGAAAACTGTAATATCATTCCCCTAAAAAAATAGATCGTTACATAAATCTTCTATTAATTAATATAAAATAGTATGTGGTATTGAAAAAGGTAATAAACTTGAGTTTGAATGGTGTTCCATTATAGTAGAGAAAATAATTCACTCGATTCGAGATCAAATTATTCAATTCCTGCGAAAACGTTAATTAATTTGCACGTATACCACCAGAATCAATAATACCTCTGTAGAAAGCCTGCTTGTTTCTAATGAAACCCTGCCTGCCAATCCTATATCGATTAAAGACCCTGCTCCCAAATTTCACTATCGTATCGTCGCAAACAACGAATGCTACGACTTATATTCCAGCATTCACTGAACGCAAAAATCCTATGATAATTTACGAATAGGGTGGATGTACCAGTAAATGAACAGGTACCAGTGAATGAACATTTTTTATTAAAATGAGTAAAATAAGTTATTAAAGTAAGCAACTAATTAATTAGAGACTTCTTTTCATTTCTTGCTTCATATTCAAACAATTTTTGCAGCACGTGGAATCAATCGCGATGCAAACATAATTTTATAATAGTGTTCATTCATTAGCTTTAACTGTTCATTTACTGGTGCGTTTACCCTACCTTTCTATTTTACCATTTTACAAATTACAATATTCTATCGTCTCTTACATTTTACATCCCTCAACTCCCGCAACACTTGTTTCCCATTCTCGTTCATATTCACCCTTACTTTCTTTCATTCATCAGTCATTCCTACTGTCTTCCATACTTATTACCCTAACTCACTTTTAAACTAACTCTAGCCTCTGTCCTAGCCCCTCTCCCTCCTCTCCTTTCTTAAGCCTGTATCTATTTTATCCCACCGCGATACTTCATTCCACACACTTTCATCTGCTAGCTATCGTCCTCCTCGAAGCATTGCTTGAATCCTAGGCAAGAACATAATACTAAACTAAATCGATCTGACGCGACGTAACTCACCTAAGTACAACTGGAGCACAAGACTGAGTACTCTGCAAGAACAGAATGGATTACCACTGAACTTGAAATCCTATTCAAATGGCCCTTGAAAATGCTAGCCGATGTACACTGTCCTAGGTCTTAAATAGATTAGCAGCTCGCTGGGAACAGACTGACCATAGCCCTTACTAACAGGATCGTTACTTTAAACTACGTGCATAGAAACTTGAACCTTGAAGTAGAAAGTGCGCTGATGAGCAACTAGCCTCGGATAGAGTTACTGCAAAGCCCTTATCGGATAGAGAGCTTAATGGCTAACTAATATTAATAGCGAGCTGGTCATCCAATACCATACAATATGCCAAACCACATATAACAATTGCGCATCACAAACCTGTAAATAAATAATATTAATTTGAAGTCTGGTATCCGAGTTTATTGTAACTAAGCAAATAGTAACAATTTGCACTGTAACAGCCAAACGGAACTGCTACATGCGAATCCGGCTTAAGTCATCGGATACCCCACCGGGGTCTGTGGCTTCACTGGGCCCCTCTCATTCGAAACATGGTGGCCGTTGGATGCTGTCTTTTATCTATGGTAACTTCTTTTAGCCACCGTTCCAATAATACCCAGCCCGCTGGAATGGAATGCCCGCTTTCTTTCAGCCACGTTATCACTCTATCGTGCTGGTTCTCTGGGCGGCTTTCGAAGCAACCGTGTACACGTTGGCCCGGCTTTTGCGAGGCAACGTAAAAGGATAGGTACCAGCCTGTGCTTGGAAACACCTTTCACATCGGATTGATCGAACGGATCTGGAGCAGAATGTTCTGCGTGTTACACGGCTGCATAGACGAGCGTACCTAGGGCGTCTATGCTCCTAGCTGCTGTGCGTTGCTTGTACTCCCACGGTTCCGTCGAAGCGATCTCGATCTGCGTTCGAATTAAAGAGAGCAAACCGACGGCGATTTGGGAGCCGTTGAGTCCCAGGTTCGGCCGGAAACTGGGAGCCCAATGTGGCTGTTGACGGTGGAGGAGTAGCGAAGGTGGAAACTAGCCATGGCCAGGAACGATAGGATGCTTTGATTCTTGGGCCAAGTGGTGGAAAGGGCGACAATGGAGGTAGGTGGTTGGCGGGACCCTTGAGTGTTTTGTTGATACTCAAGGACTTAAGGGACAGTACACTTTTTGGATAATAGTACTTTAAGGGGTTATTCTACTGTGACGGTTGGAGAGAGGAAAAATCGACCCAGCAAGACTTCTTTGAGGGAGAGGAAGGTGTTCTCTATGGACCAGGCGTGGCAGATTAGTTGTAAGTGGAATTTTCTTTACTAGACTTTGAACGCGTTTACTTCAAAACGGTGTTTTTAAGAAAATGGTTGCCACGATATCTGAAATTCTACTTGACCGATTGGGCCCATCTTGTGCAAACACCTTCAGCAGACGTGTCGTTATTGTCTCTAGTAGAATTTGGCCAAAATATATTACTTTTCTAAATTTTGTTAATTTTATAACCCGAAAATTATTATTATTATTATTATTATTATAAAAGGACGAAGAAAAATCGCAATAGTCGACACTCAATTTTCAAATTGCAGCCGTTTAAAAATATATTGAAATTTCAATCCATATCTGCTACCTGCGATAGTCATGCCCAAATAATTTCGGAATCTTTTTATATCAGATGAACAGAACGACCAGAAACATGGTAATAAATATTTTTTTCAAAGTGGTCGGCTTTCACGGGGTGTGGCGCCATCTTTACTTTATATGCTCAACCAAAAATGTTGTATTCACAGTACCTATAATATATAATAAATATATAGTAGAAAGTTTTTTAGGAAAAAAATCATGAGTCAATTTCAAGGTAGTTTGGAATGTATTGCAGTTGTCTTTTCATTGAAATTTTATCACAGTTTTTGTAAAAAAATTCTAATACAAATTTTAGTGTAGCTCCATTTCAACGCGACTGGCATTCAGTAATTCGCAACTCCACAGTAATAATGCGTTGCCCATTGCGAGGGTCTCGACAGGAACTTCAGTTTGGACAGATTCAATGGAGATTTTGAATGTTGGCTGTGGTTAAAATGGAATTTTCGTGTCGCAGGGTCCATAATCATCCATTCATTGAAATGGTCCTAGAAATTACATTTGGAGACACTTGAGTGAACCCTAGATCCTGATGTCTTCTGGGGGTTTTGGGCGAATCATTCAACAGTGGTTTGCGATGATGGTGATGAGATCTGAGTCTTGACTAGTAGTCCTGTTCTTAATTCGCCACTTTTCATAATAGTATCTGGGGAAACGTTTTGTTTGGAGATTGTTACTTCGTATGAATGGTAGTGCATAATAAATGCTGAAAGTTTCATAATTGATCATTGATGATGTCATCCTAATTGCAATGATAAGCTTTCTCAAACTTCGAATATTTTTACATATAATAATTCTGTAGGAATATTCGTTTCACCAAGTAAAACACACTACTATACTACAGGGTGTTTACTTTAAAAATCGTTAACCGAAATTGATCTGTGACGAATTGGCAACATTAACCGATAACAAACACTTCAGAAATGAAAGAAAAATTATATGGTTCAGTTTAAGAAACTCAAGATGACCTCGATTTTGCAAATAAAAGAAAAATGTTTAAACTTTAATTACTTCATTAAAAGTAAATAAAGCCGAAGGCACTAAGTAAATTTACCAAAATTATAGCTTCACAAAGTCGAAACGCATTTCCAGTAATTGAAATATAATTAATTTTTCCAAGACTTTTCGTAGAAACTCCCGCAGGATATTTGGAGTGTCTATGACTTGTAAGTTCATCCTCTGCGATGCAATCGTAAAATTCGATCGGTTTCTCCGAGTTGTCGGAGGCAAATATTTTCGAGTCGTGTCGAAAACTTGTTCACGTTGAAGTAGGTGAATCACGGCTCTCCCCGGAACGATGGTAACGAGAGGAAGAGAATCGTCCGTGCAAGTTGCTGCTGTGAAGGGCTATCAACTGGTTTGCCGCCTTTTCCTCCTTCGGTGATTTTCCTCGGCCCATTGACAAGAAAGGACTCGCAAACGATTGCCAGCGGGGCAATTGAGCTTAAACAACGAGGACGTGGAGAACGTGCATTGGAATTAGAGGGTTTAAAGGAACAATCGAGCCAAAGCTTTATCTTCTTTCCACGGCTAGAAGTGATGTCCGAGCTTTTTTTCTTCAATGATAAGGATGATTAACCTGAATCCCTTCTTACCTTTGAGCGAAGAAGAATTACGTCCAACTGCTCCCATCTTCAGACGTTCACAAATTTCCTGGAAATATAAAAGGTACTCGAGTACTTTTTCGAATCTTCAAACGCGTTGTAGCAGCTCTCCCAGTGCGGTCTGATCATTAAACGGTGCAGATTAGAATTACTTGAAAAAATTGCAGGAATTTTTAATATTTTCTTAACCAATTAATTGAGTCTTTATTACATTTTACAAAAGGAAAAATGCAGAGAGTGGTGGAAAATGAAAATTATCCCTAGTTTAATAAAATTGAGTACCTTAAATATTAATAGAAACTACATGAAATGAAAAACAAGAGTGGGATAATAGATAAACAAAAGGAATAAAATAAAAGAAAAAAACATATGGAATATAAAGGATTTGGACGTTTGTCTAAAAGAGAAAGAAAAGATAGTTCTGGCTTACGGAACTGGATTAAATAAATCCCATGTACAAATGATAAAGCTGAAATTCCAGAATTTTGTAATGGGTACAGGAGAGCTTAGGGCGAAACATATACAATGAATTCGCGTGCTTTGTATTGTCGAAAGCACGATCGTTTCCCCACAGGTTAAGAAATCGCGGTTTAAGATCCATCCCGTAGTTTCCCACGGCCTCGCTGCGAATGATATCGATTTTCTGCGGAGCTTGTACCTACAATGTAAACGGGCCATTACCCTTAGTACATCTCCCTTAACCTTCGGCGTATGTAATAATGGTTCGGTGACTGTCCCAGTTTTTCTTGGCACCAGTTTCTCGTCTTCGCCTGATTAATTGCCACACTCGCCACTGTAATTGGCACTTTTTAATAGAAACAGAGACGTTTCGACGAGGATACGCTTCATACCCTCCCCTGCATTCCAATTCAAGAGTTGCCATTTCTTTTTAACTACAGTTGAAGTGCAAAAACACGTCGTTTCGTGGTGTCTGCTAAGCTTTCACGGGTCTTCAAATATTTTGCTTACTACTAAGGTACTCGTTAATTTGAAAGAAAGTAAAGTCAAAACGATTATGATGGGTAATGATGAGAGAAGAGAGTACAAATTAGTAAAACTAACAGACTTTCCTTATAAATTAATTCAAGAAGGAAGTTCATGATGCACTTTATGTAATTATTATTCTATTTTAACGACCGTACCTAATAAGGGTACTTCATCTCAACTTTTCATTTTAATAATATTATTAACAGAAAATTTGTAACACAATACATATATAGTAGGTACTTTGTATATTAATAATAACGCGAAATATTAATTTTAGTTTAATACCATTAAAATAGCTATTAAAATATTAGGTTTATCAAAAGATACTCAAAGCAGGAAGTGCTACTATCGAAATTCTCCCAGGTAAAGTTATTACTAAATTGAATGTAGAATACTAATTCGCGGGGAATATATAATTACCTAACAGTAAAATACTATAGAAACCATAAACGGGATTACAATATAGAAAGAAGAATGAAATAACGTGGAAAAATCGACGTGTGATGTATCACAGTTGAAAGTAATAAAATATTCCGCCTCCTAACGCGAGTATACTGAAAAGTTTGATTGATCGTCTCCTGGAAGCGATACATTACAGAACAGTAACAATTACGTAATACCCTGTGTAAGAACAAAAAGTATTGTGATTAATCGAATCCACGTACCTTAAGACTTGCAGATTCTCTAAAAATTTGTCGGGCGTATCATTATTTCCATAATTCCTACAATTCCATTTCCCACTGAGAACAATGATAAATGATAGAATTCCGTGGGATTTATTATCTTCTGCTTATTAATTTTGGCACAGATGAACCAAGCACTCTAAGCTATAAAAATAACAATAATAATAATGTAATAATAGAACCGTATTACTTGTAGTATAACCCAGTGCATTTTACCTACATTTTCCTCATTATCCTCGATATCCTAAATGACAACAGCAAATTCGATCAGTTTGCCAAAGTCACAATGAACATATTTTTCCAAATTCCCAACGAAACATGAACGCGCAATAGTGACGGCCAACTGCGCAACGGAGGAAGTGAAAGAAAATCGGCAAATATACGAACAGGGAGAGCTCGGCTTGCGTTCGATGCGCGGAGCAAGCCAGGCGTAATGAACCCGCAGTAGTTGCATGCGTTTTAAGTCAGACACGTAATATTCCTCGGCGGGAGAGGCACGATTCAGCCGAAAGTTACGGTACAATCGGTACGTGCATGTGGTGGAAGGTCGTGAGTTATTACTGGGCCGTTCGAGACCAACCGTATCGCCAATTCAGGCCAAAGCTTCTCACGTTTGCGTCGTTCGAAAATTTCACAGGAATTATGGAAAAGATAGGTAATATCCGGGGTATCACTTATATTCGACGGTGTGCAATAAATCCGACGCTTCTGCCCCGGGATCGATTCCGCCGGAGGGGAAAATCTCGCCCCTCCCCCGTTTCCGGAACTTCGTCCTGTGTAACTACTTTCGCTTCTCTTTGCGTCAACTATTTAAGAAGCGATCGAATTCGATACAAAGTAAGTTGGAGGACGGCGATCGAGCGTAACGCTTGAATCTATTAAGGATTTTCGCGGCTAGAATGGCTTTTGAAGTAAATGGAACTTTTTAGGGCCTCTAACGTCCCTCTCGGAAACTTTCGCGCGATTCTGTGCGGAGCAAACGATCGAACGAAATTGAAACAATTTTATCGAGTTTGGCGAGTCCAACGAAATGTTCATTTAGCGGAACGCTTATAATCGCCGGTTTAATTCATCCCCCTGCTCCGGATTCGCGCTAGGTAATTCGCCACGATGGCGGGGCGGGATTCCGTGGGGTGAAGTTTCATCGAATTAAACTTTCTCTTGTCGAAGTTGTTGCATAGACAATGATGTCACCCATGGCGACTACGAAAGAGAAATCTGCATGTATATCACTTGGGCGCCCTTATTCAAATATCACGCCAAGTAAGCGCCGCTGGAACCTTTTGCGATACTCGCGGCTGGCGAACTTCTTGAACGTTAATCAACGTAATGCTGGCGCTGCTCGCGTGCGAGATGAAGGACTCTTGCCGCTTCGAAATTTCATCGCTGGAATTTATGCATATGTACGCAAGATTCGAGTGTATTTGTTTCGAAGGCCATTGATGTTTCCTTCTCTGTGTCTTTGCGTAATAAAACTTCAATGTTGTATCCACTGCGCGTAGTTATTAGTTATTAGAGGCACGATGTGGAGGTTTAATTTGCAGTTTTCTCGGTAGGATTTACACTAATTCGTTTCTGAGCTCCGTTCCTTTGCAGAAACTGATCATATTGGGGACTATTATTATTATTATTATTAAGCGTCTTTATTGCACAAAGTACATATACAGGAATAAAGAAAGAAAAAGAAAAACTATAGCGCGAAGGCAAGGTTCAGTCGTGAAACTGTTTTGTATCCTTGTTATTTGCTTGTGATGTTGAAGTTGTTTTCTTCATTGAGATTCAGCCGAGTCTTTTGATAAATAATATAATTGAAAGTTGGAAGCAGTTTACGATGATGTGCTTAACAATTATAATAATACAGAATGTGAATAAGGTATCGCAACGAATTACGTTTCATTAGTAACTAATTGCATGTAAAATGTGCAACTTTTAATCTTATGATTGTCTCGTCTCTTTTTATTAAGATTATTGACTGGTTACGTCTTGAAGAACTGATTCTCAGTTTTTAAAAAGTGTGTGAAATGCTTTAGAATTTTATTCATTATTCATGTTACATTATACAATATTGTAAAGCTGCAACATATTAAAAACTGTGGAGAATGGGAGTGAAAAGATGTAGAGAATACTTTACAACATAAAATTGTGTCAATAGATTTTAACTTTCTATTTTCTTACGCGCAGCAGGTAGAACTTTCCTGCGAGGACTTTTAGTAGTCACAGTTGGTTAGGTGCCGACATTACGGGCCTACGACTGATAAATCAGGTATTTAACTACTGTAGTAGTTACAAATAAATCGGAGCTCTGCAACTGACGGGTATGGCGCTGGTTAACCCGCCCGTTACCCGGCCGTCTTTCGATTCACGCGATCCGCCCGTGCCCGCGGCAGATAAGTCGGGTCAGCGTTGATTTCTATCCCACCGAGGTGCCCTAGATACCCGAGATACCGGACCCACAGACCGGGTATCTGTCCCCGAATGCTCCAGACACCCGACCGCCGCGCCGGGAACGGCGGAAATGCCCTAAGTATTCAATATTCACTTACTGAAGGTATTTTACTATTACTAAATATCGACAAATCTTCAGTAGGTAATAATAGAGCCCTGCAATCTCACACGAGGTTTTTAGTTTCATAATATCACAGCGGAGGTATAGAATAAACCTTATTTTTTTTAGCTGAAGAAAATCCCTAACCCAAAGGACTCCCACGATTCTGACATCACTGCATAGCGTAGCGCATCGGCGCCGATATTCGATGCGTCCGCCGATATCGCCGATGGTCAAGCTAACCACGGCGTGCCCGTTGCGCCTGTCGCCAACAAATCATTGCTCAACACAAATCTCGGGTTTGTGGTGTTCAATTTTTTTTCAGATGTGTTTGGAGTAGGTATACACAGGAATATTTGGAAGGAATTTCAAAATGATCAAGCACTTTATTGAAAGTTTTTTCATTTTATTTATTCCATCATTTGACCCATCTAAAGTTGTTTCCCTCAAAGAGCGATGCAGCAGTCCTGTCTGTAACAAAAACCAAATCAAATCATAACACACCGTCTACAACGCGCTATACGCCCGCCACTAGCCCCGTTCGTCGGACTTATAACGAGTGTATACTGTACTGATATACATACCAGTGCCGCCTTATCGTTATCGGGGGCCCTAAGGCTAGTTGCATATATGGCCCTCTAAATTATTCTAAATTAAATCAAATAAAAAATACCGCGCTAAACGCGAAGTGAATAAGTATTACAACAAGTAAATAAATAAGGTTAAACGTGAGGCCGATTCCACGAAAAAAGAGCCTCATTTTAAAGTCAAAATTTTGGTGTATTCATTATTTTCTTTCCGTCACAGTTGCAGGGCCCATTTCCTTTTTTTTTCTACCTTTTAAAATCCTATTGTTTTTAATTTTCCAACTTTTTGCGGCCCCCCTGAGCTCCAGGGCCCTGAGGCGCCTGCCTTTTTCGCCCCCAGGTTAAGACTGCACTGATACATACCTATATAGTACTGGAAATGTTTACTGCATCACTGTCCTATAATATTTTCCAAGCGCCAATAATAAGAAAGGTGTAAACGATAACGCATTTATTCGAGTGATGCAATAAACATTCCCGGCACTATACATTATGGGGCCCTTATTTTCTACCTGCGATTTCTTTTGCTCTCACCCCCTAATATGGTTCCATTTCATAAAAAAAGTCTCTGAAAAAGATTATTGCAATCGGTCAACAGAAAAAGGTGTCGACCGGGCCTTAAATATTAGAATTCATCAGTGGTTTGAATTTGAAGAATTTCTGAAAAAGGATTAGCCCCCGTCGAAATTTTATTCAATTAATATTAAAAGAGCATTCAATTTTCTACAATTCCTGTATATATAATCAAGCGCTATTATCCGAAAAATGGTTGGAGACACGAGAAAATTATATACACAGTAATTGTAGAAAATTCAATGCTCTTTTAATATCATTTGACCAAAATTTCGATAGGGCTTACCATTTTTGAGAAATTCTTTAAATCCAAACTATTCATGAATTCTAAACTTTAAGGACTGGTCGGCACCCTTTCCTGTTGCCCGATTGCAATAAACTTTTTCACGGACTATTTTTTTTTTTATCAAATGGCACCGTTCTAGGGGGTGACAGCAAAGAAATACAATAAAAATCTACACGTATAAATAAGGAACACTCCAATGTACATCGTGAGACAAGTCCCAAAGGGTGACGTGACAGGTGAACATGAGACACGTCCAGGGGATGAGTTTCACGTTTTCTTTATTGTTATTAAATTAATATGTTGTCCAAGACTTATATACACACCGATATGTGCAGAGGCGTGCGCGCGCGCGTGTCCGCACGCGTGCACATATCGTATGTCTATACGCGCGTAATGTATGGTATTGTATATAACAGCGACAATTACAATGCATCGTTTATGATCAGTAATAATAATTCGTAATCGAAAAACCTTAACGATTACTAGATGGAAACGAAAAAACATGGCGAAATTGTAATCATAATAATAATTAACCGTTAATTAGTACAGTCGTATTACTCGTAACCCTTAAAGTCCATCGTTTTAATGCTTATTATATCACTCGTTATAGATACAGGGATACAGAAAAATAATACCGCGCGGCTGTGGTGGAATCTTCTTAATATATATATATATATGTATATATATATATTATGTATATTATGTATATTATGTATATTTATATATAAAAGGGGATCGAGGACTGTCGTTAGAATTAATTGCTCTCGCACGGATTCGCTCTGTCCCCGGACTTTGGAGTTTTAACAACGATCCAGGGGATCCAACGTGTCTCGATCGTCACGAAGTGAAAGCCTTTGAGAAACATCGAAGAAGATCTAATGCCTACTTTAATCTGCCACCCCAAATTTCTGCTCCTCTGGAAATATTCCTTCCCCCGGCAATTCCATTTAATCGTTTCACCATACACCAACACGTTTGTTATTGATCGAATGACCAGGATCATTGAGGAAGGGATAGTTTTTATATATTAATATTTTTATATATTAATTGTTTAGGTAGTTTCTTTACACGCTGGAAATCGTAGATAGCCCCTTCCTGAATTAATGAAGTATTTTTTTACTTTTTGAATGTTTGACATTGTGTTTTATTAAGTGGATAAGCAGATTGCTTGGGAAGGATGAGTTTTCATAGATTCTTACGAATTTTTATTATCAGAGCTTTCTATATTGTAGATAATGGATGCATTATTATCCTTTTGGTGGCTCGGTAAAATGATTAATAGTGAAATGACCGATTCTTAAATGGAGAATTTGCGTTCGATTGCAAGGATCGTTAGATATGCATAGCTGGTCTTAATTAAAGGCTGACGGTTGCTATAATAGGAGAGTTTAAATGAGCGTTTGGAGTCTGCAGGCACAGTTGCGTCGAAGTAGTTTAAGCACTAAATCGGTGATCGAAAATCCTGAACACTTTTAGTTGATTCTTTGAAATCTACCATTTGCAAATCGGTGTTATACTCCAGTAAGGATATTCTTTTCAGTAAAAATTTAAATACTTAACCCTTTGACAGTTTTTCGCGGAGTAGGCAGGGACAGAAGGAGAAGAAAAAAGGAAAAGGTACTTGTAAAACATGTTTTTTACAGTTTTCATCATTAACGGAAGTATTTAACCACATAAAAAAATATACACTTTGGAAACCGGAATTTGAAATTTTATTAGGCTGTCAAAGGATTAACTCAGTGTAATTTCTTAAACTAGTAGCTTTCATCTATCTACGGTTGTTGGTGTTTAATTTACATACCGTCAACCTAGGCTACAAATGTTTAAAGAACTTCTTCGACCACTGTCAAACTTACAACACAATCCACCGAAGGCAATCTTCAGAAATCACTATAAATCAATGGAAAACAAACTCCAAACTCAGATCATCCTCGGGTTTCTAGGAATGGCACAATCATTTTTCATGCCAAAAGGGAAGGCAACAGAGGCTACCACCAATATTGAAGTCAAAAACCTTTTATATCTTCAATAATAATTAGCCCTGATCATCCTACTAATTAAGCTACAAAAGTTCGGTCATCTAACTTCAATAAAAAAAGAAACAACCGACTCCAGATTGCAATAAAAATCAATCATCGTTCGTGGATCGATGCAAAACAGTTTCTTATTTACATTACAACACGTGAACAAGTAGTTACACGATTGAGTCTCGACAGGTTGCCTCGAACACACGCTGATCCATCGATCTTCCTCGACGAAGAGGGTCTAGAAAGGCTCGATCCCCGTGACGATCAATGGCACCGGATGTTCCTGGCTCGCGTAGCGTGACGCCGCTTTTAAACAACGTTTTAGGATAAATTGTTAGCTTTACTTAACGATCCTACCCAGCCGAGCTCGTCTACATGATAGCGAGATCGGGATATCAATTTTTCTTTTTACACGAGCTGCACTATTTAGGTCCTTGGTCCATTTTCGACGCATACGTTTATTTACAAGACATCGTTACTTCTTCTCTTTTTTTTTTCTCTTTATTATTACTTTACTTCTCTTTGGTGCGTGCTTTTTACCACTTTATCGTTATCATTATCAGTAAGTACTTTTTTTTCATTGTTTTGTTCGTGTTTGTATGCTTAATTATCCTCTTTCTCCCTGTGCACGACGGATCGAGAGCGAATCGTCGAGAGGACCTCCGATGTACATATATAAATCCGTTCCACACGTCGACAAGTAGATCGGGAAAAGTCGCGCGTTCCTCCTTGCTCTCCTCCACTTGTTCGTTTTTTTTTTCTTTTTCATCGGCCTCGATAGCGAGGGACTGTCTAGTCGAGTAGCTCGAACGAGTACGCCAAACAAACACAATCTCTACGTCGGATGTTTCTTCGTCAGATTAAACGTCGTTAAGCACTCCTTGGACGATGCCAAGCTGTGGGAGAGAACCGTGCTTTGTGGTGAATTTCGGCTTCGAGGACTTTGGTTTTATCGTGGGCAATCTCGACTAAGTTTGATGGCAAGAGATTTGTTTATTTTATGTTTGCAAAGTATTTGTATTCGAACTATTTGGCAGAGGTTTCTGAGTTGGTTGTTGTGAGTAAATTTGCTTTTGAAGTCTACCTTTGTGATTGACGCTTTTTTGATTTTATAGTAATGTGAGTAGTAGAGGTGGCTGAGATTAATTCGATTAGTTTGGAAAGGGTCTATTTAGGTAAAGAAATAATTCGATTAGAGAAGATCGACGACGTTATTACATATTGAATAATTTCGAAAACCTATTATTAATCTTGAAATACTAATAAAACTAGTAACATTTGTTAGAAATCTACAAATTTTCTTGACGATATTTAGTGCTCATAAACTGTCGAACAGAAATATATTTTGACAGTAATACTTTGTTTTAAAAAATGAAGATAATGTTTTAATCATTTAATGCATAAGAGGGCAAAAAGAAATTCTTTTCCTTACTTTTATAATTTCCATAGCAATATTTTCAAAGCTGTTTTCACACAGAAATATACAATTTGTGCACAAAAGGGCACTAAGCACCAGCCTATACAATTTCAATCTTCGCGTTTCAGTAAGAAAATTAACACTAAACAATATTACATCGTCAATCTGCTCTCCTTTTCTACCGCAACTGTATTTCAAAAGGAACAAGCCCGATTGAGCATTGATCTGAACTACTGCCTCCGGTCCACCGCTAGAAACTAGTAGTACAAGTCAACGGTTTGACCTCCACTCCACTTCTCCGAAAAGAAAGTCAAATATTTTCAAAACTAGTGAACCCCTGCCCCCTCCTTTGAATTTTAATTACCCTCTAAACGTTCCAAATTCGCGCCAATGATTCAACATTCCTTAATGCAACAACCATATCCCCATAAAAAAATAGACACAACTAACCCAGAAACGACATACTCCTCAATCACTTTACAGATCAATTTTATTAATCAGAAATTGAAGGAAACACAAATCTGACCACCGATCGCAATCCTTTCACTATTCGCTTCCCTCGTAACCGTTTCCACGGCCTCTCCCACGGATGGGCACGCGTAAAACGCAGTCAACTGCCATCGCCCCCGCGGCGAAAGACGACATTCCACCTCGCCGTGATCGGTATGGAAATATCGAAGGTATTCGCAAATTCGTTCACTCGCTCCCACCGCTGGTATTCTTCACGTTACGGCATGCTATTACCTGTATATGACACATTTACAATGAATAACAATATGTTGCTCGTCGACAATCGCCACGGTCCACCTCGTTCCTTACCTCGTACTTTATGTATACGTGTATATTTATAATATACTCATATTTATATATTTATATATTTGTATAATCCGAAAAGGTTGAGTGTGTCGGTGGTGTGTACATGTGTATATCTGTTGTGTCCGAAGGTCCTGGACCCCCAACCCTCCCCGCCACCGTGTCGCCCCCGCTCAAGCCCCTCACGCACTCGCCTGGTTCGATCGTTTTATCACAAAGTTTCTCTTCTCGTCGTCCCCCATCGCAAAGCCGTAGCTCGTTAGTCGCAAGCGCAATTATCTCCCTGCCAAAGCAACGATTACCGTTCGCCGCGACGATCCGATCGAGCGTTTCAGTAGCACGCAACCCGGCGTGCGATACTATCGCGCGATGCAGGTCAGCTTTCACGCGCATTCTGCCGATAGAGAGAAAATAAAGCGACACGTCTAGGTTCTGCTGACAATCACCACAGTGTTCCTCGGACTTTTCTCTTAGAAGGTACATGCTGCGAGAAGGTGCAACGATTTTGAGAGTTCTAGGGAAAGAAGGGTTAAACTGTGATCTTAGACAAAATTTGTGGAGTGATAAAATTTAACTAATCAAGCTATATTTCGAGATCTACTAATTTTAAGAAAATCATCGCTGTAAGGTATTCTCAATTTTTTATGTAAACAGTGTAACAATGCAATAGCAAAAAATGAAGGAGGTAGCCAGTTTTACCAACGCTGCACCTTCTTAGAAAAATGTGAAGTCAGTGGATGACAACTCAGGGAATAGACTGACGTTTCTATAATTATCGTGACGTGTCGCTTTGCTTTCACAAAAATCACCCATGTGCGTTAACTCATCCTCGTTCTGATTTTATATGACTGGTTGCTGCGCGTACGTATATAGTAAGGGAAATTAAAATTTCGAGATTGATTCGAGCATATAAATGGCCTGTTGCTGCTGGGAAATTAGCCATGAATCGTTCCATTTAATCGTTTCGGTTTGATAGTTGTTGACTTGACGACTTGAATGTAATAAGCATACACAAATGCATGAGCGAATTTTCAACTTCCCACCAGTACAGTGCTAGAAAACAAGCTTCGCACGTTTTGCAGCTTCTTAAAAGAATAAGTGTACGTGGTATGTACTGACTAATTAAATGCGTCCAACGTTTCTCTGTTTCTCTTTTCGTGATTATTGCGTGTATGTACGTGTGTTTGATGCGTTCGCGTGGAATTGTTGCTTCCGTCGTTCACGCGTAATCGATGTTCGTACTACGAATATCGTGTGCGTGTGATTTCTCCGGCGCAGTGGCGTCCCTTGCGTAAAAATTTTCGAGGAAGAAGTAAAGAAGTGGGAAATTTTATGCGCATGTAACAATGGACACATATAAATTGAGACTTTTATGAAATTTTTGTCGATGGTGTTCGAATTTCGCTGAATGTTAGCACGTTCAAAATAGGAAGATTTAGGAGCACAAAGAAATATATAAGAAAATTCTCTAGTTTCCAATCACACTTTTACAGAGGCAGAAATTTCATTCGAGAATATTCAAGACATCTCAGATTGCGATTGAGCATGAATAAAAAGTGAATTAAGGACCGCAGTGGCCCTCACTCATTTATCAAGCTTCTGTTCAGCGAGATAAGGGTAATTTTTACGAAAGAGAAAATCACCTTCTTAACGCGCCGCGAAAACGCGACCTGCCCCTTCATTAATTCTCGCTTGATCGTTTTATAATGATCGATTCTCTTGCACTTGCACGTTGAAACGCGTGGAGCTCGTGTCGACCGGTCGTTAAGGGTTTATACATGATGGAAATGTTTGCGCAACACGGTTGGACGAATAATATAAAGAACTATTTAATAGAAGGATGCATAGGTGTTTTAAATACGAAATATGAGGCAAACCGAATAGACTCGACAAATATTTCTGCTGAACATGGTTTTCAATGGTCGTAATTGTCGCACTGGCTATGATTTAAGAAGCTTTAGTAATGCAAATAAAATAGAAATGTGAAAATGGTTGATAAGGTGCTTTTCGATCTTCAGTGGAGCTCACGCATTATTCTTGCTTCTCCATTTACATTTTTCATGTAAACCGAAGTAAGAATTTATATTTCAATCTGGCTTCATTTTTCGTCTTACTTTGGATGTACATTTCTTGCTGGAAAATGAGTACGTGGATTATTTTATAGAGCTTCTTTGAATCTCTGCAGTTTCAAGTATCAGCTGCAACGAATATTCAGTGAAATGTATTAGAATTTTCCACTGGTTATACGATTGAATATCATTAATTATCGGAAGTATATTCAGTGTATCGTTTCAGAGGCGTGCATTTACATTTCAGATAGAGTTCATGTTGCTTCAATTAATTTTACATTTATGCAGAAGTAATTACCAAGATTATCATTGGGAATTATGGTAATTATTGCAACAACGTCACGAATGTTACTCGTTTCCGTGCTCAACGTGTACGAGGATGGAAAACCATGCATTTATAAATATCAGCGAGTAATCAACATAACAGACTTGCGATGTAGTTAAAAGTTACGCAAACAAATGGTTTTAAAAAAAGGAACTGATGTTTAATCCGGCGCCAAACATTTAATTTGGCTCTTACAAACTTTTACCATAAATTTTCTGTGATTCTTTGCAATTTTGAAAGCCTGTATTATGTTATACTCTATGGATAAAGGAACGTTTTAAGACTTTGTGATGCCTTTGCCATAGTGTATACTGAATAGAAACAGAGGACTTCTGAAATGAAAAAACAATCCGACATTTGTTTCTACCAAGTGAAGCTGTTGAAGTTGGACTTTACAAAAATTATGAAACTTTGAGGGAAGCATACATAATTGGTATCCTTTGATAGAACGATGAGTGTTCTTGAAAGAAAGTAATATCTCTCTACAAGTCGTTTCATATTTCCTACACTGAGCGAAGTATGGCACAGAAACGGAAGCTAGTTCAAGATTTACTTCTTCAAAGCGAATTCAGGTAGCAAAGAGAAATATCGTATAATATAATAACGTTCCATCTATGTACATATTCCCAAAGCTTTATAATTTTAAATATTCCATCTTGAAAGTCCCATTTCCCAATTCTTCCCTTTTTAATTTCCCATTTTCTAATTCTTCCATCTTTTATTTTCCCATTTCCTATTTTTCCCTCTTTCAATTTCCTATTTCCTAATTCTTCCTCTTTATAATTTCCCATCTCGCACTTCCCTTTCCAAACTTCCATTTCCTAATTTTCCCATTTTTCCAAATTCTCTTAGAAGTCAATTTATAAACAAGAGAATTCCGAATTCAATTTTCACCAAACTAACAGTGTCTCCAGCTTCGCAAAGACATCACAAAACCCTCAAAGCTGCTCATTCCTTCAAGACATTCCCCTAAAGGCAACAGAACGTACCACCATTTCCTCCAAAAAATATTCGACCACAGTAAACGTTTGAAACCCACGTAAGACGTAAAAAGAAAACGCACCTCCTTCTTCCATGACCCGTGGACCGATCGACGTAGCCTTGTTGACGAAGATCGAGCAGCTCCTCGGACGAGCGTGCTCTGGAATAGAATGAGACCGCTAGAAGCTCGCGCGCGCGTTGCACCGCGTTAAAAAAAATTCCTCGAATCACTTTCACTTGCGACGATCTCCACGCAGCTGTGGCACATGATGCTCGCTATTGCTATTTCGTAAATATCAACATCGTCACACGCAACAAGACGCAGACGAACAGACTCGCTTATCCCTCTCGTGCTCACTCTCTCTCGCTCTCTCTCGCTCGCTCGTTCTCTCTCTCCCTTTTACCCTCTCACTCTGCTTTCGCCGACTCGCGAACAACGTTTTCTTAGATTTACGTACCCGTTATAATAAAATACACATTCACGAATGTCACAGTGCTTTTTTTTCCTTTTGTCATCTTCCCTTTCTTTCTTTTTTTTTTGTTTACCTTAATTAACCGCCGTCCCGTCGCGCATACCACGGCCCCATCATCCCCCTCCAGTCCACGCCAGCTGATTATTCACCCTCTCGTCTCTATAATTATGTACAAGGTGGAAATTGATTAAATGTCCTGATATCGCTCCCCGGTCTCTCTCACTCGTTCTATCCACACTCTCTCGCGCGGCGTTTATAAAAAATTGATTCGTTTCACCGGAGAGACTTATCGCTCTAACACTTCCCATCGCCCCGCCCCCAGTCCTCCCTCCGCCGGCACCTCGGCCTCCCCCGCCTCCCGACCTTAAAATTAAGCTCATCCGATTCACGATAACCGGTGGTGGATGTCTCGCCTGGATGTTGTACCTCTCGCCCGTGGCTATTATGAAAAATATTCTCGAAGACAACCGCGTGGCCCATCACAGATAGTTCCGTCGTCGGAGGTACGGGGTGCTGCACGACGAGCGTGCACACTTATCAACATCGTCCCGCGCTCGTTATCTCCCTAAGATTAAGCTTACCGAAGTCGTCCTTACGTCGTACAATTATATATACGTATGTAACAAGAGTCTCCGTTCCTATGTACACATGTCCTCCGTGTCCTCCTTGCTCGTCGAGGCGGCGCACGTTCGAGCTAACGCGGCGAAGCTTCGTCCCTGGGGGTGGATCGGTAGCGGATCGGCAAGACGCTAGCGTCTCCGAGTCCCAACGTCCACGTTCACTCTCCCCCCGTCTTTCGTGCGACGAAGCGTCCACCGTCGGGGCACGGTCGCCGTGGACGACGGTCGCGCGATTAAAGGCGTGTGGCTTCTAATATTTACATTCCACTGAGGACCACGAAGTCCGTTGGCCAAGAGACCCCCTCCCCGAGGGCCCCGGGATTTTATTTAACTTTAAGGCAGTGTCGTTCGTCCGCGGGGGACGAACACGAGAGTTCTTCCAGATTCGTTGGCAGTTAACGAGGTGCGTGCGTCGACGCCTCCCTGTCGGCCCGCGTCCCGCGAGGCAGACAGCCGCGCCGTGGCACTCAGGTCCCCTCGTGCCCCGCTTCCGGCGCCGCATACTGGCGCCAGGACAATCAGGTGGCTCCAGGATCGTGCTGGGTCCCGGGCAGAGCGGCAGGTTGTTTCGAACTCGACTTCGAAGCACGGCCCCGTGTGTCATACGGGCTCCTCCCGCTTGAAGTTGATGTTCTGCGAGGCGCAGAAGTCCCGCGTGAACGGGATGCAGTTGAACAGTTTGCAGACCTCGCACTCGTACACCGGCACGTTGTAAAACAGGGCCAGCAGCAGGGTGAACAGCACCACGATCAGGACCAGGCAGATCCAGATCAGCCAGATCTTCCGGCGACGGTCGTAATGGCCGAACGAGATGAAAGGCATCAGGGCGTACGCGGCGAGGAAGCCGAAGATGAAGCCGAACAGGTGGGCGTAGTTGTCGACCCAGGGCAGTATGCCCAGCACCAGCAGGCCCAGGAGGATAACGATCAGCTTGGATAGGGTTCGACGCGGATGCTTCAGCATCGGCCAACAGTGGAGGACCTCGACGATCAGCGTCGCCAGGAGGGCGAAGTGAGCGCCAGCTGGGCCAACCTGTAACCATTCATCGGTCGACTCTATTGTGACTTATGTACATGCGACGGTATGATTAACTTCGATGGGAAAGATTGTGTGCAAGGGGCGTTTAATCCTCGGAAGGCGGACGGTTTGAGTGATCGCATGGAAGTCGGCGCCTGGGACAATTTGGACCCGTGGGAATAGAAATTTTAAACGACTTCTTCTTGAAGTAGTAGCTTTGTTGCTTTCTCAAGCTTTCCCTTCGTGGGTCCGAAAGGACCCCGACATCGCCAGCAGAGGATTAATTAATTATAGATGTGACTTGATTTATTGGAGGCTCGCGTCTATGAAGATGTACACAGGAAGTATTTGTGTTTGGACGACGATCCATGCATATTCTTGTTAGATAATATTGTCTGCATTATTTTTGTCAAAAAATGAATTTTGTGGGGAAAACTGAATGGTCCCCAATTAATGTCCGGCACAAATGGAAACTTTTTAGATATAGATAGCAAAATAAAATAATTTATCCCCCTAAAGCTGGGAATCTACATGGAAGCTAAGTTAAGCTAAGCCATGCTATGTTCTGCTATGCTATTTTAAAAAAAAAACAGTTTCAATACATCATTTTCCACCAAAAACTACATTTCTGTGCTATGCCTTGCAATGTCGACCTAACCCGACAAAAACATAGCACAGAAACGTGACTTTTGGTAGGAAATGATGTATTGAAGCTATTTTTTTTAAACATTACATACCATGGCACACCTTAGCGTAGCTTTCGGTGGAAACGGTTCTATAGAAATGTATTGAAACTAATTTTTTAATATGTAGCATAGCATAGCATAGCATAACATAGCATGGCTTAGCTCAGCTTAGCTCCCAGGTGGATTCCCAGCTTAAAACTCAATACTCATTAACATAAGTTGTCAATATGTACTACTAAATCCTTTCTTCTCCCTACGTTAATCGAACAACGTCCATTCACTTGATTCCACCTCTTCTACATGATATCCGCTTACAGAAAATTAGCATTCGGTATCGTCGATCTACGATCCATAGATGGTTAACACAGAAGACTATCCTCGTTCAACGAAACGGATAATAATTAACGTTGTACCGCTTGGAGGATATTTCACGAAACTAATTAGAACAAATTGGACCGCATTAGCTGGGAACGGTGTTCTCTGCCCGCTTTATTCTCCCACGTTCTCGGAACGCCTGTGTAGCTCGACGCTGGATTGTTGGGCAGAGGGGAGCAGCGGGAATAGAGACGGGAAAATGGAATTGACGTATAACTCTGAGTTCACCGAGGTGTTAAGGGGTAAACTATCGAGCGATAAGACGGCGGGTCTGCGCGAACGACGCCGTAAAGCAAACGATTGTAATACTGTTACCCTTTCCGTGGATATGAGTCACGGCGCAAGGTGGTCCCTGGGCAATTACTTTGCTCTGCCAGGTCGAAGGCAGTCGATTAAATCGACGATACACAACGGAACGGTCCGTTAAACGTCCCGTGAGATTATTCAATTAAAACTTCGCGGCGCCCTGAATAAAACCGTGACGGCTGGCGGTTTAATTGAGCAGAGATTCCGATTAGAATTTCTGACGAAGTTGGCCGCCGTTTTACCACTTTACATTCATTCTTTGATTGATAAACAACGGTGGTTGCTCGTTGGCAGCGGGGCACGCGGAACTGAAGTGAAGAAAAAGATGAGACCGGTAAGTGGGGCAAGTAGTAACGCCCTGTGCTTGGTCCGACGTGTATGAAACGTTCACGTCGTGGTCGCATATGACGTTACCTTTTTAACTTGATTAGAAATACTTGTTACCACAATTAAATAAACCGTTCAAATATGGAACACAATCCTTGAAATCTATTATTGTGACAGTTTTGCTGATATCTTTTCAGAACAATTGGGAGGATGATTTATACTCACTATCGTTTTGAATTTCACTTTCTCAAATTTGTTGAAAGTCACCCCATATTAAATTCGAACTTCCATGGAAAAATGAAAATTCTATATTTCAAAAATTTGTAAATTCTTAATCTGACGTACCTCCCAATATATTTTTTCGTAATAATCTCCTGTGATTTTTTCAGAGAAAAATTGAGGTATTGATTGTTAGAAATTTGGAATTACCACTTACCTCCGCTCTGTAAGGAATGAAAATCGAGCTGGCCAGGTTTCCAGCGAGGGCCCCGATGAAGTAAATCAAAGCGATGCGCAACGAGCCCGTCAGCTTCTCCAGGTCTCGCATCAAAAAGTACTGAACCGATAACGTGATGGACAGGTGTAGAATTCTGCAAGAAGAACAAACGGTATCGTTATTCGCGGATCAGCTTGGTACTTAACAGGCGTTAATTAGATAAATTAATAAGACTTCAGCAAATTATGCTGCATGGGATCTGAGAGTGAGAACAAGAGTCTGACTTTAAATTGAGTTAGCTGCAATTGAATCTGACTAGGTTTTGGAATAATAATGAATTAAAACTCAAGAAATAGAAGAGGCAGTAAGTGATGGGAACACAGAATAAGGCACAGTTTAGAAAATAATTTTTAGAGGATTAAAATATTAGAACTGGAGTTTCATAGAGTGTGGATGACATAAGGTTGATGGGTGGAAAGTGAAATTTTGTTGCAAAGTTAAGGGGTTGAGTATAAATTAGAAACTGGTACATTATACACACGGATACTCTGCTGTTAACATTAGATTACAACTGAGAAGTAGGTACCTGTTATTCTCATCTCTACTTCTAACAGTGGATCATATCTATTTTTAAAAAAGATTCCAGGGTTGAGACTCACCCAGCATGAAGAAAAGTGGTAGTGAAGAGCCTGTAGAACTGATCTGGCCACTCGGGATGAAGAAAGGGAATCATACCACAGACGTCATGAAGACACTCGACCTGCGAACAGAGCGACGCCTCCTCGTGGAAGTAGCCATGCACGAAATCGCAATACTCCTTCGTGGTGATTCGGCACATCCCATGGATACCAATGCAACACGGATGTCCTATCACCTCGCACACCATGTGTTCCGCCATCTTGTCCTTGTACCGACCGACCGGGAAATTCCCAGTGCCCCGTTGACTTCCGTTTCTACTGTTGAACAGCGCGAAGGGTTTTCCTCGATATTATCCATTCGAAGACAGAAATGGCAATACAATAGAATGACAAAAATGGAATAATTATTGGGAGCTACCTATACCCTAACTTAATGAAATCAACTACTTTAATAGAAATCTTGGTAATTATTTACTTTAGCTTTTCATCGCCCATTTCTATGAAATTTAAATATGTTGTAAAACTTCACGTTCTCGACAACTTTATATTTTAACCAAAATATTTTTATGAATATCTCGAAAACTAAAGTCGAGCGACGGTAACATGTGTAGGAAAAAAAATTTCAGAATCATACCTCCCGGAACATATTTCAAGGTCATGAAAATCGGTGATGAAAGTTTAATAAAGTAAATAATTACCAAAAACTTAAAACTTGGAACCCTATTATTCTGTTCCCATAAAAAAGTAATTATACTTCCCGCAAAAATTGTGACGTGAATTTAAAACATAATGCTCATAACACTGATAAGTGTCTAGCAGATTTAAAATATAGGTGAAATGAAAGAAATACAAGGTAAAGAGCAGAGCTGCCTGTAAGAAGTCAGAGTGAAAGCAAATCTGAGGAAAGTTCGGGTATATAACGAATTTACCTGAAACGTTGGTTGAACGGGTTGGTTTTCCTGCAGATGGGCCATTTAGTGATGTCGTCTGGCCACTCGTACGGCGCTATGCTCGCTGGTGCATCGCAAAACTTTGGATCCAATCCGCAAACTGATCCGCTTATACGCCCGCCTGGCCCGCTGTCCCCAGGTCCCCACTTTTTCCAGGTAGATATCGTGTTCTGAAGTTTTCAGAAACGACACTCAGCACTGTGTTCGGCCTACCGTTGCCGAACAACACTCGCGAACTGTACCATGCTACACCGTAACTTTACTTGGAACAAGCATTAGCACGAAGGGCTTGATAAGTAGTGGTTCACGCGAGCAAAGCTGAGGGGGTTGCTGATGTAAGAAATCTGTAAACAGTCTTTCAGTGACACTTGGGAAATTCTCCTAATTTTTTAGAACTTTACGTGGAGAATGTATTTCTGTACATTACAGTCCCGTGAAATTAGGATCTGTCTGCGGAAAAATTAAAAAATCAAAGATATAAAGAAACAGTTTTCTGGGGATGATTCCGCAGATTGGCTACATTTCCGTCTAATTTCACTGGACTATTAGGTAGAACAATTGGGGCTACAAGTTGATGAAAAAACGAGGGACCATCAGGTTTCCCACATTACTGGTGTTTGCCTCCCTCAAGTTTGCTCGTGAGAAACATAGGAGAAAACAAGGACATCTATCATAGTAGAAATAATCATTCAAAGCTCATGAAACTTTAAAGTCTCGTGTTTTTTTTTTATTTTTTTTATAAAACCCATATTACGTTGAAACTCTGCATGCAAAATGAAAATAAAATTGCAGCGTTCAGGGAAGCTACATTAAATATCATATAAGAAGTGATTGATATTTTTGTAGAACTGCAACTAAATAAACATTCACGAATAATCATGTTTATTATTTAATCTCACTAGAATTTACCGTAGCAGTTGATCTCAGTCCCCGGACCAGTTGGTTCGCAAAAGAGAAGATCATATTATAAACACGAGCAAGAGAGCTCGGTGAAAAAGCGAAACGTCCGCTCGTCTGTTTTATTCCAAAGGAAAAACAATGTAAGCACTCACCGAGCAATCCGCTTTACTAGATTGTACGCAGCCAGAGTCGTCGTTTCTGATGCAGCAGGCAGTGTCGCGCTCTCTTTCCCGCCAGACATCGATCTCCTTCAAGATTTTAATATCGCGACGCATACAGGGAGCAAACTTCGCGCCCAGATGGATCAGGTCCGCTGCTCTCGGACCGAACCAGAAGTTCGCCGGCTCCTGATAGTCCACTTGCTGCAACGACAGACTCGTCACCAGAACCTGCAACACAGTTTCCATGGGTCGTGATATCTTCTGACAGAGAAGGATCTAATGAAACAGTAAAAAAGAATAGTAAAATAGTAATACTGATAGAGGAGAATTTAATAATATTCTAATTATTTAATAAGAACTGTAAAGTGTAATTAAAAACACTCTGTTACTGTATACTGAGTCCTGAGGAGAAGAAGACAGACTAAATTTGTTATTAAACGTGTGATTAAACGAAGATAGATTAGAACTTAATTTCAACTCAAAGGGAAAATAGATGAAGTTCTATGGGGCAGAAAGTTGTTAATGAAAATGTATAATATAAGTTGTTACAGTTAGAGTATTAAAGTTAAAAAAGTGTGACTGGAGAATTACACAGTCTTTAGATTTTTTTTATATTTTCTGTAAGCAAGTTCCAATTTTATTCTTCGTTCTCAAATTATTTTTTAGAATTATATTACTATGTTACACGATCGTAAGTGTATTGTGACCTGGACAGTTGCAGTTTTAACACTGTCTGATGAAAGAAATGTTTTCCTATATATTTTCCTATACTATATTCATCGATAAAAAAAGTTAAAAAAAATCTGAGTATTACTTCAAACATACCTTAATATGCAGGCCAAACGCCAGACAGTATAAACTTATAGTTTTTGTTAAATAAATTCCCGAATATGGCATTGAAAAACAGGCAGCTACACTAGAGTACTCCCTTAACACATTCGCTGCGTTTTTCGACTCTAGTCGAGGGGCATTCAATGCGGATTTCGACTATAGTCCACGCATTAAAAAAATGTGTTCTCTTGTACTGTGATAAATATGTAAAATGCAAAAAAAGTTGAAAATTAACAACCTTTTTATTGATGTAAAATTGACACTTTTCAAGAATCATCCGAAAATTTGAATACGCAGCTAAAGGGTTAAAGATTCTCGGTTGCGTGAACTTACCAGTCCCGATCGATGGCTAAGATCCATTCCAACGGGCCCGAAACCGTAACACGCTAGGGATATTATCAGGATAAGAACTTGAACCGTGGTGATCCAATACGTAAAGTATGGCCGATGATCTTCAAAGTCGTCCAGTTGTTTCCTCACGTCTGGCTTCTGAGACACGCTCTTTCGAAAGGATCTCCTGCAATCCCCAAAAAAAACGCGACACTCATTTAGGTGAGAAAATTAATTCAAATGCATCCTACAATAATAACAATTGCATAATGAAGCCCAACAACAAGTGTACCAATTCTAATTAGGTACTACATAAACCCTAATCAACCTGAAATCCATCCAATAATAAATTAATTAGCATGGCACCTCGCAAAGTACGTTTCGATATCCATATTTTAATATCTCTCTTGAATTTCAATTATAATAATACAATTGCCAGTTGAATCCTCGATTTCCAAGGTTTCTGCCACGTTTAAATGAATATAATTTGAAAGGGAATACATAATAACACACGCTCCCGTTTCGAACTTGATCCCCAATTTGATGCCCGCAAAATTTCGTCCCGATGCTTTATCAATAGTATTTGGAACGGAAGCTCGTACAATGCCACCGTTTAAGCTCGCGGCACTCGTTATTCCTTTTTGGCAGCAGATAATTGTCTCGTTCTCTTAATCTGTTTAATCACGTCGCAAACAGAACGCTCTTACTATATTTCGCCGCAGTAATATCCCCCAATGACTGGCATTAAAATCGATTAGCTGGGACACGCCAATCAGATTAAACGCACTCGTAACTACATCATTGACAGAAGCCGGTAACTTCATCAGGGTAGAACAGATTTTAATCACCATAGGCTGCGCTCATTTACCGCGCATCCGGTCGCGGTATATTTCCCTGATACATTATCCCCAATGAAGGAGCACAATGGCAGAGAAGTCGAAGTGTAACCAAGCAAACGGTGAGTGATGGACACGAGCACAGGAATGTTAACCTACTTTCCCATTTTCTTCAACGCGAAATTAATCAACCGCGCATCCATTTCTCATTCCACGCCGGACAAAAGGAGTAATTTATAAAAGTCGTATCATAATGTTTTAACGAAAATTACGACCATTTATCGCGAGCCTGCGCAGATATACGAGCCCCTCGTTAGCTTTGTTTCTATGCAGTCGTTATCGATAAACAATGACTTCCCGTGATAAGTGGAGCTCACTGCGAAAGCTCTGCCTCGTGATCGATAACAACATCCTGGCTGACATTTTTCAAATATCACGGCGCACCGTCAAGACGCTCTGCGTCACTGTTCTCTCTCTCTCTCTCTCTGCCCCTCTTTTTCAACCACATTTCTGACATTTGCCGCTTGTCCACGTTTTGTTATTTGTGTGTTACGTGTACACTCTAACTGGGTCGCGGCTACGTGATAAAACCTTGGCGCGATCGTTAAAACGGAGTGTCGGGGAGCTTGCGAGAAAGTTGTTTTAATAACGCCGCATTATCATCATCACGCCAGTGGAACGTGGAAATGGCAGAACGGAATAAACTTCGAGAAAGGCAAAATTATATGTTCCAACCCACTCGCCAGTCTCTAGTGTCTCCTAAATTTTCTGCTGTTCGCAAATTGAAAGTTCAAGGGGTCGAGCATTGGAATTTTGCTGTAATCATTCATCAACATACGTAATTAGGAATTTTGAGCTTTGCGAGTCTATTTGGATCGTCAAGCTTTAAATTCTGCACGTCTCCAAGTTTCCGTCGACAGGTTTCTGATATTATTTGAAAATAATATTAATTCTCGACTCGGGCCTGAGATATTAAGGACTCCATGAAAACAAATTTCACCACCCCCTTGGGGGTTGTTTAGGGCAAAATGCTGAATCTGGTTTTCAGGCATTTGTGTGGGTAACCTTTGTAACAGAAAACCAAGTTGATATCTAATCGGGCCTAAGAAATAATAAGGACTCCGAGAAAACATATTTCACCCCTTTTTAGCCCCTTCGGGTTGGAATTTCAAAAAGTCCCTTCTTACCGAGCATCTTCGTCGCAAAAAGAATATACTCGCCGAATTTTATGTTTCTAGAGTCAGCGGTTTGGTCCGGACGGTGATGAATAAGTGACCCATTATATAAGTACAGATTATAATTTTCAATCCTATCATATCGTTACAACTATTTATTGTATTTCCTCAAGTGACGAAGCGAAGGATTTTCGGAACTTGTCTGATGACAACGTTGATACGTAAGTTTTATACAGTTGTGCATATCACGCAGGGTAGATATTTCTTTTGTGTGGCGATTGAAATTTCATTGTTTGTATTTCTAACATTTCCGTTGTCCTTTGTTTACGCGACTGATTTTTTTGCGGCTTTTTCGTTTCGATGCCTCCCCGTCGATTCGGAGGCGCAGCGGTGACAAACTGCGAAGAGGCCAGAATATTTTTACGGGGCACGGGGAAAATATCAGCAAACAGAATTATTCATATGGAAATACATTTACTGACCGTTCCGAAATCAATTTCTTCGCCGATGTGGAACAACAGCGGCATCAATATACGATGATCGGCCGATATCTGATAAACGTGCGCGGCAGAAACGCCAAAACAAACTGATAGGAAATACGTGATTTTTCACTGTTTCGACAAATCTATTTGCAGCTGCGCGATGGTAATTCAACGTACGTATTGCAAAAAAAAACACACAGCACTGAAATTTCGATTTATTTAGATGGTCAGAGATACAGTTTGAATTAGCGTGTTGCGAAGTGGTGATAAAGGAAGGAATGACAGTTGGAATTATTGAACGCGTGCAATTGGTGCGCAGAAATCAGTTATGAACTGCAAATATGAAATATGTACAATTGGCCTTGAATAATCGATGTGCAGAAACTAATCAGTTTAGTTTAATAGTAACTTAGGATGATAGATTAAATGAAAATATAAAAAAAAATGTGTTAGCATATGTTTGTTTACTTTCTGAGCGATTTAATTTCGAGGATTTATATTTCTTCTATTCTCATACTATGTTTTAAATTAATACCCACCACATTGGTATGAACCAGAAGAACTTGCTGAGGTATTTAAGTCATTAGGAATCCTTCAATACAAGTATTAATGTAAGTATTAAATAATGAATTAAGAAATCATTAATAAAGAGAAATTTCGCCTTCGAAATATAAATACAACTGAAATTCTTTCTAAATGAATTAAACTTGCACCATGGAATTCTTTAAAATACTAACAACACTAGTAAACGCATGAAACATATGTATTTCATTTCACGTGTATTATATTCACAGGAAAATACTTTCCAAGTATTATATGAAAATCTTTTCAAATATTTAAACTAAAATCACAAATATTTCTGTTATAAAGCATTTTCATAAAAAGTTGACAAAACCAACTAATATACAAACTGGGTAATGATATTTTACATCATCTGTTACAATATACCTACCTATGTATAAAAATTCATCTCACAATTCCATATATTCAATTACATCACGATTTACAAGTTGCAAATTCGCTTAACTTTAATCGGTCATGTATAATTATTGAGATAAGCCAAATGCTAAATTGATACAGGGTATATTCGCTTTTATTGTATGTTACTCAGGGTTCAGTGAAATGAATCGTGAACATTATAATGTTTAGCAGATGTCTATCGTTTAGAAACTCACCCAAAGAATCTGCCAACGATTCCCATGCCATACTGCCGCCTGTTACTGTTGTCGAATATTCGGTCGATGGTGCTGGGAGAAATTCTCGTGCCCCCTGTCAAATCCCTCCTAAGAGTCACCCCCTCTTCCGGCTGCACCCTTGTACCCTCGCTCACCGGGGTATCGTACCTCGACCTGCTCCAACTCGTTTTTCTGTAATCTCCTTCTCGTTATAGATCATGACACTTCCTACTCGACGTCGGACCTTCACTATCCTCTCCGACATCGAGCCTCCATTTAACAGATTCTACGTAATCTCGATTTAACAATACTAACAACCAATTAAGTTTCCCTTAAAAATTTGGCAGATGAGGAACCGGGTTTGTTATGAAACTTTGGGATCCCTGTTACCTCAGCTTTTGCGTGCTTCCTCTTTTTTCTTAACGCGAGAATTTTTTATTCAACAGTCAGAAATGGGATTGTTTAGTTTTAAAGGTAGATCCTCACCTTGAAATATAATGGTCCCTCGAGATGTGACGAGGTCTTCTGACCTGTTGTCCGTCAACCGTCGTCCTCTCGTCTTTCTGTGGAGCGAACCTGCGAATTCGTAATAAAATTCTGTTATATATTCGATTGTGTTTAGAACGTGTTTAGAACACCTGACGCCAACATCGTCGAAGCGGTTACTGCGATTCCACAATAATTAATAAATAATAAGAAGGTTCGACATAAAAAAGAACTTCCCCAAGTTTAAAGATGCCTCCTTACATCCCAAAAGAATTAAATGCAATATTAACAATAGTTTTAAAAAAAAATCATAAATTTCGAGAGCTGTTATACGAGAATCCCCCCTTAAACCCACCACTGTTCCTCCCTGTGCATTTCATGTACATAATTGAGGACCGAATCTAGTAAACTGTCTATACACTTGTCACCGTTCTCTATAGTCCAGTGGGCCTCAACATAGGACCCAGTAACACAAAATGCGATGTCAAGTCCCACTTGACATCTACTACCGTAATTCACAGAGGCTGAAAAGTTTCCATTTCAGCCAACCCTCCGAGGACACTTTCAAGCAATCACTTAGAGTTCTACATTTTATTCTTACGTATTATGGAATATTTTACTTCGTTCCGCGACAAAGTCTCACCTGACCAATTCCTCGGACGTATCTCGATCGCCCGCGGAATCGAGCAGCTCCGCGATTTTCCCGCTGTCCTCTTCGTCTTTCTCCAGCCCATCGATCCCCTGCTCGATATGCGACTGAGACTGTTGCGAAGGCGGGGGTGGAAGCGGCGGCGGGGGTGGCGGAGGCCTCTCGAAGAAGGACCTCTCCTCGTCCTGACCCGTTTCTGGCGACGACGCCGCCTCTGCCCTCGACATGTACGCGATTACGCTCGGTGGGAAGCTCCGCGAGTCGGTCGTGGTCTGCGATCTCTCTCGGGGCCGTTGCCTCGTCAGGGACTGAAACGAAACACCGGTTTATCGATAACACCACTGGCTACAAATTTTCCTCGGTACAAACCAATTCTACAAATCGAACCTCTGTATTAATTCTCTTTGTAAGAGAAACGGTTGCGCTTTTTACCTGAAAGCGCACATATAGTTGGGAATGAATGGTTTGATTGGATAAAAAACAGGCAATTCCTGGTTTATATATTTGTAGTGGGAAGTCGATAGGGAGTTTTCTCCTCGCAACATGGAAAAAAAAGGAAGAGGAGGGTTAAATTAGGAGCCCCTATTGTGGTGAAATTTTCAAGTGACTGTTTCTAAAGCTGGGGTCGACAAATCGGGACTTGAGGGACCTAATCAGGAGGCCGAAAAGAGGCGAGTGTTTGTGAATTTTTTTTTAAAAAGTTGAAGCATATATTTTTACACACTTTTTATACGTAAAAGAGCAACATTTAAAGAACATTTGGTAATTTTTTGTACAAAAATATTTACAATTACAATAAAATTATAACCGACATCCAAGAAGTCTTTTTTAAAAAGTTGTTATGAGGTGAGCATTGCTATTCGGAACTAGATTATCGCGTGATTTTTGAGTGAAAAAATCAGGACTTCAACTTTAAATTGCCACCATTTTGTTTTAAATTAATATTTCGAAAGTTCTCTCCGCGAATCAGAGAATACATTAATATACCAACGAAACCATTTTTGTTTTTTTATTTTAGGTGATTTGGTTCCGAATGACAGTGCGCCCCAAAAAACAAATTTAAAAAAAAAGGCTTCTTGGATGTCGGTTGTAATTTTATTATAAACGTAAATATTTTCCACAAAGAAATACGAAATGTTTTTTAAATGTTGCTCATTTAAATGCAAAAAGTTCTGTAAAAATGTATGCATCCGCTTTTTCAAAAAAAATTCACAAACATTCTGTAACCCCAGGCAGTCATTTTTTTCGAACGTGAAGCATATCTTTCCCAATTAATCACAAAAAATAAATTGAAACCGACACTCGCTTTTTGAAACAAAGTTTATTAACATCATAAGCTTTAAAAAAACATGTTTGTTTAGTCAAAAATATGCATTATATATGCCGTTACAGGTTGATCATCAAAGCGGCTTTTACAAAAAAAATTCAAAAGAGCCATATCTATATACCCGAAGATTCATTTTTGGCTCATGCGCCATACGTTGCCACCTGTGGCCTAGAGAAATATTATTCCTCCATAGTGATGATATAGACATGAATTTTTTTAACAAATTTTGTGCGAATTGTATTACCAACAGACTTCCACGTCTCCCAGATATGTTCAACTTTGAGTTACATCTCACGCTTTGCAGATACTTGCAAGTAGAAGGATCAAACCTATCCAGGCAGTTTTTCTTGACTCGAGAATACATAGAGAGCATCGAACTCGCCTGCCTCGTTCCTCCGCGTTAAATTCTGATTCGAGACACGTTTTCCATTCTCACCCTCTCCTCGCGTACCCCACACCTGAGGAACAGGCTTGCCAACAGACGCGAGTTGCACGCATATGTTCCCGGCCATTGACAACGAGATTTCGCCAGGTGTTATCGGTTTTATCGATGCTTATTAATCGCCAGCCACGCTTGGCCAGCCGCCGTCGAAATAGAAACGCGTTTTCGCGACCATCTATTAGAAGCATGTATCTATGGCGCTATTATGGCCGCGTTTGCTAATTTCGAGAAGCGTAACGTCATTCATTAATATTAAACTACGGGCTGCCGCGCGTCTGTTAACAATGCCGCGGCGACCAATTGATTGGTACCCGGCGTAATGCTATTTTACGGCGGCCGATAACGACCTCGCGAATTATTTTATGCAATTAAGCGCGCAATTATTCATATCAGAAAATGCGTATGTGTAACTAATGTTATATCTCGTACGTTAATTCGCATGGCGATGAGCGGTAATGCCCCGTAATAGCTGCATGCTGATTACCCTGCCTCGCCTGCAGCTCCCCCCGTCCTTTCACACTCTCTATTTTAATTACCACGGGAACGCGGAACGTAGGATATCCCGAGATCCGGCTGCAGCCGAGTTAACAACCTGCCGTGACAGGCCATCGTTTCTTTCCTGCTTCGATCGGCTCTGCTTTTCAACCCCCTGTAACACATCGCGCCCTTCGGCTGACGCTTCGCTCGTGCTTCAGCCACCCCCGGTCTTCGAATACTACCGAGCAAGTTCGGTTCATGAATATAGATGTAACACTCGGCGTGCTAACCGAGTGGACAGTGTCGTTTTCACCTGGCGATTGTTAGGAAGGTGAGATGTTCTGTTGGTTGTATAGTTCTATTTTCGCTGATGAATGTACACCCTAACAGAGCTGACGGGAAAATCGATAGCTTTTGAGGCACTCTGATGAAAATGAATGGCTGTTGATGCTATAGTTGCTCTAATTACTGCGTCTGCGTTTGAAGTGTTTTGATATAGGTACTGTACACTGTGTGCGATACGTAGAAGCTTCTGACTACTTGGTTGAGGGTACTCCCCGGTCAAATCATCGAAAATTTTTTTTTTGCATATTTTCGTCTCTCAACGCCTCAAAAATGACTAGGAAAATTTTTAGAACGAAATTCCTAACGGTACAGATTTTATAGGTAGTATCTTCTAGACCAAATCTAAAAATTCAAACGCGATTCTACTCGTAATTACACTGAGTTCCGCGCTACCCTCTGTTGCGAATTTTCATACACGCAATTTTTTTTTTTAAATTATTTTTGTGTGAATTAACCCATGTCGCGGGACTCTATCGTTTAAACATATGGCAATCGTCGCTCAGTTGTTTCTTAACACTGCCTGAGCGTAGCGCGATAACCACACATGTGTGATTAAGGAATATCTTTGGGTTTTTGATTTTGGATGATCCTGTCTGAAGTTATCGTGGTGATAGTCCAGGCCAGTTTTTTTTATGGTAAGTGGTGGGCAAAAATGAAATGAAAAAATTGTTTCTTACTCTACGTATGTAGCAGAATAATGTGCAAAAAGATTTTGACCCATACAGTATGTACTTTTTCCTAGAAAAAATCGTAAAGAATTTTTTAAATCGGTCGATTATTTTTTGTTAGGAGTTCCGGAGTTATAAGGAAACGCGTTTAATGTTAACTGTTGCATATACAAACAAGTCACTTTTATACCTGTAGCCTGTAGCTTCTACTGGGCATTCTTCGGATGATGTACTACTAAAATACATATATATATTTTGGAAAATTTTAATGGGGTGTGGGGTACCCCTAGCAGAGTATGTGAAAAATTTAGGGTCATAAAGTGTTAAGTGACATGGAGTGAATTCGAACATTTTTTCCTAACATGGAGCAATTACCATAACGCGTGCTAAAACACCACTTGTCACACAGCACAATGTAGAATAACTCTTTCTACTGCGATTAAAATGGTTGACATGTCAAACACCTTCTTTTCATAAAGTTCATATCCTTTGCCCACCATTTTGTTATGCCTGCAAATAACCACATCGTCCTGACCATAGAACCCCTGATAATTGCATATACATAAAACAATGTATAAAACAATCCTGCTATAAAAAATAGACGTTTTTATTAGAAAAGAAATAAAGGTCAGCTTGATATAAAAATATAGAGATTTCTTTTCCCCCCTTATCTCCAAATTACGTTTGAATAACATTAACAAATTTGTCATTAGTCAGCGATCCTCGTTTACTCCACTCTCCTGTAGAATAATAATATTCAATGAGGCTTCAGTGTTAATATTATTATTACCTTCCAGAAAAGAATTACCGTCAATATAATATCTCAAACGTCGAAAGTCTTTAACCCTTCCCAGCCTACTTAACAAAAACTGCAATCGCAATAAAAAAATCGTAAAAATCAATGGTAGCAAGTGCGATCCATCGTACAAAAACGGTTGGAATATGGATCAGCAGCGCATTGCCAACGAGTCGACCCGCGTTTTTCTATTCCGCGGCGTTCACTCAACACGCGAGCGTCCCCCAGCGAGCTGCAATCATTTCCGCGGGATTATGTAGATCTGTGTTTAATCACGTGATCGCGGAACAACGAGTGCTCCCAGTGAATACTCGTTAAACGCGCGTGGCGCAGCGGTGATCGATATTAATGACGAATCAATGGTGTAATCCAATATCATCAGTTGAGCAGGCCGGCCAGCGGGCCTCTGGTTATTAAGGTCTCGGAATTAATATGAATTACTGCCGGCCGAGCGGCGTTATTCCAATTAAAATCCCGTCTGTCGCGCCCTCAAAAATTAAATCCGCGAGCCACGAGAAAACTCGGTATAATTGATATCATTTCGGGGTGGTTGGGGGTTGCTCTTGCTTTTTCTGCAGGCTGATGAAACGGAGTCTGGCGCATCGATAAGCCGAGTAGCAGGGCGTGCGGCTGAATCTCTCGGTTCTATGAGAAAGTCAAGCAGATTTCGCCGGAGCAAATCCATTAAACGAGAAAATAACAAGTTATTACCCTTTTTGCCCTTGTGTTTCTTCCCTTTCACGGCTCGGGATTAATCGAACCGCCGTTCAGTAGGCCCCTATCGAATCGATAGCGGATACCCTACTCGCGGCGGTTCTTTTTCGACCTGATGAAAGATGGGTAAGGAGAGTACCGTGGAGGAATTTAATGGAGTGTTTAAGGGAGTAATTAGTGTGCTAGTTTTTGAAGGTAAAGGGTACTTTGGAATCAATTTTTATTGTGTACAATAATCTCTTATTTTATTTGAATTTGTTGATGTACTAGGAGTAGTATTTCTGATTTCTCCACATTTTTCATTTCCCGAGAAAATAAATTTTACTTTGGTTTGTTCCCGTCGTTTATTATCCCTATTTATTTATTTAAATAAAATGTTATTATTACATTGGATGCTTATTTAAGATATTGATGTTTTATAAATTAAATATCCACGTGCAACAAACGTGAACTGAATTTAAGGATATATAGGTACCTTTAAGACTATAAAAAAAAATTATAAGTAAAAGTATCCATTTACGGCAGAATACGATATTTTTTACTTATAATTTACTTTAACAGTCTGAAAAGATGATAGAATAAAACTACAAACCAGATGGATATTTTACTTGCAATTTTTTTTATACTTAGTCTTAAAATGTGATAGAATAAAGTTTTAGATCTAGTTTAAGATTAAGTTTTAAATATTTTTAGCACTTATTTTACTTATTTTTGTAATATGGTCACATTGCCATTTTTTATTAATGATGTAACCCTGATTTTTCATTACTGAAAAGAAGGACATATTCACCTTACCTCATATTCGCAGATTTGAATATTATAAAAAGTGATCGCGACTCAAAAAGTGTTAGAAACCACTGGAATAAATCTACAAATGTGCAAAATGAAACGTACAATACTTGCTTCTTTTTTTAATTCCCCAAAAATTTAGTCTTTTCAGTCGTCATACTATTTAGGGACTCCCCATAACCTCACAATCCTTTGCCTTTACATCCCAAAAACCCGAATGAAAGCACCCGCATAGAACATTCACTGCCAGCTGCACATAAACCAATGACGTATCTCCAGTTTTCATTCAAATTACTCTGCACAGTGGGCCAAAGCACATCGAAACGACTTCCACGAATGTAGGTCTTCAGGCAAGGACGCTTTGCCGCGGGAATATTGCGGACCAGCGGGGGTAATTAAAATCTCCTTGTTCTAGCATTTGAAGCAGCGAACCAACGCGTTAATCGCGAGAAAAGTGGCGCGCGGAAAGAAGCCAAAAGATTTTATGCAACACGGACAGACGAGAGTGGCAGCCAGAATTTATCGGAACAGAAAGCTTGAAAAATCGAATGGAATTTAATTTCGCTGCCGACAAAAGGGAATTAACATTCTCCATGTTTATCGCGTCATACCGCGCACGTCTGATGAGATTTTCTGTTGTCGCGACCGCCTATCCCCGATCGTTAATTGCCCCATCGGGCTGCCCTTGCTCGCAATTAAGCAGTGACGTATTTTCGGGGGCCACACACACTGTGGAAAAAAGCTGTTTTTCGTTCAGCAGCTCGGCTCGGCAGCGGGAATAAATATTTAGCCGCCTACGCGGTGATTTCGCATCGATTCGGCCCGATAATAAATTCCGGCCGCGGAAAAGGGGAGACTGGCACGCGCAAACAACGAATATCGTTGGAGAATGTATCGTTGCAATAATGTAGGATAATATAACGTTGGGAAATTGGTAGAGGGAGCACAAAGCTAGGCAGATACTGGTCAAATGCTCTGAATTCTTTTAATCTGGATTTCAATGAAATGCTGTGTAATAAACTAAAAGGAATTCGGTAGGAAATGCTGCCATTTTTTTAATAAACTGTGCACAAGCTTCTGTACGTTGGCACTTGTTTGGGGTAGTGTTTCTGTGGTTGGAACGTTTTTGTGATCAGTCTTTTGATGTTCAAACAGGAATGGATCTTTTATTTAATTCGTAAGAATATTACCTCAGAAAAATTCATAGATGATATTTTCTAAAAGAATGTTAGAACAAAATTCAGTGGAAAACACGCACATGTCACTGTTTCATAATTTTTTTTTATGATTCTTTACTTAAAAATTTTTGTATTTATTGTTTTCATATATTATTCAAAATATCACAGTTTATAGTTTAATGTTCATAGATTTCTATAAAATAAAAAGTTCTTAAAAATATGTATAATTTTTCTTGAAAAAAATTATCGACCCTTAAGAAACGAAAATTGATACATATGTGGCATGTGCTGATTTTCCGCTGAGCCCTTCAATTGTTTATACTTTGGTATTTCATTTTATAATATTACCGAAGGTGTGAAGTAAAGTATTTACTATTTGAATGTTTTATATTGGAAACCGTAGACTAGATTCACCAATGGCAGAAGGAAATGTATTTATGGAAGGACAAGCTTGCAAATGAGTGGTGAAAGGTATAGAATTATTCATTGGACCTCAAAAATTTGTTGTACTATAGTAGAATTACAACCTATTCAATCACCTTACAATCTATTCAATCACTGGGACGAAAAATATCCTCATCACACGATTCCAGAATTAATAATAGAAAATACTGATCTCTGAATATTCAATGGATGTGTCAACTCTACTTCTATTACCATTTTTCCTACCGGCCTGCTAGAATATTCTTTATACATACTTCACTATCCAAATACACCGTATTTGCATTTAACCTACTTCGTCATCCGAATTAAAAATAAAAGGATTTATTTCGATGAACACGTATGAAATAAGGGAGCGGTGCTATAAAAGGGACAAACTATATTGCCAAAATTCTAAACGCGTTACACGTACAAGTTATTTCTCTGTTTAAAACAACACCTAGTGCGTAGTCATTATAAAAGGAAAAGTTTCTTTATTTTTTGGGGGGCGATTTGTGATCTAGAAAGTTTTATACTAGGTATGAAAATCTTATATCATTAACCCTTCGTTGACATTCTGGGTGTGAGCCACCCATGAACTGATTTTGACCTTCCATATGCCAAATAAATACCTTTTTTTCCAAAGCCGACTTACAAACTATTTTTTTTCTCAAAATATTATATCGGAGCAACAACTCTGTAGATTTTTAGCTTCTAATATTTAAATTTGTAGAAGTTAAAATTTTTTGTAGATTTTTTCGAGTTTTCTAGAATTTTTTTGCAAAAACTGTGATAAAATGTCAATCAAAAATCTATTGGAATGCAATCTAGAGACCTTGAAATTGAACCATGAATTTTTTCATAACGATCAGATTCTATATGTGAGAATGGCAGTCGTTTAAAAATTTGTCTGGATATGAACCACCGCGATATGTCAAAGTTGATCGAAAAAGGAGGTGTGTCAACGAAGGGTTAAAAGAGCCAATATTCACCTGAAACGAGAATATATAACAAATAAGCTTGATTTATTATTTTCTTTGCTTTAAGATTATTTTATAATATGCTCACTTATAGTCTAAAATGGGACATCTATTTCACGACTATCCATTTCATAGTTGGGATGACTGCTCTGATTCGAGCATGGAATTACGAAAACGGGCGACACAATTAACAAATAATTTTAAAAATAATGAGCACTGTATTTGTAAAAAAAAACATTGCTATCAGTAAAGAAGATTCCAATGAATTGGTTCCAATGTAAAATTTGCGAAAAATGGGTCAATGAGTCATGCGGAATAAAGGGTGAATTCAATCCTTTTTGTTCCATGTAGCATTAATATTTTAAAAATTGTTCTAATTTTTGTCCTCATTTAGATTATTTCCATGACGTCTAGTCCTATTTATTTAAGACTACCTTAGTCGTGAAAGGGACGTTTTCGACAAGTTTGAAAATCAAAGATTTTGTTATTTTCTCTCATTATTAAAGAGTTTGCTATGTAGGTATTTTAATTTTATTGGCGGCAATAAACATACTTCCTATTAACGGAGTTGTTTTTTAAATACCTATCACGATATTATCAGAAATGGACACTAAATAAAATGGTCTCTTTTACAACACCTCTTCCCTTCCACCATTGGAATTTTGTCACTCCCACCACAAAACTATGAAAAATATTAAATAGAAATAGTCAAATTGTGGCTCTAGAAAATTACATGGTAATTATAAAACCTCCCCCCCCCCCTTCGGTGCCCTTTAAACTCCTTTATAATCTGATTTCGTAACGGTCGGATGGGCTTTTCTATAAATTACGAAGCAAGCCGCGGTCTGCAAACCCGCCGTAACACAGCGAATACCTAATTATTCATTTCAGAGTTTAATTACTCTATTGATCGTTCGACCGTGTTTGCTTTCAATTATACAATACCGCTTCGCAAAGCGTTCGCCGCGCATAGACCGAGTTCTATTGTTAAACTCGGCTCCACTTACGCGCTCCGAGTATCTGCATCAGAAAACATTTGTTTTACAACTATATCGCGATACGTCGATGTTCCTCCAGCAGCGTAATCGACGCTTCAACGTTCTCGTCGTGACCCGTTACATTTAATCCCAGCTTTTCCTGAATTTCCCAACGGCAGTATTATTCAGTGGAAAAAAAAAGTCGTCGATATTCAACAGTCGAATTTCACACTCGCGTTCGGCAAACTGCAGGGATATTTCGAAATATACGATGACAAACGATACTGTTCGCCCGATTAATATTTCACGTCAATCTGCCGCTAATAATTCCACTGTCCATCGTCGAGCACGTTGCACCGATGAAAACGCAACGGAGAAATTAAAATGCTAAAAGAAACTACTTTCAAGGGGTGAGAACTTTAAATTTCCAAGAAATTTTCTCCACTTCTCAGTTCACCAGGTTCTCGGGAAAGCGTTTAACCGAAAGGGGCTAAATTCTCTTCGCAGGCAATTATGCTTCGCTCCCTCCGTGCACGTTTCTTTCGCCGTCGACTGACAGCTGGCAAAGTGAATTTGATTCGCCGAAGATATCGCTTGTTTTCTTCCTTTTCCAGCACGAAACAGGGGAGCGTCGCGATGTTTCTCCCGTATCTGTCGAGCTACTTTCGAAGCGTGTATTTTGTTCTCCTTATTGCTCCGATGATGATTTAACGACGGGACGAATTTCGCCGCGAAGCTCGATCGTACGTTTGTAGGACGATCGGAAGTCGAGAGGAACAATGGGGGGTGGTTTCCGTTAAAATGCCACCAAGCGGCGCAATTACGGACATTTTTAAGGATCCTTGGGGGATAGTTACCGAACTTAACAGCGCTAGCTGCTCATCTATCTTAAAAGATCCTCGAAGCCGTACGCTGATTATTCGAGAAAAATTTCCATCGAAGTCGCGCTTCGAATCGCCCCGCAAGAATGCGCGCAATCAGCGTCCAGATTTTCCACGGTGACAAATTGAAGTCGCGTAAACTGCTCGTTATAAAACAACCCAGCTGCGCGGCAGAGGGGAGGAAACTGTGCCTTTTTTCCTTCGGACAGAGAAGTTTGGAATAAAGTTCGCTAGACTTGAAGCAACCAGCGCGTCCTACTGCACCCAACGGTGCCTTAAATTTATTTCTTGAGCCAGCATCTTTCACAACTTTCGCGGGAATAAATCTGCGCTGCTTGGGCAGTGGGGAATACGTACAGATTAGTGTTAGAGCGCATATAATAATGGTGTAGGTGTGGCGTGTCTGAAATAATGCGAAATATGGTTTTGTGGCTGAGAAAGCAGGAATTGAAAACTTTCAGATGTGCTCCTTTTTCTTGCTCAACTATGCCTGTTACAGACTTTCTATTTTAATTTGGTAAATACGTTTTAGTATTATGTGCTTCTGTGGACCTTTATTTTTCTTACAGTTCACAATTTAAACTTTCTATGACCACCACTGTACATTAGAATAAATATAAGTGGCCCAAAAATATACGAAAATCGAGTAACAACCGCTTTAGCACTTAACTAGAGATATTTGTTTGTTAAATTATTACCACAGACATATAGTCTCTCAAACTACTTGGCAAGTTTATTTATTAATAATTAAATCACTGTGTCATAGAAATAAATCAAACATAATTCTTTTATTTAACGATGTATACTTCTTTGTTAAGGTTTTTACAACATTTTATAAAAACAATATGTTTATCGTATGAAATATTAGAATCAGTGTCATATTATAATCTTTGTAACACTTTTAATAACCAACTGAACATTACTCTTCATTATCGTTATGGAAATATCATCTCACTTACTGTCAGTTGAAAGGACTCAAACGCTAGAGCTTCCAAAATTCACCAGTACGTTGTGATAGTAAAATAAATAATTCAGACTCGTCTGTAAGCCGAGTGGTCTGTAGTTAAGTGTTAAACGAACTACCAAGTTCTCCTTTTCCCTTCATTACATTCCTAACATAATCTTGCTTAAAAAATCCTGCTGCTCCTAAACTTTCCATCAATATTGTTCATTGCACAGTGTTTGCTCATTTGATTCACCCAGTTCCCTTCGTTTCCAAGCAACATCTCTCTGCTCTCTTTGGCTGACGAGAGATCGGCTCAATTAAGGGCCTTAAATCTCAAAGCAGATTAACCCGGTAACCGGTGTTGGCCGTTCTTTATGCGTCTCCCCGAAGGCACGGGAATTAATGGCACTCCGCGCGTATTGTATCGCGAGCCAGGCACACGCACGTGCCACGCGCCAGCGTGTAGAGGCTGGGGAGCGGGGCTGCCGCTCGAGTTTTTATTAAAATTTACATCGTACGGCGCGACGTAATAAGGAGACCGCGGGACCATTTATTAGCGGAAACCTAATAAACCCGTTATTAACTAACATCGGCGTTACCTTAATCAGAACGCAACGTTATGAGGGAAAATTTCGCTGCTTTTCCGACTCGCCCTCGCAGCGCCCTGTTTCTAGACAGGCTGGAGGTATCCCCTGCAAATTTCGAAATGAAACGCTACGGGAGATCGCGCGTATTTTTATACCCGTAGCCTGGATTTATCGCCACGCGATCCCTCGTGACACGCGAACGCAGAGACAGCTTCGGTCGCCGCAGTCGTTGACTTTGATCACTGGCGCTGTAGCGGTTAGGTCGATACACTGATTTCTTCGGGGAGAATGAGGTTCGAGAAGTGGGGAAAGGAGTCTGACAATGAGGGGGAGTTGAATTGTTGAGGTATTTGAATTGATGATATTAGTGATGTAAAGTGTTGCAGCTTTTTGAAGAGTTTATGAAAAACCGTCTTTTGAAACAGGCGGGTTTAGAATTCCAGCGTTCCAAGAAAAACGGTTAAAACAGTTTCCGAATTTTTACAAAAAAAAAATATAAAGATAATTGAAAGAGTAAGAAATATTTATTCTACTTATTTTAATATTTTTCAATTTATCTAATATTTATGGAATTACATGAATATAACAAAATAAAATATAAGTTCTCTATCTATACAAAACCAAATGAATAAAACAAAGTTTTATTTATTGATCCTTTTTCAATCTCTTACAAATTGAGTTACGAAATAAAATGGATAAATAGCCAAATTGTCAGGGGTTAATTCCACCCCCTTAGATTGATTGTGGGCATCATTAAAAAATTGCGTTATATTCCGGAGGAAATCCCCTACATATTCACAAAGTTTCATAATTTTTGGATTTTCTTAGGGATAAGAGCCGCTATTTTCTTTATTTTGGTTTTGCGTTTCTACATTTATGTGCTTTTCGCTTCTACATTATTTACATATCACTTAGGTATATATCATTTTTTCTCTAATTTGCGCTTCATTGCTCAGTGTATATATTATTGTATTTATCAAAGGGCCCCCGTTTAACTAAATAAATAAATAAATAAAAAACTGAAATCACAAGATTACAACATTGTAAATGAATTTCAATGTGCACAGTCACAATATCCCCTTCAAAAACTTTGAATAATGTTCTGGTAGATGGTGCCACCTGGTCAGTTATCACCTACACGATGATAAAATAGTGTACTTTGTTAAAAATAGACATCGCCCATGGGTAACTTCATTGTGTAAAATCCTATGAATGGATGATTGATTTCTTGTTAAGCCAAACTGCTTTATGCTTCAAACCGCGCACAATGAACCAGGACAGACCTCTTGCAATAAAAGCGATTCGAAACAGAAGTACAATTGAACCGATCGAAAATTCGCACAAAAGCCCAATCGTACGTCAATCACTGCTCCCCAATTAACACGTGAAACAAACTCTCCCCGCCGCACCACCGAATCTAACAGACCCCTAATTCCGTCTTTCCATATTTTACCAACACGCACAGTAATTTATATCAACTACAGACACAATACCTTCCAGCACACGTAACGAATTTATCAACCCGAACAAGACACAAAATTTATCTCCCAAAAGCCGAAATAATTGAAATCAATGTACAGCACGGTAACAGTTACGTTTCGGTAAGTCACGTACAGCAACCGTGTAATTAACAGGCCACATATATAAATAAGAATTTATAGGCCTGTCACATACCACGCGTGCACCGTAACGTGACTAACTCGCGCTGGGGCCATTGTCGAAAAGAAGCAGCCGAGGAAATTTCAAACTAACCGGGGGAGAGTTTCATCAGCGGAGTACGGCTCCAAAATTAAACGTCATTTGGCCCTCTACGTCGCGTCGCGCGAAATATTTCAATATACCCTCCCCGCGCCGCTCCTCCGCCGTAAGATCGAAACGTACGTCGGTGTCCCGTTTTCCGTCCGATATCGTAATTTCGGCGATTTAAATGCATGTGCATGCGACTCGATAGACATGACCGATATCTCGACCCGCGTCTCTACGCATTACGTGCGTGGCATCGAGCGGTGCCAGGATCAACGTGAGATATCGTAATGAATTGTATCGATTCGCCGGCGTTGCGCCCCGCCCGTCTCTGAATATTTATGCTTTCATTACTGCAAAACACAGGGCACGGTCAGCGCGTGCTCGTAACGGGTTGCCGGCGTCGACGTTAGCGAGCTGGAAGATCGCGTTGTCTAACGATGGAGATCAATTTGGCTGCAATTAGGATCGGTGCTCTGTTTACGTGGTTGAAATTCTCCGCGATGCGTCACTCTCTGAAGTTATCATTGAGTTATTAGGGTGGATTTACAGGGCGCCATTTTTTTTCTGGGGTTGTAAGTGGTGTTTTAGATATATTCACGTTTTGTACTTTTCTGCTCTTCATAATTAAAGTGTCCTATTTAGTATACTTTGTGCCGTCCTGGTTTTTCGTCAATCAATTTAAAAAATGTAATTATTTAGTAAAAGTATAATATAATTTTTTGTAATAGGTGTATTGATAGATACCTCCAATTAAAAATGAGATGAATCCTTGTGCGAAAGTAAGACGAAAATTATGCAATTAATTTCTAAGAGACAATTGATTTTGAACGTGGAAGTGATTCTTACAATTAGTCAAGCCTGTTCGATGGATTTTCATAGCGGATTTGTGCATTCCTTAACACCACTGCTGGAGCAACAACTAAATAAAGAGCATAGTGACCTCTGAGTGAAAAGTGTACAAACTTCTAACTTTTCAAAAAGTTGTATCTATCTAAATTTCCAGTCTTTCAAATTGGCATCTCCCAAGAATTTCTCCTCTTTATCATCTTCCCACAGAAACACTATTAAGCAAACAAAGCTTCAATCTTCAATATTAACTCTTTGTTCAATCTTCAATATTAACTCCCTTGCATTCTCATTTATCAAACATTATCCCGCAACTTCCCTCCGTTTCGAAATGAAATTTCTCAAGAACTCCCCTTCTTTATCATCTTTCCACAGAAATGCCATTAAAAAAACCAAGCTCGAATTTCCAATATTACCTCCTCTGCTTACATATTTATCAAAATTTTCCCTCTCAATTCCTCGCCGTTTCTAAAGGACATTTCTCAAAAAATCCACAGAAATACCATTAAAAAAACAAAGTTTCAATATTAACTCCTTGGCATCCTCATTTATCAAAAATTTCCCTCTCAATTCCTCACCGTTTCTAAACGACATTTCTAAAAAATTCTCCCTCTTTAACACCTTTCTACAGAGATACCATTAAAAAAACAAAGCTTCAATCTTCAATATTAACTCCTTTGCATCCTCATTTATCAAACACTTCTCCACAACTCCGCCCCGTTTCCAAATGAAATTTCTCAAGAATTCTCCTCTTTATCACCCTTCCACAGAAATGCCGTTAAAAAAACAAAGCTTGAATTTTCAATATTACCTCCGCTGCTTCCACATTTATCAAACATTTCCCTTAAAATCCCCTCCACTTTCGCCAGGATCCTTCACACACCACCACTTCCTCCACACTTCAAACCGCGAAATAACAATGTATTTTTCATGCAAATCCACAATTTCAAAAGTCACTCAACCCTGCCTACCGCTCCACCATCGCTTCGCATCTAATTACCACAGTGCGCAGCCAAATTCCCGCCAAGCGAGTGAAGGCGAATCGTTTAGCAGGTCCCTCGCAAATTCCTGCACTCTGTAAATTTTTCTTAACGCCCTAGGAGCTCGGTCGTTACCGAAGCGCGACGTCCTCAACGCTTAGAATCCGCCCGAAATTCAAATATTAGCGGAGCAGCAACACCCCGAGGGGGGCTTGGCTTTCTTCGTTACAAGCGGAGGAAACGCGTTATACACACGTACGCCGTTTCCCAGCTGTACGGAGCCTTGTCCACCGGAAGTTCGGTCTACTAAAGTTATACAGAGGCCAGCACGGCTGGCCGTATTTCAAAACTTGCCACTTAGCTCGACTGCTGGCTGAAACAATCCGTACAACGACCAGACCCCCACCCCCTCGTCGTTCGAGCAGGGAAAAGTGTGCCGTTTGAATACACAAAGGCCCATTAGAGTATTTTACGCGCGACCTAGAATGGTGCACGGGCGATACGTGACCTAGAAAATCCACGGAGCTTTTTTCCTAAGGCGCCTTAAGGATCGCGGGGGGTGGATTCGTTAGCGGGCACCCCTCGAAAACGCGAGGAACGCTGAAAGCCCGAATTCAATTTTCCAGGTGGACCTTTTCAATCGGTCAACCTTTAGGATCTCGCGAGTTATGGTTACTTTTGAGCTTAGAGGTCTCTGCTTTACAGCTTCCTTTTGGAGGGTTGAAATTCTGTGGTTTATAATCGTCGACGAGAATGTGTTAATTGATTGAAGATTGGTTTTAGGATTCTTGTTTTTATTCTTCATTGGGTGGTACCTATTCGTTCTTTTTTCGTGTTCTTGGAAGAGATTTGTGACTGTTAATGGAAATTATTTTTAACAGATTATTCATAATTTGTTATATTATATTTAGTGTAATAGATTCTTACAATTAATATATTTATTATTGTCCAAGAAAATATAATTGTATTACTCATAATTAGCCTCTTTTCGTAAAATGTAGCAACTTGCCCCAACTCTGAAATGTTTTTCTCCAAAATCATGGTTTTCGTTTAATTACATGTGATAGCGGTCATCGGTAGAGGAAAGGGCGTGCTTTAACTGAGAGTCCTTGATAGTATTGAATATGAAATGCAAAAAAATATAAATAATAAAAACGAAAAATGTCGTAACTACCCTCGGTCTCCTCTACCATATTCGCGAAGAATAAAAGAGCTCGATATTCGAGGACTGGAATATAGTGGCAAAGAAAATAAGGTATTATTTATCTACCATAGATACCTACTCTCGATATATTTCCAAGCTTACATAAATTTCTTCAAGTTTCAAGTTCCAAGTCTTCCCGCATGAGATGTCACCAAAAAATAAACTCAACAGAAGGCTTACCTATTATAATAATCTCAATTCTTTTAAACAACATGAAAACTTCTGAATACCAGATTTAAAATCAAATATATATAGTGTTTTTTATTAGAATCCTCACTATTTAAATTTAATTCAAGCAATAAATTAAAATAATAAATATTTCTAAATCCTGAGACCTAAGTGACCTTTCTTTTGAAATTCTTAATACACCTTTCCATCAAGTTCGTACATTTCCCAATTTTCATTTAATTTGAACACATGACGAATGTTGAATCTCGACAAAATAAAAAAATCTCCACGTTTCTCGTTTCTCCGCCTACACTCCGTATGCTAAATACTAAATATTAGGCGATACTATTTACACGTCATGAGCAGAGAAGTAGTCGGAACAAAGAGCAGGTAATAAAGAGCGACACAGAGCCACGAGATCGAAGGGAACGGGCAGAATACCGCTACAATAGGGGCGCATTCGAATACAGGAACAATAGCCGAATCCTGACGGGGATCAATTTCCTTCCTGCCCGTCGAAATTACAACGTGGATCTACATTTATTTAGTTCCATGACAGGATGTCCCCGAACAAACAATAATCTCGTAATTATACGAGAATTCAACCTACACTGATCGACTGTATCGCGTCTCTTTCGCCTTTGTGATCACAAAAAGAAGCATTTTCACGACCAATTTACGAGTTTTTCGCTTTCCCGCACAAAGCTTCTGTACGCCAACAACTGCGAATGAAGCTTTCGGTCATTTTGCCTTTCCATTTTGATCGCGATGCTCGCTTTTCCCTCGAGATATAATAATCTCTGTAACTGCAGGCTACAAACGGGGTCGTTTATGCGTTATAAATTTACAAAGAGTTTAAAAATCTGAGAAAATGTGGATTTGTACTTCCACCCTCCCTCTACAAATTAGAATAGTCGTACAGACATTGTTTTATTCCAATTTGGTAGTAATAATTATTCAAAAAAATTGTAAAAGTAACCCCCATGGATTTATTAAGAATCAATTCAGTTCTTTTTAACACTGCCTACCAGTTTGTACCAAGTTAGCTATTGGCACAGCTCTGCTATTGAACCGCCATCAACAAGCAATACCACCGCAGAAACGTTATCAATTCCGATCGGATTTCATCTATCGTTCCCGCGATTTCGATTCCCGAATAATAATTAAAATAAAACAAATCTCTCGGCGCGATATTAATTCGCCGACAGAATTCGGCACACCTGTAATCGGTCCGGCTTCTATCGTTCTTCGAGCAGCTCTTTCACGTGTGTGCCGTCGAGCACAAACATATCTGATTTATCTGAAAATCGAAACGGGGAATGGAGCCGGACAAGAGAATTCGACGAACGGGGACGTGAAATCGCGCGTCCGCCGAATAAATGGCGACCCTCGCTAACGATTATTGTTCTGCGCGATCCAATTAGAATTCCAATTTTCGCGATGTTTGCGGTTAAACACGAAGGACCTGGGATGGAGGCGCTCGTGAGAACGCCTCGGGCTATCAACTGCGTCGTTCAGAAATTCTGCCGTTGGAAAACTGGCGAAAAATTAATAGCGAACGCCAACAATTAGGGGCGTTCGAAGATGCTTGCCGTTTACTAGTATGGGATTCATTGCAGAGCTAGGTTTGTCGATGATGAATGAAAGGGTATTGATTTAAGGGGAGGTTCCGGTCTAAAAATCGATTTTTTATTTCAGTTTTTGAATGTTCAACCTTTTAGGAATAAAAGCATTTTTTTAAATTCGTAAAATTCCCGAGGTTATAGGCATTTGAGTAGCGACAAATGCATAAGTAACACCCGGCCACTCGCCAGTCGCGTAAAACTTTAAATATGTTTTCTCGAACAGTGTTTCCAAAATCGGTGGAACCTGTATCTGCAAAAGTTAGTGTCCGATTCGACTGAAACTTTTTTATTTTTAAGAATATACTTCTGGCTCGTAGGCAGACTAGTAAAATCTAAAAAAAAATGGAAATTTTTAATCTTTTAAGTCGTTTAAAGGACGAAAAATGTAGGGGAAAAGTGATTTCAAACTTCAAGTATCGATATTTTCTCAAATATGTAAATTCACACGAAGTCACTGCCCATCGAATATTGAGGGATAGTAGTTATTTTTAACACAATGGTATAACTTTCGGTGTAACACCAGGGATTTTAGGGAATAGGCAACCGCACCTGCGACACAAATTTTTTACATCTGCCCTTTCGACCACGATAGACTTCAACCTCTTTCAGTGTTCCCTGCGGCTCTAATAAATTTAATGAAAGGTAAATTGCTTTACTTAAACGGGGCATAAGTATTGCAAAAAGCAATACGCCTATTTGTTCGCCCCTTTGCAAAAACGAGGAGACGAACAAAAGCGTGGAGGATTCTGCCGAAGGGAAGTGTCAAACAGAGTTTACATGTTGTCCTTTGTCTCTTAGTTTAAATTTACTTTTCTTGCCTGTTCGCTCTCAGCTTATGTTCACAGTCCGGCGTAAAGCGACAGAAGTGTCATTCCGCCTTGGAAGTCGGACGCGAGATGTGCTCGCCCAAGACTGTCTTAACAGCGAGAGCTCGACTATTCCTGCGTTTCGCGAACACTATTCACTGTGCGCTGCTGGATTGTGCAATTAACTGGGATTCAATCGTCCGCCTTGACGCCTCTGGTGAATTAAACTAACAAAACAATGACGGTTCAATTTCACAAAAAGGAAAAAGTATTACTTCCTGCTTGAAACGAGAAGAATTTCAGCTCACTTTTAATTCCACGTCGACGTTGATGATTAATAATTTTTTAGTGTAAATTCGTTTTTTATTATTTCTGTCTTTAGTATTTCTGAATAATGAAGAGAGAAAGATTTTTTTATGAAGAGATGTGCTGCTGGAGATTCATTTCCGCCTCTCATTTTGATTTTATTTCAGATATGGAACGAGCGGAACAACGACACGACCACCCTAAATCGCGTTGAGTAATTCCAACAGGCTTTAGCTAAAAGGGAAAAAAATTAAATCTCTCGCGTTCAGCGCTTCTATTAATTTCCAGAGCTTCATTTATTCGGCTTCCGGAAGCACGTCTTTTCATATCTCCGCGGGAGCATCTAGGATGGAATCCGAAACGAAGTCAAAAAACTAATTAAGCAAGAAGATACGAGATAACTTGCAGCCGGTTTCAGAGATGGAAATTTACCAGGACCACCGCCAGAAGGTACGGAGACCGAGATTGTTTCACTCAATGGAAACTTGTTGTCCACTTTGAGGTATGTTTTAATAAAAAAAACTACCGAGCACCTCGACAAAAAATCCGCGATAAAATTAAATGCCTTCCGATTGATAACTATTCGGACAATCTCTCGCGTTATTATTCGCAAATCGCTTGTTCCAAGGAATCACGCAACTTCCCGTAGGCTTCGACTAATTCGTATTAATGAACAAACTTTGCTCGTCGCGGAGTTTATGAAACGCTGCAACTTTCAAATTTAATTACACCAGCGAAACGTTTATTACACTGTTATTGAAATCTCTGGAATTTAAAACTCAAAGTTGGGAATTACCAATCGAATTCTGTGTGGTTATCGATGGAAAATTCCCTTCAAATTATCATTAAAGGAAAAAAAGGATTCGTGGACACGTGTATCTGAGCGAAATTCCAGGATGCACAAAACATTCCAGAATATGTCTAAACTTCACTATATCGAGCGGAATGAAAAGAGAAGAAAGGGAGCTGAAAAGTTTTAAAGAACGATAAAATTAATCGCGGCTCGTTCGTCAATCGGAAACCCCCTGAAATTCCTAATCAACGCAGGTCGACGGTCAGTAATTAACGCAGCATCGAAATTACTAACTTACTGGCGCAACTTCCCCCGATATCAAAGCCACCCCAATGTGCGACGATGCCCGAAAACCGGAAGGGGGCTGCCGCTACCTCGTTAGCTTAATGATCGTACAGACTTCCGTGGGAACGTGTGACTTAGCACGAAGGAAGCTTAGCCTCGTTTCGCCGCCGAGAGTATCGATGAACGATAACGAAACGCTGATTAACTGGCTACTCCTTCAATTTCATTGCCATCGGCGATAACAGGGAAACAAAACGGAGAGAGGTATTTTGTATCGAGAAACGGAGGGAAGCCTTCTCGATCATTTCGCGCTAAATGCAAAGCGATGACTTAAAACTACGGCTGGGACTATTCGAATAATTTAATATTCGAATATTTTACAAGTATTCGAATGCTACGAATAAACTTCGAATATTTCAGTATTCGAATGTTATTATTCGAATAGTATGGTGTGAAGTGGGTGAAAATTAACTTACAAGATTTCAGCCTGACAAATGAACCTAAAGAACTTGATTTATAATTCACACCATACTATTCGAATACATCAGTATTGTTCGAATACTTTAATATTCGAATACATCAGTATTGTTCGAATACTTTAATATTCGAATACATCAGTATTGTTCGAATACTTTAATATTCGAATAGTATTCGAATACATTAATATTCGAATACTTGGATATTCGAATACTTGGATATTCGAATACTTGGATATTCGAATACTTGGATATTCGAATACTTGGATATTCGAATACTTGGATATTCGAATACTTGGATATTCGAATACTTGGATATTCGAATACTTGGATATTCGAATACTTGGATATTCGAATACTTGGATATTCGAATAGTATTCGAATACTTGGATATTCGAATTATATTCGCCAAATAATTGAGCAACTGAAGTATTCGAATATTCAAATACCAAAAAATTCGACAAATAGTCCCAGCCCTACTTAAAACTGATCGATTTGTCAGATGAATCAAATCGCTAGTTTCTTAAAAAAATCCCCAATTTTGCTATGTTTTGAGCAGAAAGAATATGATTCCCCCCTTAATGGAAAATGAGAAAATTTGTTGGATAGTAATCGTGAGGAGTTTAGTGATATATTAAAGTGGAGGAACTCACCTCGACGACGTAATGGAGACCGGAGAGCGTCATCCTGGCCACAGAATCTTTCCGCCTCACCGGTTGCTGCCATCTTCTCAATGTAACACCCTGAGGAAACGATTTTTATTAGATTCAGGCGAAACATTTCCCTCCTACATTTTCATTTACAAGATCCTCTTGTGGAGGTAATAGCGCAATCATTGCAGCTCCGTGAGTTAACAAACTGATTTTCTGCTTCCAAGTACGCAAGGTTACTTTACAAGATTGTATTTGACATTGCCGAAGATCGCGAAGTTTGTACGTTTTCCAATACAATTTTGCAGTATTCGCCATCCAATTCTGTGCCGCGATATAGTTACTTTGTGGCACAATTCCTCGCAGAATCCTGGGCGAAACTTGCAGAAATTGTATGTCGCAAAAAGTAAGCAAAAGCACCTACACTTCACTCTCAATTACGAAACTTTGCGAAAGGCGTCGCGTTTCTGTTCTAAAGAAGTTTTAATGGAAATCATTTCGTGTACCGATAACTCGGTGTTCGAGCTGGACCCGTGAGCCCGAGGCGGATTAAGGACCAGGGTGACATTGTTTCAAGCAGTCCTGAATATACGGAGATCATTTCAGACCTGAAGAGTTTCGATTAAAAGAACGAACAGCGAAAATTTGCATTCGAAATTTCAGAATGTGGTATAAATAATTTTCATCAATTTTATGATTAATCGAATGGTAATTTCTACGCTTTAAATCGTACAAATACGAATTTCCAATTTGCAAATTAAAGTATTTCTTCTTTTTACTATGTGCAAGTAAATTTTAATTAATAAGTACGAAAAATAAAATTCTGCTACTGCGTTACTAATATTCCAAAGAATTTTGAGTAATGTTAAAAGAATACTATAAATTCCACAGAAAATTGTTGTTTGTGAGGTAACAAAATTCGATTCAGTTAAAAATATTTTAAAGTTTAAATTCAACGATCGTGCTTTGGAAATGTTATTCCCAACTTGATGCCTTCGAATCTACCAGAGCACATTGAAGTAAACGAATGAAGGTTGATTATCTCTGACACAAGGTACAACGAGTATTACAGTTTTTTATCCGCCGGGAAGGAAATTGTCTAGAAAAAGTAATTACCAATGTCTGAGATGGAGGTTCCAGGGGGAAACGCTTTCTGAAACTTGTCAAACGTTGGCTGGCCAAATACGAAAGGTTAATAACCAGCGAACTTACCTCTGGCACATCCGTGGTATCTGGCACGTCCCTTGTAATATCAGGATCCGGTGGTCTATGTTCCGGAACAAGGGCACCGTATTTCCTCGATGCCATTCTCCGTCTTCGATCCAGCCATCTTTGTCTCTCCACCGTCTCAGACTCCTCGTCCACGCCGAAGAATTGCGCAGTTTCGCGTTTGATGTAGCTGAAACAGAAAATAAAGCACCAGCTCGTGTTATTCGCTCGACAGATTCTCTCCGCGGGCACATCCCCGCCGCGTTATATCATCGAGAAATTGGTGAAAGGAAAATTGGTCGCCAAGTCGTTCAACGATAGAAGGATGATTAGGAATTTATATCGTCCCATTGCACTTCAACTGCCAGCTATTGTTACTCTTCTTTTTCAGCGAAACAGAAGAAGCTATTAATACTGTGTTTTAATGAAATAGTGTAGAATTTCCTGAGGTGCTCGTATATTTTTTGGAATCTCGTGATTCATTAATTATTAGATATTATGCAGTGTCCTTGAAAATGTTCGAAGCTCAAGGGTGCTTCTGCACCTCAAGCAGAAGGTGAAAATTGTTTGTGTTATACTTGATACAAATTTCATGTCAGAAACAGGTACTTGAATAAAATATGGCTTATTAAGAAGTTTGAAGTATCTCATGAAGCATTCATTTCGTGAATATTTTTCCCTCATACTTTTCAACGCAGAATAACGAAATAACGAAAACAGGCTGCCATCCGTCCGGGTTTTCCCGGATTTGTCCTCTTTTTTTAAGGCGACCGGGGGAATTTTGTATAGTGATCCGGGGTTTTCGATGCTGCTCGCTCAAAAAATCGTAAATATTTTATCTTTATTTCTTGATTGCGGTTACAGTCTATAATTTACAGAAATTTTTGTTTTGGGATATCGTACCTAATATGAGGCAGGGAGAGCGACAACGGAACAACCCACATTAAATTTTTTTTCCCTATTTTATAATTTATATGATTAGAAAATTATATTGAAATGCGCTATTGCTACTAACTCAATTTCGAAAAAATATGGGTTAGTCCGTTATTGCTCTCACTGTCTCATATAAGAAATAATTAAAAGTGTTTGGGTTTCAAGTGGAAATGTCCGGGGTTTTAATGCTCTCTGTCCTAGATTAATGATTTTACGGTTGGCAGCCCTAATTATATCTGACTAATACAGATGAATGTGGCCATTTCCACACAAAAAAACACTAAATTTTTTTTTTATAAAATCAGAATCTAAATTTCGGAAGAAGCAGAGTAGTAAAGCTAGTGGAAAGATAATCTTGTCAAACTATTCAACCTTTTCCTCCATCATTTTTACTACAACTCATCAGATACATCTAACATTCTCAATAACAATTCCCAACTATTATTCCAGAATAATTATAATCCTTGATACTAATATTAGAAATTGTGTTCAGAGAATTTTATTACATTTCGAATTTGAACTTGGAAACCTACACCCAAGCTTACAGATACAATGTATCTCCATACCATCTCCCGATTTACGTAAAATCATAAAACATTCTAATCTTGGGATGTCCTACACTGTTCAATAGAACCAGAGACGGGCAAAATGTTTATTTAAACAAAATTTCGAATAACGAATAAAAGTTAGAAATATTATTTGTCATGTGTCAAAGTTAATTTTTTTATTCAGCGTCGAATAATATTTTCAACTGTAACTTTAACTTCATTTGACGTCGAATGGATCCCACGTTATTTAAATAATTTTTTATCTACTTAAATCCAAACTCTGGATAGAACCAACAAATATTAAACTGCGAAAACTGAATTATCCTAGGAATTAACGAACTTACTTCCTGATAGCCTCCGTGCGGCTCATGTTCCTCCTCAACCTGGGCCTCTGGGACCCAGGTGTGCTGGCAGTGCTGGTCACCTGCACAACTGGCCGTGGAGCAGTGGGTGCTGACATGCTTCTGGTGATGTTGGGCCCCGTTCCTGTCCCAGCAACGATGCCAGACGTGACCATTGGCATCGTTGCTGTGGTCGTGATGGGCGTGGTCGTTGCTGGGTCCGTTGCAGCTGGACCCGCGGTGCCCACTGGATACAAGCCGATGCTTTGGCCATTTTCTCCGTCGGGACCACTCGAGGAAACCGTCGACGTACCGGTTGTACCCGATCCTGGCGATGGTTGCCTGGAAAATTTCGCACAATTGTTAGTTCAAGAAGCAACATAGAACGATTGAGTTGTTGTGCAATTCACTGGGTTATGTTAACACTTTGACTGTCATACAGTGGAAAATGGAAAATGTTATATGAAGTGACGAAGGTGCGGAGCTCTCGTTTCTTATGGATAGTTTGCTCCGGAGGGAAGCATAATTTTGTTCTTAGGTGTTGCCCAAAGTTGTTTTGAATTTTTATAATAACACTCAATGTTTACACACTTTCAAGGGGTAAGTATGTGGTGAAGGTAGGTGAATAAATAAATACGTATTTATCAATGGAGTACATTCACTATTTGGTGATGAACTGAAGGATCCCACTGATGCTTTTATTAAAAGTGTTCTGACAGTCAAAGTATCAAGATATCGGGGTGATGAAAAAAAAAGTAATTCTAAGAGTGAGTACAGAGTTAAAGAGTTTACTGAATCTGTACAATATTTCATGACGTCCTAGGTCTGGTTACCCCAAGTCGTTTAAATTTTCTCGCGATTATAACATCTCAAGCATCTCGTCTTTTTAAAATTAAATTCACCCTCAGAATATTTATACAATCATTCGTTAAAAATATACGGTTATTTATAGCAAATTAAGTAGTAACGCTGACTTAAAAACAAATGCTTTCAGCTTCACTCAACATCTTCCAAGGCTAAACGAAATCCGTCATCACCATATATAATCCACACATACATCTCACAAAGCATCCTCCTATTCCCATTACCCCCTCGAATCCCGAACACAGAACTTTCTTCCACCCCTCAATTGATCTCTCCCCCCCCCCTCCCAAAATCTGTTCTCCTATTTCACCAAGCGAAACCACCACGTAATCCCACAAGTAGCGGCCACAGTAGAACCAGACATCACCAGCCAGACCAGCAAGATCCAGAACGTTGCGAGAACCGTTTTAGCGACGGATCGGCGAGGTGGCGGTGCCGAATTTTAACGCAACGGGGCGGCCTCCGTCGTCCTTATCTCGGTTCTTTCAGCAAGGATCGCGCGGGGGGTGATTAAAAGTGCCGGGCGGCACGGGGTCACGTACCCCCGAAGTGCAAGAGGCGAAGTGCTAAAGAGGCTCTTTCTACGCGGTCAGATCGGAAATCGCGACGGCCGCTGGTACGTTCTCGCGGCTGAATGTGCCTCGGTTATGAGCAGGGCGACGGTAATCCCGGCACGGCAAAGAAGAACTCTAAGCCCTGTCCACCGGGCGAAAGCTCGGCGGCAGTGGCCGAAAGTGGCGACCCACAGCCTGCGCCGTGTGTACAGGATCCCTATGGAGCGCGGCGAACTTTTCAATTTTATCTGCCTCTCATCTATTCATGACTCGCGGGTTTCGTGTCCCAGCATTCTTTTACGGGATTCCCCTGGAACAGAGCGGGGGCGCACGATTCCGCAAGAGCCTCGGCAACAATCGGGCACGCTGGTTACGGAAGTCCAATAACTGTAATTCTGGCCAGAAGCTGGGGGCAGGGAGAGGAAGATCCGTTTGAAAGAAAAGGGTGACTGGCAGAGTGGGGCACGATTTCATTCGGATGATGAATAATGTATGAACTTTTATTCCCTGCGAATGGATTAGAATTTGTTTGAATGGCATGGGACGGGGAATTATTGTGTTTTTCTTTGGATATTCTTTGTGTTGCCTCGTTATTAGGCAGTCGCACTTGCTTCGAACGCGGAAAAATCTTCTAATACCTTAACTCAACTACCGTGAAGGACCCAGTTCCTGATCACTTAAGATGCAAAGGGAGCAGTTTCTGATCAACCTAAAACATTTTACTATGAGCTATCAAATGTTTGCGTATAAATTTAAAAGTACTCCATAATTATTTAATAATTTTTTTGAAATAAATTTGTATCGTGATAAAATTATTATTTAGTATTTATATATTAAACTGATCAGGAATTGGGTACTGATCAGGAACTGGGTCCTTGACGGTATTCATTTTCCTTTGTAATTTTTTTCATGGTATCTTTAAGGTCTCGAAACGTTGCACTATCCGTTTAAAAATTCGTTAAGTTTGTATAAAAACGGTCTGATCGTAGTTTCACACGATCAAGTCGCTTTGATCACCACGAACGTGTAATTAAGTAAAGTTATTCTCCTTTGATTTCGCTCGTTAACACGTCCAATATTTGTTTCGAATTTATAGGGATTTCTGTGTGACTTCTGTCTTACCCGCGTGTATTTAACGCCTCATGCATGCTGTTTAAACTCACGGTTAACAAACACCGAAGACCTCGCAACGCAATTAGGTAGTTAGGCGCTGTAACCGTGCACACCGACTCGAAAGTTGCTGAATACACTTGCAAGTATCTTTTTAGACTTTCGTTTCACAGATAAGCTCATTGAACGATGTAAGAACATATTCCATTGTAACATTCGCAAAAGTGAAATAGTGGAGTCGTTTAGGGACACGTGATATCCATCAATTTAGCAATTAATGTTCATTTCTTTTTGGTTGAAGAGTAATATTCGATTTCATTAAACGATGTTCAACTCTAAGCACCTATGACATCAACCATGGATATAAGGAATGGAGTTCCCCTTGCTAGAATGAGACGACCGATGAGAAACCTTCCAAGTGGATACTTTGACATAATAATATTAGAGACATGAGGTCAGAAATAAAAGGAGATATTAGAAATATTAGACAGCATTTTAGAGTATTCTAATGCTAGTAATACTTGTGCTTTCGTGTTGAAGGATTTAAATTTTACCACACATAAATTTCATTGTGAATGATTTTTGTAATTACCATTTATGATTTTACTGTTAGTAATTTTCCATAAGAAATTCGTGTTAAGTATACATGTGTTTCGATTGATATTACATTGTGAAAATTCAGACGAAAGGCATTGTCTTCATCAAAGATTCCCTGTGCTTGCAAAATACTTAACTGTCTATTAGAAGAATTTAACGAATATGCATATTTTTCGCGACTGTTTCATTTAAAAATCGTGATGGTTAAGCACCAAGTCAAGGATCACAGATTGCACGAAATTGGCCCTCTAACGTGCAGCACGAAGATGCAGCAGTGGTTGAGGCTCAAGATAAAGTGCTGGAAAGCATGGCAAGCAAAAAGACGAAGAAACGAGTCGAGGACCAGCACCTGCTGCCTCGGGAACACAGAGAAATGGCCTCTGGTCTTAATATACGGTCCTTGCTTAAATATTCGACCTGTTTCGGTGAACAAGCATCCTGTTGACAAATTGAACAACACGAATCACTGCACTGCGTAACCTTCTGGCCTACAACATTTATCTTCCACGATTGTGAAAAGAATAATTCGAGTAAAACTTAATTAACATGCTCTTTAAAAAAATTTATCACGCTCACTAACAGAAATGATAGTGTATAAATTAAATACTGGATTAGAACTTCAGAAAATTCACTTTACACAATTCTTCTTCATTTCTACAGTTCTCCAAAGATACTTCATCAATTTCTAAATATTTGAAATTCTGCAAGCAGGGTCTCAAAAAATTCCATAATAATAAAATCACTACAGAAAGATATTAATATCATATTATAAAATGTAAAAGAAAACATAGTACGTACCACATCAAAAACTAACATCCTCCATTTATAAAAAATACAGAGTATTAATTATCTCTCAACCAATCCTCTAATAATAAAATCCAAGTTTCGTTATCAACCTATGGATAAATTTTATCAATTTTTTTAATTTGATTCTAATCTTCTTTATTACTAAAAAAAAAGAAACCTGAGTATTTATAGCTAGTATACTAAAGTCAACCGGAAATGAACAGAAATTTGAGTTAAGGAACACTGAGCCCCAAAAATATGCGATGAGATTTCTGGTCGCGTGAAAGATGGATCGCGGAGGAAAAAGAATGGAGCAACGCGGGATACAGAGGCATAATTGTGTCTCGTGACAATAAAACTCTAATATCCGCTGGTGGGAACGAGGTGCACGCGATGCAACGTTCTGTTTTCCGAACGGGAATGTAGGACACACGAATAGGGAGCAGCGGGCGGAAGGAAATTGGCGGTCGGTCGGCGAGTTTCCCGGCAAATTCTCTTTTCAGTCACTGGAAAACGCGCTGCTGTCCTCCGACGCGCACAATTTTTTCCCCATCGGTCCTGGTAATTTTCCCTTTAACGAAAGCGGGATCGGTGTCGCGGATTTTCAGCCAGGGACGCGCTAAACAATTTAAGGCTGGTCTGATTGACAACGAAATAGCAGAATCCAGTCACGATTTAAAACGGGAACTAATCTTCGCACAGAAGAAAAATTTTTCCATATTCCTGTCATTCACCCTCCTAATTTTGCTGTATTGTAGAAATGAAAATTTAAAAGTTACTTTAAAATAAAAATCTCGCTTTTGCTATATATATAGTCAAAATTCTGCTGAGCAGTTGCATTGAGTTCGAGAACTTATTAGGAATACTAAAATAATTAGCTGAGTTGGTAAGAATCTTATGGAATATTGAATGTTTTCGTAAAAGTTTATAAGTACTAACTATTCCCAGTTCACTGAAGACTTAAAAAATAATTTAGATCCTCCAACGATCCATGAAGAATAATTCGAAACTTACATCGAGTCTATCACTAATAAATTTTCGTGTACCAATTTTTTCCAAATTTTTTTGTTTCTTCCTCCCTCAAGAGTGTCACCTGACTCTCGCTCTTCAACCATTCCCTCCATCGCCACCCCTTCATCCCCTTCAACCGTCCCTCCATTTTTCCATATATTAATACGCGAAGTACACAGCGCAGCGCTGCCAGACATATTTCAATTTCACTCCTTTTTCGCGTTTTTCCGCGGCGGAAAAATCGCGCGCCCCTCGACAGACTCCACTTGCACTTCGACGCTGCATTATTTGCGCTCGAGCGGAATTACAAACTACCCCGTCGCGCTGGCGCGTCCGTGTCTCGATAAATTCTCCATTTTTAATGTTTGATCGTTGATTAATCGGACGGAGGGGCAGGAATTTATAGCGGGACGGGGCGGGACCCTAGCCAGCGATATATTACGGCTTCTTCGCCGGCGAATATTTTCGCGTATCGATCGCGAAACCGTTCGACCGATATTCCCGCGCTCAGACTTAATAAACACGACGTTCGAAAAAGGTAAAACGCAAGGTTTTCTTCGCTGCAACGGCGAGTTTAGAGGGAACAATGGGAGGAACAACGAGGGATGGGGCGTCGTTTGCGTTTCACCAAAATTGCAAGGCTGCGCGGATTAAAACAGCCTCTTTCGTCTTCATTCCTGTCAATTACGCTACACGGGCTGTTTAATTTTTAAAAGGGCGTTCCGTGCAGACCACTGGATACTTGTAGCATAAATTGTTTCCAGCGGAGAGACTTGCCTGGGAAACTTTGCATGAAAACAGCAGATACGAAAGCTTTCCCTCGGATTTGCATACATATTGGCGTTGATATTCGCGCGACGAAAGTTTATCGTGGAAATGTAATGATCTGGCGCATCGCGATGTATTCCTCCTGGTGTAACGTCTGCATTAATGGTTCTGTCTTTCGATATCGCGGAATTCAATCGACAGGTGTATATCTTAATCTTCAAATATGACTTTTATTTATTTAAAAAAAAATCACGAAAGTTACACTATTTTTGCACCTGTCAACCACAACGAATTTAACGAATATAAGATAAGGAATCTCGCAATTATAACTCATAAAACACATAAAAGTGAAGACATGTAAGGCGGCTGCACATGTAAATTCTGAATCTAGGTCGTTGCTCAGTTCTTTTCGAATCAGGCTACAGCCATTAGCGTCCCGGGACACACACGGTGCAGTTTAGTGTTATGGACATCGCGTTGTCGAATATGCGGGGGTGAACCACAACTTTCTGCTTAAGTTTCGACATAAATATGTCGGTGCGTCGCGTCGCGAACAGGAACTAGTGTGTCTCGTTTTATTACGGTGGTGCGGGGCGGAAATTAAATGCAGATACCTCGACGCTCATTTCTAGGTTGCGCAGTTAACAGCCAGTTTATCAAAAACTCTTCATCGTGCACGCTGAAACTATTTGAAATACGTCGATTATTCGAAATATTCGATACGTATGTGTGAAAATTCGCGGTGCATTTCAGGTCAAAGTGGTTTGTACAAGTTACCATAGGGGTTGATTAGAAGGAACTTCTCGATCGGTTTTAATACTTCCTCTTCATATTTTAATTGAAAATTATTCAAACGAAATTTTATGGTTCGACCCCTGGTTCCGTATAAATTAAGCTGTATCCTCTTTGAAAAGAAATTTTATATCGTTAGAAATGGTGTCATAGCAGCCCCTTTATATGAAATTACAACATTTGCAGTACCGAAAATATCTCAAAGATTAGTAGACCGATTTGAGTAAAATTTGGCATGAAAATTTCTAAGACTATAATCTAATAAGGATTTCTAGCACCTTCGCCAAAAGAAGTTATTCATTATGATCCATTCCATTTTAAAGGTCGAGTTAAGGGTAGATATTCTTTTCCCACTAAGCAACTAATCTATTTAAAGTTTCAGACATATTATAGTCGTCATCTTTTTCAAATGCAAGATCATTCTAATCCATCAATTTGCGTGTTCCACGATGATACCATTTCGAAACGATTTAGAAAGTAGAAATCGTGGGAACTCCTGTGCCGACTGATCAATAAATTCCTGAAAGTGTGTAAATAATTCTTGTTAAATCACTTACTGTATTTTTTGCTGGAATTTAGTCAGAACTTTGGCTAAGCTGGGATCGAAACTTTTTCGAGGCTTACGAACCCGCAGAAAAGTACGACAGTAGCGCGAATGAACGTGGAGTGCTGCGACGATTACTTTGATATTTTTGTCCTCGAGGGTTGGAGCCAGTGTTTTATGCGCTGCTTAAGCTCGCGGTTTCTTTCCCCGCTGGTTTTTGACAAAGGCGGCCGTTTCGACGGCTTAAGTCGATAATTTTTCCTCGGGTTTGCGCGACGGAAACGAATGACAGAAGTAAAAGTTTGTCGAGAGAGGGCCATTAAGTTTTCAGTTTCTTAGACGGTGTTTGCTAGACCAGCTACGGAATAAGTTAATTTATGGGCGGGCATGATGAATGAGAATCTGGGAGGGCGAATGAAGAACGGAAAGGTTAAAAGTATTAAGTTTTTAGTGGGAATAAGTAATCCGACGCGGTAAGTCGACAGTCGTTTTATGGAAACGATAATTCGCAAAGTTAGTAAGAAGCGTGGGCGTTGACAAGCTACAAAGATACGAATGTAAAACGGTGGAAGCTTAAGACGGTACACAGTTAAGCAAACCTGGTGAATATTCAAGGAGAACTGGCTGTTACATGAGCTCGAATATAAATAATAAATGAATACAAATCCTGAAAGTTTTTGACACACGAAGTTCCTTCATTCTTCATCTTAGATTTGAATCTAAAATATGAATTTACATTTATTCAAAGAGAACAAGCTCCACAACGAACACTCTCTCAAAATGGAAACACGAAAAGGATACCTCAAAAAATTATTATTTTAACGACACATTAAATTTTACAAAAACGTTAAAAAAATACAACCACTTTTTATGTTTCTGTTTTACTATATAAATGTTTATAGAATGCGATGAAACACTGTATTTCGAAAGAAGCATTTATTTTTTATTTCATCGAACGCCAAAGTGTTTTTAAGGGTGGCCAAAATTCAATTTCTCAACTTCCACTTTACAATGTAATTTTTTTTTTAAATCCTATATAAAGCTGTTTTTAATTTTGGTTATAAATTTCAATCCGCCGTCTAGAATTTTGCACCTTTGGTGTCAAATTCGTTATTAGCGACCTCAGAAACGCTTGATCACCAAGTTTCAGTAAGAGAGAGAGATTAGAATTTTAGCTGCTAAAAGTAGGTGTACCCAGACCACTACGGAACGTGGAATTACAGAGGTGTAATTTTGAGACTGTTTGCAAGAAACATAATATTACGGAGGTGGGTGTTAAGGGATTAATTGTTACATGCCATACTCTGCACAATTGAGTTTACGAACTGCATCAATAGCACACTGTCGAAATAATACTCGAAGCAGCGTGTCACAATTCGCACAGTTGTATACATACGTCGGTATCATTTTCAAAAGCGAACAACCAAACATGACACATCTCGAGTGCTATTAACTAAACATTTAAAATCCATATGCCGTTAAGGAACTAGTTTCTGATCAATTCAGAGGGCTTCCCGCTTGAATATTTATTTTTAAAAATTTTAAGAAGTTGAAAATAAGTATAATTTAATTATTTATAAGGTACGGAATAATAAGGTGACTGGGAACTAGTTTTTGATGATTTAAAATACATGGGAATTAATTTTTTATCAGGTCAGAAACTAGTCTCTGATATTCTTTGCCAAACGTTACTTATTTAAACTTTATTTAATTTTATAATGTCCTGACCTATTTTTTATTTAGGTGATCTAAAATTAGTTCCACAAGAAAAAATTGGAACTAAATAATGATCACTGACTTTTAAAGTAAAATGATACATATAATACTATAATTCTTGCGCTACATTGTAAAGTAAACTATTTTATGCAAAATGTATGAAAATAACCTTTAATACCGCAGCAACCAGCAAAGAAATCGACTGTGACGTCGATGGTGATCTCTTACTAACAATACTAGCTGCTTACACAGACAATACATATATTTTTGAATTATCAATTTTCATGTTAGTAATTATTTCAAATAATTATTATACTTAAAAGAACGATTTATGTCACGAAATTGATAAAAAATTAGTGCCTGATCATGAATTAGATCCTTAACGGTGGTTCCTTTTTCAAAATCACTTTTCTCACAAACGAAGATTCATATGCAAATACTTATCCACACTGAAAAAAAGTAATTTCTTTCTATTTTAAATGATTAGTAGGTACAGCCTATTGGAATACATTACCGCTACTAACTCAATTTCCCCCAAAATATGGATTGATTTATTTTTGCCCTTAATACCCCATTTTCACTTTGATTCTTTGTATTGCATCTCTTCTCCCAATTGCCACCCCCTAACAGACCCCATGCACCTCGTTTAGCATTTTCTTAATACTTGAATTTTCTTAAGAGGTTATGTCTAGTCAGCTTTCGAAAAAGAACGCGATTTTCGGGAATTTTTTATGGAATACCTAATGTATATTTTTTTACAACTATTCTTTTACTTTAAAAGTACATATGTAGAAAAACAATGGAACCATATATTCACGGAATGTTTTCGAATTTTTAATTTTAGATGATCCGGCTCAGAGAAAACTTGCTCACCGCAAAACGCCTTTATCAACACAGCTTCCGCGAGAATGGCTGTTATTCGTTTATTTTTTAATGTTTTTCTATAATAAAATTACTGAAAGTTTCTCCACATATGTACTGTTAAAGTAAGAGAATAGTTGTAAAAAATATACAGTAGATATTCCACAAAAAAATCCCAAAAATTGCGTTGTTTTTCGAAATCTGCCTAGACATAACCCCTTAATTAATGAATACCTTCCCACGCTGACTTTTCAGAAGTCTGGACCCGCAGACGTACTGATTCTACCGTGTGTTTCACATTCGCGATCGCGCGTTAGCACGGTGCTCCCGCGTCCACGCATTATCAGCGTGAACGACGCACGCGGGGCAGGAACACTCTCGTTATAATAGGAAGAAAAGAGCGGCAAATGGGTCAAGTTGCCGCGCTGGGCCTCGCGCAAAGTGCAGTCATTGTTGCAAGAAAGAGCGCCTAAAGCTCACGAAATAAGTGTCTTTAGAATTTCTGCCGACCGGAACCGTGGAAAAGTGTAACTGGAACGCGACGACGAAAGGGACCTTCTCATTTTTATTTTATTTACGCCCGTGCCTTTCTTATTCAGGCCGCGACCATTAAAGTCAATTAACACGCTGATTCCCCATTGAGTAACGTGCGCATTGTTCGGCCTGCACCATTGACAAGCAACTGCTGATTAACTGGCACCACTTGAATAGAATTTCTGACGATTAGCCACGCTGGCACGATGGAAATTGTTTAAAAGTAAATTCTTTACATAGAATTCTTCACAGATTCTTTCAACAAAGCATTTCTGTTAATAAGTGACCTGGTTCTGAAGACATCTATCGCGGAATTGTTATTTAATTAAGAAATAGGTACTAACCTTGCTATAACTAAGATTGATATTTATAGATATTTGTATAGTTACAAATTATGGATCTGTTTAGACATTACCTTTCATGTCTACTTTTTATGATGTTAACCCTCGGTTGTCACACCTACTTTTTCGAACGTCGCTGTCACACTGGGTCAATTTGACCCTGTCAATTTTCAATCAGTTGTTATTTAAAAACTATTTGTTAAATTAAGTGTAAAAAATTCTGGGATAATGTTTGAACATTGTAGAATATATGCCCATCGTTGAAAGTTGACATTTAAAGTGTCATCATACTTAAAAAAAAAAATTGAATGAATAAGAGTTCCGACAAAAAGGTTTTTTGCTTAAAAAACGCAGGGTCAATTTGACCCTGTGTGACAACCGAGGGTTAAATAAAGTACCCATAAAGTCACGAAAGGATTAGCGCATTGGTACCTTTGCAAAAAATTCCTAAAAATTGATACGAAAGTAAGCAGTTTATACGGTCTTCTCGCTTTAAGTGAAGAGAAGACACCAAGGTAATACATTTCCACGAGACCACCCTATGCATTCCTACCCCCGTATTGTCCCATCAGAATGAACACACCCAAAAACATGCCCATAGGATTTGCATGGAGCACGAAAAGAGATGAGGGAGATACCTTTTTTTATAAATCACTCGGCCCAGGCGAATCTCGTCGCTGCGTGTAAATATCGCAATCTCGACAGTCGCTGTGTAACAGAGCCACTATTCCCCGCGGTGGTAAAGCGAAAGCGGGAAGTATCATTCGCCCCCTCTTGCCCGCAGAATCGAGGAAGCGATAGGGCCAGGCTAGAGTATTATTGCCCCCCTATTTTTTTTTCAGCGAAGCGTTTGCCGATGGAACCAGTAATTTTTCAGAGGATGACCCTTCAAACAGCCCTCCGCGTCGTTGTCGAGGGTGAGTGGTAAATCTCGCGCGCAGCCACTCTCGAAAATCCTTCTAATTATTGTAACTGGCTGCCTGGGCTCGCCAACGCATTTAGAAGGCACTCCGCTCGTAATTATAAATTTCATGCTTATGTTTCCGCCAGAGATGGGCATAAAATTATCCGCATAAAAATTTCAAATTCGAATAAAAGAGAAAAATTTTATTCGTTCGTCGTCGAATAAAAAAAAAACCGAAGTGTCTTTATTCGAAGCGCCAATTTATTGGACGGGAATTCATTCGACGACGCCACGAATACTTTTTTAATTCGAAGGTCTTCCACTCTGAGGTTCGAATACCTTTTTCTACTTCATCTGTATCTATATTCGAAGGTTTCGAATACTTTCGGCAGGCGCCTGGGTCGTTCAAGGTCTGAGGCGAACGAGGCTGCGGTCCCCTGCTACGGTGCCCCACCACGTGTCACCAATTTTACAGAAATTAAAGTTCTTTATTTCTCGTCGTATCGAACTGAAAGTAACATCGATGGATTCCTGTCATTTTCCCGATTAAAAGGACAAAATATCACGCAAATCGGACAATTTTTAACAGAGTAGGCTTTAAATTCTGCAAACCAATTTTTCGTATAACTTCGTTAATTATAGCCCGAATTATGTCGGGTTTGGTACCATTTTCATGTGGAAAACATTAAAACACAAGGAATCGATTCATGACACTTTCGTAAAAATACAAAGGTTACATGGTGACTTTGCACCCGTACCCACCGTTGCCTACCGTCGAACTGCGGGACAATACGATCATAAACCGCGAGTTGCCAGCGACCGCTGGATAGCACTGATGCCCGAGCTTCGAAAATTTTAAGATGGTCTCCTTCAAATTAACGTTGCAAAGTACTATTTGAAATTTCCCGGCCCGAGTTGAAGAATTTGGGGCCTTATTCGTATAACTTTTGAACCATAAAAGATGTCGGAATGCAATTTGCGCCGAAAAATGAGGAAAAATTATTCTCTCTTAATGATGGATAATTTAAAATATTTTACGTTTACTTACTTTTTTCTTTTACCAATTTTTTAACCATAATTGAAAAGCTTTTGCAAACCGTTTATTTGATACTGTATTTAATGCTCTTTTTAAAATTCATAGTGTTGATAAACAATAGGCTAGTTGTTTCTGTATCATTACTTTCATAAATTGAGAAATTCAGTTTTTAGTCAACTATGTGTTAGTTCTGCCAACCTCATAATCTATTGTTCTGGTTTTCTTTTTTATAATTGTATCCTTAAGGCAGTGCATGCATAGATCGGACGTAACGGGTAACTAATGAAACGTGTCTTTGATTGTAGCGGTATTTGAATCTTTTTCTACAATTTTTGTGTTTGAATGTTTTAACATTTTAGCTACTCAACGTCACGCCTATACCGGCTTCCGTTAATGTCATTTTTTAGAACGATGCGCCATTATTGTGGCTTTTACACGCAGGTGGCGAAAAATCTCTCCGTACAGGGGTACCTATAGCGCCGCGGTCAACCCTGTTGCAGCTAAAAATTTTTAAATTAAGACGAGTACAAGGCTGGTCGACATTGTTTTCAAACCTCATTACAGTAATCTGGGGTGCGAGTGGTAAACCGATCATAAAAGCGGAGCGCGCGGCTCGCTTACCTGGGCCGGGAAATTCCGCACAGCTGTTTGCGATAATACTTTGAAAGAGACCATCATAAAAAATTTCTAAGCTCGGGCATCACTGCTATCCAGCGGTCGCTGGCAACTCGCGGTTTATGATCGTATTGTCCCGCAGTTCGACGGTAGGCAACGGTGGGTACGGGTGCAAAGTCACCATGTAACCTTTGTATTTTTACGAAAGTGTCATGAATCGATTCCTTGTGTTTTAATGTTTTCCACATGAAAATGGTACCAAACCCGACATAATTCGGGCTATAATTAACGAAGTTATACGAAAAATTGGTTTGCAGAATTTAAAGCCTACTCTGTTAAAAATTGTCCGATTTGCGTGATATTTTGTCCTTTTAATCGGGAAAATGACAGGAATCCATCGATGTTACTTTCAGTTCGATACGACGAGAAATAAAGAACTTTAATTTCTGTAAAATTGGTGACACGTGGTGGGGCACCGTAGCAGGGGACCGCAGCCTCGTTCGCCTCAGACCTTGAACGACCCAGGCGCCTGCCGAAAGTATTCGAAACCTTCGAATATAGATACAGATGAAGTAGAAAAAGGTATTCGAACCTCAGAGTGGAAGACCTTCGAATTAAAAAAGTATTCGTTGCGTCGTCGAATAATTCCCGTTGAATAACCGTTTCAACCGTGGCGCTTCGAATGAAATACTTTGAGGTCATTCGTACTTCGAATAACGGATATAGATATCGTATGTTTTATTCGATTTGTTATTTATACAATTTTTTTATCTAGATAATGCCCAACTCTGGTTTCCGCCCGCCCCTCCTCCCGGGGGCTGAAAGCTGCTCCTTCTACGCGGGGGTAATAAAGTGGAAGTACGGCGAAGCGACGGCCTTACGTGACCCCTATAGCTGTTCCCTTCGAGACGATTTGAATATTGGGTCGAGCAATATTAGGCTCGTTCGAGCTTTTTAATGGAACGTCGAGTCATGTTATGTTTAGGCAGAGGAGGGTTTAATTAATGGTTCACGGTCTTGTGTAATCTTTTGCGTCCTTGGTTCGGACTTAGATTGCATTATGCAAAGTAGTTTTGGTTTTGCTGACTAAGTGATCGTTATTCTGGTAGTATTGTGGAAATTGAAAATGGATTTCGAAGCTTTGGGCGCTGATTGTGTAGAATTAGGTGCGATTGCCGACCTTGCAGGAAGAGGGGAAACTTGGAGTAAATTAGAAAAAACTGTTTAGAAAATTATTGCTTTGACTTAACGTGAAAAAGAGAACACTGACTAAAAAATATATATTTTCATACAATAAGTACTGTGCCCCGATGGAAAGAAGAGACGTGAGAAACTCTAGAGTGAGGCGGTGGGAGCGTAGAACCCCTCTCGCCCCCCTGACATTTCGGGTTTCATCTTTCCATCGGAGCACAGTAGTAGTCATTGAGTTGATAAGTTGTTAATTCTATTTTTGGCGAATTTTTCAAATCTGAAGATGCCCTTGACTTGCACCAAAGTATAAGAAACAGTTGTTTTTTTTATAACTATGCACAATAAAGAACACAATTTATTAATTTATTGTTACTTCATTAAGGAAATATATATTTGTTTGCTAGGGTGGATATTAGGGTGAAACGAAAAGATCAAAATTGTGCGATTATTTTCTCACCGTGAAAAATCTTGCCTTTAGTGATTCAGATTAGGCTCACCAAAGCCAGATTCTCTGTAAAAAAAATTGAGGTGCCGCAAGAACCTTGAAGTATTAGATAACTTTTTGTGTTTTTAAAGTTTTGTATGTGCTAACAGCTAATATATACTTTTTATAGAACATTTATTAATGCTTTTCAAATTTTAACAGCTTTAGTACCATTATACAAGACAACTTTTGCCAACAATTAGAAGTCATGAATAATAAAAAAAAATGTGCCTCTATATTTCATTCCACCCTAGTAGATATCCTGTTCATTGGATACGATAATACCAAATGTTTTACAATAACTTGCTTTGCAATCTTCTAGCATCGACTCCAGCAACTTAACAAATTTAATACAAATTCAAACTTCTCTAACGTAGAATCCCAAGGGTGTCCGTTGATGTAGGAGCAAAGAGACATTAAATTAACATTAAAACGATAAAAAAATTTATGCAAATAAAATAAATGAACCGAATGCACGGACTCATTTATCCTATACACCTTAATTTACTAATTCATTGCTTGGACCTTAAATCAGAAGTATTACTACTACAGGACAATGTTCCTAACAACGACCTAATGTTTCGCCGGGTTACAGTAGTGCAGCAAATTGAACTGCAGTAAAGAAAATTCCGTACAAAATGGAAAACTGGAGCGCGCCACGGAACTGTACTTTCCGAATTGTCCTTTTTTATCGTACAATTCCCAGCGCGAGGCGGAGCTCCAAAATATAGCCACCTCGATCAATTTTTTTTTGCGCGTGCAGCCCCCGTATTCTTTGCCCAAAGTTTTACGACGCGCGTACACGCGGAGGAAGCGTTAAAAAGAAGCGTTAAAACAACGTTCCTCCGTTTTTAACGAAGACACGCCAGCAGCCACTTTTAATACCTAACAGTTTGACAGGCCGGGTATCAGCGGCGTGGAAATGTATTTTTACGCCTGCATGGAAAATTAATGGGGAGTAAAAGTGTATAATGAATATACGTAAGCATGGTAGTAAAAAGCGTGAAATATTCTTCGAGTAAAATGAGCAAATAAACACTTAGAAATGTGAGTCGCATGTATGTCACTGTCAATAAAGAGAATCTTAATTCTATGGTAAATAATAATTGTTTTAATTCTAGTTAAAAATTTGCACCCTGTTTCTGACGTCTTTCAAAATTCTGTAGCACCAAAACATTTTGTATTATTTCTTAGAGTGTCTTAGCATATGTTTGGAACTTTTAGAAATTTTCTCATGGAGACATGGAAAATTCAGTGTTCAACTACAGATAGAATAATTTTGCTTTGAAAGTGAATTTCAAATTCTTTTCGTCCAATACGAAGAGTTTCTCAGAGGTTCGTTCATTAATCGTTTCCAGTTTCCATGCTTGATATCGCGCACGTCGCCTGATAATAGCCCCGCGGCTGTGATGGTGTTATTAAACCTGCAGGTGCGTAATTACAGTAGATTAACGCGTGAGACTTTTTCCACCCTCGTTCGATGTAATAGCGCATTTACATCATGCGATTGCAGCAATGTTTTACGCAATGCGGCTATTAATGCAGATAGTTGCAGTATGGACCTAAATAGATGTTATAATCTATTCTAATTATGTGTTTCGCATTGCACATAGGTACACCGGAACATTTGCTGTATCTGCAGAAAATGTGATATTTGGAATACATTCGATATTTTTCACTGCTTTAATTTTGTGATTTTAATTTAAAATATAAATAAAATAAAATTTGTTACAGTTCTTTGATTTGAAACTCTTTTTACAATTATTCTTATGAACAGCAGTGCATGTAGTATTGTAATGTCGTAAATGGAATAGAATAAGAAGTCAGTAGCACTTTTCCAAGAACCAGGGCCAACCTTCTCTGTAAACGGGCCAGGAGATAAGAAATATTTTGGGAGCCCAAACAATTTCTCAACGTTAAAAAATACACATAACATCTTCTCACAAAAAGGATACTTAATAATGCCAATAACAAAGAAAATAAAATAAAAAATAAACATGAAGATATTCAAATATATGACAATATCATTATTAATATTAGATTATTAGAATATTATATTAAAAATTATATTCTAATTACTTTCACTGTCCTCGCATACCATGGTATACTTTGTGAGTTGGGTATTGCCAGTTCTGTGTTTAGAGCGTCAAATTCGATTTATAAAATTAATTTAATTTTATTTCTCATTTCTTTCCTTTTTTATTTTCCGTATTCTTTATTTTTCCTTCTTCTGAGGCGCCTGTATAGTTCGGGGATCCAAGTGTCTCACACCCGCTGCACCCTCCTGTGTCCAGCCCTGTCAAGGACCCAAAGTATAGTAACTGAAAACGGTATAGCGAGGTCGTAAATTAAACAATCGGGTGCCTGCACCGATTGATGTAGCAGCTGTAATTGAGGCTTCGGTTCTATATCTTCTCATACTTCCGTCAATTCGTTTGTGAAAACCCTCGAAACATGTTTACTTTAACGCTCCAGCGATTTTACGACCTCGTTATGCTCCTCGAAGCTAATACACCTGCAAGGAGCCCGAGATTGTGTAGAAACATCGCCAAATAAGTTCACTTCTGTGATCGCTGATGAAGAGTACATTTAGTGGCTCTAACTTCAAGAATGTAGCTCTGAGTGGGCTTCGGCCTAGCAATACCTCTTTCAATCAATTCGAAAAATCTTCCATTGAATGAACTCCGAGGGCGAAAGCTTTTTGTACGTCGTGATCGCATGGATGAGTAAATGGGTCGTACACTTTGTATGAAAAGTGTGTTGTGTCGAGACGGAGAGATAGGACGCGCGTCTAGATTCAAGTGTCATTGGTGACAGATGAAAAGCAAGAAGGCTAGAGCATTCAGAAGACCTAAGAGCTAAGAATGCACGTGGAAAGATTCAACACATTAGGGATATGCCACATATAGAGTAATTTCCTTTTTAATAAACCACGATTATTTTTAAACGAAGTAACGTTTTGTTTGAGTATATTTTTTCCAATCAATCACTGTCTTGGTCTTTTTCAATGCACAACACTCTTCGAGTCTATTAACCTTTCGTGGTTACACGGAGTGCATCGCACTCCAGGCAATTTTCGAGATCAAATGTTGCGCCGATACGAATTCAAAATGAATTAGATCTTAATATTAAAATTTAAAAATTGGACGAATTTTAATAGTTAAATTTTAATATAATAATATGAAAGCAATTTAAATATAAGGGTTAATAAAATAGTCGAATATTGAATTATCATCCCAAAGTTAAAGGATTCATAAAAACGAAAATGGTAACTGAAAAATGACGTTGGGGTGCAGTGAAACCCACGTAACAAATTTGTGGTTATAAGAAGGTGTGACCACGGAGAGTTAAATTGTATTTAATATAATAATATGAAAGCAATTTAAATATAAGGGTGCGGTTAGAGATTTGTGACGTTTACACTGTAACGCTCAAGCCACGAAGCATAACCTAATCACTTAAAGAAAAATAAATTTCAGCTACGGAGTGGACTGTGTATTGAGCCACGCATGGCTTTCCGTAGCGAAGGAATATTATTTTTTCTAAATATATTTCTCCAACAGGTAGTTTTATCCCAACAATCCTCCACAAAACTGATATCCTGTCCTTTTTCGACCATTTCATTCATGTGGGCAACGTGTTTGCAAAGTGGCGCTGATTAAGTGGCACCGTTAATGCCTGGTACTTGAATAACGAACATAATCATTAGTAACGGAAGCAGTTTCCGGTACTCGTGCTAATAACAGGCTCACACGCGATCGTAATTATTATTTGCAGGGTTCTGGAGGGTGGCGTTAAGGTACGCTGCAGGCAGTCACACTATCAATCGCGTCGTTGATAACGAGGAAACGATAGGCAACCGGACCGAAATGCTATCCACGTCTACGAAAAACTGGAGCACGGATGCTCGGTTTGCGCTCGATCGCTCGCTCGGCGATTTTCGAATTGACACGACCGATTTTCACCGCGTCCATTGCCCCTTTAACTACTAGCGCCAAACGACAATTCGATTGCCGAAACACCTCGGGATGGAATTCTCAACGAGAGCAAACGCTGCGATCGAAACGTGACATCGCATTGTTTAAGAATTTTGAAAAACACCAGACTGGATTTTTTGAGGTTCAGAATAAGGGTTTAGTGGCTCTTGGAAGGCAGAAACTATTTCAGCAGAGTGTAATAATTGGTGTTAGAAGTTCCTTTCGTCTTTAGTGGTGTATCTAGTATGATTTGATAATGAATTTTTATAGAAATGTGTAATTTTTATTCGTCGAGCGTTTCAACAACTTCAATTAAAGTTAAAGTTAAAGTTGAAAAATTTATTCGACACTCAAGTTGAAACGTACGACGAATAAAAAATTAACTTTACGTATGACGAATAATTTTTTTAACTTTTATTCGTTATTCAAAATTTTTATTTAAATAATATTGTTGCCCATCTCTGGTATGAATTTGTCTGCATGAATTTTCTATTTCTATGCTTTTGTACTGAGGTGAATGCGTTTGAGTAAGTCTTACCTTAATCATTAAAATCATCCATCAGAATGAGAGGATAACCTATTTCCAAAAATATTACTTGAAATATTCGATGCTCCACACGTCACTTAATCATTTACAAGGTGCCCATAAATTTGTTAAGCTAAAATAATCGGTAATTGCACGTGACCAAGGCTGAACATTAGCCTTCCACAAACGAAGGATAACAATGAAAAATGAAGGACAACAGTATCGAGCAGCAAAAAGCCAATCCCTACAGATTACCAGCGCTCAAATTTCATCGCGGAAACTGTCAAACATCGAGGGCCAACGGAGAACAGATAGTACGCAGATTAAACGCGATAACGTTGTCAAAGTGCCCGACGATGAGAAACTCAGTTAAGCTCGTTCCAAGCCAGCCAACCTTCCCCGACGATGAAGCCCGCTTTCCGAAAATATCGGATACCCGATAAGTGTTGCCGTGAGAACAAAGGATGATACCTTAAAGCGGATATCGGTGGCGGCACAATATTGCTGATGCCTTCGAAATAGAAAATACGACGAGAGTGGACACCATTTTCTCTTTATTCCCCCGTTGGAATTCTTTACCCGCCGCTACACCGAATTTTCACTTGTTCAGTGATCCCACGGCAAATTACTCTGGCGAATATCATTTTAGAGAATTTTGTAACGAAAAAGGAATTTGAGCAGATCCGTGAAGTTTCTGATGGTTTTGATTGACCTTGGTAGCAGATAATTAATTGCTAACACGTAAATACACTACTGCAAATATTTATTGCCTGCCCCATAAACCCACGTATCGAATAAATATAACATTTTGAATCAACATCGTTTCAATTTCAAGCAGCCTCAGTTATTTATTATTTTTAGAGAAGGTACTACAAGATTTAAAAGTTTCCACGCGATTTCAATAAATGTTCCAGTCGACACGGAGTTTTTTTTGTTCAATATTGCATTCTTAATCTCTCCTTAAAATTTCATTGAATCCCGTTGAGCTAAAAAGCTTAACAGCTCACAAAAAGGACATAAAAGCCGCCTAGGAGAGGCACTCTTGGACGATGTGGCAGTATTGGTCATTTTTCATTATTCCCATCATTAATATTCACGATGACAAGGTTCATTAATATTCCACAACGGTGTCTTCAATTTTTTGGGGAACGAAAGGGGAACGCTTTTTAGCTACCCACTATATATACTTCCAAGTTTATTTGGCGAGCGGCGAAGTTGCTTGGAAATGAGCGATAATTATTAATCAATACTCCATTAACCGTATCATCCACCATCGTTAATAATGCATAATCAAGTTAATAAATTAACGATCCCGCAGAATTTTTTATACGTAAACACCATTCTTTAAATTGAAACCGAATTCTACATAATATAGGGCAGATGTCTCAATTACTGTCAGTGCCCCTATTACTACCACTTTATTTATTTTACTTAGTAAAAACGTAAGGTATAAAGAATAGTGCACGATAATAACAATAAGAACAGTGTTAATTTAATAATAATTTTTTTTCCATACTATTCTTTCTATATTAAGTTTTTATTAAGTAAAATAAATGAAATGGCACAAATAGGGACACTGACAGTAATTGGGAAAGCTGATGTATCTGCCAAAATTAATATTCCCTAATTCGAATGTGTCTCCTCAACAGTTCAGGCGTTTGTCACGCGATGAAAAATGGTCGCCGATCCCCGGGATCAAAATCTGCAGAAGGGCGTAGCTGCCGGTGGCATCGTAGATCATAATGCCAGGTTTAATTCGGATAATATCAAACGGCCAATACTTGTGCCGCGGGGTCGTTAAGTTAAAATGACAGTGTTACGCGGGGGCGGGACGTGGTCGCAGACACGAAAGAAATGTAATTCCGGATGAATTACAGCCGCCACTTTGTCATCGGGCCGTGAGGAGGGGGCAAGAAAGCAACATAATGCATCGGTCTGGCTGGAAAATTGAAACCGAAAATTAACGGTGCCTGGCGCTGCCACGGCGGAGCAAAAGTTCCCCCGTCGTTCTCTGATCTAATCTGCTTTAATCTGCCCCCCTTGCGAAAGATATTCAGCAAGAAGGAATTCCTGCTGAATCGGAAACTCCACCGAGCGAAATTAATAAGACCAGGACGATAAGACGCGGGGGAGGGAGATACGATGTCAAAGCACTACCCTCGGAAAACGATAGGACGCGTATAAAGAAATTTGTTCGGGATGGAAGTGGGCTATCTTGGAATTTTGCGAGGGTTGTAGCGGACGATTGAAATTTCTGTGATGCTTGTATATGGAGTTAAAGTTCTTATCGATTTTTATAATTGATACTGGAAACGAGCTTTAAAACAGAGATGGGCAAAATTTTTATTTAAATAAAATTTTGAATAACGAATAAATGTTAATAAAATTATTCGTCATGTGTCGAATAAAATTAACTCTTCGTTGACACACTGGGTGTGTGCCACCCATAAGCTGATTTTGACGCTCTCTACGTTCTATATGCAAAATAAATATCTTTTTTCCAAAGCTGACTTAAAGACTCTTTGTTTTCTGAAAATATTATATCTGAACAACAACTCTGTAGATTTTTAGCTTCTAATATTGAAGTTTGTAAAAGTTGCAATTTTTTTAAGATTTCTTTTTTTTTCTCCAGGTATGGTAATCTACATTTTTTTACAAAATATGTGATTAAATTTCAATCAAATTGGAATACATTCTGGAGACTTCGAAATAGCATGGATTCATTAGATGAGAATTGCAGTCATTCAAAAATTGCTTTGGGGTGTGAGCCACCCAGGTACGTCAAAGTTGATCGAAAAAGTTGTGTCAACGAAGGGTTAACCCGAATTAAAAAATTAACTTAATTCGTCGAATAATCTAAAGTTACAGTAACCTGTATTCGATCCGTTATTTAAATTTTTTTTATATAGATAATGCCCAACTCTGCTTAAACATAATGCACGTATGGAAAGTTACAAACGAACGTAGTTCCACTGATGTAGGTTGCAAAGCATGTCTGACTATATACACGCCCTTTCTACTTGCTGCGTTGCGCTCTCTGCTTTTCGCTCGTATTCTGTAGTTATGGAGCCATTATATATTTCTGTATTTTATTATATTGGTAAATAGAGGTGATAATTGTTATTTAATTTATTATAAGTAGAAATTATTTAAACTATCAAGAATTTCATGGAAAATGAGAAAAGTATCGTTAATTCCATTCAAGATTCTCAAGTTATATTAGGGTTCCTTCGGCCGAACTATACGTGTTTTAACATTCTCTTCTGCTTACTGTATGCCAATATTAAAATAAAGTTTTTATACACTTAATGCTGCTTTTGTTAAAGAGTTTTAAATAAATAAATAAACTACGTTTACCTAGGTATACTTTCAGTTGCATTTACTTAATACTTTATAAGCAAAAGAAAAAATGTGATGCGTCTCTCCCCAAATTATCCTATCGTTTGTCCTGCTAAGAGTATAAAATTTTCTTTAGAAAACAGTTATTATAATATTGTAAACATATTTATTAAAATGCAGAGTTGAATGCTGCTTTAAATTCCATAGTAAAAGCAATATAACTCGGAATTCAGTCACAGTAATAAATGTCCTCCTCAATACTACAGTATATTCTTTCACAGAATAAATATTTCACGAATCCCTCGAGAAAGCACGCCGCGTGATAATGAAATAAAATCAATTCTTCGCCCCAATTTCCGTCTTTTTCATCCAATACATTTTACGACCCCTGATTGACACAGGATTTCGCTTCGTCACTTCGCGTATTCTTCCCCGAGTGTATATTACAAAAATTTGCAGAACCTCCCTGTATTTGAGGATCCCCCGTTGGGATCCGTCGCTGTTACGAGTTACAACGTGGGACACGTGCGCGTATCAAGAGGAATTTGAAATGCATCGACGAGAAGTAGCTCGTCAAACAGCGTTAGAAATTTTCGTCACGCCCGAGTCCTTGTCGCCCGCCCCGATCTGTCTTTATTATCGGACCAATGGGGAGCCAGGACGGGATCTTTCGCAGGACCAAACCGGGAGGATTCAACGAGCCGTCTGCGACGCGATACGTGTGTCGTGATTCGATTCGCACGTTCTCGCTGCTCCTTTTTTTTCTATTTCCCGTACATCGTTGGGAAACTGTCCGAGACATACTGAGCGCTTCGAGGGAAGCTGCACGAGTTTTCGAGAGAAAACTTTAGGGGAGCACGGGTCCTGTGCTCGCCAGCAGTTGCTCGTTCGTTGCTAAGTTCCATCTTAAATAACTGTAAGAACCTTTAAACACGAAAGACCTCTGTGCCTCGCGACTAGAGTGTCGGATATAAGTATCCTTTTTGCAGAAACAGTGATGGTTTAGGAGAGATAGAAAAGTTGAGAGCTGTACAAGTGTCTTTTATCAAAGACTACAATTTTACATAGAATGAGGAACGTCTCTTTTACGTTTCCATTTACCATTTTCCATTTTCCTAGAAATGTTATGAGAAACAGCTTTAATAAAACGATGAATACGGTTGTGCGTTTAAAGGGGGATCCAACCAACGGTTTGGAGATTAATTTTAGTTTACGAGAGATCTGTCGGGAACAGGACGAAGCTAATTTGCTATCAAGAAAACAGCCAATCCCCTATGCCTATCCGCAGCAACGTCCAATCGCTCTCGGGGAAACGTGTTTACACCGATGGTACTCTGATAAAGTGGCACCAGATGGAAGAGATCACGCAGGACGGAGCTTAGTGGCTCGTAAATCATTGACGATATCATTCGAGGAAGTGGATCAGCCCATAAGACATTGTCAAGGAAGTGAGCGGTCCCATTCTGCCGCGATGCTTCATTTCCGCTGCGATATTAATCGCAATATGTACGTACTCCTAGGAGAAATTTCGATTTCCCCGACAGGCATCGTTAACTGCAGAATAGAAATCCATTCCACCTTCAAATTAATTTGCTCGGAAACAATGACCCGCTCGAAGCCAGCTGTTCTACAACTTCGACTTACTCGTAGACTAATATCCACTTCATTCGCAGTTCTACCAACAAATTCTGCTACTTTCTAGGCAGGTGCACTCGAACTTGGCGATTCTTCAAAATCGATTTTTTCGAAAACTGAGCCTCGTGAAAAAAATAACTCGGTCCTTTAAACTTACTTTTTTTTTAATCATTTCTTTCTCTTTTGATCGATTTATTTCCAACGAATCTTCGAATATTGTAATATTTCTTTCGCCCACTCGATCAAATGAGAAATCAACAATGAGGCAGCTTTAATTTAACGGTGCTATCCATTCAAATAAAAGCAAGCATCCTACGGATAGCGAATGACCCTGTGTCGGAGGTAATTTATGAATCGATAAAAGTTTAATCGATCAAGCATCCAGCGCTGCCACCTCGCCGCGGTGTATGAATCCCGTTAACAGGTTTTCCAATATTTGCCCGATAATGTCGAAGCGGTCAGCGGATGGGCCGGATTTTCGGAATGACCGGAGACTAATAAAATTAAAGAGCACCGGCACCAGCGAGAAATTTAAACGTCCGTGAACTTTAATACCTCGGCGATCGAGCCAACGATCCGAAAGAATTTCAGTCCACTGATTAATAACGCAACAGTTTATTGGGGGCCTCCGTCAATTCCAGTCTGGAGATAATCCCCGTCGACGTATCGGCGAAAAATCGAATAAACGCGAGATGTCGCGTTTTGCCAACGACACAACGATCCAGCGTGACGATGCCGAGCGTGCTGAATTCGAAACCAAGTTAACCAGCTTAGTTTGGTTCAAACGGATGGATTTAGGGGCCGTTTTTATGCGACACTCTTCCGTGCTTCGGGGGTCGTGTTTTGGATATATCCTGTTGGCAAAAACAGAGGTGATTTATTGGAGATAGGGAATAACGATGGAAAGTGTGGGGGTGTGTCTGAAATATAAGTTGCCAGAGAGGAATGTGTCTCGTGGAAAAAGGGTCGTAGAATGTTGAACGAGTATATTTGGAATTTTTTTAATAAAAGTAGAGTTATTTAGACAATCGATGTTGAGATTTTGTGCAGAATCTGTTCGCAATGGAATGTTAGAAACTAATGCATTGATGACTTGCACATTTTGAAGCGAACTTATGGACACTCTAGATCTTTCTTTTTCAAAATGTTCATTGGCTTTCAAAAGCCACCATAATCATAATAAAGCTTTGAATAATTAATATAGTTTTATTGATGATAAGTAGAAAATAGAACTGATTTCATAGGCTGGCGGTAAATTAAGATAGAAATCACTTATACGTGACAGTGGCGATCAAAGTGTTAAGAGAAGGTTCTGGTTTAACAATGCCCAAAAATCGATTTTTTATCTCATTTTTCGAATTTTCAAACCTATAATAATATCTGGAAAAATTATTATTCGAATCAATTGCAACTTTTTTTATTTTAAAGAATATACTTCAACATTTTAACATTTTTGAAATTTTGTATTTTTTAAAGGTGTTAAAAAATGAAAAACATGGGGAAAATTGACTTCAAACTTCAATTGTCGTTATTTTGTCAAGAAATGTTTTAAAACTATATGCACTAGGGAATTTCATGCCTTTCAAATAATCTAGCATTGTTTCTTATTTCAGAGCAATGGTTTAGAAGCTACAAGGCCTACCGTTTTGCATGAATTTTCTGACGCCTCCATTTATATAATATATATATTCCACTAAAATATATTTCTATAGTTTAAGACATTCTTAATACAATGCAAAAAGTCGCATTAAATTATCTATGGTAGTTTTTCTTCAATTAATTCCTAAAGATCATCTATTTTTATAGGCTCTAGAACGGAAAAGCATACAAGTGGAAGTATGATTTCTTACTTACATAAGAAACAGGGAGCTTAGATTAGGCAGAATTCTAAAGGGAGAAAATATCGAAACAATCTTCATCGCACAGACTAAAACTGCACGCGTCCATTTCACCTGAGAAATTACATTTACAGCTGTCACTGTCAGGAGCATATAAAATGTCACGTTACGCGGAAATGTATACACTAAGAGAAACTGAAAAGAGCTCAAGCTACTGAGTTAATAAATAATGATTTGAGACAGAGGTTGCCCCACATTAATTGCCAGAAAATTAAAATTGTTACATTTAATCCAGAGTGTTTGTTCAGACACGCGATGTCATTAGTTTTTGTAGCATGCCACACCCTTGATTACGCAGTGAACTTTGCTAAAACTAAATGAATTAGGCATCGAACGTTTACCCCACCCATCGCATTCACGGTTCTTATCGCCCGCGTACATATTACAATTTATTTGCAGCGCTGACGCGCGACAAGCCTTCGTGCGTTTTATCAATTCCCAAGAAAGTGATTTTTATGCAACTTTAATGCACCCTGCGGCAAAGTGATTGACACTAGCTTGGATTAGAAAGCTCTTTTAATTACATTCATTAGACCTAGCCTACATTAGCAGTCCGTTCATTAGACATTCAAATTGCACATTTAGAGAAACAAACTGATTCAGCGGCCCAATGAATTCAAAGTCGGCAATTATTTTCTGTTACTCCGCCTGGTTGCTGTCAGATAATCCGTGGCTCAGGGATGCAGCTTGCGTGAGAAGGACTTGTTGCGTGACTACGGAGTCACGCTCGTTTCATACAAGCCGGAGTGGTCTGAAAACAGTTCCGTTCCTATGTTACACCATTACACGTTTCCTGTGATGGCATCTATTAAAAAAAAACACACGATAAACCGCGACCCGCAGAACCATTAATATTTAATCCCTCTGTATATCACTTCGTAGCTACGTGCGTGATAAACGCGCCTCGGTAAACGGAGCCGGGCAACTGTAGGTCAGGTATTCGATCGCTCAACGCACTTTTAACGACCGTTTAAAAGAATATCTGTGTTTAAAATATTCACCAATTCGATGTTTTGCCAATTTCCTATCTGTCGCTAAACCTCAACACACTGACTCATGTCACTTTCAGCCATTTTACAGTATAAAATTGCCTACCTTATGGTTTAAAGATAACACATAAATAATTTATTGTATTGGAGAGAATGTGAAGGGTGAGGGAAAAAATGAGGAATGTCCTCATTCTTTGCGTAAGCATAAGCTTCTGTCGTCAAGGTAAAAGAAGAAATTATGATAAGGGAATATCCATTCCCCATTCAGCAAGTGAATGAAATGCGAATGTTACGTGATATTTTTTATCCAACCATCTACATATAATGGCTGTTAATGGATTCCGGAAATCGGATGAACTGAATCAAAAACCCCCAAAATATCATAAACTATAATATATTTCCTAGGCATTGACGATCGAACATTTCAATTTTTGCGAAAATTGACAGAATTGCCGATGTTTAAAAAATAATGATCAAATTTCGACAGAAGTGTCGACATCTTTCTGTTTATGTTTTGTACAATAATTAAAAAATTTGAAATGTTGGATCGTCAATGCCTAGGAAATATATTATAGTTTGTGACATTTTTGGGGTTTTTGATTCAGTTCATCCGATTTCCCGGAATCCGGCCCACCAGTTGGCCATCCGAAAAAAAGGACAGTTTAAATGGAGACATTGCACGGCATACAAATGCCATTTTGTAAACATTATAAGCTTTTCTTATAGTTCATAATATAGTGAACTAAAACACAAAACCTTATATTAATCGATCGTTTACTTTTCTTATTATCGTCGTCTAAAAATCGTCTGCTTTTTTGGCCCGTTACTGTGTCCTAACCCCTTAAAGTAAGTGAATATAACAAAATAAAATCCTAAATCCACTTCAGAAACTAGTGTCCATACTCCAATAATTACTTTCCTCGGTACAAGTAAACACCCACTGCCTCCTGAACAGGAGTGTACCTATCTCGCGTGCGCGATTCCTGTAACGTTCCAAAACGGACCTACCATTCACCTCAGCTTCCCCCTTCGCAATAGTGCCCATAAACTTTACGCATTGAAGGGAAGTTGCCATCTGACAGCGAGGACGCGTCAACTTCTACGCGCATATGCCAGTTCCGTGACGGTTCAGTGCCGCCAGTGCCAATGGCCCGCTCCACTCGTTCTGCTCCATTCGAAAGCAACCGGGGAAACGATAGTTTTCACCACTGCCACTGACGGCACTGAACCCCCGCGTAGACGTTTAGAGGCCTGGTCGCCGAGGGCTGGGTCGCTGCGCTCGTCCCTCGGCCGACGACAGCCATGGCGCAGCGATTGAGGGGGCCAAGTCGTCAGAGGTCTCTTCCCCGCGACACGAACAGCCGGGGCGATTGACCTGGCTGACCTGACCCAGAGTCGCTACGGTCAGAGTTGCCTACCCCGAGGATCGGGCGGGATCGCCGGGACTCGAGCACGTTCGCGTCAACCCTCTCGACCAAGTGGAGTCGCTCGATATTTCCGCGGACGCGCCAGTAGTGCCTGCTCCACTGTGGACGGACGCGCGTCCAAGACGCTCTGCGCGACACCGTTCGCAATCACGCCTGGGCACGCGGAGACATCTAGGCGACGACGAACGTGGAGAAAAAAAAAAAAAGAAAGAAAGATTATCGCGCGAGGCACTCGCTCGAAATGATGTATGGAACCGCTGCTTTTGGGGGAACGAGCAGTTGTATTTCAGAGGCTGTATCTGAGCGCAGTGTATTTCAGGAATGATGGATGGACGTGTGCTTAGTATGGTAGCGTTTTTGATGAATAACTTATGCTTTTAGTTCGACTAGCTGGCCCTCCGAGTGCCTCGAGCAGTGCGGTGGCTTCGCATTCATGTTAGTTCGTTCTTCGATTGGAAACGGTTAATTGCTTTTATAGAGAAATGATTTCAAATTTCCGTGGGTCCATGTTGCTTAAAGAATTGTTCTTTTCTAACCAACTAAATGTTCAGCGAAAATATCTGGAAACCTGGATGATAATCTGGATTCAATTTCACTTTTCTTAACATTGGTTATTTAATAGAAGCTACTGTAGCATTCGACATGGAAATTAATTAAGGCTTCACACAAAGCTAACTCTTTCACTACCGGGAGCAATTTATATACATATGTGTATACTTTGCTCCTCATTTTCACCTCTATACGTATGATATTATCGCGCAGGTCGGCGCATGGCATTTTCTCGGTTACACAATGGCGAATGCATACGCTCGTAACATTTTATTCCCCCCAGCATTTTATACAATAGTTTAGACAACAATCGCGACGCATTTGCAGGCTGCAACCGTGCATCGAATCGCTTACAGTTGCTTGATCGTCGACAAAGCCGCGCAGTGCACGGAAACTGATAATAATGACGAATGAACATGCCCAGATACAGAGTGTAATTGTAATTCAATACAGCGACGCCAGCTTCGAAACAGTATCCTAGTATTGATCTGCACGGGAGCCGGGATAAAATCTTTCCCCCCGAACTATTAATTTCCAAATAATTCCAACTCTTTCGCCTGAAAATTGTTTCGAGCTCAAAAAGGGGAAACAAAAACTTGCTTGTGGAATGGAGAAATTTGAAAGCAAAGAGATTTATGTATTTTTAGACGAACTCGAATGTATAATAGGAAATAGTTTCAGGTTTAAATCAGGAAGAATGATATTGCTGGGTAGAGAAATTTTAAGGGAGCTCGGATATATTAAAAATTGTAGCCCGCGATTTTCAAAAGCGCCTCAGAAATTGAGGTAGACTGGGAGCGAAAAGTAATGCCAGATATTACCGCCGAATGCAAGATGTAGCACGTGACGGATTTGTAATACTGGGATTACAGCTGTAAACGACTACTGCAGTCGTTGAAGTCCGCTCGCTGTGATCTCTGAGCCAATAAACGATATCAAGGATCACGAGAATGTCTGTTCCTGCTGGCCTCCTACCATTCGCGAAATCCACGCGACGCTACATCAGCACGTGGTAAAAACGATAACCTTACGGCGACTCGGCCAATATAACCATTGTCCTTTTACGACCATAGCGTTGGAATCCCGAAAAACGAAGTCGATGATTCGTGAAAAAAATGAAATAAAATCGGTTTTATCCTTGTAACAACAAATTTCGCCAATTTATTTCGCATCGCACCCCGGGCAAAAGGATTTTGGTCTTTGCCAATATTTCTGTATATTTTTAGACCTTAATATTAAAATTTAAAAATTTTGTGAATTTTGATAAAAACATTGCGTGTTTTCACTATAAATTTCATCATATCGAAATTTATATTTCTAGGAAAAGACTATTTGAGATTATTACGAATGTACAATTATTATCACACAAAAGTTAAAAGATTCAAAAATACGAAAATGGTAGTGAGCGCCATGTGACCAATTTGTGATTATAAGAAGATGTGACCACGGAGGGCAGATAATATTATGATTATTTTAAAAAATTGAATATAGATCACAATATTAAAAACTTTAAATTAAAAAATAATACATATCAACTGCTAATTTTGAAGGATTTGCTCGAGAAAGGAGCGTAGCGAGTCAGATATATTATAAACAGTTAGAACAAAAATTCCACAAATTCCTACTAATATTATTTAAAAAAAAATAAATAATAATACAGTCAAATATAAATTAAAGAAAATTAAATATTTTTGGATTTAAAATTAAAATTAAATAAAATCTGATTTGTTTAGAAGTGAAATAACGAAATGCTTCAAAGGAAATTCATTCGTCTATTTAAATGAGCTACGGTTTACAAAATCAGAAAATTTATTATTCCACCGACCATCTACAGTATTTTATTCGAATAATATAAAAGTCTGTTTAGCACGTAAGAATATAATTGCGATGTTTACCCCAATTTCGCGCGGAAGATCTGTCCCTTGAAAGGGAACGTGAAGATTTCCAAGTCCGAAAACTAATTCGCCGGGGTCTCTGTTTAGCGTTATCAACGAAAGCGATGTACCATTAACGCGGCATTAAAGCTGAATTCCCGCGAGTTCGAGAATTTCATATTCTATGCACGTGCAAAAGTTAAGCACGCCGAGGGGATTAACTTCGCTTACAACCCAATTTTCCAACTTTGTATATTTCATACCGCGTTACTGTTACAGCGTTTCACGACTACGCCAGGTTTGTCATATTTCCACGGGAGTTTCACCGACTATTATTATTGCCATCGTTCCCTCTTCCCCCACAACTTCGCCCGCGATTCATTATTCTTTCTGCCGTTATTGCTCGACGAAGTCTCGTGGCATGCAACTGAAGCATCTTGCGCGAGAATATCTCCTCTGAACAAATGAAAGTTAATAAAGTTGGAATAAAGTGATTCAACGGTGAGCAGATGACACCGACGGTTATCTGAATCTTTAAATTCTGCTGGGAGGCTATCAAAATCTTGATTCTCAGAATATGATTCATCATTGATACTTTTATGTTTCATTAAAATGAGTCTTTCAACGTGGAATTGCAGAGGACAATATCAGCATTAAAAAGTTTCGCGTAATCATGGTTTTTATGTCTTTTTATTTAAGAAAAATAATAAAACTGAGCGTGGTGTGACACACGGAAATAGTTCTTTGGATTAAGAAACTAGATGAGTGTATATTATCCACATTGTCACAAACACCTAATTGAAGAGTCCCAATAGAAAACACTGCAAATGAAAAAAATGAAATTCTATACTACAGTATGAATTTTTTTTTAATTTTGGCACATACAGTGTTTCCTCCAAGGACTTTTCAATTATTCCAGCATGCCACTACATCTTCGTTTTTTGACATACCTGAAAAAGTTAAAAGGAATTCCTATACTGTGCCGGATTAAAGTATTGGGACACCCTTTAAAACATAATAACTTTTTTATAATTACTCCAAACGACTTGATTTTTTTTTGAGAAGCTGGAAGGATTAGTTTACTACTTAGTAAAAAATTGCAATTAGTCAAATAGTGGAGGTCGCTTTTTCAACATTTTTATCTGAGCCTGTAATAAAAATTTAAAAATCCCAATTGTAGATTTAAGTAAGTTGTATACAAGCTGAAAATTTAATCGAAATCGGTTAACGTAGCTATGAGCTACGGGCAGTTAAATATTGTGGAGATCAGAGTTTTCAGTCTATAATTGTAATAAACCTAAAGAATTTATATACCTATTTCGATGTCTGTCGCTTGTTTCTGCATCAACCAATTTTGATGAAATTTTCTGCATGTATCTATATAATTTACGTAAATCTAAAAACGGGATTTTTAAATTTTCGCTACAGGCTCAGATAAAAAAGTTGAAAAAACAAACTTCACAATTTTCTTTCTATTCCGACCAAATGCAAAACCACGAAACACGTCACCAGTAAACTAATTCCTCCAGCTTTTCAAAAAAACTAAACTCGTTTCTACCAATTCTAAAAACAATTATTCTGCTTTAAATGTTGACCCAATACTTTTATCCAAAACTGTACCTACTATCATAAACAAATACTAAATTTTTACCGGTCAATGAACCCACACAAGTATTAATACGCTTTTACGTTGAAAGTCGTTTGTCGCGAAAGCCTCGCGGTAAATAAAAAAAGGTTACAGTACCCACATTTTGTTCTCGTATTTTCGCGACGAATAACTCTTCGTCAGTTGCACGACGTTTCAACGTTCATAGACCTACACACATTGGATCGATACTATAGTTCTGAGTCTAAAGTTCCTTCATCTATCGCGCGCGGACGCGGCGTGCAAAACTACTACGCATTCCTAAAAAATCTTAACCTCAGCAACAGAATTTTAACACAATCTTATTTCAACAAGCTCGTTCCATTCTCCAAGAAAACTATTCAGCAAACGTCATCGTCGTCGTCCCTCACCTCTGCAACGAATTTTCCCAGCACAACCACCGAGAAGAACAGAGCCTCTGCTGTATTCTAATCGAGCGCCCCTAGAAAGGGAACTGATAACGACCAGCGAAACCGCTGTAACCGTAAAAACGAAGCACGGAAGTAAATCACACGAAACAGAGACGTCATCGGCAGAGGGAAAGCGGATCGCCTGGAAAACGCGAATAAATTCCTCTCCCCTCCGCGCATGGAAATCGCTGGCAAGACGAATAGGGTCCCAAGTTTCCTCGAGAGGAAGAATAACGAGTCATCGTTAGTATCGTCGGATCGCTCGAAACTTTGAAGCGCGCAACAACCGACCGCGAAACTGCGAAAGAAAAATCCCCCAGCCGTTTCTTATCGAGACGGAAGCGCCCGTTCCCCGATAAAACTATACTTAGAGGCCTTATCTAAATCCGTGTTATCAATTTCGTCTCGCCTTGCCGCAGGGAAAGTGTACATAACCCCTATTTGTTACGACGAGGGATTTTCTTACGCACATTCGCGCCGACGTCGAAGAACGCTTTAGTTCCTGCGAAAATGGGGTTCAAAGTACTTGTATCGACAAAAGGAATCCTCAGCTTCCTGTGAAAAAAATAGATCTCGATGTGAAAGGAATTCTGATGGCCCGTAAACTGTTTATAAATCATCCATAGTATAGAAGTGAAATAATGCAACACTGATGAAAAAAATATGTTTCTCCCCAAAGCGTCCCCTGAAAAATTCATGCTTTAATTGAACGGAATGACCTCGAAAAAAAAAAGAATAAAACCACTGCGCTACGTTCTACGAAACCCATGCATGGCAATGCTTCGGGGCTGAAGTTTGTTTTAAAGCATGCTTCTGCAGGTTGAAGCACTTTGGACAGAAAACAGACGTCTCTTAGAGAAAGTTCCAAGGTGCAGAGCGATATTTTTTACCGCAGCTTGAACGAAATTGAAGACTTCCGCGTATCGGCGCAACCGGGAACAATGTTGCAGAAGCTGGGAGGAGAATAACAAGCTCGGAGTATGAAAATTCTTCTGCGAGATGCCCCGAAATGGAATGGGAGGAATTTATTTCCATCCCGTCTAGTTTCGTTCTTGTCTGTGTAGTCCGAGAATTCTTGCGATTTTGTGATCTGTATCGAACAAATGGGCATCGAACGGAACAAGCCTGCGAGTAGCCGGCAGGAAGTTTCCAGAGCACGAGGGTTGGAAAAGGCGTAGCATGCCAGGCCGCAGGTAACCTAACCGTGTTAATTATTCAACCGACAGACACAGCCCTCGTCCAGGTCTCGGAATCGCAGACGAGCCGTGCTCGGCCATGAATAATGCAGTGTTTGTATCAGAAGTTGGCACTCGAAAGGAAGACGCTGAGGTATTCCTTAAGAAACCGAATGCGTTATGGACGTAGCTACTCTATTTTTGTACCCCTTCCGTGTAAACGCAACGTTCACATTCACGATGCAATCAGAGTCTAATGCAGGATCTGTAGAATTTTTCTTTTGAAACAACATTGCTTGAAATTGTATTTTGCCGGGGTTTAAATTTAGAATTGCCGCATGTTGGAGACTTAAAATCGAATGTGGGAGAAATGGGTGGTAAGATTTGTAATAGAGTGAGTGAAGTAATTTGTATTTATAATGCAACCTAATTTATTATATTGAATTATCGATAAGGTGTAATTTAATGTAATATTTCATTCTTATTACTCTCTTACACGGTGTAATATCACATTAAATTACGCTGTGTTACAGAGTAATAAGACTGTTAGATAGTGCGCAAAAATTATTCGCGTGCCCTAATTTAGGGTTATTAAGAGGGAGACAGGAAATTATTTTTGGTTCGATATTTCTGATATAGGATAATTTTGCCATCGAAAACTGTAGGGCTACACCAATTTACAATTACGTGGCACACGCGAGCTGTATGGTTTGACATTAGCCCCGAAATAATTGCGAAGACTGTGTTTGCACCTAAAAAGAACATTACACTGTGAAGGCTGAAGAAGTCTTGCAGGTTGTAAAGGAAGAAGGAAAGTCTTCATTTGTATTTATCCATCGTAGCCGTGATTTAATCTCTAATATATTCACGAGTACTTAGTTAATTAATATTTGTCTTGTTTATTACCACTGTATGGTTTGAATTGGTACCAACAGAAATGATATAAATAAACGAAGGAAGTAAATTAATGAAACTACGAAGTCCCTAAAATTAATACATCTTTTCATAGAAAATACTTCTGTCCTTCGCAATTAGTATTTCAACATAGGTATGTATATTTACAGTAGTGCCTCTCTATTTATTTCTGATGAGATCTGCCTGTACTTAAGGTGTCAATTAAATACAAAGTAAAGAAACGTAAAATAAAATGTTTTAAGTTGCTTTAACCCTGGGTGAAAATTATTCAATCCTCCTATTATTCAATCCTCCTTCGAACCTAACCATTTACGATATTTTGCAACCACTGCATAAAACACACGACACTGTGCTTAATTACATTCTTTTTTCAAACTTTCATCGTACACCGTCCTGGAATAATGTATCAAATTGCGCGCAGAATTGGTGCACGATTGCAACCACAGGTTTCTGCACGCGGCTACTCACGGCTGCGCTTTATTGCGCCGCGCTATCGCAGCCTCTTCTCCTCAGCTGCAGGGGTTATTCATGCAGTTTTGCATAAATCACCCGCTATCGAGAGGTAAGGCCACCATAACAAGACGCAGCCCTCTTATTTCACGATTTATGCCCCTCCACGTAATGGCCAATATTAAAGGACCGTGCAGTACGCGTTCCAGATTAAACTCTTCGCTGCGCTGGGCTCACCAAACCACGGAATAACGCTCTCATCAATTCACTATTCGTTTCTCACAATAAAATCGAGACCATCCTCTGATTATATTTATCTTAGAGAGTTGTGATCTTTGGTAATAAAGCGAAAGTGTCTTCCATGAGCCTTGATTATAAATTCACGATTGTTTGTCATTACTTTTCAGTGGTAATCGATATGGATTATCTGCCAGGTAGTTACGGTTTTGTGAAAAGGGGAGGGATTTTCGGGAATGAGTGTAAATGAAGTGTTTAATTTAGGAAGAAGGTTTCTAAAGACACAACTGTGAGCGTATGCTTCTGTGTGTGCAGTATGCTTCAGTTAGTCCCTCAGAGAGTTCAGGGGGAGCACATACAAAGAGCCTCTAGCAAGTTTCCGGAGAGAGTATTCATGGCCTTTGGAGAGTATGCACTGAATTTTTTAAGTTACAGAGTTTACAAAGTAGTATTTAGCTGTTTTGCATGTTACTGATAGTACTGCATTATCTAATACGTATTTTATGCTGTTTGGAATATTTTAACTGTGACGTATTTACTAGGATAAGCATCTCAACATCCTTATAAATCTGTACTATATAATATGTATGTATGTAAAATTTGTAATTGTATTGTAATCTATCTATATATATATATAAAAGAAGAAATCCTGACTGGCTGAGTCATCAACGCCCAGCTCAAATCCTTTAACCTAGGAACGTGAAATTTGGAAGGTACATTGTTTTCATGACGTAGGCGCCCACTAAAGAAGAATTTTTGTTAATTCCGTCCCCAAAGGAGTGAAAAGGGGTAAAATGTATTTTGTCGGATTCCATAATATCTCTTAGGCCCGATTAGATATCAACTTGGCTTCTACTTACAAAGGTTACCCACACAAATCCCTAAAAATCAATTTCAGGATTTTGGCCTAATCAACCCCTAAGGGGATGGTGAGAAGTGGTGAAATTTGTATTCATGGAGTCCTTAATATCTATTAGACCCGAAGCGAAGCGCGGACATATTTTGCTAGTAGTAAATGTGTATATATGTCGCTAAGAACCTATAGCAGTCGATGTGACATTAATACATAATAAAAAATAACCTCTCTTTCAAGTACCAGTGAGTGTGCATCTCTTTTAAAACCCTTCACCAGCCCCACAAGATTATCTCCACTCCAAATCCATCCCGCTCTCGTCTCAACCTACTACAAGTTCATTTCCATTCAGATTACTGAAGAAATCTACAGGTTCCCGAAGAACGGCACTCACTCTAACCACGTCGCCGTAGAAACTCGAATTCAGAAAACCCCCAGAGACAAACTGCATCCGCGACACCGTGAAGCGTAATAAGCTCAGGCTGCCCCGGAGGAAGTTGCTCGGAACGCGTCAAGTTGCACGGGTACGAGGCTAACCGAAGGTAACGGGGTACAGGAACTTCACCGAGAGCCCCTTGTTTACGGGCTAAAAATTTCACACTCCCTTAAAAGCCACGCGGACGGAAACGAAGCTCGACGGGGCGAAAACGGCGCTCCTCTTCGGGAGTACCCGCGCCCTGTCGTCGATAGAAGCCAGCCAATCCCGTCGTAATATAAAGAGGCGGAGACTCGATAAAATTTATAAGCTCCCGAGGAAGGCTCCTGCACGATTCCAGCGGTCGATCTCGCCGTGAAACCCGTCAATTAAACTCTGATCACGCTCCGCTGCGTAATCCGCAGAACCGGGGCTTTTATTGACTCGGAAGTTAAACGCAAGTTTCCAGGGTTACACGCTCGCCAGTATAAGTTGCTCTGAATCTTTCCTCCGCCTTTTCACTTGCACCCACAGTGGACGGTGTTATGTAAAGACAAGTATGGTGTAGTTCGGCAACGCTTCTAACAGGTTGCGCAAAACTCAGCATCCGAGGTTAATAGCTTATATTTTCTTAAATTTCAAGTATATGTCAGTGACGTTTTAAATTCAACATTTCAATAGAAGAGACTCACGAAATTTATTGTCTATTAAGATGAATAAGTACACTCTTCGAGAACGCGGAAAGATTCTTTGGACTTCTTTCTTGGGGGCTATTTGAAGGCGTAAACAACCTGACTTTGCAACAATTAAAGGCCAATATTCAACACGAAATCGAAAACCTAACCCCACAAATTCTTCACGTCAATATCATGGCCAATGCAATAAAAGGAGCCCAAATTGACCTCAATTCGAATGGTGGTTACTTTTTGGATATTATCTTTGGAACTGGATGTTATAAAATTTATAAGTCTCGGTAAATTGTACCACAAAAAGGCCACGTTGTTTCATTTAAAACCAAAATTATAGACTAAGAACATCGGATGATGACTTTTGTACCAGCTGTTATGTGAGACGTGGAGATTCAGTTCGCCGTTTTTACTCCATTTAGAGTAGACTCAAATTAACTCTCGGACGGTGAATAATTTAGCGTACATTGGACACCGGGTCCACTTTGACCTGTATTCTATTAATTCCCATCTGGAAACAAGCTTTCAGATTGGTCTTCAATTTTGTTGTGATTTAATGTTCTCAGTTTTATTAAAATATATAATGATTTGATATTTAGCAGGGGTTAAGAATTTTTATGGTTCAAATAATGAATGCATCCACCACAGGAGGATAAAGACTTTGCCAAAACTCAAGATGCATACGCAAAGCAGCATGAGTGAAAAACTGTAATGACTAAACTAGGATAATTAGAAATAAGGAATATTCTGTAACCTTCAGATAAATTAGAAATAAGGAATATTCTGTAACCTTCAGATAAATTAGAAATAAGGAATATTCTGTAACCTTCAGATAAATTAGAAATAAGGAATATTCTGTAACCTTCAGATAAAGCATTAGAAATACTACATATTCACCACAGAAACCACTTGGAGCGACCTTCTTTTGAACAGAAACGTTACTTACCATTTTCATATACAACTATGGCGTCTCTTTCATATTGCAGTTGTTGTAAGCGACACGTCTCTGTATTACTATCTAATACAGTAACGTCGACTCGCAAAATTGGTATCTCTTTTCTTTTTCATCCCCCTCGCTAGCCGAGTTTCGTGTAACTTCCAGAACGGTGGGCTCTTGCCATATAACAACGACCAAGCTCCATCCTCTCGGGAATTACGCTTGATTTAAAGCCCCAACACGTTGTCCTTCGAGGCGATGTTTACGAGGGACGTGTTGTATTCGCCGCATTAGGAAATAATGTGGTTCACACCCGAAGAAATCAACTGGTGGAAAGTGCCCTACCAACTGTAGGTCTGTCCGATTTTCAAGACCGATTCGGATGCTTCGGGTCGAGTTTAATGAAAATTGAGAAAATGTCGATTTCGCGTTGGCAGAATTCAGTACCGTCGAAGGTGCTTCGATTCCAATTTCCATTTGGAACTTACAGACATTCAAAGATTTTAGGGTGTGCTCGGGGAGGAAGAAATTTGTCTTCGCCAATTTTGTGGAGTAGAAGACTGATTTTACTGTCGCAGCGAGAAAAATTTTAGCGAGAGAAGTAATAGCGTTATTGGAATTAGAGGAATTTAGAAGTGATAGCAGTACCGCTGCTGGGATTACTGTGTTAATATGATACTTATTAGCATAGTGATAACAGAATTACGAATTTTGAATAATTGAGTAAAATGTAATTCACGATTTTTTGGATTTTAGATCGCAACAATGAACTCCTCATAGAAATTGGTTTCCTACGATGACGTAAATAATTAAATAACTATTTTGTATTTATGTTATTACAATGAATGAATGTAACTGTCACGCATAAAGTGAAATAATCCTATGTTACCGTAAATGAAGTACCTACACACTAATATGTATACTGAAACCACACGAAGAATTCATTCATTATATTAAAATAGGTCCTCGTGCTACGGTCGCAGATTAAATTAACTACGAACACGAAACAAAGGTATGTGAGAGAGGTATTATGAATCGTGCAAACATATTTTGCTGTCTATTTTCCGCGAAGTTGGATGAAATTTTGCAGAGTTATGTCCTAGCTTGTTTTAATGTTAATGAATCCTGCTGGAAAGGAATTAGGCAGTTCGCGGTGCGGAAATGGCAAATTAATGAATTTGTTTGCGTAATGTGATTGCTGATTTTGCTGAATCAAAATTCAAAGGAGCTCGCCAAATTCTATTAACATCAACATCGGACACCTCGCGGATATTCGGTGTCAGATAAATGTATCAAATCTGACAGATTTCAGCGAGACAAATGTCGATTTGCCTCAGAATATGTAGAATTATTTTGGGCGCCGATAAATCGTAAATATTAGATTTAAAGGATCTCTATTTTCGTTGAGGTCTTAGAATGGCGGACGAAGAGAAACAGACAGCTGATAGGAAAGAAACGTCAGTGACAATTTTCTAGTTTTGGAATTTTTAAACCAACCAGTGATACTATTAAAATTTTTCTCAGACTCATCAATTTACAATAAAAGGAATACAAATACACATTAATTAGTCAAGTATTTCTTAAAACAGCAAAGAAAAATTTGTAAACACTAGAAGGACTTTCATCTAACTTTGGATCTCAAACTAATTAATACTTACTTTTCTATCTAACTCTTCCCCTTGTTTTTTCCTTAGATTTGGGAGTTTTAAACCGGCATTCAACCATTAAAATATCATTTAAAATTTCTTCATAGTTGTAGATGAAGTCCTTTCATCACTTTACATTAAATCCCCCAATATTTCTCGGAGGAAAGAAGAAAATTGAAAACGCGAAGAAAACTATTCATTAACTGATCCCACTTCCAATAAACTATGAGTCTCGACGCGACTATTAGTATTTCCTGACAAATGACCAGTTACCTTTCTCCATCGCTGTTTTTCTAATTTCCCAGCCCGACAGATGACAGATTTTGCCATGAAAAATTTCAGCAATCGACCGTCCCCGGAAGAAAGCGGCGCGACTAAAACAACAAGCCTAGATAACGAGGCACGCGAGTGCCTATCCCGCTGCTGAACGATTGCAAACGGAAGTGGAGGGCTTGCTTCCACGTGACTCCGCATATCAACCTATACACAAGCTGAATTTACGACTCGAGAATACCTTCACTCTATAAATCCAGCACGACACCGTCGGCCCTGAAAGCCTGCTTATCTGGATATCCGACTATCCGGTTATCAGGACCTCTGCTCCTTCTCTTTCCGTCGGGGCGCCTCTAATTGGCCGGTAAACGCGATCCAACTGGAACGCACACCCTGACACGAAAAACGATTACTCTGTGTCCAATCAACGTAACCGAAAGTGATTCAAGATGTGGCGAAATTATGAGCATTTTTAAGGATCAGAGCTTTTTTTAAGTGAAACTTATTTGTCGCTGAAGCTTATTTTCTTTTAATGCAGCGACAGCACAGAAGTGTTTCGTGTGAAAAGATGTTTGTGCTTGAGGTCAGTAATTTTATTGAGGGAATTAGGAATGTTCAGGTAAAAGTAGATTGTTTTTAAACTGTGAGCTAATTAGGTACAATTGTGTGGCTTTAATGTTTGAAAGTAGATAATTTTGGTTTGTGGATTGGTTCACACTTCGTAACGCAAATACGGAAAACTGTACTAGGGGAATCTTAGAAGAAGAAGAAGAAAATGAGGAAATGACGTTACGTGTGCAACAGAGTTAGAAAATTCTGTAACAATAAAATTGTCCATATTGATTTCCATACGGCAAGAATATAGCAAATAGTAGTATTATAAGACACAGTACTTGAGCGATATTGAAACGCGATTATTTACAAAATGGTTGGACGCAGGAGAAAATTTTATACACAGTAATTGTAGAAAATTGGATGCTCTTTTAATATTATTTGAACAAAATTTCGATATGGCTTACCATTTTTTTAGAAATTCCTAATTTCTAATGAATTGATCAGAACTGCTAAAAACTATCAAAGACATGTGGCTATTTTTAAAATGTCACATTTCATGGATCCGATGTTTATGTAAAAATATCTGCGAACGAAAATTTGTGCTAATAATCTTATACCACTCACTAATGTACACTTTACCTTGTGAAGATCATCTTTCTATCTCTGAGCCCTTCCTAACCTCCAACAAGTGACACCATGATACAAATACAATTCTTCACGCACCCACCATTAGCACTTTCCCCCTCCTACAACTAGAACAACAAACGCACCCTTACTATTCGTACGAACAGTTTCCAAGCAGGGCAGATTAAAGAACCGCCCCTCGGTCTAAATGAAGAATTTCCTCGTAAAGAATGCGCATTAAAGTCCTCCGCCGTCGTTAATCCAGACGCTATCTCGTTCGAAAGGGTAATCCAGCCGCGATCGTTCGAGGATCAGAAAAGAAAGCCACTGTTTACCGGGATAGAAAGGGGAGGGTGTTGATAAAAGGGAATGCACTTCGACCCTCTTTGTGCATTACGCGGGAAGACGTGTTGGGAACTGATTATCGCGTTTCCAGCAGGCTGGTTAACCATCGGGGAGGGGTGGGTGGGGGGATAAATCGGTAGACGGATGATCGAACCCCGGTGGATGGCCGAGGTTTAGGACACCGACGTTTCATCTTTCGCTAAGGGATGAAAGAACCCAAGCAAGGGCATCGGGGAAGGCGAGGGGGGAGGAAAGCCCGTGGCGACGTCGATAGTCGAGATAGATAGCCGGTAGGATAAGCTCTTTATACCGGAGGATAAATTTAGCTACAAAACTGTTGGATTAAGGACGCTTCTGACTTTGAATGGAATATTTATGTGACGGGGAAATCGGAGCTCGGATGTACTTCGACGGGGAAACGGTGACAAGAGCAGCAATATGGTAGACGTGTTGCTGTGATTGTAAAACAGAGAATCGGAAAATCAAATTCATGTGTCTGTTGTTATTTTGTTTTTCTTTTTTAGAGAAATTCGGGTGTCTGTGCCGATGTCAATAACCTAAAAATTTGGAATTGACGGATGTGCGACTATTTTGGGTGCTATGTCGAGTGAGAATTTATGGAAGATCGGATTTTGCGAGTGATTTAATTATGTAAATTGTTTATAGAATACTGTTCATGAAACGATTTTAATTTCGAAGGAGATATTTGATGTTTTTGACAATCCTCGAGCTATTATTCACATTGTTGTAGATTGCATGGTGCATCTGTTTAATTAAGGGTTTAAGTAAGTGCAGAATATGTATATTTAGGAAGGGTGGATGCCAGTGGAACGCTTTGTGAAGGGGAATTTTGTTAATTGCTTGGTACTGTCTCCGCTCAAACAGAAGTGGCGTCAACGGCGTACTGATAATGAAACACTAGTAGTATTATAGTAACACACTTATAGTATTTTAGTTTATTAAGCAATCCAGCGGTCGTAATAAATTTATAAAAAATTTGATTATCTGGATTCTAGTATGTGCTACCTGCTGGGTTTTCTACTAACTTTCCAAAGATTGAAACATGAAAAATAGTGCAATTAGTCTGATCATTGCATCAAGCAAGAGTTCTTCAAAGACTAGTCATTGTGAATAATTTAATTATGCTAACTAGATATCTCGCACAGTTGGTTCTCGAGAAGTTTGGCAACTCGAAAAATAGAGAATTTCTTAATTCTGCTAAGCGATGAAAATTAAGTATCGGAGAAGTTTCCTGAAACAATTTAATTTGGTAACCCACCATCGTGCAAAGTTGATATTGGGAAAGTTTCGTAAAGAGTGGTGCGATCACTCGGACTATTTATGGTGGAATTTCTCTTCTTTCGAAGCAGCTTGATCCAAATTCGATAGAAACGACACTGAAACTAGGTAGAATTGAAAACGTGATGAGCTGTCCTGAAGAATGTTCGCGGTGACCTGTTACTGGCACATCGAGGGTGAAGTTGAAACTTCTGAAAAGTATCGGCGAAGTAAACTTCCTTGAGTCCACTGACTGAAGAAATTGGACGAATTCTAGCGTCTCGCGATCTACCGTCAAATCTACTCTACAAGAGGGAGAAAAATTCAGAAATATTGGCATCGGTAGCGACTTAATAACAAAGTGGTCACGTTCCAAATAAAAAAAATATAGAAATGATCAGAATTGCTAAAAACTATCAAAGACATGTGGCTATTTTTAAAATGTCACATTTCATGGATCCGATGTTTATGTAAAAATATCTGTGAACGAAAATCTGTGCTAAGAATCTTATACCACTCACTAGATCAGTGTTTCCCAACTTTTTCTGAGTCGCGATCCCCTTTTATAATATTCAAATAAAAAATTAATAAGGTAAAGATAGGTATTTCAGAATATAATTCTAACTGAATAATATTTAAAAAAAAACGTGGCGATTCCCCAAAACACACTTCGCGACCCACAGGTTGGGAATCACTGCACTAGATCCTACTCAATTCTCGAAAATAAAAAATGTGCGCGATTTTGTTGCAATCACTGCAAATTATATTGAAACCCTCCAAACTGTACAGAATACAAAATAAATTGCCAACTTCTGTAACTTCTTGGAATTCAGGCCCCGCAATTTCTCATCTAAAACCTAAGTAACCGTGAATCTCAATTTATCAATGAATCACCAATTATCCTAAACGTCTGAATTACGTTAAAAACACTTTCCACAGATCCAGATCCCTTTCAATGGAATTCGTAGCTGCTGAAACACTCGCGAATGATTGCGAAAAGCAAAGGTTTAATTAATCAGCTGTCTGCTTGGGTTTGAATGCAGCCTTATTCCAAGATCATCGGCGTAGAGGATCGAATTCAGGAGATATCACTCACACAGGCGATACCGCCAACTTAATACCGGCTTTACGATGCCATAACGATTAACAATCGTGGAGTAGCTGTTCGCGCAACTGGTATAGCAAACGCTCCGGGCGCTGTAAAGAGGGGCCTTAGCCCGGCTGGCCAAGCCTGGGATTTATTGACGTCGGTTTGCATAATATCGATTTCGCATTCGGCCCGAGATTAAGACTTCCAAGAGATTAACGAGCCACGCTTTTGCCACTACAGATTCAACAGTCATGTGCGTTCCCTAAAGGGCTTGACGTTGCTTCAATGGAAGACGAGCATCCGACAGGATGACAGATTTGCGTGAGTGTCTGGTAATGCGCAACGCGATCTGATAGTGCATCGCGTAACTGTATATAACTAATCGGTATCTTGCCTGTCAGAAACCTGAATACTGATTCGATCTATTAGGGCGATTTGGACAATCGCGATTTCAAACGGAACTAGGTATTGGTATTTCGACGAATATCAGAATTATTTTTCGCATCCCTGCTGGCTGATTCGTTTATATAATTAATTAGTAAAGTAGGAGTTAGCGGAAGTTTCTTTGAAATGGAAACTGGTTAATTGATTGGGCTGTATGTCTGCTGGAGCACAGATGGTAACGTTGAAAGTTCTCTGATAGTAAAGTAATGATAGAATTTTAATTGTTGAATCAAGTTTAAGGTCATTCCATGCCAAATCGATCACTTTTTTCCCTCGGTGTCGGGAATTTTGATGAAACTAGAATATGTTGTAGTTCTCGTGAGATTATGGTGGGTTTAAGTCATCATTTTGCTGATTTAGAATTTGCTTAAAAACTACAGGGCCTCGATTTTTGCGATTGTTTATTTTCGTAATTAGAATAACGAAGGGATCAACTAAATCCGACGAATAGTTACCGAGATAAATATTCACAAGTACAACCCATTTTTATGAAAATAGGCAAAAATAGTTAAATTCAAAGTCCTGTATTTCTTAAAAAAATATGAGATCGGCAAAATGATGACAAAAGTGATTTTTTGGCGAAAAAAATCAGGACCTCAAATTTAAATCGCCGCCATTTTGTTTTAAATTAATATTTCGGAAATTCCCGCCATTAATCAGAGGATACATTAATATACCAACGAAATCTTTTTTGTTTTTTGATTGTAGATAATCTGGTTCCGAATGGCAGCGCTCACCGCAAAACCAAATTTTTAAAAAGACTTCTTGGATGCCCATCGTTACTTTATTATAAACGTAAATATTTTTCTACGAAAAAATGACCAAATGTCCTTTAAATGTTGCTCTTTTAAGTGCAAAAATCCCTTAAACTCCCCATAATTTCACGAGTGATCACGAATGAAACAAGTGATCGATTTGGCGTGGAATGATCCATTTGTCAGTTATTTGAAATTAGAAATGGGGAATTCTTCGATTTTGTGTCCCACATAATTTTTTCTAATAAATTCTAATATGATCTTCTTTCCACTTGTATGCTACTGAAGCGAGAGTAACACACACTTCTACGAGAGAAAGTTTGCAAGTTATCTGTTTATATATGTGCATAAATATCACTGATAACGCAGTGATAGTCTATTCAACAAACTGTACTCAATCCCGCATTAACAACACAATAGCAACGAAATCTCATCGGCTTTAGAAAGCAGTCACCGCAAGATTCTTCATACAATAATCGAAGCAGGTCAAAAGGAAAAGCCAACGTTGCTATCAGAGTTTTAACCATATTGAAACGCCCAACCGTGAAAATGTGCAAAGAGAGCTGCCCCCTACTTTGTGACTCGAAGTCTCCGAGCTTTCGACGCTGGTCGGAAGCTTTAGAAGGAATTAAAGTCGCGGAAGTCCCACGACCGTTGGAAGTCCTAGAGTCCTTGGGACCGTTAGACCCTCGAAAGGACGATGGATTAAAAGTCCCTTTATGTTTGGCGCATTTCAGAGGCGGAACCCGTCGAGTCCTGAGGGAAAACGGGCCGAAGGGTAAACCAATTCCACGATTCCCCCGTGATATTTTAGCGTGCCACGCCACCCCTTTGACTAAAATTCTTTTTCCCCCGCGGACAAAGTCGCCATTGAAAAATGCTGGACAACAGGAACCGTGGCTGGTTCGTGCCTTTTGCAATTAAAGCATGTTTGTTGTTACGACAAGCTTTCCTTTTAACTTCGGCCGGACAAAGGCACCGCGGTGCCGTTTTTCGATTGTTTTCAGCTGCGCCGCGCCGCGTTAATGAATGGGGGAATTTGGTTTTGGACAACGTAAGCGGGCCTCAGCCGAACGTCTGGCGATTAATTAACGCAACGCTGTCAGCGGCTGCGTTCAATAATCGGGAGTCGAAAGCCTGTTCACTTGGGGCGCGTATGAGTTCGTTGTAAGCTGTGTGATTCTTGGCACGCTGGAAAAAATTGGCTATTGTTTTGTCAGCTGTTTGCAGTTGCAACGGAAATGTTATATTACCCTCGTGACGTAAAATTACAGAAGGGAATATTATTGTTATGAACTGTATTGGCAGTGGATGAAGGAATATAATATTGTAGGGTTGGTAGGTAATTTGGTGGAGTGTGGATCGAATAGGATGTGAGATTTGCGCGATACCCTACGTGTATTTAAATTGATGATAAATCTGATATGCGTGTACGTTGCTTTGCCCTTTATTGGGCGCGTAAGTAAAACAGTAACATGTTGTTAATAATTATTGCAGTGCTTATTGCGGGATAATTCATGGTATATACTATATAATTATAATAGTGAAGCTGCTCCACCTCAATTTTCGCGATAAACAGTCCTGTTTTTGAAATCGTAATCGCGCTATTAAATTCGAGGCATTACGTTTCAAACGATAACAATATACTCGGCTTATCGCTGGATCGCATGTAAAATATCGTATGTGGCTTTCTAAACGCCTTATTTTCAATTTTAAAGGGGGTAACGCTCCCCTAGGCAACCCTCGAATTCACGGAATAAATCTTATCACATTAATCTCAAAATTCCAGTATGGATCAATCCGAATGGAACGATTGAAAATTTTTACAAATAAAGGCACTTTATACCCCTTACTTTGTGGAAACAATTTCCTATGCAATTTTTCACCTCAGTCCAATCACAAACCAGGATTATTTATACAAAAGTTCAGATATTAGAACAATTATATTATAGTTTTATAATCTTATATATTTTAGTAACGAAGAGTCATTGTAGAAAACATTCTAGGTGCCTAAATTAAAATGAATTTTATCGGAAAATGTCCTACGGGCCAATATTAATAATACAATATAAAATTTTAATACAATTTCCCTTTGTAAATAAGTTACCAATAGTTCTCAACGATTAGAGTCAATTAAGCGATGGGTAAACAGGATTGACATTTACAGTGTTTGTAAATTTAAATGAATAGCACATTCAGTTTTCTCTACAACTAAAAGAATAGAAAATTTTGTGATGCATTTGGGTTATTGTATACTCAGAAAGCATATTTAGCAGTCGAAACAAATCAAATTTCATAAATAATTTAATACCAGGGAATTGTTTCTATCTCCTCAAAAATTTGGTTTTTGGCACTTACAGTGTTTTGCGAGTAGAAGATGACCACAATCATTATTAACAGAACGCCAGAGTAGAATTTTACCCAGATTTGAACCCCGACAAGAATTCTATGACGCCGAACAAATTACTTAGCACAGAGTTGTTGGAGGGCCCTTATCAGAATCCAGCAAACCAGAGTTAATTAGAGTGTGCCACGATATCGCGACGAAAAAAAAAATAAAATCACACGTACACAGCGGTGATCAAAGTGAAAAAGCGCTGTTTTAACAGGTATACGCGAGAGATACAGCACAGTCAGCAATCTTTCTCTTTGGCAGGGCAGGTGATGGTGGGAAAAAAAATTCTCCCAACTTCGCCGATACAGTTCGAAATGGATTTCTGTCCGGCTCACAAAGGTTCGCCGGGCTTTGCACGCGTGGCGCCCCCTTCCCCCATCGAATTTTTCCCCGCGGGCGAAAACTTTTAACGAGCTAGGAGAAACACGAGATCCATCGGGCCAGGGCTGTAATCTCCATGCTAGTTGCGATCGACGAGACGTGGGAAAACAGAATCCACCGGGCGAAGGGGATGCTGGCCCGTGGCCAGCAGATTATACGCGTTGTATCGAGCGGAAGTCGCTTTTGGGGATTGTTCGACGAGTTGACTTTACGGCGTCGCGAGTGTGGCGACTCGCGCGGCTCTTACAGAAGGGTGGTGAATTAATTCCCGGCCCCAGACGTGTTCTTCGTTTCGTGTAATCATCGAGGAGGCACGGTGTGGTCTGTGTACAACATTGGGAATTTTGAGCCTCATTTTGAGTCTCATCTCAAACTGGATTTCCTTGATTTCATAGAATTGTTGGGAGTGCAAAACAGGGTCTGCGTGGAGTATTTGGAGGTTCGAGTTTCCGTTGAAACTGGATCACTTTGATTGCTGAAAATTGTTGTTATATACTGTGGACTACTGCGTGCAATATTTGGAGATTCCAGTTTCTTTTGAAACCGAATCGCTTTGGTTTCTTGAAATTGTCGATGTAGCATATGAACTGTGTGAAGTACTAGATTTTCAAGTTCCCTTTGAAGTTAGATGTCTTTGATTCCAGGGAACCTTTGATGGTGCACAGCGTGGAGCATATGAAGTACTGTGAATTTTGACTATTCTTTGAAACTCGAACTGTTGGATTCCATGATACCTTCGCGAGTACGCGGTGTGGACTATGCGAAATACTAGGAATATTTGAGTTTCCTTGGAAGCTCAAATATATTTGATTTTGAGGTAAGTTTCGTTTACTATAGAAACAAATAACGTAGGAAATTTTGGATTGCATAGATTTGTTAGTAGATCCAGTTGTGGATAGGGATTAACGTTTTCAAGACTCTGTATTAAATGGAATTTGAAGGTAAGAAATCCGAAATTGATGTTGAAGCAGAAAAACAGCCAAATGCGCAGGAAAAGCAATTAAATTAACGACGAATCTAAAGAAGAGCTGACGTAAGGGAAGATAATCAACTGAACCTTCAGTTTTTCCCGTCCAACTTACCACCTTCACTTACATTAAGTGTTTTAATCTATCCAACGACTAATCAGTGTCAAAAAATAAAAACTATGCAATTACCCTAAAGGCAAAAACATCTAAATACAAAGTAGTTACAAAACAAAGTACCTACTTTACTCAGAACAAACAATATACAAAGAACAATTACTTTATAAATCAACAATTCATCAAGCTTCCTCCTTTCTTATAAACTCCATCAGCTGATTAAACCAGTATACCTCAGATTACAACTTAAAACACTCCACTACACCTCACCACACATCTCACTCCAATACCCACACACACATGGCATCGCGCGTGGAACACAAACGTCCCAAAGACAACTCGACATTCCCAGCAGCAATATGTCCGACCAGCCCAGCATTCGCGGTCGAATTCGTCAGAAACAAGTACCCGCGAGTCTCCTCGAATTACTACAAATCTCGATCGAAGGGACTCGCATAATTAACGGGTTCGCGACGCAATTAGCGCGTCGCGTCGCGACACGTCAATTTCCATGTCGTCGATAAGTTAACGTGACCCGCGGCGGTACACGTAGCCGTCTCTCGACTATCGATAAACTATCGTTTATTGTCGCCTCCGTGCGCCTGTGAGAATCCACTTGATAGCAATGGAAACATCCCCTACGGTGTTCTCCGCGCAGAACGGCGCCAGCAGTCGCATAATTATGGGGAAAACATCGTCTTCGTCGTCGTTGTCACCCACCCCCTTATTCCAGCCGCCCCTAATGATAATCCTCAAGTTTAGTTTTCGGGGCAAGTTCGCGCGGGGGATGGTCCGGGTTACGAGGGAACTTTCAGCGTGGAAACGCTGATCGTAATAAGTACGCATTAGCGACGGGGACGACGAACGGTCTGGCTCCGCTTGAGAACGATCTGGGAGTCGAATGGAGAGGGACTTGGACGTAGCTTTGAATTTACGAAGAATTCGGAGTATCGATCGGGAGAGCCGAGTCCTTTGTATCGCGGTGGATTTGCGAAGGGGAGCTTCAAGTCTACCGTGACTACGTTGATGGAGCACATTCTGCTGGCAAGTTTGGGAAAGTTCTTCGCTTCCCTTCGATCTTTCCCTCTGCTCGATTCTTACGCGAGGAGTTAGCGCTGCTGGTGTTTGTGATTTAATTGGTGGACTCGACGAGGGGTAGGTCCACAGCAGAATAATTCTCAAATTGGGTGGAAGGCACACTTGGTATTTACTGTGAAGGGGTGTGTGGTATTTATATATGTAACTAGCTTAAACTACTCGGCGTTGCCAGGGTAAAACTTTGATTGTCACGGAGTGTCAAGGGGATGAAATAAGGGGGTTGGGGTGGGATTTCCAAGTTTCATGGTAGCCTATATTTTCCGCAGGATTGTAGAGAGTAATTATGAAAAATTTTGTCTACAATAGCTTCAGTTAAGTGTACAGATTTAAAAAAGTATTCATTTTTTAAGAAATGACGAACTTTGGAAGAAAAGGTATAAAAAATCAACATGGTTTTTCAATGTTACGATTAGATGAATTTACTCGATGAAAATACTTGTGCGCTTAATTATAGATAATTTTATTACGAATATTCTCAGAAAATTTCAAGTACATCCGATAAAAATTGACTGAGTTATTAATCCACCCGTCTAAAAAATGCCGTTTCGTTATTTTAGAAGGTATTTTCTGCAACTCAAAGATCGCAGCTGAATATGGTCTCTCTACCTAGTTTTAAACAATATATAAACTCATAATCCCTTCTTATTAAATACATTTAGATTTTCGGACATAAACGTTTCAGACGATTGACACCATGTTACCTATACACTATCTATACAAAAGCTCCCGTATCTTCCAGAATTTTTTGAGGTCCACTTCAAAAATGCTATGAAAATGCACATAAAGAAAAATCGGAAAAATGATTTTACAGTGGCTTCCCCCGTAAGGAAAAATACTCGTATCCCATAAATTTTCTTCACTCTGAGGGAATTGCTGCTGAAGTATTTCAGTGTGTTTATTAACAATAGTATAACCACTTACTACGAGTCCAAATAGCAAATTACTTATGTACAAAACTAATAAAAGGCACAGCTCGAGCTTCGAACTTTTTCAGTTACTTGCACCTTTCCAAAAATCTTAACTAAACACTGCCTTCTTCTGTACATGTTCTCCTACCCTTCCTCCACAATTTATATCTACCCTGGGATTAACCACACACAACAATATTCTGCAATTTGTAACGAGAATTAATCCCTATTCCAACTCACCACTCAAATCTCAAACCTCCATTCAGCACGGTGAGAATATCAACCTCAAATTAATTCGCCTCGCAAAGTCACGGTGCCTGGAAAGGTAAGAAAATCAGAGAGACACGATGGGACAGAAACTGCAGACTGTTCGACGATGGAGGACATTAAGAAGACATTAAGCTGGATATCTAATTTACCCTTGCCTCGAAGAGCAAAGCATCCAGAAAAGTTATCCCGACGTCCGATGAATACTCACCCCCGAATCCACGACATTTTACCCCCAAAATATGCGCATACTTGCTACAAAATACGTGTTTCGCGCAGGCGTAGGCCGTCGGAAATAAGGAGAGGAGAAAAAGAAGGATTAAGGATGGCGATACGCCGAGCTTTCCACGGCTGAGGAGGAATTCCACCAAAGAGGAGGATCGTTCTTTTTCTCGAAGGCTGAGGGTGGCGAGAGCGTAAAAAGGCGCGTTGAAAAATATTGGTGTTTTCCTTCGGTGGTTCCAGCGGAACAAAGACAGGTCTGGGAAACTCATTTGGCGATTTTCCGCAAGTTCTCCACCTTCGCTCAGGGCGTCGTTAATAAACTGTCAATTGGAAGGAGCTTTCTCGCCTCGAGAAACTTCAATTTACTTTATCGCTCGTTCCGTCTTGCGGCTTTCAATTTTGAGGAATCCTCGAGGTATCGCAATTTAAAACCCTTTTTCACGGGTCGTTAGATGGCTCTGTTTAATCATCTCTCCTTGTTTCCCGTGGGAGCGAAAGTGTCAAGGTACACTCATTGATTCACCTTTCTTGGCATTAAATTCATCGAATATGAGGCTGGTTGCGACTGCTCCTTTTTATTTTGTTTGGAGCGGATGACGAGTGTGTCATTTCTATCGATCATTGTGTACTGTGACGATGGACTTTGAAGTCCCCTTTTGCAAGCTCTTCACCCTGTCGAGCAGATTTAATGCACGCGTAAAATTTTCGTAAGTCACTTGACAGCCTTTTGAAGGATATTGAGTTTCACCGATGTAAATGGAGGAAAAAGTGTCGAGCCCTCTTTGATCCCTACTGCGTCCTATTTAATTTAATCGAAGGCCCTGGAATTTCACGTACGATAAATCCATCATGGGTCAAGCACTCGATGAACGTCGAATTGAATTATAGTGATGATAGCACGCGAAGATAGTGCAGCGAATAGTGCAGATTTTCTCTACATGCATAGATTTACAGATACCATGTACCTATATTTTTCTAGACTGAATTCAACATGTAGACTTGAATAGTGTAATACAAATTTATATAGGTACTATTATTTTTACCAAACACGAGAAGATGGAGTCCCAAGTACTTGAAGGACATGTGACCACAATTAAATTCTATTATTTGTTCGACTGAAATCCGAAGTTTTCGAAATAACTAAAAGTGGAAGCAAAATCTAAACAATAATAATAGTAATAATAATTATTTAACACAAGTAGACATTACGAAAGTAAGAAGCGGATAAAAAAGCAAATACCTATAAGAAAACACAAAAGAGAAAATATATAGTACATTTTAAAAGTAGAAGTAACGTGCAAAATGATTCTTCATCAAATCTCATAAAAATTGAAAAATTAAAGTCTCCTATTTGTTGTGCATTTCAATAGTATTTTAAATGCAACTATTTTTTCCAACTTCACGCAACATCGCTCAACTGGAAAATGGAGAAAATTGAGAAACTAAAGGGGCGAATCACTGTGGATACAGGAGACTAATAAATTTCGTAATAAAAGCTCTTAAGGGAAGTCGATTTTCGAAGGATAAAATCCGTGCGCGTTTAATGCGCTCGACTAACGCGAATCTAGGCGCGTGCACGAAACAAGCAAGCGCAGAGGACCCCTCAGAAGTGCATAATTCGACTATACAGTGTAATGCACTCTTGGTGCTCCATTATCTGATCACGCTGTCTAACCTAAACCGTGTGTTCTATTGTTATGAGGACGAACATGTGCTTCCTCCCTGGGGAGACATACGATCACTTTAGAACTTCAGCGTGTCCAATGGACCGTACTAACTTCAACAGTCCTCTATGATTATGTTCGGTGATAAAATACTTCATACCGAAGCACGATTTTTATGGGGCTGCTAGATGGCTCGAGCGAAAAGCTGCGTACTTCGTGAGACAAATTTCTCGGCTAACACACTCCCTTTCGGAGGGAAACGAAGATATTCTTTGAAGACAGTTACGACGTTTCAATTTCACATGATTGTATACTTCTCCTTACTTTGTCTATCGCTACTGTATATTTCATACTTAGCTTTTATACTAACTTCAGTTTCTTCTTAAATACATAGCTTCTTTTTTTTTCTTTATTAAACACCCCACCCCTTAGTTCAACTCATCCCCCTTCCCCCGGAACTGCTTTCCTAGTAATTGGCAGGTAAATTTTTACTAATTTTAAAAAGTATATTAAGTAAAATATTTATGTACACTCTGTTATCAGATTTACCTACAAATTATCGTGATTAAAGTGCTGTTCGCGATATTTAATTTCCATTTGAAAATATTAAAAATTGCGTACATATTATAGCTTCTCTACTTTGTATTTCAGTTTTTTAATATTTGATATAGAATCGTTAAGTAATTATTCTGTAAAGTATTTTGTGTTTTTATATTTCTTTCAAATGCTCGGGATAAACTTCGAGGCACCGGAAGACTGGTACGGTGAATGGTATTATTTCTGAATTATTCTAGCCACTTTATTACTGTGTGTTCGTGACACACGTATCGTTCAATTGCCTTGCAAACTTCCCACGGAAATCCCATCAATCCTAGAGCAGAACCTAAGCAGTGCGTTCCACAGATTACGGCAGCTCTTTATTTATTTAACGGTGATTTCGGACACGAGTACGCAATGCATGCACACGCGGACCCGATTCCAAAGCTCGAGCGCGAGGTACACGATAGATTTGCAGGCGACTGCTGAAGCAAACCCTGCAGGGAAATTCAACACGTGTCCTGTCCCCGTGCTTGCCACTACAAACACTCAATTATCGATGCTGACAAAAGGTGTGCTCTATTAGAACACCCATCGAGAATAGCCAACCAAAGCTGTGAGAAGGAATTACGAAACAGCTGACCTGGCATTAACTAAATACAGAATTATTTAAATAACGGTTCGAATAAACGTTACTTTCACTTTGGATTATTTGACGAATAAAGTTAATTTTTTCATTCGACAATAATTTCTTGAAATTTTATTCGTTATTCAAAATCTTTATTTAAATAAAATTTCTGCCCATCCGTGTCTGATACGTATCGCTCTATAAAATATTGATTCCTTTTTAGAGTGTTGAGGAAGAGTAACTGAAGGAAATAAAAAAAAGACATAATTTTTTAAGAGCATCATTTCAACTCTATAAGTCGCCAAATCGGAAAACCCAATTATCAAGCAACTTATTGAGAAATATAATAAAATATTGTTAAACAAAAGGGCAACTGAAATCTTATTTGTATGGATTTCTTCACATACAGGCATTTAAGGGAACGAAAATGCTGACAGAATTGCAAAAGAGTCTGCACATTTATTTTATAGTAACCCAAGTATTATGGCTACCACAAAGAGATTCTAAAATCATTCAAGAAAATTCTCAAAGAAAATTGCAACATTTTCTGGAAAAATTCAAACACAAATTCTTGAAACGTGTTAAAATTTTTCATAATATAATGTAAGTTTGACCTAATCTAATATCTGTCTACCTTCAGTTTTATGTAAACTAATCTGGTTGCTAATAACCCAAATGGGTTAATGCAACTTTAAAACTAAAATGAAAAATATTTCACAATTGAATTATTCTTTTGTATTTATGCCAACGAACCTGTAAGTGATTGTACGTCTCGTATCAGATATTTGTATAAAGCAGATCGTTAATTCTATGAATCAAAATGAAAATTAATGTGTACTTTGAAGTATCGCGATTAAAATCGGCGCATTTTACTGAAAATAACTGTAACGGTGCAAGAATAATTGATAAATCGACAGTGACTCGTTAATATCGACAAAGAGAGTTTGATATTGTATTACATCGACGCGAAAATTTATACGTGTTTTCTGAAGAAGAGAAATTATAACCATCGCGTTTGTCGCGTGCAAAAAAAATACATCCCGCGAACGTTGTTAATTGTGTAAATGTGATGTCGTGTAATTCGCCTCTGGATGTTGTTTGCATTGTAAAATTTTCACGATGCACAGGTTGCACGCTGTTATCGTAAAACACGCCTCGATCTCCACCTATTTATTTCATTCTACGTTCGTACATTCAAATTTATCTGTACTCACTCGCGTCGTTATAATTTACAGCCGAAGCTTGTCGATCTCGATACTCACCTGAAACAGAAACGCAGATACATTAATATATTATCGTTAGCGTATATTAAAAATATGAATATGCAGAACACGAACGATACGTCGAATCTAATTTTGCACATGGAATTGGGCGTGTAGTTAACACGTATCCAATAAAATACATTATTCTAAAATTCGCTGAAAATTTTAGAAGAACTTCTATCACTCTCTGTAATCTATATATTTCTGACTTATTTGACAGCTGTTCCAATTATTTTGCAATTATAATTTTCTTTATTATTTTATACACAAGAAACAAAAGTTCTTTTCTATTTCGTTTATTAAACTCAAAGTTCTATCTCATATAAACAATTCACAAAATTGAATGTTTCTATCCTGACATATTTGTGACCCAGTGCTGTCCAAAACTGCCCCGTATAGTGAAACAAAATACAAAAAGAAATTAATAAAATACAAAATCATTTAATAGACTGTTAAAAAATCTCAGAAAAATGCATTTAGTTAAAAATATGTATGTCTAAAATGTGTCTGTGTATAAAACAGAAGTTATTTTTCCAGTCTATAAAAAAAGATTGCCCAATTTCATACTATGTTCAATAAAATTGGGTTCCGATGTTCCCTGCTAGATTCATGGTACGTGTTCAAAATCCCTTTTGAAACAAGAGTCACCTACACTCAGTAAGGATAAAATCTATTCTCCCACTTTATTTACTAAAACTGCAGTTAACACAAACTTGTTGAAACAATTTCAATCAACTCCCTATGATTCTTTCATACCACCGTGTCCAGCAACATCGTCACACCCAGGGACACTGAGGAGCCACAGTTATCCATCAGAAAAATGCAACGAACCTCTTCGCCACGCAGCCCCAACCGAAAAACTCGAGCGTTCACCTCGCAGCGGAATCACCGTCTACACGCCCCTCGCTTAAGCTTATTTTCAATTTGACTGCGAGTGACGTGCACGAAGGAACCAGCCGTTGGTGTGTGGTAACAAATTCGAGAACGCTTGTTCTGGCGCAGACGGCCACGTGAAAATTTACCCAATCGCGTTTTCCCAGGCGCACCGCAACCGTCAGTTTCACGTACGACGTCAATCACTCCACGCTTTTCCCGCGGTTTTTTAGGCCACCGTCGCTCGCATTCAAGGAAACTGAAATGCATAACCTTGTTGCACCACCAAGTCCCGATCTCCTGCTTCGACGGTTTTAATAATTAAACTGTATCACTCAGACTTGAGTCGACGCAGTTATTCGAAGGCAGAGAGCAGATCGATATACCTAAAACGGAATAAATATTCCTGGGAATTAATCGCGGCTTCTGTCTGGCCGTCAGAGATGTTGAGCATGAAATAATGAAATCTGCTGGGAATTAATTTCTAAATTCACTTCTGCTGTGGTACACAACTCATATTTAATTCTTCTCCGCAGAAAATAGTTTATTTTAATATAGGTAACAGTACGAAAGGCAAATTTGCCTGATCGCCAAAATTACCACCGATCGGTTTGCATAATAAATTTAACTTCGGTCGGTCTACTACCCATAGGTAATTATAGATATATCGATCGGGGAAAATCAACGAACATAGGATTGCTAACGGAGTGAAACATTAATGACTGCAGAACTCGCCTTGGCTCGTTAATGCTCGAATGGCGCATCCGAGCCTCGTCTAAACCGCTAAACGGTGTTTAATCAAAGAATATCAACGCCAACGTCGTGAATAATTCAGAGGCAGAGTCGGTGCTTCTTCCGCGCAATTAGAGCCCGCGAAAGATGGCGTCGTTTCCCTAAAATCGCCCCTCCAAATTGCTCGATTCTTCATCCCTCGCCGAGGCAAGGAATCCCCTAGTGAGCTACAGCCGCTCCTCCCCCGCGCCCCTCTCAAAAATTGTTTTCCGCTCAGGGTCGACAGTTTTTCGATTGAAATGACGCGTGCAAAATTGCACCATAAAACTGCAACTGACGGCCCGCCGCGCGAGAAATTCGACGAGCTGGCGCTGCAATTTATTGCGACTCCCTTTCTTTCGCTGCAACGCCCTCTAACTCTTCTTGAAACAATGCCATTTATTCCCGAATCGAGTTTCAAGGTGTGCTTTCCGCGGGCATCCGAGGAAATAAAGTGGCAGGGACAGGAGTTGCGGGCGGGGAAACATATTCGAGCAATATTGGCGGCGGAGTTTCGTGAAGTTGGAAAGAGTGCTGGCATTGGAGCTGATGATGTCGTTCGGGATATTGTAGACGCTCGTGCGAGTTTCGTTTTAATCCTCTTTCTGAAGAATTCGAGTGGAACGTGCCTTGAAGGAAGAGCTCCGTCGGTTTCCTTAAGAAAATAACTTCGATTTATGTGCATCGTGTGGAAGTTCGAAGATTTTTGGAAGCCACCCACGGTCCGGCTTGAAAAAAATAACATTCGATTCGTTGAACCCTCAGCTAATAAATGGGATTTTGAAAAAAGTGGAGAAATTTTGGGAACGACGTAAAATCGCGATTTGAAACTTTCACATCGATTGCCGTCAAGTTTATTAACAATAAACAAAATATTCTAAATATGGGTTGAGAAAGCATTCCTTCAGATTTAAAATGAGCCCATGACGGAGACATTATATTTAAAAATAATCGAGATATTAGAGTTTAAGTGATGACGCGGCAGCCGATTTTCTTCCAATTTTTAAGACTTTAACATTAAATATTTCGAAAACTATTTGACATAGGCCTTTAAAATTCAGTATACTTTGTTTTTGCAAGGTTATCGACAAAAATGCCATAATTTTGAAGAGAATCGGTGAAACTAAATTTTCCAGGTAAATGTCCCCATTAGCGATCGTTTAAGAGTGCGACTGGTTCGAAATAGTAATTTTTTTAATAATATAGGACAATGTTTGAATAAAGTATGGATCATTGTATTTTTTTAAGTCTCTAGTTTCTTAATCAAATTGGTTTTAGAGTGATATTTGACTATTTATACAATAATTATGGTGAAAATTATATTGGTCCTGATATCTAGTGATGGGAATGATACCGCTCAAGCAGTATCGATACCTAGCGGTGAAGTATCATGGCAGCTCAAGCATGTATGAGTACCGTAGGTATCAAAAGGTATCGATACCTAAATGATACCTACTCAAAAGGTTCGATGCTTTGTAGGTATCATCATCGTGGCTGGACATGGTATCGATACTATTCGAACCCGAAATAAGCATGCCATAGGAATCGAAACAGAAATGAGTACTTGGAAAGAATCGTTTCCCAAATGATACCTACAAACTCTCGGTCCTTGAAGCTCGACTGCGTTGGGGTTCCACGAGATGCCAGATGGCGAGGACACCCCCCCCCCCTCCCCCCGGGCGATAACTCACCGAGTGTTGCGACGTTCGACCCTCGAAATGGTTGGAATACCCATTAAGAAGGAAGAAATTTTTCAGTTCTGCATTTCTCATCAGATCTTTGCTAAACCGACGCCAATCGATTCCTTATGTTTCGCCGATGAAATTAACACCAAGAACGACGTAATTCGGAGCATAATGAAGGAACTTAAATGAATAATCGATTCATATAATTTCACACTAAGTTCGTTAAAAATAGTCTGATTTACATGATATTTGGTATAATTTTAATTGGGAAAAGGCCAGGAATCCGCTGGTCTCACTTCTATATCCATACGATGAAGAATAAAGAATTTCTTAATACGCTAAAATGAATATTTCACCCTCGACTGCGGGGCGCCAACCTCGATTTGCTGCGGTCGACCGAAAATTCGTATCTGTTTCAGAAAAACTGCATTCTTTATTCTTCACCGTATCGATATGGAAGTGATACCGATGGATTTCTTATGTTTTTCCAATGAAAATTATACCAAATTTCATGTAAATCAGACTATTTTTAACGAACTTAGTGTGAAATTATATAAATCGATTTTTCATTTAAGTTCTTTCATTATGCTCCGAATTACGTCGTTCTTGGTGTTAATTTCGCCGGCGAAATATAAGGAATCGATTGGCGTCGGTTTCGCAAAGATCTGATGAGAAATGCAGAACTAAAAGATTTCTCACTTCTTAATGGGCAGGTATCAAGAGACACGGTAGTGTCTCGCGCCAAGTATATAATATATATATATATATATGCGCAGCGCGAACACGGAGTGTATCTATTACGCCACGACTCGCTATCAAGAACCCTGAGATTTCCGAATCTCAATAACGGCTGATCCGATTAAGTTTTGAATGGTCTTAATGGACAGCTTGGGTTTGATTTACATAAGAAAAGTGTCTTCGTTTTGTTCCTACGGGCTTTATGAGCTGAGATATTTCGATGTAAAGTTGCAATTTGCTGAATTTTATGTTATTAAAATTCAGCATCGTCCCCGTCATCGTCGTCGTCCTACACTTCTAGGCAAGAGGGGAGTATGAAAGGGTGAGGAAATGTCCCTCAGGCACGTCGTTCATTGGATGCGGGTTTCGGCCAATCGCGTAACAAACTATTATCATGTGACAGCTAGCAGACAGAGAATAGATCTGTCGAGGTAGTGTCAAAACAATTATAACCTGCGAGTGTTAAATGAGAAGGCCTGTCAAAATGTTTGAAATATCACGAGGTTTTACAACATATAGGACACTGAATTATTGTCTCAATTAACAAGGTAAGTTACCAAAATTTTTTAATAGATTATTTATGTAGAACTTATTGAAACGAAGGGAACACACAGACTTGGAAGGTGTCCGGAGAAGGTTCTACAGTGAAGCATCTTCTTTCGCACAAGTTTCTACAAAATAATATATTGTTTTTATACCAGCAAACTATTTTTACATTAGAGTTTTTATGTAAAGCTTATAGGAATGAAGGAGACACGTGGGTTTGGATAGAAATGAAGGGGGCGCACAGGCTTGGATAGAAATCAAGGTGATGCACAGGTTTGGAGGTTGTCCGGAGAAGGTTATAGATACACAGAGGAACATCTTGTTTCGCACAAGTTTCTGAAAATTTGTTAAATAAGGTAAATCGACAAAATTTGTCAAATTAGCTTAGCATTGAGAATTAAAAAAATTATAGCATACTACTTACAACATAGATCAAGTCACTTTATTGAAGAAAGTACGCTGAACACACATCACCCTTGATACTTTTCAATCTTTTGTGAAAGATATTCCTAATACTTTATTAAAATCCACAGTAGTTCCCTCGCTATTCATTAATTTTATTAGTTTCCCATTAACAATATTCCAATTCACCAATAAAGATAGTACATTAATTTTATTCCAACACCAATAAATTGTGCGTTAAAAATATTGGATTTCTTTGTTCATTTTCAATAAATTACCATTCGCATTTAAATTTCCTCCAACCAGACTTTCTGCCATACGCTCTCACCTCCTTCGGACACATTATGTAGTCTCTACACTTACTATAGGAAAAGTCCACCCTTCTTCTATAAGTTCTAAGTTATGTTGTAACTAAAATGTGGATTTTATATATTTACAGATAATCGATGCACAAGATGGTGCAGTGTGATCTACGTCAGAGAAAAAAATTTATTGTGATATACTATTATATTAATTAAACTTTAATTAAACTTTTATTCAGCTTTGATCCTCTGTGTGCTTCTTGTATGTTTGTTTCATATCTGAAAACTCAAATTTAAACCAATTCCACCAATCCAATTGTATTGTAGCTTTGCAGGTGTGCGTAGTTTGGATGACAATATAACATATTGTTGATTAAAAAAATAACCCCGAGGGGGTGAAAAATTTATCCAGTCACTAATAAACACTACAAAATGTGTGAAATCCCCACAAAATTACCTTTTTTAAAAAAGGTACAAAAAAGAGCGCCAAGTATATAATCCCATCAAAAAAGATCCCATTTAAAAACATTGTCATAAATTAATACCCATCAAAAAGACTCCCATTTAAAAACATTGTCGTAAATTAATAGCTTTACAAAACTAATGATATACACAAATTGCGCCAATTATCACAATGACTATTTATACAAAGAAAAAAAGTATTAAATAATATTAAGCAGATATATTTTTATACAAATAAATATTTTATTCAAAATACTTGGCGCTGCTCTCTGAAAAAAATGTTAATTGGCTTGGTTAATAAATAAGACAAGACCAGACACCACTAAAACAAGAAAGAAAGGAAAAGATTTTAATGCAATTTATACATATTTATTCAGTTTAGAAACATCAATTCGGAGAGCAGCGCCAAGTATTTTGAATAAAATATTTATTTGTATAAAAATATATCTGCTTAATATTATTTAATACTTTTTTTCTTTGTATAAATAGTCATTGTGATAATTGGCGCAATTTGTGTATATCATTAGTTTTGTAAAGCTATTAATTTACGACAATGTTTTTAAATGGGAGTCTTTTTGATGGGTATTAATTTATGACAATGTTTTTAAATGGGATCTTTTTTGATGGGATTATATACTTGGCGCTCTTTTTTGTACCTTTTTTAAAAAAGGTAATTTTGTGGGGATACTAACCACTTGGAGGGGTCTTGTCTTCGCCACGTGTTGCCGGGCGTCACGTGTTGTTGCGGATCGTCTATTTCGCTTTCTCTCGTTATATTCATTCTCTTTCCTTGTCCAACTATTCAAGGGTCCCTTAGCCGCCAGACTTTCTACGTCGGACCCCAACGCAGTCGAGACTTTTGTAGGTATCATTTGGGAATCGATTCCATTCGATTCCTAAAGTACTCACTACGGTTTCGATACCTATGCGTGCTTGATTCCGGGTCGAATAGTATCGATACTTTACTGTTGCCGTGATACCGATTCTACTCAGTACTCATTTCAGCTGCTACCGGTATCAAATGTCGATACCAAGTACCTACAATTTCGATACGTATCGAACCTTCCAAACGAGTACTTTGGGTATCGAAGTACTTGAAACTCATGAGAAAGACTGGTATCATTCCCATCACTAGCTTCCACTCGTTCTTCAGTCCCCAACTCTTCTCGTGCGTCCTGGTCCTCGGATCAGTGACGTCCTCGTAGATGGATTTGGTGTTAGTTAGCAGGGCTATTTTACTCGTCACCAGGCTCGTCGTCGTTCGGACTGCGTCCAACGGTTTATCAAAAGTCGTTCCTCGGTCCTCTGTGCTACCTCGGTAGCGACGATAGCCTGTCCTAGCCTACGTGACTACGATGATCCAATAATCTTGTCGGAGGTAGTTCAACCTCAGTCGACGTTGATCAATCGGTTGCGTCAAGGATCGGTAAAATTTTTTTACGATGCACTATCCCACCGCTGCCACCGATTTGTTGTGCCCTGCGTGGTTAGGTCGCAAGGCTGGTACGGGATTTGGCGTTATCGTAGGTTCGGGAGTGAACAAAAGATAGGAATCTACTGGGCGAATTGCACCAAGTTCGATTAAACTCAGAGGCTAAGTCTTTATTCAAACTTTAACTAAAGAGTTTTAGCCGTGTTAACAGGTCGAGAGTCGGGTTTAGAATCCGTCGATTAGCGGAGTCGAATTGATTTTATATTCTACTTGGGCGTGGTACGGGTTACCATGTTCGGTCGCGGCGATACGTTCGCATATCGGTGATTTTGTAGATTCGGTTGCTTAGCGGCTGTCTTAACTTGGAAACGTCTCGAACGTTTCGTAACGAACGTGATATAATATGTACAATGTAGAACAATGATACGTGTGCTTGGGCGTTGCCTGGGCACAACAACCATTTGAGTGGAAGAATATCAAAGTGGCGTGCGGCCAAGGAACGTGTGAAAGTTTCACGAAATGGAAGTCAAGACAAATTCTCGTGGGCGTTTAGCTGTGAGATTTGTGGCGCAAACTTCGTTTCGTGTCATATCTGTTTGCCGAGTTTGACGCGTGAAAATTCGAAGCGAGCTGTGCAGTGTGCATTGAGCAGGAATTTTACTAAAGTTGACTGTATACTGCATTCCATATGAGAGCATACCGACGCCCCTACCGATTTGCGACCGATCTGCGCAGCCCCCACTACTACCCACCGTTTGAACCGCAAGCGATTGGTCGTGATAATTTCCAAGGAATGACTGGTACAATCCCAAACGCGGGACCTAACCGTTGTCAAGGTAAACAGTGGACGAACAGTTAACAGAGAGAGTAAGTAGACGGCCGTGCGACGGAGAAAAACATAGGAGTCGAGCGTAGCAACGCCTCCTGAGGGTCGTGCCTGCGCGAAATCGGTTGCTCTAATCTTAGAGCATATTAACATGGAGGAAGCATGCAATAGGCAAAAATGTAGACGGCGATAGAAAGAGAAACATATACAGGAGGTAAACCCCCTCTCTTTCTAATATAGAAAAAAAACGCTGGCGCTAGAAAGAGAGGGGGTGTCCCTCCTGTATATGTTTCTCTTTCTATCGCCGTCTACATTTTTACCTATTGCATGCTTCCTCTATGTTTATATGCTCTAAGGCTCTAATGTGGAATACAGTATAGACTGAACTGGTACTTGAAATATTCCGAGAATTAAACTTATCAAAAATGCTTTTCTATTTTAGATCGCATTTAATTGCAACTTTTAGCGCGCATTGTAATATTCTCTATTGCTCGGCGAATTTTTCTGCCGACGTAAATAACGCGTAAAATTTGTTTCATTGCGAGAATGTTCCAAAGTACTGCTGGATTGTACCTATTGCTACGTTAGGTACTTTTTCATCGAGGTATAAATTTTCTGAGTGGAGTAATATTTTGGTACTTGGAGAAGCATTGAATGATGAATAAAAGTGCATTAAAGTCTGTGGGTTTGAAAAATAATTGTTATTGATAATGAGACGTTCATCCACCTTTTTATTAGAATTACACGCAAATTTAGAACACTGATTATTTTAAGTATTATATTTTATGTCTCTTGTTTGACATATTTATTCATAGACCGATCACTTTACAAATACCTGAGAGCGACAAATTTTTTATTTCAATTAAAATTTCGAACAACAAATAAAAGTTAGAAAAATGATTGTCGAATGAAGAAATTAACTTTATTAGTAAAATAATTTATAGTTAAAGTTACTTTTATTCGATCCGTTACTTAAATAATTATTTATTTACTTAATGCCCGACTCTGACAAATACCATCTTACACCCCAACTCACAATAAACAAAATAAAATAAAATTCACAAAGGTCAGCCAATTAAACTCAGATTTTTTAAAAACATGAAGAAAGGCTGCTTCCAAGCACCCGGAAATTCTCATTGTCAGTGTTCACCGATTCGTTCAACGAAAAACCAAAAAGTTGTTCCCGGAAGTTCGTCCAACAACCAAGAGAATTGCAAAATGACGAATTGTTCACGTCCCCGCGACAGTCATTCTTCTCGACGTTTACGAAAAAGCCGGTAAGAGAGAAATGACAAAAGACTGTGACAGAGATGGCTTTTGATGGCCGAGTGCCGACGTGAAATCAAGGTTTGCTCGTTTCAGAATAAAGAATATCGAGGTACTGGGGTACCCAAGCACGGGAAACACGACGCTCCGATGGCAGTGGGCTAATTACTAAATACCATCGTCCAAAACTATGCTAGCCATTCACGGAATGCTGGGATGGAGCCGCAGCCCCGCCATCGAAACCGTATTCTCGTGAGATTGCGGCTTGGATCGGAGATTAGAACCGATCGATTTGATTTCCTCGCTACCATGGTTATTATTTGAATATCACTAGGGACCAGTTCGATGTTATTGGTTGTTTCGATCGCCCATTGCGAGCGTCAGACGCTGTACAAATAAATCTCGTGTATTTTTTCAAAATTGACAGATTTCATGAAAATGCTTTTGCTGACATTTGTGTTTGGTTGGATTTAATACCACTGTCACTATCGTGCAACGTGTGATTTTATTGAGGGTTTCTTTTGTGACGTTTGAAATAGTTAGGATGTGGCATTTTTTTAATAATTCAATTGTTACATCGATAATTGAATGCAGGGCACTTAATAATGTTAATGACACATTCGTTTGGATAATATGGTTTTCGAATTACTTTTATCAACATAGTTGTTAAATCTTTAGAACATGCACTAAGTTCTTGAGTAATGTTGGCAACATTTGGTGATGAATTCTTTACAGAATATCAAAATCAATTGAACTGTGTATTTTCGAACACCTTTAGTAATGAAAACTTGTGGATAAATGTGTTGCAAAATATGTGTACTGGTTTTGAGAAATTGGGAGGACTTTATAGGAATAATTGATGGCTGAAGAAATATTTTTCAAGGGGAATTCTATTTTGGGGGGGGGGGCTAAAAGAATATCAACATTTGTTTTTTTTTTAAGATACTAGCGATTCGATTCATCTGAAATTTGGACCATGTTGATATGCGTCTTTGAAGAAGATGCAGTTTTTTTTTTATTAAGTTTTAATCACAAATATAGGAGTTATGCACGAATAAAACAAAAACATTTAGTTAGGAGAGTGGTGAGTTTTCAGACTGAAAGCTCTGAACCTTTAATTTTCGCTATCCAGTTTTGCTGCAATTCTCTTACGTAACAAAATAAGTATACAACTTAACTGCAACTGCTTCAAAGATGCATAAAAACATGGTCCAAATTTCAAATAAATCGAATTGCTAATTGTTTCCAAAAAAAAATTCAAAATTTTGCTATGTTCTTATCCCATAAAATAGGATTCCCCCTTAAAATAATAATATTGACAGTAGGCACATGGAAAGTTGACACTCAAAATATTTTCTCAAAGTAGAATAGAAAATCAGACCTGAAATACAATCTAATGAAGTCACAAGTTTCAATAATATTTAATTGAATTTGAAATGAAATGAATTTACTTTCATTAAGAGCACGGTCACTAATTTCGAAGGAGCAGCACGTATTAGAAGCACAACCAAAGCCACGTTTGCAAATGGTAACACGTAAACGTGGGATAAACGTGGCGGGGATGAGATTCAATCTAGAAGAGAGGAACGGAATGACGTTTGTTCGAAACAGCAAGAAAAGTTGCTCCCTCGAAACTCTGAAATTTAACCCAGCTTATTTTACTATTTTGCGAGCGTCGAAGATACTGCCAACAGAAATCGAATTCTTTGCAAGCTTTCAAGATAAATTCTTCGGTCGAATAGGGACACGAAGTGGCTAGAGAACAGAAATCAATCTGAGAATAATTTCGTAAATGGAGGAGCCAATCGAAGCAGAAATTTAACACGTAGGATGAAGATAAAAACATATTTGTAAGACAAAAGAAGAGAGGGAAGTGAGAAGGGGGATGAAATTTTTATGAGTAAAAGAATAATAAGAGTCGAGAGCGGAAATGTGTACAATAAAATCGCAATGTTTCTGTGACTCTGCACTCAGCGACGGAGAAAATAGATTAAAAAATTGACCAGGTATCTCTAATTTACGGAGCTTCTGCTCGATCTCAGATCACGTCTGCTGAGTGTTGGAAACGGGGCCGGAAGAAAGTACCACGAGCAACACAAAAATTCAATAAAAACTACTCCGAACAAAAGTAGAAGCTTGGTAAATTAAAAATTTTACGAGGACACTTTACAGCTACTGCCACGTAGATATATTCGAGCAAATAAACTTGTTTATTGATAACATACTACGTGGACCTTCAAATATGGTTCTTTCAGGTTCCAGTGAAAAATCTGAACAATTATTAACACCGACTATGACGAATCTAAATGAAATTTATTCTTAATTAACGATGCTTAATCGAATTACTAAAAGATATAATGTTACTTGGTCAGTAGAAACAGCTAGGGAAAATAATACTTGATTTCAAAATATAGTTTCACACTTTAGGAAAACTGGGATCTACATATTTCGTCCTATATATATTACTTAAGCTTCTAAGTAAATTTTATCAGCAATATTCAGTTATTAGCGACTGTTTTAGCTGAGAAATTCCATCTCAGATTGCATCATAATTACATTTGGAAAATTTCTCTATTCTATCATCTCTTTTTTATTCTGGAATCAAACCATCCACGGATATACTGTTAAAATTTTCAATACCCACTTCTAAATAGTACCAATTATTACAGTTCACTTATAAATTGCTAAAGTTTTTGATATCCTCTGCTAAATAATATTTTCTACCAATTCTTTTTCTACTATGTCATAAAAAACTAAGAAGCTTGCAAAGTACTCACACCACGCCTACGAATTTTAAAGGAATTTGAATAACAAAGAAATTCAAACTCTAATTTACAAAAAAAATCTCATTACTTTCATGTCTCCCTATATTCTGTTCCCCAACTAAAAGATTAAACATTATAAATGAAGCGATCGGCTCAGATGGTGGGATAGAAATGAAGAAGAAAACTGTTGTTGCTCGAGGATCCAGGACTTTGTGAATCACCGACGTAGGGCACCTTTTTCCACTCGTTTACCGTTTTCTCGCCCCTTTTTCTTATCGCAGTTGGTCGTCGCAATTGCAACGGAGGAAGCATGGCTAAAGGGTGGAGGGAACTGTTGCGAAATAAAAAGAGAAGAGAGACGATCGTCGAAGCAGATTGCGGTCGAACGATGAAAAGAGGGGGTGGATAATTTCACGGTACGTTTCACGCGCGAATTATGATGGTATCGATACAGCCCTGTTGATGCGCATTACCCTCAAAGAAGAAAAGCCCTGGCAGAATTTATCCGCCACCGATATTCTCGGCCTGCATTTGCATTCGCAAAGCTTAGGTACGTAGCTTTTTATCATCGAGGATGGTGGAATACTAAGTCGTCTCAACATTTGGATGAAAGGGATTAGAGTGTCTTTTGATGGTTATTAAGAAAGGTAAACAGAATTCATCTATATGATGGAAAATTATTGTGGAATATCAGAGAATTTTGTTATTAAATTATATGCAAAATAGAATCAAGTCGACAGCCATCGTTGTAAAAACAAATAAGTGGCATTGTCATAATTTAATGAATTTGCAAGAAGTTTAATAGGATTATGTTGATAGTAGAATTAAATAATTTCACGAAATTGTGATATTACAATCCAAAATGATCCTTTCCATGCATCAGAAATGGTCGTTGAAAAATAAATAAGAAAAGGTCCAATGTTTGCGACACTAAAGAAAAGAGGAAATGTTGATATATTTTTAATACTTTTTCATTTTACCATTTTAAATACTGATTTGCGTTCATTGGGTTAGATAGTGACTTAATTTACTGCATTTATTTGCACATTTGGATCGTTATCTAATAGCGAATGTTGTCGAAAATTTAGATTATTGTTAAAAATTCAATGTGTACAGCGAAATGATCCATGACAATACCCAGATATTTGTCTTCGACAGAAAACTAAAATTTTTCGTGAATTATCTAGTGCGCGATGCTTCTGTGTCGTCATAACTCGTTATTTCAAAGCTCCTTAACCAAATACAACGAACAAAAATGGCTCCATATTTTTCTAACGCAGATAAACCCATGGAAAAAGAGAACGCGGTCGCGTCTTTAAAATGGATTCCCCTGAATAAATAGCGCAGATAACAAGAATATTTTGTGCTTTATTTATCGTGCACCTTTCTAACATTCTTTCCAACATATTTCCATGCCCGCTGCTCTCTGCGCAAAAAAAAAATGCATGGTACGTACTCGTTACGCAGAAAAATATTTGGCAGTTATTGCGTACGAATGGCAGAAAATCGAGGCATCGGAAATAGCAAATGTTTTTGCCCCTCGTTTTCAGTGCCACGCTCAATTTTTCAAATATTGGTGCCTGTTGAAGAGCAAACTCTGCTCTCGGGCTGGGAAAATAATAACTCCCTGACTTCCTAATGCAAAACATTTGATATCGAGGTGCATTCAGAATTTTTCTCACGAATGCCTGACAAGCCTGACTACTTTCTATGGAAGGATAATCCTGATCCCCTCAGGATTTCCTCTTCGCTCTCAATTCCAGGAGCAATCGATTTCTGTGCTTTATCGAGATGTCCACAGTGAATGGGGTATTCGTGTCGTTCAGAGTAACAATTAATTAGTAGGAGAGACCGGGGTCGGTTATAAATTATAACATGCATAAAATCTTTTGAACGACAAATCTGGTAACCCACAGCATGCGAGAGCTATTTGACGATATTAGCACCGTCGATTTTAGTGACCCAAACGAGCGTAATGTATTCATTTTGTGGTTACAGTCCAGAATTTTAGTATTTAGAGCACGGAAGTAAATTTCGTATTAGCACTTTTATTTCAATTAACCGTCGTTAAAACTGTTTGAATTTTTGCTTCTTTGTCGCAAACGAATCGATACACATTTGTTTATTAGAATGTGCACGCATATTAGTAATTTGATCTTTTGTTTTTTCGTTTGCTGAGATAAAACGCAAAAATTCAAGTTCGGGGTAAATTGTAACATGTATATAAGATCAACTCTAATAATTAGGAAATTTTTTGACCAAATAACCAATGTTGTGTTGCTCTGTAAAACAAAGTTGAGTTTATTTAACACTTCAAAATAATATTTACACTATTTACAAACATAAAACCCTACCTGTAAAACAAAGAAACGACAATTAAAGTTTTTTATTAGATTGTCAATTTCCTTATTATCTGTCTTTTACAATTACGATTTTTATTTAACTTTACGCCGTACGTAAGTTTCTTAGCACGTGTATTTTATCATACTACACCTACAACTCCCAACCCAGCCGCGTGGAGCGATCAGTGGTCTTCCGTCGGAGCGCGGCAAATTTAAAATGAGAAAGTATACTTTTCTTACATGTATAATAATAAAGGGTAAATAAACACCTTTATCAGTGAAACACCTGCTCACGAGCAGAATGTTAGCAGAAAGCTGGTCATCCAGCACATCGCAAGAGTCAAATGTCTTGCCAGCTTTTAAGCTTCTACCAGAAACCTGCAATTCCAAGGTGTCACTGCACGTGTTAAGCAAAATCCCTAACTCGTCACAGGCAAGTCCCCCAAAAATGTCCATTTCCATCCGAGACACGCTTCCGCGCTCGCGAACGTAGACGAGTTCGCTTCGCCCGCCTAATTTGCCAGACGTGCGCCTGTCCATTTGCCGATTTCGTCGTGTAATTACCCCGCGTCACGCCAGCCACTCTGGCCAAGTCGGGTCCTTCGTTCCAGCAGGCGTCTCGCCCCTTGCTCCTTTTAATCCCGCCAAAGGCCTTTCATCCCGCGCTGACCTTTCGCTCCCCCGGTCCACGGATTCCTCTTTTCCTCGTTTGTCACGAGCGTCTTATCGTGTTCAGGGTACATTATTATCGAGCGACGCTCTCCTCCGCCGGACAATTGGCTCGGGGCCGCTTTTCTCGCGGCGATCACGCGACCATCAACTCTTTCCCCGCCACGGATTTCGGGGATCGCTGGGAAATCGTGCAGCTGCCTCGAGATGGAAACAAGATCAAAGGGTATATAACTCCGCGCAACATTTCGCTCGCTTCTTTCCTTGCCTCTCTCGAGTGGGCGTCCTCGAGCTTCTGGATGCCATCGATCGCTACAATGGGAAACCCAGCCGATAGAATTCTAAGGCCAGATATATTGGCCGGTGAGTTTCGTGAGGAGTATTCTCCTATTCTCAACGTTTTCTGACTCGCTCTCGCCTTGCCAGAAAAAGAGTGGAGCCAGAAGTGGTGGGGATGGCGCCAAGCTCTTGACGTGTAGGCCAAACCGAGCTCTTAGCGTAGAAATACATACATCAGAATAGGTGTGCGTTAGCTGCGAAAACGAATTCACCGGCCAATATATCTGGCCCCGACTTTAAATTCCCTTATCCTCTAGTGTTCGCAAGGTAAATTCGGAAATAAGCATCCCTTGGGTTTTCAGGTAATTATTTATTAAGAATCCTGTCTTTCAGCGATGATGAAGAATGACTTTCTGGGAATTACTGAGGAGTTTAACTTGTTTCAAGTGCATGGTCGTCCCTCGTGTTTCATTTTCAAAATATAGTATTACGGGGAACTGATTGAACATTTCTTTATGAATTTTAAAAACAGTAGAGGACAACATAATTTCCTTCCACCGTTATTTAAATGAGTTAAAATGAAGTGGGTCAGTTTATTGACTGGGAATTTGAGAATTTTTAGACATATTTATAACTTCGACTTCTAAAATAAGTTAATTCCACCAAACTAGTTGTGAATTACAGACTATTCACTCGCTTCTATACGAATAATATGCTTCTGGCTTTATAAAAGAACTTTGAAATAGACTTTGGAAGCACAGTTTTCAACACAATGGAAATGGATTAAATCGTTTATGATATTTCGTTGGAACAGAGTTGGTTAGCAACGAAATTGCCACGAAATCATGGCTCCCAGAACGAAACCAACTCTCATTTCAAAAAGTGGTTAACACAAAAATTCAGAGGTCTAGGAGAATAAATTAGAAGCGGAAAGTCCCATCGCAAAATTGGCCAAATTACATGCACACGCGGGGAAAAAGCGCAGAAGGAGGCCAATTAATGAAACTCCAAATTCAATAACATTTCATACGGGCACTTAATTGGCCAGACATGTTCAGGAATATGAAATCCGCAACTTCACTGGAATTAAATTTCCGTCTTCGTACAACTCACACACGCGCGATCAATGCATCAAATGCTTCTTCCTTTGAAGCAATAAGCAGTAAAATTCTGTCTGCATTGGGCACTTGCTAAGAATCCAAGGGTTTCTCGTAGTTATTTCTTAAAGAAGGTTGAAAAGGAAAGGAGCTACGTTCCAAACAATTTTTGCTAATTGAAACAACATTTAATAGCTTCGATGTACATTTTGCATCCGAGAATAATTTTTTCACTCTCTTTTTATAGAGTTTCAGGCTTCTGGAATTTAAGATCCCTAGAAAATGCTTTGCGGTGTACAAAATGTTGGAGATGCATAATTAATTAAAAATCAGAATTACAAATCTTTCAGTGGAAGCGTTTCAAATTTAATCCGATACATCCTTCGTTTTATCTATGATGAAGTTTTATCATACAAAGAAATTCCTTTTCTGCCAGTTATTCTTTGACCACATTCTACTTGGCAACATCAAGTAGCCAACAATACTATTCTGTTATTCACAGTTTCTTTCGTTCAAAGAAAATTCATAACTTTATTTAAAGCGGGGCTCCGCGTGCAACTAGCAAACCTTTTGCTTCGACCTAATGTGCAGGAGTTCGTTTCTTTCCATGCCCCGACTGAAGTGTATTCTGATTTAAGAATAACAAAGTGTTCCGCGAGAGTTCGACGGCCAGGTACGTTAAAACTCATCTACGTAAACGTCATTACATAAGCAATTCGTGTACAGCGCCGCTGATACAGCTTTTGATGAACTTCAATGGCCTCCACAGAGCCGAGTAAATGACTAGGGCGTTAATATTCATTGCGTAATCGTGGCGATCCAATTAGCGCGAAACGCCAAGAACTCTGGCCAACGGCGGAAGCCGAGAATTAACTGGGTTACCCGTGCTTCAACCCTTTGCCTAATGGTTCACGAAAGAGAGTGAAGTCTCAGGGGTCGTTTAAAATAGCGCAAAAAAATCTGCAGCAGAAATTCCTCGATACAGCGCGCGCGCGCGGCCTGAACGCGGAACACGCTTCATGAATAAAGAATTTTCTGTGGACGATACAATCGTTGAAACGGCGATGGGATACCGTGAACTTCGATTTCTTTCCTTTCTTAATAACAAAAGGGACGAGGAGCGACGTTGCTTCTAGCACCTTTTTAAATAATCGAACCCGGTAATGAAGCTAATTGCCTTTGCCATAAACGGCGAGAATTATTTCAATCTGCAGGAGGGCCTTGGATGAATGAAGAGTTTGAAGATCTTTACTGAGGGAAGTCTGTCAGTGGAAAGTAGCCTTTAATTAAAAGCGAAGATTAATGAATGGTATGTATGAGAAAATAAGAAATTGTGAAAACTGCGGGGATTTTATGCAGTATGAAATTATAAAAGTGTTCGGTAGAATGCTTGGAATTCCTGTTTACTTGTTAATCAATTGACTGGCGATCAGCTCGGTCTGCTTGCGGATTTTATAGCATAGTAAAAAATATGAGCATCGTTAGAATCTTCTTTATTAAATCCTCCATTTTACTCTATTAAGTCGTAAACAGTTGTAATATAAAAGTGATAAATGATCAACTGCTTTTCAGATGAGAGATGTAAGGTGAGCTTCAATATACTATATAGTAATGCATTTATTTGAAGGTAAAACTACATACAACTTATTTAATATAATATAGTATGTAAATGGAAAGTGTATCACTGAAGAACGCCGGGCAATCTTTTAATATGAAAGATAAGAAAATAGTATCCTGGGTGAATCGATGGTAGAAATTTGATTTCGATAATGCTGTTCCATAATTACACATTCAACCAGCGCGCACGTGGTGTCTATAAGATTAATTAATGTATTAAAATTTATGCATATTTTTCTATGTATTTATTTTTTATAGACTCTTAAGACATTGTAATAAAGGAAAGGTAATAAAAATTTTATATGAAAACTGTAAATTATTCCGGAAAAAAATTCTTAAAAATGGCTTATTTTTCCATTTGAACGAACCTATAACATATTCACTGTGTATCCTCAGGCGTCTGCTAATTCAACAGTAATTTGCTTTTAAACCATTCAAACATTGCCAATGAAGTCTGTACAAAAATAGAAAAACTGACCGAACGAAACCATGAAAACCAGAAACATGAAAACCCACCTTTCGTAATTGGACAACAGAGTTCCGGCAAAATGGTTTTAACACCGAGGCGCGACAAATTCTTTTTTAGGAAAAAAGCAACGCCCTCGAAACCCCAAAAATGTAACATACATATTTGTGCTACTTGCGAGTCGCAAAAATTCGAAAAAATATCATCCAGCAAATTGTAAAGTTACTGCGACCCATGAATTTCTTCGTACGTTCCGAAGTCATTATTACGCTACTAATGCAATCACTGTTTTGTGACTTGGTTCTTTTAAGTTTTGAAAAGGAAGATGACTTCTTATTCTCAGTTCTAAATTCGCTTGTTTCCAAAATGTTAAACAGTTGTGCTTAATTGATTTGAAATAACAAGTAACATAACACTTAAGTTATAGATATTCAAAATGAATATTTTCCAAGCTCCTAATAATTATACCTACACTTACTAAACCATCTGTCTATCAAAACAATCTTCATTTTTCTAACAGGTGACATTATGGCATACAAAATATATCTAATTATCACGTAGAACTAATTATAACACATTGAATAATGCATCCTTCTCTGAATTAGTGACCACAATGACATTCATATCATGTCTTCATTCAGTTCTGTATCCATTACAAGTTGAACAGACTAATGCAATGAGTAGAATTGAGGACAAATACTAAAGTGTATTACAAAAACGTGTACAGAAAGTGCAGTAGTCGCAATTACTTATCATAGATACTATAATAAGCCTACTCCAAGAAGAACCTAAGCAGAGCAGGTGTTCCTAACCCAAGCTTTACGTACCCCAAGGAGTCCAAATGGGGTAAAAAGTGACCATTGTACTAAAAGGGTTAAACCTGGGTAGGATTGCCGTGCTCAGGGAACGCTCCCAGTCTCAGCACCGGTGAGCAGGCTCAGGTACCCCGGGATCGCCAGTCCCCGTCTTGAGGACATGCTTCTGGGAACTAATTACCCATGAAACAAGCTCCAAGCCCTGGGGAGGTGTCCATTACACAAGAAAGATTAAAAAGCCTCGATCTAATATAACCGGAATACCTAAACCTTACACCCTTTTCACACGAGACCTTTTCCACATGCGCGACAATTTCAAACACTTCCTGCATCCTTCAGCTTCTGATGAATGAGCCCCATCTCTGAAAAGTGAACATATCTGAGAGACATGACACTATCTAGAGAGGCTAGAAATGACACTAGCTTAACCCTTTAGCGCCAAACGTATCATATATGTATGATACATTCCTTTTTTTTGCCGTTTCGCCGTTTGCACTCGAATTTCGCTGTTTGCAACAGTTCAAGTGAAACATGTTTATTGTAGTTTTATTCACTGAAGAAAGTTGGATCTATCTGAACCCTATATTCTTTGGTTTTATGTATTTTGACTCCGGAAAAAATACATTTAAAAAAAAAAAGTTTTTTGTATAAAAATATATAAATTCAGACCATTTTTGACGATAAAAACAAAAGGGGATATTTTTCCGTCAACGGCATCTAGGTGCTGGCGCTAAAGGGTTAAGAAAAATAGAAAATCTGGGAACAAATCTGCGTACGAAAAATACCCCGCGTGAAAAGGCCTTTACCCCGCCAGAAATCTATGCGCGAAGAACCCCCCAAAGACGCGGTCTAAAAATCCTTCAGCCGAATTTACGATCCTCCAGCGAAGTCTATCTTAGCGTTGCACGTATCGCCGTGCAAAAAGCAAAAGTGGTCTCTACGTTGTTGATGCACGATATGGTAAGTAAAATATATAGGCGCGATGGGAAAGGGAAAGGAGGACACGCGGTGCCAGCGAGCCACTGGTACGTGTATGTGTACGTACGTCGTAAATGTTCTCTCTAAAAGCGCGCTGTCTGGTTATTACCGACCACGACCACTTCCGGTTATAAACTACGACCACGTAGGTCGGTTTTTCCAGGACGTTGCGCGCCTAAGAGCGAATCCTTCCCCCCCTCTTTCGTGTAATTTCTTGTACCACCAGCAGGTTCGAGGTGTCCCCGAGGCGAATGGAAGCTGAAAGGGCATCGATTCCCGACCAACGAGCCAACGAATTATTGTGCATCACGCTACACGCCTCGGCCACAGCTCCCTGTAGGATATTTTTAAGCTCTGAAAGCGTCCAGAAAGAAAGCTCGCCTCCAAAGCCGGGATTATCTTTGATCTACGACACGGGAGAAATGTGCGTCGCGCCGGTGAACCTGCTTCAGCAGCATTTTCGAAGCTGGAACCTTGGTTGACCCTCTGTGACGCCGTTTGACTTTGGGGTAACATATCAATATATACTATCTGCGTTTTATATTGCCAGTACTGATTCACGAAGGTAGGTAGCATATTCAACTATTGTGACATAAGGAGCACATACCTTTATTTTATAATGAAATGTTTATTTTTATTTTATTTTATTATTATTCACGGGAAAAACCCTTTGGTACAAAGAAATATAATGCGGGGAGACGTAAACCATAAATGACAAATAAACATTTCGATGAGAACGAATCGAACAGAAAATATAAAAATTTAAAAGTGAGCAAAGATTAAAAAATAACAAAAATTGATTAATTATAGAATAACTTCAACAGAGCATCTTAAAGATGCAAGGGATTGCCCAAATAAATCAATTTTATCATGCGCAGTGTTAGCGTGGTTAGACATTCGAGATGAAGATATTCGACATTATGAGATGAAATTAAAATATCTCTGTTGATTGATACGCAATCTTTAATGTATATCAATGTTCTACAAATGTTGGTTATGGTTATGTGGTGTGGTTGAGATCATGCAAATTGTTCGAGCTCCTTTCAACCCGAGGATTCAACGAAACACTTTCTTCGTAGCAGCCAGCAAACGCAAATACAGAGATTCAGCAAAACCTCCACCTAGTTTTCAACCCTAAGCGAAACTAAAAAATTAACACAATTTTCAACAGTTTTCCCATAAATTAAATTCTCATCGTAAGCACCAGAACAAATTACAATTCAATGAACAGAATATTGATAATAACAATCGAATTGGCGATATGGTGAGCATGCGCTGCCTTCTGAAAAATAACGGGGCAATAAATGATTATCGAGTGTATTTCTACGCTGTTCGCGAAATGGGGATGCTCGTTTCGTTTGACATTTTTGAGAAATGGACTGCCGCTCCTTTATCTCTTTCTTCGTCTATGCATGTATCCAACCCCCCCATACGCTCGACCGAGCATTTGCTCGCGCGCTACTGAAAGCGTAGCACGGTTAATATTCTCTTGAAAATGGATGACGGTTGCCACGGCTCCATGTGCATCCGTTCCATGTATTTGCTTCTTTTCAGGCCGACGAACGGGCCATTAGTTTCGTCGATAAGTCACGAACAGTCGTTCGCTAGCTGATTGCGCTTATCGAATAGTACGATTCAGAGGTACGCCACGTTAATAATGTTTTCAGGGGCTGCAAATTCTAACTGCTTAAGTGGAGAAAGAATTTTCCCGAATCTTTCACTTGAATAATGGTATTTGATATCGTTCCGATCACATTATACATAATGATGAATGGGGGAAGCTAAGTGGCTACCAACGACGTATGTTAAAAAGAGGCTTAACTCGATATTTTGTAGAATTTTCTGCATACCAATGTGTCCTTCATGTGGTGGTGTATTTTCTTTTGTATAATGCATGGGGAAGCAGCGACATCACAAAGGGGTACTGCATACTCATTAGACTAATAAATTGCGCGCTTGCTACATTTTTTTACGAAGCACTACCTGCATGTTCTTTGACCGTAATTAATGCGCAAACTGCAAAAAAACTTTTGATGTTCTTGGCGCTGCTTCTGTGGACGGCTGGAAACGAGGGTCACCGCAAAATTTTATCTGCTTTCAAAAAAAAAATTCTACCAATCGAAGATTTCACTACAGGAATATTAAATACAATAAATACTCTATCCTGGTTCTATTCTTTGTGCAATAATTTATTTTGTTCCATTAAACTAGTTCTCCACAATTTGTTTCGACAATTTCAAATTAACAGGAAACTACCCTTTCAATCTATCCTGAATTACACCACCCATGTTTTGCCCGACAATCAGTCACCGAGTTATTAAATAAAATCCATAAGATCCTCCATGAAGCCACATACATTTCTATTATGTCAATAGTGTTTTTCCAAAATCTCGAACGCAACTGCACTCTCCAGGAAAAATGGGCCATCTACAGTTAACGCATTCTACCATTTTCGTCTCCTGGCTCGTTGTATCTAACAATGCTCCGGGCGGTGGAAACGCCCAAGGACGAGCCACTTTCGGCCAGAAATGCACGCTCGGCTAACAGAAACGGACCACGAACGCTGCACACAGCGGGGTGGCACCTGCGTTTCGCTCTCGTGTTTCCGTTTATGTCCTTTTCGGGGTGGCTCCCCCGTCGTCGGTCCTAAAAATGTCTGTGGCCTCGGTCACGTAACCGGGGAATGTAAAACTCCAGGAAAACCGCGTCGCGCACCGTCACGGAGGGGGAGAAATTTTCCAAGCTCCAGTTGCAGCCGACGACATTTGGCGCAGCCGTATATTCGGGCCGATCAAATTTCGGGCATACGTTCCTAGCCGCCGATATGAATGCGAATTAACACTTTGCGCTCGATACGTGACCGGGGTTAAACGACGAGGGGGATGGCGTTGGTCGTTTGACGAAAATTGTTGGGGAAAATTACTGACGGTTTTTACCCTTCCAATCGATGAAGGGTTTAAAGTAATTTCTGGCAACCTTCATGGTGATTTGAAATATTTTTTACATTTGCTGTGATAGTAGAAATGATTGCAATTTTTGGCATTGGGTAATCATGGGAGAGATCTGATTTGTTTTAGTCAAGCGAGAACGTGTTTATTACTTCTTATTACTTTTAAAAATTTTGCTGAACTAATATCTGTACCTATTTGTTTGCCCAGTTTTACTGTATTTTATAACTGTGTAGAACAAAGATATGTTACGTTTTACTTTACTATTATTATTTTTTTAAATAAAATGTTTCAATGGAAAATTAAGTGTTCCGAAATTTAGAATCACTCCCCGAAGTGCGGTGTCTCATCCAAAAGATGTTTTTAGTTTCAATTCTTTAAGAGTGGCAAATATGAAAATTTTCATTTCTTTTAATGCAAATTGTAGCACAAAGTAATATCTGTTCTTGGGAATATTTTCCATTCGAAAATTTAGACACGGTGACAATTTTGCGTGAAGTGCAACATCTCCCCCTATATTAAACTATATTGTCAAGTTAAGTGGAAATTGCAGATGCAAATGATTCAATGCAGAAAAATTTATAGCCTCTTCTGTCACTTTTAAAGTTACTCGTAAAGGCATATCTATTTTCGTTATTCTCCACGCCCTTTTCACGTTTATGGCCAGGAAGCCTTGGAAATGCTAGTTAGTACTCGAAGTTGGAATTTCTTTCCGCCAGTTAAGAGCGATCGACGTGACATAAGTCCGTGGGAACAACAAAGTTGGTACAAGCTCGAATGTAAAAACTCCGAATCTGAATGTCGATGCAGTTTGATAGGCAGTAAAAAGGATATCGCCGTAGTAAACTTGGGGCTGTAGTAAAATGAAAAATACGAGAAGAAGCTGAAAGAGGCAATTAAAGTCCACGAATTTCGAAGACCAAATGAGAAAGCAAGGACGGTTGTTTTTAATTGCACGCGTAACATAGACTGCTCCAGTTTCATCTATTGCTCAAATACTATTCTCCGCGTGGCCTAATTAAGCTCCAAATTGACAACTTAATTCCTATATTAAACATAAGACATTATTTAACACTATTCCTACCACGAACCGGTCAAGAAGACCGATTTTAAAATGTCGATTAGAATTTCCTATATACAACGTAATTTTTAAATATTCACTTCTCGTTTTATTGTTTATTTTCTGAGAAAAATTTGTAGTCTGTCTTACCTAACGCGACCGGTCAAATGACGTGAAATGTGTCGGTAGGAATAGTGTTAATAACAGTGGCTACTCAAAGATATCGGCCACAAATCAGAATAAGTACATATTTCCAGAATAAAAGAGAATGAAATGTTTGGAGAATACATTCTAAATTATTGAACTTAGCTGCAGGTTCATTGGAAATGCTATTTAGGGTGCAGTTGGCTCTGTCGAGACGCAATAAAGTGGAAAGCCGGGTCTCGGGGCAAGAGGAAGCTCTGGGCCTCCCAGCTGAAATCTGGTAGCTGATTTCAATAATACGGAAGTGGAGTGCACGAGGGGGGTCTGTGGCGCGGGTGGAAAGGAACCGAGCTAGGCAGACGGTTCTTAAAGATTCATCGTCCCTGCCATATTTAAGCTCGATCCAAGTCGGAGAAGACCCTTGAGACAGTCTTACCAGGCAAACCGTCTTAGCAAATCCCTCTTTGGGACCCCGTAGGACTACGCACAAAGCTCTCCCTTTGTCCGTCGTTGGAGTCCTGAACTTCATAATTCACACCCACCAGCCCTTTGGATACCCAGCTACCGCCTCCTCGAAATAGAGCTTCTGTCGGCTTGAAAGAGTTTGAATAACGTGTCTTAAAAACGCGCAGAGGACTCCTCCTGTATGCAACACGAACCTCCGCGTGGTTTTAAGCGAGGTGAAACTGCCAAACCGTGCTTTCCGCCCTACAAAAGAGGAGGCATCGTTTTCTATTGATTTTCGTCTTGTCGAAGAATCGAGGTGACAGAGAACTGCAGGGGAAATCTATTTAATAAATAATATATATGTATTTGGAGCTGATTACATGTATTTTATATGTTCTCCCTATTTTCCTCTACGTGGACCAACGAAATTCAGTCGAAGAAAATAAATGCTACCTGAACTTTCGAATTTAATTTTTCCAAACGTGAATTTTGGATTATTTTTTTCACGTGAAATCGCCTATTAAGAAACAGAATTGATTATTCATTTAAATTTTATGTGTGTAATGATATTAAATTTTCTGTGTAAACTACTCGAAAAGTCGGGCAAATAATTGGATGAACTTGTTAAAAGCAAGAAAATATTTATTTTCATAAAAACTGTAGTCTAACACTGTAAATATAGTTCAATTGGTACGTAATTGATTGATCGCTTTCTTACGCGGACTAAAGTTTCATTTCCTCTGAGTATAACTTAGAATTAACAATTGGAAGCTCGAACGTTACCACCGATTCTTTTGTCAAAGTGATTGGAACTATCTAACGACTAAAGACGCCCGCAGGCACCGCAACTACGATTCTATTGCGTCCTTAGAGCGCTTTCGATGGGGGACAGAACTTTAGCTCCAACACGGAGTTTCCTCTAGTCCTTGAATCCTCTGAATCCTTGGTTCAAAGGTTCTCAAGAACCCTTAACCCTTTGAAATCGTTGTAGTGGAAAGCTGAGACTACGTAATACTGATTTAACCAGGTATAGAAGTGCATTGCTGCTATACCTACGTGTAATTCAACTGTCACGGTGGTTACCCGCTTACAATATTGAAACGGCTAATCACGATTGGCTACACGAGAAACATCCATTTTTATCTTTCCAACAAAATTAATGATTTAATGTTTCGCTCGTGCAATATTAAATTAAAAATTATCGACGTATTAATTACTAAATTCTCTAAAACATATTTAAGTCTATCTATGAAATATTGGAAGATTTATGCTTTTTTAAGTCTTTCAAAAATTATAAAATTTTGTTCCTCCTAAAATTTTCGAAAAATTATAAGATTCACTCTTCCTAAATTTCTTAAAAAATTATATGATTTGCTCTTTCTACACTCTTCCAAAAATTATATTTGCTCGTGATTTGAGATTTTCTCTCATTTGTGATCTATTCTTCCTAAATTTTTCCAACAATTAAAGATATCCTCCTTCTAAGCTCTCCCAAAAATTTTAATCTCTTGATAAATAAATAAAATTAAGCCTAATGGCCATATACCAATAATTGACCTCAGATTAAATAACAAATAGAATCAGCCAACCGTATTTATCCACCGTGTTAGAGGAGCAACACTTTCAAGACACTAATACACATCTCTGTAAAACAGATTCCCCCAGCCTGCCTCGTTATTATGACACCGTAGCACCATGTGAACAAGCTTGCATCTTTGCACAGCCGCGCAATCGTTACCGTTCCATTTAAAGCTTCGTTAATTTCCTTAGTGTAACTTTCGCCAATTTATACACTCAATGATTGCGCAAGGAACGCTACAAGAAGCGCCCTTAAGGAAATTCCAAGGTGAAATACGGGCGCAATAAACAGAAGAAGATTGCACTCGAAATGGCATCGTTACACGTTGCAGCGCACTTTAAATACAGACACGGCTTAACAACGCCCAAGCTCTATGTAAAGGAACTTGCTGTCGGTCGAAATTTCAAATTACCCTGGCTGCGGTGTTTCGACACGGATACACCGAAATCTCTAGCGTTCCGTTCCATGTCAGACGTGCGCGACGTTTCAAATCCACGTGGAATTACGTGAGCGCGGTTTATCTGCGTTAATATTCGTCTCTATCTGTTCCTAACGGTTGTCACATTCTCGCAGCAAGATATTTGAAAACTTAAGGTCCCGAATAAGGTTCGTAAATGTTACCACAAATGCAAGGCTAAAATCGTGTATTGTATAAGGAATGAGGATGGAATAAGTTGAGTAAAAAAAAGAATAGTCAACAGGAAGTAGGCATACGAGATATCAGAAAGAGAAAGAGTTGGATAGAATAAGTTTAGAAGTAGGTTCACATAGAAAATAGTAAAAAAATATAAATTTCGCTAAGTAAGGGATGTTTGTATAATTTTTATAGAAGATTGTACATCATGTATAATATTTATATTTATAGCAAATCGTATGCAGAAATCAAGCAGAACGTTTAAGTTACAATTTCATTAACACTTTATCTGTTACACGTTTGAAGTTGTTAAGGCTTTAAACTAATTTGGGGCTGAATTTAAGTCTCATCAAGATGAATCAAATTATTCCACTTCTAACTTGAAACTCAGACGGGATCATCTTAAAAAGTACCACACATTGATTCTTAAAACCCTTCAGAACTGCAACTTGTAAATAGAAAACAGTGACAAAAGTGAAATAACATTGAATTCTTAAGCTACCTTAAATAAATCAAAATCTCGAGTCGACGGTAATTTATAATTTTCCAACCGAGACTGTTACAATTCTGTTAAAATTATGTCCACGAAAAGCGAGCTGGGAACGATTCCTACATGATTATTTGAACTTGGATATTACGGTCGCCAGGATACTTCACAGTTTGAGATACTTGCAATCTCGAAATAGAATCCCAGTAGTATAAATCAAGCGCAACGTTGCCAGGCCATTCTTAACAGGATGCATGGTATCCTGTCTCTCCTTCGTGGCTCGTACATGTCCGTGTAACACGTATGCATGTTATTTGTATGCACAGGAGACGGTTCCGCATGCAAACATCGACGTAATTTTGCAAGTTCCCGTCCTGAAAGGACCCTGCAGAATCTTGTGCGCGGAAACGGCATCCGAGCAATACCGACTTTTGTCTCCCTCGTTCTTGTCGCGTGTCCTGCTTTATTGATGAACGTCAATGCCGTGATTCGTACAGTAATGATATTTAATGGAGGCAATATTCACCTGCAATGCGATGCTTCTGTTTTTATTATCTCTAAAAACAGTTGATCGCTTCACTGATGCAGAGATAACAAAATATTAATAGTTCAGCAGTACCTACTCAGTGGCTAAGTTTTAATTTTCTCATTTGACAAAGTGATGGAAGTGCACTCTTTTTAATGCGAACAAAACGGAGCTCGTGGAAATGAAAATGTTAAAATAGATTACGAGTTTGTGTTTTAAATGTTCTATAAGGTTGAAGGCGAGGAAAAAGAAACAGAATTCGAGTGATTTTCATGAATCAGGGCTAATTCAAACATGGAAATAACGAGATATTGAATCTTCCTTCCGAGCAACGCAGAAAGAAGTGTGAGATATCAAACCTGGTCGATGAGCAAAAGGCAACCTTTACTACAGAAATAAATTTATTTGTTTCGCCTTGGGACCCACTAAGGGTCTTTTTACACGACTCACGTTTGTACCTCGGGATTCATATTTCAGATATATCCACACATGTATGTACTATCTTTCCCCTTCTTTCTTAAATCACCTCTGCGTCTGCCAAGTGAATACAGCAGAAATGCCAGTCATGAGCTGCGGAAGCTTTCCCATCAAAATGTTCCAAACGTTCTACCAAATATTACGAAAATATTTCGAATATCAATCTCCAAATCGCGAAAGAATAAATAAAGAATATGTCTACCTATCCTCACAGATTGCACAGAAGACAGAGTAGCTTCAATTTCAGTTCAGATCAGCAGGATCTTCAAAATACAAAATGAAGTGACGACTTCTGGAGCCTGTAGATATTTCCAACCACCCCTCTTGTTAGCAACAATTGAATAATAAGTTATCCGACATTTATTAACTTCTTCATACCAAATAAATGAATAACTACCCCCCCCCCCTCCGCTAATTTTCAAAGGGTCAAAGCTGTAAATGCAACATTGAAAATTCTACCAAGAACATGAAAAAAGGAAATCTTACCGTTTAGACCAAACTCATGTTGCAACTAACAGGAAGGGTGAAAAAGGTTCGCGTATCCTTGCAGGTGCGCAAGGACTAGGCTCGATTCAATTGAGTTTCGGATCAGCAGGAATCGGGTTTTCAGACCGAACGTCCGGTTCGGATTGTATCGGGTGGACAATCGAGGACAGGCTGTCGATACCATCGATCCTCTCGACTTCGCGGTTCCTTCCGCGCCGAAATGGCTGTACCGACTTCTGTCGCGGAAATCCGGTTCGAGGATCCATTTTCTTCCGGGATAAACGTCACTAGCCGCTGCTCCTGACGCTGGAAATTTCGGTCGGTTGCCCCGGCGAAGGTTTGTTTATTCTAAACCAAGGATTACGCGAGCAGAGCCAACAGTCCATTTGTGCTTTGGACGCGTGGTGCAGTCTCGGCGACGCGAATGCATCTTGAAGACAGGGAAGGACGAAACGAAACGAGTTTGTGTGGTTCAGTGTCAGTGGTTTAGTTTTTCATTTGTTAGCTGCGGTAGTGAGGATTAATAGGTATTAATTATTATTAGTATGGATTATATAAGTATTTATACATCGATAGTCAATTGTAAATAAAACAAAGAACTGGATGATTTAAAGTTATTTCCTAATTAGTGTAAAAATTAGCTGATGTATTTCATGGTGTACTAATCTGTGCAGTAGTGTCAATTTACCATTTTGAGTTTTGTGCAATTTTTCTTTAGTATGCTCTTGAACTTTGGACAAACTTAGACTTTGAATATGGAATAATTAAATATTCGAGAAGAGATATATTACATTTCCTGTTTAACTATGGGGAATATTCTGCATTGATTTTAGAGTTCATTTTGTGTAGTATTTCTTAGCAAGAAACTCGATGAAATTTAATAGAGTTACAGGAAACAGTGTTAGTTCTATTTGATTATATAACTGAAAGTCAAATCAACAACGACAGATTCATAAGGCGAATGAATTATCACAAACGAAGCAATGTTAAATATGCTATGAAAGACCAACAAGTGTCAATCATTACATACTTGATAATTAAATTTAAGGAAACAATTATTCTTGAATTTCCTTGCTTGAAAAATTGAAGGAAAAAATCCTCCTTCAATTTCGATCTAAATATGCAACTTGACATTACTAAAATTTCAGTGGGTTTGTACTTGTCAGAGAGGAATGATCGCAGTCTTCGAGAAATAGGTCAGCCACTGAATCCAGAGCATGTCACTGATATCGCGTGGCAGGCAAATGATCCGGCATCATTCCACTAGTCAGATGTGTCAGGATTTCGTGGAAAGATCTAACCGTGAAATGGAAACAGCAGCACTATCTTCTTATAGATTTCGTTTATGAAAACTCTTGCAAAATAAACATCTTAGCTACTTAAATTCTGACTGCTACCTGATTGATTCAGATTAGATGAAGATTGGCAAAGCTTGTTCCAAATTGATGCTTGGATTTATCCAACCACAATTTAAAGTAAATTGACACCTTGAGTATTCTCTGACAACTGAGATCTCAAATCTTTTCGTATGACCCATACTATCAAATGATTTACGAATAATTGACTAATGTCTAAAAGTCTCTTACTCAACTGTGAAGTGAAGCTGACAATACCTTCCTTTTATTTAAAAATTAAAGCAATACAAACAGTGCATCCTAAGAATTTTTTCACAACCACAATGACTATCCCTTCAAAAATCTTTAAAGGAGAACCACAGACATTGTGGCAAAATGCTATTCAGCAGCTTAAATTTGTTGAAGTTAAACACATGAAAATAAATTGACCATTCAAATTATGAAGATTCTCCAAAAATTTCTGAGAGTTTAATAAATCGTCTAATTATTCCAAATAATTTATAATCAATCCCATTATTCTCCATCATTTCCCCAAAGGGATCATCTTAAAATTCCGCGTTTTATCGAACGTCCAAGCAACGATCTTCCCATCACGAAGATCGTTCTGGTTGCATTTCGACGATTCGCTGAAACAGCGAATGCAGCCAGACAGATAAAACTCCCGAATTTGCGACTGGCCTGCAGGAGAGGAGAGCGAGGCAGAAAGCAGGGAGACTCGACGGGAAACAACCCCTTTGGCGCAGCGCAAAACCAGCCGATCCATTAAGGTCCGCAAGATAGGGCAAGATACAAAAGATTGCTGGTAGGGTGGGATTAACCTTCTCTCATGGGGATTTTTGCACTCTACGAGCTCATCTTTCGCTTCTTCCCCTCCCTTTCCTTTCCTTGAAATGTCCATGAAGGAAGCGTCCGTGAAAGCAAGATCCCCTGCGCTGTATCTGTGTGAAGCACACATTCGTTGAATGAAAGACTTTTCTTCTGTGATTCCTTGGTTTATTCGTGACCCGTTATGACGAAATGAAAGGAAGAGGGTATATTCCAACTACACGAGCTAAACGTGATGATGTTTTCAGCTCACCGATTAATACAGCCTTTATTCTATTCTAATTTAATAATAGCACGACTTTCTTACAGCGCATGAAAGGTACAGTATTGAAAATCACAGGAGAATTAAAATTAAAACTAAAAGAAGAGAAGATTTAATCAAAGACAGAATTCACCGGAGATAAATTGAAATGTTATTGAATCTAACTATGATTAAATCTGACACTGTTAAGGAGTAACATGTAACACAAAATACTTAAGTTCTGAAACTGGAACGGTTTGTTAATTTATTGTTTGAGGTAAATACAAGTTCACGATGAAATGAAAACGAGGGAAAGATTTTTCTGCCACTCCTGTTTGCTGCGTAGCATTTGATAATACTGTGGCGCTCTTTTCAATTTGGATAAAAAGCAAGAAGCTGAAAAACGCGTTGACACAGGCGCTGAAACGTGAAACGCTGGACTTTTCGTTTGCGTCGCGACGGTTCCCTGGTGCTTTTTTTTTCGAAAATGAACCGCCTCCTCGCCCCTTTGACGCTCGCAAACGTGCGTTTTCATTCACAACTTTGAATATTCAGATCATAGAGGACCTAGCCGAGTTATATGACTGTGGTACGGATTGAAAAGGTAGATGGATTTCGTCTCTAAGGCTCAATTCGCCGTAAACGACTGGTTCTCGAAATATTTAACACATTCGGAAAATGTTTATCTAAAAATGCATTCACTCGAGTACTGTAATTTCGAATGAAATCTGAAACAGTTCTTTATTTTCGGGAGCTACGAAATTTGCAAGTGCTAAACAGATGCAGATAGGTAAGCAACATTATCGAAATAGAAAACAGCTGTTGAATAAACATTTGTGATAAGTTTAGCGAGGACTACTCTGCTCTCCATATTTAAAATGTCCTATTTAGCATTTCGAAACATCCGAGAAAATTGAAGTTTCATAATTTTCTTTGCACTGTCCTTGGTTTTCTTCAATCAGTTTAAAAATTGTCATTATTTCGTAAAAGTCTAATATAATTTTTTGTAATAGGTGTACCGGTAGATAACGTATTAATAACGTAGTAATTAATTAAATGTTTCAGGTAGGATATTTTAACCATCTGAAAAGGAATTAGGTTAAATACATTAGACTATTTCTAGATCTCTACGAAACACGTAGGATTCGCTAATTTTACTTAAAAGGTAAAAGACGTGTGGGACTTGACAAATTTTTCAACATATCTTGAAAAATGAAAAAATGCTAAGTAGGTCATTTTAAATAAGAAGGACAGTAACTAGCTTGTGATTATTTCAATCACCTTTTCCCTATAATACTTGAATAAATGATGTAACACTTGTTAATTATTTCATAACAGATAACTTAATAATTAGCCAAGGTTGAATTAAAAAATTCCAGAATGGAAACATGAGCTTTGCTCTTCCATTTTACCCTTAATCTCTATAAAAAGCTGTAATTTCCAATTAAATTTTAAGCAAACCCAATGAACCTAAAATATCCCAATCCTGTCCAAGATCTGAATACACATTCGTCCATATTTCTATTCAATGTTTACACTATCCTGCTCTTGCTCGTCCCATATCGGGGCAGTAACTTCGTGATAACATTACCAGAAACCCATGCTCTCCGAATTTGATAAGGATCTTACGTTAGTGCCCAGCAGTGTTTCCCTCGAGGGAAACGCCCAATGTAATTTGCAATATAATACCCCACAGATAACTTTCTGTCGTATTACGAGGAGCAAGCGCCTATCACGCCAGGAAATTCACCACTCACAAATTTCTATCGCATTGATCCGTAAAAAAACAAAGTCCGCTCGCCATCGACCTATCGGCACGAAAAATAACTGCCCGTCCGCATTTCACTCCCACCTGTTAGCCGAGAAAGCTCCGAGATAGAGTTACGATAGCGTGAATGAATTCGAAAGCTTTCGAAAATACTGCCCCCTGCCGCGTAGGAAAGGATCACTCTTTCGACACCTCCTCAGGTGTCTGAATGGGATTAATTGTGCGTAAAATCGAGTAGTTTTATACCGGCTCGGTGGAATTTCGAATCGAAAGTTCCGCAGAGGCGAAGTTACCGCGAAAATTAAACGAGCTTTTAAAGGGTCGTTTGTTTCCCCCCTCAAAGGGCGCGAGGGCATTAATTTTCTCGCGGTCACCGTTAATGAGTGGCATGTATTAATTAGTCCGCTTTATAAATCGTTCCTCCAGCCAGGGCTGTTCCGTTAATTAATCCACGAGGAAAGTTCCAGGTGTATTCACGATCCAAAGATCGCGCGGCTCAGCCTAATTGATCGGATTGTTCAATTAAGGCTTGGCCGCTGAGCAAACAAGAACTGGGCGGCCCTTCGGGCGCTTATGCAAATTCGGCGAGATCCGTGAAAAAATACGAAAGTCGCCTTCCAAAACGAACCCATTTACCATCCGGCAACCTGGGAAAGGTTTGTTCAACGTTTTGTCGAGCGAACTGCGCGGGAATACAAAGCGTCTCTAAAAAAGATGGCGACCATATCCGTTTCCACTTCAAGTGGGACTTTCAAGCACACTAAAGTTGATTTTAACGTTGCATGGAAATAATAGTAGATCGTGTAAAAATGATAGAATTCGTGATTCTTAGAATCAAGTAATTTATTATTGAATTTGTAATTATTTTGGAGTATTCTTTCGCATTAGAAACTTCTGTATATAACAAGTGCAGCATGGAAGAAAAAATGAAGGATATGAAGGGATAAAAGAGGTGGTAGGGGAGGTAAAATAAAGCAGAAAGGTATTGCTATTAACGTAGTGTTGAAAAGGAATATTCATTCATAAAATTATTAGTGACGTTATGTAAACTCTGGTTAGCTTCATGGACGTTATAGATATAACTCAATGTTTATGCTTATATTTCGAGAAAGTTAAAAAAAGGAAGGCGAAAATGTGCTGCACTGCAGTCACTTTTCCTTAAAATTGAACTTTGCATGAGAGAAGAAAATAGTTATATCAAAAATTTATTGTAACACGCAACTGATTAGAAATGTACTTTTAAAAAAGAATGTAACTTTTATTGAAGTGGTTTAACTCATCCGTAGTAATCAGGAAGAAATTCTTACTTATTTCCGTAGCTATTTATAAAAATATTGTGTTATGATCATTACATGTCATAGGAATGGTAGTTCTTTTAAAATATTTAAGTTCGAGGCGATTTTAAAACGTGGTCCATTTCTACCGGAATTGATAGGACATTTTCGACTCTTTTTCTCCAAATTTAGGAACAGAGAGAGAGTTTCTTCAACCCCCTTGCAACGAGCCACCCTAAGTAAAAAAAAGTATTCTCCATTGTGTCGAGCTGAATTCCAGAAAATACACATTTTTCGAATCTCCACGGCCTGGGAAGCTCCATCGTCGAAACAAAGATCGAAGAGTTCCAGCGTCGGACAAGTAACGGTGGAATAAAAAACTGTGGCACGAGCTTTACGATCCGCAGTTCCATTTCCTCGGTTCTAACGAATGTAGCCCCGAGTACTTCCCCGTTCGACTGCAGAATCGTTTGTCGCGATTCTCCATGCGACTCGCCCTCTCCCATTTGCTTGCTCGATTTTCCTTGTAACTACGCGGAAAGTATATCATTGTTCGACCAACTACCGTTGCCCCCTCCTTCCAGACGATCCATCGGAACGGTCCGCAGAGGTGGAGGGAAAGTGCGGATACAGAAAGAAAAATAAAGAAACGGGGAGGGAAAGAGCACGGAAAGTACATTCTTAGCGGAGGTTCTACTGAACGGTGCAGCTCGCGAGCGGAGTAGCTAGCGAGTTTTCTCGAGGAACAGGGAGGGAGTAATGGTGTGTAATACCGTTCGGCTGTCTATGCATTATCGACTGCGAAATTGGAGTCATCCATTTCTCTTTTGTGTCGAAAGGGGAGTTCAATGGAAAGTGGAAAACGCAGTGGCAACGATCACTCTAAAATCACGTTTCTCCGGGACGAAGATTGGAGAATCCTCGTATTCTGTTTTATCGTCCGAGAATCCGTTTTAGAATGTGGCTGATAATGATTGCAATTATTAATGGCAGTTTATCGATACCGATTACTTTAGTGGTTGATTGGGATTCGAGGTTGGAATCGGTATTCTTTGTTCACGAAGGATTGAAAAATGTGGCACTGATAGATACTCGTTCTACATTGAGAGTAATATGTAGAACATGTTGCTTTCTTCCTTTTTTCATTATACACAACAAAGGGGAGACATACTGTTATGTTTAGAGTAATCAGGGTTAGACTTGAAATATTATAGATACTGTCGACAATGCAGTTTTACAAAAATAACTTTATCAATGATGATCAATAAATAATATTCGATTGTTTACTGTAAAAATATGTTAAAAAAAGTAATTTAAACGATTTTATTTAACTTGATCAATAATGCACTGAAAAATAAAAAATAATTATTTTCTTGTACTACAATTTCGATGGTAATATTTGACTTTAAATAAAATCGTACAATCTTTGTGATTCTCCCTTTTGCAATTGATTTTAACAATTGAAGTCACATATCAACATGGAAATTGTAGTACAAGAAAATAATTCTTCTTTTCTTTTTAGTGCATTCCTGATCAAGTTAAATAAAATTGTTTTACTTAAAATTCATGTGTTTTGCAACAAATTTATTTCATATGAACATTCTACTTAAATATTCCAGTGAAAACTTTTGAAAGAAATAGGTGCCTACATCCGAACATTCACGAATTACGATTAATTTTTTACAAACAATTTTTACCTTTTACAAATCACAATAATTTTTTAACAAATAACAATTATTTGCACGAAGTTTCAAGTGGATTGGATTTGTGGAAATGGGTTGAAATTGTAGTGGATGCAATTTCCCCTAACTCAACAGGAGTTTTTCAACATTTTGTATTGTCATCGTGACTACGTACGCCTGCAAAATTTCGAGTCTATTGGATTTGTGGAAATGAGTTAAAATTGAGTTACGAGATTTGAAACAAACAAACGGAGGAGTGAAGCTAAATAAAACCGTTTCAAAAAACACGGCTAAAAATACGTGCAAGCATCAAAATAGCTGAAATACATCAAGCCCTCGTTTATGCGACACAATTTGTCAACTTTTTTTAAACACTTTTCTTAGTCTAAGAAGTCCTTTCTAAAGTCTCTTCAAGTCTAAATTAATTTCTTAATGAAATGCAATCAGGCGAACTCTGCCTGCCGGAGAATATTGCAAGTTAAAATACCACTAGATACCCAAAAAGTATGCTAAATACATCCCTGTATTCTTGATTTGTTAGCAAGAAACTTAAAACCCCTATCAATATTTCCTTTTGTTGCTTCTACAACATCTGTACATCTCTGTAAAACACAGTACCCACTTTGCACAGGTACCAGTCTCCGTTCCATTTGCACGAGGCCCCAAAAAGCTGCCACTCGAAAGTTACGCAGCGGAATCCATCGCCCTCGTCGTCCCTCACTCTCATATTCCCAATGACAATGTTTTCCCCAGCGAGGAGTTCGACGACTGCTTCATAAAAATTCCAGGAGCCACTTCAGAAACAAGAACTCTGCTGTGGATATTTTCATGCCGGTCGTGGGGCACGATTCCGCGCAACTTCTACGGCGCAGAGTCCACGATAAAGAGGAAATAACGCGAGGGGTTTCCGAAGCGAAAGTTCGCGGGCTGGAAAGTAAAAGTATGAACCGAGAAACGGTCCGCACCAGCCACTTCCGTTTTCGGTCGCAAAAAACTTCTGGTGGAGCAGGAACAGACGTGACGCAGGCCTACAGAGCCCTAATATAACCTCATTTCCAACCCCCAGGGGTGGAATAGGATGCTTCGTAAAAAAAGGAACACAAGCAGTACCGTTTTTATGAGAAACGGATCTCCATGGGGCTCTGAGTCGGAGAAGTCTTCGTCAGGGTAGGAAACCAATGAACGGCTTAGTATTATGCTCGTAAAGCGTGAGTAAAACACAAAGTCCTCGAGGATCTCAGGGACGGGGGCGTAAAGTTACTCGAAGCGTCTTTAAGGATGCCTATAGAGCGGTTCGAGACGTGCAACGGCTGGTAAAAGTTCCCTGTGATCCGCACAAAAGGACGTGTACGTGGTCCAGATGCACTTCGAGGACAGTAATAGGCGTTCCATGAGCACTGCTCCCCTTTACGATTCTGGGAATTCTAATGTCGACTCTTACCTCGGTTTATGGGGCTATGCTTCTCCCGCTAATACGATAAGGGATTAATAACCTTCAGGACACGGTACCCGGCGGGTGGGCAGAGGCGGTCTGAATCGAGGAAGTTTTAAACCTGAGCCGTGGAAAATTGCTCGGGGAAATATGGGAACAATAAGTTAGGAATTTCAAAAGAATGGACAACTCGAAGTCGATATATTGGATAGAAGAAGATTGGCCGAAGTTGCCTGCCAGCTGAATACAAATATCACCAATCTCACAGTCGAAACTTCCTCTGTGTCATCTGGACAGTGCATTGTCGTAGCTTTCGCAGTAGATATCGAATGAGATTCAAATTTCTATAATTCTACTTTCATTTTAAATATTGTTACTGTAGAATCTTTAGAAACCTCTATAGGGTAATTCCGGGAGACGCAGTCGGGCTGGAGAGTTGGTCGAGTTGCTATATTCAGACTCTACATCTGTGTATATGTAAAAATGTGTTAAGGTTCAGAACAATTAATTCTCTAGAAATCAACTGTTTCGACCAACTCTCCAGCCCGACTGCGTCTCCCGGAATTACCCTAACTTTCTAGAGACTTTCAGGTTAAAACTAGAGCTATTACAAAATCAATTGAGAATCTAAGTTTGTATCGAGTCTCAAGGCAGGTCAATTATTGGCTAATGTTTTCTGTGCTTCCTCACAATCTCCCCGATTTTACTCTGTGAATCTACGAGCAATTTTAAGTATTGTAGATAACGAAAACTTTTTGGATTTTCACATGGAAGGTTCTTCAGCGTTTCACGACTATCAAGAGGCTAGGATGTAACCAGATCTACCGTCCACTATCACACCCATTCAAAGATAGAAGTGAGCTTCCATAGAAAACTCAGCTTCTACCACAACTCTGGCAACCTCCTTGCGTAGAACCCACCGAAGATAACCCTCCAAAATCCAGCCCCTCGCAATTGAGATCCCAGCGGATGACGAAATTCAGCGTTAACACACAGCCCTGTAGGAATCGCGCGGCCATCTCCGAGTCCTTTGAACCATTCCTCAATCTCGTCACGTGCTTGGCAGTTTCGTTCGGCGGGTGTTCACGCGCTCACTTTTACCCGGTCGAAACGAACACCCCCGACACGGCGGAGGCATTTTCACGGATGCTCGAGTGCAGCCTCATTACGTTACGCGGTCGATCGCTCGCTGGGGAAGAAAAGACCTAAGTAGATTACCCGATTCAACGAAAAATCAAAGGCCCCCTCGGCGCGCGCGCTCCGATGTTGTGTGCTGTCATGAGCACTTTAATCGGCGAAATCTCGATGGAACCGAACACATGTTCAAGGGTGGCGTAGCGCTCCAACATCCACGGCTATTTCGTGACCCGGCGCAAAAGTCGAGACAAGCCCCGTGCCACGGAAGTTCGAGCGGTTAGGAAAACTGCGCGACGGCCCCCATCCGTTGTCGATGAAATTTTAATCCAATTAGAGCTCATCGTCGTTTCTGCTCTCGTTCCTCTTTCCAGCCATCCAACCTCCTCCCGCTGTTCCTTCTTCACCACCCTCGCCCTGTCTCTGTCTATCGCGTGTCTGCTCTTCAGAGCTAAAATCAATAAGCGGCTGACTGTGAGAACGGGCGGTTAAGATAGCCTCCTCAAAGATAATGACGCGCCGTTGTATGAATAACACCGACGACGATTCTTTCGGGTAGCTGCGCCGAATTTGGAAGGCAAAGCCGCCGCGGGGAAATGGTCGATAGGCGAACGAGCTTCCCTCGCCTCACCTCTTACCAGATGGGTCAGAAAGTAACGAGCGCCTCGAATATATTTACACATTATCGGGCCGTTTGGGGAAACGGGGCGAAAAAGGGTGCTCTTGAATTGAATTCAGACACCATTCGGTTCTGTTCATTATACATGTGTCGGGGAATTTATCTGCATTCTGTAACTGAAGATCCTTGTAGATGACACTGTAAGTGTCAATATTTAAAAAACATTCTTTTTATTGGATACTGTTCTAGATGCCACTAGTAACACTACAGTACAGAATTTGATTTTTGGCACTTACAGTGTTTTCTACAAGGACACTTCAATAGTTTAGGCGTACAGAAGACTTTGAAGTAATTTTTAAACGTTGAAGGGTTGGTTTTGAGATTGCAGTTTAGAATGGGAAAGGGAATTGAGGTTTCTTTAAATGATGATGGATGTGTACATTTTAAATCTGTTGAAATAATTTGACCCTCCACATGGATCATCTGTAGAGAAATGCGTGATGTCCAGACACAGTTTTTTAGAGAAATGTGTAAGATTGTACATTTAGTAAGGAAGAAAGGACCTTAACTCTCAAAGACTAAATGAGAAGAAACTCGAAATTCTAATGAATTTAAGCTACATAACTGATGAAGAACATATTTAGAAAATTTGTGGCTCCAAAAGAAGAATTATCAGCTGAACCCTTTAATGATTCAGAGTTAACAGAAGATTAATGATTTAAGAACATTTCCACATCAGCTACTGTTACAGTACCCACTTGACACACATAGTACTGACTTAACAATGATAAAAAGCTGAGCAAGATATCTAAATATATCTGCAATATCTGTCCCGAGCTACAGAAGTGTCTCCTCTTAAAAGCCTTTAACACTCCCTTCATTCAGATTCCTCGACGATAAATCATTCCCCAAGTGACTTATACATCGACCAGCCTCAGTCTACCAAACAATGAAAGATTGACGTTCATCAGGAATGCCGAGGATGCCAATCGCTCCAGAGTCTAGACATTCTAAAACTAAACGCCTAAATTGAAGCTGTCCGGAGCTGGTCGCAAATAATTCCGCTTGAAGACAATGCTGTGTACCGATCGAGCCACAATCGCGAAGCAACATCCTCGGCGGACGTGCGAGACGTCGTTTTTACAGCCACTGTCCCGCCGTTTCCTCTAAATAAAATCTTTAATAGGGTCGAATAGATGGCAGCTGCTACGCAAGGAATTAACGAGGAGGAAATAGGTCGGGCCAAGCGGAAAATGGCCAATTTCTGAAATACAAGATTGAACTCTGAGCGGCTGTTTCTGTCTGTCTGCCTGCCTGCTCCCCTGTTCCCCCCTTAGCCCGCTCTTTCTCATTGAATCTCTCCTTTGAGATGCAGCCGAGAGAAGCCAAAGGAGCCTATGAAAAGGTTGCGCGCCTTGTTCGCTGGCTGCTCTCCCCCATTTCGTTTTAATACTTCAACGACCATTCTCGACGAAGAATGTTCCCAGCGTCTACGGGAATCCGTGGATACAGTGCCCGCGCTGCCATACGGAAACACGGAGCAGAAGGAACGAGGGAAGCGACTGAGAGGCTGGGAGAATGGATGCAGGTATGTGGACGAGGCACACGTCGACGGCGGTTGCATTATCGATTCACCAGAACCCTGCCGCGACATTTCCTACGCGATAAAACCGCCCGCGTTTATTTCGCGGGGGTGGGGTGCTTGACGATGTAATAACAGTTGAGAAATTTGAGAAATAATTATATACATATAGGGTGCAACACGATATGTGGGAAATAGAAGAAGAATATGTTGGTTGATGAATGAATAAAATAAGTTCCTACAAACATTCACCATTTTTCGAATATTTGGACTTGCCGATTTTCATTAAAATTATGCAATACTAGCAAAATATACCTGTGCTTTGCTAGGGTAGAATAATTAGAAGGAATTAATTTTATATCTGTAATTTCTTCTGGAGTTTTGTAAAGTAATCTTTGTTTAACCCAAATTTATATATAGACGCCCCAATTCAATGTACACTTAGTACGATATGTTACAAAAAGCTCTGTTACTAAATCCAGATTTTTCCCTTTAAGGGGTGATTAGGGCAACATTTAGAAATTGATTTTCAGGCATTTGTGTTTTAGGCTAAAACCAAGTATCGATATCGAAATGGGCCGAAGAGATTTCAAGGAATCCGTGAAAACTCATTTTACCCCTTTTCACCCCCCTTAGGGGTGGATTATGGCAGTATATTGAAATTTGTATTTAGATATTTGGATGGGTAACCTTTGTAACTAAAATCAAGTTGATGTCTGATTTGTTTATGTTACGAGGAAATCCTTGTTCCCCTTCACTTTCAAAGTGATTCTAAAGTTTAAGTCGATACTGTGCTCAGTTTTGACTCTGTTCCCAAGTTACAAGCATTCTTGCTCTCTAACTTGTATCTGTTTACGTTCACAAGAGCGGTTGAAAATGACCAACCTTGCATTTCAATGGAATCTTGTAAACGGTCTAGCATTGATTTCCTTAGCCATCCGATACAGGCAGGTGTTACTCGGATTTACTGGGGATCTTGTTCAATTATTTGACGGAGTCAGATAGTCAGATAGAATCAGTGACACTAGCCGACTAAATTACCGGAACACAGCATAAATGAGAAATAACTCAGCAAGTGTTACGAAAAGAGAAATATTATATCACACCTAATACTCACAATTGGGGCATGGAGAGCACAACGGACTAATCCTAGTACAGTATTGTCTCCCTGAGAACTCGTTAGTCGGGACCGGCGTTGAGCCCACATCGTGAGCAGAGCCCTAATTCCGAGTGTTCGTTTCTCGCTTCTTTCTGGCCGAAGGGGGGAGCGAGATGGAACGCTTTGCGTGCGCCGGAGTGACACGGCGTCCGAAAGATGGAGCGAGACCAGTGGCTTTCGCTCGCTCTCGCCTTCGCCGAACAAGAGTGAGACAGAAGTGGTGGGGATAGCGAAAAGCCCACAGCGTGTGCACCGAAACGAGTTCACGGGGAGACAATACCGTACCCAGTAAAGTGAGAAATAGGCAATCTAAAAAAATAGGATTCCAACAGCATTTTGTTTCGCATCCGTTGCCACTGCAGTCATAGATTTACCTTTTGATACTAGATTCGAAATGCTTCATAATGAAGACAAAATTAATTTCTCATTTAATTTTAATAACTGTCGCATCACAAAATTTAAATACATCAAGTGATCTTGTTAGGTATGCTATATCGTTTCAAATAGAGAAAAATAAATTTTTTCTATTTTATATGATTAGTATACTATAGCCTATTGGAATACATCACTGCTACTAACTCAATTCCACAAAAAATGTGGATTAGTCCACCTTTGTTCTTCTCAATGCGTCATTTAATTCTTAATTCTTTTTTTAATTCAATGATTCCCGAATACTCAACTAATTCTTCCACGTCTCCTACTCCCTCATCAGTTACCAAAACCAAAATGGAAAGATCAAATAACACCACAATGCCACACTTCCCGCCAAAACTAAACAACACCCATTCATCAAAACTACTCCAATTTTTTGCTTCCCACGGTCCAAAAGGCTCAACATTCCCCCCGAAAATTACCTATCACGATATCAGTGAGCAGCACGAAACACTTTGGCGAGTCCTCTCAGCTGCCACCGCGGCGCGAGTAATTACACGCGTCAGCCTGTATGCGTGGCGCCGCGTTGCGTGCAACACACCGCACGAGTTTTTCTCCCACTTCAGTGGCGGGGGAATCCCAGACTCATTTCCTCCGAGATTACCGTCAGAAACGTTCATTGTCTCGCGCCGGTCCACGTTTATTCGCCCGGGTCACCGCATTCTGTCATTTATCCCGCCACTCTGCTCCGCTCGCCGCTTATGGGGTTTATCCCCGTTCATCCGCGCACGAGGCAGCGAGGCATTTTTCAGGGAGCAACCACGGGACACCCGGGACACCGTTACCTGACGATAATTAATTAACGCGCTCCCTCCTTGGAAAAAAGTTGCTCCCCACCGATGACCGTGTAATTTGTTCTGCTTCGCGACGGAATGGACGAGGAGGCGTTTTTCTTGCCGCCAGCGGCTGGTTCTTTGAGGACGGACACGCGGATTGAATTCTAACGACTCCGCGGACGAGATTCGTAGATATTTCTGCGAGGTAATTCTGGGTCGGTTGGAACATATATCTGGTGGTAGTTGATCATCTGAGTTTTTTCTTTCCTTCCTGTTTTATTCCATGTTCGTAATCAAGATGAATATTCAAACGTGTTTACTATAACTGTGTGTTGCTAACTTTAGTTCTTTGTACATATTTGGATTAGTTTTAGTTACTTAATTTTTTTTTAAAGAGGTATCTAAATATATAGGAATGTAGACATACAGTTTATAGTTAATATAATTTACAGTTTTCTCTTAAAAAAAAAATCAGAATGATCGCCTATTTTTCAGGCCGTTACACGTTTTAGGGAGAAATTCTCAATTGCAGCCTCGCCTTTACTCTAATTATTTACTTTTACTATTACCCATCTTATATGTATTGTATAATTTATTTTCTACTAGTAATAAAGATGTAATAATAATAATCATTCGTGCACTGTAAAGGGGGCATAAATTCTGTTAAATGAATTACTCTGTGTTGATTCCTTTTTCTTATTCAAAAGGGGGTGGTATTTTGTACAGGGTAGCATCACATGTGGATTTGCCACTGAAATCTGTGTTGATTTATTTGTAATATGTACCTACAGCTTCATAATTTTGTTTCTAAATTTTAAGTGTTTTAATTAAGAACTGAGAACCAGAACTTCTTTCTTTCTTGTTACGACAATGTATTATATATTTTAATTGCTCTGGCTGAAGCTTATGCATTTTCTGGCAAAGTATATTCGAAATTTGATTCCAGCGCGTGTAACTTGATTATGAAATGTAATTAAACTAACATAGGATTCCCGGAGGCCGTGTGTAAGGTCTGTTTACTCAAGAAATATTAGTAGAATGTCTACTGAACATGCAAACGTGTCTTAATTTCCATGCATGGCGGCTAAGCTTCCTGTAGCGTCAGTGCTTTGTAGCTTTTAAAGGAAAGCTTGCAGTATAAAGTAAGTTTTCGGTGGAAAACAGGATGAAGCAGACCTTATCAGTAAGTACAGGGAGTAATAATGGAATATTGCCTATTTTATGACATAAAACAGAAGTAGGTCAACATTGAAGTTTAAATATACCATTGCGGTATGTAACGTCTCATTGCTTTCCTAATAACTTTGTAATGCCGAGTTTACACCTGACGAGTGTTCGGCCGATTTGAACCCACTGGGCCGGGCACTCGCCCAGTCTGAACACATATTTTAGTACTCGGCCGAATAATCCGACGTGCAAATCGGCCAAGATTTTCACTCGGCCGAGTAGCAGACCGAGAGACTCAGCCGAGTTCAGCTTAACGATGCGAGATTAAACAAAACATTAAATACAACAATAATTAGCACTCGCGTGACTTTGGATGAAGAAAAATTTTTTGTTCATAATTTGTTTTTCGAATACTAATGATTGGATAAAAAAAACTGTAACTAGAAGAAATGTTTAGGTATTGTGGCGAGCTTTACAACAATATATTACTTAAAATCCAGTTTAACAACATTTAATTTTCCAATCTTTCTTAGCGTTTAGACAATTCTTTTTCGCATTCTCGAGCGCTAATCCCCTTAAGGCACCTGGCCTTTCAATTACTAAAATAAATCTATATTAAAAAACGAAACAACGCGACAACTTTAAGGGCGGATTTTACCCCTCCAAAAGAATTACTCCCTGCGTACTTGTAAATGCTCTGCGTTCACGCGAAGTTCCATTAAAATACAGAATTTTCGGGTTGCGAACGTTTCCTTGTCAGCGTTCCCCCATCCCCTCCCCTCCTCCCGATTTTATTTCTATCAGCGTGTTTGCGTGACTTATTTGCAAACCAGGCGCGAGCCCTCGGTGTTCAAGAATTTATCCGAAACTCGATTTCGAACGTGCCGCATCGAGGGCGATTTGCATCCCCCTGCCCCGTTCGTCGAAAACAAGATTGTCTATGGGAAGGACGCGGCGTCGTACGCCCCCTTCAAACGCCGAGCAGCAGCGATTCGCTGTAACGAAGGGGGTGACTCGTACAATTCCATGAATATTTCATACGTATCTCGCGGTGTATCGAGAACGCCGTCGTTTCGCTCCCTTCTCTCCCTTTCCCTCTTTTCCCCATTTTACCCGCCATCCAGCGTTTTGCGAGGCAGCCTCCGCGGTCGGATGAAAAAGCTTCGCCACGCGTGTGCGCCTCGTAATAATTTCGCGGTCTCCCACTTACGCGCGCGCACACATGCACGCGGTATCTCCCTTATATTCACCTTACAGGGGCGGCGATGCTTTCTTCTGTTCGGGGATACACATGTATGTATTTCTTTTTGCTCCCCTCCCTCCGTCGTAATCACCGGCAAAGCCACCACTCGCTCCAGGGTCCCGTAAACGCTCGCGATGGGAGTGAACGGGGTATAATGTAAATCCTCTTTCAGCCTCGTCCTCCTTTTACACGTTGTAATGCGAATCTCGTCCCTGGGCACCGCGTAATTAGCGCGGTAAATATGTATAAAACGTAGCCGCGGCTTTCCGCGATAACGATCTTTCGCGGAGGGGTAAAGAGCCGGGGGGGGAGTGTTGTGTTTTAAATAATTCTGGTTTAATGTCGGCGGTCGTCGAGGGTGCAGGATGGACTTGCGGGGGAGCGTAGTTGTGAATTTCATAGGGCTTCTGAATTCTTTTGTTGTGGCTTGCCTAGGCCTGCTTCTAGGTGGTTTGAGAAGCTTTCAAGATTGCGAGATTTGGGTGTGAAATTCTTTTATTTTGGCAGAGTTGGTGAACTATAGGTTAGTGAGGAAATGAGAGTTTAATATTTCGTGGTCACCATGGGCGTCCGGAGCGGGGTGCCAAAGGGGAAGTTGCCACTCCTGGCTTTCGAAAAAAGCTTATTTTTAAAAACTGATCTTTATTAAGTTTATACTAAAAAAGTGAATATTTCTAAATTTCGGGTTTTAATTTTTAAATAAATTGGCACTAAAAAAATCAGGTAAAAAAAAAGCAAACGGGATATTCGTTTCTTCTTTGCTATATTTTTCTTCACCGTCACCCCAAAGTTGCCCCTCCTGGAGGAAAAGTATTGCATCCTAGGATATGTATTTGCCAATATTTCTGTAAATTTTTAGACCTTATTTCAAAATTTTTAAATTTTGAGAATTTTAAACAACAAAATCGCTTTTATCCAGAACAATTTTTTCAAGTAGAAAATTCAACATATCAAAATCTACATTTCTAGAAAAATATTGTTAGGGGATGATTGAATGAATATTACGCATGTACAATTGTCATTCAAAAGTCAACAGACTCAAAAATACGAAATTGGTTATTCAAAAATATCGCTGGGGTGCAGTGAACCCCGCGCGACTAATTTTTTATTGTGAGATGTAACCACGGAGGGTTAATTGTATTATAATTCTGAGCTATTTCGTTATAAGTAATTTGATGTATTTTGACAAAATGTGACAAAAATACAATATAGGTACTCTTAGAAAAACGTAGTGCACAAGTTTGCTTCAGTTATTAATCAATGAAAATTACTTTTCTATGCTAATTTTAGTAGCATGTCTAACTTATCTATCTGTCGTACTCGATGAAAAATGTTATGTACAAAAAGAATAATTAAGGAGAAATACAGAAACGATTGACATTATCAGGATTCAAGAAATATTCACAATACGAATACGTAATGAAAGTAGATGAAATATTCACAATTTTATTTGCCCTAACTTGAAACTTAAGAACTGTGTTGACAGTACAAATAATTTCAGATTTTGAAATCCACCATAGACATGAAATAGATTCCCCCAAAAAGAATAATTTCAACGGAACAAACTATAAAATATATAAGGGAGAGTGGGGGAATTACGAACACCTAAGCGGGAAAGCAAACGGAACGGAAACTATGTGAAATACGAATTGGTTTTTTATTTATAAACATACTTAAACTAGTCCTCTATAAACTGCTCTAACGAATTTTACAAAAATTTTAATAAAACTTAATTTTATAATAAAAAAACCAAACCCATGCTGTTCGGAATTACCCGACTGCTGGTGGGGTAATTCCGAACAGACTGCTAAATATCGCAGAAGTCGCAGAGAAAGCACGATTTCAATGGTCAACCCATAAAAAACGTTGCTAAAACCTATACCTAATGTATTTTTCAAACTCCACTTCTTGTGCATTAGAAAATAATTATAATTGGTCGGAATATCGAAAAAAATAGTAAAGGCCGTTTTTTAAACTTTTTTTGTCTGACCCTGTAATGAAAATTAAAAAATCCCTTTTGTAGATTTAAGTAAGTTTTATACATGCTGAAAATTTCATCAAAATCGGTTATTGCTGCTACTCTCAAAGGTTCGAGATTACCCCATCCGAGTTGTTCGTCATTGCCCCACGACATAAAAAAATAGAAAATAATTTATTTCAGAGGTTAGAATCATAATTCAAACCACGCCTTAGTCCCAAAATGTTGGTAACAAAGTGCTTTATTTGAACTTGAAATATCCCTATTGAATCCTTAATTCAACAGTCATTACGTGTAATTGAAAATGAACAAAATATTACTTGAAACATGATGATAATAATAAATTGTGTTTATCTTGACTAGCATGAGCATTCTGTATTTATTACTTTCTGCCCGGCGTTGGATACGACCTAAACTATTAGCTAGTGGAGAGGGAGCATCGTTTTTATTTATTAAAGCGCCGTAACATCGCATTCGCGATTACCCCGCGTTCGTAATTCCCCCACTCTCCCTTACTTATATATTAATAACTCCTAAATAGTATCTCACACTGTCCCCTACATTCATGTGAAAACTTCACCATTTCCTTAAAATCTGTCCCAACTTTCACACACCAAGCTCCCCCAATTTCCATCAATCCACCAGAATTTTCTTCAAGACAGTGTTCCCACCGAACTGCAACCCGGCACAATGCAACGTTAATGGCCATTTCCCAAGAAAATTCACGCACAGCGACGACTCGGCGAATATATCAAGCCTTAATTCAGGATCCCGGGGCAGCAACCCCTAACGACCGCGCGCAACTCGGGGCATAAATAAAGCGCGGAATCGGCAACGAGAAAGTTTCAAATTCTACTTTGCGGATTACGCGAAGGGTATCGCGCGTATAGGTTAGGCGAGGAGCAACCACGGGCATTATACAGTCGACGACGAAGTTACCAAGTGTTTGGGAGCAAGGGGTGAAAATTGGGCGAGCGGGCCAGGGGTGGGCGGCGAAGACATTTCCGGTAGCTTTATTCAAATCGCGGGAATAAATAATGAGAGGCAACCGCGCCAATATGGGGGCAGCATCGATCGCCCGCTGAAACTTGCCTCGTTAGAGAATCATCAAGGCGAATAAGAAACGAGCTGGATATATATGTACTGTGTATGCTGACGGAGAGGGAGGGGAGGGGAGGGGTGCGCAGGAAATGCAAGACAGTAAAAAGGAGAATGTAGAATCCAAGCTGCAATTCCTACCATTTTATGGCTCTGAGATACCGATGTAATGGAATAGAAAATTGTGTACTTTTCGCCCCGACGACGCTCGCGAGGGAAGTTCACAGTGGCCATTTTACTTTATATTCCTTCTCTTACGTACCCAGTTGTATTTTAAACGCGAATGACTGGAGATCGTTCACGGTCCTGCTGAAGAATCAGGACCCACCGTGGCGCAATTTTTCTGTCAAGACAACGTAGACTGTTTGAGTTTCGGAATTTATTTAAGGAGTTACGTCGCGAGCTTTGTCGTTTTGTGCACGGTAAATGACACTTATCGCGAGCTGCTATATTTTAATGGTAAGGGAAAAACAGGGAATGTCTACCTGTTTTACCACTGTGTACCTACACATCCTTGATTTGATAATAATAGAAGTGGACATTTATTTTGTTACAGTCTTCTGCAATGTTCCACTTGGAAGATATTAAAACAATGTAAAACAATTATCTTTTTGTCAGCTTTTCCGGATACCTAATTACAGTATAAATTGTTCATGTTATAAACAATACAGTTATGTTCATTGAACCTTGTTTCTTTACTGATGCACTAAAGTATTAAAACTTGATTTTCTCAATAAAGCTGTTTTGTGACATTCCTCTATGTAATTATTCTTTTTATGTAAGATAAATTACTAAATTAAAGCAGCGATTTAATTTGTTAATATTCTTCTACTGTACAGAAATAAGAATGCTTGCTTTTCGAAAAGCTTATGCCCTGCAATGTCTTCACTAAGATGTCCCCGAATGGGTAAAATAAATTCTTTTTACCTCTTATCGTTTTGCACTGGGAAAACTTGGAAAACAACACGGGTACCTCATCTTCCAAAAATCACAAAACTACTATCCTTCATCCCTAATCGTAGCTAAATAACACAGAACACCAAAATGCAGTGTCTAGGACCCCACGGTGCCCAGAAATATCATTGGATGTTCTAATAACCGATGAAAGGAATTTCCTCCCTTGCTACTGCGTCGGACATTAAAAAGACAACGGAGTACTTGAGCTTCCGTGTGACCGTTGACTGCGAATACCTCGCCTCGAAGTTAACGACAGCCACTTCCAAAGAAACCAGCTGCGAGCAGTACGCCTAATTCCCAGGCGAGTCGTTCACACCGCGGTCGCATTTCCGCTTGACGTTCGCGAGCGCGCGACTTTCAAGAACGCCCTCTCCCACCCGCGCGTTTAATTCCGAAATCAGTTTCCCCCCGTGCCGTTGAAATAACTTATTCGCGAGGGCCATTGCTGCCGGAGGAATATACATATATTCACGCTTTCCGCGGGCTCAACTGCCGTGAACCGTCGCGAATCGCGCGAAGCTAAGTGCGGGGCTGAAGAAAACTGCGCCAGAGAGAGAGAGGGACGTAGCTTGGCCGCGGAATGATGCGCTTAAATTTGCAGAACGCTTTACATAGGCGAGTATGCGCGACGTGCGCGTGTATATATTTATATTTATAAATACAGAGCTGGAAGATTAAGTAGAGACCGAGACGGCACCGAGTGCCTGCTTCTTATGCAGTCATGCCGGCTCTTTAATTCCCCAAATCTGCCTGCGATACTCGCGAATTGGATACCCCGACCACCGTCGCAATTTCCTCCGCAATTGCCGTTCAGATTCCTTGTGTGTGACTGGCTTTTCTGAGGTTCTAGCGACTAATCAGTGAAAGGTCGATGTGTGCGTGTAATTGAGTGTGATTACTGGGAGTGGCGAAGCTGAATTGAGAAGTTTGCACATATGGGAGTTGTTAAGTGAAATGGATCAGACTACTGTGAGGGGTTTAAAGAAATATTGTAGGAATAGGTTTCGTAATTCCTAGAGGTGTGCGAGAACCCGAAAATGTCGGGAACCCGAGGTCGGGACGGGTCGGAAAGAAATCGGGTCGGGTTTCTGAGAATGTCCGGGATTCTCGAAAGAGTCGGGATTCCCGAGAATGTACGGGATTCTCGAGAGAGTTAGAATTCCCGAGAATGTACGGGATTCTCGAGAGAGTCGGGATTCCCGAGAATGTACGGGATTCTCGAGAGAGGCGGGATTCCCGAAAATTCCACGGACCCGTTTAATATTAATGAATACGACATCACAGAAAAAGTGTAAAGACATTGTTAATTCTCCGAAGTACAAACATCAGTCCTCAGTCATAACAATACGAATCCCGACACTTTCGGGAATCCCAACCCTTCCGAGAATCCCGACATTCTCGGCAATCCCGAAATCCTCGGGAACCCGTCCCGATCCCGAGAAAAATTCTAGTCCTGAGCCAACCCGACATTTTCGAGTTCGTGTACACCTCTAGTAATTCCTACCTATATCACTTATTCCGAGCTCCCTCATATGGAGATTTCTGATCCCACAATATTGAATAGTTTACAGAAATCTGCAGTGAAATTTAAGATTTCTGATTGTGACATAATGTAAGTTTTGGTTCTGATTCTAGAATTGATGTGTATACTACTGATTATATACTATGCAGGTCAAATAGAGCCTTAAAATCTACTTTCTTGAAAACTAGCGAGGATGGAAGCAACATTTTTATTCGGCAACTTTAGAGTGCAGTGGATTCTTTTATGCGACATCCTCCACCGCTCATAAGTGTTTGCACACTCACGAACACTGTTTACTGTTATAGCACGGCTGCATGAAACGAGCCTGCTAGATAATATTGCGGCGCAAGAAATGTTACGCGTGTTTGGGAACAGTCAAGTTCTAACAGTCAAAACTTCTTGGGTTTCTTCACAATTCTCTGTTGTTAATACTGAAGAAGCTCAGTGCTTTACAATTTAATTATTTCGTTCTTCTTGTTAACATCTTTTAACACTCCTTTTAAAAATAATCTATAAATGCATCGAGTAACCTTAAACATTTTTTATACATGATATACTAAATAAGAATCTCAGTGAAAGGAGACTAATGTCTTTGCGCCTCCATCACGATTGTATAATGCTGTGCACGTGTAACAATTTTTCCTATCATGATCGAATAGGTGGGTCTACCGAGCAGCGATAATCTCAGCGAAGATTTCAAGCAGCAAGTGTGCGCAGCAACAAACACTTCATCAACAACAACGGAAGCCGCGGAACCAGAGTTCGGTGTACTGATTCGTGTGCCTATGTAGGTATGGTAAATAACGTGATTAGCAATACTGGGGAATACGGTAACCCACAAAACAGTGTGTGTCAGTGACAAGAATTAGATGATGCAAGGAAACATTGTGGCTCGATAAAATTTGCAACATTGAATACATAGACTATTTTCCTTTCTAATGATCCAGGCAATTACTAATGGTGGAGGACTTAATCTACTCTTTTACGAATTCCCAATCTATTAAGTTATTCTTAACTGTTTTATCACTTAACCCTACAGTGCACATGTGGAGCCTGCCAGGCCCAAGTGACCAGTTGAATGAATATAAAGTGTTAAAGAGATATTTCATTTTGTTATAAATATTTTTCTTAATAAACATTCAGTGCAACAGTTTAGTACAATATTTTCTCAAAATATCCATATATTCCTAGATTTGGAGATGTGGACTTGTGAGGCCCAACGTGGGCAATGATGCAATTTTCATTGACATGTGCCCTACAGGGTTAAAATGAGGCATTGAGAACCAAAAGAAACTAACTCACATTGAAAGGATGAATCTTTCCTATTTTATATGATTAGTACACTATTGCTACTAACTTTTTAGTCCGTTTTTGTTCTCAGTGTCTCAAGTATCAATCGAATCTCAAAGATTTCAAGAAACCTGCCCCATCATGAAAGCTGTCATTCTTCAAAAGCTTGATGAAACTTCGAAATCTTAGATAGGTCTCGAAAATCTTGATATGCTTCGACCACCTTGATGATTCACAATATTTTCCTTTAGTTTTCCTAAGACTTAACAAATTCCCAAGATTTAAATCGACTGGCTGTCTCTTCACAATCCGTACCCTCAACAAGGGGTGGAAGAAGTGAAGGAAGGAAATAGAAAAAGAGCAAGACAGAAAACTGAAGAAATGCTGTGATGAAGGACTCCGTTTGGGCTCGCGCGGGTCAACATGGTCGCCACATGTTCCTGACGAACTCGAGACCCAGGCGAAACTCTCGAGAAACGAACCGTAGAAGAATAGGCGGGAAGTTGTAAACAGCAAGAGAATTTAGAAATTTGGAAGTTAGCTGTCACAGTGCCAAATCAAAAAAAAAAACTTACAGTGTTTTCTACAAAGATTCCTTAATTCATAAAATGGTGATATCTCGGATAGTTGTCAGTGGCAACCGAAGTGCCTCCGTTCGCGAAAGCCTTGCGTAATCGAATTCTGTGAAACGTCTGCAAAGTCGCGACAGGAACAGCGAGACAGAGGGAGAGTAAGTAAATCAAATGCACGTGACTCATGGCGGCGTTAACTGGTCGCACGACCGGAAATGGGATCAACACCTGCATGTATCACCGTCGCCGACGGTGTGCACTGCCGTCAGATGTACTGGACGATCGCAAATGCAATAATAACCGTCCCATACGACAGTTGCCGCGTGTTGTTTAAGCGTTAACGGAGCACTAAGTTGATTTACTGGATCCTCCAGTTCGACCACTATTACGGTAGAAGTAAAATCAACTGGCCGCTCAAAACCACTTCCCCGAGTGTAAATCACGCCAGACACTGTTCCTGCTTTTAAGCCATGATAGCTAGTCTCTCTATTTGATAAACAGGCAACGGGGCGTCGAGCGACAAGATTCTTAGGAAACCTCGCATGTAGTTGTGGAACACACGAATATTTGATCCATTTCAATAATTCCTCGTGTACATTGTCCACTATATTAAAGTGAAAATTCTATCATTTAGGGGGTTACACCACTTTGAAGTCTAAAAACGTAGGTGTCTTTAAGATTTTTTTTGAGAAATTAGTACACTTGGACTTTTCTTTAACTCTCAATTGTTCTATGGAAAGTTTCCATGCCTTTCTAAGATGCATAGAATTATTAATGGCAAAAGGTTTTTGTATTTCAAGCTGTATTATAATACAGAAAATTGCATGTTTATACTTAAACCACGCGCATGGTATACAAACAATTTTACACAATTCTAAATCATGTCCCTTAAAAAAAAGAAGACAAATTTCAAAAAATGATGGTCAAATCAGACTCAATATTTTGAAATAAAATTTAAAGGAATTCTTTAATAATTAAAACTTCTATCAAGGAAGTTTCAGTCAGTAGTGCGCTCAAAGGAGACGCGATATTCCCAACAGTTACACGGCGTAAAAACGAGCGTAGCAGGAAAAAGCGCGGCAGTACGGGCAACGATATTATCTTGTTCCTTTTACTCACATCTTATTGTCGGAGGAAGCGGGAAGAAGCTAGGAAGACATCATCCTCAGCAGTAAAGGTAATCGCCGTGCAGAACTCGTTCCGTGGAGTACCCGACACAATTTCGCTTCACTCTTGTAATAAATTTATATCTCGACCGAACTATGCTCCAACTTTGACTTTAATTGTATTTTCCTGGAGAAAAGCAGTACAGTGTGAAATTTCTGAGACCCTAGATGCCGATAAAGGTGCTCGCAAAAAGTGTGCTATTAATATCACTGACTCGATGACACTGTTATATCACTGTAATTATTCAGGTCGTTGAAAAAAAGTGACGAAGAAACTTCAGGGGCATGTAGTACTCATCAAAATAAAGAAAAAAGTCTAACTTTTCTCTCGTCTCCTTAAACTCGTTTAAATTATTTTGTGTAATATTTTCATTTTATTAATATGTGTCTATAGTACAAAAATAATATTTAATGCTTTCATTGACGTTTAATTCAGTAAATATGAATAATAATTAAGTTCCTCTAACTTTTTTTTCTAATAAATTATTTATTAGCTGTTGCCACGTTTTTGTACACAAAGCAAAATAGATTTGAATAAAAGGAATACACTTGGTGTTTTCTCTTCCTTCCCAATAAACTAGGGAATTTCAATGGGCAGAATGTTACAGGGAATCTTATAACCCAAACGCTTTAGAGCATCTCCAGGATTTCTATTGGTTCATGGGAATTTTGCGAATTTTCATCCAATTTGAATTTTCAATATTCACCAGAGTGAGTCTCATAATAGATTCAGAAAAGGTACAAAGCTTTTTAGGCCTAAAAAATTGAACGATTTGCGCTTGTAGTCTTACTGATTGTAAGTTCTAACTTCTTGTCTTACTGCGCTCTACCGAAAATGTTAATCAACATGGATACCAAAATCATTAGCTTCGGAGTTATATACGAGACGTATTCATCAGTGACGCACACGGGCACTGTAATACTAGAACGACAAAGTTCATTCTTCTGTTTACTGCTGCTGAATGCCATCACATGTTTATCTACTAATAAAAATGTTTATCTACGATCAAGTAATGCTAGTATTGTATTCACTTTGCTTGACTTTGTACTCAATGAGTTTTAGATAGACATACAATAGAGTCTGGTATTCTGTTACAGGCGCATAGTTAAAAATGTTTTATAATTGCGAAATTAATCATTTTTGTAGGTATCCATGTTTATTAAATTTTTTATGAGTACTACATGCTCTTAAGGTTTGACAGCAACTTTTTCTCAACACCCTGTATAAGTTCTTGCTATTGTATAATTGTGTCAGCAGTGATTTTGATAAAAAATCCTTGAATGTGTTTTGGTAGAAGTTTTTAAATGATTTCCAAGGGGCCAAGTTTATATTTACGTTACCAAAAAAAAGGTAGTTCACTTTCAAGAAGGTGAAGTGTTTCAGCTAGTAAAAATCAGTTGTGTTTGCAAAAAATATATGCAAGTTTGTTTGGTTAATCTATGAAAATTGTACGAAATATCGATGCTCCTGTTTTAATGCAATATCTAGAATTTTATTTGCGTAGAATGAATGACATTGTCTCGATTGTTTATGTACTGCAAAAATGATTTCAACTTAGAAAGTATAGGTAGTCCATATTAAATGAGAAATGAGTGATTACATATTCCGAAAAGTATTTTAACTTCCAAGATGTTGATTCATGTTACGAATTTTAGCCATGAAAACAACTCCACATCTGTTATTATTCTCAAGGACTCAGTTACGTACTATATCTCAGAACAGAATCAGGGTAACATAAACAAAGACCTTTCACAGGTTTTCAAAAGCAATTTGAAACTTCTACTTCAATACTGTTTTGTGTAATAATAAAATTGTACTTTCTACATGTATTTTAAAATATACAAGAATTATAATTTTCGAAGAAATGGAGTAGAAGAAATATAAATGAAAATATACAGTGTGTTCTTAGTGAAATACATAATTGTATAAATAGACAAATAAATAACTATAAAATATAAACCCAATCCAAATTAATGAAGCTAATCACTTAAAGGAAGCACTTGGAGCACTGTATTGATTAAATAATAATATCTCCACTGTTTGAAAAATTGTAATCTAAAAATTTAGAGCAACAATTATAACTTAGCTTATAAGCATAAATTTATGTATCTATTGTATATGTTACAGCAGAAATAAACCTCATATGAGGTTTCAAATGTTCAATAAAAAAATATATTCTTTGCAACCAATAAAATTTATAATGTCGATTACAGCGCAGAAACAGCCGAAATAAATATCTAAATATGGTGACTGACATTCGTGAATGTTACACTGGGTGTGTCGAAGGTGTAAATTCACGTATGACGCAGCTTATCTCTGAGCGCGAAAAAAAGATTACGTTCCGTTCTCGTGAAAGGATTTTATCGGTTTTATCTTTGCCAGATAACAAAATCAGTCACGATGCAGCAATTTCGCCTGTGTCACAGATCCAAATAATATTTAAATCTTCCCTTCAATATGCAATACCGAGCGCCATTATACACATACTTTCCACTACGAAAATGAAATGTGTATTGGCTTTTAAAAAACAAGTGTAGATTAAAATTTCTGCATGAACACATCGAGCGCGTATTTACTCTTTTATTTCTAACGAATAACAGAATATTAGCAAAAACATTTATTCTCTCTTTATTCAAACCGATTTGAAAAATAGCGTTTCCATCACAGAAATTTTTGTTCGAGCAAATATGAATTCGACTCGACGATGCGAAATCAATGGACAGTCCATAAACAATCAAGAAATATTGTAACTGGAGTAAAAAAAACTTGGCCCCGGATAAAAATGGTTTATACGACCATTGCGTTCGTTTCCAGGATTCGATAAAATGTTCGAAGCCTTTCACAAAGGAATCTGTGACGTTTACCTGCACTGCTTTGACTCGGGTTACCGCTCGTTCGCCTGACACTTCGAGGAACGCGACGTTTCACTTTATTTTAGAGCGATACCTCGCCGCTACGAAGTAGGATAACGCGGGACCAATGTATCACCGAGTCCTTTGAACTTTTGGCGACACACTTTGCTAATCGTATACAGTAGTTGCGCACAATATCCACGGAAACGATTGAGGAAATGTGCACAGCCACCGATGAGCTGTGACAGCGACCATGATCGTGGTAAACTGCGCGAACCGGTTGCGCAGTGGACTAGCACGTGTCCCGCGCGGCGGTTCACTTAAGCTTAAGGCTTATTCACAACAAAGAGTAGGTATAATAAGAGGCGTCACTCCGGGCGGAACCTTTGAAGTCCTTGCTTGACCTTGACATTTAAATTGGTTGTCTATTTCGAGCGGGATATTCAAATCGACTAAATGTACCTTATCACAATTGGCTGATTATTGCCGAAGTTTACCGATCATTGCCGAATGGGGCCGAATGGGCATTTAAATTGGTTGTCGCACTAGAAATCACTATTTCCCTAGATTATTTCTGTCCTTGTCGAGTGACGCCTCTTATTATACCTCCTCTTTGTCTTTGGCCAGTAGAATAGAAGTAATAAGACGGATGATTGGTAGACATTGAGACGGTCGGCTATAAAAGTAGTGTATACTTTGGGATTTGATTGTGTCCTTAGTAAACTTTGAAATTTTCGTATTGCGTAGAGTTCTTGCTTATGTGGAAACGTTTAATTTTTTTTTATATTTCATATTACTTCTTTTGAAGTTTAGATTTTTGTTGTGTATTGAGATTATATTGGGGTATTTTTGGTTAGATTGTGCTTTCCAGTAATGGATGAATGAAATAAGTTATTTTAGAATCAACTTTGGAAGTAATTTTTAAAAATATAATATTACTCAAAGAAATTTTAGAGGAAAAATTTGAGATTGGTCTTTTTGGTAATGAAATAATCTTTGAGGACATAACTGAGCAACTGAAGTATTCGAATATTCGAATATCGAAAAATTCGACAAATAGTCCGAGCCCTAACTCGAAGCGCTTCGAACCGCTTCATGATTCATGAATATCAGGCGACTACTTCGAAGCTTAAAATTCTTAAAAGTCTTGATAAGTCTTGAGTCTTGAAAATCTTGGAAGTCTTAGAAGTCTTGAAATTCTTGAATATCTTGATCATCTAGGAAGTCTTGACTCTTGCTTCAAAGTCTTGGTAGATTTCGGATGCGTATGTCTGTCAAGCTGGCTAATTTTTTGACAACCAGATGCTCATTTTCAAGACTTTCAAGCCCTATCAAGACTCAAGACTTTCAAAAGTTTTAAACTTCGAATCATGTTCGAAGTGCTTCGAAGCTTTCGTCATATATATATATAAATATAGATTCGGAGCGTTTCAGGTCCCATCACTGATGGCAAGTTAGTACACGTGTATTTTTCGAAACAGAATGAGGAAAATTTTAATAAAAAGGTATTTCATATTTATCAATCTAACAATTGCGATAAACAAAATGGAGCAACGAAAACAGTAGATTTATACAACGAAATGCAACTACTAAAACCAGAAAGAGAAAGTCGATACTGCGTAGCAGTCTCAACGCAACCAGGGAGACAAGAGAGGTGAGAGAATACAAGTCAAGGACACTGACAGTTGGTCACGATTTCCAGTGCAACAAAGACAGCTTGCATCTGAATCCCTCGATTGAAGCGAGAAAGAAATATAAACGTCCATCACCCTTTAAAGACGAATCTTATGCAATGAAAGTTGAAACACTCCAGCCGATAGATAAGAACATGCAACGAGGTACACAGAAGGAAATACAAACATCATCTAAATGCAACCCTCTTGCCATTACCTTCCTTTTGATTACAAAGTGTACCTAGTAGAAACAAAACAGAACAAGTTATTCCAAATCTACTTAATATCATAACTCCAGAAGTATTAATTACATTAATAGCGTTCATGAAAATTTTCATGGATTTTTATATTTTTTCATTCGTAAATATTTCAACCGATAACAAATATTATTTCAGAGCTTTCAAGCCCATTAATTTTCTATCCACGTGAAAAATGCAATCTTCGGAATAACCACGTGATCGAACGTATTTGCCAGGAATGCGAGGATGTCCGAGAAGGAGACAGGAAATCGTTAAACGCATTAACGCCGAATTTCGGAGGTGACGCGTGCGACCTAATTTAATTGTGCCAGGCTGATCGAAACTGCGGACAATTAATTAGCAATGTGCCGGTCATTTCGCGAGGAAATCCGACAGGTGGACACTGCTAGGTTCTGGATACTGATTAGGTCTTCGAAACGCGACAGGTGGTCGAAATTTGTCCCTTCAAGCCATACTTTAATTAGATGTCCAATCGTTCGTTTTTCAACGTCACTCAAGTACCACCATGTCAATTTTAACGAGAATACTTCAATTGCTATCGACGCGCACTTCGAGGCTTCGGGTCGCCTATTTAACCGGGAATTCTCGCGTCAGGCATAACACGATAGGGCAAGTCGGGGAGAGATGGCCCACTTTTTAAAAAAATCAGCACACCGTAAATTTAGTGGTTTTATAAAGGACAAAAATATATTTACAAAAAGAGCGTGATCGAGCCATCTCACCCGGAATTACCCTACTGCAACGTAAACCTACTTTTGGGAAATTCATTTCCCGTGGATGGCACTCCGCGTCAAGGGGTTTGGTAAAAATTTCGAGAACGAAGGCAAAGGGACCCGCTCCTACGTAAGTCGACGAAATCGAGCACACGATTTTCCTATGAATTTAAATTTCAAAAGCGTCTTTGGCTTCTTGTTGCTTGAATATCTCCCTCTCGTACATTCAAAATAGCGGGCACTACGGACATTCACGCAGCAAGCCTCGAAACGTCGTGTATGCATAAAACATGGCGCTTCGGTCCCTTCAAGAATTCCTCGTACGTACACGCGAGATGATACACGTACATATATTTTGTTATATGAATACACTCTTAAGCATTATTATGAAGCCGGCAGTGAACGGCGGAGGAATTTGCTATCGTGTGATGCACGAGCCCCGCGCAGCTATTTAAAAAACATAGAGGAACGATATGTCGGAGCATCTATGTATTGCTCTATTTAGAATTAATTCACGTTGTAGGTACTATCAAATAAAGAATATTAAAGGCACAGATGTTTATAGTTGTTGTTATTGTGATCGATTGTAGGGAGTGGGCATTTTGGAATTTCTTTTAATTTCCTTTTCCAAATTAAAGGTTTGTTAAAATTCGAATTGATTTTAAGGAGATTCACTTGGAATTTCTTTTAATTGCATTTTTCCAAGTTAAAGATTTGTTACGATTAAAATTGATTTTAGGGAGATTTCACTTAGAATTTCCTTTAATTTCCTGTTCCAAGTTGAAGGACTGCTATTATTGTACTTGATTTTATGGAAATTTCACTCGGAATTTCTTTTAATTTCCTTCTGCAAGTTAAAGATACTTAATTCTGTAAAGGATTCCTACTTTCAAAAAATTATATTTAAATCAAGTTACAGAGAACAAAATCGAACAACCTTCCTGGGGCAACGAAGCTATTTCAAAAATATTATCACAAAACTTACAGAAAAGGAAACAAACCTCTTGGAATTTCTTTTAACTTCCTTTCCAAATTGAAAACATTTCTATACAAAAATTTCTAAATATCCTAACAAATGCGAAGACCCAGTTGCAGCGAATTAAATGAAACGATCTTCTTGTTGCAACCTTCGTCAAAAAAATATGGATTTTTAGTATATACACGCTGCGTTCCCAGGAAACGATATTGAACGCAACCTGTCCACGATAAATGTGAACTGCACGGGTGATTGTTTCGCGGGCAATATTATTGTTCAAGCATACACTGCGAGTGTTATCGGACGGCTGATTTGCATGTTACCGTTGCAATGGTGAATTCCACCGATCCATGCGGGTGTATTTAGCAGAGAACGTCCATATGCCCGACTTATTTATACTGAATGCAAATTGATATATGAGCATCTAGCATCGAGGGTATGTACACATTGCCTGACGTCGATGATTGGCATTCGATGCGTTTCTCTTCCGAATGCTCGGCTCAATCGACCGCTGAAAATCCTGGACGATTATGAGCACTATCACGCGACTATATCGATAACAGCAAAACGCAGGGAAATAGGTATTTGATACTGAATCGACAGATATTAAAGATTTTTAATGGCGAACGGTAAAGGTTGTGGTGTTAAAGTGTTTGGAAATGTCTAAGCGAAGGTACAGGAAATACAGAATCAGCCTTCTAACAAGGAGAGTATTTTAGGTGTCCGCCTCCGATGATTTTGATTTTTGGATATGTTATAGAGGACCGAAAAATAAGAAATGCGTGTTTTTTTTTTATTTTTCCCCGTTTTTATATTTTGGGGGTGAAAACTGCGTTCAAAGTTAGGGTTGAAAAATCATTTTTGTGGAATATCTCGAGAACTATTAGAGATAGGGGAATAGTGTGAATGGACGAATTTTGTGTCTTTGAATGCGAAATATGACTGACTCACCAGATTTTGAAAAAGTCCACTAAATGATTTTTCAACCCTAACTTTGAACGCAGTTTTCACCCCCCAAATATGAAAACGGGGAAAAATAAAAAAACACGTATTTCTTATTTTTCGGTCCTCAATAACATATCCAAAAATCAAAATGATCGGAGGCGGACACCTAAAATACTGTCCTTGTAAGTGTTTCCATATCTTACATTAACTTCTGCAAAAAAATTGTTCTCGAATTTATAAAAATTCACAGAAATTTAAAGTTGATTCTGTGATGAGAATTCCAAGTAATTTGAAGGGCGAACGCTGATAGCAAGTGTAGTAAAATTTGAATTGTACATAGTAGGACATGAATTTGGGCACTGAAATGGTAAATGTCTTTGCTAAATGGTTGAGAATTTTGTTCTTATTTTTCCTGGCTAATTTGGATTTTGAATACAACACTCAATAACACAGCGTACAAATGTCAGATAGTATGAGCGAGTGTTTGGAAATTGGAAGGACTGCTTTTACATCATTTTTTACTTAAAATTATCAGTCTGGAATAAAGTGTGATTGACATGGACAGATGACATTGATCATCTGTGCTATCCGCATAGCTATCTGCTTTCAGTCGTATCTGTCAAGTAGCACATGCAGCATGGAATTCTAGTTTTTTTTTCAATCGATTGAGATGTATGTACCGCAAGGCAACGATCGCAGACGTTAATGAAATTCCATTAACGAAGTCTGATACGTGGCAGGAAATCTATCCTTCATTATCATTTGACGATTCATTATGACTACTTCACTTTAGATACCACAAATACGATTTGTATATATCATTAATTTGTTACCTAGTATTTAGATTATTAATATAAATTGCAATTCAGATTATACTATCTTAGTATTCAATTAAACTGTTCTCTATAAACTGATTAACACCTCCTTCAGATAAAAGTTTATACTGCGCTGGAATTAAGTATAGCTTATCCTATTAATAATATATACTATAAGTATTTAAATCGTTTTCTTTTGCCATTACTTTTTTCGCATGGTCCCAAAATGTATCATAAATATAAAAATTCTCTGATTATTCCAATACAAGAGGACTTATTTCAATGAAATTATAACATAATGAAGCATTTGTCGCTGCTTACTAAAATTAAAATATCCGGAACTCAAGAGGTTAAAGAACAAACACATTTTCCAATAAAATCTCAGACGACTACGAGTCTAATATTCACAGATAATTCATATTAAAACCGTTAAAAAGTTATTTTCCATCTAAGAATTTAAACTTCCACTGCCTAACGTAAACCGAGGGCCCGGGTGGGGGAGCGAATTGGTTTTGAATAATTTATGGAGAACGGATCTTACAGATGTCCGGGTAACTGTTTAAACACGCAGACACTTTATTCACTCAGCTCATACCAGCGAGGAATGATTTATCTGCAGTTCACCGTGATAGATGGATGTCTTGTCAAACTTTATTGCCGCCGAATACGTGGACGGCAAGGAGATTTCGGATTATCGACATAATTTAGAAAAGATGAAACATTCATCTTGCATGTTCCCAGATGATAGCGAACACCGCGTTCTTCTGATTGACGTAATGGCTACGCAGTGAACTCTATTAACAGAAGCGCCAGTCGATGGCTAAACCTTCGTTGAAGGAATAATTCAGAGCCCTTAAAATTCTGCAATTTGTTGTTTCTAAATTTCTGATGTAGGCACGTTTTCATTAAAATACTTTATCATCTGAATTTGACTTATACAGTAGTGATCAAAAGAAAATTTATAATACTGGTAATCCCCAAATTTATAGGATATAAAAAGGATACACTTTATTTTTTCTAATGGAACTATTTTATTTCTGTTGTCACACACTGTCCCCATGTGAAAGTTTATTGATGTGTATAATTCATAAATAGATTCTTTAGAATATTTCATGAGCGCGAGTACTGTTGGACATTTCAACGATTTAAAATTAACCGGGAAGAAAAATTCAACAGCGAGTAGGTACGTTTGATCCCTGGTTCTATGTGAACAGAATTCTCTCCACTCACTGTGTATCTACGCTACCGAAAAATTTTATGCAATATTGGAAAATATTTAAAGAGTCCGCCGTACCCACTGCTTCCGGGACGTTTGAATTTCTAGTATTTGGATAGCCATCTCGAGCTCTTTTGCCTCACATCTGTTCGAAGTTGCTTTACAGGAGGGGCGTTTTATACGCTGGACTTTAGAGTTCGCAGAAATCCGAAAAGCAAATGCAACCCTTTGATCTGACACGTAGGAAGATAAAAGTTTGAAGAGAATGTTGGTGGCCAATCAGCCGAAGAAAGAACTGAGCATTGTTAGAAGTATGAAAGAAGATTCGAAAAAGTTTTAAGCGGTTTGAGGATCGTAATAACAGGGACAAGGAAGGAAATTTATGGAATCCTCTAAATCTCCCGAGTCACTTTCTTACATGAGTAAACATACTTTTGAATTACCTTCAACTTGAGAGCTACTTTCGAGATAATAAATTATGCTATATCTCAAGGGAAGCGTCTGCAAATTTTTATTTTCAATTCGAGGATATTCAGCTTTCAACAGATACTGGAATATTAATACAAAACTTATATTAGCAGGATTCGGAGCTTGGAAAATCGTAACTTATGTATTGATGAATATAAGATATTAATTCTCATGGAAATTTTAATGCTGAATTGAAACTTCTTCATTTAGCAGTATTATATTTATCATTGAAGCTAGTTGATATCAGAGTTGGGCATCATCTAGATAAAAGTCGAATAAAATAACTTTTCAAATAAAGTTAGCTTCATTCGAAGCGCCTAGGATGAAGCTACTTGATTCGAAGTGCCTTTAACTTGAATTTCGAATAACGGTTCAACTTTCATCTTATCTTCATCCTAGAAAATCGATTAACCGACCTGAGCCTTTGCGGCCTGACCCGCGCGCGGTCGCCTACCGGTCAGATTCTACAGAATCTGAATTTGTTTATTTTTCATCGTATCAATATGAAAGTGACACCAATGGATTCCTGGCGTTCTCCCGATTAATTGGACAGAAAATAATTTAAATCGGACTATTTTTAACGAAACGGGCTTTGAACTCTGCAAAAAGATTTCTCACGTAATATCCTTAATTATGGTCCGAATTGTGTAATTTTTTGGGCCATTTTCATCGGGAAGATATGAGGAATCGATTGGTAATATTTTTATCAACACTTGTCAAAAACATGATCATTTTATGTGGGCTCGGATTATCGGGAAAGACGTACCCACCCCACTGTTTTGCTTTCTCGCTACGAGCGAGGACCTTCGGACCCCAGTAGGCCGCCCGTTGACCGCCGAGAGCAATAAAACCGACGGGCCACATAAAATGTTCATGTTTTTGACAAGTGTTGATAAAAGTATTACCAATCGATTCCTCATGTCTTCCCGATGAAAATGGTCCAAAAAATTACACAATTCGGACCATAATTAAGGATATTACGTGAGAAATCTTTTTGCAGAGTTCAAAGCCCGTTTCGTTAAAAATAGTCCGATTTAAATTATTTTCTGTCCAATTAATCGGGAGAACGCCAGGAATCCATTGGTGTCACTTTCATATTGATACGATGAAAAATAAACAAATTCAGATTCTGTAGAATCTGACCGGTAGGCGACCGCGCGCGGGTCAGGCCACAAAGGCTCAGGTCGGTTATTCGATTTTCTAGGATGAATATAAGATGAAAGTTGAACCGTTATTCGAAATCGAAGTTGAAAGGCACTTCGAATAAATCAAGTTATTTTATCTTCAAATAACGAATAAACGGCAAGGACCTTTTATCTAGATGTTATTTAGATGTTATCTTCGCCCAACTCTGGTTGATATACAGTCGCGTCGGAAAATATGTTGACGCTCTTTAAAATCGCATAACTTTTTTAAAATTGGTCTAAATGTGTTGAATTTTTTTTTAGAAGCTCACCTTATTTTCCGACGCGACTGTAGGAAGCGTCGATGTTTTTTTATAATTTGTAACAGAAGTAGCCAATTTTGTGTAATGGAATAAAACTTGTTTATGCTTCGAATATACAGAGTGTTCTACAGTATTTAAAATTTACAAATTTTTCCATGTTAATGCTTATTGTCTTTCAAACCTCTCTGCACAATTCAGCTTCACTTAACACTGACACTTCAGGCTTCTCGACTTCGATTGCAATAGAAAATGTAAATAACAGACAAAGGAGTTTGTTAGCCAGTTTCATTCTGTTCTTTATCCGTTGAATAAGCAGCAAGTAGTTCAGTAATCCTTGGAATTAATTGACGTTTCAGCTAACAGAGATTTCCGTTCCCTGTTTTTAAAGTTCGAACTTTCTTTCTTTATTCTTATTCCTGATACTAAAATACCTATTCCACTAGTAAGGAACTTTGAATTTGTCCTGCTTCTTCAGTAAGAATGTTAAAAGTTTTAGAAGATAAATGAGATGAAACGAAAGATGACCTGATGAGCACGAAATCCATTGAGTGCAATTTTGTTCAGAATCTGGTGACGCTTAAAATTTCACAAAACTACAAACGAGTACATAGACGAAGAATTTTATATAAATTTAGTGAAAGTTAATTTTTTCTCTACACCGAACAACACACTGTCACATAAGTCATAACCATTTGAAACAACTAATTTTCTAATTAGTAGTGAACCACACTAAACTGAAATGTACAAGATTCTACCTGCTCAAAATCAAAATAGAAAACCTCAGTTAAGACTAAATTTAAAAAACTACTTCAACGTATAGTAAATCTAAAATGTCTCAATTCTTGTAAAATAAGTGACGATGTTTGACGGGATAAAAGCAGAAAGAAATGTAATTTAAATCAGGTGGATAGACGCATAATTTGACAAGTTGATCGAGCAGACCGTGTCGTGAGATAATGTCCCGATTCCCTTGTGCTCTGTCTCCGCCATCGAAAATTCAGGAACGAATGCAATTTCGCCGTTCAAAACTGCAACCTGATGCGACAGGACGTAAGTCGTGATTCACTCTAGAGAGGAATCGATTGCATGGCCAAATCGAAACGAGAAATGCCACTGCATGGTGCATGCATTGCGACGTGAAGGAAATGTCCACTTCCGCTGGAATTCCCATCGATTTTAGCTGCGACTCGAAATTTTTAGGACGCTTTCTTCGAAGATATTCGAAGTTACATATTCTTGCTTAAACTGTAACGAAGAAAATGATAAAATTCGTGGTGTATCGCGTTTGTGTAATATCGCCCATATATGAATAATTTATGTTAGTATAAATATGGAAAGTTTCATAAATTTTGAAACGATCATGAACAGTATTTTTATTTGGAATATGGAAGGACTGGGCAGAACTTAGTAAGAGGCTTATGAATTTCAAAATTTCCCTAAATAAATTAGTAGCAGGTAATCTGTAGTTAATAAGTTAACAAGTAATCTCTTTCCTAAACCTGAGAGAACGATTTCCTTGCTTAACATTTTAAATACATATTTCATAGAATGTTAATAAAGCTGTCTTAGAAAAGACGAGTCAAAGGAAATGAATATCCGACATTATACAAGAAAATTGATGAAAAAAGTGACAAAGAAATGGGAAATAAAAATTAACCCGTTTAACATATCTTGATAGAACTTTTGTAACAAGTAAACATTCCACTTCCGCTGTTAAAGTTTATATATTTTTAGTCTTACAGTATACAGTATCCTCTCAACCTTTTTAGTTTGTGAAAACTTTTATATTAACTATAAATACATCTCTGATCTGCTCAGCAGACTTTTAACTGAAAGCCATTCTAATCAATATCTCAATCAGTAGACTACAAAGCTAACAATATACACCATAACTGGCATTCATTGCCAATCACCATCGTCGACCTTAAGCGGCTTGTAGACGTTCAATATTATTGTGCAATATATTGTACAATATTTTTGCTGTGTGCCCCACACGGTCAATAATATTGTGCAATATTGAATATTGCACAACTCTAAGGGCTGCTTAACGAGACAATACTGTAGTGGATATCACACAGTTTTCGGCCAATAACTGTAATAAACCTAAAGATTTTCATTCACGCAATATATTGTACAACCTTTCAATATGGTCCACAGACGGTCAATAATATTGTACAATATTGAATATTGGGCAATAATATTGAACGTCTACAGACCGCTTTACACGATCTAAATTCTCCCATGTCCCTTTCTTTTAAATTATTTACGGTACACCCTACGAATATGCAGGTTATACATTTAACAACTTCATGGATTAACATCTAACATAAGCACACCACAATTCCATTCAGACTCAGGCAATCCGAAAAGTCTACCGACACCCACCTTCATCAGAATACATTCATCAGACATTACCATTTTTTTTCACTAACATTTCAAATTTGTGGACTGCATTGAAATTTCCATAACAAACTGTATCTAAAACTAAACAAATGTACTTGCAAAGCTCTCCATACAATACCCCATAGAATCGCAAGTCAGATTCAGGTTTCCATCACGTTAATTGTTTCTCCCCGTATCTATCATCTAAACGCGTGGTGTTCGGTCGATTTGCGAAATATCGAGCCAGCAGCTCGCGATATGTATCTTGCCGGCATGCAGCACCGCCGGTGCACCATGTGCAACGATCCTGCGGCCTGGTGTCTCCGTCCTGGCACATAGAGGGGGCCATTCAACGTAATACGAGGATTCCCGCTCACGGATCCTGCGGGTCTCCTCATAGTTATAACGGAATATTCCCGTTCACCCGATGCAACCCTATTCCGTGGCATTTCCCTCTGACGATCCTGCCATTATCCTGTCCATAAACGTGTCTGGGACGGCTGTTGCGGGTCAGAATTCACAAGGAAACGACGATGTAGTTGCCTCCTGTTCGTATAAACTCCAAACATCACACCTCCACGCTGTCATCCAGCAATAATCAGGGGGTTAATAAACGCTTCACTCAAGACCAGGCGACTGGCGTGGCTTTTTTTCTTTGAGGGGGTAAGAGGCTGTGCAGGGTCCTTCATCCTGGTATCGCGGACTTCATTTCGAGGTGGATGCTCTCGAGTAGGGCTGGAACTATTTGTCGAATTTTTCGGTATTCGAATATTCGAATACTTCATTTGTTCAATTATTTGGCGAATATAATTCGAATATGCAAGTATTCGAATACTATTCGAATATTTAAGTATTTGAATACTATTCGAATATTTAAGTATTTGAATATTTAAGCATTTGAATACATAAATATTCGAATAATAACATTCGAATACCGAAATATTCGAAGTTTATTCGTAGCATTCGAATACTTGTAAAATATTCGAATAATCTCAGCCCAACTCTCGAGGAGCAATATTTGTGGATCTTTTGCCAAATATGAAATTATATGCCAAATAATTCACAGGGGATTTAGAGCATGAACAAAGAACAAATCGATGTGTTGCTGCACAAATATTGTATCTCCGCCTTTAGCGTTTTCGAAAAAATGAGATGTGAAAATACAAGAGTACTTTATAATTAAAGAAATATACAATTTCACAAAAAGTGAACACACAATATTTGTGCAGTAAGCCATCGAAATAAGATTTGCAATTTTGCAAAACCTATAAAATTATAAAAGTTCGTAAAAAGTTCATACAAGGAATAGAAAAACAATTTTGAAGTGCAATAAAAAATGACACCAAACGGAACAAGGATAAATTCTGAATAAAATGTATAATTGGAATCTATACAGATAAAATGCTCAGAAAAAGAAGTAGATCTATGAGAAAATCGAGGGAGCCATAAACACCATAAGAAATATAAATATTAAGACTGGTAATAGTTGACATGTTTGTAAAGTAAATTGCTCTTTCTTCCTCTAATGTTATGTGACCACAGAATTCAATTCTCAGATGCTTGCATAAACGATACACAATTGACGAGCGTTCAGATTCGACGCCCGTGATGTATCGAAAACCGAAGTTCACTGACGTCGATAATCCTCCTCTCGATCGTAGTAATTTTTTCTTCGTTGTTAAGCTCAAGGGAATTAAACCCGAAAGTATGTTAAACTCCGTAGTGGAGCAATTTCAATTTATTCCTGTCATGCTTTGCATCCTCCAGCAGGGAATTATTTAGTCCGAAGGATCAGTAACTAATTAAAAGTTTCACCTCTTCCATGCTATGGGCTCGATCAACGAGAAACTTGCGAGGGATGACAGTCTCCTTTATCTGGACTTAGTTCACTTGCAGGATACGTATTAGTATTCATTATACGACCCAATGGTAGACGCTAAACTGCATCGGAACACCTGAGCCCTTCAGAAAATGTCTTGAATAGCTAAACAATTCCCATCCATTGTTACTCGATAAACCGCAATTCGAAGAACGCTGACGTTATGAATGTCAATTGGGAGTTTCGTCAAAAGCGCGGGAAGCCTTCAAATTGAAGGACCGCGTAATTGGATGAGGTTAGAGGAAATTTGGAATTCCTGAACAAATTGTATAGGTACTAATTGTCTATTATGTAGTTAACAATGGCATTTAAGGGATAAATTAATAACACTTACATATTTCATATGCGAATGAATTAGAATAGACTTTATCTGAAAGAATGGGATTGTGCAGTTTAATTATAACTAAGTGATTTTGATTTATTAATTCTGTATTTAATGGGTTGCCTAATATACGTTGCTACTATTGTTCTGTAAACATTAATTGTGATTAAGCTGTGTTTAATTTGGAAATTATTATTCCTAAAAATTATAGTCTTTAAAAATGTGATGCAGATGAGAAATACTTCATCGTACAGTCTTCGCAAGTTTTATACTCGTTACTACTCTTAAGAAATGTGTAAAACCATTATTCCCAGAAGTTATTGCAATTACTGCTTGTAAGATCAGCCTTCAAACCTTCCTTGGTGAAATAAATATTGCTATTAAGAATTGTTACTATCATCGATTAGCTATACTCCTACAACATGTCGACGAACGAACGAACGAATATGACAGTAACAGCAGAAATCACTGTGTATCATCTCAAAATTATTGTTATAAGTGTACTTTTTTATACAAAATTTCCACCCTGCGCAGTGCAGATTTCCCCGTATGCAGTAAATAATTGCCTGCACTGTGATTTCGGCAATATCGTTACTTCCTATCACAAACATGGTCACCTCGATGTCTTGCGATTTATGGAGTAGTCAAACCACCCCCTGGGCATGTTGGCACCCCTAGAATCCTCCTGGTCCAGTTTACGCAGCGACCACAGACGAACCAACACTATTGAATCGACAATGGCTCGATGCTGCACGTGGTCCCTGACGTTGCATTATGGTCCAAGTATACTTCGATCACTGCTAAAAATAATTGCAAGGAAACCCCAAGTTTACAACACTGGAAAAGCTATTGTGCACCGAGATCCATTCCTCTTTTTTGAATTTCTCAAATTTTTCGAATTCCTCTTAGGTACACATTTAATAGAACTCAAAACGGAAGCTTTCTGAAGACCTTAAGGATATATTAGGAGGTCCTTTCTAATTTTTAAGTATATCGAAGCCTCCATCTTGTTTAACTTAGACCCAAACAAAATATATATCATTTTTACTAACTAAATTTTTTTTGAAGTTACATCTCCTTCTTAACAAAAGCTTTAAAGAAAATCGAAGAGCAGCTGCATTCAAACACACAAAATACAATTTAAAATTCTTAGACAACCGATTTCTGTTAAAAGTACAGAGAAACTAAGAGAGAATTAATTACTATTTGGTGGGATGGAAACTATATATGTTTATTGTTATGTAAAATCAAGTCAGCATGCCAGAAATCGATTCCTCGAGATAAGAACGCCTAGCCTTCGTTTATATCCCCTGATTTCCAGTTCAATGTCGGGATAGCGCCTGAAGTCACTGCAATCTGTTCAGGGGGTCCTTTGAGAAGGAGGCTACGAAGGATCTACTCGATTATCGGGAGTAATTAAACTCACCGTCTGGATTGCCATCCAGAACGCATAATTAGGACGCCGGAATCCGAGCAACGATTAACTCGATTGCTCCTTTGGAAAGGGAGTCTCGCTGGACGAAAAGAAAGGCAATGATCATGTAGATCCCGACATCCACTCTGATTGTCGACATTTACGTTCTAATAGCAAGGCCTTTTCGAAATTTTCAAACTCTATCCAATACGTTTCAAGGTGCAATTACATGTTTCTGAAACTCTGACTTTTGTATTATCTTATTTAAAGGACAGCAATGAAAGACATCTATTGCTAACATCTATTCTCCTTTTCTCATAATACAACAGTTATTTAATTAACGAAGGAACCACGACGAAAGATTATCAAAAGCAATCCTTTCAATTCTCTGAAAATAAACACTCCCTCCTAACTTCCTATATTCAGTACCTACATCACAGAATCCCACATAAACAATCCTATATTAGATTACACTATTAGATACAATACTAAATACCACTCCAAATAAGACTTCCACCAGTTACCGATAAAAGCTACTCCCTCGATCAAACCAGGCTACAACAAACGTTGCAAGCACACCATGTACAATTAAAACACTTCCTTTCATCCCATTCGAAGCCCGCACACAATCCTCCCACCACGAACGTCTACCACACAAAGCAACAACCGTTTTTTGTACATTCGCAGGGCAAATCCACTAAAAGGCCGAATGAAGAACTGCGCCATGCTGTTTGATAGCGTTGAGAATCTCCTGGCAAATCCCAAATTAATCCTGATGACTGTACGAGGGTTGCGATGCTTAGGGGGGCACCCCTTGGGCTGTAACGAGGCGGAAGTCATAAGGGTGAAGCTGTCATTGTCTTCCAGGGATGACGATGTCCCACGTGCTGTTGGCAACTTCGGTAATTATGTCGTGTCCACGGCTTCAACTAACCCCGGTCAGACAGAAATTGCCAGCTGACACCAGTTGTTCCACCGTCAGCCTATAATAGTCACTTTCAATTAAGCCTTTTATACCATGCCCGCGAGAATCGCTGGTCGTGAGCTGCCTACCAACGACTGGTGTTTTCAAAACATCACGATTATGGTTATTGAATGGCCGTCTTCCCCGCCGTCGTGCACTCTGAAGCGTTATTAAAATCCTACACAGAGGAATCGTGGGAGAATGACTCCCTCTGCGTGGAATGAGGCTCGATTAACGGAATTGGATTAAGCTCGCGCAGGTGCTGTTGATGATGAGGTACTGTGATTGGTCTCGGGGACAGTGGATTATTGCGACTTTGGGAAGATAAGGAGTTTCGTATAGGAGTGATTTTCTGGGACTTGATACCTGCGTATTTTATTTTGGATGTATTCGAGTAAAAGTGCTTTGGGGTATAAATTCGAGTATTAATTTAGTATGCAGGTTAAAGTGCTTTAAGCTTTAACTTCGGGTATTAAGTCAGTACGTGAAAAAAGTACACGATTAAATTTAGAGTAGTAACTCAGTCTACGATTAATAATGGTTGTCTCCAATTCGAGTATTAACTCAGTATTGAAGTAAAAGTGCTTTAATATCTAAATTCAATTATAAACATAGTATTGAGGTAAAAGTGCTTTAAACTTTGAATTACTTCAAAACAACTTCAAACTACTTCACGATTAAACTTTGAGTAGTAACTTAATATAGATTAATAATGGTTAATTTTCCACTGCAAATACTTACTCAGTTGTGAAGTAAAAGTGCTTTAATATCTAATTTCGAGTATTAACTTAGTATTCAAGTAAAAGTGCTTTAAGCTTTATTCCAAATATTCACTCATCATACAATTAAGGATATTTAAACATTTATCTTAGTCCTGCATCAGTCATTGGTACAACTAACTCTTTGAAGCCTCGATTTTTAAACAGATTTCACTTTATCGAACAAGGAGAATATTCCCTCGTTTCAGAAGATTGAAGTCTCGTTCAATTTCAGCAATTCCGCTGTGCGAACGTCCATTCGCGGCTGCATTTTGCCACGCAATTACGTGCACGGGGGTACTTAAATGCACAACGCTTCAGACGTTGATAAATTGTTCGCGCCTTCTAATATTCAAAGGGCTTAACGTGCAGCAACGGCGTTTCGTGCGGCAACGCATAACTCCGCCATAACACCACTTACGTGTGCGTAATTTTCAATTCGCTCGTTTCATCGAAAGTTCCCCCATGCTGCGAGTGTTTCATTAATTTCGTCGAACTTCAAATGCATCAATGCTGATTTCATGCAAGTTCCTGCAACGCTGATGCGACCTGCTTCTGATAAATAATGCATGTAGCAGCCAGGTTGAAAAACAACTAAACAGTACGTGAAACTACTTCTCTAATGAAGTGAGTTTTATCGAATTTCCTTTTAGCAAATTTGAAGTTAATTTTGTTTGGATAGTTTATTATAAAATATGCAACACAGTTTTGTGGCCACCTGCAGAATATTTTCATGCTACTTGATAGGTAACAGAAAATAGAATAATGTGGGGAAGAATGCAAGGCCTTTACAAAGTTTAAAACAGGATGAAATTAAATTGGAGTAATATTTAATCTGGTATATGGAAGCTTGACCTACTGGATATTGAAAATTTTTTATGAAACGTAAACGTTTATCTTAAAGTGGAAGATGTGGAAAGGTTAATTGAAGATTTCTTCCTGTCCTATCTCGTTTTGAATATTTTTCTAGTAGCAATTCTGCAGAAAGAACAATCAATCAGCAAACACCAAACGTGTGCCACATCTCCACTTATTATCTTATTATTTATTCAAAGGTATTAGATTTCAAACGTGATCCTTCAATTATTATAAAAAAAAATATAATTTTTAAATCTGACTCAGAGATTCACACATCATATTAAAATACAACTTACTAAAAAATTCATTTCGAAAAACCAAAGAGAACTTCGATAATAAGCACAGCTTTTCCTTCGCGTGCATTGTTGCAGCTGTAATCCCACCTTGGCCAATTTCGAAAATACCTGTACCGTTCTAATCATCTCGTTAATCTCACTGTATCTCAGCCGCGGGCGAGACTCTTACGTGTTGATCTTCTTGTGTTAACAGAAGCGAACTTTATCCTGAAACTGGGCTGGAATGGAGGAGGAAGATTCTCATGCATCAAAGATGAAGTCGCTTCTAGCGTGTTGGAACGTATTCTATGATCGATCATGCGCTTTGTGTTGCTCCTTTTTGTCACATTTTTTTGGGAGACGTGTCTGCGAAGGAAGATGTAGCAGTCCAAGTGTGGAAATTTAATCTTTATGAAGATGGAATCGCGTCGGTCTTGCGTGAACTCTACGTTCAATCGTGATGCTGTGTGAAATGAAGTGGAACTTCTATTTCCTAGAGTGGTGGATTCGAGAAATAGCAAGAATTTGAGAATAAGGGAAACGGAATGATTCTCCGTTGAAAAAAAAAAAAAATTAACCACGAAATGTGACTGAATAGTGTGTTATAAATTTTGAAAAGTATTTTTGTTGATGTTCATAAAATTTGAGAATTAAACTTTGGATAATTAAACCAAATAGTGAATTTCTCAGTTGTCAATTATTGTAACTTTTCCCTTGGAAAGCGTCACATTATCCCTATAATTTTCAAAGCCATATTTTTAAAAAATAAAGGGTCTAGCGAAGAAAGTTTATATGAAATTTTTTATTCATTTTGTCACGAGGAATAAGTCCCCTTACGTTTTTACCACGAATTACGCCACGTTTTGTGTAATAAACGGTTTAACGTGACCCGTGGTATAAACGCGAATAAATTCCCTTAATTCTGCTAATTCCCCGTTTATTCGTGCAAACGGATGATCGAGAAACCGTAAAATCCAGTGATTAAACCAGATCCCACTGTGCCACGTTATGTTTACTGCAGGCGGTTTCGCAAATTTAAAATTCACGGAAGCGGAAACTACTGGGAACCAAGAAGAAACAGGTTCCATTCCGAGAAACATTTCAACTCGTGGCGAGGAAAGGCAAGCAGATGCTGAAGTAAACAGGAAATAACTCAGGGAAACGTCTCAAGAATAAGCTAACGTGGACCCAGTGCGAGTAGCATACTGTGAAAATAGTCAATATACAAGAATTTTCCTTTAGAACTTGGTGCATCGTGGTGCTCGGAACTTCCAACGTGACCAAGCATGTGTGACTGTAATTCTTGCGAAACAAGCTGGGTCACAGTAAACTCTTCCCCACTGGGTAGTGGACGCTGTATTCTCTATGCCCACCTAAAGTAGTTTGCTAAAGTAACTGACATCACTTACAATTAGTAAGAACAGTTAGTAAAGTCTACTAAAAACTTATGCTATTCAATTAAATTCGGTCAACTGTACTAAAAACACGAAACACCAAATACACTGCTGATGTAGTGTTTAAGAAAACATACACGTTAAATTCGAGAAGTGGAAATCATGAAAAAATAATCATACGTGTCTTGACCCCTTTAGACGAGATTTATTCTGACAATGAGACAAATTTGCATGCACTATTATAGTGAAACATAAATATTTACACATAAGCTTTCAAAACTTTAACGTCTTTTAATTAACAGAAGACACAATTTTGGTGCAGAAAATCTATTGTAGCATCTCACATGGGTTCACCAAAAAGTATTGAACGAGGAAAGGAGAACACTGGTGAAAGGGGTGCCCTACAATGAAATTCCTATAGCGCTGATTTTACGCCATAAAAGCAGTCCTTCCCTCTCAGAATTTACCTGCACCAAAGCCTCTCTATTAACAATATTACCAAAGCTTCCACCTGCTAAACAATTACTTACATTCAAATTCCGGCATCCTCCAATAAACCTGGCAACCAACACACGTTGAATGACCACTTCAACAAATGTAACGCAACAAAGTTATAGAAGAGGTCTTAACACCTCAACAAAATCACGAATAAATAAATTATCGATTACCTCAAAGAAAAATCAATATCCTCCATGTATACCAAGGAATGGTAATTCAGAAAGATAGAGGCAACGTCAAAGTAGCGAAGTTTCTGAGTGGAGTATACCCCAGACTTTTAACGATATAAACGGTTGACGTGGAAGAATTTCGCGACAAGGGTCCCGTGATTCCCTATTTTCGTCGAAACAGTCTGCGTTGCGATCAGCTTGACCAGCACAAAGCTTTCGGCAAACTCGCGTGCAGAACTCGCGGCGGGGTGAGGCCGATATCCCAAAGCAAACTGAACACTCAGCGGAACGACCCTGCCGACGTAATCTCATCCACCCTTTCAGAGCGAAAGGAATCGCCAACCTGCCCCAGCTGTTTTCAGAGAACTGCCTCCGTCGGACTATTGTACCCCCTATTTTTACTATCCACTGTTTTCCCGCGCGAAAATCTGCTGACCTGGTGTCTGGGCTCTAATGAAATAACCCCGCTATTATAATTAACAGAAAATTACCTCCAACGAGTCGGGATCACAACCTAATTTATGAACCTAATTTCTTGCTCTGATTTCGTCGAATTTATTTGTGTTTGTGGACAGATAGAAACCTGAAGATGTTTTGATGTGCTCGAATAAAAAAAGTTTCACTCACTAGAATCCACTTTACATCTCAAACACTGGATCATTTGAAGGGTAAGGGAAAAACTGGGAATGACTATTTTTCATGATTTTGCGATTTGTAGCATATTTTTTGGTGGCAACTGGGAGTAAAGAACTGTTGAATCACAAAGGGTTATAAAGATCAAATCGTCCCGTAGGATAACGTTAAAGATTTAATATGATTAGAAAAGAAAGAAATGTCCACTGTGCACTGGAACAAAATACTTAAGCTTCCGACGGCACAGTAAAACAAGAAATTATTTAAGAAAATTAAATTTATTAAACCTTGTTTTTTTAATAGTGGAGTAAAGTATTAAAACTTAATTTTCTCGAACAAGTTGTTTTGTGACATTTTCTGTCTTTCCCCCTTACCCTTCATTTAAAATTCTCAAATGTTGAGCAATTAAGATTGTTTCTAAGATTGGTAATTCGTTTCTAATCATTACACTCGACAGAGTGAACACTGAATTTGTTACAAGAACAGATGTTATCCACTGTTATTCTTCTACTAGTTTTCTAGGTCGAAGGTATTCCTTTCTACGCGCGGTAGAAACAATATTTCGGAAAAAAAATCTCTGAGGTTCTGAAGCGTGGCAGCGAGTGAAAGCTTTCGGTCGTAATGCATCATTGACTTTGAAACGCGACGGGAAAAAGGAGACTGCGGAGTAACAGGGATACGCGAGTCGATGAAGATGAAAAAATAAAGTGGGCCACGATACTCCATTAACCTGATTACTGCGACGAAAGTAACGACCCTTTCTGTGCTCGCGGCTTCCGCGCGACTGCTAAATGTGGACACGGCCTACATTCCAGTTCATTTTTAGATAACGTTTTAAACAGTGATCATCAACCGTGAAACAAAGCGTTATCGGGCGGCTCGCGAATCTCAGTCTGTTACTAGGCACCGAAATATTAAACCGATCCCCAGTTGTATTTATTGTTACCGCGCGATACGGGAAAAGGGTAGCGATGACAGACTCTAAGAGAATAATGGAGAACTCATATTGGTATAGCAAGTATGCAAAATTGTGGGAAGAAAATTTAAAAAGACAGTAGGAATTAGAAATTTGATTACCGAATTTTGTGACTATTGCAGTTAACCCTTTTGTGCTTTTAAGTCGAAACTATGTGATATTAGGTCGATTTGTGACAGCACTGGGCATTAACTAAATAAAAAATTATTTAAACAACGGATCGAATAAAAGTTACTTTAACTTTCAATTATTCGACGAATAATGTTAATTTTTTTATTCGACGAGCGTTTCAACTTGAGCGTCGAATAATATTTTCAACTCGAAGTGAAAGTGGAAGTGGAAAAATTATTCGACGCTCAAGTTGATACGTTCGACGAATAAAAATATCCACGTTAGCCTTAGCGTCAATCCAAGTTAACTTTATTTGACGCGTGACGAATCATTTTATTAATTTTTATTAGTTATTCGAAATTTTATTCAAATAAAAATTTTGCCCACCTCTGATTTGTGAATATGTTAGTGGACTCAACAATTTTTCTTCTGATGTTATGATTATATCCCTGTGAGGAATTCTTTTTTTGTTATATTTATATAAACGCGTTATAGAGCGTAAGTCAAATTTTATGCTAACAATAAGTGCTGAGTTCGAGGTAGAATGATGAAAATCGTCGATTACATGAAATAACTATTTCTCGATAATACGAGAGAAATGTCGGAAATAACTTGGTGCAACGGGATTAATATCCGACGCTTCAAAGCTTTCCTAGCTCAGAGCAGGTTCGATTTGTCATATCTACATTTCGACACGATCGAAGGTAAGATCTGCCATGATAAAATAATCGTCTCAACGAAAATCCAATAACGTACAAATAGGTACAATATTGCAAACAATCTGTTCCATTATAAGATGGAACCGAAGACACAGTTAACAGCATTTAAAGAAACGTCGAAAGTAACTTGGACCACAAAAGTCTAACTGATGAATTTGTAGTGCTTACCCAGAACAGACTCGATCTATCAAATCTATTGTTCGACGATCGAAGGTGCTCCAGATAAGAATATTGCCATGATGAAGTTGCTTGTCCAACGAGAGGCTAATAAATTTCAATCCGAAATTGCATTTGAAATTTAATCAATTTCATCCAAACACCAATATGGCGCAAACTTCCGCGTTAATGATCAAACATTTCGCATGGTGGTCAGTATCGGAATATTAAGGGCACTATAAATTCACGCACAACGTAGTTCGGTGTACCGAGCGGAATGTTTAACCGTGTGTTACCGAATGTAATCTCGTCGCCGAGGTTTAATATCGAAGGAAACTGAAATTGAGTGACGCCATACGAACGTTCGCCGACATGTCGCCGCGAAGAAAACCTCTGAAAATGGAAAACCCCTTTCTCTGACTATAAATAACATTCATCCCACAATTAAGGATCCACCATTCTAATTCGTGAGCTTTATTATAAAGGCGTACGATTACGTGGACACGTATATTATCCAGAGCCCTGTATTCCTTAATCCCCAACTACACGGCTCAGCTCTCGGGCACATGCACCCCATACCTCCACGCTGACTTCCATTCCTGCAGTAATTAATTTCTTTTTCCCCCAATGAAATCTTTCCTCTACTATTCGGGGTTACTGCGACGCGTATGCGTGGAGGAGTTTTTGTCTGTTCTTCGTGTGAAAAAGCAATTAAGTGTCTAAAGAAATTTCTGTGCACTGTGTGTCTCGTGATTGACGGAGTATTGGTGTTTTTATGTTCAGTAAACTTAGACATAGGATCAGTCGAATTTGTAGACTGTAGAGGAACAGTTAAATGGTGAAATGGATAAGAGTCAATTTAAGAAATACCTTATGCGTATGTTAACAGAAATGTTAACACTCACGTTACCCAACTCAATTCCCCGCGAACCCTGTCAACAGCTAACAACCCCTGAAAGCTAACTACATAAACACAGACTCACCAAGAAGACTGCGTGGATATCGAAGGCAGCGCTCCCGGGGGCAAGGACCTCCTGATGGCCTGGCAACAGGATCTCCCGCTCCCAGACACCTCGTTACAGCAAGATGGCGGATTGGTGCAGACATGCCGGCCAACGACACCGGTGGACGTCGCCGGGAACTCGACCGCGGAGGCGCGCACCTTGGGTCTTAGCAGCGGGGACATGGAGAACCCGTCCCTCTGATTGGACGCGGAGCTGCTGGAGCTGCTGGAGCCGGGGCTGCCACCCAAGCGTCCCGGTGACGCGTACGCGAAACCCCGTAACCTGAAGTGGGTCTGATGGTACGGGTAGCCGGCGGGCGGTGGTAGCCGGTAATGATGGTGGAATCCCAGGTCCCGTCTCATGTACGGATCGCCGGGATCGTTGGTGGGCACGTAACGATCGGTAGGCGTGTGCGCTGACGGCGGTACATACCTATCGACGTATCTGTCCGGGTAGAGGACCTCCGGCGGTGGCTGAGGCACGTATCGTTCGACAGGTGTGTGCGCGGTCGGCGGTACGTAGCTTCCTGTCGCGGTGGACGAGCCGTAAGTACGATCAGCCGACGTGACCGCGACAGAGGTGCCGCAAGAGGAGATCGGCGTTATGCGACCGGTGTATCGATCCTTGGGCTTCGGCAGGGACAGGTACTTGTCCGCCGCGCGGGCTGGAGAGTATCGATCAGTAGCAGAATGAAAGCGATCAGGAGTGGCGGTGGACGATGGGAATCGATCCGCGGTGCTGACGGGATTGTTGAACCTGTCGTAACGGTCCTGGCTGAGCCTGTCGAACGGATCGCCAGCACTAGCCACAGTATAACGATCGCTGCTGTAGCTCTGCACGGACTTGGACACCTGCAGGTACTTGTCCACGCTGGCTTTTGTTGTACTCTGATAAGTGGAGCTGCCTGCCCCTCCCGCGACCGCCGACGCCGATCGGAGACTGCTGGCGACCGTTTCGGGGGTCGGCGAGATGGAGGTGAAACGGTCGCTGGACGCCGACGGCTGCGTGGCGGTGGTGCTCGTGTACGACGAGTGGTAACGGGCGACGGTGTCGGTGGAGGATGAGGAGGAGCTGGATGTCGTGGAGAGCAACCGTTCCGTGGACGAGCCCGAGACAGCGTACCTGGACGTGTCGTTGGTGGCCAGCCTGCCGTCGTGGCCGGGAGAAGAGCTAGCCAGGAAGCGATCGGTGGACACGCAGAATCTGTCGTTGGACCGCGAGTGGCCGCACCGTTGTATCGCGGTGTCGTTGAAGCGATCGCTAGCGGCCACGTATCTAGCCTGGCTGGCTCCGACTTCCTGGAAGCTGGAGTATCGGTTGAAGTCCGTGGGCGCTGGCGAGCCGCTGGTTCTGTCGGTGTACTTCTGGCAGACCGTCTCGACGCCGCGGTCCGCGTACAGGCGTCTCTGGTCGTTGCTGGCGGATGACACTTGCATGGACCTCTCCGTCGACGTGTACCGCTGGTGGCTGGCCTCAGGGTTAGGCGAGCTAGAGAGGAATCTCTCGGCGCTCGATGATATCGTCGTGTAACGATCATGATGAACGCCGGTTGCTGCCGTTTCCTGTCGATGGTACCGTTCGTGTGCTGGCGAGTCGCCGTGGTACCTGTCCGTCGATTTGCTCGCGAACCTCTCTGGCACCGGTGCGTGTATGGGCGATGATGTGAGCAGCCTGTCCGCCGATATGGCGGCGTATCTGGAGGCAGTTGACTCCTTGCCGGAGGCGTATACGCCGCCCCTGTCCCCTTGTAGGCTGACTTGAAGGCTACCCAGCACTGGCGACGAGCCGGACAACAGGCGATCGCTGGCCCCAGCGTATCGTTGCTGTTCCTTGGGCTCGTGCATGGAGCCCGCCGACTGCTGCTGATTGGCCAGTAATCGTTCCGCCGAAGAGAATCGCTCCTTGACTGGCATCGGTGAGGCTGGTGCTGTGCCCCCGCCATATCTGGTGCTTGGAGAACCTGGGGGCAGAATCCTATCAGCAGCAGGATAACCAGCCAGACTCTGGGTCGAGGCGTACTTCTCGCTGGGGCTGGGCGACAGTGGCGGTGGTGGGACGAAACGATCGTTGGCGGGCGCCGGCGACGGCGGTGAGGGGAACGTCTCTGACGAGAATGGACTTGTCGCGCACCCCGACACCAGGATGTTGGTGTTCGCGTACTCGTTGCCAGCGGACACCAGTTCTCCGCTGGTATGGTGGAACCGTAGCTCGCTGTTAGCCGACTGCTGGAATCGGTCGCTCGGGGCCAACGAGAGCCTCTGTTCGCCGTGCAGGCCGCTGAGCTCGTTGAACCGCGGATAACGCTCCGACAGAACGTTCTGCGACAGCGTTTGCCCCGACGTGCTCGATCTAACTGTCGCGTATTGATGGTGCGCCTGCAGGCTGGACTGACCGAACCTCTCTTGGCCCTGGTAGTGGCCGAATCGCTCGCAGCTCGACTGTATCGAGCGCGTTTCCGCGCAGGACTTGGGGAAATCGTCGACGGTCGGCTTCTCCGTGGACTTGTCGTGCCGGTCGGCCACGACCATACGCTCGCGGCCTCCATAGTCGACGTGCTCGTTCCCTTGGCCTTGCTGCTCGGACTGATAACGATCTTGGCCAGTGCTGGTGGACACGCTCGCGCCGCTTCGCAGCTCCGTCTGCTGCTGTTGTTGTTGCTTGTAGCAGTCGGAGGATACACTGGGGCCGATCTGGGACCCGATAATTCCGGACGTCCCGGTGTTCGACCCTGGAACGGGAGATGACGAGGGCCCGTACTGAGTGATCGGGTGCTGGTGCTGTAGGAGACGTTCTCTTCGGCCATAGTCGTCGTCTGTCGGCATCCTGGTGGCCCGGGGCCCGCTGTCAGGACATCTGAAACACGAGTTGTTTTAACGTTAGTATCGGGGATGAATATTGTGTGATGAATGGGCACTCTTATGCGAATTGTTCTACTGGGGTAAACAGAATCTTGGTTAGAGTTTCAGTGTTATGGATGCTGGGGTAGAGGTTAGGTGTCACTGATAGGGTTTTCTTTAAATGAAGCCTTGTAGTTTCAAGAGGGATGTATTTAATAAGTTTACAGCACAGACGACTCGATAGGTTATCTTCGCGAGTTTTCAGTAATAAGTTTGCTTAAAGGGGGGAAGCTATTGTGAATTTTTTTTCCGATATTTCTTTTTATGCATTTTCATATTTGGGGCCTCGAAAATATACCTGCACAATTTCAAAGTGGATCTAGAAAAATTCTGGGAGCTACGGACGGTTTTGTATAGATAGCGCAGTGGTCATAATCGAGTGCACCCATAGGTAACTCGATTTCAATAGCCCGAAAAGTTTATGTCCAAGAATCCAAATTTATCTCATAAGAGAGATTATGAGCCTATATATTGTTTAGAATTGGGTAGAGAATCACTGGCCACGACGAGACCGTATACAGCTGCGATCTTTGAGTTGCAGAAAATAGCTTCTGTTAAAAATTTAAACGCGATTATCTCGAAACGATATTTTTCAAAGGGCCGGATTAATAACTCTGTCAATTTTCATTAGAGTCATTTGAAATTTTCAGTGAACATTCGTAATAAATTATCTTCAGTTAATCGTACAAGTGTTTTGATCGAATAATTCATCTAACCGTAACATTGAAAAAAGAAGTTAATTTTTTATACCTTCTCTTTCAAAGTTCGCCATTTCATCAAATATCCATATTTTTTCAAATCTGTAAGCTTAACTGAAGCAGTTGTAATATACTTTAAGAAAATAAAGGCTTCCCACTTAATGAGAATTTGTATCTTTTTATTATTATAAGAATACACCTCATAGATCGTGTCATTCAAACATATAATTCACTTATTCATTTCACGCTAAATTGATTGGTAATCTAAACAACAATTTACTCCCTTTCCCGTTCTCCAACTCTTGCACACGCTATATAAAAGATAGAAGACATCAAACACGTATTGCCCATACATCAAACGTTTTAATTCTATCAACCCAACATTTTTATTGCCCTGCCTAATAACTTCACCGCCACAGAGAACTGCAAATACACCCACACTACGAGAAATCTTTATTGCATCATCCACAAATCCACATAGTGTGCACAAGTTTTATAGCTACAAGATTGATATAAATATTTTGATCAAGATATCGAACACTGAATACGAAGCCCACAGTCACGCAATAATAGTTTCCCAATACTAATATAAAACCACTTATAAATAACTCCATCCCAAACGTTCAGGCAACGCAATAAATATTTCCACTACTATACGTATCTTATGCACAGCGAAACGATATAATTAATTATTTTGCCTTTGCGCTGGGACTAGCTCAATTTTCTTGAATATTTGAACAGCGAAACACAGCACGGAAATATGGCCAGAGGCAGGTACGAATTGCTTGTTACGGGACTTTAAAACGTGGCCCATATAATCGATTGCAAATTAATTGGGGCCACGCTCGCCCGCGTTTCGCTCTGGTCCAACGTGTCCGAACGAGTGACGCGTGCGGTCGTTCGTAACCACTGGCCAGCCTGCAGCGAATTGCCGCGAAATGCAACGATTTCATCGATCACTGCTTAAATCCCCCTGAACAGTATCCGATGGTACGGGCGTCCGGTCCATGAAACTTTTACTACGCGTTCGCGTGAATATAAAGAACGGGACTGACGAGGCTGCTCCATCGTTAATACTTCGAAATCCCATTTTATCGTACTTGATTTTTATTTTACCTGCTACTTTATGGGGTAAAAAAATCGCGTATCCATGCGCGATACAGTTGACACAAGTATCTGAAATATAGGAGTAGGGAGGATATATAAAAATTATTGAGGAAGCCAGGATGGTCGTTCAGCAAGTGGAAGAGCCCTGTGCTTGGTCAGACAGTAAGCGTAACTAAACGCTGACATAGAACATAAGATTTTATGAAAGTGGAAACCAGATGGAACAAGAAATACTCTGTAGTACGCTTATTGTGAGGCTTAAGAATTGATAGGAGACGTTCAGTTGCAATTACTGTGGAGGAACAATGTTCCACAGTCATTATTACTGGTAACCATAGCAGTATCTCGTGTTTAGCTGCGGATTAGACGGAAACAGTGCTAGAATTTGCACAGGGAGATCTTCTGTTTACTGAACGCCCTGAATTAAGCATATAATCTTCAAATAAACTCGAATTACTGGATACTGCAAAGAATTGTTGAAAATTTCATAACGCGTTGAAATCCCGCGTGTTTGCCATTAGATAAATTACGAAGGGTCGTGCAATATTAAAAATAGTTCACATAAAGTCCTGTATTGATACCATGTTTAATTAACGAGAATCAAATAATGGGGTAAGAACGACTCCACCACAGTTTGCTTTTTGTAGTCGTTATAGTCGGAGAATAATTTCCGCTGAGATACGATGCACAGTTGAATAGAGAGAGTTGAAATGTTACGTGTACGATACACAGTCGATATTGCAGCAGAAAATGGTGTAAGTAGAGAGAAAGTGTAATTGGTCATATATTAGAAGCGAAGGTTGAACCTGCAATCACTCGCGAATAGAATGAACCGTGTAATTGATCAGACGTTCCCCCCGGGGAAGATGATGGGCCTGGCTGAAATATCGACCACATTATTCCTGTTATTTGCAAAACGTGTCATTTAATCGCAGAATCTATGTCATGCTCATGTTTGCCACTTATATGATCGTTTCCTTTGCCTGGATACAGAAAGATATTCCTCGGCGAGCTTGCCTGGAAATTATTTTAAATATGCAGAGTGTCCTGAGATCGGAATCGCGTCAAGTAACTGTTAAATAAATAATAACATCACTGAATTCAATAAATAATGGCGCGGAATGAACTTCTCTTCTACTACTGAATAAGTTCCATACTTTTATTTTTCTTTTCTTATGAAACTAAGGAGAAGATTAATTTGAATCTTTTAATCGAAACACTATGCCTTTTCATTGATATTTCGTTAAACAAAAAAGGATGAAGTTAAAGATCCCATATAATTCACTTATGGGAACTGAGTTTAGAATTCCTTAAGGGTAGTTTTGAATAGAAGTAATGAGATAGAGTATTAAATACAGTTCCGAAAAGGGAAGATATATTTCTTACCAAATGATACTCGTAATTAAAAGTAAATTTTGTCTAAAAACTTTTTTCTATATCTTACTGTTCGAGAGTTATAACACAAAATTGGAAATAGCTGGAACTTCACAGGTCAATTTCACCCTCTTAGAGTGAATTTGAGCAGTAAAAAAATTGCGCAATACATACATCTATATCCTCTACAGATCCCCAAAGTTACTTCAAACAACATTTATGTCAAAGAATCTGCAGGTGCAGGTTCTTTTTAAGTAAAGACAACGTTAAAACAACTACAACCACACTTAAGCAATCAGAATAATATCCCACAATAAACAACACCTGACAATAATAATAAAACTATCTCGATTTATATTTCCCAGTAACAAGAACAATTTCTATCACCGCCACGTCTATTTCCCCGCTTATTCTAAGCTTTTAAAGAGAAACAGCCTCGTAATAGCAGGATAATAACTCTAAACTTTAGAGATCGTTGTGGCGAGCCATTGAACGATTCTATTGCCAGTTCGTACCCTTCAAATCGATCCTAACGAAGCAAGTCCCGCCCGTTTATTCGAACCCAAGTCCGAAAAGCTGCCTCACGAAGGCATAATAAAACGTTTCCCGAGTTCGCGTGTCTATCTTCTGCAACCTGTTAGAAATCCGCGACTTTCGTATCTGACCGTGGATTTCCATGCGAGAATACGCTCCCAAGGAGTGTGCAAATAGCGTTTATAGCGCGACGAAATTGCTGATACGAGTAAGAGAGACATTTCAGCGGTCTGCAATGCGTCTATCAGTGGGGTGGGAAGGAGGAGGGAAAAAACTTCGCGAAAGGTGGAAATGGCACGCGTTGCCGGTGTCGTAAAGATAAAACGCAGCTGGCGTTCCGCAAAGGAGCGAACCATTCACGAACCGCCTATATATCTTACCCCCTTTTTTTACATTTCCCCGCGGATCGTACAATTTCGCGAGAACGGGTGCGCCTCGAAATTCTTTAATTTTCTCTTGAACTGCCGATGATTTTAGCCAAGTAAAGAGGAGATCCAAGGACACGCGGGAGCAAACGTCGCAGTGCGCGTGTTCGTGAGATATATTAGGTCGAGTTGGAAAGACCTTTGGATTTTGGGGTGCTTATTAGGTAGCTGAGTCACGAAATGTTGCTTGCGAGGCCTGATTGAAATGTGAAGTAGTTACACTTGCTATAGAAAATATACTGTATACAGGGCTTTTGAAAATAAAATAATATTTCTGAGGGAAAAATTGTTTTGTTGGTAGAAACAAATATTGTTATTAGCAGATAATTGCATTAACCGTATAATTATGAATGTCAATGAATTTTGTAAATAACAATAATAATTATTATTATTATCATTAATATTATTATAATTATCTATCACCTAAAAAAAAGAAAAACTTTACCACATAATATTTTCTTTAATATCAAAGAATCCATAAACTTCGAGTACCTTCAATTTTCGAAAAATATCCCCTTAAAACCTTCACCTACCAATCGTAATACTTACCCAACCTCGTATCATATTATCGAATATGCCAGTAACGAGGCAGTGATAACAGAATAAGCACTAATGCTGTATAAACTTTATATAAAAGTGCCCCGAACGATCGCCTACAGCAAATCCAAAATGGCACAAAATTTCAAACTCGAGTTTACCCAAAAATACCAATTGCCAGCCGATGGCGGAGCTAAGGGGTGAATTTCTCGGAGAGGCACACCGATCGGGAAGGTAAAAATTAATTAAACGACGTGCTTTCCCAGTGGCACGTAAACGAAGAATGTGGAAAGTTTCCAGCTAGCTGACCGGATGCCGTGTTACACGTGCCTTCGAGTTTCTTTCTCCCTGGAAGAACGAGCCGGAGGACAGCAACGGACGACGCTGCAGGCAGTTTTTGCAATTAGCGCGTTCAGCATGTTCCCATCCTCGTCCTATCTAACGCTCCATTCTCGATCGCTTTCCACTCTGATTCCTCCCCTACCCGGCTCTGCTGGAAACACTCATAGACTGCATGTCCTCGAACCGAACATTATTGCCAGATGGTTCTCGCAGCGTTTCCAGCTGGTTACTACGCATCTAGGTGAAAACATCCCCCCGTCTTGCATACTCGAGCGTTTTAACTCGAATCATCCGCCTCTTTCTCCCGTCTCCCCCGTTGCAGCTGACACAACCGGCGAATTAAGCGTCGCTTACGAGGCAACTCGGTCGAGTAAGAAACTACCCATATCGCTGGAACGGTGCTGCTAAATATCGATGGTTTTTCGTGCTTGTTGGTGAGCAGAGCGTCGCCTTTTTCTGGAGGGTGTAAATCTCGGACGACACAAGGTTACTTTCTCATTACTGGTTTAAGACTACAAGAATTCACTTATTGAGGGATGATGAGATACGACTGCATTTGATAGTTCCAATGGGAGTGTAAATGTTCACTGACAATTAGAATTATAAACTAGCAATGACTCTAGTGACTAGCAGTCCTTGAAAATCTTTCAAGTCACAGAGTTCAAAGGTTCCACGAGAGCTGAGCAATGGTAGCTTATATTTTCTACACCTTCTAATTTCAACAGCTAAGAACACCCACGAACTTTCCTCGTGATTAAAATTACCTCCGCTTTTAATATACCTACTACAAAGCGCTGCGCCTGAACGCTTCGATATCTCCATTTAAAGCACCATTTGCTAACAACTCGCTCTAGGAAGGAATTGATTTGAAATCGAGTAGTGATCAATTGCCCTCGTAATGTGCTTGTCGACACATTATTTTGCCGCGGAGGATCCGCACGGAGGGCTGTCACATCGGCAACGGCGGATCACCATGCCCGTTGCCTTGCGAAATTTCAGCATCGAGGGTGCGTCAAGCCGCAGCGCGCCATCCATTTCACGAACGTCGAGGAATGACATATTCTCAGGTCCCCATTGGGGCCGGGGTCACACGAGGCGACACACGCGACACATGTCACGTGCACGTACGCGCGTCAACCGAGGCGTCAACTGCCGGATAAAACCATTTGTCAAATCTCCTTCCGCGGAGTGCTCGCAGATATTCCGCGGAGGATTCCAAGAATTCCTTCGTAAATCACGGTCATCGGCCGGGTCGATAAAGAACTGCTCTTTGGGAGCCTTCCCGCCGAAAGTTAAGTAGATTCGAGGCGGTAGATAGAAAGGGGGAGAGCTGAAGCAGAAAAGAGTGGGTAGATTGAGATTAGCTGGTGGATTCTAAACGCGATTTCGCCGAACCTGAACAAGACTCCGGTGGCTTCGAAAACTGGTTAAAGTTACTCGCCTAGTGCTAAAGTTCTGCAAGATTTTACTACTGCTCGGGTTGCGAAACTGGTGTGTAGCTGGGGGGTTCGGGGTGCGACTGAAGCTTCTTCTTATTGAGGTAACAGATATAGGGACTTTAGTTTGGTAGTGGTAGCTGAAGTATTGGTATTGTGAGTGGGATGCACAGTAATGTATTTTGTATGAAGCCGATGGAGACAATAATAGAGATGAGATGTGTGTCTTATTTAACCTTCACTTTGTGGACATGGATGCAAACACACCTGAAGCTAATAAAAACGTAAATAAAAAGTGACCGAAGGGAAACTTTCACAATTATTCTTGTTGAAATGTTATCTGTGGGACAGAATCCAAAGATATAAGGAAACGAGTCTGAATTCAGAAGTTGTGGGATTATGTATTTATATATATTTCTTGCAAACTAATATGAGCTCTTAAAAAAAGGTAAAAATATCAAGGCGACTATTTCTGATCTGTGTGTAAACACTTGTCAAAGTTTGTATATATTTTTTGTCCAGAATTTTAAATCGAGTCTTTTAATTTTTGGTCATACAAAAGAACAAATTTTTTGGGGCCTAAAATGAGTAGTATCGATTCTTACATCACTGGAATATTAACATGCTATCACTTATAATTAATATTAGTATTGGGGAAATGCTATTGCCTAATTGCTACCTAGATACTCAATACTGGATATTATACCAAAAACCATTTTATCTCACTTTTCTCAATTACTCCATTAAACATGTGTCCATGAAAATTGTGCATACAACGTGGATTTGTGGATGCTGCAATAAATACATTCAGTACTGCAATCCCTGTAAACCAAATCCAAGGTGCATTCCCGAAAAGACAACTGAACAAAATTTCCATGAAAATGTATGCGCTATTGCATATGACACTACGATGTTCAGAGTACCAACGTACAGCTACACATAACTCTGCAAGGAATTCGCAGCAGCACGTCTCTCCAAATTCCACCATCAAACTCCTCCATCTGTCTGAAACACCGCGTATCAAAATGGTACGTAATTTGCAGGAATAACTGTGGATGGCACGCGTGACGCTCGAAGGTTACATCAAGGGAGGGCTGCAATTCGTGAGGCAGCAATTACGCGAGGACATCCAGGACTGTCGGAAGGTAAGCGTTCCGCAGCATCGCGGTCCCCAAGTTGCAGCGAACGCTGTCCGAAAAACTGGAGCGAGCAACAAAAACCATTTGTCTCCGACTTGAAGGTAAGAGAGCGAGTTAAGGTGCAGTCGCGAAAGAAAACGACGTCGTCTTCGTTCGTCCACGACAAACGGCCAACGAACGCACCCCTGCGCCGCGATAAGAGTCGCCAGGAAATTCGTCGTCGCCCTATCTCTTTCCCCTCGCTTTGCCCGCGACCAAACCGCTCCTCCGACGATGAAAAGAACCATAGCTGGCCGAGAAGGACGGGCAGAAAAAGATGCAAATTATTCGGGTAACTGCGCCGAGGAAAATAACGGCCAAACGACCTTCTCGGTTTCATTCCTCGGCCTAACGAGATCATGCTTACACAAGAAACCACCATTGCTTCCTGCTTTAAATACTTTGGTCGACTTTCGCTGATCATGCTTGCGTCACGATGTTGAATTATACAAATTGGCTTTGAACATGTTGGGTATCATGAGCCATCAAGTTGAGGTGGTTTGATATGAAATTTCCAACACAGCACGTAACATACAACTGGATTTATTTTATAGAAAAATAATAATAGAAGGTGACCGCGCTTCGACAAATGGGTCCAGTGCATCCTTAAAAAAGTGGATTTAATTACATTACTTTTTATTAAGTTATAGGTATTATAATGAAAACTTTGAAATCGATTTTCTTGAAATGGCATTTTGTGCCCTTTTTCCATCAAACGCCCCAATTGGATTTTCGTACCGAAATAAAGTCACCATACAGTGGTCCCAGAAAAATGAAAAATGAAGAAAAGAGAAAATAAAAAAACGAAAAATGTTTATTTGCTTAAAATCAACTAAAAAAGAAATCAGAATATAATTCCTAATATAGTAATATACGTAATAATCTAATCTTAATGATATGACAATAAAAAAGTCATATCTTTAAATATACTGTTTATTTAATTATTTTATTTTCCTTATTATTGCTATTATTATCCTTTTTCGTGATTTCGTTCTATGAAAAGATATTATGCATATTTCTTGTACCTGGGCCCTTTCATAGAGAGGGCCAACCCTGATTGCACCGAAATCCTCGAATCTCCTCGATATACTCGATAATTTGGACAAATTGATGACCCGTAATGGTGGAAATGGGTCGTGAAGCTGTAACATTAAAAATTCTAACATAAGCTCGGCAAAACGGGAGAGTCGATGGCACTCAAGAATCAATTGCCGGATTGCCAGCGGTAAAATCGCGTCCATGCAGCGATGGCAGTAATCGACATTCACTCATCTTGCAGCGCTCCGCGGGGCGACCGTTTCGGACCACTTACGCTCGATTGCGAATTAATTAACCTGCATGCGCGAAATCGGTGCGAAACGAATCAAAACACATGTAACTCAAGTATTATCCAATCACGGGGCTGATGTTACCAATGACACGTTCCCCAAGCGAGCTTGTCGTCAATTGCCATTGAACAGTTCGACACGAATTTCGCGCGACCCCTCGACCGTCGATGCAGCATTTAATGGTTTCACATTGTAAATCCCTTCCCACTGAAAAACAGTCGTAATCTCGTTGTTGCTACAACAACGGATCGTGAATCTACATTTGTGGGTAGTTCGAGTCAACGATAAGACTGACAGTGATGGATTGTAAGATAACTTTTGGTGGATTCATGAGTGACCATTTTTATTGCTGAGTGGTTGAGATTGAACATTTTAGTGAGTAGTTTTTTTTATTTTGCTGTGGTTATTCTTCATATTTAGTTCAAGATGATTCAAAGTGCCAACTCAGGCAAAGTAAATGGTCTTCTGGGAACTGAAATTTGTTTTTCTTGGGAGAAACGAAGTGGAATGTGTTTAAAATGAGAGATTCAGAGATTAACTGGTAATACACGAGATAATTTATTTATTCTAGAAGTTTAATTCGAAGAAATAATTTCCAGTATACGGCTTTCGACATTTTAAGGGCACTTAAGCATTTTTTAATAGAATCTATGTATTTATTAAGTAGATGTATATGAAAATCCTATAATAAAAGTTGAAGAGTTCAAATTTCAATCTTTTGCAGCAGTAAATAAAAAATATCAATTTTAAAACTCAAGAATTAACTTCTGCAAATCTCAAATCCCTTCAATTTCCAAACTGAGTGTATTTCACTCACTAGTATTTTCCCCACAAACTTAATACCTACCTACTCACCGAATAACATGAAATTTACCTTCGCAGGATCAAGGAATCAAGAAACAATACGCGAAACCTGATCCGAAAACCCGAATCTTGAAGGGACTAGAAAACTGGAGAAGAGCCGAGGCAGCTTTATCTTTTCTGGAATCTCAGGTTCGAACAGTGAAGGAGAAGTACGAAAATTCGACGCTGGGAACACATTGGGCTCCGTGACAAACAGGAACGGAGGAAAATCTCACGTCGTTGACGTGGCGAGAGTAAATGGCTCCAGTTCTCTTGTCAACGGAGCCGCGGCGAGGGCAAACGGAGTGGTCCGACGGCAACGATGACTTTCCCCTCGTAAGTTTCGGATGAAGGAAGTGCTGAGAAGTTTGGACGTAACGTTATTGGGAACGCTGGTTAGATTGAGCTGTCGAATATAAATATTAGATCGCCGAATAAGTTCTCCGCGATCTTGGGCGAGAGAAGTTTCTAACGCCACGGCACAATCTAGGGTGGTATCGAGAGAGGTGGTCAGAAGTTTAGTTTCGAGTTCTAGATGTCGAATACGTTGTGCAAATGTATGCAGACTTTTTTAAATGGGTGGTTCGAGGTTGGAAAGTCACCATTTACGCTAATTAGACATTCATAATAGAATTCTCATTTTCTTTTAGTGTAACAAAGATGTCATTGTACTATTATTATTGTCACTTTATTTGTTTACTATCACGTCACAAAGTTTTCCCCCAAGTAATGAAATATTTATTCCATATATAAGTACGTATTTCTGTATAGGTATCTTCACAAATTTTTAACTTTCTGAAAAAAATTCTGTTCCCCGAATTATATTTTCTGTCCAATCATGCAAATATCTGGAAATATCACATGGTATTCTTTGTGGTCCATATCTGTTTTAATCCTTCCTTAACAAGGAGAATCATTAACGGTGGAACCGCAGGGGAACAGGAATTCATGTTTCATGTTTCATTAATTCTGAAAAGATGCATGTTTGTACTTTACTAATTATCCCCTGATGTACCAACTGGGGCCGGGGGTATTCGAATAATTTAATATTTGAATACTTGGATATTCGAATTATATTCGCCAAATAATTGAGCAACTGAAGTATTTGAATATTCGAATACCGAGTATACCCAGCACTAGTACCAATGGGGGTGTACTAATTTTGATTAAAAATTTCTATGGTGCTCGGAGTTAGCAGTATTGTTATGCCTGAAACGTGTTAGTTACCAGTGGTTTCAACGTAAGAGCCTGAATGCCGAATTACAATTCAATTGCGATGCCGTAGGTAGTGGAAACGCGAATCTCGACGTTGCTGCGCAGAATAGAGTTTGGAATGGCAGAAGTGGATGGCAAGTGATTGGATATAATGCGCGGATTTACTTGGTAACACAGAAACCGTTCTCCAAGATGGCTCAGAATCTTCCGCGCTAGTTTCTGGAGTAACACTATTCCTTATTTTTACAGTCGCTTCAAGTGGGAAAGGATCCTTCAGAATGCAGAGCATTTAAAATAATTGTATCATTATTATCAACAAGCTGAAATGGTCGATGTAATGATCCGACAGTGATAGTTGATTCATACTAATTATATATAGCACAATACCGCCCTGCTTAATTAAAATGTCCTATCTAGCATTTTCCAATTTTTCAAGAGAAGTTGAAATATTTGAAGTTCCATACGTCTTTTACCTTGCAAGTAAAGTTATAAAACCCCAACTGCTTCGTAGAGATCTAGAAACAGTCTATTTATTTATTTTTTTTTACAAGTAGGGCACAAAGGAAATGTTCAGTTTAACTTCAGTTTTCTCAGATATTTCGAAATGCTAGATAGGACATTTTAAATAAAGAGAGCAGAATATATAGGAATAGTTTAATGGCGATGCTCAGATTGGTTGTTATTAAGCCAAGCCACAGTAACTATTGTAGAAATGTTTATACCCGTAAGCATCCATACAAAATGTTGATTTCGTGCAGCATAATGTAAACGATGGAACCTGCAGCAAATTAATGAAGATTCTAATTAACAGTATTCGCAGTAATTTAGCTGTCCCTTTATTGTTTGTTGTGAAATTATATTAATTCAAAATATACAAGGTTTCATCTGTTACATAGCAACTGAGTTCAAAGGAGGTGCTAGCTGAATCCAACTTTACCGTCCCTACTCATCGAACAATGTCAAAAGCTATATGGGTCATTCCACGTCAAATCAATCACTTCTTGCACACCACGTCGGTGACTTTGATGAAAGTGAAATATGGTGTAGTTCACGTAAAATTAGGGGGAGGGGGTTGAGTCATAATTTTCCTGGCCTCGAATTTGTTTAAAAAATACAGACTCTCTAAGTTGGCAATATCTTTCCCTACTTTCAGACAGACAGGATCTACTCGTAAACTTTTATCTCCAAAACCATCCACCACATCGAATTCATTCTTCTTTTACTTGAATCGAGAAGAATTGGTCTATTTGAATAAATTATCTTTTAAATTTCGAATGAACTGCATCCTATTTCAATTTGATAAAAAATACTGGCATCAAACGTAGACAGTACTCCGCTTCGTTAAAACTGATATACCTATGTGCGATTTAGTGAATTTATTTCACGTGAAATTAGTAAAGCTTTAAGTCCCTAGCTCCGAATTTCTTTAAACCAAAGAAACCCCTAAAGTTAGCAAATTTTCCAATTTACGCGAAAGCATTCCCCTCAAATAAATTACCACTATCAAAACCACAAACAGTGCAAAATTCCATCTTCTTTCATTTCAATCCAGAATGATTTCCCTTCCTAACCAAATATTCTTTCAAAGTCCACATCAATTCCACTTATCAAAATTTCGAACGCGTAGCCGTGAAAGCTAATCCCATTCAGCGTAAAAGACTCAATTTCATAAAATCTTCCACAAATAACCGAGTACCGAATAGAACCGAAGGAACGAACCAAATTAAAAGCCCAACCTTGTGCTGCCACTGAAAACACAGTTACTATATTCCAGCATAATACAAAGAACGCGCCGAAGGAGGACGAAACTCGTGAAAACGTTACCGACTTCCGGCAGCGCCGCGAAGTGCCTTTTCCTCGCATTCGGATCTCGTTACAACGGGATTACGCTCGTCCGTTGTAAAGGCACGTCGTCGTCTGCTTTTTATTTTCCCCATCGAGCTCGTTACCAGCGGCGTGTGGGAACCCGTGAGCCGTGTGCAACAAAGCCGGGGCTCGGGGGAGAGAGAAAGGAGGCGAGCCTCGGACGTATCGGCCGTGCACAATCGATACGCGCCAATGGCCACACGACCACCAACGACGTTCCCCTCGTAATTTGCCGTCTCTTATTTCCGGCCTCATTAACTGTCTCCCGCTAGCGGCGGTTATATTGTCGGCGAGATTTTCAGAAAATTGGACCGATGTTTTCTCGCGGCCCGCTCCCTGCCTGGATGGGTTTCAATGCCGGCCAAGTAGTATAACGCGATGAATAGGCCGACGCCGCGCATACGCTACAGGCACAATAGCCATTCTGGTGCCCCGCGAGACATTCCGAGCGCTACCAGCCGATGTTTGCCGACGAAATTAGTTTGGGAATGTTAGATTGGGTCGGTTAATTTGCGGCGATTGAAATTAGTCGAGGGAAGGGTGATTTAAGGGTGTCGGGCGAGCCACGGCCGCGGCTGGACGCTGCTGATACTCGGCGAGGGAAAAGTTAGTGGGTGGATTGAAAAGAGTTTGGGGAAATTTAATAAGGCTTCGCTTTGCTGCGAAGTATATTGGTAGTTTGTTACGAGCGCTTTGTGCATTAGGGCGGTGCAAAAGTTTGGTAGCTTTAGTGAACCGAAGGCTTTAGTAAAAGTAAAGATATATTACAAGATTTTTTAATCAAAGTATTTGCCTTGGTTATACATCACCTTTTGCCACGTTTCTGGTAAATGCACGTGTACGTGTGGTGGAAAAAGATATTTCTGGGGTTCTAATATTGCCTGATAGTGAGGGAACGAACTTTTGCACCGATCTAATAGTTTTGTTGAAAATTGGTACCCAATTTACTATTTTTTTTTTTTTTTTTTTTTTTTTACTATTCCGACCAATTGCATTTTTTCAAAACACTGAAACACGTCACTTACCAAACTAATCCTTCTGGGTTCTAAAAAAAAACTCGTGTCGTTTGGACCAATTCCAAAAAAGTTATGCGATTTTAAATGTTGTAAACTTTCTTTCGTCCGACACTGTACGAGAAAGATAATACAAACACCATTAAAATCATAGTTACCTTAACCCTCCGTGGTCACACCTTCTTACAATCTCAAATTGGTACCATGGGGTTCACTAGGGACATTTTTAATTTGCCATTTTCGTATTTTTGAATCTTTTAACTTTTGAGTGATAATTATACATTCATAATACTCATACTATAATTATGCTGTAATAGTCTTTTTATAGAAATGTAAATTTTGATATGTTAAAATTTTTATTTGCAAAAATAGTTGTGGATAATATCGATTTTTTTCACCGAATTTCAAAATTTTATTATGAAGGTCTAAAATTTTACAGAAATATTGGCAAAGAAATATTGAAAAGTCGTCCTTCCTTCGAAATAAATGTATTGTAACATCTTTAATCAACACTACCTTCAAAGATATTCCAATTTCACTTTCATGAAAAGACTACAAACTTATTAATCATTCTCAGGATAGAAATATTTGACTACAAGTGAAATTTACAATACCGTTCGCAGACAAAGCTAAAGAAGCTTCCTGAATAAATCCCCAGTAGAATATTTGCTCGGATGATCCACAGAAACAAAACACCCCCGCCCAACACGTGCAATCACTTCCAGCTCCTAAAGTTTCTTATCGACTGCACTTGCGACGATCCCTGTATCGCGCCACGCGGCGAACAGCAATAATACTAATGGCGATAATAATAAATCCCTCGCGAAAGTCCATTCAGTTAAGCTTGCGAATGGAATGGGGGCGCGCAAGTGTCCTCGAGGATCAGAGGAACGTCGCAGGAGTCAAGCCTCCGCGATCATTCAAGGAAATCGTATTCGAACATCCTAATAGCCGACCGATTCCTTCAGATCGCTATTAATTTGTTCAACGAACCGAGTTGCATCCTTTACGAGCGTCTATCCTTCGTCGCTTGGCACAGGGCGCAGGCCGAGAGTTGGCATCGCTCCAAATTGAATCCATTTAAATACTTGGCCGTCTTGCCCTCTGGCACCTTTTAATTCCCGATTTTATGAGATCCTTCTTCGATCGCTAAAAGCCCCACGGTGAAAAGCTATTAATGCACGGCGTGCGTACTCGCCGGAGCTTCCTCCATTTCGTCTTCCGTGGATGCGTCGATAAAGCCTGCTATTAGCCTTCTTCGGTTTACTCTTTCATTGGTAATTTGTAGTATCGTAGTTGCCCCTAATGTGTATTAAACGTCAAGAAATTTCTTATTTTGTTTAAGTATTTTGCCCTGTTAAAACTTGAAGAAATATTAAAATAATGTAAAGCAATTATTATTTTATTGTTTATTTTTTTCTGATTCATAAGCTTTACATTATGAAGTTTGTAGATAAATTCGTTGAACCTTGTTTCTTTACTGATCGACTAAAGTATTGAAACTTAATTTTCTCGATGAAGCTGCTTTTCCCGTTACCTTTTATTTATGCATTACGAGTAGTTCCACTGATATTTAGATTAAACGGTCTAAACTCTAAACTGAAGGCGGTACATTGTGACTGAACCTCGAAACATTTTGTATTAATCCACAATTTTGCTAATTGAATTACGCTGTAATTAAATTACAGCTCAGAACTCTGAAGAAGTGAGATAAATGATTATATTTATCTTTCATGTCTATACGACGCGACGTATCTCGTTTCCCGTTCATGCCTGACTCAATCTTATGTTTCTCATCTCTTATTACCTCTCAATTTGGTGACCTCTTAATTCGAAATTCTAATTCAATTACATTGTAGCTACTTTGCAGTTGTACTTCAATTGCAATTACGAATTACGATGTAATTTAACTGAACGCGAGATCTGAATTACGAGTTACAATGTAATTGAATTATTTTGTAATTATAATTCATGGAGTAATTCAATTGTAAATCTTCACAAATTCTAATTACAACACAATAAAAGCAAAGACCAAAGCTTGAAACTAACCAGACTATACTAAGAACCACGATCTTTAAAAAATTACCCAAATCGCCTCAACAACGAGATCGACTCTGAATTCCAAAGAAACTTCCAAGACCAGGAGAAAAGGAGAACGAGGAGGGATGAAAAATTACCCCGGCAATTACGATGATAAAACGATGAAACTTGGAATGAAACGAAGCCCGTCCCAATGCTCATGGCTGCCATTAACCACTCCGTCCGAAGGGTACATCTCAAAAGAAAGGAGCCCGAACTTGTACGAATGAAAATCCGAGTTTAAGAGAGCGCCGCGTTATTCATCACCCCTCCCCGAATGTACACGTCTCTCTCCCTTATCGCGGCCCTCTCCTAGAAAACTGAAGGAATGCGGAAATGTCGGCCGAGGGGGAATATAGGACGAAGGGAGAAGACCTCGTCGGGCTAGGAAGAAGGCAGCTCTCGCGGACGGGATACCGGAAGGGGAGGCGATTGTCGAGAAATAGGGCCGTTTTAGCGTCGTCCACCGGGCGTCCTCGTTCTATGCATAACAAAGGAACGTCGTATGGCCCAAGGATAATCTTTCCAGAAGGGCTACGAGGACACTTCAACTTTCAACCGTAGCAAACCTACGGCATCCGAGAGTTCCTCGTAAATTTCCCCAGCAATGGAAAGACAGAGACGAGCCACGCTGCTCACCGAGAATGCAATAGGAAGCCCCCGCCATAATTCGCCTTTCTAATTCAATATACTTTATGTAACGAACGACTTCCCCGATGTAACTGAGAAATTGTATCTGATACTCGATTCTCTTTCGCCCGAAATCCTCAATGGAATTAAAAGCCTGCGATAGTTCTCGGTGGATTCGTGTAATCGCGAGGATTCTTGGATCTTACAAGGGGAGGACACCATGAGGCACACATCGATTTTGATGAGCCTTGGCACGATGAATCTATGTCGAAAATAAGTAAATACGTGTCCGAGCATTTCTGCCAATGGGCCTTAATAATAGAGATATTTACATGTTAATTATTAAACATTTCATAGCACTCGTATAAAACATAAAAGCCATTACCCCCACTTAAAGATATGCCGTGGAGCTTTCGGTATGACGTCGGCGTGGTGTTGTTGCAATCGTGAGTTCGATTCTGCCTGCGTCTTATACATTTTTTCATACTTTATTTTTTCACACTTTATTTTTTCCACACTGTATGAACAGTGAGAAAAAAGCTAACGGTAGTAACGTTCATTATTAATTCTTTTAAATGTATAATTAAAATTAAGGTTTTTTTTTATGGTGGAGAAATCTTTAAAAGACACCCCGACATACCTCCAGAGGGGAGTCCCCCGAAATCCAGGGGACCGTGAACTTTTTTCTCACTGTTCATACAGTGTGGAAAAAATAAAGTGTGAAAATATAAAGTATGAAAAAATATATAAGACACTGGGCGGAATCGAACTCATGACTGCAACAACATCACGCCGACGTCATACCGAACGCTCCACGGCATATCTTTGAGTGGAGGTTATGGCTTCTATGTTTTATACGAGTGCTATGAAATGTTTGATAATTTACATGTAAATATCTCTATTATTAAGGCCCATTGGCAGAAACGCTCGGACACGTATTTACTTATTTTCGACATAGATTCATCGTGTGAAGACTCATCAAAATCGATGTGTGCCTCATGGTGTCCTCCCCTTGTTAGTTGTTCCACTTACGTTGTTACACTTTTCACTTCATACTTTCGAAACGTGCATGTAGCAAGTGATCAGACACTTTTCAGGGGTAATATATGTTGCATGGAAAATTTAATATTTTTACGTAGGGGAGACCGGGGCTAAAAGTTCCGGGGGTAAGTTGTTCCGATCGTTCTATCTTCAAAATAAAAAAGAGCGTTGTACTTTAAATTATTTTTTCCACAGAGTGACGTGATCAACTTACACGGAAAAATAATTTCAAGTACAACGCTCTCTTTCATTTTGAAGATAGAACTGTCGGAACAACTTACCCCTCGGAACTTGTAGCCCCGGTCTCCCCTACTATATTTTTTTCTAACAGTATATAGTACACCAGACGAAAATATAGTAGAATACTATATGGTATGGTTGGCAACCCTAGTCACGGCTGGCATAAAGTTTCAGTCAGCGTCCCCATTACCACCCCTTCGAATCGATCGACCACAGCTTACTCGAAAACAAAGATCCTTTCCACACGAGTCACTTTTGTAACTGACATGCACTTCAGACGCACTCACATTGCAACGATCGAACGTCAGTTTACAAAACACGGAAACTGAGAAGCAACGTTCTGGCTACAAAACAGGAATCTCATCTGAGAAGGTCGTGAAACTTGAGGGAGGGGTGGCGAGAGGTCGATAGGGTGAGTAATTTAAATGTACGTGGCGATAGCCTCGCGAAGCACGCGGCCCATCAAATTTTAACGGCGCAACGTCGATCGGGGATAAAACGAAAAATCCGATTTCCAGGGGGGTTGATGGGGGATCGTTCTCCAAGGCGCCGAGGCAAGTGTTTCGTCGCGCGCGTCACGATCGGAAACACGTTCAGCGGATTTATTGGCGGAAAGTCACGCCAAACGGATTTTCCCGTCGTCGTGGCCTTGAAGCCTGCACCAGATCCCGTGGGGCCATCGGGGCGACGAAGAACGATACGAGGGGTGGGTGTGGGGAACGAACTTTGTATCGGGAACGGCGCGCACAGCGGGGAGGGGTGCCCGCTGAAAGCTTTTCATAGAGAAGAAGGCTATTCAGCGGCGGAGTGTCGTCTCGAATCGACATTCCATGCAGCGTGGAATTGAAAAATCTCTCGTGGACTATGCGCGCGCGAGCCCCCTCCTGCGGGAATTCACTGACTCCCGCTCGATTCCGCTCGAAATCGGGCGGCAAGCGATTGTCGGCGTACTCCGGCGGGGGACTACAGAGCGATTCAGAAATGGGCGGCCAAGGGTGGGTCAGTTTATGGTATCTTGCCAGTGATTCCGGAGTGGAGGTTCGTATCGCGAGTGCTAGGTAATTTTCGTTGCTCTTATGAGGAGGAATCGAATTTTTAGCCTGCATATTCGATGGGAACGCGGTGGGAAATGGAAATAAGGTTTGTGATTTAGAGGTGGATAGAGAAAGGAACAGTAGTAGAGTTGTATTGAACGAGGGGAGGACTAGAAGATTAGTTTAGGAGATATTTGATTTTAAGAATTTATGTACTTTCATCTATAAAACCGCTATGAAAATTATCAGGTAAATAGAGGTACCAACTGTAGATGATTTATTAAAAAAAAAAAGAAACTCGCTAGGACTTTGCTCATGGAGCAACTCTCAAACAGCAAATGCCTCTTGCACGCATCTTTCACTCAATATATTCTTATCTATTCACCCTTTTCTCTTATTTCTTTCACTCCTTGGGTGGCCTCGCAATTCGCACCCTCCGTCCACACCGTAATCTCAAACACTCTTCTTTCGCACCTCTAGCCTAAACATTCCACAAAAAATTAAATCTTGTGGTATCGGCGCACTGATTCGGTCACTATTAAAACAATTTACAAAAGCTATTTTGCTAGTTAAAATAACATTAAAATTTCCAACGTTTCGGTCGTAATTCCGACCTTTATCAAGGAAAGAATAAATTAAAAACTGCACTGCTTTAAAATCAATAACGCACTTTGAACGTGCGGACGACGAGTCGGTTGGAGAATGACTGAAGTAAACATGTAACTATATGTCGGAACAATCAGAGGGTAAACTCAAATGCGATCTAAACAAACCTCGGAAGGGGAACCGTCAACCGTTTGTAATATTTGAAGAGAAAGAATGTGAACATCATATCAATAAACTGCCAATGCGTCATCAGTTCTTGTTAATATGGTGCAAACTCAATAGAAGTTGAAAACTGTAGTTACATACCATGTTAATATGTATAAAAGGGGACACAGTAAATTTTTAAGAGACAATTTCATAATGCCTTACTTTTTTAGTAAGGTTGCGTAGTAATTCTGTATTTTAGGTGTTTCATACCTAAGATTTACGCTCTTTTGTTTAATCATGTGTAATGTCTCTAATAAAATTCTCCGATTTAAGTTGGTCTCCCTATCAACGATTTTAACGTTATCAAAATCAAATCTATGATCGAACTCTATTGAATGTTTTGTTAAGGCAGTGTGTTGAAAAGGGGGTAAAAAAATGTTCCTTCTGTGTTCATATACACGTCTTTCTAACAGCCTAGATGTTTGACCAATATACGATTGGTTACATTCCACAATCGCACGACAGTCGCTCTGGCCCAAACATCTTCCAGCCACGTTTAAAAATCCTTCTTTTGGAGGGGAAGTTTTCCAGGACAAGCTGGATATGGAGAGTGGTTGCGACAAGCGAAAGTGTTAGTCAACTCGTTTCGCGTCGTGTCGCATTGATTTGTGTTTGCGTTGATATATTATTAATAGTTTTAGTTATTTTTAAGTTTTTCTCTTATCATATATTCTAATTATTTTTAACTATATATTCAACATCAAATAAATCCCACATCTCGTGCCCCTTGAACTCAAAACGACCCAAAACGATCATCATTCATTTACATACAGACCCTAAACTATTTAGGAAAACTGCCAGCGAAAGAACCGAGAGTCTAACAAAAGCCAGGGGTCATAAAAATGTAAATCAGTTTCTTCGTGCATTCCTCCTATCCATCTACCAACGCATCAAAGACATTCCAAGGCAACCAGATCCCCAAAGAACATGAAAATTAATCGCACAGAGGAACCCTATATGTATCAAGCCTGCGTTCTCTCGTCGAATTCGTCTGCTTAGCAGAACATGAAATTCATGCTCCTTTTTACGCAAGCGGCGACGATGAAAAAGAATATTGCTCCCCCAAAAGAAAGGGGAGGGTGAGCGTTACACCATGTGGATACTCGATACCCAGATACGCCGCGCAATTTATAGCGTGTCGACGTTTGTTCTTGTAAAAACTGTCCTCCACGCTCTTTTGCCAGCCGTTTGTGTCCCCGGGATTCGTCGTTACCTCGACCCTGGCCACGTTTCGCGCCGCTCTTCCGCAACTTTACGAGGGAATTTACGCGATTTCCAATACAAAGCTCGTTCCCGTTTTATCGCGCCGTCGTTCAGGCAGTCTGTGACCGCGGCGAGTGTCCACGACGGGTAGAAAATCTGCTCGATCCAGCTTTCCCGGCCGCCTCGTGCTTGCCCGTGTAAATCAGTCGCCACGATACCACTGTGGACTTCATATTATATAGATAGACACTGCGTGACTAGAGCATTTCAGCTGACTCGTCAGTGGAAAGGAAAGTGAGTTTGTGAGAATGTGTTCTGGGGAGATAAAAGAACTTACAAAGATTATGTTGTGTTTTTTATTATTTATTGAAGCTGTGGTGCAGATTCACTATTATTTTGTGGTATAATTGTGGGGATTTCAAAAATGTGGAGTCACCTTCGAGGAAGTAGTTTAATCAATAGTTTAAGGATACTACTTAGGCAGTCGTTTTTGTCGGAAATGAAGCATTTCTTTTTCGATTAAATACGAAGGAATAAATTGAGGCTGAAACATGTTCTTTGACACAAAGATTATTAACACCATAAGCTTCAAAAAAATATATTTGTTTCGTAAAAAATATGCATTATAGGTGACGCTACAGATGGATCATTAAAGATATTTTTTACAAAAGTTTCTTTTGTTTTGCAGAAATAACTAAAAAACCGGTGTTCCAATCGATTCAAATCAAAGTCGAACATGTTTACAAAATGTGTAATTTCGGCCTGAACCTAAATTAAATAATGTAAATAAAATTCCTAATTCTTTATGAAAAGAAACTTACAGTTTTTCAAAAATCGTCATTTTTATAATTTTGCTTCTTATACAGGTTCAGTGCACAGGAATTCTAAAAAAGAATTTACAAGCAGGTCGCTGAATTTCGTTACGTTTCGTCAAAATCGCTGCAAGACAAAATAAACTTTTTCAAAAATAATCATCTGTAGAGTCATATCTAAGCCATATTTTTGGCGAAACAAACCTGATTTTTTAAAGCCGTGATGTTACTAAAGGACAAGTTTCAGCTTCAATTTACTTCTTTATAATTAATTGCAACAGGAATGCTTCACTTTCGACAAAAACAGCTGTCTAGTACCCTTAATAAATTCCAAGCTTCCTTTTCTTCCGCAACTCCTGTCCATTTTGTGCCTGCTTTTATTAACTTGCACACCCTCCAAGCTTTCGCCTCATTAAAAAATTAAGACCTTTTCTTATCTGTAATGAAAATACGAGTGTCCTTGCGACTGCACGGGGCATAAAAGATGTGATCGGAGGAAATCTGTTGGGGACGTCTGCTGTAAAATTTGCCCTGAACTTAAACTTTTATTTCTGCTTGTCCTCTGCTCGATAAAAGAGCTCTTAAGAGGAGGTGATTCGTTTGTATACAACCCCTTTGAACTTCTTATTCATCTCCTTCACTAAAACGCATAGAAATGAAAAGGAATCTTTCACTTGGAGCTTTACTGCGAAGATTACTCTCACGACATATACTTTTACCCAATTTCCATCGATTCAGGCGTAAATCGTCACGATTCAAGCCGTCACAAGGACTGCCTACATTATTTCTCACGATGAGCCTCAAAAACCAGAGTTTGGGAATAACTAAATAAAAAATTATTCACATAACGGATCAAATAAAAGTTACTTTAACTTTAGGTGATTTGACGAATAAAGTTATTTTCTTCATTCGACAATAATTTTTTTAACTTTTATTCGTTATTGAAAATATCTATTTAAATAAAATTTTTGCTCATCTCTGTCAAAAACACAGTAAGAGTCGTACCTTCATCATAAAACTTTATTCCCTATTCCTGGCATTGCTTCTGATCAAGACAATGTATTCTCTTCGCATCCCTTAAGTATCTATTTTCCACAATTTTTCAATTTTGATGAAATGAAAATAGTGCACTACGCTGCTAATGTACAATTCTCGAATAACTCCATCTCCTTCGCAATTCTTTTTCGAGATCATTCGAATAAAAATTTATTCGTTATTCTCGAATAACTTAATTTCATTCGAAATTTTTATTCCAAGATTATTCGAATAATACCCAACTCTGACGAATAACTATGGGACTGTCTTTACTTTCCAGAGCAAATTCGCGATGAAACTTCAAAACAACCCTGAACTACCAAGAATCTACAAACGTGCATGGGAAAAGTCTTCCGAGAAACGTTATAAAAGAACGCTTCATCTTGAAGATACCTTTCCTCTCGCCAATAAACACGGTTAATCTTCGCGGAGGAACCTATATGCGGGGCGGTTTGCATTTACGACGCGCAGTTAGCGAGGGAAGCACTCCTCAATCAGAACCCCGTCGCGGTCTGGAATACGTGACGCTTGGAAAGGGCTGCGCAACGAGAGGACATTTTTATAGCTTCCCAGCCAGTTCAAGAGAACTTTCCTTTGTATCCTCTCGCCCTCGCGGGATCCTGCCCACCCCTCGGCACTTCTTTGAGTTACTGAAACGTTTACGTACCGAACAAACGCAATTTCATTTCTTGCCGCGCCACCCGCGCGATGTTTTCATCGCGAGATTAAACTGCAGGGGGAATCGAAAGGAAATTATCAGACAAACATCACTTCCCGTTGCTCGGTCTGTGCTGCCCTTTGCTACCATTCCCCTCGTTACTGCACGCGCGTTGCCATTCATTCTGCTTTATTATCCTCCACGCTTCCGACGGCTTTTCACCTCAACGAGATACGCGAAACACAACGTATGAAACTTTCATGAGACACGCTCCGAGGGCATTCAAAATCCCCGGTGCAATTTTTGAAGCAATATTGCAGAAGATTGTAAATGTATTACGTGCGAATTCGAAGAGTCAATTTAACGTCTATAATTGAGAGACAAAATGGAAAACAAGCACTTACCATCGTTTTATGATTTTAGAGGGAAACGAGTCAGAGAAAAATTATTTTCATAGGAAATGCGGTATGAGGCTGTAATTATTTTAAACGGTGCTTGAAGTAGATGGCAAATGGCAACTATTATCAAATTTTTGCTGAAAAATTAATTTCACCACTATTTCTTAATATTTTTCTTCCGTTACCATTTCTTCCTTCCATTTATTCTGATCAGGATATCGTTTTTTATCACTTATTTTTGTGGTTGCTTTGTATAACTATTTCCCTACATATCTGTTATCTCCGTCTCGAAAGCAATGTAAGATCAGCCACGTGTTTCCAAGTAGCCAAGTAGCATTCACCCCTTTTCCATTACGTATTTGTTTTTGACAAAGCATCGAAAATTTAAGCATTTAGGCAGTGAAAATATACGAAATTGCTGATCGAAAATAGCATAAAAATTATTTTCTTTATGATGGGGATTCAATAACAATTGCTATTAACACTGGCTCACGACTCGAGAAATATCAGGCAAACTCAAAAAACCAGAATCGTTGAAAAATATGAAATATTTTTGTTCAAACTTCTCTCGGCGAAACGGCCATTTCATACGCGCCAGGGTAATATTTGGAAAAACGCTAATCCATATTGAATTTGCCGTTCCGTTTAATTTCGGTAACAGCCGGAGCGCAGAGAAGTTGGCTTCACGTGGGATCGTGTCTTTGACATTTTAACGCTCGGCTGAGCTTGCACGGTCGCGTAATCGTTAGGGGCCACCGTCGAATGTGATGTAAAATGCCCCGGGACAGCAGTATTTCATCGCGCGAAAATAACAGCGAATTCAAATTCGGCCAAGGATAATTCCCGCCGATAGATTTACTCCCCGTTTCCTCTCGCCCACGGTCTGCGCGCATAATGGCCAGACAGTATTAAATCAATGCCGAAGGCACCATTTATTTCAGCCTCGCGGAATGACCTAAGTTTCTCGGTATGATCGGGTCAGGGGGTGGCGTCGCGATCTAAATGGCCGTCATTAGTGATGTATGAGGGCTCAAAAAGAATCGCCGGGCAATTCGAGCGGGGCGATTGAATCTTGAAAAACAAATTGCAAAGAACCGGGACAACTGCGCGGCGCATCAATCTATCGAAGGTACCCTAGTTCCATGTGCTCCATTCTGACGGTGAATAGATTGGTCGATGAAAAGTTCGAATCTTCGGTATTTCCAATCTGAATGCGGGAGAAGCCCGAAACAAGAGTTCCTTTAATAACTCGAAGACTCGTGCGAAATCAATTATGCATCCATCGAGTTGGGTCACTTAAGGGGGTAGTGGACTATTTCAGCATCAGAGAATCGAGTCTTTTTTAGTGATTTTGAAAGTATTATCCTTTATGAACATTTTAAACCAAATTTCACGAAGATATTCGAATAATTGTAAAAGTTATAGCAGCGAATTGAGTGTCTTTCTTGAAACATCATTTTCAGACACAGTTTACATCATAACTCTGGAACCAATGTATATTTTCACTTTAAATTTCGACTGGACGCGTAGAATCCCTTCTTCTACAGAGTGAAATTCCCTCATCAACATTTTATAACTGATTAAAGACGATTTTTTCCGTAAAAATGTGGAGAAAAAATTGAAACTTGTCAGGGATATCGCAAGTTTAAAAAAGATGAATATACCTGAGATGCCAGTTGCGAGCGCCAGAAGCGACTCCTATAAAGAGTCCGTTATCTCGAATCGTTACTGCGCGACAAAACAGGAGACGCGAAGTTAGCGATAGCCGAAAATAATGATTAGAAACCTCGCGGCGGAGATCGCTGAAAATTTCGCAGCGCAAGGATCCCGATCCTTCGGAGGCTGCCCGCCTCCTCGAATAACATCATCATAATCCCAGCCACCAGGATAGTTATCCTCCCCGGGGAGCGTCGGATAAAGGCCGCAGGGTGATCATCGGGCAAGGCTTCCTTTCACGATATTTCAGCGTTTTACCCCGGCAACACGAGCAGAATCGAATTCAGGGAAGCGATCGCCGCTAATGGATTCCCGGAGCTTCACCCGCTCACCATCGCCACCGCCTCCCCCCCCGGAGGATGCGCCACGGGGTTGCAACAGTGCATATAAGCGTCATCCGGATTAATATGCCGGTGAAAAATACCACGGTGGATGACACTAATTCTGGACCCCCATAAATCGTGCGAGAGCTCGCGCAGCCTCTATCGGACTCGGTATTTATGGGGCCGATAAATAATAAGAAAGTATAATAAGCGACACACCACCACGCCTCCAGCCACCCTTCGTTCGACTTCCGTCCCCGATTGCTTTCCTGACCCCCAAACCTCCTACACCTCCGCGCCCGGCAATAAATTCACGTCCATTTTCGACGGGGGACATTCGACGATTCGACCCCGCTTCCTGCGCCTCCATACATTTCCATCCCCCTTTCCCTTAGCTTTTTCCACGGCCACTTCCGATCACTGAAGCCCCGCCGTCCACCCCTACGGAGATACGCGGGGGAGCGTATCACCAGCAGGAATAAAAGTGTCGACGGGGATTCCTGCCCGCTGACCAGCGCCCAGCTTTGTTCTTTATGAAAGCAACCGGTGAGATTTGTTTGCACGCTCTCCGGGGCCCTGATTCCGTCCAGGGATGAAGACGTTTTTTTCGTACGTTTTTGACGAGCGAGTGGGAGGAATGAGGTCTTTTCAGATGGGAATTTTTTATGAGAATTCCGGGTCCAGACTATGGAATTTTAAAAGTGAGACAGATGGACGTTGGACGAACGTTGAACGTGAATTTTTATCGGAAGAGTTTGAATTGTTATGATGATTTCTAAGGAGTCTAAAGATGTTTACAGATGTCTAAAGATGTCTAGATATTATCAATTAACTCTGTGGTCGAATGGAAAATGTGATATGCCATATTAGGTTTGCCTTGCGAGTTTTTACAGAATTCAGTATGAAAGCACGTTACTCGTAGAAGTGAATATTATTTCGAATTCGAAGTTGCAGCACTTTTTCGGGCATATATTGTAGGTTCTGATACGCAATAATTTTGATGGACATCACTCGCGTCGTCTGTTAGAGCGATCACCATATTGAAACTACGCGAATTCCAAATTTCGTCCTCGGAATTGGATGAAATTGAGATCGATTTCCTAAAAATATGTTATTTGAAATAAAAAAGGCTGAAACATGAACAGTTACGGGAGTGAATTATCTTTTATCGATTTTCCAGCAATTTTAGTAGAAATGTTTAATATTTTGTAGATGCCGAAACGAAAACAGTGGAATAAGGAGTCCATGCGAAAAGTAGAAGTTTATTTGCCCTGATTGCTTGCAATAATCAACTATAAAATCGCTTGTTTCAATAAAAAAATACTTTTTCAATTTATTTCCTGTTTTACAAACATTTTTGGGGGGACGAAATTAGGTACAATTTTTCAGATCTCACATTTTGCACGTTTTCACAGTTTGCATATTATCTCATATTGACATGGTATTCGTCAGCTCATTCTAAAATTGGGCCTTTTAGCATATTTTTTTTGTATTGATTGAAGAAGAACCGGTATCCATAATTGATACCAAGTACCTAAAATTTCGACGTGGATCGATATTTCCTATTGAGTACTTTGGTATCGAATTGATAGAACATCATCAATAGTATCGGTATCGGTCGAATCACTACTACTTAGTGGTACGAATATTGCCGCTGCAGACTCAAAATCCTTCACACAATTGTCCTCGATACTTCCAACGAGGTATACGAGCTTAACTCGCCTGCAATTAACACAGAATATTAAATTCAACTCGAAACTGTGCGACAAAGTGCAGCAGGCAACAGAGGCAAACAAATCAGATTTAAGAAACAAGAAAAGTACAAAGGGAGCGACGAGTAGAAAGTGGAATCCCAAGAAACGAGAACAGCAGAAGTTTAAGCCCAGTGGATTCCCCCAATACTCCCAAGCAGAGGGAATTTTAATGTGTCGAAGCAAACTAGTACAAGCTTTAAGCAACGACTTCTGAAATTATTTTTGCTACCTTCGTTTTTCACGGCTCGCAAGTCGCGCCAAGAATCCCCAGACAAACTGCTGCATGGGATTAATCAAACAGACAAAGAAGCGTCGGGGAAGCAGCGAAAGTTCATCTTCGGGAGCAGTCCTCGGTGAGAAGTTTGGCGTGAATGGGGCTCGTTGCTTACACGACGCTCTCTTCGTCTTAATTGATCGAGATTCCGTGAAAAGCTGCAGGTCAGTCCAGAGAAGCTGGCTCGTGGGAGAGAGAGAGAGAGAGAGAGAAATAGAGGAGAGGAAGAAGAATTAACGAACGCGATAAATAATATCGAACAATGGCGGTTGACCCAGTTCTTGAAGGCGTTGGGAATACAAGTCCAATGAGAATACACAAGCGCTGGACAGACGTCTTACAAGGACACAGAGGCAGGTCACCGATTTGGCTCAAATTTGGCACACATTTAGTGCATAACATGTATTTTAATATAATGTGTGAAGAACACAGAGCACATCACTCAAAACTTCGCAAGAAAATCGAGTTCAAAGTTTTCCTTTTCCAGACCCTCGATATATGGAGGGCTGAGAATAAATAGTGGTGTGAGTGCAAATTTTGATAATTTGAGTTAATTGATGGACGCCATCAGCGTAATGGTGCGCCACAATTTTTAGTGGCCAAAGGCATTACTATTTCAAATCCTCGTTCTTTATTTCTTCTCATTTTTGTTACAACTAATTTGTAAATACCTCATTCAGCTCGATTTTAATGCTAATAGACTTACATTGGTTGGTTTCTGAACCTATCTGAATTTTAATTTTTTTTTACGTTTTAGAGCAAGAGATCTGATATTTTTTTATTTTTTGTAGTGTTGTGATTTCTGTGCGTATGTCTCTCGATAAAACAATGGACTACAGCAGTGAATATAATGAATTTTAGCGATTAAGTGAGTAGCCTTTAATTTTTTATTAATATCGCAGAATCGTTTGGCAAATTTCCAAATTGATTGTTGGTAAATTTCGCCATAGCTTCTCTGAGGTGATGGAGTGACTCCGTGCGACAGTGGCTTTGACCACCACTGCTGGGCTCCTCATCTGACTTGCCCCGCGTCCAGCGATGCACGCAGATTGCCTGCTTTCAGGGATATCTTTAAACACTTATAACTAACAAACAAAGCCTCAACTGCAATATCGTTATTCTTGATTTTCGTCTTAGTATGGTGTCTAGAATGAGCCCTTAAATTTATTATTAAATTATTATAAAAATGCTAACCCACCCAGAAAGTTTCTAAAATAACAAGTTATATGCAAAATTTTATTCAAGCGAACTACAGAGAATCACACGCAATCTCCTTGTTATTTCAATATTGTAACTTAATTTTCCAAAAGTGTCTGCAAGATGACACCTTGCTCTGATTAATTTCAATTACGAATCGATTAAAATAAGAAGAGGAAACAATAAAATTAGTCAAGTTTCTTCTAGCTCGCGACCACAGAAATTCGACAAAACCCATTTCAGCTTTCCATAACTTGCTCTCTCTTATAAAGTTCTGAGTAGCAAGCTCCATACATCCAACTCGCTACTATACACGTCGCGGACTAACTGCATGCACAATTTTAACGAAATCGATGACTCGAACACAGTTCACTCCCCCCGTTAGTCATATAGCCGTCACAGCGACCGGCGAATAAAATGTTATGGCCTTTCCGCGTCTCTAAACGACCCACTTCTCTCAACGTGACTGTTATTGCTCCTGGAAAGGCCGTGCTAGGCTCGCGTTCTCAAAAACACTCCTCACCTCTCGTCTTGTTTCTCGTTTGCATGAAACGGAAACGACCGCCCCCTTCGCCCACCCCCACTCCCTGTCTCATAAATATATCATTTTTCTTCCATCACGCCCGCGAAACGCTCTTTCTCCCGCCTTCAGAGCAGCGTTTCCGTTGCGCGCTGTTAACGCGCGCATTAATAATTACGCGCGTAGAGAAGCGATTCCGAAAAAAACGGCCACAAGTTTCTGCGCTGATGGGTTTTTCCACTTACCAGGGCGCATCCCCAGAGTGAAATTCTTTTTCTTTCAAAGGGGCGTGGATTTGCGCAGCGTTGGAAAACATTAAACGAGCGCCTGTCGAGTTCGATATTTAATAATTTTCTATTTTTTTTTTGTGATTTATTTGATTTCATGTACTTGGCGTATTTTTTTTACTTTTTTAAAGTTTCTTTTGGGGGGATTTAATTATTTACGTACTGCCCCTTCGGCCACGTTGACGCTCGAGGATCTTCTAAATGGCAAGGTTGACGGTATCGGTAATGCTTCGACATATCGCGCCGACACTTGTCTGTCAGCGTGGAAAGGATTAGCGACGTCGAATATAAAATTTTGATCGCTGCGGGCGATTTACTGACGGCGCAGTGGGAAAGCGGAAGTGGCACGGTTGTATATACCTCGCCTGGGGAAAGTAGACTGACTTGTGAGTATAGGCAACCGGCGCACAGTGGAGTATTTGGCCTGAAAAGCTGGCCAAAATTCTAGATAATTTAGAATTTGTTCAAACTTGGTATATAGGGGTTTTTGGGGTCGCTGATTTTGAATCTGATGCCAAAACATCAGAATTCAAAATGACAGCTCCAATATGGCGTCAATAATTGCAGAAAATTGGCCAAAATTATTTTTTGTTGTTTAATGAAAAACAGAAATACTTTATTGATCTCAAAAAATATATTTGTGTCACAATAAAATAATTCGAGATCAATCAGATGATGATGTCCACGGCTAGCTGTGGAGTATTTGGCCCTAAAAGCTGGGGAAAATTATTTGTTTCGTTTAAATGCAGCCAAATGTAGTTAGAAGTGACGCAACGTAATTATTTCATAGAATTTTACAAAAATATGCACAGGACGTAAAAAAATTTAGAAATAAGTTGATTTATTTACAAGATTTATTTTATTGTGTCATTCCTCGTATTGAGATTTTCGTATTCTGAGTTACATATGTGTCAAGAAATACAATGGTTTCATGTGAGGATATAGTGTGATCATTTAATACAGTTAACAATAAAACATAATGTTTGAGTTTATGTCACATCTGTTGGTTTTATACGTTTATTGGCATTACATGTCCTACTGTAAGGTTCTGGGATTTGCAGACGTTTATGGGTGTTAGTACATAAGCAGATGCATAAAATATTTATAAAATGAATTATGGTTTTGACACTACACATGATCAGTAAACCATCAACAACGACTAGTGCGTATAGTAATAATAAACTGGTGTAAAAGTACAGTTAGCAGTGGACAACGCGAACGCAACGCGACATGCCATGTGATTGCTCAGTGCATTGCGACAAAGAAAATGCTGGGAAAACCAAAATGGCACGAATAGGCAGCCAATCTTTTTTCTATTGTAAAGAGAAACCTTTACTCAATTTAATGACACCAAAAGAAACACTCGATCTCACACCTAAATATAACAAAATCATTAATGAAATGTTCGAACTGTAATATACCTCAGTGAATTATTCGTCATTTTCAAACATCAATAATCACAAAAAGATAGGTAATAAGAAAGTAAATATCATCTGAAAGTATAGTACATATCTACACGAACGGCTTCTGTAAGAAAAAAATTGACATAATTTGTTTACGACATACAAAAATGACTGTTTAGCGAACGGTGTTTCAGAGACTGATCAAGAGAGAAACGTGTACTATGAAAACTCTTCAATTCTAACAAATAATAACTCTTTACGAGTGAATAAATGAAAAAAACAATATTGCCACATTGTTCTTCATATATTCAACTATATCAGGAAAAAAAAATTTTCAGTTTGGACAAAATTTTTCAAATCGACTTTTGGCCAACCTTTAAGGCCAAATACTCCACTGTGCGGCGTAGCAGGTATAGGCTGCTCTGACAATACCCGGGGTATGATGACCTCACGAGTGCCCTGGCATAAAATGTTTTACGTACAAATTGCATCTACATTCTGGTTTGACCTCGTATCAGCATACAGGTAGATGGTGTATCGTGCACGTTGCGAGTTACTTGGCTTTTCTCTTGGGAAAAAATGTTTTACATTGGCCTAGTCACTGTAATGGACTATGTATCTTCGATTCTCAATAATTGAAATGGGTTGCTGCAAAATTGGGGGAACGTTGGCCTTCGCAGTTACTTAACCCTTAACTGGTGACGTCCCACTTTGTGACATAAGTGGTGATGTGAGGTCCTACACACTCCTCTTTAATAATTTGATACTGTCAAGCTTAAATTTATTTTTCACATATGTCAAGGAAGGAAACTTATAATTCTTTTATACATTTTCTTAGGATACTTAAAGCATGAGCGTAAAAATGTTAATTTTTAAATTATACGCAATAAACAAAATAAGTACTTGCTTGGGGCATCAGGAGAAAGAGAAGCACCACAGAAATTTTCTCAATTTTAAAATCTTCTATTAGAAACACTTTTTGCTCAAATTATCGGAAACACGCACAAAAAAATGGTGCATTGCATTGAAGTAATCACCCTGTATAAGGAGGCCGGAAAATCTTTTAAGTACTTAGGGCCTCTGATGATCTCAATCCGACCCTGTATATAGCAGAATATTCCCCAGTTTGCGATATTCATTATTGCTGTTGCAAAACAATTTCGAGTACCAAAAATATCGATGAAAGGATATCGTTAATGAAACAAGTCTGATGAGTAATTCCCCTCCAAATGTAAACTATTAATACATGGAATGAATCGGAATGAACATAAATAACTCCTATGACATATGAAATTTTGCTCTCATGACCCGTTTCTTCAGTTAAAAATTCCCACTTCGGTCTTGCAAATGGAAGGAATATCCGCTCAATATTCCATCGTAATTTCCCTGAAATTCGAAAACCGCGATTAAAATAGTAGCTCCAATGCGATCTTTAATGTTATCAGAGCGAAATATCTTCCACATTGAAATGCAGAGCCATCGAGCGAAATTCGCGGACAGTTTCATCCCCCTTCGCGTTAACTCTGCGGATTATTTCGTTCGTGAGCACGCGATGGTGTTATTTTCCCATTTTAATTCCTATTATACGCCAGCGTCGGTAAGGTTATGGCGTGGAAAGCACACCGCCACGGCGGTCCACGGTAAAATGGCCCCGGAGTTATCGAGTGAAGGCTATCGAATCGATAATCCAGCGGAGCTTTTATTCTCGCGTCGAAGCCTGGAATCCCGCGGAACGGAGCCGCTAATTCCTCGATAAACACTCCCCCGGTATTTAGGACGACTATTAATATCGTTCCCGCGCGTTTGCCACCAGACTAAACGTGGCATTGATAGATCGACCGCGATCTCTATCGTCGAAAGAAAAACGGCTAAACGCGCGACTCCGCGCCACCAGCTACGTATGACCCAGTATTTATGCGCGCCCAGGCCACCCTCCTCGCTTCTCATTCTTCTCCCCGTTTATCTCCTTCCTTTGTTCTTTAATATTCGTGAAAAGGCGAAGGCCGAAGGAGAATTACGCGAAGGGAGTGGAAATCGTTCCTTTTTTTCCTTTTTTTTTCCTTCTTTTTCGCTGGCCTCGCAATCACTGAAACCCGGGATTTGCAAGTCTCTGGTCCAGACCTTCTCTGCAAGTATAATGGTAGACGCTCTTCCTAGGTGTCAGTTTGTTTTTTTCTTCGCTTTTTTCCGCGCGCGATGATGGACACGTCAACGTTTCGTGAGATTCGGTCAATTTGGGTTTCAGATTTTTGGAGTGACAGGGTAGAGATTTGAGAGAGCAGCGTGTTCAGTTCTTGGGATTTAATGTTGGAAATAATGGGAAGATTTTTTAAATGTTCGGCAGCAAGTAATATTTTAATTGGTCATTCGTGTTTGAACTTTGCTTCGATTTTAGTTATTTAGGTTTTATTGGAAGTTGATAAGTTGGAGCTGTTTTAAAAGATAGAAATTTTATTCTCCGTTTGCGAAATCTTTTGCAAGATGACATAGGGAGATATGATATGTTGTATGGTGTTTTAACCAAATCCCATGGAAATAAGGCATTACTATCATAATAGTGGTCCTCGTAGTTGTTCAATCGATCACCGAATAAACTCGAGTGTAAACTCAGAATTGTAAAATTAGTCTTTTCTGTAGAAAGCCTAGCCTTTTTATCGGAAAAACGTTTGTACCTGAATTAAGCTGTGGAATCATAGCCCTTCTGTAATACATTTATATTTATTGACGTGGAAATAATATATAATAACCCTAAAAATTTTCGAAAATTAGATTTTGGGATTTTTGCATATGTATTCCGTTAGCTACGTCATTTCTACGTATTTTAAGCTCGACCGCGCCCCGAAATTCCAAAAATTAAAGGAATTACAGCCAGAAATATACGAGCCTGCACATGAGATTGCATAATAACACAACTGCATGTCCAACTTTAAACGTGATTTCCCAGAAACTACGTTTTCCAAAACGGTGAACATAAAATCTGGAAAACCGCTCCAACGAATTGAATGAAATTTTACAGAGTGGTGCAAAAAACTATACCCCACAATGTGTATGGAGCAGTTTTTCAATATAAATTCTTTAAAAATAGATAAAAAATACTTTTCCCCCGAAAAAAATGATAAAATCATATATATCAACATAAAAATTGTATTAATTTGTTTATCAAAATTTTGCTTCCGACACGAAATGGGGACTGCGTTACAGACTATAAAAATGATTTGCTTCATAATATCTAAAAAAAAATCCCCAAAATCGGCCTGTTTTAGCGTTGCCTAATATATAGACGCCCCTTAAAGGTTTCTACTCCCCAGCCATATTTAAAAAAAAGCAACGATTCCTCAACCCAATTACGGTGAAATTCTTTTAAAACAGCTGACTTTACAATTATCCTGCGACATCTCCACGAGCAATATTTACCACGTCCAATTCAACAGAGCAATGCACTTTACTCACGAGCTGCGTTGTATCGTGGCTCTGAAATCTGCCAAACTGACCTCCTACAAGAACAAAAGGAGGAGAAGGTGGATTGTAAAAGCTCGCGGAAAAAAACGCTCGTAAAGTGGCTGGCCACCCTAAATTTCCCAAACGACCGTGGAACAGCTTCGAACGGCGGCCGTGGCCAGCTAAAAAGAACGTAAAATTTATACAGCCGCCATAAGCATGGGGCGTGGATGGCGGCGCGTCCCCCTGTATATACATCCCCCGTCCACCCCCAGTAAATCAAACGGGCGATAAAAGCGGGTGGAAGAAAGAAGAAACGAATAATAACGCGTAAGCTGCTTCCGTTTTAATTATCTTCGGAATTAATCGGCACATGCTCGTGTCGGTGCACACGCGAGCGTATCTCTCGGGATACGTCGTGCTGCCTCTAATTACAAAACGGAAGCTGCATTCTGTCGGTAAGATCGTGCTTCCTGTAGCCCGCAGTAGCCTCGTTAGCCGTTTGCCACGTGATATTGTTTCCCATACAACGCGTGCTCGCCCGTGCACGCACGCTTCCAACGCGCGCGCGCAAATCCCACGGCTGCTTGCAGCCACGAACCTACACGTGTACGGGCTGTAGGGTAATCAGCAGGTATATAGAGCCCCGGCTGCAACTACGTCGAAAGTTGCACCTTGCCCGTTGCCAGGCCGCGTTATCACGAAACTTCCAACGTAACACGCCTACGTCTGCATCCAGCCTGCGTGTCAATGCGGCTGGAGAGTGCCCCGGCTGCGCCGCGCCGCCGCGCCGATGCAACGGGCTTGGCGTGTGTGTTGGCGAAAGTGTGTAATAAAACGGGCCTCGGAGGAACGGAGGATAGAGTGAACTTGAAACTTCCAGCTCGATAATTAAAATTGCTGCGCTGTGTGGGTGTGCCGGGCGCCCTGACACTGAGTGATAGCTGCAGCTTCGTGGGCGCAAGATGGGGGATGATCTTTGCGAGCGTGAAGCGCGGGGATGGCTTACGAGGGAAGATACCGAAGCCGGAAATTCAAAAAATTCTGAAACTTTGTGGATATGTAGGGAATTTCCTCCTGATTACAACGCATTTTTTTTTTTGCTGCCCAAAATCACTCTAAGGGGGTGAAATTAACCCCTGAAAATTCGGTTATTTTCCGATTTTGTGTTATAACTTGTGAAATGTAAAATAATTTTTTTACCGAATGATAGATCTAATTAAAAGAAGTAACTTTTGCCTTGAAACTTTTTTTCTATCTCGTACAGGGGTTAATTTCACCCCCTTAGAGTGATTTTGGGCAGCAAAAAAAATTGCGTTGTAATCAGGAGGAAATTCCCTACATATCTACAAAGTTTCAGAATTTTTTGAATTTCCGGGTTCGGGATCTTCCCTTGTTAGTAGAGTTAGAGCGGTCTGTGTGAATGGTGGATGTGTGTATGGATTGGTTTTTGACGAGCAAGCAGTTCTTAAGGTCCACGATGAAATTGTACGAGTCGTTGTTTCAAATTTTTGGAGAATTAAAGAGTTTGATGGATTGTATTATTTTTGACAGAGAGGCATGGGAATGAGAATGAATTCGAAGTGTTTGAGGTGTACTAAGGGGTTAGACCACATGGTCAAGAAATATCGCATCTTTGGGAATTTATTTCTAAATGACAAAAGCACTTTTATCGATAAAAATTTTTCTATGACGAGAGACATGTTTGAATATTTTTTCTTAAATATTCCGTATCATCCGACCGTCAATTTGTTCGATATTTTAATTTTTACCTGACTTATGCGTAAATAAACTCCATTTTCTTTCGCGCGAAAATGAGCTTTTTGCTCCAAAGTGTAGCAATTTTGTTATTTTTAAACCAATCGAAAAAATTTACGGTCGGACTGTAGAGAATACATTTAAGAACATCTGTGCAAAATTGTATAAAAATCCAAAGAGTTTTACTCAAATTATAGCGTACACCGTTTCGGAAAACCTGATTTCGTGAAAAACGCATTCAAAGTTTTCGGAATGTTTTGATATCTGAAAAAATTGTATATATTATTCAAGGATGTCTCTTTCTTCATCGCAAAATTTTTGTTCGATAAAAGTGTTTTTGTCATTCCGAAATAAATTCACAAAGATGCGATGTTTCTTGACCTAGCCAAGGTGGTCTAACCCCTTAAGTTCTCTTTGCAATGTTTGGAAAATAATGCTACCTTTGTGACGAATCGTTTTGCACGTACCGACACGACTAATTAGCGTCGCTAGTAAATGGAGAACTACTGGGCCGATGGGTAACCCCACCACCCCCAATGGCTGTGGTTTAGAATTATTTTGGAATGATCTACAGGCTGGTCTGTAATTAACTGACCGTCCGAAATGATTGCGTTTCCATTTGTAGGTCAAAACCTCGTTTCTGGTGGTTTTGGGCAGACGCAGGTAGTGATGGAAAATGAAGATTTTTGTGATAACTCAATCGATTGTATTTACTACTTTTTCTTCGTGAAACCAATGTATGTACTTTGATCCTAATTTCTAAGATTGTATTAACTCTTGGAATTTTTATATTTTCCGAATTCGACATCTGCCCTTGTTAATATATCTAGCAAAAAATGTTGACAGGGAGAAAAGCACTCTCCTTCCTTTCTCCATTTGGTCCACTTAAGTTGATCGATATTGAAATAAAGAAAAGCCTCTTCAATGATTCCAGTCCGCACCTCACTAGTTCTGATCACGTTTCTCATATAATTGTAACGACCATTGAAATGCACATAACTAATTTATAGGTCAGCCAAACAAACTTGTGTGTACTGGCACGATATTTTCAATTATGTATACATAGAGTATACGTAGATTTGTTTGCTTGACCTACATATTAGTTATGTTCACTCTAACGGTTGCTACAATTATACGAGAAACGTGATCAGAGTGAGGAAGGTGTGCAACAATCGTTATGCAACTCGTTTCATATAAATGTTTCCCTCTGGCTCCGAAATAATTGCATTCTTTTTCCCCCCTACATCGATCCTGTCGAACGATGCGAAGAAATATGAAGGAAATTCATTTAATTCGAGAGCTGGTATAAACCAGTGTATTCGGTCAGAAAAGATTCATTCATAATCTATAAATATGTCCCCTCGAATACAAGCAGGAAAATGCAGCGACCCATATTTTACTCCTGCCCGCATCCTCCGGCTTCTTGCAAAGCATTCTAACTTTTATTGTGTTTTCTTGAATTATTAAGGCGCCCCAGGTTCTGCATTTTATTAGGGTAACTCCGGATAAGAACTTCTTACAATACACATCCTCCATGCATTATTAGCGAGGAACGAACGTAAGAAACTTCCAACGAGTAACAGTAAACATCCATTCTACCAAATATAGTTTTCGAAATAATTGGAGACTGCTCTCTCAGGCGAATAAAAAATATAAAAAGAATGTAAAGAGTATTTAAATATATTTACTATTTAATTTCAACATACCTAATGCCCAATGTAGCGTATAAGATAAAATACCACAATTTTCACTGAGGATTTAAAAAGTAAAGTATTCAATGACAAGCAATGTTTGAATTTTTAGTAAATTCGTTAAGGATAAAAATGTTAATCGTCGTCTCTCTGCCCTTGAAGTGTAAAATTTCATTATTATCGTGATGGATAATGCACGACGTGCGAAAACGTTGGATCTTTTCATGCGTTTCTCGCATAGAATCGACGAAATCGACAGGGCATGGAAAAATATGTGAAATGCGGCTGCTGACGCGGATCGCGGTTTTTGACGTCTGGTGATCGCGATAAAATCGATGTGTCGAGTGCAGGCGAACCAATATCATTTTACCAAAATTGAATCGGAAGTCGATTCCCCAGGAATTAATTCATCGCCAGCCGCGGATTCTCTTTCGCTCTGTGCTCGGCCTAAAAAGTTGGCGTCGCACGCTCTGCATTCAAAGCTTTACACGCGCGAGTATTCTAATGACAGGTAAATTTTTCATTAAGAACAAAGATACGGCACTTGGGCAATTCACGATCGAAATAAAGAAGTCGAAGTGGAAGGACGTTTTCAAAGCAATATCCACTTAAAGAGACTTATTTTCATGATTTTTTTTCAAAAACTGATGCACGGAATATAATGTTATTTGTTTGGTAACATGTATATTATTCCTTGCTATAAAATATGAAAATACAATTTTATGCAGCAAGGAGTAATAAATATTTAACAAAAAAACATTAAAATCCGTACAATAGTTCCTAAAAAAGAAATTATAAAAATTGTTCTCTTGTTCGAGTGGCAAAGTAGAAAGGACCCTTAATTCGTTGCTTGGTTTTTCATTCAGTGTATTGAATGTTTACTTGTCAGATCGAGGTTGATGATAGCAGCCAGCGCCACTACAATAACAGATACGACTAGAGCATTTGCATGGATTACCAACTAATGTTCTCTATATTGCAGATCTCATCACTCATTCGCTGCATTACCATTATGCATTCGAGATGCTTTAATTAACAATACAGTCAATAAACTTTCAGATGTCGTGCACAGGTTTCACCAAACCTGGAATCGTTCTGATTGTGAGTAATTCAAGTTAAATATGTGAAATCACAATTTTTAGAAAAAATATTGTAAGAACCTTGATTTTCGAAGGCATTATACTTGAAAAATTCAATATTTATTAAACGGAAATATTAACTTGGATTCTAATGAACGCTTCAATTTACAAGTTTAGTCTCATTTTTTTTATGATTCATACTTTTAATAACTCAGTACGTAACTAATCACTGAAATCAAAGTTCGTGAATATGGAAAAGGTTTTCAGAGATTTTTATTAACTTCTGAAAGATGTAACTTGAACGATATTTTGTTCGGTTGTTCTATCAATAGAAAAGCACAACTATGTTTTTATCAAATAAAGGAGCTGAAATTTAATTTTCCATGTTTTAGAAAATTAAACTGTTATGAGGAAGGTATAATGAATGAAGCGCAGCTGGTAAAATATTGAGGGATGAGAAAATTCTGAAGCAGAATTATAAAAACTGAGAATTTTCACATGGAGAGGAGATTTAAAATTTATGTAGAACTTAACGCTAGTTTAATAACGCTGCGAAGCTACTTCAATTGAAATATTTATCATCATTATTTCCCACAGCACGATATTTCTCTAACAGATAGTACAAAATTTCGTATAATCCCATTACGCGAAAAAGCACAGATAATATTTTTTAATGTCCATTGATAACGCAATGTTTCGAAATCTGTTCACGAAAGGTAATCCTAAAAGCGAACAAAGCTGCAATTTGTACAAAATTTCAAAGAACAAAATGTCCAGACGATTTTTAACTAAACGTTAATTCAAAGCCAAAAATATATGGGAATTTTATTGTATTTCGAAAATGAACGTATCCGAAGGAAATGGAGTTCGTTTCCAATAGAGGATATTAAAAATTCTGTGGCAAGTACGCTGCTCGTGATAGGGAATAAAATTTTTCTGATTATAACGATTATTCAAAAAATCGATTGCCCCCAATTACTAAAAAATTGGATAAAATGGAATTTTTATTGAAAAAATGGGACATCGGTCTTTTCAAAGCAATTTTAAAGAAAATCGTAACTATTGAAATAATGTACGGAATTGAAGAATTTCTCATGCTATTGTGTATCAAATTTCAATAGAACATATATTACAGAAATATTCTATCCTTTTTGTCTTTTCAGATGGAAACCCCAAAAATGTATAAATCTGATTGAAATATTTTATAAGTATTCGGATGATTAATATTGTCAGAATTTTAATATAATCCGTTTATCTGGCGCCCATTGTCACATACAAACTACACAACAAAATTTCTATTGACAGATTAATTAAAATCATATTAGTACACAAGATATTGCATTAAAATTTAATAATCCTTTATTCTATTCTACCCTTTCTCAATCTTCAATGTCTATCAAATTATATATATTTGTGCTAGTAGGTATATTATAATATATATATTATGCTTCAAAATATTTTCTAAAACTATGGAGACTTCAAACCCTATAGATAATATTATTTTTACAATTTTCATCTCCTTTTCTTGGTCCATATTATTAATTTTTTCAAATACCAATTCCCCCACCGCATCCAACGATATTATCATTCAACATTTTATTTCTACCACAAAGACAATACATTAAACCCAATTCTTAGAACATTCACAATTCTTCTCTCACCAAACGATACTATTCCAGCAGTCAAATATCCAATTAAACAGTGTTTATACAACGAAGCACTCAATTACTCCTTTTCGTTTAATGATTTTCAAATAATTGGAGTTCCACCACGAGCTTGTGCTATTGAATATTTCTGAAAATACCAGCATGCCTACAACTTAAAAGCTAGCTGCAAGCACAAACCAAGGGACGAGTGATTTATGGGAACTGCGTGTAATCGTCGTGGAGCTTCGCAAGGACTGTCAGCGAGTGCATACGTCAACCGATCGTTAAAAGCGATGATAAAGAGTGACACTGGCTTCCTGGCTGACGGAACTACCCCTTAGTATCAGGGGTTGTGGAGGGTGGGAGGGGTTCGGTGGTGGGGTTAAGGGGGGTGAAAACAAGAGTCACGCATACAGGGAAAACAAATTTCTCGGTAACCATTTCCATGGTATCTGGCTTTATCAATCGCGCAGCACGTTTCGTGCCAACGAAGCTTTCATTTCCACTAACGGAATCATTAATCTTGATGACTTATGAATGTTCGGCAATTTAAGTACACAGAAATTTATAGCCAAGATACGAGTTGCATTCGAAAGATTGTTCTTAGAGTTTCCAGCGGATTAGAAAGTTTCTGAAAAATCTGAAAAATTCATTATTCGAAAGCTCATTATTATTGTTAAATGTCCTTAGTAGGTTATGATTCTTGAAGACGATAATGTTAGACGATCGAAGGGCTTGATTGGAGAATTCTTCCTGGATAAAAGACTTGTCTCCTCGGCTTGAGTAAAATAAAATTCATTGGACTAAAAACATTGCAAAATTTGGAATTTTTTTTAAGAAACCAGCGATTCGATTCATCTGAAATTCGGGCCATGTTTTAATGCATCTTTGATGAAACTGCAGTATTTTTTATATTAATTTTTAACCATAAATATAGCAGTTATACATGATCAACCATCACGCCGCGCAAATTCGCCAATCTGATGTAATCTGAAATAGATTTATTATTAAAAATGAATAAAAACAAACTGCATCTTCTTCAAGGATGCATAAAAACATGGTCCAAATTTTAGACTAATAGAAATGCTAGTTTCTTAAAAAAAAATTCCTAAATTTTGCTATGATTTTAGCCCATAAAATATGATTCGACTCTTAAATTACGACCAGAATCAATGTTTCTAAATTCAAAGGAACGCTCAAACATTTCTCTGAAACCCTTTGTCCCATAAATCAGTATAAATAATACTGCAAAAACATTTCTACTTGACTACCATTAACAGAAAGAAAATATTAAATTTTTCAAGAATCACAGACTGAAGACAATTTATATTTTACGATGAAATTAAATTCTATGATCAAACATCAACTGAGTATGTAAAAGTAAGAAACCTCAACCACCATAATAGAATTCAATTCCTTGCGTCGTTCTTCCCGCCTTTCTTCCTTTCGGATCACTTTTATTTCCATGCCATCTGCTGCCATTAACGTACACAATTTACAATTAACGCTCCCTCGTTACCGTTACAAAATTATCCGCGCTGATGAACGTATTTACCAAGAATCACCGCGCACACGTCGACCAGAAAACACGTCCGCGTAATACAATTTATTCGCGCCCGTTTTCATTTATCGATTAGCTGGCCGCAACGTCCACGTCCGCCCGCGCAATTTCTCGATACACGCGCGTACCCGAATTTATGAAATAACTGCACCGACCACGCTAATTTGCGCAGTCCTTTTTGCTTTGTACTGCGCTCGCATGAAACAAGTTACGGTTCATTAAAACGGGATCGAACGGGAAACGTGAACGAATACGGGATGATCAGAAGGTTCTGTAGTTGAAACTATGGCTTCTTAAGGGTTCATACTTAGGGGTGAATAAATAGATAGATAAGGATAATAGTATAGAATACTGCGGCTTTTTGAAATACTGAAATATTCTGGCTTCTATTAAACGTACCACGTTTAGTGAATGTTACATGCATTTAATATAAGCGTATTGAAAACAAAAGTAAACAATTACAACTCACTGAAATCACAATTAACCCATTACCGGCCAAGCATTCAAATAAAAACACTAGAATTTTCATTACATTTACCCCAATTAAAAAAATTAAAATTTAATGTTGCGTTTATGCAACAGCTGTTAAGAGCCCTAGTGTTATAATTTTGTCGTATTATAAAACAATTATAAAACAAGCCCCGCTTAAGGAGGGATTCTCGTCTAACAGCCCCAAAAGTAACTGATATTTAAGAATTTATTTTGAAAAAACTGTTGGTCATATTCGATTAATCTATTTTGGGATATAAGGAAGTATCTTTAAACTTGCAGAAAATATTAACAATAATTAAAAAAAAATCATAAATTTCGGGGGCTGTTACAAGAAAATCCGCCCTTAAGTAAATAGAAAGCAGTTGCGAGCTGGTCCCTGATGAAGTGGGTCCTCTTAAACAGCAGACAATATTACTAAATATTATTAAAAAATATACATTCATTTCAGAAAATTTTCAAGTATACTTTTCTGTCACTTATGTATTTTTTGAAAATTTCATTTATTTCTGATTAAAATTATATGATAGCCTTGTAGTTGTGGATGTGCTTTGTCTCTTGGCAAGCAATATTTTTAGCCCCAGTCCGCTACTGGTAGAAAGTACCTACCAAGGGCAGACAGCGAGTTTTTGGACCACTTCCAAATTCTCCAGTTCATGAAAATAAAATGTACATGTATGTCAACATAACGAGGGCACATAGAACCTTTTTGGAAAACATCAGCGTACAATTATAGTAAAGTAACCCGTTATTTTCACTTAGCATCTCGTAAATAAAAGCGAGCTAATCAATTGCGTCACCAACGCCGAGACTCGCTTGCAACACGCTTAATTCAAGAGAAAACTCGTAGAAAACGCAGCAAGTGCCAAAAATCAAATTCTACATTACAGCATTGCAATTGGCACGTAAAACATTCTTCAATGAAATTTTGTTTTTTAATTTTAACACTTAGAGTGTTTTTTACAAGGAAACCTAATTAGAAATTTTACAAACAGTTCAATATGTAGGTACTACCTATCCAACGAGCATTAAACGCCTTTCCCTAACAGCCTCTATGAAAAAAACGTTCAATCCCGTCACGACCAGCTATTCCCCGTTGATTATTCCACGTTAATTGCGTTTCGTGGGCGCTGCCTACCAGTGGAGACGATTTAAAAAGACATTAATGGGAAGAAGGTTCCACGTGCCGCGGCGGTGTCGCGATAGGGAGCACACTTTTTTCACCATCGCGAAATTTACGGGCACGTGCTTTTTGCGTATACCTCACGGCTGTACTATAAATCGCGAAAAGTCGCGATAACAACTCTCGCACGAGTCCATCCTCCTACGTTGCCCTCCTTCCACCCCCTCGGCCGCCCGCTCAGCCCAAGCCTGCACTATCAACTGTTACTAATGCGACGATTTTATCAAAATAATGTATGGATGGTGGGCCGTACGTGACGATATTGTTATACCTAATAACGTCGTGTTTGGAGAAATTTGTAATGGAGCTTCCTGCGGCTGGGCCGTTCACCCGAGCCCCACGTGTTCCGAAATTAATCTTACGAACGATGCGCTCGCCTGGAGGTTGTAAATCAACCACCACCCCTAATGCGGAATAGCGCTGCGCTGTAGAAACGGGTTCGTTGAGTTTTAAATTGGCGACGCGTTAAATCATCCTATTTAAACTCAAATTAACGCGGCGGAACGGCGATATTGCGTAGGAGGCGATGTGGGGAAATCGGGGGACGAATAATGGGGGAGAGTTCACTGTATTTTATCCGGGTTCATGGTGCAGCCATCTTGCTCCTCTTGGGGTTGTAGCGCACGATTTTTGTGTCGCGGTGGTAGAAGAGTGGTGTTGTAAATTTTAGGTAGTATGATTTAGTGTGAGATTCCTTAGTCTTGAGTCTTGAGGGTTTGTGATTGTGTGAGAGGTGTGTTGGGGAAAATGTACATTTGTGTTGGTGACTGAATGTAATGGTAATGGTTCGAATTTGTAGTAGAACTCAACGTAGGATTGTCCGAAATCAAAAAATCTATATCAATCGCTATCGTATCAGCCTTTAAGAAGTCAAATTAAGCACAATGGCGAAGTTTGAACACAATCACGCGAAAAAATGGTAATTCTACGCCTATAAAAGTTAATAACGAAAAACAATACCCTCTAAAATTTACGATCGACGGCTGATGCGATAGTGAATTCAATTACAAAGAAAGAGCCACCAAGATTTTAGAAATCGGTTCATAATTTATTTTGTTATGCTGTCTACCGTTCGGAAAAATCATGTTTCGAAAATCACGTCAAGTGGCTTCTATCATTGTAGAATTTATACCGTCACGAATTGCGTGTTTTATCTTTTACTGAGTATTCTTCAGATACTATACCACAGATACATGCAAGAAACTCGATTTCCTGAAAATTTTTAATGACCATGTCCCCTTAAACGAATGACGTAGAAATCACGAACACAAGTAGAAGTAAAAACTATATTCCATCTAATTCTGAACCATTCACTCTTTCACAGATACCTTTGAGGTGCTGTAAAGCTCAAAGAGAAACCAATCCCGCTAAAATTAATGACTCATCGTCAAACAGATGAAGAAAGCATAATATGGAAACCGAGTAAAATGATGAAATCTTTCTTAACAATACATACCGTCAAGGACCCAGTTCCTGATCACTTGAGATGCAAAGGGCGCAGTTTCTGATAAACCTAAAACATTTTACTATGAGCTATCAAATGTTTGCGTATAAATTTAAAAATACTTCATAATTATTTAACAATTTTTTTAAATAAATTTGTATCGTGATAAACTTATTATTTGATATTTATATATTAAATTGATCAGGAACTGGGTACTGATCAGGAACTGGGTCCTTGACGGTACCCGAATATTCTATAATAAACTCCCTTTCGATCATCCAAAACATTCGACCATACAAACGTCGACTCGCCCTAGCAATTAGTCGGATAATGGAGGTTCCACTGTAACACGAGCAGTGCATTATCTTAGCTTCATTAATGAAGGCGTAAAATGATTAGCTGCAGTTAACCTTCCCCCCCTTCCACCCGTAGGATCCGTTTATCTTGCTCGTTCCCAAGAAATCGGTGTAATTGAGGTCTGAACGCAGGGTTTATCGTGGATGCCGTTGCAAAATTCGTAACGCGCGAGATTTAATGCGGCCGATTAAGGGCTGGTATCTTGGCTTGTCTGTAGACAGCGAGTGGATAAGACGCGAGGGCGGAGGAAGAAAAATGGTCGAAATTGGGGGTTGCCGTGCCGGTCACGCGAATCACCCTTTAACTCGTGGGAAGACGAAACCCTGGCCCATGGGCTTAACGAATGTAACCTGGATTTTTTTCTCGTGCACGTGCCACGACAAGTCCTTTAGGGGTGTATGCGCTAACCCCGAAGAGCCCGCGAAGATTAACGAGGGCTTGGGTGAAATGGATAGGGAGAGGATAATTATTGCGACTAGTTTGGGATCTGGGAAGTGCAAAGGGGTGAGGTTTTGGTGTAATTGTAGGGTTATAGTAAATAGGATAGTAAATGTACAGGAGAGTTGTTGAAGTAAGAGGCCAGGTTTTGGAAATTATACATTGAAATTGGGAATTATATTTGGAAATTGTATTTGCGAATACATTGTCGTCAAAAGGTTTGGAATCACTCTGTGAATTAACGTATTGACTGCCCCACGCGGTTAGGTAGTCGCATGTTTTCTATTCAATCGCATTCGCTCGAATTCGTATCGGCAAAAGTAAAGGCCGAACCACACTATGTGCTTTGAACTGCGAACAATCGTGCAGAAGCTCGTGCAAATATTTGATAATCAGCGAATAGCGGACATTTGCCTACGTTGCTAGATTCACACGTGCAGGTGCTCGCCGAATGACGAACACTCGTTACTTGGTATTCACTGACAGTCAAATGCGTGGTTTCGGGTTAAAAATATTTCGTAGTGCAATGATACCCTTAATATTCTACGTTATAACTAATTACAGTAATATTATTCAAAAGTTTCGAAAGTTAAGGGTTTATTAATTATTATTGTTATTGAAAGAATCTTTTACGGAAAAGTTGGAAAGTTTAAGGGTCACTCCCGTGTCACTCAACGTGTTAAGGGTTTCCACCCATCAAATTACTCCAAAAATAGGTTATTTTCAGGATTATATTTAAAACCAAGTAAACGTCATAGTGTTAAAATACTTTTTTGGTTGCGTTTGTATCTCATTGAAGATAATACAAAAATTGTTTGCATATTTTATCTCTAACACTATGACGTTTACTTTTTCTTCTTCTTCATGTATATAAATTGCATGCACATTATGAATTATTATAGTCACCCTTGAAAGGTTACTGAAGAAATTAATGAACAATTATCGATGGCAGTATTGACACTCTACACACTTGTCTTGTTTAAAAATGGGACATTCGGTCTTTATTCTACCGTTTGAAGTTTTTCCACTAAATCAAACGTTACGTTTAAAATTATTTGAAAGCGCATCGGAAGTGCAACGGTCAAGTTACTTTCAAGCTGAAAGCGTTTAAATACATTATCGTTCGACGAGTTTCGACCATTCGTGTTGGCGGAATTTCAGCCGAAACGTAATCGGAAAGGACGCAAAACGAGGAACGTCCGATCGCATTTGCATACCGAGGACCCATTTCCAACGACACGTCGAACATTCCTGTCTTCTTCTGTCAACACCTGCGCGATAGAATTCGTTTCCAGCAAAAGTAACAACCCCGAAAGCATAGTGAACATGCTCGACACCAGCTGAAGCTTCCTGCATTTGCACATCAGTTCCACGACAAGCCGCACCAATTTCCAAAGCCTTTACTACAGAATAAAAAAGAGAAAAATTCCTCTGATGGCTAACGGATTAACGTATCATTCCCCAAAGATTTCATAGTAATGGAAACTCGATTCCAGATGAAAACTCTCATGAACTTCAATGTTGAAGGGATGCATTCATTCGTGTGACTCTTTAATTAAGAACCTATAAAATTGATGAATCAGTTCCATAAAAATTTGTGCCATTATTAAAAATCTTTAATAGAAAGTTCCAAAAAGAAAAATCCTCCCAACGGTCAACACTTTTTAATTAATTCCCAAAGATTAGATGGAAGAATCTATGAAAATTTAAATAGTGGAGAATTCGTACAAAATTTAGCATTAGAGTGCCAATCTGTGCACGTGACTCATTATTTAAGAACCTCTCAAATTTATACATCACAGAATATCAGAAATAAAAATGCTTCCAGTGATCACCAAAATTTCATCGATTCTTATTCCAAGAAACCACCTATGAAAGCTGGATCCATTTGAAAATTCTCTGAAAGTTCAACGTTAAGACAGCCAATTCATTCGAGTGACTCTTTAATTAAGACATCTGTTCTGCCTCGTTTGGATGGCTGTGAAGCCCGAACTAATTTCACGGACAGGCTGCAATCCCACGACAAGTGCATCTTTCCTGGCAAGTCAGTAGAACTTTACACCCGCCTGGAATCGTCCGCCTTCCTCGACATTGAACCGAAAAGTCAAGGCACTGGTGTTAGCAACGATTTCGCGTACGAGACGTTCAAGGTGTCGTCACGAAGACGGTTTATCGTCGTTCGGAGCATGGCTGCTTGTCAAATTTCTCGGCTGACAACCGTGAACGCGGCGAAGGGAAGAAAAGGCGAACGCGAGCGGCGTTTATACGCGAGGCGATAAAAGTGTACGATCTTTGCGTCACCGTCGTCTCAACGAGGACAATCATCTTCTGCTGGGCGTGAAATTAATTCCCCTGGAATCTGACGAAAATTTTAATTAAACGCGCTTGATTCGAGTCTGGCTGTTATTTTACTGGGTGATGAGCAGCGACAATTAGTTCTTTATAAAGGAGGAATATAGAAAGACCTCGAATTTGAGGACGTAGTGGAATGCTTGTATAATTTTGTTAGGAGAATTGGATTTGTATGAATTAATATGCTTATGATATTTGCAATTATTTTGTGTTGAACTAAGAAATTGTTAAAGGGGTAAGTGTTGGGACGCGAAGAGTACAGATATCTTTGGAATTTTATAGAATAACAACTGTGGGGGATAACTATTTGAAACTTTGCACCTTCAATTGGACACATTTTGTTAAGTTGTACAAATTTTTATTTATAATTCTTCTTCCTATAAATATATTTCAAATTTTCTTTTTGCGCATTAAAGTCAACCAAATGGCGCTAAAAAATTAGAACAAAAATCATCTCTATATTCATTTATTACTTCAGAATACTTATGCGTTGGAAGAAGGGCCAGATTTATAGCTGTTGATGTTAATCTACAACCTTAATACCTTTGGAATACCACCTTGCAATCTACACAAAATTAATACGCTCAATTTTACATCGTCTTATATTCCCCACCCTTTGACACTCCCGTATCCGTTATTATCGTTCTACGTTTCAACACATATGCCTCAAATATCTCGTAAACTATTTACTTTTCAAACACTTCACCTTAACACGTCCCTACGTCAAGCAGCTACGTTCAAAACGTGAAGCAGCTTGTGGTAGGGTAACAGAGTTTTCTTAAAAGAACTCCTCGGTAAAGTCCTCACACGACTCTTGGCCTTAGCCTTTTGTCAGCCAACGTTAACGCTTAACCAGTGACGTGGAGTCTGGAAGACTCGTGCAGAATTATTGTTCCCATATTTTCCTTCTTTTCATTTAAAATTGTTTTAGAACATGTCGTGTCACGAAGGCCACGATCAGTGGTTTCGAACAAAACATGCAAAAGTATTTTTTCGAATATGCAATAAAATCACTAATAACTTCAGTATATACTACTTGACTGTTACAGTGCCAATTTTTAATCTCTGTTAAGTTATGATCAATTGAATCACCAAACTCCACCTTAACAATATTTATTAAATAAGGAACTTCGATACAACCATTACAAACTAATCAAATACATTGCCTTCGTAATTAAATTTTCCTTCTCAACCAATCATTATTTTACAAAAGAGTAACGCTTCTTAACAATCTATAATTCAGGGGAAAACTCTAGGAACCATTAACGCTAATAACTATCAGACGCTATCTCTACAAACATGTGTTAAAAATAAATTTAGGCTTGACAATGTCAAATTATTAAAAAGGAGTCTATGAGAGTCCACGTCACCGTTTATGTCACAAAGTGAGACGTCCCCGACGTCTCGACTCTTATCAACCTCTGCGACAGTCATCACTAAATAACACTTAAGTGTTAAAAATCGAGCTTACGTTAGTTACTGAAACCAGCGCCCAGTCAGACAAAAAAAAACACGTACGCTGAGACCACCACGCTCATCCTCCACCCCAGTTGAGCAGCGAGTAGGGAAAGAAGGCTCGCGGCAGCAGCTTGCGACATCCGCCGCGACTGTCAGGCGAAATGCAAAGTTATTTTCAAAGTGCACGCCGGTGCCCGATGCTTCAGGTCCTCGCGGAAACTTCAGAAACGATTTAGTGGTTATGCAAGGACGTTGTAATCCCGTCGGCGGTTATACATTGCGGGAGGAAGTGCCTGCAGTCGGACACCGAGGCTCCTTAATTAATTAACGTTAATTAACAAACGTGCTCGAGTGCTACGTAGCTGCACCGTGGTTTCTCGTCCACCTCTCCCTCTCTCTCTATCCCACTTCCTCCCTCCATCCCTCTGTCCCTTTCTCCCCTCAAGCTTCCCTCCTCTATGATGCTGTTTAGAATTCTCAAGGGACAACAGTGTGCAAGGCTCCCCTGAATCCACGTCCAGCATCCCTTGTCACAGACATCTTTCTCGCAACCGTGTGCAGCCTCGCAGTGGTATGGCGCCCGTCCATGCCGGTACACACGCCAGTTCGGGGATGTTTGTGCTCGCAAACGGGGCTGCTTCCGTGCCTCCAATTGGCACACAGTCCCGTCTTCCTCTCGGTTGCACGCAGTTCGATCGTCGCGAAGGGATTAGGACGGGTGCTTGCTTTTAAGTCCTGCCACCGTTCAGTGCTCCAGCCACCCTCGTTCTCGCGCAGGCTAAACGGAGTTTAAACTGTCTCCCTGCGATGTTTGGCCCGGGAGCTTTTCACGAAGTCGAGTCCTGAACGTCCGGGACGTTCCTAAAAGTGTCGATCGTTCCTTTCTTCGGGGGCATTGTAGGGCTGACTGTTTGTAGAGACTCGATGAGTTCAAATGGAGATGACTGTCGTGGGTAAGCTGGATGATGTTAGGAACGGTTTGATGTTCGAGAGATTTTTCAGTTGGCCTGATAGCGGTTTCGTTTATTCGCGTTTCGAGTGGTTTCTTCCATTCGTTGAGTAGAATGTCGGGGTTTAAGGTGGACTCGCGAGATCTGGTCCTTAAGATTGGCGGGGGATCGAGGGGTTGTATGCTGGTATTGGGACGGGTGTGTTATCTGCCTTGGTGACTCTTTGATGCCACGAAGATTAGATCGGAGAGTGCAAGTCGATGATGTATTGTGTGAAAGAGATTGGGAATGAACGCTCAAAGAATTTATGCAGATCGAGATCCAAGTACCATGGTTTAGCGTTGTGTTCTTGGTAAATTGACATCTGAAGAGCTGTGAAGTGAGTGTGATTAATATATAAACTTGTGGTGATAGTGCATGGAGGAATATGTTTATGACTGTTATAAGACAAATTTTAAAACTTATGATATAAGAATTTATATATTTAATTAAATGATTTTTGTTACGAATAACCATTAAGAATGATTAAAAAATTTTTTGGCTGCCAGTAACCATTATCAATGACCCAATTTTTATTTTGGTTATCAATTAAAACCGTTATTGACGGTGAAAAATCTTTTTGGTTACCGTTAACCATTATCGACGGCAAAATTTTTTCTGATGACATTCGATCATTGTCAATTATTGTTATTAGTGTTACTTATAATTAATATTCATTGACAACGAGAGAAAAAAGTAATTACGAAACTTGTACATTTTATTACCCAAAAAACGGTAAATTATAGTGAATACCTTTTATATTTTTATACCGTAATTATTTTTTTTCATGTTGTCAATGAACACTAATTATCAATAACCAAAAAAATCTTAATTATAATCAGAACAATATTAGAAATTAATATTTTTTAATCGTTTCATTTTCGCATAAATTTCTTTGGGATTTAATGGCAACTAGCTTCGATTTAAATCAAAATTAATACTTATTTAATAACATTTTTCCAACAAAAAGTTTAAAATAACTGTTATTTTGGACCTCCGTTCGTGACACAACAGTGAACAAATATGATAAATGTGTATGTGATGTTCTATCGTGTACTATAAGTGTACGTTGTGAACATCTACAGTGATATCTTTTCACTGGTAAACGTCACACGCGAAGGTGAATATTTTCGCGTGTTTCACAAAATTAAAAGCTTCCATTTGTCATGAAAAGATTTTTTATATTCAATTTCAATCTTAACTTGTCCAAAGACCCTAGTTTGTGTTGTGAATAAAGAGACAGATAAACTACTTTTAACTTGTAACTCTAATTTTTAATCGTGTTGTTCAACACATTAACTTGTCAGTTTAAACGAAATGTGGGAACCACTGGCTAACAATGGAATTACAGTCGCTGATGGAAACATGGATATTATGTAATTATTATTCATACATTATGAATATAATTTCATTACCGAAATTATATTTCAGGAAAATTAAGCAATTATTGTGACTATATTCTTTGTCGGTTTTATCACAGCTGAAAATTACAAGTGAACACGATTTGCGCAGAATCAAGCACGCAATAATAGCTGAAATTTGCGGAAATGAAAATATTTTAATCTGGCTGACGTTTCTTTGAACATCGACTAATGTACGGAACGCTGAACTTTTGCACATTCTTCGAGGCATTGAAAGAACGCCAAATTCCAGCGTACTTACGTACGGAATTCTCCAGGAATCTGCTGAACGTAGCTCGCGAAATACCCGTGCAAACGAGTGAAAAGTTAATCGAAACGTTTGCAGATTTTCCTTCTTCTTTCGAGAAATCTCTGCATCTATTTTCTGATAAATTTCATTCGAGAAAACCATAAGTCGAATCGGAAAATCAACTTAATTAGGTTTTAATTGTTTGAATAATTTATTTTTTGACTTCTAAAAATTTGGGAACGTAACATTGTTGTTTAAATTTCAAGATTCAAATTTATTTCGAAATTACGAAGTTTCCTATCAATATCAATACATATGTAGAAGCAAACTTCGATTTGTAGAGGTCGGAGTTCTTCTACATTCGAGTTGTAGAGGTGAAATACATAATTTAACATGCAAAATATAGTTCGAGTTGAGTAAGTTTTATTTCGAGTTGCAAAAGTGTTTACAGCGGAGCGAAAGGGAATGAAGAAAATTTTCGTTTTATACATAGAGGTTTACGAGTTATCGAGGTTCGACTGTAGTTATTTATTTATTTGTTTAACACATATACGGTGAGAAACCATTTTGGTTTTGTAAACCATTTTCGTTTCTCGATACTATCAATTCGTTCCTGCGATGTAGTATAATTCCACCATCTTCTAATATAATCATAAACCAGTGGCATGTGCCTATTTTCCACTAGACTCCTCGATTTTCAAAATCCCCAAAGTACCATCAAGGACCCAGTTTCTGATCAGAACCCAATTCCTGATCAGTTTAGTATATAAATACCAAATAATAAGTTTATCACGATACAAATTTATTCCAAAAAATTATTAAATAATTATGAAGTTATACGCAAACATTTGATAGCTCATAGTAAAATATTTTAGGTTGATCAGAAACTGCTCCCTTTGCATCTTAAGTGATCAGGAACTGGGTCCTTGACGGTACCTACAATCTTTGCTGTCATCCAGACTCAAGCCACGTCCACCTTGAACCACACACCACCACCTAACCAACAAACCAAACCTGCCCCACACAAACTCCCTTCGAACAGCTATCCAAAAACCCGTCTCCCAACAAACACCCCCGGTGCATAAGTATTACACTTAATCGACACGCTCTCGATACGCCAAGCCACAACACAGACAACACAATTTCCCGCTCGCTCCCCTCCCTCCAAGACCGCAACTCTAAACTTCAATCTAACAAAGTCCACGGAACTGTGTAGGTCCCCGGGCCGGAGTCACATAAATTTCCCTCCAATCATCCAATATGTTCGAAGCAACAGAATCGAATTACTTTCGCCCTCGGTTCCCAATCATTCCTCGCCGTTGCGTCTCAACCAAAGAACCCGATAACCGGTCCCTTCATTTCTGATCCAGTCCCGGAGATCGAATTTCGATTACTTCCATTCCGATGGCAACGAAGGGGTTCTTGCCGGAGCGCGGCCGGTCAGGGCCGGGCGAAAACTCTCCCGGAGAAGCCGCAGCGGCCGGGCCGGCGCGCGGAAAATTAATTTTCTTTGGCGAACGTCGGACGGGGGTTCGTCGCCGTGGACGGCGAACAAAGCAGGGCGAAATTAAGCGTGCAAACACAGGGTGGCAGGCGCCGATGGCGAACGTCCGCGGGCCGTGGACCCTCGACAACCGCCTCGAATCACTTTTACGGGAATTTCGGGCCACGGACGGCCCGGCACAATGCAGTTCGTTTTACCAACGGAAAATAAGTCCCTCCGCCCTCCGCATGCTCGGCGTACAAACCTGCTGACAATACTCCCGTCGATCTTCGCTGTGTACCGGGCCATTCTGAGAATGATAGCTATGGGGAGCCTCGAAATGCAGCTGGAAAAAATTTTGAGAGGACTTCGCGAAACTTGTCTTTCATTGGATGATGAATTTTGGCACCGGGGTATAATGGTTTTGGGTCGTGTGTGCTGGACCTAGAAATATTTATCGCATCAGTCGAATAAACACTTTATCACTCAAACCTCTCCTATTCTTTTTTTATTATTAAAGCAGAGATTATTCTGCAAACCTGTCTTATTATTTGTACTCGCTAGGAAAATATTATTGCAGAAATGTAGAGCTGCTTTGAAAATTCTGCCCACTACGTAAACTTTATAATGATGTAGGTAATAAATATCTCCAATACTGTAAGTGGAGAAAAGTTGAACGCTGCAGAGATGATTATAAATATTGGAAGAGAGTGAATGCTGGTACTTGTTAAATGAGATTTATAATAAATGGTGATATTTATAAAAGCCTGAGGATCTAGCATGTATTCTATGAAACATTCTGTAATTTTTGGAAAACGTTTGGATTGTTTAAATGACTTGATGTTAGAAACTGACGATGATGGAGGCTGCGGAGGCGTTCCTATGTAATAAAAAAGACCAAGCCAGGTACAGGTTAGCATATAAATAATTTTATTTTAAACAAGCAAACAACTGCACGTCTCTCGACCGCGGATCAAGTGTGTCTGGTTTATCTCCAGTAACGTGCAAACGCCGCCGTGATAATTACACTTATTAATAGAATTATTAATGTGATAGAAACGACGACCGTTAATAGCGCGATCTCGTTAATCTGTAACCAGCGTGGACGAGTGACCCAGATTTCCAGCCAGTGCGACTTGGAAACTGCGAAAGTATGGATTCGAATTTTGACGCGCACTCGCAATGCGCTTTTGATGCATTGACGCCGCCTACGCAACGTTAATTGACGAAGCGTCCGTTGTTTCGAATTGCACGAAGCTCGCTCGAAAGTGTTGTGGATGGGGAGAAAGCTGAAAGAGCGACAATGGTGAAAAATGTACTCCAGCACGATGAAAAGCGACGCGGTGATTCGAAAAATATGTTCATGTTACTATTTCGAGTCTTTGTATGAGGGAAACATTTTAGAAATGGAGGTGGAATTGGATTTCTGGGTGGTTAGAGGTGTCTGTATGATTAGATGCGATTTTATGAAAAATGAAAGAGAAAGAATTTAGGAAAATTTGAGATTGTTTATAAAATGGAGCATACAGAATTTTAGGGAATAGGGATTGTGCTTTTAACTTCTTAAGGCTTCTATTGAAACAGGGTCCTTTAGAAGATATACATAGCTCTAAATGTATGGATTTTCTGACAAAATTTGAAGATAAATAAACTTACTGTGAGACGTATTCGGCTAATACGAAGTTTCATGTTATTCCACATGCTGTATTTGCAAGATGTTTAAATTCATTTTTCCTGTTTCTTTATTTTTAAGAAAGTATAAGCATATGCATGATTTTATTGAAAAGAAAATACCATTGCTTCTGGAGATCACTATGAAAATAAACTCGGGAAAATGTATTCACTACCGTTTTTTAAAGGCATACATATTCTTGTCGAAGATTACATAGTAAAAGAAAAATAGAATAAATATCCTTTAGGTAAATCTAAATATACCAATTCTCTCCCAAACTTTCAATATTCTCCAATTTCCAAATGGAAAAACGATCCATGACCCAGCAAGTTAGGGGCAAAAATATTTTTCAGGGATTCTGCTCAAATCACAAATGACAGTGGAAGAAATAGTTCATCAAGCACTGCTTTTGCAACAATCGTGTCAACAAGATGTTTTCATTTGACCTTGTCCCGTTTCTCGCGTCTGCTTCATTCAGAAGGCCTGAGGGAAGTTTCTGGAAACTTCATATCTGCCAAGTGTACATATATGCATCCTGGATGTATGATCAAACAGAAAAGTGGACGTATGCAGTTGAAACGCTTCGAACGTAGAGCGCAGATGTGCGTAGAGTGCATTGAAATTCCTCGGACTCGCGTCCTGAGTGCACGAGTGCCTGAGCTTACTCAGATTTTGCATACACTTAGTGCACACCGTGTATAGGAATATATTAAAAAGATACAAAGAACTACTTAGGATTTTGAAACTTTTTTTTTTAAAGAAATTATTAAGTAATAATATACCAAAGCTGTCCTTTCAAAAATTACAATTTTATGAGTGAATGAAATTTGTTTTGGATCAAATAAATCGAAACAGAACAGCAGAGTGAAACATATAGAGAGTAGTTCTGAATTTTTCTCGGAAAAATCAAGTCCAAAGTTCTGCATTTTCAAAAGCCTCGATATGTATTTCAAAGTATCTTCAGTTTCAGTCAACTAATAATCCATTTTATTTGCTAGGCGGACATAAACACTTATTTTCCAATTTCTAATTATTTCAATGGCTAGTTAATTGAATTGCTATCGCTCTTACGCACTGATCCATATTATATCACCTGGAAAAGTTTTGAATAGTATAACTGTATTTTTATTTTAGTATATTATTATGCATGGTGTGCAAGTTAATTATACACAAAATTTGAGTAAAATCGGTTACCCCTTTGCAGACACATCTATTTCAACTCTCATCCAATTAAAAGTCTCAAGAATTCTCAAATCTTCAGAATATTACTATGTTTTATAAGTGCATAGACTTCCTATCACTTCATCGCCACGTTTTCTTTTCATTTTCTTGCAGGTCAGGCTTAGAAGCAGCTAAGCTGAGCCTCGACTTTACATCATCGATGTATACCTATTACTTTTATTTTTGTGTTAAAAAGACATTTTTTTATTATTATTATTACTGCAATGAACTCATGATCAGAGCTATTATAGACCATCAAATTTGTTGCAAAATGTGAAGAGACTCCGCCATAGATAACGCCTCTAATAACGCACAAGCGACAAATAAAATTATCCAAACATAGCCCAGAAGACTGGCATTCCAGACGCATTCAGCCACTAAGAAATTAAAATATCCCACAAAGATGAGCCGGAATTGGAACTCTCCGGCGCTGCAGTGCAACGCGGGAATTTATATCTTCATAATCTGCGTAATCCCCGAGGAGTAACTGGAACGTCGCGATACGCGATGCAAGCTGCCATCACTGGCGAGTACAGAAAGGTAAATGGGATACTTTCTTCTGCGTACGCTGAAAAATTCTATGCATCCGTGAGTGCATTCACGCCGGTGACGTTTCCAACGGCGCAGGAAGGGGAAAGTAACGCGGAATAAAATTGTTGTTGCAGCCCCTTTGCGGATAAAAAGGGGGACCCTCGTAACATTCGCCCAAAGAGAAAGGGAAATTCCGTTTATTCCGCCGCCTTACACGCGAACACGCGGGTTAAAGGCCGTCCGTTCGCGAAAGGGATCGATGAGAATGCAGGAAACCTTTCAGAAATCTCCCACGAAGAAAAATATCGAACTGTTACGAGCAATCAAAGAAGATAATCTTTTTAGTCGTTGGAAAATGGCAACTGAGCTGAAATAAAAATTTGTCATCTGAGGCTTAGTTTTCGAGAAAATCGTTTCATTCTTTTTACTGAAATTTAGGAAACTAGAAACTATAAAATATGTAGACAGTTTGTTATAGAAACTTAAGGTGATGCAGAGTGGCGTAATTTGATTGGTAAATAATTTTAAAGTAATTTGAACAAATAGATGCACTTGTTTATAAAGAAAATAGTTGCCATGTGGAGGCACAGCAATGAAACGTGTGTCTAAATATGGTTGCATAAATTTGCACAGTAAATGCTCGATTCGTGGTACTTTTATTTAGATATGAAGGTTACTGTTTATTTAATCACCGATCATTTGTTAGATATTTTCCGCTGACACAAATATTTGTCCCTTTTTCTTCCTGCGGTATTGTGTTTCGTATAAAAACTGTATCCAACGAAACGTCAACCCCCATTGTCACCGTCCATCAATCAAGTATACCTACCCGTCAGAGGCAATTCGTTTATGCGCAGGCACGAAGTGTAAATGGATTTTAGCCAGAGTTCGGAGGTTTCAGATAAACTTCGAATAACTCCGAAATTGTCATGTTACACAATACAGAGAGCGATACAAGGTTTACAAGTGGAGAGAGTCACTTGATACAAGAGTTGAGCATTAACTAAATAAAAAGTTATTTGAATAACGAATCAAATAAAAGTTACTTTGACTTTAATTTATTTGACGAATAAAGTTAATTTTTTTATTCGACGAGAATTTATTCGCCGAATAAAGTTAATCCGGGTCAACTTTATTCGACACATAATGAATAATTTTTTTTAACTTTTATTCGTTATTCGAAATTTTATTTAAATAAAAATTTCGCCCATTTCTGCTTGATACTGAAGAACTACAATACTTAAGAAACAGATGTGAGAAGGATACGGAATAAAAACAAGGATAGATTAAAGAAAAATATATTGCAGAAGCAAGGAATCGAGGAACGGATTGTTAAATAGTAGAAGAAAAGTATAACAAAGATTCATCACCAACCTTCAATGGAGAATAAAAATAAAGTTACAGAGGAAGAATACCAACGTCTCGAGACTAGTTGGCAAGTAATTGCGAGATTTAGATGCAGGAGTCAAAGCAGAAGCAACTGAGATTGAGGGAACGAGGATATTTATCCATAACACCTTATACTTACATAAATTTCACCCTGCTCCCCTGAATTCCCAACGCTAAAGATTAAAACCAACGATACCACTACACAATCCCCAGAAACGTGTCACAAATAGCCTTAACACAACAAGCCCCACTCTTACTGGTTTAAAGAAAAGAAAAATCAACACAGACAACGACGAGAAGTCTCCTCAACTGCGCTGCACCCTTCCAATTCATTTTTTCATTTCCCATTCGCGAGGGAAGCAGGAAACGAGTTGGAAGTCGTGGAGTCCTCGCTGACTTCGCAGCCCAGCCAAAATTTCCACCTCTGGCCGATTTCGGCGCGACGAGTCGCTCAGACAGGTTCGAAATGGACAGTCGCGATGAAAATCAGCAACGTGAGAGACACTCGGCCAAGTTAACGAAGTAACTTCCCCGCGGAACGTGTTTCGAGCGGCGGATTGTTACAGTGGGTCGGTGACTGACCCACGGACACAGTGAACTATCCCTGTGACAACACAAATGACTGCAAGCATTCAGGCCAAGCCGAAATTCGTGGGGAAATAAATTTCCCGGCAGCCATAATTCCGCAATAAACGTTCCTCGAAAAATGTGGCTCAACGAGCCGCGAAATCAGCCCCGTGCAAATGCAGAGGGGGATCCCTCTCTGTTGAGCTTCCAAGGGGAACTTGGCGTCCCGCCTTTCAGGAATTGGATTCGAATAATGTCAGCCGCGCTGAAAGGGCGCCTCTGTACCTGAACTCAAAGGGAACGATTCGAGGAATTGTTATATGTATGAATGATTTTCGGGTGGAAATGTTTCAAGGAATCGTTGGGAATAATTGTCTTCGGAGGCTACGTTTTGGGGGCTTTCAACGCTCGGTTGTCACACTCGGTCAAAATGACACACAATTTGACTTTCAAAATGGTACTACTGTCTAAACCTGATGATACTTTAAATGTTAATTTTCAACGATGAACATATGTTCTATAATGTTCAAACCTCGTCTCGGAATTTTTGCAACTTAATTTAACAGGTAGTTTCTAAGAAGCAGGTGATTGAAAATTGATTTAGGTCGCATCGACCCAGTGTGACAACTGCATTCGAAAAATAGGTGTGACGATCAAGGTTTAAGAAGGTAATGGTTTTAAATAGTACTATTTGACTGGTGAGTATTGGAGAATGCTGCTGCTATTTTTGATTAATTATATTATTACTAATTATAGTTTGTCAATATTGCTTAATGTAATCTAGAGAGTGCAATTCTATAAATTGGAAGCCACTTGTAGCTCAACCTAGTAATGGCAAAGAAGAATTGAATGACTAACAATACCTAGTTAGAGAATATCCAATAAAGCTCCAAGGAATCTTCCGAAAATGTAATTACAAATGTGTTGAAAATCGAGGGAATATTTTATAAACTACAAAATTAGAAATTGTCATTGATCATATTATAGATTCCCTTCAAATCAAGGTTAAACAAAATTGTTGAAAAGGGATGTTGCATGGTTCAGTTCATTCGTCTTCCACTAAAAAATATTATAAATAAAGTTAATCTGCGGATGATGATAAAACATTTTCTATCAGCATATTTAATAATGAATATAAAAGTATATCCCCATAAAAGAAAACCGCAAGTATTATAAAAGGGTCTGTATTTGTATTCTAAACAGGAAACACTATGGTGTTCTTCTGTGCCAGAAAATTGTTTTTAAAGGCAACAAGAATATTAGAAATAATTTGTAGTACCTCCCGATTCTATAATGACACATAAATGGACCTAAAAACAAACACCATTATTTATTCAAAAACCATGAATGTCTTTTGAATATCAGAACTGAAATTTCCAAATTTTAAGTACTGAGAAACAAATGATTCACATTTAATTTTTAAGAGAAGCAGTTTGGTGAATTTCATTAAAATGTGCAAAAATTCGCCTTTCAATATCATCCTTTCAGTTACGTCGAATGAACCGCATTGTTCGACCAAAGTGAGCCATGTAAATTCCCCTTTACTTCCGTAATCTCCGCCAGCACAGCCTCAACCTTAAAAACTGACTACCTAATCATCACTACCTACACAATATCCTGCAGCGCTCCGCGAAATCTCGACACTTAACTCCCGGAATCGTGCCTGGAGGAGAGATTACTTAAGACTCGACGTCAGAAATCGCCCGCAGAGGCCAGGTTGGCCACCGTGAAGCGAGATTTCCGCGGTTGAACCGTGGATTCTAAGTAATCCGGAAATTGCAGGAACCATTGCCTCGAGCGATACGTCAATTCTCGGCAAGGCAATCTCTCCGCCCGCTACGCAGCCCCGCGACACGCTCTGTTGCCAATTAATTTGCCGCCGATCGAATTGATTTCGATACTCGACACACCGAGTTACTCCGCCCGTGTGTATCGGGATCGACCGCCCTCCCCCCCCCTGGAAACCTCCTACCCTGACGTGCACGGGACAGTTGTCAATTAATAGGCGTGCCAGCCATTAGTTTCCCGCTGCCGCTATAATGCCCCTTGTATACCGACGAGTATGCATATTCCTACGAGAATGCACCGTATCGCGATTACAGTACTGCGCGCTATGCAGATTCGCTCCGAGACGATCGTGGAAAGTATTCGGATTACCCAGGGGACTCGGGGAATTCCACGGACCGAACGCCACTAAGGTGCGCTTGATTCTAACGAAAGATGAAGCTAGGCGATTGTGCAACGACTTTTGTACCATTCTTTGTATCATTGAGGTAATTGCAAGATTAGTTGTAGTGTTTTGCGTAGATTCACTCAAGGTTCGTTTGCATATGGAGGAGTGGTGATTCTATGTGAAAGAATAAGTCGAAAATATAAAATAAAATTATTTGATAATTTTCAAGAAAATTGAAGAATCTTGATAGAAAACACTGAAAAACCTGGCTTACAAGGGGACCTTCGGGTTTGGAAATTTTAAAAAATTTTGATACTTAGTGTACCGTATATAGTGTACTATTTGTCCGCCAAATTCGAGAAAATCGACGTAAACGCGTGCCCCTCAAGCGCCTACGATGCAGGCGTATTTAGGTGAAATTCAAAGACGTTTCAAATTATTTTTGCCTATGTAATCATCCCCTAGAGTATTGCCCATAGGTAGAGGAACACCCTGTGTGTACGAAACTGAGAATTTTTCAAAGTCGATTTTCATGTCCGAGTGAAGACCTTCACGTACACTAAGTATCAAACAATGTAAGAGCCAAGTATCTACTTAGGGACAAACATGATTGGCACTTACAGTGCTTGCAAATTGAAATGAATGGTACATTCAGTTTTCTCTACAAATACAATTCTTTTTTCCATGTACACTACGCACTCGTTATAAGCCCGTTTCTACCATGCGTTGTAGGCCCGGCGACTATCCCCACCATTTCTTTGAATCCTTCGGACGAGAGTGGGAGAACCCAAAAACGAGCGAGAAGCTGTTTCGTTTCAGTTCGCTCGCTGTTTGGTTTTCTCACTCGCGTTATTGGCCACGCGGAATAGAGTGGACAACGCACTGTACGCCCGTCGCTGGCCCTGTTCGACGGGCTTATAACGAGTGTCTACTGTATTTGGACAATGTTAATGCCAAAAATAAAAAACTTTGTGGTGCATTTGGGTTACTATATATTGAAGTATATTTAACAATCAAAATAAATCAAATTTCGTGAATAATTAAAGTCAAAGAAGTTTTTTCTCTCTCCTGAATATTTTGATTTTTGGTACATAGGTACAGTGTATTCAGGATTATTCAATTGACTTTGAATTTTAGCCGAGTACGCGTGCACTTTAGTGAATAGTAGTTCCCCTTGACAAGCAGTGAAATTATTCCCCATCCAAGAATTAAAAATTATAAAATTGAAAGAATTTGAAATCCGTGAAATTAAATGAATTATTAACTTTAAAATCATTGTGCTACATTTCTTCTTATTTTGAGGTTAGCCGCAATATTCTACGAAAGATCTCTGGTCCATTGACTATGAAACAAGTGCAAAGAGTTACCTTCGAGCATGCGATTAGAATGAAACCGTCTCGAACGCATAAGAAGGTGACGTTAAAGAGTGAAGGATATAATTACCCGTGTGCGCATTGCGTGGCACGTAGCGCACTCGCCAAATAGCGTGATATGGAATGGTTAATATCGCAAATAATTTCGTTGGTATAATTGATTGGCCAATAATTTGTCAGCACCTAATTGTGAGCCCTATCGTTGGCAAACGTTGCGTGTTTGCGGTACGTGTTGCGTGTGCGCCTAAGCGCGTAAATCGTAAATAAATGCCAGCGAACTTTGGAGCGGAAATGTAGCCACGAGTACTGTGGTAAGTACCAACGTGTCTGTCCCATCAGTTCTTCAAATAAAACCTGCTCCGTCTGCTTGAAAACGGCACACCTGCTTGAGCCAATCTCCTCAGACGCGAAGTCTCGAAAATTACCCTCAAAATGGATGACAAGTGTCTCTTACCAATATACACAACCACGTAATTATCCACAATTACAGAACCAAAGTCCGTTACACGTCAAGCCCTTTACATTACTGTTTCAGACCACGTCGCTAAGCAGCCCAAAGCGTAGTACCTTGAATATGTACCGCAGTTCCTCCCAGCAACCCCTGGGGACGAATACAATGACTATGCCAGCTTTGCACCGCGGAGATAAAGTGATTTAAAATTTATCGGGCTGAACGATACTTCCACCCTCTCCGCAGGAAGGAAACCCTTAAATATTTTCCCCTGTTTCGGTAAAAGTCGGCCCCCAAGCGAAGAACTTTTATCGACCAAACAGAGATGTACATCTTCTAACGTTACAAAAATAATCAAACTTCGATAATTGAAGCTGATTAATCCACGTTATAACGACATGAATTAAATAGTCACAATGACAGAGCACAGCTTAAATAGTCCGAGCGCGAGTTTTTCAGAACGCGACCCAAATTCACGAGAATAAGAACATGAAGCCAATTGGACGATATATCTGCTGGAGCATCGGAGTTGCATCAGAAATGAAATCGGATAAGCGATGCGAAAAATGGCTAACTGGCCCCGTCGAGCGTTCCCAAGTGCTCTCGAAACTCTAGCAGGTGCATCCTTATTAATATGTTCTACGAACGGGCGAGCAGGTTCTTCGAAATTGCTGTTCTTCAGCACTATGACCGAGAAGTTCCGACCCCCCGTCGAATTGATTCTCCTCTTCGACCCTACTCCCCCGGGGAGTTCGTGTCTGCGAATCGTTCCGGGGGAGCTGCATCGCGTATAATCGTGCGCATCGCACAACATCGCGTGCATATAGAGAGAGCGAGAGTAAAGTTTCGAGAGCGAGGAAAGTTAAACTCGATTGAATGCACGCTTACTGCGATGTGACAGCGTTCCCAATTCGCCGATCGGTGTAAATGAATTCGCTTACACCAGAGCGCCGTAAACGCGGATGCGTGAGAAGCGATAGCAGCACAGCTACAGCTTCCTAATACTTGGATTATGTCCGTTTTCAACTATGAAGCTCCAAGGAAAAGGATCCACTGACACTTGGCTGACGCGTTCAGTCAGGCGTTCTAATAACTGACACACATATTGAACGGTTTATTTATAGATTCGCAGGTTCATTCGCCTAATACGAAAGAATAATTCATTGTAAATACCCCTGCGTTGCGTTTATGCTTCTACAGTATTGGGAATATTTATTGCATCCCTCCAATATTTAATTACCCTTAAGATAATATTATTACAAATTCAGAAAGTACTTTTACAATGCTCGATATCTTGGTTTATCAAGAGACACGGTAGTGTCTCGCGCCAAGTATATATATAGATATATGCGCAGCGCGAAACACAGAGTGTATCTATTACGGCACGCCGCGCTGTTACGTACCCTGAGATTATCGAATCTCAATAACGGCTGGTCCGATTAGACTTTGAATGGTCTTAATGGATAGATTGGGTTTGATTTACATAAGAAAAGTGTCTTCGTTTTGTTCCTACGTGCCTTAGGAGCTGAGATATTTTGATGTAAAGTTGCAATTTGCCGAATTTTATGTTCTGAAGAATTAAGAATCGTCATCGTCAAGTGTGGGCAAGAGGGGAACATGAAAGGGAGAGGAAATGTCCAATATCCACGTCGCTGATTCGCTGAAGGTTTCGGCCAATCGCGTAACAAATCGTTGTCACGTGACAGCTAGCAGAGAGCAGAACTGTCGAGGTAAACGTAACCTAGCTAGTGTCAAACAGTTATAACCTGTCAAGTGTGAAATAAGGAAACTAGTTAAAAATTTTTAAGTGACAGGAGTTTTTACACCATAGAGGACACTGAATTATTGTCTCAATTAACAAGGTAAGTCACAAAAATTTTTTAATAAACTATTTATGCAGAGCTTATGGAAACGGAGACGACGCACAGACTTGGATTGTCCTGAGAAGGTTTGACGGAGAAGCATCTTCTTTCCCACAAGTTTCTACAAAATAATATATTGTTTTTATACAACAAAACTATTTTTACATTTAGTTAGATAGACAGAGAAGCATCTTGTTTCGCACAAGTTTCTGGAAATTTGCCAAATAAGGTAAATTGACAAAATTTTTCATATTAGCGTAGCATTAAGAATTAAAAAAATTATGGCGTAGTGCTTGCAGTGTAAAGTACGTTACATTAGTAAAAAAAGTACGCTGAAAATGCATCTCCCTCGATACTTCCTAATCTTTTATGAAAGATATTCGTAATACTTTATTAAAATCTACAGTAGTTCCCACGCTAATCATTAATTTTATTAGTTTCACATTACCAATATTTAAATTCACTAATGAACATATTAAATTAATTTTATTCCAACACCAATAAATTATGCGTTAAATATATTGGAGCTCTTCGTTCATTTTTGATAAATTACCATTAGCATTTAAATTTCCTTCAACAAGAGTTTCTGCCATACGCTCTCACCTCCTTCGGACACATTATGTAGTCTCCACGCTTACTATAGGAAAATTCCACCATTCTTCTAAAACTTCTAAGTTATATTGTAACTAAAATGTGGATTTTATATATTTATTTACAGATAACTGAAGCACAAGATGATGCAGTGTGATCTACGTTAGAAAAAAAATTTATTGTAATATAGTATAATATTAATTAAACTTTAATTAAACTCTTATTCAGCTTCGATCCTCTGTGTGCTTCTTGTATGTTTGCTTCATATTTGAAAACTCAAATTTAAACCAATTCCACAAATCCAATTGTCTTGTAGCTTTGCAGGTGTGCGTAGTTTGGACGACAATATAATATATTGTTAATTAAAAAAAATAACCTCGACGGGGTGAAAAAATTATCCAGTCATCAATAAACACTACAAAATGTGTGAAATCCTCACAAAATTACCTTTTTCAAAAAAAGGTACAAAAAAGAGCGCCAAGTATATAATCCCATCAAAAAGGATCCCATTTAAAAACATTGTCGTAAATTAATAGCTTTACAAAACTAATGATATACACCAATTGCGCCAATTATCGCAATGACTATTTATACAAACAAAAAAATGTATCAAATAATAGTAAACAGATATATTTTTATACAAATAAATATTTTAATACGAATAAATATTTTATTCAAAATAGTTGGCGCTGCTCTCGGAATTGGTGTTGCTAAACTGAATAAATATGTCTGAACCAATAAGTCTGGCCTTGTTTTATTTATTAACCAAGACACTTAACATTTTTTTCAGAGAGCAGCGCCAACTATTTTGAATAAAATATTTATTCGTATTAAAATATTTATTTGTATAAAAATATATCTGTTTACTATTATTTGATACATTTTTTTGTTTGTATAAATAGTCATTGCGATAATTGGCGCAATTGGTGTATATCATTAGTTTTGTAAAGCTATTAATTTACGACAATGTTTTTAAATGGGATCCTTTTTGATGGGATTATATACTTGGCGCTCTTTTTTGTACCTTTTTTTGAAAAAGGTCGAAACTACGAAATTTCGTAGTGAAATTATAATCAAATTACAGCAATAATGACGCGGAAACTTTCCTGAAATAGTCATGTGAAGGTATTAGGCATTGAGCCACTGATAGCGTTTGGTACCTTCAGCTGCTTTATTAAGTGAAATACAGAGTTATATTAAACTAGAAGATTACTCGAATAATTAAATGGAATTACTTTTATATCTGCTTTTTTTAAGTAATTTTTGTAAAGTATCCTTTGCTTAACGAGCATTTATATATGTATATGTTAGCTTTTAGACATTTGTGTGGACAACCCTTGTAAGTAAAAGGCAAGTTGATATTTAATCGAGCCCAAGAGATATTAAGGAGTCAGAGAAAACACATTTTACTTCTTTTCACCCCCTTGGAAATAGAATTTAAAAAAATCCCTTCTTATAAAGCACCTACGTCGTATATAAAGAAAAATATAATATACAGCGAATAAGAAGTTTTGCTACACTAACACTTTATCATACAGAAAATAGTAATATAAAATTTATATGAACAAATACGACAGATTTACCTCAAAAATCTATGAATAACTACACCAAACAGCTCCATCCCTGTGTAAAAGAAAACTCCACAATTACCTACAATGTTATACTAAAAAATTTAGTATTATTTTTTTCCGATTTTCCTGAACCCCGCTGTTCTAAAAAGAAACGACCATCGATCTTCCAAAATTACCACTCAACGACCCAATGTAAATTACCACCAACGTTAATGAATTTCTTGCAAATAGACATAGCCAGAATACGCCCCAGACAAATCAGGTTAAAAGTTGAATTTCCAAAGTTGACTATACGCCGTTCTCCTGTCGCTGAGAAGCGTCAGCTGTATTTTCGTTCCCTTCGATGCAACATATTATAGAATATGCAAATACCGGTGCCCAGGAGGAAAGACGATATCCAGCCCCAAGAACACCGTGACATTAAATTATTACATCGACTTCTTCGCAGGAATTCGATAGAGGCGAGGGTATACGTCATGCGATGCGGAAGGAAATTGAAGCGATTCGTGCTATCTGTCGAATAAAGGTGGCTCTCCAGGCTTCATGAATAAAGAGAAAGAGGACGGGGGTAGAAAGGAGCGGAGACAAAGGCACGTGAACTTCCATGAAAAAGTCCAGACGATGGCATGTCATAAAACTGTACCAAGAGAGCGCTATGTGCGCCAGATAAGGAACCGAGTTTCAGCTGCGGCGAGCTGGGACAACAGAAGACGGGACACCCCAGTTGACGTACATACATATTTGCTTAGAGATATCGTTAGTCCAGGAATTATAGTGTCGATACGGGCTGGACGAGAGGATTACACTTCTGGCAGCTGATCCTTTAGTTATTTTGCGAGACAGAGGATCGTTGACATTGTAACTTATGAATTCAGTTGGTTAAGTTGCGAAGGTGTGTTTCTTCCTTTTTTTATATATCACTAGCAAAATATCCCCGCCCTTCGCTTCGGGCCTAAGAGATGTTAAGGACTCAATGAAAACTCATTTCACCCCTTTTCACCAACCTCTTGAAATTGGTTTTTAGGCATTTGTGTGGGTAACCTTTGTAAGTAAGACCCAAGTTTATATCTAATCGGGTCTAAGAAATATTAGGGAATCCCAGAAAATATATATTCAAAGACGAACATATATTCTACAATCTTCCAACTTTATCTCAGAATTTTGCGACTTAATGTAACAGATACTTTTTAAAACAGGAGCTGATGGAAAACTGGCTTTGGTCGAATCGACCTTAGTGTGACAACTGCGTTTGAAAAAATAATTCTGACACCTGAGGATTCTGTGTGATTCTGTCTCTTACTTTTCTCTATCTCCATCTGATTTTACTTTTAGTCACATTCCCATGTATCTCCCTTCGAAGTTCTAGTATCTAAAACTATGTTAAATATGTCCTTCGATTTCTGACTTGTCAGCAAAACGCTCAAGGGTCTTATCGACTTTGCTCCCTCCTGCTTTGGGCTACGGTACAAAGCACCGCCATAAATTTGAAATATTGTAAAAAGCATATATGTGGATGTTTGTGACCGACTGTATATATGTATCTGTTAGTGTGGGTACGATAACAGTAACCACGTATTTCAGACACTTTGTTAAACATTTTATACCACAATGCAGCTATAATGAAGATCTGCAAACGAAGTAAAGAAATGCAGCACGCGTCGTGCATGATACGCCACGCGGTTAACCCCGAGGCACGCCAAGGGAGTTAACCCAAGCCGAAAGAGGAGAAGGGACAGGCGGACAGGGCATGTTGCTCGCGGAATCGACTCGCGTCAGACGCACGAATCACTGCGACGATCAGGAACCATATTTCTCCTTGTTGGAACGATTTCTCAGACGGTCACGGGAGTGGAAACTAGAACTGGGACTATTTGTCGAATTTTTGTATAGAGGAATATTCGTGCACTCCGAGTATTCGAATGTGCATTGCATAAAATGGAAATAAATTTGCATGTTACACTCGAATGATTGATTTATCAAATATGAATTGCATCTTCAAATATTACAGTATTAAAGTGGGTGGCCAAGTTATCATACTCATAAAAAGATTTGAGATTTTGTAAGTTTAAGCGATGGAATAAAACAGATGTCTCGGTTTTAATGTTATAATATTATTTTTTGATACTAGTATTGTTATCTTACTACATACTTGTGTTGTTATCGCGCTACCCTCATGCAGTATTAAAAAACAACTGGGCGATGATTGCCGAAACATAGGTTTTTGGCACAAAAATGTTTCGTAAAAAAAAGTTGAGTGTACGAAAATTCATAATAGAGGATAGCGCGGAAGCCAGTGTAATTGCAAGTAGAATCCCGTTTGAATTTTTAGATTCGGTCCAGAATTGCATATTTTATCGTCACGCTTGTCCGTGAGAAATTGTTTCGAGGAAAACGTACTTAAACTTTGACGCCCAGCGCGTTCGTTCAGTGTTTATTAATCGTTTATTCGATTAAAATAAAAGTTGATTCTTTTTTTGATCAATAAATGTATTATTAATTAAAAGAAAAATCCATCTTCAAAAAACAGCTATTTTTAAGGCCGTCACACTGTCTACTACCTGTAAAAACTGTACCGTTAGGAATTTCGTTCTAAAATTTTACCCGGTCATTCTTGAGTTGTGTGATGAAAATATACAAAAAATTTTTTTTTTATGTTTCGACCGGGAAGCGCTCTCAACATATTTTAAGTAAAAGCTGGAGAAAAAACATACAAAATAAATGAAAAATGTATCAACTGGTTCCCTAGAACACCGAAATACTTGAAGAATATTCCTAAAATTTCACTATATTATTCCGAAGGATTCGAATGCTTGGAACGTTAGTGGAAACGTGGTGCATTGATCGGCGTAAATGGAGCAGCCTGTAGGCAGCCGGGATAGTGGAAGAGAGAAAGAGAGAGGAAGCGTGGGAAAGGGTGAGGCAGGGTTGGAGGGAGAAGGTCGATCAATATCAAGCTAAGCGTTCTCCACCTACAGACCATCTCTCCCTCGCCTGTAGCTTCTCCTAGAACGACGAGCCGTCGCTCATCGCGATCCTAGACGAATGGATCTCGCGTGGCAGGGGGCATCGTAGCCACAAACCCCCCTCTAATTTCGTATAATCAAGAAAAGTTTCTGGAAAGGGGGGGGCGGCGTAACGTTCAAGAGGGCACAAGTTAGAAAAGTTTGATGAAACTCGTCGCCAGCTCTATCGCTTTTATCTGCGTGCGTCCAAGATCTGGGAAATTTCACCGCCACTTCTACGTCCTGGACGTTACTGCCGTCACGCGAGGACCACGCGGTTCTTCTAGGCTCCACGAGAATTGCGTCCCCCGCGACAATCACGGAACTCGTGGAGAAACAATTTTCGTGAAAGTTTCCGACCAACTTGCCACGCTTCTGAATACCAGGCTGCGTTTCATTCACGTTAATTGTGAATTTCGGGCTTGAAACGGTTAGTGCTGCTGACCAGGAAACGTACCGAACCAGCACACGCTGATTTTTATGCGACTGCAGATTTGTAGAATAGCGAAAAATATTTGATACGTATTTTCGTTTATCGGAAAAAATTCATGTTGAAGGGGGTCAAAGAGTCTCTAAAGTTCAGTGGTTGAATGCATACTTTCTGTGTTTCTTCGTGTTTCTCAAATAACTCTGCTAAAATATTTTTTTATATATTATTTCACTTTTAAGTTTACATTAACAATAGAGATTTGGTTACAAAATATTTGCACTACACACAGAATTACAGAATGCTCGATTGTGAGAGGTCAAGTAAATTTATCTCTTTGAAAAATTGGATTACATTGTGGATGTTTTTAATAGGTTTATCCAAGTTCAACATCAATATTTTTTTATATCTGTTAAAATATTGTATTTTATTTCTACCTCTTAAAGAGCGATGGTTGGCGAGATTGTTTTCTGGTTTCTTCGCGATGAGAGACATCATTCCTTAATTTTCTATTAAATACTTGTTAACAAACATTGCTCTATTAAATCCTAAGATACGAAGATACCAATAAAATCGACTATATAAGAACGTAGTAAATGATTTTGAATTTTCAAATTATAACACAAAGTGCAGATCAGTTGAAATATTCAGAATTACGAACAAAGCACCCAGTTCGGCCCGACGAGAAGAAAAAGCCCACGTGGCTTCATTGTTCGAAAACTGAGAGCCGCAGATCAAAAGCATTGTCAAATTTTTTTATCCCTACACTCCGTAATAGTATTGGAAGAATGGAGTTCCAGCGACACTGGTCACCAAGTAACGTAGTTATCAGGCCAAAGCGGAAATATCGAACGGCATGGATTCGACGAAAGTTGTGCCTTTGACGTAAAGCACGCCGGAAACATCGAAAGCATCTGCCGTTTCGAAGCGTGCTAATTCGATTGAGAGCACTCTCGATCGTGCCCGCGGAACAGCCAAGGAGGAATTAATTTCCATGGCTAACTGAAATTAGGGCTATTGATTCCCCCCTCCAGGCATTTCCGCTAGATGGAGCGGGCTAAACAAACCAAAAGCATTCAAGGAAATTGATAAGCAAGCCATTGGCGCGGTTAAACGATCAAAGCATAGTTGCATAATTAATTGAATACAACTGGAACTGGGGATTTCTGTACACACTACTAGAAATATTTATTACAACATTCAGACATACACTTAGTGTACTCAATTATCCTGGCTATACGATTGACAAAGTTAAAGTAATTTAAAGTGGTTGGTATCTAATTTCTTTTAGTCGAATCATCGAGTTGCGAAGCCTAGTTGACAATCATGCAATAATATTTTTAAATATTAATATTAAATGTGACACGACATCCAACATATTTACTCATTACTCTGTTTAAAATATTGCAGAATAGATTATAAATATGCAATAGAAATAATAAAAAAAAGTGTGATAAGTGATAACGTGTGAATTATTCGAGTGATGCAATAAATATTTATAATAGTATGTGTCGATGCGTGTATATAACAATATTAATAATAAATATTTATTCAGCTTCACAGCCAAGAATTGGACTTGGTTTACAATCTCCTACTTCATTTACAAGTTATCTTACCTATTCATCCTTCTCTCTCGCTCTCTTCCACATAAATAATTTCTATGCAATAACTCTTTACGACTCTAGTCCTGACTAGGCTATCTCGGTCATAGTTAGGTTGATCCATTGCCTCTTCCTTGACTATCTCCCCTTTTGTTGCCTTTCTCATGTCCCCTCTCTTTTCTTTTCTTCTCTTTTGTAACTTTTCCAACCAGTCTATCGCCTTTGTGTCTCTTTTTCCACTTACCACGTCTTCTAGATTGCGCTTACTTTCTATTTGCCTACATTCCCTAGTGAAGTGCTCTAGGTTTCCAAATTCATCCCCACAGAGGTCACAGAGTTTCCCCTCTTTGTCTTCCCAATACCTATCTCGCTTCTCTAAATTACCGCATCTCGCTGTGCGATAAGTTATTGTCCTTCCCCTTCTTTACCCAAATATTCCGGCAATCCTATCGTTCTATATGACAAGAATCGATGAATGTGTTAAATCAAAAGCGATGGATAAGTGGAGTAGGGCTGGTTATAGACAGCCAAGTAGAATGGGAGCTGCCGGCGACTGGGGAAATAGAAGAATCGTGTGATCAGGAAGTAGAACAGGTCTATGTGTGACTGTACTCGTGGAATGAGGCTCCTATATTTATGACGAGTGGAGCAGGGTCCGTGTACGAGAAAGTAAGTGGAATAGGTCTACGTCTAATCGAGCAAGTGGAATAGGGACCTAATATAGTCAGACAAATGGAATAGAGATCTTTCATGTCCGATCAAGTGCTTCATGGCAGGCGTAATTGTATAATTCTGTAACTGCTATGGAGAAATAAAAAAATATTTTAAGGAATTTTGTATGAGACTTAAATAATCAGCGCAAAAATTGCAAAAAGTAGGAAATAATAATGGCGATCCGAATGAATCGAAAGTGTGCTTGGATGAAACTTATGACAAAGTTCAATACACGTCATCGATTTTCCTCAAATTTTCCACACAGTTAATTTGTACAATGAACAATAACGTTCCAAAAAAATAATGAGTAGATACTAGGTACTCAAAATTTCGCAGGAAAATTCAGTTCCGAGGTTTAAATTTTTCATATGCTGCATGTTTATCTACATATGCTACCAAAACCAAAAATATAAAGTCACATGGACTCCAAATTTCTAAAACAAAATTGGATACAAAGTATGTACTAACTATAGAAATGCAAAATTTGAAACAATTCGATGTCATGAAGCCTTCTATGCTTCAGTGTTCGACAACTAATATTCGAAAAATATAATATTTCATGAAAAATAAATGTTGTGTTGTTCGACTGTCACTGGTTTGGCAGAACAAATACCTGAGAAAATGATGGACACTTGGAAAAATAGGAAATCTGTGAATGTATCATCTATCTAAAAGTGTCTCCTCTGAAAATGCAACAAAAACACAAATGCAATAAAAAACAAATTCTAAAGCAATTGCAGAATAAATTATCTTATTAACTTAACGAGATTACAACTTCCTTAACCAGCATGACAAATTCGAACGTTGCCACACACGTCGACTGAATTTCCCACGAAACGAAATCAATTAGCAACGATATCAACTCGTTACGTGAAAAATCACCAACAAAAGAAAGTAACTTTTTCGTTCCACCAGGACCACACAGATACAACAGTTCGTCGTAAAACCATCAGGATACCTGTACTAATTAATGACGTGCATTCGTGGCTCGGCGTTTATTATCCTGTTAATTCCAACTTCGGCCACACACCCCGACGGCGACGCGTTGTTAGCAATTAAAATAAACAACTAAAGAACAAAGATGGGGTGGTCACTGAGCCGAAATGCCTATGCAATTAGGGATATAGAAATAAACGAGTGGCTAGCGTCAATTTAAAGCATAATAACAACAGAAACAAAGGCGTTAGGGGAAAGCAGTCTGCGCCAGACGCTATTGAAACGCCAGTGCTCGCAACGGCTACCAGAAAGCCTTTCGTTCTGACATGTAATTATAAAATTAATGAAACAGAAAGCCACTTAGAAAACCCCCATCAAAGGATCGGCTGCACGCGTTGCCCGTTCGAGGCTCGTTATTGAATTGTGGTGGACTTTCTATGGAGTGATTTCGATCGTTTCCAGGGTATTGTAATTCGAAAGTCTGTAGAGAGGATTATGAAGATGCGCAGACTGTCAAATTGCCAAATTTTCACTTAATATTTCAGGAATTCATTTATGTGCCCAAAACGAATCAATGGAGTCGACTTTCAATTTTAACACACTGAAGTCTGCTTTCGTGAATTAGGCTTTTTGAATTTCTCAAGTGGATGTTGTTCGAGAAATTTTTTAAACGAGAAGCAAATAGGTAGTGTAATATAAAAGAACTTTCTGTACATTTAATGCAGGTAATTGTCTTGTAGAAAAAGAATCGGAGTGTGAAAAGGGGTTTGCTAACGAGTAGGGTGTTGGAAAGTCAGTCTTCGAGGTGTCGAGATTCTGTTTACCAAAAAGGCATGCTTGGTTACTCACATTCAGATGCTACTCCAACATCTGACACCTTTGTGCAACAATTGCCACCCACCTGCAACAGAAATAAAGTCAGATATTATTTAAAGTTCGTTATCCATCTTGTAGCTTTTAATGAGAAGAAAGTTCGCATTCTGTTTATAGTGCAAAAAATTCGAGTTCACGATTTCGCTGAAATTTTGTGGATAGTTAGTGTATAATAATGCATTAAGTGCGTCGGCTGCAGTGATTAAAATTTCATGGAAAAATTGAATTCAATGTTTCGTCTTTTCCAATTTTTGTGGGGTAGAATTTAAATAGCTAATGGTACGCATAATTATAAATTAGAAGAAGAGTATGTATCTATACGTTTAGAAAAAAAAGTGAAGTAGCTACCTACATCGGAATTGTGAAAATGACAAAATTTCTTTTTAAGTAGAACACTAAAACCTTGTCCAGCATTATTGTTAGAAGAAGTAGTAAAATCTAAAAACTACTAGACAAAAATGATCGAATTAAAGCAATGAAATACTCTTAGAAGAATCGAATAATTCAACGCTAAATAAAAGCAGCGAGTAAAAGTTAATTTTCTATTCCATTTCAAACTAAAAAGTGATAGACATTTTTTCTAATTTCTTAAAGAGAAGTACCTAATATCAAACTCCATTTTCACCCCAAAATCTTGAACAGTATATACGTCACAGATAACATGCACTAACTATATGCAAAATTCGACCCAAATCGATATCTGGAAACTCACACCCTTCTCCTCGTTAGTACGAAGAAAGTATATAGAAGTAACAATGTCGTCCTCGTGTAAACCAATGGAAAAGCAGAGAAAATATGTCGTTAGACTACTTTCTTGTCCATGGAGAGTATCTTAATAGAATGTTTCGCCACGTGTATTGGTACTGAGGACACGAACAGACATCGTGTCAAGTATAATAGAATGTAAACACCGTGACATCGCAGAAATGGCATGTGAACGGCGTATGCAAACCAACAGCCATGCACAATCTATTTCGAGTATGTGCGAACGACGAGAAGAGAAAACTGAGAGCAAAGAGACGGCAAGATGGCTTTCCAATACCAGAGTGCTCTGTATTGATCTGGGTGAAACGTCTACCAAATAGTACAAAGTTTACTTAAAATCGAGGCCTCTGTGCACACATTAACGAAATGACGAGTGCTGGTACAGAGATTTCTTTATTTCCCCACGAAAAATACTGGTATTATTAGTAGACGATTTTCTAAATTCAAGCCATTTACCTGCCAAACTTGGATCATTAAAGTGTATTCAAATTTGTATTTAGTAGGTAAATAATTGGTAAATAAGAACGTCGCATTAGACAATTTTTAAATAATATTTATAATTAAGTTTCCACGTTACAAATTTATGTGGTAATTGTTTAGGAATGACTCAGACGTGTAAAGAGGCTCAGATTTTTTTTCAACTTTGTAAAGACACTTGTAGTATTAACTTGAAATTTAATTATAGATATTACTTCAAAGTTTGATATTTAAGCGATTTTTGCATTGCTCATTTTCTTGTTTTCTCAGTTATATACATCCTAAAATATAACACCAAGGTTACAGGATTCAGCCATCTTGGCATTGTAGCTATAAATTCTTAATCTCCTTCCCCTCGTAGCAAACATTTTTCGAAGAGCATAAAACCATCCCTATTGAGACGTAATGCCGCATTCTTGCTCATATATTATCTTTTTTATCGAGCAATAAAATCTTTAATGGCGCCCAGTCAATGGAATTGATCCGTTCTTGACTTCGCCGTGGTAGCGTAAAAAATGAAATACGATCGCTCTAATGTAAAAGTTTTCCTTACACAACTGCCAACTAATAATTGCACACAATAATTAAGCATACACAAAATATCACTAGGAAACATTAGAAAGACGATCATTGGGAGTTTAGTAGATATAATTTCTAGTCATACAATCTTCTCACAATTTTAAAATATTTCAACAATCTTTTCAGAAAAATTCAAAAATGCTGAAAGTTTGTGAACTTGGCATTAACATTTGAAATTCATACATGTCAGAGTGATTATTAAGTGATATCAATCTCATAACAACTACTGTACCGATGCCACCTTAAATAGGGTAAAGTGTTTTACTATTTTACTAGTAAAAGAATCAGCGGAGCAATTACTAACACTTATTGACAGATTATGAAGTTCGTGACACAAACGTATTCCACACGTGTTATCCAAGATAAAAAAGTTTTAGTTAGTCAGATCGCATGCGAGACATAATTACAAACAATCGATACTTCCGAGTAGCTATTATTCACTTCTCATTCTAAGAAAACATAAAACAAAATCGATCTCTACATTTAAGAATGAATTTCAGTGACAATCTTCGCCAAAAGTCAATCAATTTCCATTATATTAATCAGACTTTTTCCTGTAATGAAAACGAGTCAGAAATGGCAATGGTGTATTTTTATCGCAAATTCAGTTGAATTCGCTCTTACTTTTTATTTTATTTTGTTAATTTATTGAATATCTTTTCTTTTATCTTAAACTTGCTTTTTTGGGATGTACCTTAAATGAAACTTCTAGAAATGAAATAATCAAACTATAATTTTCTTTTTTACATACATGAGAAGCAGTGAAAAGTCTGCCAATGTCTTGTATTTACAAAAAAATTTATAATCAATTGTCCGAAATTTTTGTGACAATTTTGTTCAGTGTTTGATCTTCCTACACACAAGATATAAAAAACTATGGCCTACCAATTCATACAATTACATAATACATGTTAAATTGAAATTGAAATAATTTAAAAACTACCGAATCCCCTTTTCTAAAATTTTGCAAGTGGTTTTACTATAGCATAAAAATTCATTCCTTCATTTTTCAAATGTATTTTCGCTTATGTTTACTCTTACAAAGTTTTCCTGGATATCGGTTGTAACTATATTATAAACATAAATATTTTTCTAAGAAAAATTTACCAAATGTTCTTTAAATGTTACTCTTCTAAGTGGAAAAATTTCTGTAAAAATATATGCTTCGGCTTTTTAAAAAAAAATTCACAAACATTCGCCTTTTTTCGGTCGTCTGACCAGGTATAACCCCTTAAGAGAACCTCTCCACCACTTCTACTCATTTTTACAAAAATTCTCAATCGCGCTTACATCCTCCGCTTCATCCCCAACCCATTAGCATCTCAATGCCCGAATGTTCTTGTTACCATTTCCTTTGAAATATAACCGAGGCGGCAGGATATCCGGATAGCCAAATGGTCGAATCGCTCGGATGCCTGCGAACACGGATATTTACATATCCTATTACCCAAGTATTCAGGCTCCAACTAACAGTCCCGAAAACAAACACCGCCTATTAACACGGAACAGCTTCAACGCGATCTTGTGCCGACCAGTACTCGGTTCCCACAGTAACGAATAGCGGAAGGACCAGCGAAAATGCCAGAGAAAGGCGGATCGATTTGCGAAAGAAAATCGTGAGATGCCATTAGAGGAAGCAGATTTCCTTATGGAGTCTGGCAGTAGTTAGACGACGGCCATATCGACGGGGGTAGATACGAGGGAGGAAATTTACGATCGAAAAACTGCGGGATTTCCTTCGTGTCGGAGACGTATAGTTGGCATCGTGCGTTCCATACCGTACGATTTCGCGGGAAAGCCCCGGGCTATCCTGCTGAGAGGGTAGTTCTCGAAGGGCGGTGCGGGGCTGGTGGATATTTACGGGTCACCGTGTATGTATTGCGTCGGTGATTGGTGGAATGCGTTTTCGTAGACTAGCTAGGGTCGAGGAGAGGATTGAAGTACTTGTCGATGCCAGCTCTTTGTCCGAGCCTCCCTTCGAACCCTCCCCCAACGTCGTTGCAACCCCTCTTTCCAACGGCGTGGCATCCCTTTGTTAACCCAAAGTCTGCGATTCGTTCTTTCCCTCTCGGACTGATTGTTATTATTTATCTGGACCATTCTTAGAAAATGGGGATGGAGATCGTTTTTCGGGGAAAGCGTCTCAGAGATATTTCTGAGAAATGGTAGAAGGGTGTGCGATAAGTCTCCCCAACTTTTGCGCAGGTTTCAAATTGTTGTATTACTGTGCTACGCTCCAACGCGCGGGTGAAGTTATAAGCATTGGATATAACGCAGGGGAGGTTGAAAATATTGTTTGAGGATGCAATTTGATAAAAAAGATTTGAAAACAAAGGCTAGACACACTTCTATTGTTATGACTAATAATCCAAATGTAATTAGAGGGATTGTGAGCTTATATTTTGTTTAGGCTAAGTAGAGAGTTCTTTCAAAAGTTTCAACGCAATTGTCTCGAAACAACACTTTTCAAAGGGGGCGGATTAATAACTCACAAGTCAATTTTTATTGAATTCACTTGAAATTTTCAATTGAAGTATTAATTGAATAATTCATCTATTCGTATGTTTTTTACATTGAAAAAAAACATGTTGATTTTTGTATATTTTTATACTTAAAATTAATATTTCTTTTAATCTCAACGTCTAAATAAATACTGTACTTTAAGAAAACATTCGAATTTTCATTTCAGAGCACACGTTAGAGCAATGTTAGTGTAATGTACATATTTTCAGATGATAATAAAAAAATTTCGTAGAAAGTTTTAACGAATGTCTTGAAAATAGCCTTTCTTTTCGACCATCAAAGTGGCTTCCCCTTTAATACAGCTTTCAAGAAAAGATTCTAAATTAGGAATGTAAAAAATATGGAACTTTAAGAGTTACGATAAATAATTAATACGCTATATTATTACTGAGCGAATAAATTCTAAAAATCAAGTTTCGAGAGTAGACTTGTTTTCCGTTTCCCTGAAAAACTTTTAAACCCCAGTCAAAACTTTTCCCTTCCAAACAGCTGTAAGGAATAAACTGCGAAAGAAGAATTATTTACATATATTATAAAACTCGCTCTTTGTATCTCTTGTTTCATGCTTGCGCCTCATTATTACAACACCACCCTTTCTACTCACATCATTGTCTCGCAAGATCGTCATGCATCCATTCTCGTGTAACCAGTTCCACGCGAAAGCTCGCCTAACACGATGTTCCATACACTTACGAAGGCCCGTAACCAAGTTAACCAGCTACTCAGCCGGGTGCCCCGTTTTAGACAAAAGGTGAAGTTTTAGTCAAGGAAACGTAATGACGGCTTACACATCTAGCGCAAGAAGCTTGTCCTTAAAAGCCTCGCTTTTAACACAGCCTTTTCAGTAACGCAGACTTTTTGCAGTAAGCAAAAAGCTCGGGGCAATTAACCACATTTGATATGCAGAACTCGATTTCTCTTTTGCCCTTGTACTGTGCTTCTACCTCCAACTCAAATACAATGTCTAGATTTTCAAATTACTATTGCTTCAGAATAATTCGAAACTACCATGAGGCAAGTAAAATAACCTTTCGAAGGAGTGAAGTGCAGATTTATACTAAACAGGATTACACTTTAAGGATCACGCCTATTTTTCTTTAAAAATTATATTTTTTATATACATAATTCTAATTTAGAACTCAAGAAATTATGCGAAAACTTAGTTTATTTTTTTTTCTTTTTATATATTGTGGAATAAAATAATTGATGTTTCCTTGGATTTTTTTTATTTATTTGTGCGAATACCCTAGGTGAGTGCTGCACAAATGCTGGCAACCCTAGAATTATGCAAAGGCGTAAGGTGATGTGACTCTAGAGAAAGGAAGAAAAATCTTGCGAAAAATAACATCACAAACACAACCAAAGGCACACAAACACAGACGCAAATATGTACATATATCCGAGCCCTGAAAAATCGCTGGAAATTTAACAAGATCCCACCGCCACCGACAGCGTGTTTGGCGTGTTGATCGATAAAGGTAATCCACGGTAGCAAATCGCCCCTGCGCTTCAAATCCCCGACCATTCGTGTACATCATTTCGACAAACCACTATTAAAACGCGGTTCGATTCGGTGCTCCGCCGCCAAACGTAAACCACGCCCTGTCAATCCAACAGAAAACACCACCGTGGACTTCGTTACAATCGACGCACACTCGCATCAGATGAATAAAACAAAGAAAACGGCAACACTGTTCTAGCGCAGGTTAAAAACGCGAATATTAAGCCCTCGAATCCCTTTCAACGATCATCGTACTTACCACACGGCGAACCGAAACGGTAACACTTGCCGAGGTTCAACGGCCCCGGAAATCGATCGATTCGACGCGCGACAAAGGGCCAAACGTCACTGGAACGGCAGCAAAAAAAAACACGAGGGAAAGAAGGAAGACCGAAAAGAGCAATTCACGTCTGACAAATAATTTTCATATCCGACAGCGTTGCAACGTTCGCGACTCGAATTAAAAGCCGATAATTGAACGGTCCGACTCGACTTGGATGACACTCTTCGAATCCGTCGGCCGATATTCAGCCCATCGTGGCAACGAATCAACGACTCTGTGTGTGGATTTTTCTCGTTTTTTTTCACCACGACTCGCAGAGGGAAATCCCGTGGAAAAATGCCCGAGTGGTGGCGAGAGGAAGGACCGACAAACGGATCCGCGGGGGCTATTATGTTATCAAAACGAGAAATTCCTGGTCGGGGCGAAGTAATGGCGGCGTAAAATAAGGGTCCTCATAGGCGACATACCTGACGAGAGAATGCAATTAAATGCAACGTCCAAACCAGGAAATGCAAAAGGCACTTCCTGGATGGCGCGGGGTATAAAGGGTGGCTCCCGCGAAATATAACGCGGCCGTCGCGTTCGTCCAGTAATAAATAATATCGTGGAAAAGGGGTTGCCGCGCGGGGGAGGGGGAGGCCAAGGGGGTTGAAACGGTGGCAGCAATGTTTCTCGCCACTGCGCTGCAACCGAACCGCGAATACGTGACGGCTGTCGCTCGCATTAATTCTCCTGGATTAATTGCGCTCATTAATGCGCGGCGTTGCGATTCCGGCCGGCATAATATAACGATTGGGATAATCAGTCTGCCTGCCCGCGACTGGCCAGCCAAAGAATCGATCAGAGAAACGATTTACATACTCGAAGGGCACGGGGAATGTTCTCTCGAGATGCTGGAATTTGTTGGCTTTGCAGTGGGAAGGTTAAGGTGCTGCACTCTTTTGCAGCGTTTCGTGGAGGGGTTGAAGAATTTTGTGGGGGGAGAGGAGGCACTGGAAATTAATTAGTAAAGGATGTTATAGGAAATCACTGGGTAGGTTAGAATTGTTTTTTGTTTTTTTAAGGGTACTAGGTATTTGATGAATGAATTTTAGGATTCAGAGGGTGTTTGGTAGAAGATTTATAATTGATGGGAAATCGGGAGGTCGGGATAGGGAGAAGTTTTTATTATCCCCAAACAAGAGCAGAAGTTTGTTGTTTGGAAGTTCACAATTTTATTATTCTAGACTATGCTGGGGAAGGGAAAAATTAAATTTTTTAAATAAAGGGAATTCTAAGAACGGGGAAGATTTAAATCGAAACTTAAACGATTTAAGGGTACTAGGCAGTCGTTCCTGTCTAAAATGAAGCATTTCTGTTTAAATTAATTACAAAGAAACAAATCGAAACTGAGACTTGTCCTTTGGCATGAAGTTTATTAACATCATAAGCTTTAAAAAACTTGTTTATTTAGTCAAAAATATGCATTACCTATGAAGCTATAGATGGATCATTAAATAGGCTTTTTAATAGGTACTCTAGTGTAACTGACCGTTTTTCAACGTCATCTTCGAGAATATATTTAACAAAAATTATAAGTTTATACTATCTGGCGTTTCGTTCCAGTATAACCTTATAGTTTTTATTAAATCAATTCTCAAAGATGGCAGTGAAGAACGTGCAATTACACTAGAGTACACCCTTAAGTTTGTAGAAATGGTAACTTTTTAATGGACCCTAATTTTTCTATAAAATTTTCTCCTTTACCAATTTATAGAATCCATTAGATACAGTTTGATAAACTAATTCAGGGACAGTTTGTGCGAGCAAATTTCATACCTCTAGGATTACGAATATGCTAATCGTGAATTTTGCGAAATACATTTCGTGGAGGACACCGATCATTTGGCGATTTTGGGAAATATGAAAGCGTTATTTCCTACAACAGAATTCGTTGATAAAATTTTTAACGAGCGAATGACACGCGACGATAGCGCAGCAGGAAATGGGCTCGTGGAAATCGGCACAGATTTGCCGCGTTGATTACGTTTGTTCCAATCGCCCGCGTCATCGTATGAAAAATATGGAATTACGAATCGAATTCACGAGATAACGCCCAACGTTACTGCCACGCATTATCATTTCTTTCGCCGATTTCCTATCCAATTTCATACGCAAATACGTTCCAATCCCGCGTACGTTGTAATTAATTTAGGGAATTGAACGCGCTGATTTAACACCGCGCGTCTAATTCCAACCAGAAATTAACATCCACCCGCACCCCCGATAAGTTACAATTTTGCTCCGTTTTAGCCAGATTCTGACGTTGCCCAAATAATTCCTATCAATTTAACAGGTTTCGTGATAAAGATAAACAATGTATATATTACTGTACACAAAAATATGTATACTGTGCGAAGTAATTAAAAGACCTGTATGCAGAGAAGAAAACCGGTATCAAAAATGTTTAAGTACTGTGTATTACTGTGGTATGCATAGTTTTGGAGGTATTTCCCAACCTTTTTTGAGTCGCGATCTCCTTTCATAATATTCAAATAATCTAGGACCCCCCAAATCAGGTAAAGAAAATACATTAAAAATAGGTATTTCAGAATGTAATTCTGACTTAATAATATTAAAAAGAAAAACCAAAAACTTTGACGACCCCCAGAAAACACGTCGCGAACCACTGGTTGGGAATCACTGCCCTAATTATTTTATGAAATAGGGGATGATGAGTTTAAATGAGCTAAATTGAAACGTATCAAATAACTCTTTCGTTTCTTTTTTAAATACTTGTATCGCACTATATTTTGGTAAATAAACATTTGTCAGCTGTGTAGCGTGAGAGAAGATATTGGCAAGAGCACAGGATAAAATAGGGAATGGAAAAGAGGACGCGCCGGCATCGTGACCTATAAAAACTTTCTTCGAAACTGATGGAACAGCCGACTTTGGGGGGGAAACTTTCGAAAAAGTGGCTACACGTCACAGCCTGTGACGCATCGATCCCCCGATATCTAGATATTCCAAGTTTACGACGTCCGATTAGTCTCGTCGATCGTTACAACTTCTGCGACGACCCTGTGTCTCGAACCCCTTTTTATCGGGGTCGATGAATTCTTCACTTAAAAAATGACGTTTCCCTTCCGACGTGAAAGAAAAAAATTGTGGGGAAAAAACATCGAAGCCCAATTGCGATACTGAAATCGAATCGTGATCCTAATGGACCCGTGCATAATTCAGAACGACCGAAGGCCAAACTATTTTCTGGAAATCGATAATTGAACACCACAGCGAGGAGAGAATTCTGTGTAAAATTTCGACACCCGGATATTATCCACCAAGCGACAGCGAAAATATCTATTAAAAATAACAAATTCATAACCGATAAAATTGTTATTCCATTCTAAACTTACTTTGGAAAATATGATATTGTGTTGGTTTAACAATGTATGGAATACAGTACCTATAGTGGAGTATGAAACTCTCTGAATAACTTTTTTTTGCTTCTAACTTTTGTTCTATAATACTATGGGAATAACACGGTGCTGTGATTTGAGAACAGTTAGTAATCTAGATACGTGTTTTGGAAAAAATACTTTGGCAGGAAACAGTGGTGAATGAATGATTTTCGTTTTGACACAATTTCTCTTTTATAAGTTCCTTGAACTTTCAACAGAAATGGAGATGTTGAAGTGATTAAGATAAACGAAACACTCTTTGTGTTAAATTTTCAGACTAATTAATATTCAACAACTTTAAATGAAAGCAGTACTGAAGTATATATATCCGAAATATCAATTACAATTACCTGTTGAAGGTATTTAAAGATATAATACAATATTGAAAGAAATGGTCTCAAATTAAAAAATAGGCAACCTAATTTTAAATCACCCGCCAATCTTGATGAGCTCTTCATAAGCTCAATTATTCAATTTTTTTTAATAATTTTATTAACGTTAATATTTTTCTATAATTTCAAATGAAATTCCAAGTAGATAAATAATGTAGTACCTAAAATTTAAAGGTAGTGGTTAATTTTAAATCTCAAATTGTACCGCTTGTCCACTAGTCGTTTTTAAAATTGAAACACTGAAAAAATTGACAAACCCTACCCTCACACTCCAAATCAAATAGCCTAGAACAGAATCCTAAATACTCTAAAGCCTCGTTCACATTAGTTAAATACTTGACTTCAAATTGCTCGAATTCAAGTATGTACCATTCAACTACTTCACCAATGTGAACCTGTTATTTCCATGTTTCTTTCCACTTTCAAGCGAAGTAGAAATTCTTTAAACTTTACTTATCTAGTTGAAATATAACGTGTCTAATGTGAACGAGGCTTAACAACTCTACTAGAGCTACAACCTCAAACATTCACACTATATCCACGAATCCACAACCCCCTAAAAAATATCCCTCCACGCATCCAATATAAAAAATTCCAACAACCCTTTAGATGTCTCGAAGCGAAAGCAATTGCACGACAAACGTATCCACGGAAAATCAAAATTAACTCCACCCCACCGTCCCCCCGACACCATCGCCCTTCCAATATAGAATTGCACCCCCGGTCACGTACACTTTCCAGGGAGTCGCACGGTTTTTACCGTCGCCCCTCGCTCGATTACCCTGGCCTACTAATACACACCCCCAACGCTGCACAGCCGCCTGCCGCCTCCTCCGCCGCCGTCGAACCCTTCGAATTTGCCCGAGGCACGGGGTGGTAAACAATTATCGCATTGTTCGTGAAAATAGTATCGATCGATCCAGTTCCCGTATCAGATCCAGGGGCAACGGGAGAACACGCAACACAATCGTCCCCGGCTCGAGGAAGCTCGTTAATTACGGAAAATAATTGGCCAGCGAGGCAGGCCAGACAGCGGGGGTTGTCTGCTCGTGAGATAAGGATTCGAGACGACTCGGCGGAGGGGGAGGAAGAAGGTTCCAGCGGCGGAGGGGCGGGAACAGTCGAGGGACGAAAGGGAGCAAAGTTTTTCTTAAGTCCACGAGGGGGAAGATCGAAAGAGTCCGGGAGGGTTGGGGGGTGAAATTCATTTCCCTAATGGAGCAAGGAATATCGCGTCTAACGACGCCAGCAACTAAACAACCCTCATCCACTCCTGCGGCCTCACCCTTCCTCAACTCCCACCGCCCCTCGAGCTGCGCGCTGGCGCTGGAACAACTTTTGGCCAGCCAATTTGCAGGCTGTTTCCCAATTCGTCGAAGATTGTCGGACAGGATGACGTGGGTCTGCTCGCTGGGGACTTGGATTGTCTAGAATGCGTGGTTTTTTGGTAACAGTTTTGGGAGTCTGATAGGTGTTTGGGAAGTTGGGGGTTGAGGGAAATTCGGGGGAAAGTAATTTCGATCTCTATCGAGGTGTCCAGCATCGATCTTTTTCTCCTTGAGATGTGTTGAGCACAGAAATCTAAGAGACATGGATTTCTATTTCTGCCCAATTTCAATTTTAAGGGATGAAATAGTCTCTCAAAGTTCGAAAATCAACATTTTAGTTGAATTTTCTAAATTGGGAATACACAAATTTGCTTTATGAAAGTTTCAAGTTCAGTGGAAAGAAGCAATGTGAAAAAATATACAGTTTCCTGGGAAACAAATTTGAAGCGTCTCTCTCCATTAAAAAAATTGATTCAACACCCCTCCCAATCGATTTCCATCGCATTCATATTTCCCTCGACCGCCGCTCCAGATCAGACAATATACGAGCGGCCGATTGACACAGCGTACTCATTAAAATTTATAGAATTCATTAGGAATTCAAGAGTCGGCCGACACAGCTTGAATTCTTTCGATGAGCCCGCGCTGCTACGCCTACGTACTTCAACGAACGAGCCAGGAATGCCAACACGGCTGGGTATATTTCGATAAAAACGCATGGCTCGAGGAGTAGAAACAGTGGAATTTCAAATTTGTTTTCGGAGCTGCCTGGCCCGATAACCAAATCGAGCTTCCACAATGCACCGAATGGTTAGAACCAATCAGCGATTGCTTTGGAACCTAGGATCGCAGCAGATTCGACTACATATTCTAACATGACACAGGTTGAAATGAACTTGTAAGTGCTACAGTTAGAAAGTTCAGTACCTTAGGCAGAATTCACTGAAAAGAAACAAATAAACTGTAAAAGCTTCTATCTAAAATAATTTCGCTATCCAACCTATAATCTTCCATTAACGAAAAAGTATCTACCTTTTGGAAACATAAAACGCCACGACGAAACACGAGATTATCTACATTGGAGATTCGTTCGATGCAAGCTTGAAATTTGGGTGGAAAACCCAGTGAGATTCAAAGTGCACGTTATCTTCCAGAGGCACGTGTGTCCGTTTCGAGCAGAAAATTTCGGACTTCTCATAGGAAAATAGTTGGCCAGTATCGCAGCACAGATTTGGCCCATTCGAAATGGACAAACTGATAGGGCAGCAGATCTAAAAAAAAATATGACGTAGACGTTACAGGAAGCTTTACATAATGCAGCGGAAATGGAGCAAACGCTGGCAGAATGGGAGGAGCTATTTTCACGAAATAAGTACAAAGATATGGAAAAAGGTACCCCCCGTTATCCGGCGGCCGGGCAAAACATTCGCAAACAAAGCGGCCCGGGGAGCTGAACGAAAGAAAATGCAATCCAGAACGATGCAGCAAAGGTATTACTTCGGGATGTATGGGCGGCCGCCATTTCCCGCTGGATGAAACGGAACGGGCAGAGTCCGTATCATCGTAAGGGCGGGGAACGGGAGAGGGTGAAAAGCAGTTATCTTCGTGGAAGAAATTGCTTTCGGTTTTATCGCGCGGTTGCGATTGATATAGATTGATCGTCCAACCTCTCCACGAGCAGATGAATCATTCGAGGCAGCATCGAACTAGCCCCGTCGACGGTGAAAGGCGGAATAGTTGCAGAAAGAATTCGTTGGATTCACGAAATTCGCGAAACGGAGACAAATAATAAGAAATATTTATATTTTCCTTCTTTCGCTGATTTTCATTCTTTGTAGCATTATTTTTGTTTGGGAAATTTGAATTTCGGTGAGAAGATGGTATACGATTTCTTTCGATATTTTAGTTTAATGGACTCGATTTATTATGTTTTAGCAGTGAAACTTAATTTTAAATTTAGAGAGAGAGAGAGAGGACTGGATGAAGAGGTTGGAGAGAAGGATGAGAGAGAAGGAAAGAGGAATAAGGGAGGCTGTAGAAGGAGAGGATGGAGCTGAAGAGGACGACATGAATGAGAGTGGGAATGGAAGGAATGAAAAAAGATGGACCGCAAAGCTAGTAGAATCCGTATAGACTAAGAGTAGAGCAAGTATAGAATAAGATTAAATAGATAAAAAATAATGTAAAAAGAGATGAAAGGATGGAAGGAAAAGGGAAAAATATATCATGGAGCTTGTCTCGTGAGAGTGTAAGTATTATGAAACTAACTACAGAATAATTAAAAAATAATAAAATAGTGAAATAATTGTCTCGCGAGAATAAAGTCTCATGCGAAATACGATATTTTTCTCTCAGAGTGAATTTGCACCTTTATGAAAACAAATAAAAATATATATACACAACACACACACATGTGTAATCACTTCCTTATTTTAATCATTACTTGAAATAAACTTCGCCCAAACTCTCGTTTAATCACATCTGCAAGTAAACAGGATCTCAAACAAAAAGAAGGAACGTGCAACGTTTTGTCAAAGTGGATGAAAAGAGTTCACGGAACCGTGTCGTACGAGCTTGTAAAGCGTAGCTGTCGTCGGTGTGCCCGTGTGTGTGAGAGTCTCGCCAATACCATGAAATTCGATCAGAATGACCCGTGACCCCAACGAAACGGCGGTCGGGGGTGGCGCCTTTGTCGACCTCGACACTTCAACGAGTTTTTCAAGTCGCTGGTGAACAACCAGCTGATCCAGTTCCCGAACTTTCCGATTCTTGTTCCTGCGAGTTCTTAGCGAGGGGCAACAAAAATGTTTCAGCAGGTCTAATCGGTTTAAACCGTCCGAAGATAAAAAAGATTTCCAAGAACTTTCGCCCGCCCGCTGCGAACTTGCCGCTCAGCAATTTTTCAAGCAATTGTAATCTTCGAGCTCGCTTCGTTTCTATTTACCGTGGCTCGAGAAATGCATCAATTCTACTGCGCGCTGTGAAATCTCGCGAAGTAAAGCTCTTTTCATTTGCCACAGAGAAATTGCACGAGCCTTTGTAACAGTTTTATAATGGCAAAATTGATTAAATATTTAAGATTCTTAAAGAAATAGTTGCATGTATAAAGAATTATGGCTGAAAAGTAATATTTTCAATTAAATGATTTTGTTACGAATAACCATTATGAATAATTCAAATTTTTTTCAGCTACCGGTAACCGTTATGGATGGGGGAAGTTTAGGTTTAGTTGCCGGTAACCAATATAAACGACCGGATTTTTTTTTGTTATCAGTAACCATTATTAATGACCTAAATTTTATTTGGGTCACCGATAACCATTATCGACGGCGAAAAATCTTTTTGGTTACCGCTAACCCATATCGTTGGCAAAATTTTTTTCTCGATACAATCGATCATGGTCAATTATTCTTATTAATGTTAGTTATAATTAGTATTCATTGGCAACATGAAAAAATTAATTACAAAACTTTCATATTTTGTATTAAACAAAAGAAACGTTAAAATTTAGTCAATATTTTTTATCCTATTCTTTGTTTCATATATTTTACATGAAGCAATAAGAATAATTGACAATGATCAAAAGTAACTATATAGTATATAGAAACAAATTTTGCCGTCGATAATGGTCATCGGTAACCAAAATAAAATTCGGGTCATTAATAATGGTTACAGTTACTCAAAAAATGCTGATCATTTATATTAGTTACTGGTAGCCAAAATTAAATTTCCGTCATTAACAATGGTTACTGGCAGTTAAAAAAAAACAGTCATAATGGTTAGTTGTAATCAGAACAATTAAAAATTAGTATCTTTTAATCAATTCATTTTTTGAGAAATTTCTTTGAGATTTAATAACAACTGATTTCCATTTAAATAAAAATTAATTATTACTTAATGACTTCTTTTCAATTTTTTTTTAAAATAACTCTTAATTTGGATCTCTGTCCACAATTGCTTCATTTCCCAATTATAAACACTGAAATGGTTTACGTCTACTGATCGCTAATATTGCAAAAATATTGCACTAGAAACATATTCATAACTCCAAAATGAATATTCTCCTTTATCCATCTACGATAATCATGATATCAAAAGAACCACCCTTAAAATACTCTATCGCCTCACACAATCTACTAAACCCACTATTTTCCACTTCCACTGAAAGAACACTAACCTTCACTCTCCACCCCCTGTCGCCCAATAATAAACATAATTTGGAAACTTATTAATCGATCATTATGCATCAACGAAACTGTCTGGGATTTTTTTATCAATACCCAATACCAAGCATCACCAGCAATCCCTAAGACAAAATGATTCCCCCATGTACACATCTATCAGATCAAAAGATTCCCTCGATTCAAAGAAGACCCTCTACAGGGGGAAAGAAAAAAGGTGGAGAAAACTTTCGTTCCGTTGATTTGAAAGAGCGAGGGCGGTCGATAAGGAACTGCTGCTAAATCGAGCGGCTCCAGATAACCGAAAGCTTAGCACGTAGCCACGAACGATCCGCATTCACTTCGACCCCGTGACGGCGGGGGCGAGGCGAAGGATAATAAACAAGGACGAAGGTTAAATTCGAAGGCAGTCTTCCGCGAAATAGCCTGTATCCCAGCAGATACAAAGACTGCGGGGGTAGTTTTCACGGGGCGAATCCTCGGGGTTCTGCAGCTCGTTTATCATGGTGCCCCACCTACGAGCGAATAATATCGGGCGTAAAGTAAACGATCCAACGAAAGCATCTGCAACCGTTGATAACGTTCTCGAGATGGTCGAGCAACCTACCATTTCCACCCACGTTGAGCCATTTAAAGTTTAAACCTACGAGTAGCTAACCTACTTTAGCTGACTTATCCTTTTCGTTTAGAATTCTAAACGGTTATAATAATTGATCGCATTAGGATTAATTTAGTCTTATTTTGCGTTACACTTCTCTTTTTCATCTTAGATTTTAGAGACCAAATTTCTTATTTAATGACCCTATTACCAGAATTTCTAAACGTAGGAACGAAGTGGCAGATAGAATCATTTTTTTTTATACCGCGAAGTCTTAAGAAAAGACCTTTTGGTCATTTTTGAGTTAGCATTTTTCAAAAATCGAGCATTATTTTAGGTAAACTGTTTTGTCCGCTGAGAAACAACTGGTAACTAGAGGAAGTTTCTCCCTTTCTGCTTACAGTTTTCCTTTCTCATTAGTCACCAGCAGTTTCCTACGCAGCTGATGGAGGGAGAACGTGGCAACTGCTGGAATGCTTCCAAGATTGATAGCTCAATAAAAACTCCGAGAGATTTACAGTAAAATCTCTACTAGACGATTAAAATATTCGATGCCCTTCTGGATGGTCTTGATTAATAAATAGCGTGCTCAGTGAAGGTTGTCCCCGATAAATCGATACCCTCTAAAAGCGTGTGCTGCATTTCACGGCCTAGGATATTCCGTCAGAGAGTGTGTCATGGTCTGTTGCACTTTTTATTTCTGTTTTAAGATCATTTTAGTCCGTGCAGTTGCATTAAATAAATGTATCAAGGATCCAATGGAGAAGAGATTTACAACGAATACATTTCTGTCTCCATAAAATAATAACACTGATATGCTGTAATATAAATGGGTTTCATACTTTCTTTATTCTCGTTTATTGTCTCTCCGTCAGTTTCACTTATCTTTGCCATCCTTGGACCTTCATTTCCTCTCACAATCTTCCTCTGCATTTCATTTTCTTATGCGTTTTATAAGCACGTCTCATACCATCAACAATATGAATTCTATATTTCTTTTTCTAACCTGCGCTTCATTGCTCACAAGGGAAGTTTGGTTATCCGAACATTCTGACTTTTTTAAAACTGTGCAGGTTTGTAAAGGCCATCAATAGAAGTATCAGGCAATTTTTTGTTTGTGGCCGTTTTCGGTTCTTCAAGGTGAAAACACCTCTTCAGAGGGAGCCCTATTTAGGACGAGAAGAATTAGGTGATTCTTGTGAATTTTTTTCTAAGAAAGTGTTAAGTGGATCTTTTCCAAATTTTCAAGATATTTTATTTAACATTCAAACAATAGAAGTAAATATTTTCTTCGCAATGTGTTCGGTAGAAATTCAATTTTCTTTATAACAATTTTTTATATCTAGTATACTTTTCAAAATATACTGAATAATTGGAAAATACTCATTAAACTTTAGGGGATGTTTTCACCCTAAAGAACCGAAAACTGATATTGAGGTCCTCTACAAACCTGCAGTTAAAAAAAAACTGAATTTTCGGGGAACCGAAGTTCCCTTGTCAATGTACCTATATATGATTATTCTTTGTATTTGTCAAAGAGCTTCTGTTTAACTAATTAAATAAAATAAATAAATAAATATCACCCACAAAATCCAACTTCCTCAGCCCACAACCTCACCTTCCAACAGCGCCCCCAGCCTAGAAACATTTCACGCCACCCCCAAAATAAAGACACTTCTCCTCGAACAACCCCTTAAACACCGGCAACAAAGCAACATCTCACGATTCTCCTCAAGCCCCTCAGCAATCGCCCATAAATCCTGCGTACCAAAACCACCAACACTTTCCCAAACCATCCAACACACTCTCCAGCACAGACCACCCGCGTCAACCCCTCGCAACCGATCCCCCTTCCGCGTAATATTTCCCCCGTAAGAAGGTGTCCCCAGTATCGACGCCGCGGAAATTTATTAGACAGCCAAAAGCGGCGACAATGGCCGCGCGCGTTAAGCCTCGTTCGCACATGGCGGCCCGACAATACACACGTTTTGGGAACAGCATTGTGCCGCGTCTTAGGCGAGCATTGTTCGAGAGGTTCGTCCAACGAGGCGACAGCGGATCCACCGGGGCGACGGGGCAAGTTCGTTGACGCGAGGTGGAAGCCAGAGGGTGCGGGCGGGTTAAAAGGGTTGCCGGGGTAGCGCCGGTAGACGTAGCAGCTGACGAATGGCTCTGTTTACAATGGCCCGTAACCGGGCTGCGAGCATCAGCGATTGTGCAGCCACGGTTAGAAACCTATATAATAGAGAAAATCCTCCCCTTCGGACGGAGATAAGGCTGACTGGCTTTGGCCGCTCGCGGGCGTCTTCGATACTTGAAAACGACGTCCCGTTTCCGCTCTATTCCAGACGCAAACATCCGGCCACCCCTCGAGACTCGATCGGCCCCGCCCGCCCCCTCCAGAGAACCCCCTCGTGAAAGCCTCTCAAGGCTGCGGCACACGCTCGAGGAACTCCCATCGCGTACACCGACGACGTCGACGTTCCCCACACGCGGACAGCGATGTTTGCACGGCCGTAACCCCTCGATACGTTTTACGAATCTAAAAGCTAAAAGGCCGGAGTGCTTTCCATTTCTGTGGACAAACCGGGGGTGGGGCAGGGGTCCGTCGAGGAACGACCGTGTTGTTGGAACAACGGCTCCATGGAGTTACGTAACGAGAAGGACTGTTTGTCATAAAGTACGAGGGTTGCGCGGCGAGGAGAGGGAGGACGTGTGTGGAAGGAGGCAAGCTACGTGGATTTAGGGAAACCGAAGCTTTTTCCGCGGGTTGCTGTGCTGGGTCTTTAGAATTTCGATGTGCACTGCCGTTCAGAACAGGAGTCGAATGGAACTGTTAAAATTTTCAAATAAGTCTGAAATACCGAACTGTAATTTTAGGACTATTATTTTTTCTGTTTCAAGAAAACTGTTATAAAACGCAGTGTATTAACTAAAAGCTGTTACTCCATACATTTTTGTGAAAATAAAAAACTTTTATTTTCTTGAAAGTAGAAAAAGGTGCTAGTGGTTTCGGTCTAAAAATCGTTTTTTTATTTCATTTTTCGAATATTCAACCTTTTAAGAATACTTAAAAAACTTTTTTTATTTTCAAAAATATACTTTGGCGCGTGGATAGACCAGTAAAATTTAAAAAAATTGAAAATTTGTAATTTTTAAACTTCTAGTGTCGTTATTTTCACAAAAATGTCTTTTTTGTAATTTTTTCGGGTCAGTCCACGATCGAGTTTCATGCCCTTTAATAATCTGCCTTTTTTTTTACATCAGATCAATAGTTTAGGTGCTACAGCCTCCACCGTTTCGGATGAATTTTTTTGACGCTTCAACTTTAACGACTCTCCAGTGCCGTTTGCAATCATTAATTATAAAGCAAAAAATATATTTCTCCAATATAAGACATCCTTATTCAATGCAAAAAGTCTCATTAAATTATATGTAGTCGTTTTCCTTTAATTAATTCCTAAATATCACCTATTTTTATGGGCTCTAGACCGAAACAGCCCCTTAAACAGGAACGTTCATTCTGCTCTGAAAAAGTTAAAATTGTGACAAACAGATTTCCTGAAAATGTGGGGTGGATAGGATCTAAAGTTGAAACCTTAAAACGTTCCCTGATAATAATTATATAAGAATCACAATTATTTCTTAATATAAAACTGCGTTTGCTCCACTATTAGGTGACATTAGGTGTACAGAAATATCTAGAGACGCGGTAGCGTCTCGACGCCAAGTACATAAGAGACACCCTGTACATGTCGACTGTCGCTACTGCTATCATTTACTCGTCGCCCGGCTAATCCAACCTAACCTGAAACTTATTTCATTAATATCTCATCACGCTAGCAATATTTTCTAAATTTAAAGGCATTTTTCTCATATAAACCGCATATAAGCTTTCGAATGAGACCAAAATCAATAAAATCGGTTCACGCATATCAGAGATATGATAATATCGTCTCATGGATTTGTCGAAAACGGTAAGATTTTCTTCTCCTTCTTGGATAAATTTTTCGTCAACATAATACGTATATACGCGTTACACGCACACCTTCAGCCAAAAGAAACTAACACATGTTTCGTTCTTCTACGTATATACGCGTTACACGCACACCTTCAGCTAAAACGAAACTAATACATGTTTCGTTCGTCAAACGCTACCTTCACTATGCAATCTACTCCAAATTTTGACATCTTACAGCCAGATTATAACCTGGCGAGTGTGAAATAAGGAAAGTTGTCAAAACTTGAGATACCACGTGTTTTTACAAATATGTATCGTTGTACCATTGAATTGCAACCAAAATGCAGTCTCAAAAAAAAAGGTAAGTTGCCAAAATTTGAATTGCGACATGTTTGTATATCATCGGACTGCTTTTTATTTGTAACTAAATTGAGGATTTTATGTATATGTAGATAATCGCAGCGTAAAATCACAGACGAGGTTGTAACCTACATATTGTCTGAGTTTTAAATTGACAAATTATCTGAAAGCCTGCGAGGAGGAAGGTATGAGTATTATCTTGATATATGATTGTAAACATACACTTTGCAGCTTTGCTAGAGTTTTCTGAAATCCCCATAAAAAAAACTTAATATAAATCGGATCAAATTAAAAATTATCTGAAGTCAATTCCTATGCAAATTATCTTTGTAAAAAGAAGTGAGATCCCCCCAAAAAACTTTAAAAAAGTAAAAAAATTACGCCAAGTACATGAAATCAAGTAAATCACAAAATAAAGAAAATAATACTAATAAATACAAAGTAAAAAAAGATGTGAAATCAGAATGAGCTGCAAGTACATAATGGTGCTTTCCCGCAGCGTGCAAAGGCAACACTGTGTAACACAATAAAAGACAAAAAAAGATGTCCGCGGCCTGGAAGTCAAATACTTGGCGTGGCCAGGCAAGGTATTCTCAGATCATCAATACCCAAACCCCCCTCCCAACCCCTCGCAGGCTTTCAGAAAATTTGAGTACATTTTCATTATATTGCGTTTTAAAGTAATTGTAAGATCATACATCCACACCGATAGTTTTCCTCTCACAACCTTTCACATAATTTGTCAATTTTAAACTCTGACAGTATTTTGCCTTTTTAAATACTTTTTATTCAGCGACACCTTAACCTTGCCTGGCCACGCCAAGTATTTGACTTCCAGGCCGCGGACATCTTTTTTTGTCTTTTATTGTGTTACACAGTGTTGCCTTTGCACGCTGCGGGAAAGCACCATTATGTACTTGCAGCTCATTCTGATTTCACATCTTTTTTTACTTTGTATTTATTAGTATTATTTTCTTTATTTTGTGATTTACTTGATTTCATGTACTTGGCGTAATTTTTTTACTTTTTTAAAGTTTTTTGGGGGTTGTATTTACTACACCTACTGTACATTTATCAGAAAAGTCGCAAAAGGTCATAAATGGCTAAACACTTTGATTTAAGAATGTTATGATATAATTTTCCTTTTAATAAATACTGTAGTTCAATGAAGCGAATTTGCACCGACCCAATACTTATATTTCTTTTCTTTGACGTTTAAACACCTCGAAACCTGGAAGATTTCGAAGGAACTCGGAACGATCTGTTGAAATGATCGAAGCCGTTGATCGAGAGGGTCGGGTCTCAAAGTAGTTCCTACGTTCGAACATTCGACGGATCGAATCGTATTCCTCAGATGGAAGCGCATTACACGTCGATACCCGGAAGACTTATATTCCCGTTAAATTGCATCCTAAAGGTGAATTCACGACAGTAATTTACTGGGAAAGTAGGTCCTCGCGTCCCCGCCCGCCCCATAATGTTCTTTCATCCGCGGAAGACAATTTAAATTGTCTGAAATCCGTAGTAGAATTACCCTGTGCGGTAAATTGCACGAACATTCTGCATGGCTCGTTCAATCTTCCCGAACCTGCAATTCGTGACGTCCCCCATGTTTCGGGCAGGCAACATTCAGTTCGAATAGAAACAAGGCGTCCAGCCTGGTGGTCTCTCACACGCGTTTCGAATAACGAATTTAGGAAACGTGAAATCGATTATGCTCATCATTCTTCCGCCAAGAGAAGAAAAAATTAAATCCAATTCCACGAGATGGGGCATTTTAGATGACTGAACAAGTCTGTTGCTCTTGCTGCAGTTGAATTATGTGCACTTTTCAGGTGTCTGTGCTAGTCTAACATATTCAAATATATTGTTGGAAATTCGTGAAATGCGTGCTGCATGTTTATTGCGTGGTTCAAAGTATCAATACTGTAACAGGCTAACTTAATTTTGTCTTAGTAGTGTAATGCTTGGGTAAAGTATACTGTGAAACGACATTTTTTAATGTTGACAGCGGAAGTGTTACGTTTTTAGCTAATGCAAAGTGTTGATTAACGATTATTTAATATTGGCACTTGACTGGAAAATAAAAAGTCCATTTACACATTTTTAAGGAAACAAGAATTTTATACCTTATTTAATAAGACCAACGTCCAGCAAAAAAATTTATCCCTGTGCTTGTAATTAATTTCTTGTTTATAAATGTAATATATTATGTAATTAACTTCTACTGGCTTATTACTGAATATGAAACTTGTTCATAATTCTCACTTTCATCAATCAGTCACATTCATAATTCTGTAATTATTTCAGATCATGTCTGAATACCATTCGAAGAACGAAATATTTTAAATAGGTAACAATCACATCGAAACACAGATTGCATAATTGACTAGGAATTCCGACAATTAAAATTAACTTGCCCGTCATGAAAGCATCCCCTTTTATTCGTCGACAGGCGCAAACTCGATCGAAACTTTGCCTCTAGAAAGTATTCCAACTTTCCCAGGCATTCATCCTATCTGAAACCTTCCATTCGACCTTTTCCAACGAAGGTAAACCTCACGAGTATTCAACAATACGCTTTGTTCCTCCAGACAGTGCTGCAACGAATTTCAAGGCTAACTTTCCGAATGTTTTCGATGCCAGAAATGAATTTCTTCGGCTCCAGCTCATACCTATTTATCGAAAACTTTAACCTCGTCCCCCTGAATCTATTAATACACTTTATTCGCTTACGTAACTACTGTTTCTAAAAGAAATGCTCTAGAGACTAAATTTATCTCTCCAAGCAAGAATTTAAAAAGGAATTGAACGAAAATGGTGCCCACTGTAAACAGAATTTTAAAATATGTGCGTGGAAGAACATATCTCCAAACAGTTATATTATGGAATTTATATTTTTGTTTCAAATATGTATTGAGGACCTAAAACCATTTGCGTCACCTGAAAGTGTAAATCTTTTCTCGCAATGTCCGTTGAAAAATCTCGTGGATGTTATTTTGTCAACAAGCGTCTGTGTTAATTAAATAAACGAGAAATAAATAGCTGTTCGTAGGCACGTAAATTGGCGAACGAGAGTTTAAATATAAACAAGCATTTAGCAGGTGATAAAATCTTTCTTCGTTTCAGCTGCCCCCGGACTTTATCCCCTGTCAAGCCCCTTCTTTCATATCTTCCGCCGAGGGTTGATCCCTTTACAAATTATGTAAAATCTCCGCTTGCGAGAGAGTTTAAACGCACATGATGGTTGACGTTTAACCTCGTTTCAACTCTCAACCGTATTTAACCTTCTCTAGTTGCTCCCTATTAATCGCTATAGCATTAAACTTTTCTTCAATCGTCGGAATGTAACGGGCCCCGAGTTAAATGATTTCAAGGGATCCAGAAATTCGCAATTCCACACCGCCACTGTGAAAATCACTTGCCACTTGTGTGCCTCGAAAGTTTGTCAGAGAAGCTGCAGGATTATAAATCGCTGAAAACTGCAAGCTTTAATATTGGGAAACCAAGTGGAGACGTGGCTTAGATTTCAGAGCTGTGGTGGTAAGTTGGCAAACTATTGCAAGTAGGCCCGGATCCCACCAAACATTCCGAATAAGTATTTATTAATCGAAGAAGTAAAAATTTAGTGTTCAAAAAAATTTAAAAACACTTGTTTTTCACAACAGGTCTATATAAACACTGATAATCGTATGGACTTCGACGGATTTCAGCCTACTCACAGTAGTTTAATTTTCTGTCACTAGTTGGCGTATCGAAATTCTTGGTTTCCCAATATTTATTTCATTTACAACACTTGCCACTTGGCTTTTGAGGGATGGTCATTATATATTTGCGAGAAAGCTACAATATTGGAAACCATTGAAAATTGCTACGTTTACTGTACCTCTTCTATTCACAACATTCGCTTATACTCCTCTGACTAATTGCTTTTCAAAGAAAGTGGACCACTACACCTCTAATAACTACAACATAGTAAACACTAATCATTGAAAACTGCGGCCTTCGATACTCCTCGAAACCACAAAACACTCTACCCTCAATTTCCTCCCAATATCTATTATTCACAATAACAGAGGCGTTTCAGGTGAGCACAGCTAATGAATCTGTGACGTCCCTACCATGCGATCGCGCTGTTTAATGCTCGCCAGTGCCACTAGAGGGCTAATCCTCGTAACTCTTTCTCGCAAGTCCTTGGTTCCAGTCTTGTTTGTATATATACAACTTCCAATTTATTCCACTCAGTCCCCGTGTGTGTCTAACATGCATGGTGCCCCGCGCACAGTACTCCAAAAGCGTTTGACTGGCCTTTTAGACGGGTGTTACAGTTACCCAAGAGGCGACGCGTGGTGGGAGAAGCCCAAAATATTTCTCCGGGCATGTGTCTTACGACGTAATAAATTGCAACCATATCCTTGCATTATCAAAAAGTAATCGACCAAATTAAAAAGGGTAACCTTCTACAAAAGAAGAAATTAAGTAATTTAGTAAAAGTAGTAGAGGAAGTATAATATATTTAGATCTCACAAACAGAAGACTGGTCGCGGCACAACAACCCTAGCAAATTATTCCATCCTAAAAGGGGAATGCGTCGTTCATCGCCAAGAATGTCCGCGAACGATAGAAACCCCCAACGAGCGATAAAAACACCCCTCCCGCAACAAAAAGTACTCGTCTTAATTGCGGTAGATAGCAAAAAGTGCAAAACGCCGGCGCACATTACACCGGTGCGGGTGTACAACGAAACCCATTCACCCATCCGCGATGCGCCATCCCCTAACGAACCAAGTAACGGTGATGCATTCCATTCCCTCTGACGCGCAAAAACTACTCTCCTCGCCGCGCAGCGAAGCAAAGAGTAAAACGCGGGGAAATATACTATAAAACGCGAATGGAAGAGAAAGGAAAAGGGAGGAGGACCGGTGGTGGGTGGTAGAGTGTGTGTAGTTCTCGAGAGCTCTCGCGCGTTTCGTTTTCGACGGTGCCTTTCGCGACGACGTGAAACGGAATAACGGAGAAAGAATCAATCCCCTGCCCCTCCTCCCTTCAAGAGCCAGCAAGTCCGCGAAATTAACCATCGAATGCGAATTTTACGGCTCGCCGGCGGATAGCAACTAGCAGAAATCGAGATTTTTTACCGCGCTCCGAGGGCTACAATATCGGACGATGGTGAAATGCTCGAAAAGCGGGGGGCACGGACGGGGGGATATGAAAGGGGGGCGGAGGATGAGCATAAAGGGAGAAAACGGGATAGCGAAGTGCGCTTCGCGGAGCGCAGTTCATTTCAAGCGCACCGATTGATGAACGAGAAGCTGCAACCAATGGCTCCCTCCCCCCTGGACGCGTCTATCTGACAAAGCTCGCCCCCTCTAAATTACTCGGCTGCCGAACCTCTTTCGAAACCGAAGTCTAGGGATCTGTGTTCCTTCCATACGAGCGACCGTTTCGCTGCGAATGAAACAGCGAATGTTATTTCGCTTCTTGCGAGTCATGGTTGATCACTCGGGCATGGGTGCGTGCTTTACGCTTGCTGAATGACAGGCAACTATTCTTTGCAGGGGTAATAGGTTCTTTTTAATTCTCCTGAATCGAAAACTGTGGCGCAGTGAGCAACGTTACACGCTCGATGCGGTGGACTATAATACAATTATCAGTGTTTGTACTTCACAAAATGTGCTGTCAAAACGTGACCAGCTATGGTTGAAGATTGAAGTGAATTTAATGAAAAAAGTGTGTGCCAGTAACACACCAAGGATTTAATCTTGGGCGAGCTGAATTGAACGGATAAAAATATTCTTAATGCAAATGCAACAAAGTTCATTAGGTGATTATGAAAATTTATTTAAAGAATAAAATCCGATTTTCTTTTCATTTGACAAAGCTCTTGAATTACTTCAGTCGTGGATACATCAATCTTCTTTTTCCTTTTTCTTCGGGGGTGTCAGGGCCCCTTGCCCCCCCCTGCCGTTTTGGTGCGCCAAAAACGGCGAAACATATTTTCCTTGTATGTAGTAATAACTTATGTCTTATAACGAAACTAATTCTTAAAAATAGCAAAACTGTTGTGTATGTAAAAAATTGATAGACACCATTTTTACAACTCAATACCACTTTCATTATTTTATTCTTCCAAAATAGTACAAGTATTTTAAATATCAGAATGTGCAATTTCGCCTCAGCCAGCATTGCATAACTGTTAGAAAGATGAGAAACTCACCTCAGTAAACTTTCAGTGTATATTCTAAATCTGCCTGCAAAGTGTATTTTCCTTATAAATTCCTGCTTTATGCGTCTCAAACTCCTTGAAAAACATCTCCGAGGAATTCTGAGTTACGCAGAAATATTCCAGATTTTCCAGACTGTCTCTGGGAGACCTTTAAGAATCTACACTTCGGGGTTTCAGTCACGTAGCAATCGATTTGCTCGAATGCCAGCGAAAGAACGAAAATCCACCCCCGGCGTCAACGCGTCACAAAAGCACAATGCTTCGATAAATCCCCCAGCGACTTCGAATTCGAATCATTGCGCCTCGCCGGACGCGGTTCATTTTCTGTGTTGATTAATGGAAGAAGTTGCGACTCACGAACCCCATGGACTTTCCTGCTTGCGGTTCCTACCCCCGACGATTTCGACCCTTTCATCGACGAAACGAGCAAACCTCGGCCACTTTTGCTCCCGCCGTCATTTAAATCGGAAATGAAACGAACTACCCTTCCTGTCCAATTTTCTGTGTACACGTGTGTGCAAGCCTGAAGAATGTAGGAGTCTTGGAATTCAAAGAAGGGTTTATACAAAGGCGACCTTTCAAAGGTCAAATGGTGGTGATGTGTTGTGTGTTGCTCTGATTTATTTTTAGGGATGTTTCTCCTCAATCCTTTTATATCACGCAAGGGAACTGTCGTGGAATGAGAAGTAATGAAATTTTTTGTTTGATCCTGGAAAAGATTCTGAATGCTAGACTGAATTATGTTTTTAGTTATTTTGCTTGTGACATTGATTTCGAATGGACTTAGGCCTGCTGTTAGCTAAAACGATCTGTGTTGAGTTAAGGGTTTTGGATTTTTACCCCCGAGATTATACTTTCTTATATTGAATCTCAAAGTTTAACAAACATTTTATGGGACGAGGATCATATTTACTTTTTTCAAACATGAAACTTTGGAAGAGCACCTGAAGTGAATAGAAAGTTTATAAAAACTTACTCTTACCTACTGAGTGAAACAATTACAGCTAGGCGTCGATTTCTAATGCCCTGCACCAAGAAAATACATTATAATCGCAGAATTACTAAAAATGGACATTCTCTTTTTCCCCTTACGTTTTAAGTATTTTTCTCAGGGTGGTAAAAGAATTTCCTAGGAACCAGTATGAAGATCGATTGATCAATTACAAGGAAAAACACAATTTTACCACATTTCTCGCCGTCATCTTGAAACCTCGCCTGAGAAGGCATTCACTAAACTCAGCAGCGCGTGTTCCAGCCACACCGCCAACTAATGGATGTTTCTGCGTTAGTCATCACGCTCAACCCCGTTGACAGCTCAAACTGCTGTGCTTATTGTCGCTCGTTCGCGACTCGTGTTCCCTTGCACGCGCCCCACCCACCCTTGCACCCTTCGAGTAGCTGCGGAAAGTCAGCGGACATTAACGCAACGAGGGTGCAATCACCGGAGATTAATTTCTCCATCCAGGTTTCCTATTCGTTGACGCGCGACAAAAGATCTCGGGTAGGCAGCTTTAATAGAATCCCGGCTGAAACAAGACCGCCGGGGGCCTATTGTCAGCTCGATGGGGGAGAAAAGGGGTTTGGCAAAGGGCGAACCCAGATACTTTTTCGTTTTATCGAGGATTTTCAATTCGCTTTAAAACGTCCCTCCCTACCCGTGACATACACGCATACACATAACGATAATCGAAGAACCGTGTAGCATACGTCACGGTCGAATAAATTATTGATGAACTTTCGCTAAGGCCGAAGGCTGGGGGACCGTTTATTTTCGTATTCTGTTGAATAATCGATCAACTCACACGTCAGCGTCGAAGGTGTTGTGACTACTTAGTTTAATTGATCCCGACTTCTAAATTAAGGTAATTAAATTTACATTACTTTTGATAGAAATAAGATAGAGGGATGACACCTGTGGAAGGTTAAAGCTAAGGTGTTGCATAATAAGGGAAAAATATTGGAAAAGCATGACAAACAAATTTTGACATTAAGAATCTATGTCAAAGTTGACACTTTCGAAAAAAATGCAGTTTTTCGGTTATAATGTATGGTTGAAGAATTTCCTTAACTTATTATAGGTGCATCATTTCCTATAAATTTTGATGCGCTGAATTCAAATCTGGATGCAGAATTTTTCTTGCCCTTCAGGAACTTTTGACATAGATTTTTAATATCAAAACTTGTACCTATATCATACGTTTTAAATATTTTCCCCTTATTCTGCTTCATCTTGGCTTTAAACTCTATCTTATTTATATCAAAAGTTCTACGATCTTGACACAAAAAAAGTGCAGCTTATTCCACTGTGCGGCGTTCCCGCAACTGAGAACTTTCAGGGAAAATTGCTTTCGTCGGAGAGATTGAATAAATGCGGGATATTTTGTACAGCGAAGGGATATCGTTGGGTGGGGTGGAAATGAATATCAGATTAAACCTCCGCTTTTCCGGTATTATGTTCAGTGTGTTCTGTAGAAAAGTACGCTATTCATTTTCAAATTACGCAGAGTAGCATTCACGAACTCTCTCCTTACCGGCTGAATGCAGTAAGTCGATAAACATCAGCGTGATGAGCATGTAATCCTCTGAGATTAACTCTGTCTCGCTCCGCGTCTTTGCAATTATTTTGCGTCAGAACCTTTGGCTTTAAAGCGAAACACCTGCTGCCTCTGTTGATCCCTATCTCTGACTCTCCACCCATACATTTAAATCACGACTCGTTTGGAAATTAAATTCACCAAACTTAAACAAATTACTACTCGAGTGTTGGCGCTTTCAAAGCGCAGTGCATTGATGCGCCGGGGCTTAAAGTTCCTCGAAGGCTCCAGAGGCTTCATTCGAGAAACTAGAAACTTGCTGTGATCTTCCCAGAGTTGGACATTATCCGAATAAAATAAAGTTATTCTCGAATAACTTTATTTTATTCGCAATTTTTATTCGACGATTATTCGAATTAAAAATTAAAAATAACAATTTATTCGAATAACGCCGAACTCGGAATTTTAGGGGAGAGTGGGGTAATCACGAACGCGGGGTAATCCCGAACGCCATGATTGCGGCGTTTTAATAAATAAAAACGATGCTCCCTCTCCACTAGCTAATAGTTTAGGTCGTATCCAACGCCGGGCAGAAAGTAATAAATACAGAATGCTCATGCTAGTCAAGATAAACACAATTTATTATTTTCATCGTGTTTCAAGTAATATTTTGTCCATTTTCAATTGCATGTAATGACTGTTGAATTAAGGATTCAATAGGGATTTTTTTAGGTTTAAATATAGCACTTTTTTACCAACATTTTGGGACTAAGGCGTGGCTTGAATTATGATTCTAACCTCTGAAATAAATTCTTTTCTATTTTTTGATGTCGTGGGGCAATGACGAACAACTCGGATGGGGTAATCTCGAACCTTTGAGATTAGCAAAAATAACCGATTTTGATGAAATTTTCAGCATGTATAAAACTTACTTAAATCTACAAAAGGGATTTTTTCATTTTCATTACAGGGTCAGAGAAAACAGTTTAAAAAACGACCTTTACTATTTTTTTTTCGATATTTCGACCAATTGCAATTATTTTCTAATGCACAAGAAGTGGAGTTTGAAAAATACATTAGGTATAGGTTGTAGCAACGTTTTTTATGGGTTGACCATTGAAATCGCGCTTTCTCTGCAACTTCTGTGATATTTAGCACTCTGTTCGGAATTACCCCACCAGCAGTCGGGTAATTCCGAACAGCAGGGGTTTGGTTTTTTCATTATAATGTTAATTTTTATTAAAATTTTGGCAAAATTCGTTAAAGTAGTTTATAGAGGATTCGTTCAAGCATGTTTATAAATAAATAACAAATTCGTATTTCCCATAGTTTTTGTTCTATTTGCTTTCTCGCTTAGGTGTTCGTGATTACCCCACTCTCCCCTACCAACAGCGCAGCTTTTACCTAAAAGCACATATATCGTATCTACAAAAGGGTCATGCATTCATTTCGACTGATCTGAACTCTCGAAGAAGAAAATGGTGAGTGAAGCTGTTAGATCGTTTAAAAATCGGGGTGCAGATAAAAGAGACAATAGAGACTCGTAGTCAGGTGAATAATTCCCCTTAATCCACCGTGTCGAGAAATCGCAGGCTGAAAAATTTAATTAGAAAGCTCGATCTTATATCTACGACCCAAATTACTCATATATAACGACCAATTACGACTCCCCCATTATGTTGCTCTATTTATTATGTAACGTTTATCGCTCTCCAGAGCGCAATCCAGACCGTGGGCATTATAAATGCAAATGAATCGCTGCCTCTGCTCGCTGGATATACATATAATAACGGGCACGCACGATTAAATCGGATTTCTGTACACGAGTGTGGGAAAGTGTCGCAGAAGAAAGGAGTCACTTTGAATTCGCGTAGTTCTCTCGTAAAATCTATGGAATAAAGCCTCCATTATTAGAACCTTCATTATTTGAATTGTCTACTTGAATGTTTTGCTATTCAAACAGAGCATGTGCTCATTGAAATTTCTTTTATCATTATCGAATTAAGCCTGATCACAAATTAACGTGAAACTGAGAGTGCAAAGCAGAAGCAAATATGTACTGTTAACTGTGGAAACATAAAATCAGATAAACTTGGCAAAAAAATATATCACTAAACTCAGATTTGTTAAGATCTCCTCGAGCAGGCTTGGCATAGAAGAATTCAGATTAAAGGATTCGGGGGATGAAATGAATATTGTTCGTGGAACTGTGGAATTTCTCAGTTATGGAGGTACAGCACTCATAAATGGGACAGATTTCTTATCGATTCCTTATGTCATGTTTCTGATATACAGCACAAATTTATGCTATTCTGGGTAAAATATAGCGTAAGCAACGTCAGGAAAGTGAGTGTCTTATTGCTCTAAAATTCTTTTCTTCAAACAAGGGTGGCACCTGCCCCCAGTAATTCGAATAATGGAGACTCTATACTATATTTCCATTTCCACAACATCACAGGAATTAAATACAAAGATAAATACCATCAATGTGCCTTAAAACCCATCTGATTTTTCATCCCCAACTGAAATTAAGTAGTTATTAAATAGCTAAACACAGCTCCACCTTCCTCCGGAGTCACTAATTATTCCCATGCTAGTGCTCGACAGACAAATTCCTCAGGATTACTTCTCGGAGATGGGAAATTAGAGGCGTCGAAGTTCAAGCCTCGTACAGCTGTCCCTCTCGTTTTCGAGAGACAGGATTAGGAGGAAAAATGTATACAGTCGCCAGGCTGAAGGATTCTTCAGCAGGAGTACGGTGCCTCAAGGATTGACCCCTTGGATTTCAGGCAAGAAGTGGCTTCTAGGCTCGTAATACGCGGATCTCGAGGGGCATTACATTTTAAACGAGCCGCTTAATGAAATCTGCACTCGAGAATTAGTAACTTCGTAACGATCTCTGCGAACTATGCCCGCCAGTTTTCTTTCTCCCCTCGCCAGCCCCTTTTCCCCGTTCGAATCTGCCTCTCATTTACATATCCCTTCAATTATCATATTAATGCCCCTATTACCGAAAATTTAATATTTTCTGTATGGAACTCGCAGCTGCACCTCGACAGTAGCGAATTCTTGTTCTTATCGATTCTACCCCTTCTCCATCCAAATTTCATTTAATTTGAAATTCTACAATTAGCATGGGCTACCCTGAACCCTTATTACCATAGAATATAGCAGAGTTAATTGACGAGTATATTCGTCGACAGTTGAATTTTTCTTTCTAGTTGTCTGGTTTAAATATGCAGCGACACCGAGAAAAATTTGGACTTGGAAAACAACAAACATAGAAAATAAAATGGACTATTAACTCTTCGTTGAAACACCTCTTTTTCCAATCAATTTCATCTAAAGAATCCAATCATTATGAAAAAAATCATGGGTCAATTTCGAGGTCTCCAGAATGTTTTACAGTAGTTTTTACTTGAAATTTTATCATATTTTTCGTAAAAAAAAAAACTAGATTAACTTATCTCGAGAAAAAAAGAAGAAAATCTTAAAAAAATATAGCTCTTACAAATTTCAATATTAAAAGCTAAAAATCTACAGAGTTGTTGCTGAGATATAATATTTTCAGAAAAAATAGTTTGCAACCCGCCTTTGGAAAAAAGGTATTTGTTTTGCATATAGAAGATACGCTATTTCGGTAATTGAAAAAAATAGATATATTCCATGAACATCCACGATATTCTACGTAGAATCTACGCGTTGGAAAAGGTACGGAGCGTCAAAATCAGTTTATGAGTGGCTCACACTCAGAGTGTCAACGAAGAGTTAATTGACTTAAAACTTACGAAATTTCGAATCACAATTTACCCCTGATGGTGTCATTGCAACTCACACATCAAGGCTATGGAAAACGACGAACTTGATTTTCTCGTGAAATTTTCAGTAGTAAGTACATGTTGTATATCTTGTGCATACAGTATACTGTTATAGACGGTGTGCACTAACTATATGCAAATTTTAAGTAAAAATCAGTGTCCCAACCTCGTGCACTTTTCCTGTAAAAGGATCCCTCCATGTTTTCCCCCGTGAGCATTAGTTTCCTTATTACCGTGCATAGATAACGTGGCTTTTGCTGAAGGTGTTAGGAGGACACAGCCGCAATTTGCGGTCTCCACGTCGCCAAACGTTCTATGGCGGTGTGTCAGGTCGGCATGCTAAACCACGAAATTCACTCTCTAAACCACGATCCCTGTACCTCGGGGCGTGCCATTGCTATGGGATTTGCAGCGACAAAATTCTTTAGAACCATAAGACACACAATCTACAGCGAGAAAGTACATAATTTGCAAATACCAAAATATATTCTTAGGAAAAAATAAAGATACGTACTTAATAATCTTGTTAACCCTCCGTGGTCACATCTTAGAATCACAAATTAGTCACTTGGGGTTCACTGCACTCCAGCGTCATTTTTGAGTTACCATTTTGGTATTTTTAAATCTTTTAACTTTGGAGTAGGTAACTTTAACTTTTGAAGTGATAATTTTGATATGAAGAAATTTTTTCGTTAAAATTTCCAAAAGATTGTAGATTCTAATGTTAAAGTATAAATTCATTTTGAATTCGTAAAAGCGCGACATTTGAACTCGAAAATTACATGGAGAGCGATTCACCTCGTATGACCACGAAGGGTTAATTTGAATAAAAATGAAGTTAATTCCTCTGTATCATATGTCACGATAAAGATACAAATATTTAAAGATGAGAGAAAATTTGAGATACATGGTGTCCACCATTGGCTTAATCATTTCCGTGATTTACGAGAATAATGGGAGATCAATGATTCGTCAATAAATAGGTGGAGGAACGAAAATCAACATCGACAGATAAACATCATCATGTAACTTTGCATTGGGTATCACAAGTAGACTGAATTGCAGCTCATGAAGGGATGGAGAAATATTGGTTGTGTAAAATTAATTGATAAGCCAGTGGAAAGGTGTGTTGGTGCGATTACTGACGAAAAATCACATTTCAATGGGATAATGCAGCTGTATGTGTAACGAGGCATTTATAACGCCAATTCAATAACGCGCAAATCCTCGCAAAATGCCAACTCAATCAATGTAATATATTTTACCTTCAAATATAATTCGTACCTACACAATTTGCCGTAATAAGTTATACAGTTCTATTATTTGTGATTCTTGTAAAAAAGCAGTGTGTCCTGCACATCGTTTCATTTTATGCGAAAGTTTTTGAAAAATCTAAGATGTTGGTAAATGTTAACTCATAAATTTGAATAAAAAAATGTCGAAAATAACTGTTTATCTTGTGATTTCATCAATCTTATACCACTGTGTCAATTTGACACCGGAGGACAAATTCAGTTCGTGAAATGAGGAACGGATGAGTCTTAAAACCTTACTACTCACAAACAACAATATAAAAAGTAGCCTAGATATAGAACTTTTGCTAACAAGGGAACTCCCGAACCCGGAAATTCAAAAAATTCTGAAACTCTGTAAATATGTAGGGGATTTCCTCCAGATTACAACGCAATTTTTGTTTCCGGTCAAAATTTACTCTAAGCGGTGTAATTGACCCCTGAAAATCCTATTATTTTCGATTTGCTGTTATAACTCGTGAACTGTAAAATCATTTTTTTACCAAATGATACATCTATTTGAAAGAAGTAACTTTTGTCTTGAAACAGTTCGCGAGTTACCCACAACACAAAATCGGAAAATAGCTCAATTTTCAGGGGTTAATTCCACCCCCTTCGAGTGAATTTGGGTAGCAAACAAAAATTGCATTGTAATCAGGAGGAAAACCTGCACAAATTTATAAAGTGTCAGAATTTTTTGAATTTCCGGATTTGGGATGTTCCCTTCTAAATTAGGCGTCAACGATGTTGCGCTCGGGGCCTTGAAAAGTATAAATGCCTCCCTGTCAGAACGTTCCGTTCCACCCTTCACCATCATCCAACCTAATCAATTTCTCAAGTTCGCTAGCAAGGAACAGAATCCTCATAAATTCCCAAAGTAAGACCCACACACCTTCAACAACCCTCTTCCAGAACACTCCCATGGGTGCACATAAAGAGGACACTCCTCCATCGCCGAGTCATCATACACTGTGGGTACTAAATTCTACCGTGCTCGTGAAACATGTCCGTTTTAAGGCGCGTCGTTTTATCACGGAAACTTAGTTATCCTTGCACTCGCACGACCCCCTTGCTCCCGTTTATCCCATAAACGGCGGATTCGCCGGGCTCGGCGGAATTCTTTTGAAGGAACTAGGAAGCTGCCTGCCCCTACCTGTTCTGTTGTTCGTCGACGGTGACAGACGGGAGGGTTGTTAGACGTTGGCCGAGGCAACGGGGTTGCTCGCCCCGTCGCGATGCTCACCGGCCCTCGAATCGCTCGAGAGCGGGCAGACCCTCTTTCGCGTCCTTTGATCTGCCAGCGCCCCTCGAAACGAGCACTACGCCATGCTCCTCGGTCCTGTTCAGCTCACCCCCTGCTTCCTCCTTCGGCCTACGCATGCCAAGAATTCTGAAAGCACAAGGGACACTGGTTAGCTACATGGGAGCGCTGCTGCTTCCACAGTAGTTACAGAACGAGACGAATTTATTGATTGCACCAGCTCATCCCGCGAGTAACGTGGGTGAAGGAGGCATAGGGTTTTTCCAGGGTTAAAATGTGTGGATGAATTTTGCAAGTAGATACGATTCGCTAATCGCGTTGATGAGAAGAAATGGCAATATTCAGTTTCGCTTTCGGAGTTACGGGCTTTCAAAATTAGAGGGTGTTTCAGGTATGTTGCCGTTCATAAGTATTAGAACATCTACTCTGTGTGGAATAATTCTGACATAGGTTGCAAATTTATTGAAGAATTCTAAATAAATTTATTAAGGCATTCTAAATAATTCTAATAAATTTTGCTTCATTTGGTATTTTAAATTAAAGCCAGGAACCAACTTTCCAACTGTACCAAATATCACTTATCATTCTGCAAATACAGCAGATGTCCTAATACTTATTGATGGCAGTGAAGGCTTTTTGAGTGGGGAAACGAGATTGAAGATTGTGAGTTTGAGTATTGAAAAAATAAAGAATGGAAGGGTAGTTGCAAAGATATGATTTTGGAAAGGGTGGTCCTACATTTAACCCAACTTATTCGCGCATCAGTAAATTGATTAGGGATACTTGTCCAGGACTTTGAAATAGGAGACACTGTAGTAGAATTAAGTACTTCGAAATCAGTATTTCATCTAGCTCCACGAATTACGAATCCTGTCTCATGTACAATGTCGAATGAAATTAGATGTGGCTGGGTGGCATACTTGGAGTTCAAACGTTTCAGTTAAAAAGTTTCGTTTAACCAACATATTTCAGTAATCATATTAATGAAATGGAACTTCATAGAGATCCTTCTTCCTGTCAGACTTGTGCAGATTGGCACTTGTGTAGGTAGAAAATTACGTGGAAACTCAACAAAACACTGAGTATTTTAATAAAACACTATTTTATAATTAAACAAAGTATTTCTCTAAAAAACATTACCATTTTCGTTTTAACCTATACTATGACTGAATAGTAAGCCCTAAATAAAATAAGAGAATTAAGAACTTAGCTTGTAAGATATGATTGTGGGAACAGAAATAGCATAGTTAATAGTACAATAAAATATAGAGAAATAAACATATAATTATATAAACTCAAATAAAATAAATAATAGTAAGTCCTGAATAATAATTTTCAAGAAACATACAGAAAAGTACCTCGCGCAATATATAACGAATTACATTTTATTACCGTGGAGTTTTACTAACTAATTCACTGACGTCAAACGAACCAGTAATATAACACCCCATTCAGAGAATACAATTTTCAAAGACCACAAAGACATTTAATAACTGCTACTCTTAACATTGCCAGGATCCAATGGGATATTTAATCGTGCCATACCAATCGCAGAAATGAAATTTTACGCGAACGCAACGATTGTGCCGCTGCTCTCCCCAAAGCCTGGCCAGCCCCAGAGATTTCACTGATACAGCAACGATACCCAGTTTTTAAGAGCTTAACACACATCCTCCACACGCGTAGCCAGGCTTTCCCTCTAAAATTCAATCGCGCAATATTGAAATATCCAGCGGAATTCGATTGAACTGTTCTGTAACGTCGACGATGCAGATTCGTTGATTAAACTGAGTCGCCTGGATGGCTGTCGCGTCAGCGTCGCCCGCAATCCTACGTAAAAGCATCGATTAATAGCTTCGAACGCGTCAAAGAGGGCTAAGTAACAAAGACAAATTACATATTATCGAAACTAGTGCCTTTCACATGAAAGTACACGTTTCTTTAGACGTTGATCACCTTTTGTCTGTTCAAAATATTTATACTTCAATATCTCAGATTCGTCTCTTAGAAATGCCACTAACCACCAACTCGGAAATTTAAAAAATTATGAAACTTTGGGGATATGCAGAGCAGCAAGTTAATGCTGAATCTCGCTAATTGTAATGGTGCAATAAAGTATTACGCAATTTTTCTTGCTCCCCAAATTCACTCTAAGCGGGTGATATTGACCCTTGAAAATCCAGCTGTCTTCCGGTTTTGTGTTATAACCCCGGAACTGTAAGTACTGTAAATTTCACCCCATTAGAGTGAATTTGGGCAGAAAAAAATTGCGTAATACATACCTATATAATTCTCTACATATACTGAAAGTTTCAGAATTTTTGGAATATTCCGGGTTGGGAATCTTCCGTTGTAAAGTGTACACTTTATTTTGAATTAAATATTTCAAATAGTCTAAGTTGGGGAGGTGGAATTGTAAGGGAGGCGGATCCATAACTTCGGAGGGGAAGAGTACTGATAAGATAAATCTAATCTAATCTAAATCTTAAATACTTTATTCTTGCAAACAGTGAAAGGAGATCGCAACCTCCGCAAATATATTACTTTCCACCGAAATCCATTAACGTATGAAAACCCCAGAAGCAATTACGTTTAAACACGAACTATATTTTTGAATACATAATTCTGGGAAAATTACTAATTAGTAATACGGTGTCCTAGTAAGAATTGGTTGCGAACCTACTGCATGTTACATGTGCAACATGTTACTTAGAAACATGCTACAGTGCAAGAGTCACGAAGCCAGTAAACTACAGAAACAATGTGCTTTACTCATTACAATAACATGCACCATATTTTTCTAGGCATAAAGACTCTTTTAGAAAGCAAGACTAATCTCTCGGAAATGTTATCGATTCCATCGTGGATTTAATCAAAGATGTAACGACAATGGATACTGAAATTTGCGAGATTTATGGCACCGTGCTCCCCATTCCATTGGCATCATAATGTGCTCGATAACTGGAAATACGAGGCTTCTCGATCCCCATTTCCATCAGGCTTCAATGCTGCCAATTTTTACGCAAACTGTAAGTACAATGGAAGCTCGATATTCCGTGGTAAACGGGATTCAACCTTGCATTATTGAGAGCTTGGATTAAACAGAAGATAACACTTTGGAAGCAAATCTACAATAGGAATGGTAATAACGCGAAATTCTTCAGAACACGATCTCGAATTACGGGAGTTATCGAGCTTGAAGCGATTTTCAGTGGTGGTAACGCAAGTGATTTGCTTGCATTTATTTATTGCACACGCAGTGGCAACAAGAAATCACTTTACTATATTAACAATTGTATTTACTTTATATCACGATTAATACGTGCCTCTGTATTATACTTTCGTAGAATTATAATTTACAATTTTTAATATATAATTTCACAAAATTATGATATATAATTTCACAAAATTATGATATATAATTTCACAAAATTATGATATATAATTTCACAAAATTATGATATATAATTTCACAAAATTATGATATATAATTTCACAAAATTATGATATATAATTTCACAAAATTATGATATATAATTTCACAAAATTATGATATATAATTTCACAAAATTATGATATATAATTTCACAAAATTATGATATATAATTTCACAAAATTATGATATATAATTTCACAAAATTATGATATATAATTTCACAAAATTATGATATATAATTTCACAAAATTATGATATATAATTTCACAAAATTATGATATATAATTTCACAAAATTATGATATATAATTTCACAAAATTATGATATATAATTTCACAAAATTATGATATATAATTTCACAAAATTATAATTTATAATTTTTTATACATAATCTCACAAAATCATAATTTATAATTTTTTATATATAATTTCACAAAATTATAATTTATAATTTTTTATATATAATTTCACAAAATTATAATTTACAATTTTTAATATAAAATTCTACAAAATTATGACACGCAAACGCAAGTTACGCTTCGGTAAGTAGAAAGTGCCTAGCACGAACAGACCAGGAATATTTTGAACTATTCCAAATTCAATAATATACATTATACAATGTACATACATAATAATTTGCGTCACTAACACCAGGAAATCCCTTCTAACTCTAACAGGCTTGATTTTCCGACCTATCTCGATTAAGCATTTCCCATTCTGCTCAATGAGCACTATCTACCCCATAAGTATTGAACCCTCCCTTTTCCACCCTTTATATTCTATTAAGAAAAACGTAGCGAAGGTACACGAGCCTCGTGTCTGAGCAACGAATGTATTCACCCCTTATTTTTCTCGACTATGCTCGGGGCAATTTGAAGGAAAAGGTGCCGGGCGTCAAACCCTCGTACAACTTTAAACGACTTCGAGCCTCCTCCAGTCCATCAGCCCATCAGAAGACGCCATCTTCCTTCTGGCAACTCAGTTTGCAAAATCGCGATGCTCGCCGATAAAAGTTACGTCGTTTAGCAAGCTTTTCAGGCACGAAAGGAGTCGCGATGCAGGACACGGGGAGGCTGAGAGGAAGCCTGGACGTGCTTACATCGACGAGGAGAAATTGAGACAGATAAGTCTTCCTGTCTCCCTCTATCCTTCCAGCAGGGAATATGAGAACGAATTAAATTGTTGCACGTTGGCCTGGGTTAGATGTGAATAGGTCTTTGTAGACTGTACTTGATGCCAGGCCATAAGAAATAATATTGAAAGTGTTTAGTGATTATCAGTGGCAGATTTAAAGAATGAAGAAAGGCCCAGGTAGCAAAAATTCTGGGGCACCCTGTATAAATAACAGAATTATAAATAAATTTACGCCCGTGTGGAAGGAAAATTATAGAAAACAAAAAAAATAGTGTCTGGATGAAATAATTTTTTTTTTCGAAGATAGGGCCCTGAGGGGGCCTTCTGGGCAGGAACCCAGATGGCAACTGCTTATCGGCCGCCCATTAAATCCGTCACTCGTGATCAACTAATGGGACTAATTTCAAAATTGATAGATATTTGAAGTAATATGTATCAAATAATTTTGATATATCGTATATCTTATACGAAGATAAAGTTACTAATTAACTTTAGACTTCTGCATTGACTGTACTATTACCGACAATAATTAATGTTAGCCTAATTCTATCAGGGTTTTTAAAATGAAAATTTTTGAAAAATAAGTAATTCAAGGGAAAATAAATATTATTCATTTGTTACGGTAAAATTCACTGAAAATCTTAGAAAGTGCACCCTTATAAATTTGAATAATTATGGTAAATTTACACAGCAACGCGGAAGTATAAAAGATATTATATAATTTTAAATTTAATATTCTCTGTACCCAAAGGATTTATCCGAGTACACATTACTGTTCACTGGTTTTCGTGCCAGCCTTTATGAACGTAAATTCTGCATTCACCAGTGAAGTCGCTTCAAGTGTCACAATTGCACCTTGTGGAGGGAAATCGCGCAACAAGAACAGTGGTTGGAACGGTAATGATACAGTTATTAATTTTTTCTCGCAGATCCGATTACACGTATTTGGGGGGTAAAAGAATTTTCGCGTGGAATTCCGTAAAGGGATGGAGTTAGAAACTAATAAGTAACAAAAGGGGTCGCGTGATACTCGAACATGCAAGGCCATAATGTTGCGTGAATTTATGCTAATTCCGACCTCTGCTACCCCTTCTACTTAAAATCGATGCTGAATAACGGTTTCACCGAAACATTAGTCTGCCTATGCTTCTGGAATGTACCCTTAACAGAGGCACGGTTAGACAGCATCGCTGAGAGACTAATGAAACTGTTTACAGGGGCATAAAATCGATTAAACGATCGGCTTCTCCTTCCTGCAAAGCTTCCAGCGAGGTATAAAAAAAGAGGAAAGTGTAGAATGTACAAGAGTTCAGTATCAAGGGGTGGTGTAAATATAACCATTGCGTAAAATGTTAATTAAAACAGTGTTATGCGAGCAACCCCTTTTGCAACGAAGGTTCCATGTGCTTTTACAGAAAGTTTTAAATTACAAGGGGATAAGATTATTTTGCACGTGATTGGAGGGGATGAAGATGAAGTGGTAGGAATGGAAATATGAGATCTTGCTCAGGAAAATATGTTGGTTTTTGATATCACGTGCCAATTTAATCCTCTGTAAGTGTTTCCAGTGAATACCGCCGAGTTTATTGTTTACTTATTATTATTATAGAATTAGGTACTCATCCTCCAGAGTTATGTACACTTAAGTAATTTGAATAATGTAGAATATTTCATAATTCAACTCCATCAGCTATCCACGAGACAAAAAAAGAACTGGTACTTTTTCTAATGTGATTTCTTCCTGCTGATTATTTTTGTGCAATAGTAAAATTTGTAAACCAGCTTTCACGAGTATTAATTTATTGACATAGCTTTTGAATGTCTGCTAGAATTCCAAATAACCCTCGAAACCTTTACATTCTCAAGGATTCAATCCCCCACATCCTCAAAATAAAATACCCACTCGATTCAACAATTTGCTGTGTCTTAATCTTTAAAAAAGTGAAAGCAAACCTATTCAAGCATCAGTTAATCCCAAGAACTATCCAAATTATGGTAAGTTATTCTGAATAGGGAATGCGCTTATTACAATCCACTGGGGAGTAAGTGAAGGCAATTGAAACGAAACGGGGGACATTTAACTGACATTAAGTGTTTCACGAAGAACGTGTGTGTAGCATTTTGGAAGCTCCTAGGGTTACTAGGAGGAGGAAGGATAAGGTACAGGACATTGCGGTAATCCCACGAGAATGCAGGATACCTTATCTCCGGATCCAGAAGTAGCGTAAGGAGGAATTTTGGGAAAGCGTTCTCGCCGTTACAATAGATTCACCGCCCCTACCAGAGAGGCTGTCGCAGAAATAACAAAGGGAATATTATAATCGTTTAGTCGTGGCAATAAAGATAAGCGTTTGTGAAGCACTTGTTCCATAAAAAAGGAGACCGTGTCTTTAACGCGTTCGTCAACGTCGAAACGACGCTTAAAACTTCTGTGCACCTTGACGTGACAGATTGACACAGTAAGAGTTTCGTACTCTCGTAACTCGAAAGAGTTCGTTGACACAATACGAGTTAAACGCAATAGGGATCCCGTAATTTTGCGATCTTTATTTTGCAAAAAATTACCAACCCATAGAACAACTCCTTCATTTTACAATTATTTAAACTATCAACCCACAGTTCTATTTTAGGCTTGTACTTATTTTGTAGGAAGCTTCCAAACCACCGATATTATAGCCAAACGACAAACCTATATCAGATGAAAAATTTAAAAATTTACTAGAAATTATGCACCTTATTCCAGCAAATTGTTTAAATTTTTAAGACAATTTAAACGTAGGACGTCTTCACTTCGATGGGGATGAAACTGAAACTTAAACTGCTGAATAATACCAGCTCCCAAAAGCCACAGAAAATTTGAAATAATATTAATTATACTACTCACTATTAAATAAGTCATTAAAGAACATTGTAGACCAATAAGAATAAATAAAACATACCCAATAGAAATAGAGCTACTGCTTCTTAACCATTAAAATCTTCAAACTTTTACTCAGTAGCAGATCATTGAGGGTTGGTAGCTTCCTACATAACTAGACCCAATAAAAGTGTCTCTCTCCGAACATTACCCATTCATCCCCTAAATTTTCACACTCTCAGAATTCCTGCATTCTCTCAGCGAGCACGTTCCTCCCAAAAAGAAGCATTCCTCGCACGACCCACGCCAGAAGGCAACGTTAAAAGAGCAACCACGCAAACACCGGCCCACGAAATGGCAAATTTAATACACGAGCCTGATGAGAAAAGTATTTCCCTCCTCGACGACTTAATTCAAGCCGCCGTGTACGCGCGCTGAAATTCCTAATGGCATTAAGGTCTTACAGGCACGTCCCAGACCTGTCTGGAGATATTTCACGTGGCCCCGGATAATTCATGACCACATCCTGCAGAACCGGTAATATTCCTGGTTTTCCCGTGACACCTTCCACGATGTAAATCACCCTCTCACCCACGGTTCACTCCCCCATCCCTCTCCATCCGCAACCCTTCGCCGTGGCTGAGGTCAACTAAAGTGGATGGCAAAGCTCGGGGACGTAGCTCCTCCGAAAAATAATTCCCAGCCCCGTGGCTGGACGTCTTTTCCATTAAAAAGTTTGATTCGTGGATTCGGGATCCATCGACGGGATGGAAGTTTGCCATTCTCTTTGAGAACGGGGGAAGAGGCTCGAACGGTGCCGGAATGCTGGATGAGAGACGATACTGGAGCTAAGCTTGGACTATAAAAGTCGACGCGCGCGTATCAGTTCCCCGACGCCTCGCTGACGTCAGTGTGAGTGGTGAAAAATACCGTTTCTCAAGCTTGTCAGTCACTGAAACGAAGGGACCATTGACACTGACGCCACTGAACCGTCACGGAACTGATACGTCTGCGTGGGCCTTAAAGGGAAATCCTATTTTATGGACTAACAACATAGCAAATTTTAGGAATTTTTTTAAAGAAACTAGCAATTCGATTCATCTGAAATTTGGACCATGTTTGTACGCAACCTTGAAGAAGTTGCAGTTTTTTTATTCATTTTTAATAATAAGTACAGGAATTATGCATCATGCCGCGTAAAACTCGTCGTCCGCTGGTGTCGAGTCTAAAACAGAAAAATGAAACGGCGTTTTATTTTGTACATACGTAGCTTGAATTTGATGAACCAGAATACCGCTAAATTCTATACTTCTTTTATTGCATAAAAAAATTGACGGATAATTGGATCGCAAAAAATAAAGGTTCAGACTTTTCAGTTTGAAAACTCTCCACACTGCTCAATAAATTTTCTTGTATTTTGCTGGTTCATCAATTTCAAACTACATATGTATACAATAAAACGCCGTTTTATTTTTCTGTTTCAGATTACCTGATAGATAAATATCATGCACACCAACGGTCGGCGAATTTTGTGCGGCGTGATGGTCGATCATGCATAACAGCTACATTTATGGTTAAAAATTGGCAACATAAAAACTGCAGCTTCCTCAAAGATACATCAAAACATGGTCAAAATTTCAGAAGAATCGAAACACTGATTTCTTAAAAAAAAATCCCAAAGTTTGCTATATTTTTAGCCCATAAAATAGGTTTCCCCCTTAAACCGCCACCGTTTCAAATCTTCCGCCTCTGTGACTGTTAATCTATCATCCCCTTTTCTCGCAGCTTTTATTCCGACTACGGTACGCCGCGACAACCGTTCATCCGCCCGTCGCAAGCGCTAATTGCGCGGGCGAGCTTCCCCGCGTTTAGTCACGCGGGGGGTCATCCCGCTCCAAATCGATCACCCTAGGCGCTCGCCACAGAGTGAAGGGATTTCGATGAAACTGTGGCATCACGTAGACCACGTGAAATTAGGGGGGGTTTAAGTCATCGTTTTAATGACTTCGAATTGGTTTACGAGTTACAGGACATTAATTGCAATTTTTTACAGGACTGCGAAAACAATATCTTGTGGGAGGATTTTGTTGGGAAAGGAAAGGTCTGAAAGTTATGTTATAAAGCGTAAAATAAACATTCCACACTAGCACTCTAATGGTAAAATACATATTTTACTATGTTATAAGTTATTAATTATAAGGGATAAGAAGGCAAAGAGAAACACAAAGCGTCAAACACTAGAAAATAGGATACAGTTAAGCGTGAATTTTAGAATGCGGAATGACTGAATTAGATGACTGAAATAAATAAATACTATTACTACTACTACAAATTTTACTATGATTCCAAGTAGAAGGTGATGGAAAAGATTTTCGTAGAACGTGGAGCAAAAGTAATTTCAATAGACATTCTGAGAAAAAGATGTGGTATGAGAAATACTATTTAGATCCTAGTTCCTTATTTTTGATGAGGAAGGTAGCAACGAAAGAAAATTCTTAATCAAACGCTTGCCTAAAAACGATATTCCCCCGACTGCGAGAAGACGATCGACGTGCCTCCAGTTTTCGTGAACATAAAAGTTAACTGGATTATCCGCCTGTTCCTTTTGGTGCCCCTAGATTCCTTCATTAAAAATGAAGCGTCACTCCTGGCAATGAGATTATAGCTGTAAAACGCTCATCCCCTAGTTACGTCGCTTAGCTGCACGCGAAAATGTTAAAATGAAATGTCAATTAGTAAATCCATTCATTAAAATTCACTTCTCTGTTGAACCTAAGTTTACGTACTTAGCACAGGAAGGATGATATTGGTATTTCAAAGTAATTAGACGGTAATAGATGGATTAACCGTGAGGCTAATCGTTATCCATTTACTTCACACTTTTTCATTTAAGAACAGCAGCTAAGTAGTTTCACCGTGGAGAAAGGAAAATCACTGATGAGAAGGTACTGCAATTTGGGGCGTTAATTAATATCTACTCCTAATCTCGAATATTTTCACTGGAAAAGGAACATTACCCAAGAAATAATCTCGATATCTCCCAGCACAACGGAAAACTACGCAGTGTGAATTACAGAGTCGTTGCAACTCTCAAATTTATCTCTTCGTCCACTTTGAAGGAAAATAAGAACAGCGTGCTCCCTCCGAAAAGTGAAACCAACATTGAGAACTAAAGAACGCAAGTTCGAGAAAGAAGCAGTTCGCTCGAATAAAAAAAAAATATCCATCTTGGAAATCAGGACTTTAATAGAGACGGAAGGAGAGCACGGAGCCCTGAAGAGAAACGACAGAAGGTAAAGCGGAATGGCGGGGCTATTGTTGGAAAGGTAAAGCATCCTCCCATGTAGCCACGCGAATACACCCCCATAAGGTAGCTGTGTAAAATACACGCGCGTGGCGATAGGTGTATCGATTTCGCGAAAACGAGGCGGTGATACCACTTTCGCGTACACCGCCGTGTCCATTCTCGTTCCGAGCGTTCCTCTGCTTACGTCGATGAAATGTGTGCAACCGCGAGAATAGCACTCTGCTGAAACACGATCATCGTCAGAATTGAGAAATCAATTAACGCTCGATCGTTAGCCCGAATTCTTGGGTGAAAATGATAATTGTTTAGACTTTAGAGCAATGGTGTTTATTTACACAGTTGTTAGATTTGTAACAGGTATTTTCCTACTCAATTTTTACATACGTTACCTAATTTCTATTTCTTTTTTTTATATAAGTATGTATTTATGTTTTTTATCTTAATGTCTACTGGTGCAATAAAGTCTTATTTGGATTATAATTAGTGATGCAATATTTAGTAGTTTGTGTTTCTAAGGAATTGTGAGATATACCGACAGTTAATTATAAAAATAATTTCGTGGAATGATGGTTTTTGAGATGGCATGAATTTTTTAAATATTTGCCAACTAATTTCTATGTAGCCAGAAATTAATGTCCCTGATATATTCGACTAAAATTCAAACTCGTGAAATAATATTGACATAATTATATTGAATGATGATCAAGAATTGCAACGACCTTCTCGAAAACCTAAGTGCCAGAAGCAGCATGAATTTCCGTAGAATTTAATTAAATCCACATCGGTTACCGCGGTGGAAGCATAAAATTTCAAACTAAATTCCCAGATGCACTCCGTGTTAAGGGAATTTACCGTTGAATTTCTGTCCGCGTTACTGCCCACCGAATGCGACTTATAATTGCGCGTAAAAATTGTTTACGCTCGCAGAAAATTCATTAAAAGGAGGACCGTGGGACATTTTATAAAAACCGTAATTCCCAGTTAGAATATTCAATGAAGTTTCACTTCAGGCTACGTAAACGCGATAAACAATATAAACATTGGGGAACAACTTGCCACAAAATGCCCGAGCGTTGTTCAAACACGCTTCCTTCGAATTAATTAACCAATCGCAAGCAACAAGGAACGCGCGAAACTTGTGACCGAAACTACAAAATAATTCCCATGAATTTCATTGAAAATGAATTATCCACGACGAATCTGAGAACCGATTTGATAAACTTTGATCAAACGAATGCAATATAGTGCAATTTGGCCAAAATCAAGGAGAAAAAAAGGAGAGGAAAAATGAATTCCATAGTTCTGAAGTGCGCGAATTGGAATCGTTTTTGATTTCGTCGGGTTGGTAACGAAATTTCGACGAGATTTCAGCGACGGGGACACGATCGATACGTTTAATGCATTACTTGCGTCTTAATCGGATTGCTGCCAATTTCCCGCGGATTCTGGTCCACGAGATTTTTATTTCGCCTCCCCCGGTTGCTTATTGATCCAGCCAGGAGGAAAGTAACGGGCGAGGAAAAACGTAATGCTTCTGCTCCGACGGCCCAGAAACCAGGGAAACCTTTCCGTGTCTTGGAAAATGGAGCATTGAAAAGTTTCGCTTTGCCGTGCGATTTCTTATTTTCAGATTTATCTCGCTGCGGCCGACCGCTGGGAAAGTATTCCTCATAAGGAAATAGCATAAATTCGCGGCTACCAGTAAATCAGGCGAAATAAAGACCGCCTGTTTGTCCAGCACTCGGCGCTCGCGAAAAACTTTCGTGGTAACCGTTAGCACCGCCTATCCTATCGACCGACAAACGTCTGCTGGGTTGCTGAGGCTGTTTTTCCTGTGAGAATTTGCAATCACATGGTGTATGCTATATTTTGGGGAAATCTCTGGCAAATTAATAAATGTGTTCTGGGTGAGGTATATTTCTTTTGTATTTCTAATACAACGTAATTTATATTTGCAACTATTTCTGACAGAGATTGTTAATGACCATTTTGTGGAATTGTTTGTCGATTTATTACAAAAAGGACTAACTATAAGTTGTATTTTTTTAGAAACAGCTCATATTTTCTAGTGAAAGATGGACAACTTTGTCGGTGGACATTTGCTTCTGACTATTACTATTTGAAAGCTATTAGATTTTGCGGCATTTTTTTTTACAGTATACTATCACAGTGAGAAAATTGTTAAAATGGAAGGAATACACTTGAAACTTGTATTTTATGGTTTCATTTTTTTTTAAGGCTCTTAATAGGTTCAAAACTTCGACTATACAGCATTCTGGTGCAAATTGATATCCAAAAATCCTCACAGTTTAGGGATTTATTGGGATACTGTGTCGAAAAATTGCGTTAAAATCAGGGGTTGCAACGATTCCGAAAATAACTGTTTCAAACTGTTATAAATATTGATTCTAACTGAAACGCTTATGAAGAATCGATATTCTAAATAACTGTTACCTATAAAGAACCGAAATTTCTGACTATATCGATTTTAATTCCGATTCTACAGAACCGATATTATAATCGCTTTTATAACAGTAATGTATCTGTCGGTTCCGAGAGTTCACTATATGTATAACCATTATGGAACCGATATAATATCGATTCCATAGAACCGGAACCGAACCCGATATAGGCCAGAACCTTTTTCACTCGTAACTGTTTCAAGCTTATTTCTGTTATACCTGTTTCAAAAGCCGCAAGCGATATCACAAGAGTTTTCAACCCCTGATTAAAATACAAAGCTGTGTTTCAATCCCTATATTTCTTCCCTTGAAAGCAAATGATACAATAAAATATCTCGTTACACGAATCCACGGTTAAATAGAAAAGGGGTAAGTACTCTATTCGCAAAAACAAACATGTTGAAAGTACAAAATTTCTCTTAATACAAAATTGCAACTGGATATCCGATGTATGCCTCAATAAAAGCACATTACTGAATTTTATTAATCCTTCCGACAAAAAAGTCAATATAAAACAATATTCCTCTTTAAATTTCTCGAATTACGCAGGACCGCCCATTAATTACAATACTACCACAAAAAAAAGAATATTAATAAAATATAAGTAGAAAAACCAGGAAAATAAAAGAAAATCACTAAAAACAAAGCGAACAAAGCCTAGAAAAGTAACAATCGATAAGAAATCTAAATTACAACATAGCCTGCTGGCAAAACCAACGTTTCTACGAATAAATAACCTAATGGAATGAATTCCTCCAATGACAATAACCTCAGCAGCTTGCACTCAGTTCTCCAGCACAACTCTGGCGCATTCGAAAGGAACTCCACCGGGATAAGACGAATTAATCGGATTCTTCGATGACTTCCAGCGACATTCTTCGCGCGCAGCCATAAATTACGGTCCGGTTCGCCAAACGGCCCAGCATCCGTGTCCAAGATTCACCGAACGCGATCGTTCTATTCAAGACAGAGCCCGCTCGTTCCGATCTCGCATCTCTGCGCGGCACACAGCCATTGCACTGATCCCCGATATGAATTACAGGAACGAGCGCAATGAGGAAGGTCGCATAGATGCAACACCGCCGGGGTGCCCGGTTCGCTGTTTGAATAACGGCGCAGCTCGTTCGCTCGCAATATCCTAATGTCCTAGCGAGTTCCAGCTATCGCGTAAAACCTCCACAGCGGGGTGTAGACATGGCGGCCGTGCTCGCTTCATCGTTGCCGCGTGACTGTGCGTCCTACATCCGTTTGTTGCCCGATGAATGCCTATGAATGACGTTATTCCGACTGGCGATAGGCGCGTTACGATGTTCATTCGCAGGGCAACGAGACGAGACGAGATCAAGCTGGTGATATTTTTTATTTTTATGGTCTATGGCACGAAATTTTCGAAAATTGTTTTTTTAGGTTTTTGGTTTTGGGTTTTTCATAACCTGTTTTGAATTTCATATTAAGAAAGGTGGTCGACTACTAGCTATCGCACTGGTCGACTTTTAGAGTTAAGCGGTCGATTATTAAAGCATTTGGACACTTTATTTTTAACGATAATTGTTTATTTTCCCTGAGCTTTCCTACTAACACAAAATATTTAGTGATATATTAAATGCATTTGAATTACTTCAATATATTTTATATATTTTATAACATTGTTTATTTTTTTTCAGAACTTTTCATTCGAGTTTAGGTTTAAGTGGTCGACTACTAGTGCTTTCACCCTATTCCCGTAGCTACATCTTTTCTACGTATTTTGATCCAAAAATATACGAGCCTGCACATGAAATCGGATGACGAAAAAATGGTTCCAACTTTACCCCTTTCGCTGCGTATTTCAATTTTCGGACGATTTTTGTAAAGTGGCAATATTTACATCAAAAACGTTTTCAATTTTCAACTTTGTTTACAATACAAAAGATAGTTTTTTTTCCAGAGCATACATTTTTTTAATGCGTGGACTATAGTCGAGCACCGCAGCGAATGGGCTAAACACGATTTTCCAGAAACTACGTTTTCCAAAACGGTGAACATACAATCTCGGAAAACGCTCCAACGATTTGAGTGAAAATTTACAGGGAGGTGCAGGAAACTATTCCCCAGAATGTGTGGGGAGCACATTTTGAATCTAAATTCTTAAAAAAACAGATAAAAAATATTTGCCCTACAAGAAAAGGATAAAACCGTATACATCAACATAAAAATTGTATTAATTTATCAAAATTTTGCTTCCAACACAAGATGGAGATAGACTTACGGATTATAAAAATGCCTTATATTTTAATTGCTGTGTAGGGTGGTCCAGCGAAATTAGGATTTTTGTATGGACCTTTATTTCGTCGTTTTAAACAATATGTCAAAAATGCTTATAGACGTGATCACTGCTAAGAATTTTACAGAGGGGGAAATATAAAAAACAGTTTTTCGCAATTATCTCGTTATCTGTCAGTTCTACGACAAAAATAGTTATTATGAAATTAGTAGCTTAGAAAATGCTCCCAAAAAAGGTTTTATGCAGTCTATAAAAAAATTCAGGTTACAGGGAATTATTCCACAGATTGTCTCACTGTGGGAATCAGTGTTCTCCCGTTTTTTTTAAAACAAAAATCAGAAGTAATGTACCATCAATATTACAACCGCGTGAGAATTGTTAATAAATATTCAGAACAAAAAAAATTATTGAGCAAAAAGACAAATATGCACCACTACCTACAATCTCCAATGCCACGCAAAAATTACAACACAGCATACAAAGAAGAATAAAGTACACGAGTAACAGAAAGACGAGAAAAAGAGTCAACACCACCCTCTGCAACGTGTGCTAATTCCAGCGCTAATAACGAAGATCAATGTTTATATCTTAACAGATTCAAGACTCGAAACCCTTCAGGAAAATAATAGCCTCGAGACAATTGTGTTTGCTTGTAAGAATAGGTAACTGTTACCAGTTTAAAAACCTTCGGTCTGTTCCTCCTCAAGCGTGAAACTTCGCGATCCTCGGACGTTGAACATTTCTAGGAAAAAGATCGAGGAGCACGAAGAAATTGATAATGAATGGCGGGCAGCATTCTGTTGCAAGAAAGTTGCCTAATTACAGCTAAATCGCACAATTGGCTGGAATCGGTTTAGTTCGCGACCAGCCATTCGACGAGTTATAACCGAATTTTCAAGTTAGCTGCGAACGAAACTTCGTGGTGTCGCGATTTATATGGATATTTGCAAGCACAGTTAAGATAGCGTTTGAAATTGCTGTGAACGATAATTATCGTGGCTGTCAAATGTTATTTACAGGACTATCTTGCAGAAGTTATCCTGATTCAGTGTTGTATAGAAATTTCGGTAATCAACACCTTCTTGCAATTGTATTCCTGAATTTATTTAATTGTCGTATTATATACCAATATATTTGCGAATAATTCTGGAGACTAAAACGGATATAATAATTCACATTGTATTAATTTATACACTCCTCCCTTCGATCTAATAATTTTATGGAACTCTGAATGATCGATTAGCTCGAGCTGCGCAAATGCGAAATAGCTATTAATTCGTAATTTATAATTTATGCAAAGTTCATTGACACGAAGCGTTCAAACGGAGATTTAGTTACCTATTATGGAACAGTAATCGAGGCCCTAGTGATTCAGAATATCGATTGCCCTAATCTCTTCTAATGTACAATAGATTGTAAAGTTAAGTGGATATTAATTAAACGAAATCTAATTATTAATTAATCCGAGAAACTGTTATTTCTGAGGATGCTTGAAGTACAGTGGTATGGAGGGACGTAATGAAACGCTTGATGGTATGAGAAATTGTTGAAAAATTTTCAGGATTTTCAACAGAGAAGATAAGGAACGTTAATTTCCTAACTTTTCCCACGCGATTTGCTGCGCCCACGCATTTTCGCCAAGGCAAACATGAACTTCTGACCCGGATCGTTGCTGTAACTTTTACTTTATCCACGAGTATGTTTGAGAAAGTAAATCGGGCGTCTTCGGTGGAACGATTTACCGAAATACGCTTGAATCACGTTACGTAGAACGACGTGAATATTTGTTGAACATACGTCTGCCTGGCCTATTTCGTCGTGTACCTATATTAAATTTCGAATTGAAGGTAGGTATGTGTATTCGGGAGGTCTTAAGCGAAGGATCCGTATTTCGAGTATCCTGGATATGATTGATGTTGAAAGGAAGGTATGTAAGTTGCAACATCGTTTGAGTAATTTGAAAAATATACAACTTATTGATAAGTTAATGACAAAATAGTGAAGTTTTCGTTAATGAAATTTTGGAAAAAGGAGATAGTATACTTCTTTCTTGGCTTTCTCGAATTCCTTTGAAAATGTGTAATATTTTTATCGGTGTGTGAGAAATAAAGGATATTTCTATAGAAAGAATACAGTACCTACTCATAACGATAATTACAAAAACGAGAACTCATGCTCTGGCTAATTTAATTTTCGGAGAAGAAAATTGTCTACTTCTTCCTTCACTTTCCTGAATTTATTACAGGTAGATTCCTATTTGAGAAATATGTTACTCATGGCGATAATGGCAAAAGCACGAAACCCTCGTTAAGAGTACCTACTTTCCCATAAAATTTTTAGGAATTTATTTCAAAAACAGTAAACATCATAGCGTTAAAAAAGTTTTTATTTTTTTTTTTGCATATTTTATCAAATACCTGGTGATAAGAATTTTCTTGTTTTGTTGATTTCAGATAATTCTAGAAGGCGTTATAAAGGCGCAAAAAAATTATTACCTTCAATGATGTAAAAATACAGACTGAAAAATTTTGTATCACTTACGACGTTTACTTCTTTTTAAATAAAATCCTAAAAATGACCTATTTTCGGAGTGATTTGATGGGAGAGTACCCTTAATCCATTTTCCCCAAAAAGAAGTCGTTGCATTTGTCTTCACTTCCTTGAATTCTCCAGAGAAGATGTAGCAGGTATTTTATTAACATTTCACAAGGGCAGAGCACCGTTTCCATATGAAATATATAGCGCGCGGCCCTCGTTAATTTACCTGCCGCAGAAAGGAATCGTTTACAGTAGAATTCTACGTCTGCCCCTGGATAATTAAGCCGCCGTCGTCAAATTATCAATTAACCCGCGATAATGAAGCGTACATTAATGCCAGACCGACTGTGGCTTGCAATCGGGACTACAATCCCTACGAACATGATTACATAAAGCTAACGAGCCCGAGACATGCTCGCTGGGGAGAAACAACACTCGTTGCAGAATATCTCCGGACGCACCGGTGCGTTAGATTCGAGCGATAATGGTGTTTGAAACGTAGGATATTCCGCGCCCGACGCGTGTCAATCAACTCGCGGCTCAAGCACAGGCAAATGTTTGAGTTGGAAATCATCCAAACTGGGGTCTGTCGCTGATATCATTAACCCTTTCGAACGCAACCCCTTCACTTCTGACGACAGGCTATTCGCTCGAGCAATTTTTGTATATATGATACAATTTGGGGGCTATCGTTGACAAAGGAACACCGCGAACCCTTACTCACTGATTGCAACCAAACTTTGTGGATTTATGAAGTGAATCAAGCCAAGCACAACCGTATGTTTCATTCAGTAAAAAAGTTTCTTTTTCGTCAGGTATTTATTTTTTAAATCGTTGCAAAATTTTGTTAACGCATTATTATTATTATAGATACCATTAAACTTTTCCTTGAAACATGTTTTTCTGTCTCTTTTATTTTGGGTTAGAGGCGAAAAAGTGGGAGTGCCTATTTAATTTTGAGATTTGCTTTCACACCCTTAAGGGGTTACCACCACCTAGGCGTCCGGTAAAAGTATACAAGTTCAGAAATTTTGTTTGGGAAAAGTATAAGTGAAAATAATATGCAGTATTTTTCTACTAAAAGATACATCTTTTAACTATATTATTCTAAATTTTCATGAGATATTATTATTCACAAAGGGAGATATTGGCTCGGATTGGAGTCGTGTTTTTTGTTTAAGCTGATGAACATTCCCTGGGCTAAACGATGTATCTGAAAGTGAACATTCAAATAGATTTTAAAAATAAATAACTTTCAGAAATACCTGACGTTGTCATATTTTTAAATTTTGCTTTTAACTTTGCAACAATGGAAATACTTGCAAAGCCTTTTTGGAAACAAAGAAAAATTGTTTCCACCGAAATTCTATATTTCAACTTCAAACGTTCGTCCTTTTTTACCAAAATACAATATTAAAATTCGGAGAACGTCAGGTACTTCTGAAAGTTATTTATTTTTCAAATTAATCCGAATTTTTGCTTTCAGATACATCGTTTGACTTAAGGAATGTCCACCAGCTAATGCAAAAAAAATACGGCTCATATCCAAACCGATATCTCATTTAGTTAATAATAATATCTCATAAAAATTTAGAACAATATAGTTAACATATGTACCTTTTAGGAGAAAAACATTGTGTATGATTTTCACTTATACTTTGCCCCCCAAAAATTCCTGAACTTGTTTTTGTCTTGAGTCACTGTATAAAACCACAAAGTTGAGCTCTAATCGGCGAGTAAGGATTCGCGGTGTTCCTTTGTGACAGAGAATTGTATTTGCGGCCATTTCATTCTCGGCTCGAGTACTTTCACCGCGAAGGAAGATCTAAACAGTATCTGTGACTTTAAAGTGAAACGAATTTTAATAAGGAACGACTGTTGGTAATATATTGCGTAAAAGATTGAAGATTATGGCGAGCATGGTGTGTTATTTTATTTGTATAAAGTATTTATGCTAAACCTACTGTGATAGCAAGAATATGTAACGAGTTTTAAATCTGTTAGATTTCAGAATTGTGAAAATGGCAACAATGGTAAGCAGGAGCACACTTTGATTTCACGTGTTTTATTTATTTGGGGTGGAGATGAACGACTTTTTGAGAGTACCTGTAACTTTTGGATACTGAAAGTATGGCTCAATGCTTGTCTCTGTTCTTGTGACACCCTTCTTAATTACTGTAACGAGATGATTAATGATGACTGAAACGTCGCACTAATCAGCACATAGTAGGCGAACGTAATTTATGGAGGTCTCCGAAATTCTCCAACGCTGCGTTTTGGTTCAGATAATACAGAGAATTTCAGGAATTTGCCGCCAGCAGTGTAAACGTGGGTTTTGTTATAAACGAACGAGAATTTTCAATGTACAACAGCATAATCCAATCTCGCTCGCGCATACAAATTGGAAAATATAGATTGCCTAACGCGTTTCAATTAACCTGTGACCCAAAGCCACTTCCTGTGACCAGCTTTTCACTCGATTTTTCGTGAAAACGTCCAGTGATGCGTCAAGAATTGGATCCTCTAAATATCGATTAATCGTAAATAAAACGAGACTTTAAATGAAATGTAATGTTTGAATGATAAAAACTGGGTCTGAATGATAAAATAGCGATTGCAGCATAAAAAATAAAAAAATTTTAAGAAAATAAATTTTTTCATTAGCGTACGATTTTTATCATATTGGAAATTTGTTAAAGTTTTATAAGTCTCTGAAGTTGTTATTTTCCAGGGAAAAATATTTCCTTTGCATAGCCACCATTTCCTTTTTCTTTTCCAATTATTAAAAAATCGTACATTACATTGAACAGAATCTATCCTAAAGTTTCCCCAAAAGATCTCGATATTTCACTGAAAAACTACCTGAGCAAACCAATTTTAAATTTACGCATTTTTTAGGCCTACAAAGTAGTGCACCCTTTAATATTTGTTGTTGAAAATAAGGGAACATCTTGCTACATCAACCATCGTATTTTCTTCACATCACAATCAATAATGACTGTTATCTTAGAATTGTGTGACATTATGCGACACACTAAGTACATCCTGTAACTTCGTTAAGTAGAAAATACCTGTTAAGTGCAGCCCAAGAGATGCTCAAAGTGAAAATGCAAACAAGATTCGTAGTACACCTTTCAAAAGCAACAATGTACTATGCTGGTGATCTAATTCATTATTTTCGCACTGTACATGATAAACAGAAGCAATACAAGAAGTAATTCTCGGGTCGTCCTTAAAAATTACGTAAGTGAGGGGAGAGAGAGTCAGGTAGCGTTTTATGTGATATTTTTTTAACCTAATTTTCAATATAAGTAGCCTAAAAAACATCGTTTCATCGCATAGATTAAACCGAGTTAAATGAATTACATAAATCTTTAAAAGAATTTTAATAACTGAAAAAATGCAATGTAAAAAATATTTCCTAAGAAAGGGGTTGGAATTTAAATCTTACAAATTTTTATACTTTGGAGTGTGGGGGATAAGAAATCGCCAAAATTACCCTTACGTAATTTAACTTGCCTTAATTAAGCATTACTTACTCAGTAGAGTAAGAACTACCTGCTGCATAAATATTTTAACACGTAGCATATTTTGTACCATCATCTCCCTTATCAACTCTACCCAGAAACGACGTGACGCATCCTCGCCGTAAACTACATTTAAAATTGAAATTCGGATTTGCAAGCAGCCACGTTCGACAGAATTCAACGACACCGTGGAGCTGTCTGCAAACCTGCGCGATATCAAAACCGGGAACAACGTTATCGAAGCATCGCGTTCGCGGTTCGAGCGTAAAAACTCGATTGAAAATTTCCAGTCTCCGCGAGCGGTACTCGCGACAAGGATCTTCGACTTCCGTCGCATGCGAATTCGAAGACGGAAATTGATCCGGGACTCGTCTTACTTGCTCGACGACGCTCGAGGAGCCACGATAACTGCTCGAAATAGTTTCCCGCAGCTGGATGCAGTCTCGCGAGCATTCTTCGCGTTGCTGTTAAGCTGGAAACGCGAACAATCGCCCCGAGAATGTGGCAACAGCACATGGAAAAATAACAGCGAGCCATCCGCGATACTTGCGCCGCAGTTTCTTAATGACTCCAACAACTACTCGCTCGATACTCCGCGGCCGGACGAGACTGACATTTCACGCTGTGAATTTAAAAATCGATGGGGACATACGAGTTGCTTCATTAATTGGAACGTAGGTTTAAAACAGGACGAATTTAATGGCGTGTGTTTATGTACTGTTCACTTGCAAAGGTACGTAAAAAAGAAGAAACGTGAGGGCATAACTGGAATTTGAAGATCTGTTGTTTATACGTATATGAGTAAATTTAAAAGTGCGAAAATAGTAAATCCCACCCGGTGGGTCGCAAAGTTTTTTTTAGGAGGCTCGCCACGATTTTTGAATTTTTTTTAATATTATTGCGTTAGAATTATATTCTGAAGTACCTATTTTTATTATGTTTTCTTATTAAATTAACCTTACGTTATATGGGAGATTCGCAGGTTATTTGAACTCAGCAAATGTTGAATAACACTGTGCTAAAATTTGGGAACACATTACGAGTTAGTCTCAAAAATAGAGAAGGCGTCACACTTTTTAATTGAAACTCAGCCCAGGTGGTATGTAATAATATTCTAATTCATCCGCAACACAAACCTATTTTTTTTTGTGCCATAGTGCGTTTTTAGGGAGTGAAATCACCCCTTGAAAAAATGCAAATTTTTCTTTTCCGTAGAATATCTCAAGAACCGTGAGAAATATCAAAAAGAAGTTTAAACATAGGTTGCATCTTTTTGTTATATCTACAGAAATGTGTACTTTTCAAGTTACCCTTATCACCAATCCTTAGTTTTATAGATATATCAAATTTTGGAAAATATATCACAAAACTTGTCTAATGAGAGCCTAATTTCATGAAAAAATTAAAATTTGTCCATTAGTGGAAATAAGTTGTGAAATAATTGTCTCCTGAGATTACAGTTTCATGTGAGACACTATATTTTTGCCTTATCGTGGATTCACACCTTTTTAAATACATATTACATCTTCACGAATCCCATAAAATGAGATCAAAATTAAAGGAAATATTCCAACACTAAAATGAGTCATTGAAAAGAAAAGGGGATTAACCTACATTGAAAAAAATTTAATTTTCTCCATTTTATATGAAAAGCAGAGCCTATTCGAATACATCATCGTTATCAACTCAATTTCGCAAAAAATATAAGTCACTCCATTTTTTCTCCCAATTCCTCACATACCTAATGTAAGTAGACACAAGCACAACACCTTGCAATTTCTACTTTTCCAGTACGCCACTGAATGAAACCCTTTAGCCTCCTCTACCCATTTCAAACAAAGCAGAACGTACATTTGACTAAATCAGTCACCTAATTAACCAAAAGCGTTGCCCCCAGCTCGAAGCCAGGTCTCAACAGCCTCCCTCGTCAACGTGATTTCCTTCTGTACATTCAGAAAACGACGCACCCGTTGTTTGTGGAAACATAACGAGTTGACAAACCCTCGTTGTATTAAGCGCGTAATAGACGGGAAATGGTTGTAAAGCCCCGGCGGAAGTAGCTGAAAGAACGGCGTAAGACCGTTCCTTTAATCGGAGGGGTAGATAAAGCATCCCCGAAGGAACATGGGGGGATCTGCTTTTCGGAGCCGCAACTTTGCAATCAGAATCTCTCAAGAGCGAAGTGGAGAAAAACTGTGGAAAACGAAGATACAAAACTCGGCGGGGCATGAGAAAATATTTAAAAAAAAAAAGAAGAGGGGAATAAGAAACGAGAAGACAAGGGGAGGACAAAGTGTTGTTCGAGATACAAGAGACAAGGAAGAAGCCCGTCTCTTCTGTGTTCACGTTCGTAATAAAGTAAAATATGGCCTCCCTTCTGGCATCGTTTTCTCGAGTTCCACTCGTGGGACTTCCAGTATAATTTGAGAGCATCTACGTACACTCGGGAGACTTTCTTTCGGGCGTACTTTATTCCTCGCTGAAATTTCCCAACTTGTTCGTTAAAATTCCGCGTGTTTTATGACGCCGACCGACTTCCTTGGCCGCCACGCCCCCCGCCGACGAACTTGTTTCATTACTCCTTTTTACGGCGGGAGATTATTTTCGAAATTGGATAACGCGCTGGTACCCGCTGAATTTACTATTATCTCGGTCTCGCGGGGGAAATAAAGACTATCGCGAACTTGCGGACCAATACTGAGATCGAAACTTATGAAAGCTTCAAATTCTTGGGGATTAAAAATATATTTGCTCGTTCAATGATGTGTTTGGAAAATAAGAATATTAAATGATTTGAAGCTGGGAGCTTCTAATTTTCTGATACACGTTTGTTTAGAAAATTATAGTCAAGGGGGATGATTATAGTCCCTTTAGAGGGATTTAGGAAAATTCAATATTGAATATATTGATCCATCCGAATCTTAATTTTTATTATTTTTTTTGTAATTTTTAAGCGGATGTTGCAAATGTGATTTTTAGATTAGTTTACAGGAAAGCTATGGAATACAAGAGTCTACTTTGAAATTCAAATAAGTGTGCATTGTTTATTTGAGCTTTCGTAAGGAAAGTGTAGCAAACGCAATTTTTCAGAAGAGCTTGGAAATATGCTTTTATTCTACGCATAATTTTTTGTCTCCTGTTTTGAATTGTGCCTTTTGTTTACCAACGGAATGCACACTGATATTTACATAGCGCGTGAAACATCCTACAAACATGTTATCTTCCAGCTCGCTTTTCACTTGCTACTTTTGTTCTTGATCTCCCAATTATCTCTGCATACGAACCCTTTGTCGTTCTTTCAGCTAAAAATGAAACTTCTTTCCAAACATGAAAATAGCCAGAAATCACTTGCACAAAATTGCTGTTCAGCGTATCTCTTGAAAAATTATTATTCAACCCTCTGATCAAAGAATTTTACCTTAATTAAAATAAACTAATTCCATATTCTATTTTGTACCAACCACTACGTTGGGAAAGTTCCATCCCTTCAGAATTATCTACAAGTGACTTATCCCTAATTAAACTTACAGTTCAAAGAATTAATTTAATTTAAATTATATTCCGCGTTATGTGTGCGTCTACTGTAATTCGAACAATTATTTTTTAAACACAATTCAACTAGCACAACGCCACGAGATCACTTCATTAAAAAATAAAATTCTTACAAAAGTGGAAACCACCGTTTATTGTTACACTTTGACATTCACCTTCCACCTTATAGGGAAGTCTGAGGCATTTTAAAAACTAATTAAATATTCTTCAGAAACCTTCCGCTTCTTAGAAATATAAAAAAAATATAGAATAGAATAATACAGATAGAAATATAGGGGAGACCGGGGCTGGTTGGCCCCAGGGGTAGGTTGACTAATTGTTAATAACTTTCCACCGACGTGTGCTCTACCGCGGAGCGATTTTCTGTAGGAGCAAGTCACTTCTACTATGTCATTCATTTGTGTCCGACACCACCATTACACGTTGTTTGGTAGTTACCAGCGTTTATCGAAAAATTGGCTACGTAAGTAAATATATTTTCTTAAAGATTTTATGTTTCCACGCTCTATATAGTCACAGTAGAATAAAGGTGAAGGGACTATTTTAAAGTTTGTTTATTAAACGACCTATTGAGACTGCGTTTTTGATTTTACATAAATAATTACAGGTTGTATAGAGTATTGAAGTCAAAATGATCGTTCGGGGCTGGTTGACTAATAACCTCCGGGGTTACATGACTAAGCTGGTGAACCAACCCCAGTGATACCCCAAAGAAAACTGTAGAGACACTAGGAGATGCGTAAAAGGAAATATACTTTTCTATGAGTGCAAAAATTGCACATCAGATTGTGAAGATAGTAATTAGTTGATAGAAGATGGCGAATATTTTTATAATACTAGATATAAGATTTATTGCTACTATAAAGGTTTAAATTGTTTTTATTATTAAAAAGTAATAAATATTTTATAATGAAACAACTCAGATAAGTTGCTAACAAAATTTTCTTAACTGATTGCACCTATAGTCAACCTACCCCATACTGTTAGTCTACCAACCCCGACCACGGTGTTAGAAAAACATTAAAGTGCCTTAAATGTTGTCACATTGAGACAACGTTAATAATTTATTCAAATAGCCAAATGTATGCCCTATCAAATATAGTAGCCGATTTAATGATATTTCGCCCATATAATTTATTAAAAATCAAAAACTGAAAAATTGGCCTACCAGCCCCGGTCTCCCCTACTCTCAGAAATAAAGAATAGTTAGCGCAGCAGTGACGCGAAATATCCATTGACACAGCACAAAGCTAATCGCGCAGGAGGGCTGAGGATGATCCATTTCATCTTGTGCGTATCGGTGTATTTGCGACCGGTAAACATTTAAATGCAACTCCAACGAAGACTCTCCGAGGATACGGGGGGTTATTAATCTCTAGACAAACAATGCTAACGAAGGACTACCCCGCCTATGTACATAAATGTAGGGACCTCGCAAAGTCAGGATTGTCGCAGAGACTGTAATCAATCTCACCCAATGTCGCGTGATGCTCCCCATCATACATAGGTCACGAAATTTTGGATTATCGTGCTTTGCCAAATAGGGTGTCTCGAAATGACTAGTGCAGTACAAAAAACAGTGATTCTGAGTGAAAAAAACTCACAATCAGTCGAAATTGTAAAATGAAATGCTTTCTTTGTGAGAGAAAGCACTTTAAAAATTCAAAATCTGAAAATTTACAAAATCATTAGGCATTCAATCGTTTTTAATTTCATTTTGGTGACCTATTACTTGATGCATGTGCTGAGTTCTCCTGGAATCAATTATTCCGCAGTGCAATTATATTATATTAAGATTAATTTGATTGCTTGTCACCAGTTACAGTATTTACTTTCAACGAGCTCAATATTATTGAAATTTAAAATTTTTTTTGAAACTATAGGAAAAAATATAGGAAGCGATAGAAAAAGAAGTGATATAAAAATTGCAATTACATACCTAAAATGCATATTATCTCAAATATGATTGATCATTCGATGGAAGTTGGATTTTCGATAAATATCATAAATTAGTAACCAAGATGAACTCTGGATTGAACGTCAGTCTAATTTCTGCTCTGCTTCCTGTTTATAAAATTTTCATTTGCCCCCAAGATCTGTTTAGAGTTTCTAAATAAACTCTGCTGCCGTTCACACGACGCATTCATACGCTGCACAGTGGTCTGGATGGTGGCCAAAATTCCATTTCTCAACTTCAACTTTACAATGTCATTTTTTTTTTATGAATTGACAACCCTCCAGAGCTTCAAAATCCGCATAGCTTTCCCTTTTCAGATGATTCTTTGAATAGATATAATATTACAAAGACAAAATCATGAAATTTTATGTGAATCTAATTGTTTTAATTACTCGTTATAGAACATCAAAATACGTGTTTATATCATACAGTTATATAGGTAAGGAAGTATATTTCAGTTATTTATATGTGTCATAGGCATTTTTTAGTCTATGAACAAATAGTGCAATGTTTATATATGAATTTAAACTTTCAGAAGGCTTATAAAAAAATGATTAAGCGAAATTAACATCGGACTTATTTTACATTAAAGCTTACACAATTGTTAACAAGAGCATGTAAATTTCAAGTGCAACTTCCTGCAACCTTCAATTTTATGCAGACTTTTAGAAATGACGCTCGAGGTATTTGGGCGTACCAAACGCGTGTATTTTTAATATTTTATTTTTTTTAAGTCAAAGATAATGTTGGAACAGATTCTTTTTTCTATAAAATACCGCTTTCCAGACCACAATGCGCCTCATATTGAATCCGCCATTTTGAATTTTAAATTTTTGGAGCCAAATTCGTTATCAGCGACCTCAAAAACCCATAATCACCAAGTTTCAGAAAGATCAGAATTTTGGCCGCTAAATGTAGATATCCCCAGACCACTGTGCGCTGGCGTAATGAAATCTAAAAGTCGGGTCCATTTGGTTGTTCATGTTCGGAAATTGAGTTGAAGAAAAAGGCGAAGTTGGTTGTACGGAAAACAAAGAAAACGCGGTAGGAAGCTTTCTCGACGGGAGGAGAACGGTGGATTCCATTTACCACGAATCTAATTCATGATGCTTGAAAATAATACCACGCTGGTCTGTGGCAAAAATGAATGTAATGAAGAACGAGAGACGAGGCTGCTCTGTGCTTCCTTGCTCGTGTCATTCGCCTTCAAAGGGCGCTGCAGTGTAGCCAGATCAAAATTCTTTGAAGACAGCTGCCCAATCAACTTAATATCCACATTCTAGATTAAAACAAGATAAGAACGAACTTCGTATGGATGGTAGTTTTGAAAATATTGCAAACTGTGGTGGCCTGTATTTTTTAAACAAATTAAACACCAGCAAAATGATGACTTAAACCCCCCATAATTTCACGTGTACTAAATAAAGTGCGAAGTTCATCAAAATCTATGGCATCAACACCGAAAAATTATCGATTTGTCGAGATAGCGTTTACAGGAAAATCTTAGGGATAATAATAAAAATATTTACACCTGCAATTTTCGTATTTTGTAAATTTAGGAATATTTCCCAGCTGGAAGACAAACTGCTACAATTTTAACCAGGAATAATCAGTCTTACAATCAGCTGTTCTATCATTAAAACCAAGTTCATTCATTCGCTGAGGTTTCAGCTGAAGTAATTCATATCCGCGTCGCTCCCTGTTGTTCCCAGTTTTCATATTAAATGCAATGAAAAATAGACTGGTGACTATAGAGCATCGGGATAAAGTCGCTCGGGAATTGTAAACAAAGAGTTTATAAATGCAGTTATGTAGAAACGAAATTACCGTCTGGATTTCCTGAAGGGGTGGCCAGCTGTTCAGATTTACAGGCTCAATTAAAAGAAAGGGCCAGGTTCGTGGAAAATGAAAGAACGAGAGGGCCAGAAGTACTTGCGCGCGAATGGCCAAGAAAGAAAGGGGGATGGGGGTGGATCGCGGGAATGAAAAAAAAGGCGAGAGACGAGAGGAGGGCGGGCATTCAATTTGCTGCAATCGCATTCGTGCTTGCGCGCGAGTGTGCAAAAGCAAAGGCCAACCAGAACGCAGAGAAAGGCTTGAAAAGCGCTAGCTGACTATTTGTTAATTAGATTCCCGAGGAACACGCGAAAATGGAGCTGCATTATTTCTATCACGGTTAAACAGTGCCACTGGATCTCGCTTTGCTGATAAGGAAGTAGAAGTACATTTCCCAGTCAATGTCGTACGCGAGTGAATAGAAATTTCCCTACGAAGGCCTGTGCTCTTTATTTTAACAGACTTCTGTAACCAATTTATTGAGTCAGGATGCAATCAAATCTCCCTGATTCCTGATGCTTAATAATTAGCCTTTGGGTTATAAAATCTTAAGAAACAATTAATTTTTGCTATTTTTATATTTAATTATATCTTCCTAAATTTGAATTATGTAATTTAAAAAAGAAACTGCTTCAATTTATATAATTCTCTTTCGCCCCCTCCTTCTGAAGTCTGTTCACTTTAGGAACTCGAACGAAATACTTGCAATGTGAGCTACGATGCCTTGAGAGTAATTCTAGGTAGACACTATAAAAGCTGATCTTCCTGCAAGCCTCGTACCATTCCTTCCTGTTAAAAGCGAATGATTAAGGGTGCCTGCTTCGTTCCAGTTGGTGAACGGAATTTGGAAACCAACAGGAATTTCCCCCAGACCTTTGGTGATCTCGACACGACCCCGCAGGATTCAGGGCCATCAAATCTAATTTCCTAATCTGCCCTTCGGAAGCTCCCTGGTTTACGACACGTCAGTTTGCTATCGGGGGACGGGGGATGCAAAGATCCCGAATTCTAAGCAATAAACCTGAACATCAGCCAGTCGAGTGATCTCCACTTCTGCTAGATGAACATACGTATAGTGAATTACTCAATTATTGGTGCAGATTGAACTCTAGGTTTCGTTTTTAAGCAGAACCATACGGGTGGTTTTATTTTGAAAATGGTATAAGTATACTTTCTCTTACTTCAAAATATTAAGGGGATTGTAAATAAATTTCTTCGAGTTTTTAAAGAGTGAACTACTTTTGATACTAACACAGATAGTTTTGCCTGATTAATTGTGAACTTTGTTTTAAGGAACAATTATATGTCAATTTGCAATCGTATTATCCATTTCTGAGGAAATGGAACTTGCACTGCTTTCTGGAATAAGTGGTTAATGCGCTTCTCGAACACTTGAGTTACAGAAAAATTAAAAAAAGTAGCATTGTTATATAAACATTCACATGGTAGTGACAGAACTGGTTTTAGGAGGATAGGAAAGGGTAGAAAATGTGTGAATGTGTTCTAAATACCAATCAACAGTCACAAAAGTGTCTCGTGTCTAAAAGCTCTTACGTGCTACTTAATTGCAAGCGTCACGAGATACTTGATATGAAATTGAGGAAAATGAGTTCGTGAGAGAAAGTTGTATTTAAAACTACAAAGTTACTGTGTATAATACATGGTTTTTCGTATTAAATTTATGTCAATATTAAATATACAATCTTCAACCACTCTGTAAAGTAATTATTAAAAAAATACATTGATGACCAAATAAAAAATATAATTTGTTCCAATATAACTATATCGATGGCTTACAAAGGAAGATCCCGAACCCGGAAATTCAAAAAATTCTGAAACTTTGTAGACACGTGGGGGATTTCCACCTGATTACAACGTAATTTTTTTTTGCTGTCCAAAATTACTCTAAGGGGGTGAAATTAACCTCTGAAAATCCGGTGATTTTCCGATTTTGTGTTAAACTCATAGACTGTAAAATAATTTTTTGCCCAAATGATAGATCTATAATAATTAGAAGAAGTAACTTTCGTCATGAAACATTTTTCTATCTCTTACAGATTGTGAGTTACCAAATAAAATAAAAAAATTGCCAAATTTTCAGTGGTTAATTTCACCCCTTAGAGTGATTTTGGACAGCAAAAAAATTACGTTGTAATCAGGAGGAAATCGCCTACATATCCACAAAGTTTCAAAATTTTCTCAATTTCCGGGTTCGGGATGTACCCTTGTTAGTAGACAAATATTATTTTGGAATTAACACGCCAACCTATCTAAAAAAAAAAAAAATGAACTAATAGGGCTGCCACAAATACAACCAATTCCAAGTTCAACCACTCACTCAATTAAACCCTGAGGAGGGTCTCTCTCCCCAAAACAGTGCCATCAAATTCCAATACAAAGCACCAAACTCTCCAACGAGACCAAAGGCAGCAAATTCCCAAATTTCATTCGAAAGACGAAGGCTTTCGACGACCCTCGAATCTATCAGGCTTTCCAGGTATCCTCGGCCAGGAGGCCTCGCTTCATTGCACAGGAGTCGCGGCGCTGGTAACCGGCGTGGGCGAAAAAAGGTCGCAAGCCCAGGCTGGCGCGAGCCACCCTCTCGACGACCACTCCACCAGCATATAATGCTTTACAGCACGTAGCTCGGAGCACGAAAGCGCTAACCTACATACCCATCCGCATGGCAAATCATATTCAGTTGGCAAAATGAAAACGGTTCGTGATACACACCCCCGCTCGCCTACGACACCCCACACATACTCCGCTGGCGAAAAGCTTGGAATCACTCGTCGATTTTCTTTAACACTAAGTAGAACCACCGACGATGAACATATATGTACACGTCGCAGGACAATGGTAAAGACAGCTTTGTTGCAAAATTGTTATCTCAATTAATACCGGAGACCTTCAGCCTTTAATGTAATGGAAACATTCAACAACCCCCAAAGAAAAAGGAAAAAAGAGATTAATGAAACCACGATTGAAGTGACTCAAGGGCTTTGTAGAAAGAAAAGAAAACTGAATTTCATTTTTTAAATAAATTTCTGCAATCATCTAATGAATTTTATTGAATTTGCATTAAAAATATTTTTCTCCGTTCAACTCAACTCCTCTCAAGATTAAATTCTGAGTGTGCCACTGTTAAAATATAAAAGCATGAGAAAATGTGTACGAATAAGTATGCAAAGTTTCAAACTGGTACCTAAAACAGTTGTTATTCTATAAATTTTTTAAATATACCTTCTTCGCGTAGTTCCCGTATTAAAATTATACTGTACTGATCGATATCATGATCCTGGATGGATGGATCGAGGGGAGGGGCACAAGGGGTGGAAGAAGAATGGTTTTTTGGCCCGTGCTTGCATCAGAGGAAACTCGTGGGCATTTGTTCCTCGCGAAAGCACCCTCTCCCTTGCTATCTCCTTCTCTACCCCCCTGCCCTCTCTCTCTTGATGAATCGTGGCTGGCCACGATATTCGGGGGAGGAGGCGAGCAGGGTGGACAGGTTCGTTGCAGTCGATGGGCAGTATCGATGACAAATGTGTAACCGAGAGACAAATTGCTCTGTTCCTACAGCGCGAAACGCGGCAGAGAGAAAATAACTGTCCCTGTTCGACGGCCTGCTCGAAAGGAGAGGGTGGAGAACTTTGTTTTGCTCGATAAACTGCAGAATCGAGCAGTTCCGCTACGTCGAATTGACTAATCAGTGCGAGAGTTTTCTCGTCCCGCTAGGAAGACTGTGGACGCTTCAAACGCAGCCAGAAACTGGCATTCTGAAATCTCTGGCGGGCATTGTGTGAGGAAAAGTCTCAGTTGTTACCTCGTAACTCTCAAATAACTTCATTTTTGCTAATTAATTACAAGGAGATGAATACAAATTGTGATTAGTACTTTCGGGTAATGTTTACTAATAGTATAAATTGTAAAAAAAAAATTATACTATATACATATATATGCCAGCGCTACAATTGCCTTATATGTAAACGGTTTTCCTGTGGTTTTGCAGTGATTACAAAAACATGGAGGTTTGGATGGGCTTGAAATTTTTACAGAATGTTCACAATATATTCCTTTCTGAAGTGTACCTCAACATTAAAGTGTGAAAGCTCTAGTTTCCGTGATAAAAAAAGAACAACCATCTGTGCACCCCGAAAATCGACATTTATCGTCAAAATCGCCTTCTCCAAGTCGCTATTTTAATAATTTTGGTTCAATTCTTTTTTCCAAGGTTCAGGCCGAAATTAAAAGTCCTAGGAAAAACATATTCCAAGGAAATCGGCGTATCTTTATTTTTAACCTCAATATCAGGTCAAAACAAAAAACACTTTTTCTAAAATACTGTATAATCAACCTCGTTATCGCGCCATTTTTAAAATAGATATGTATAAAAAAAAATTCTTCACTCTACGTAATAATAATAAACATTATACAAAAACAACAGTCTGTGCTTTCTTTCACTCACTTGTAATTAATTCGCACAAAATACTTGATTTTCGAGCGATTTTACTGTCTACTCCCTTTAACTTGAATGCTAAAAACACGAGGTCTCGTAGTAACGCTTCAGAACACATGTTTGAGTAAATTGTTTCAATTTGGAACAGTGAAATTTCCATGGCTTTGGTAGCTGCCCTATCGTTATGCCTTTTCACTCTCACGCATAGTATTTGGTAATTAGATAGATTTCCCAACGCATTTTTTTTTAAGGAAAATTAATTCCTATTTTGAAAGAAAAACCAAAATACTTAAATATCTGTGTACCTATTTATTTTTGTAGTACCATCAATCACACAGAGTTTAAACCTTAACCTCTCGCCTTATGACTGGTCACACACATTACGCGATTTTATTCCCCATATTGGAACAGTCGTCGTTATGTGCTTGACTTTAACGAGGAAAAGAGTTTGAAAACTTTTAAACAGTCGTTAATCTGCCACTCTAGCTTTTAACAATTCGACTCTTTTCTTTCATTTCAATTATACTTTGTGCAACCCGTTAGAAAAATCTAAGAGGGGGGTGAGATATTGAAGAAATGTAATTATCCGTGTTAGAAGCATATCAAGTCGTTTGACATGAGAACGTTCATTAAACATGCAACCAGCATATTCTTGTGGATTATTGATTTTTAAATTACCATTGTGTACAGCAGCGTATTAGCAGACATTAATTTAGCTGTGGCTGCAGAATGCAACTGTAGATTATACTTGCAATTAAGTCGCCCAATAGGCAGCACACCTCGGCAATAATAAAATGCATGAAAACGAACGTTTGCTGCAATGTTTTCTATCAGAACTGGAACGTTCAGCGCTCTAATTTCGCTTAACTGCCTCTCGAACAATCGTGCATGAAATTAAGAAGTAAATTCTTAAACATTTGAAACTGGGAAGCATTGAAATATATACAAGGTAATTCGATAAATAATTGTGTCCTGGAACTGTAATTACTTCAGGAAAGAAAACTCGTAAAGTGTATCTCAGAAGAGAAATGTTTGTGGACCAACGAAAGAAAAACTTTTTTTAAATTTTCTGGAATGAAACAAGTCCACGAATTTTTTTATATTTCTTTTGGATCGTCCTCTGTATTATGAGCATAATGGAGTATATTCTATAATATTTTTAAGAATGTTGTATACGTGACAACGATTTAATTGTCCAAGGCCAAGTGAGGGGAAGAATATAAAATATTTTTAAACACGATCTTGATATAATTCTAGGACAGGATAAAAAGTTCACAACAAATGGATTTAGCTTGAAAGTAAAATGTCACGCTATCCAGGAGGTTAAATAACATTCATCAGATAACATTTACAGAGTGTCCTAAATTCCACGTTCTAGGACCTTAATTGTGATATACTTTTAAACGATGATTAAAATATAAAGAAAATATCTCAGTAGAGAAAACCCCCAAATTATTTGAAACATCAGCTTGCGATTTTCAATTTCTTGCTTTGTCAACGCACAGTAATATTAATAGAAGAGTAATAAAAAAGAAAGTAGTTTCAGAGAATGCCAATTTTTGAAGATGAATGGGAAAAATCTTGGATAAGACAAATAGCTATAGTGACTTAAAGTTCTCTGCAACTAAAGAAAACTCAGATCTCTCAAAACACAAAGGAAACAAGGACATTATGATTCTGGTGATAAAACAGAGAACAGGAAGAAAGACAAACTGAACTCACAGTAGACGAGCGTTACAATTAAAATACATTTTTCCTGTAAAAGCATTAAAAGCATTCGGGTTGAAATCCTTTTTGAAAATACAAAATGTACCATTTCCAGCTACGGATGAGAATTCATTTATTGAATAACAACGCGAAAGAACGTATAGGTATTTGCATTTGTTAATTAAAACGAAAATACAAATTAACATTTACGAGCGGATATATTTCACAGAAATTAAATATTTATGTACCCTGAAAGACCTCTTTAATTATGCACGATATTCTGCATACAGTAATACATTTTACAATTCGCTATTTATGCATTAGTGGAACTTACAAATAAATGCTCAGTATCGCAACACTACAATAAAGATCACTCAATCCTGCACACTTTGCATACGCGAATTAAATGACAACTAAAGTAGCGCTCATGAATATTTATAACAATGAGAAGTGCAATTTTCCTTTTCGTCGAACATCTCAGATTAACTTAACCAGTTAACTGGGGAGGACGAGTTAACTCGTCGAGGAAAAATCCTTATTTCATAAAATTATAAAGTTTTGTATTTAATAAGTACCTACAATATTTAGCAATAGTTTGCTGGTCAATAATTAACAAGCGAATAAATTGAATAAATTGAAAAAAATTCACTCCTGTAGAAAGAATGTTAATACAAAAATATTATATTAAGCCGTACCGCGCGTTTACTGTACAGAAAATGAATTAAGTCTTCCGTAATCATTTCTAAATATAGAATTTTAAATTCACTGCAGAGATTGCTGGTGAATAATTGACCCAGTTATCAGTTTAATCTCAACTTCGGAATTTTTGTAGCTGCTAAATCAGTGGAATAATAATTTTTTCAGATAGGTACCCGATCGAGTAACCGAGATTCGAAATTTCGTACGTCAGAATCCAAACTGTGATTGATCCACCTAGTAATGTTTTTGCCAGCACGAAATGCTCGTTGGTGTTTTAATCAGAAGAATAGCGTTCAACAAAATCGATGCACGCGATTCAACGGAGTAGTATGTTAGTAATCCTGAATTTTCAAGTACCGGTTGTTAACAATCGAGTTCGTTAACGTGGAAATGTTTTCAATTTCAGTTGGCTGGGCATACAATTACCGAGTACTTCTTTGGTATTAAGGTCCAATCAATTGCATTGGATTTTTTTGCATTTACACAAATCGTTCCCATTCAAGCACCATTAATTTGCTTGCACTGGATACTCATTCAGACTCCCCTCCAACACTTTTCCTGCTATATGATACTAAAATGTCGTAATTTTCCAGCAACGACGATTTTCAATGAAACATCACACTTTTAAAACCGTTAGACAATAAAAAAGAGAAGTGTAGCTACACAACGAGTATCGTTTATTATCGCGGAGGCAATAATTTTTTCAATTAATACAAAGAATCTTAAAATTTGTTTACTACGAATGAAATGAAAATATCAGTGAAAGTTGGACGAAGAATTTCGTTATTTAAGGAATATCTAAATAACTTTGCAGTTCATACTGCTTTGCTAATTTATTTACAGAAAAAAAACTGAATTTCATGGTGGTGTGTACATAAAAAAAAAATCCCCCTTTCAATATCTTCTCATTTTGCGATTAAAATCAGCTCCCGATAATTCGGCATTTTGCGACTGGAATTACGAACTTCCATGAGATAAGCTTCCCTTATGTGGATAATAGCATACAATCAGGTGATATAAAAGCTCACATGGAAAGGGGTTAATACTGGTCGATTTGCCGAATTAGATTAGATGCTATCGCGGAGGGTTAATTGCGCTGCGAGTATAACAGAATTCTGGAAACTAAAAGTGGAAGGGCACAGGGAAAGTATAAGCGATATTAGCGAGAACAGTAAAAGCATTAAAGACTTCTGCATGCTTTCAGTCGCAACACACAACTTACTGCGTTAACGAAATCAATTACTGCAACCTAGCACTACTTTAATGTTTGTTGAAGGGTTAAACGTTCTGTTGAAGTTTGAAGTTTTTCAACTAAAATTGTCTAAAAATTTTTAAAAATACAATGGAAAAAATTGTGTGGTTACTAGGTATTTTCAATAATATTGAATAAATCCCTCATCGTTACAGGTTATATTTCTATTTTCCTAATACAATAAAATTCATTTACCCTGAGTTTTGGTACAGCTATAAATATGAACTGCTTCTGATTTACATAAAGCACAAATTTCCACTGTATCAACAGAAATATCTCCTTTTGAATACTGAAAATGTTTTCTCAAGATAATCAAAGAAAGATTAAACCATTTCAATTTCACAGATACTCGAAAGCATAGACAGTTCAATAATGGAACTGCATATTAACCCTTTACCCTTTAAATATGCCTCTCAGATACACACAAATTTAAAGAACATGCTGAAATCCCTAAACCTTAAAAAAAGTGGAAAAATTCGTAGTTCATAGGCGCAAGTGCATTATTTATTTCGAAATTGGTATACTACACATTCTCCTATTCCAAAATTCTACGTTTAACACGTGCAGCATTAAGCAAAACATCTCCGGTCAGTCGAAGAATGAATAAGTTGCAGAGTAAAGACTTAATCGACCGATACTATAGTCTCAAAAGTATAACTAACGCACGAGGCACGTGCAAAGAATATCGACAGCAGTTTCGATAGAAATTTATTAATATCAGTAGCCGTTTCGAGCAGGCTTGGCCCACACTCGACAACAATCGAAACGAGAAGCCCACCGACAATGACGGACGAGCGGACCGATAAATCATGAAGTAGTTAGCGCTAAAATAGGTCGGCCAATCGGGTTAAAGGATTTCGCCCGGCAGTAGATGCTGCACGAAGAAGGTCAGACAACACCATCGAACATAATTAAGCCCTCGAGTAGACGTAGATTACCCCTTCGCTATGAAATCAGTTGGAAAAAAAAAGAGAAGATGCATCATCGCGAAATCATGGGAGCGAAAAGATGCTGGGTATCCACTCGGATGAAATTGGTGAAAACGGGGAGCTCGAACAAAGACACGAAGCTCCCTTTATGCGCTACTTCAAAGCTTCTGTTTCAAAGAAGTATCCTGAAACTTTATCTCGAACTACTTACGAATATCCCCGCACTTAATACTCCTTGAGAATAATAGCAAACTTAAAACAATCTCAAACGAGTTTCTCGATGAAATTTACTTCGTCAAAGGACTCCCACTTAACGCAACGGTATAATAACTTCCCAGCGTGCCTTCTTTCGCTAATTATTCCGCGAAGTTAATCGCCCTAAATTCCTTATGTTTTCGGTGCTACCAAACTTCGGTAACGAAGTAAACGCTACTTGGCTCGAGATAACTGATCTCTGCGAAGGAAAAGGTGCTCCTTTCGTCTTCCCGCACGCAGGAATTGATTGTTTAATAAAATCACAGAGGAAAGCTAGGGCCTGAGAAATGTCTGTACTGGTTTCAGTTGGACTTAAAAATTAATTGAAAATCTCTTGATGCTAAGAAGCCAGAAAATCCAATCTGGATAACAATTAATTCATACAAAATCCACCCAATGGTCTTGTACAATAATTACATACATAGTTTTATCAGAAAAGTGTACCAAAATATCAGAAACTGAGTAAAAACACCAAGCAATCTTTATAAACCCTAAAAGTCTTGACGCAAAAAGGAATAAAATGATCCTGAAAACTGAGTTGCAAAACAGACGACAATTTATCTGCGTCCACCTCAAAGAAAGACTTAACAGACGATTATATTAATGGGCACAGCAATTTCACACGAACACATTCACAAAACCATTACCGTAGGAAAATGAAAGAATGGCTCTCGTATTCCTAGAACCGTGTACACACCCCTCGTGTATCAATATAATGGGTCGGTGGTTTTCCCCGTTAGTGGAACAGACTTAAAGGATCCTCGTTCGTTAAGTTTTTCCCCTCGATCGGGGCTGTACAGTGCTCCTCGCAGGCCACGAGACCCTGAGTAACGTTGGCTTTCAATTTACATTTCCAATAATTCAGTTCCCCGTGCAGTTATGCAGGTAGCTATGCCCGCAACGTATGTCACGTACACAGTCGAACACGTGTTACGTGAACTGCTACTGTATAAAGGGTCGCAGAACGGATTTGAGGGACGGTAGGCGAAACTGGAATCGCGCCAGCTTTCCATGTTCGATGATTTCACATTAAACTTTCAATGTACAGTCGTGGCGCGTGTTAGGCTGCCGCGGGAACGACAAACGGAGGCTTAGACAAGCGGATGATAAACGGGAATTTTATTAATACTGCCACGCGATTGTTCCACGTTTTCTGTTTGAATGTGTACCGTCGGAAATAAGAATGTTTTGGGGTTCGATGATACATGAGAGTAATATGCTTCAGAAGTTTGCAAGTGTGAGTGGCTATTTAGTGTAAGCGTTGTAAAGAAAAATTGGGTTCGAGGAGCTGGTCGCTGGTGACCCTCGTGGCAGGCAACGGATGAAACAGTTTCTCTAGGTGAACGTTTCGGGTAGCAGCTTCTGAATATCTATGAAGGGGACGTGTGTTCGGGAACGAACTGCTCAACTTTCGTGGGAAAAGAAAATCGTGTAAGGGTAGACTGTATTCTCTCTTTGCTAAAAGGATTCACTGGGAATATTTAACTGTAGAGGCTTGGAGATAATCAAAGGTTGGATGTAATGGTGAAGAAGATGGTAATAGAAGGATTTGTGGGGTGGTTTTGGTAAAAGTTTGATATACAGAGTTTCGCGATTAACTTCTGAAACTCGAGTAAAATTGAGTGAATGCTCTATCCTACCTGATAGGTCAACTCTCTCAAAATTAAAATTAGTTAATGACCTGTTTCAGCTTGCCAGTGTTAGGGGAATAATATGTGCAAGTATTCTTTGGTGTGGTTGAAAAAATTGAAGGAGCAAAACCTCGGTTTTGAGCATTACAATAAAACAATATTCAAATAATTCTCAGGTTTGTATAAAAAGAAAGTCGAAGAGGAAAGGGAAGTTGGTTATTTTTGTATGGCCTCGTGAGACATCAACCCACAGTAATACTAAAGTAATTCTTGGCAAAACAAGGGATTTTTAAAATTAAATTTATTCCTATATTCGCCTGATTTTGCTTCAGTAAACTTCTTCTCATTTCCCAATATCGTGTTCACCCTCACAGGGAGAAGACTTGGAGGCTTACAGAGCATTAAAGAAATATAAAAAAAGAAAGTGTAGACGTTACATATAAATTAGTTGAAAAAATTCTTCCAGTAACTTTATCAACTAAGGAAATTATTTTGAAAAATATTAAAAAATATATTCGACTTTAAATGTGGTTTTCTTTGAATTCATATAACCCTAAACTTAATCGTCAAATTATACACTTTTTATTACTAGTAAAAAAGAAGTTATTAACATAAACAGCACCGTAATTCTCAATATTCAGGACAAACGCATTCTTTCAAGTAGATGATACTATAAAACAAGTGATACGCGTGTCTTGTTAACAAAATCTTGAACAATTGTTTCCCCTAACGATAAAATGCATTGCCTTCCAGCAGTAATTTTTAATTTGCCTGAGCTGCACGGACTTATAAGGATTTACCGCTCCTCTCTAGCTCACTTAAGGTCTGATAAATTGCAGGTACAGACTACTTGATTATTTGTCACGTAGAACAGAGCTAGTGGATCGCTTGTTGCGTCTTCAACTGATTAGTTCCTCCAAATCACAGGTCAAAGCAAATGTTTCATTATAATAATTAACCCTGGGACTTTCTTAACAATATATCGACAATAATAATCATTTAAGGGCAAATTGATATCTGTCAGTTTAACTTATTTCATTGCCCATAATAGTAAAAACAATATCACGAGAAAATGATATTAATAGAAGAATTCTGTATTAAATTACGACTTTTCAATGACTGTGGAGCAAATAGTTTTTAAAGGATATATGTAATGACTTTAATGTAAAAGAAGACAGTATGTTTTTTCGAACAGAATGAATGAAAGTGTAGGGATTTAATAAACTAAATAATTTTCACTCGAAACAACGTTTACAATAATTCCTGACATTCTGATTTCATAATGAGTCTGGCCATAGACAATCCCATTTCACTTGCCCATTCCACTCTCTTATATCTCTTAATATCTGCATTATTTTGAAAACTGCTTCAGCAGGATTGTTCACACTAATGAAAACTTCAAACACATGTAAAATATCTGTAACAACTCGATTTAAAAACCCCAAGTTATACCACCCACCACACAAAATGTGAAATCTTCATTCTCGAAAAAAATTTGAAGGAATAACGTATTCTAACAGTGTTGGTGAAGCACTCTATATCTTTAAGTCGATGTATATGAAATGTTGGTGTTTCAATTAATTTTCAGAAGCACGTAACTTTCTTGAAAAAAAATTTCATGTAAGTTTCTTTGTTTATTTCAGTGATTACTTAACTATGCTGCTCAAGCTTAATTAAATTATATACTCTATGGAAACCAAACTCGAACAGTGTTTCACAAATTTCTCCTTGCAAAATAATAAATTTAGAAAAGGAATAACTGAGTTGCTTGAAAATATAAGTATGTGGTAAAAATTAATATAAATTCGGTTCTCTTATCGTCCCTCTAAAGAGTCCAAATGGAATTCATAAAAAATGTAGTGTAACAGATTATTCATGCTCTAGAATAGGAAATGTTCAATAACCAACATGAATTTTTTATCTAGAAGCAACACTCAGTAAACTCTTTTAAGTCTACATGTGTAGTCTAGTCTAGTGTATATACCAAAGAATTTAAATTTCAGAAAACCGACATTTCATTTGCAAACCCTTGCACATTTAATTGCGCCATGTGCGAAAGTGGACTGCTCAAAACAATTGGGGAATCAGCAAATATCACAATTTAAGGAAACACTTTGCAGATTTTATACAATAACTTCTTTGTTTACGTAGAATTACCGCAACCGATTTACCTTCTCAATAACAAAAAATTGTTTTAGTAGATGGTTTAACCACTTTTCAAAATGCATACTTTCTGAGGATTTCAAAATTTTCAGTTCCATTTTCGCAAAAGACACGAAGGTTATCCTTATTTTCTAATTTGTGTAATTACGACGCTATCAAACTAAGAAGGGAACATCAGTGACTGAAGAAATCATATTTAAATGGACCTTCACTAATTTACAGTAAGTTTAAAGAAAAGTACTCTCTGTTTCATAATATACACAGAATGTTTTCACAAACTCTAACACAAAGACACCGATACATTCCCCTAAATGGTGTACCAAAGCAACCTTCGCATCCCTCAAGCAAAATGCATCACGAGAAATGACTAAGCTTTCGTTTAAAGCAACATATTCACCACGAGGAAATCTCTTTGAAATTTCATTTCACGACGACACATAAAACAACACCTCGTAGTGCTTTAAACCTTCTGCCCTCTCCCCAATTCCCTGCCTGTTCCGAGCAGTACGCACTCGCGATCCAGCTGATGATGGAGCAATGAAACAGAAAGTTGACAGAAGTACTCACATCTGGACGTGGTCAGAGCGGAATGCGCAGCACGCGTAATCCTCGTCAAACCGTGGAGAAAAACAGCACACACTCGGAGCACTGATCGTGAGCACACCGAAAGCAGTTCACTTGCTCGACAAATGGCACGAAACATCTAGAACTACTCTAGAGGATCCCGTGTCCCGTGATCGGGGAGGGACTAGCGTGGAAAACAAGTCACTTGGTCTCCATCGCTTTCGTCGTTCCCGCGGCAGTGCCTCGATCCTCCGTTCACCTCGACCACCTAACTCTCCCTGTAAAGCATAGTCCACCGTGCATAATACACCGTACGCGCCGTACCCTACCCATTAAACGTAATCCAAGACCGCCAATGCGACGCGTGCATCTCTAATCACCGTCTAGAGTCTTCATGGTTTCCCGCGTTCCACGGAGTCGGAACCATGGACGTAGAAAATTGTCAGCGGTATCGGGCCCTTTGGGGGCCTCTCGCCACCCATCTGAGGGTGTTGAACGCGAAAAATTCACCAGGGAATGTCCTCCGCCGCGAGGTGGCCACGGAAACGAGGTTAACGGCACTCGCTAAGACGCACCAAACACACCCCTCGGCCACGTCGCTCCGGATCAGCTGCGCCTAGCACGCCTATCGAGCGATCTATCCGATTTATCCACGACGGTCGGAGGCCAGGTCGCAGCGAGTCTCGGTACCTAGCAGGCCTCTAGCGCGAACACGGAACACGGCACTTATGGTAACCCACTTTCCAGCAGGCACAGATCGTCCCACGGATTATCCTTTTCAAGGTGCAGCGATCTGGTCATGGGCCACGCAGATCCAGATGGCTGGCCGGAGATCGTAGGATCGCCGGGGGATCTCTGCCCCAGGGGTCAATTCGCAGTGGTGCCGCTCATAGACCAGCTGACAGCGTAGAGATCGCGGGGCGCAAAACAGCCCTCGCCTTGCCCCATTTAAACGTGCCACGGCTGGGATCGGGGTGGCCTTACCTCGTTACCCGGTCGAGGCACTGTCCTCTGGTGTCTGCGGGCTCGGAGGGCGAGCGGACCCGCATCGCGGACGATCCACCGCCAGGGCAGGGACGAAAACAGCGGACGTGTCGGATAGAAGGGTGCACACGCATCGAGTAACCTCGCGCAGCCAAAATGGTGGACGACACTCCCGTGTTCCGCTTCGACTCGTCGCCTCGCGTACCTCGCTACTCGGCTCGTGGCTAACGAGGCGGCGTCGCGCGCGACACGGCCGCGGCCGATGAGGATCTTGAACGGTAGCAGAACTGTCGGACGTTAGAACGGCCCCGTACGCGATCGAGTGGAGGGCGCACCGCTGGAACCGCCTTCTGGTGCACAACACACAACACACCGCCTCCGTACGTGTAAAGTGGACCACCCGGCTGGCGCGTCCGTCTCCCAGCATCCGTCTCCCGGGGTCCGTTCACGGGCGATCGTCCAAGGCCGCGGGATCGCTGGGCAGGGTCCGCGAAGGGCCTCGAGCCCGGTCACCTGATCGTCGCGTGGAAAAAAGATCCGACGAAAGGCGACAACGTCGGCAGGCTCCTCGTCGAGGGCATTCCAGCGCAGGCAGGGTGGACCGTGACGAACGCCGCGACATCTGCCGACCGAACCGCTCACCCGACCACTGGCATGGCCGCGCGGCCAACCCTCGCGTCAATAACAATCCGACACCCCAAAGAGAGCGCCGTTTCGCGGCCACCGATCGCCGCATCGCGCCGCAAACGCGTCATCCGTCTCCGACGCTGCTAGACTATACCTGCAAGGGAAGATGGGGACACGGGACCAACAGTGGCGAGACGGGGCTCGCCTCCAACCGCCACCGGACTCAAGCGATCCTTACTCGTTTTCTATTCAGCCGCGCAACAACGAGGTACAAGGGGCGGCTGCGCGATTCGGACTGAGCGCAGCTTCGCATAGGAACCGTGCGTCCGACGGCGGAAACGCACGAGCCAGCACGAGTCGGGTGCACCGTCTCCGTCGAGCGCCGCGACATCTGGCAACGCCGCCGCCAAATTACAACAGGGTTTCCGCGGGTTTAAGGGGTGAATGCTACCGTGTGGTCAGACAGTGACCTGTTAGCGGGGCAACCGGCCACGGTAAACCCGGGATAAAATAAACATTTCCATTTGTTGATTGTTTGGGTTTTCAATTATCGAACGACAGGCGTTGCGCAACCACCAGCTGCGTCGTAAAGAAGTTTATATCGAATTTCGATGGGTGCCAATTATTTTGAAACTCGTGCCGCGGTGGTTTATGTCGTTTCTTCGCTTTGCAAATAAGTGTGGCTTTTATTGTTGTCACTGATAAAAGTTTGCTTTCGAAAATGTAAAATGAAGGGATCGGAAGAATCGATTGGTATCAGGTAGTACCAGTTTTTGGAAAGTATCTGGAAGTAAATAGAAGAAAATAAGAATTGATAGAAATTGCTAATAAAATTGTTAAAGTATTTTCAGATAGGCTTGATTGTTGTTTTATTTCCCAGTCGCTCAGCGATTTAGTTTATGCAAGCTAAAGCTTCCGGGACCCATCAGTGTATAATCAATAAAACGAAAATATTAGTGTTTATTCCTGATATTCTTTTGAAAAGTTTCGGAAATCGTACAGCAGCGAATAGCGAAGAACAGTTTGAAATTGTTTTGCTGAAAATTTACGTCACAATACTAGCAGCACCGTAATATTTAAAATTCCAGTCTCGTGCTTCCTCTTCCTCTTCTCCCTTGTCTACTGAGACCTGTTCTTCTACCTCAGATACCTGAAACATTGTTTTAAAGCACCCTAGTTTCGCCTGCCAGTGTGAAACTTTTGTGTGTACACAAGTGTAGGTAATGAAAATTCAGAAAAAGTACTTGATTCGCTCTACGATAATTATTAAATGCAAAAGTTTCTCATAAAACACAGGCACACAGGAAAATGACCCACAACTTTTACATGTTAAGCACGTGGTAAAAAGCTTTTTAATTCTGTAGAAAAAAATTAGGAAAAGGACACTGAAATTCAAAAAGTTCGATACTTCACTATAATTAGAATGAAAATAAAATCTTTCATTAAGCAACGTTAATTGAATGATAAAATTGCAATTCTGAGAAGAAATATGTTAAATAAAAAAATTCTTCTAAAAATTACTGGATACTGCACGCCTTCCTAATCCTTAAGCAATGTTTGTAAATAATTGAAAATTTAATTATAATACGAACTGGTTTTTGGACCAAAGACCGATAATAATCAAGCTCCTGCTGTTCTTCTAAATGCCACTGATTAAGTTCTTGACGTTTTCTATAATTTAACAACCAAAATCCCAGATAACCAACTGGATCGAAAGGTTTCTTTGCTACGATTTCCTTCACTGCCATTTTTAGTGGAACTTTCAAATGTCTTCTTAACCATTTACCGTCACAGGATAATCCTACTTCATCCATTAGGCTATTCAACCGTTGGATTCCTTCTCCCTCATCCGTACTTTCTGTATCAGCGTCTCCCAAAGAGAGATTGCCTTTTTACGATATAAACAAAACACTTTACTTTCCTTTTTTATAATATCTATTTCCTTTTATCCGAAAAATAATTTTAATCTCATTGGCTAGTTTTTGTATTTAAAAAAGGTATTATAGTAATCCCTGTAAATCTGCATTCCACATTTTCTTTACATTTACATATTTAATCATCCAATCTGATCGTCGCGTAATTTAGTAAGTATAAACAAAAATTTAGGACGGTGTTGAAGCTCAATAAAATTTAACAATAATACATTTAACTTACTAGATTCTTTTTTAATAGGTTCCTCAAATTTATTTTGATCACTGCTATTGTAATCTTCATTAACTCCTTCGATCTTGCCATTAATTTCGTCACACTTATTTAAATTTTCAAGGAAAGACAAGCAGCCAGGGTGACGTTCAGGTATCATCACTAATGACGTTAATAATTCTCTCAACGTTTCTTTGCTAATACGAATATTTTTTTAATTTAGCACTTTGGATAATATAAATTCACTCAATGTAGGTTATACAATATGCTTTAAAGAAATATAGGTATCAGATAAAGTAAAGGTAATCACGATAACAGAGGAAAATATTTGACATTTGAAAGCACACCTCCTTCCAATTAAAATTCACAAAATGAGCTTAATTATCTCACCTCCCACCACCGCCACGAAGACGAGTCCTCTTTGAAAAAACATTCAAAGGCTCTGGAACATTCCTATTGCACGGTGGTGGTCGATCCTTTCTCATTTTCACCCAATTTCTAGCCTGAAATGAAAGAAATATTTCAAGGTAGGTAATCAAATGAGGAGAAAAAGTTTCATCTCGTTAACTAATGAATTATTGACACAATTTACATTCGATATAATAAAACAATTACGAGTCGCAAGGAATTACTCATGAATATACAGAGTGAATCACTTAAAAGACTAAAAATTAATTTCTCAAAAATTATTAAAAACTAACAATAAAATTCTTTATAAAAATGTTTCAAACAAATTCTATGTAGCCACATGCTTAAAAGAGGCTTTTCAAATGTATACAAATTTCCACACCCTTGCACTTCAAAAGGATACCTATACAGTAGCGAATATAAAAGTTACCACCTTCTTCATTTGCTTTATTTTTGGTATTTTCAAGCATCAACTTGGAACTGTGGTATGTGGTGGAGAATTGAAAGCTGCATAGAACCCGGTTAAAGTTGAATCGATTTAACAAATAAGCACAAGTTTTGTGTAGCTTTGAAATGGACAACACATTTTTGGGTCCAACAAAGGAGTTACCGCTTTTGGTGACTTTTAGGCCGTCCTAAACACAAAAAATGCCACACAAAATATTGAATTTTTTATTACTTTTCAGAAATGGTAACTTTTTGCGGTTTTAAAAGCGTGTAAAACTTATTTCATTTTATGTAGGATTTTTGCTTGTTAGTTAAAGAAATGCAACTTTAACTGGTGGTTTTATATAGCTTTTCATTCTCTATCAGAATGTGTACCTATATGGGGCGCATGCTGCATTTTGAGTTTCCGACTTAATTATTTTGAATTATTTTGAAAAGTAATAGAGGTAGAGTGGATAGAAAAAGTGGTAATTTTTCGTCCGCTTACTGTATTTAAAATGCTGTAAAAGATTTCTTTAACATCCTGCCCAATAAATTTCGAAGAAAACCACTCGTCTGTCTATGCATATATAGTTCATTATATACAGAACAAAACACACGGCGACAAGAAGGAAAGCAGGTATGTACCATTAAATGTAGTAAAACTGATAACGTCTCCGTTCAACTTTGCAAATTGTAATTATGCAGAGCGCTGTCCTTCGATCCTACTAAGTATTCCCAGTAAATCAAAGCCGATCTGCCATGCAGCCGTGATAAATTTCGCAACGAACCACTGACACCTGATATTGTCATTAGTTACTTACAACGCGGCCCCGCGATAACGCAGCGTAACTGTCAATCATGACTAACCGACGTTTACGTAGCCTGACTGTTTTTCCAACAGTTTCGCCGCTTTCTGGTTAGAAGCGGAGATAAGAAAAATATTCCCGTAACAATTCCTCGAGATAACGAGCACTTTTGCGCCACTTTCGACTGCAGCCACACGCGGCACGGCCAAATAATCAAACTCTTACATACGGTAGAGCATAAATCAGGGATCTTATCGGAATGCAAATCTTCCGTTGCCTCGCTCGTGTCTTCCTGGTATAAGTTTCGCGAGCCACATGAGTCAGTCCGGGAAACTGCAACCGCACAGGTGAAACGTGCATTACACCCTTGCACGCACCCCGTACATCCCGCAGGAAGGCGAGAATGAAGATGTCCAGCAAGGATCCGGAGAAGCATCGGGCAAAAAGGATCACGGTCTGGCCGCAGTGGCTAGCTGCGGGCACGCGTAAGTAAACAAGATCGAAAGATCGGTAACGAATTTTCTTTTAACACTTCCACTGGCGTCGGCGTGTCTTCGCTATGTGATCGATATGTTCTGGGAAGCATCGATAGTATTCTCAGTGTCACTGAAACTTTCGTCGTGGCAGGTTAAGCGAGGCTTGAAGGTGCATTTTGCAAAACCTTCCAATTTGAGTCATCGATTTGCCTGAATTTTGCGCAGAATTTTGCACACTGCGTAGAACAATGTGTTTGACGGATAGGGTGCTGTTGTTGAAAGGTTTCAAGGAAATCGAGATGAAAGTTTTACTTTTACTAGGATGTAAAAACGAGAGTGCAATTAGATTGCAGTGGCAATTCAATTTTATTGTAATCCATGCAGCAGTTTATTAATGTTTGATTACTTCTGTTATTAGAGGAAGTGCAGCGTATTTGGAATACTGTTGATAATTTGGAATATCGAAGTATCTAATAAACTGCTAACGGTATCGAATTTTTAACGTCGTAGATAATAGGAGGTAATGACTTGTTAGCGAATGGTATTTGTGGATGAAATCTGCGAAACTTTTTCAGGAAGCATTCAAGCGTTCCAATCATGGTTAAAATATGCCAAAACTTTAGAGTGAAACACTTAACCTACTCATTTCCGCGTTCCTTTTATGGTTCCGTGTCAGTTTTGCGATAATTTCGAGAATACAAAATGTGACATGAAATGTTGGGTTTCAATGCCACGTTGCTAAATCGGAATACCGAAGGTGAAAGTAATTTGGAATATTCCAAAGCTTAACGATGCTTTTGTTTCATGCGTAGTGTCCACCGCCGCGTCGGTTTAGGCCAGCGCTGTCCATTTATATTTATCTACGATTGTTTCAATATTGTGATTTTTGAGCTAGCTTAGATGATAAAAGAAAATAATTTTATTAGCTACATGTTTTTCTTTAAATTTATAAAGTGAAGGTAATTTGGAATACCGATATTTCAAATATTCCAAAGTTTCAGCTACTGTTTGTTCTTTATTATTACTGAGAGTTTGAAATATAAAAGTTTATTAGTTTCCCTGTGATATTATGCAGTTTTATTTGTTCCCATCCTCTGTCGAAGTTTTTTATTCGTCTTAAACAAACTGGTATTCCAAATATACTGCACTTCCTCTAGTTATTTAAATTGAAATTTACTTAAATTTACGTCAAACTTTGAACAGGACTTTTTCATAAAATCCTGAGTAGCGTGTCCTACGCAGTTAATGCGTTGCTATAAATGACGCAGGGTAAGTATGCACAAGGCTTTAGTCGAATCGGTGACTTGAACTTGAGTGACTTCCTTGACTTCCTCCAATTGTAAATTAGTTTGCTCAGATTTGAAGAGAGTGGAGGCTATGGGTTTAAAGGCATTATCTTGAAATCTCGCATCTGAAGAGTGACTTATTTTCTTGTACAGGTTGTCCCACTGTAAATATCGTTTGAAATTACACTTAATACTACTGATTTCGGGAAATAGAGAGCGAGAGGATTTCTCTTTCACAGACCAAAGCTGTTAAAAATTACGATCTCACGATTTGCGAGAATATTAAATTACAATTGTATAATATGCATCTGCATTCCCTGAAAAATTTCCACTTTACTTACAATTAGTGTAACATCAACTGAAAAGTATAGTAATCCATTTAAAAAATTATGTGAACCTAGGAATCACCTTAAAGACGAAATTAAATTAAATTAAATTAAACTAAACTAAAAAATTTGACTAGATTCTACACGAACAGCAGAAAAAGTCCTTTTACAAGCTCTACTTCCAAAAATCAGTATAGCCTAGACCTAGACAAATATTCGTGATATACTACCTATACTCAAAATTCACAATGCATTCAAATTCATTTGGGCATAAATAATAATTTCAGAAATATGTACATAATATCTATACACCGTCACACCTATTTTTTCCAACGTAGTCGTCACAATGGGTCGATCCAACCCAAGTCAATTTTCAATCAGCTACTATTTAAATACGGTTAAATTCAGTCGCAAAAATTCTGAGATGAAGTTTGAACACTGTAGAATATATATTCATCGTTGAAAATTAACATTTAAAGTGTCATGATATTTAAACAGTAGTGCCATTTTCAATGATGCCTGAAATATATTTTCCACCAAAGTCAAATTGTGAGCCATTTTGACCCAGTGCGACGACCGAGGGTTAACAACCCGTCCACTTAATAGCAAATTTTGGGGAGTCACTTTAAAGATGAGAATGTTCTGAAATACGATAACACCAGTGCCAGTGCATCAAGATGCTCGTAGGCCTATGTCTATGAACGAGCTAATGAAATTACTCTCGCATCCGTTGACACAACTGTTTCATGGCCGTTTGCGACAGTCAGTTTAGCTGTTCTCGGATGTGGTCTCGCGAATGGCTGGACATCGCCGTACTTGGCTCAACTCACATCAACGGAAGCGGACGTGCCTTTGAGACTGACAGATACCGAGGCGTCCTGGGTAGCCTCCCTTTTAAATCTTGGCCGGCTCGCCGGCGCTTTGCTCAGTGCACTATGTCAAGGTAAGGTCGATTCTTCGCTGCCAGAAAGAAAATTCGTCTGGTCGACTCGATTAACTCACCCTTCCCGCCTACCAACTCGTAGTCTCTCGCACTGAACTTGAAAACCGCTCCAAACGTGTCCGTTGCAACACAGGTGTTTCGTAATACAGACGTTACGACCGAGAAGATAGTGAATCTATATAAAAAATCAAGTAGGAACTGTGGAACAAATTATTTTTATAATTAAAGGGTAAAGGAAAAAACGGGGAACATCCATTTTTCGCGATGTTGTGATTTATAGCATATTTTGTTATAACAAAGGGTTATAAGGAGTTTTTTGCTCATTATTTTTCATATGAGACTTTCTTTTTGAGGAAATTGATTGTGAAAATCAGTCCAATAGGAGTGCACCTCACTAAAAAACAGTAGAATTTATTAATAAATGTAGGACAACTCTATTTAAAATGAAATTGTTGTGCAGGAACAAATTGAAATTGTGGGATAACTTTTTCCGGGGAAATCAATTTTGGAAATCCAATTGAGTATGCGTGTAAGTGACTGAAAAACAGTAGAATATATCAATAAATATAGTACAATTCTACGTGAAATGAATTCTTGTGCAGGTACCAGTCGAAATTGATCAGAGGAAATTGATTTCAAGGTGGAGCCGGCTCTCAGATTTTCATAATCGATTTCCTTGACAGAGAAGCCCCATATGAACAAATTCCCTGTTCATTTTTTCATCTACAATCGCCACCCTTTCGGTCGCGCCATCCATCACGAAACACCCCGTATAACCCCCGCGTTTCGACCAAAGACAAGGCTTGTCTCAAGAATAGAGTTATGAGAGAGACTTTCCTCGAAAACGGGACAGCAAGCAGCGCTCACCTCGCTGTAGAAAATAAATTTCAGCAACACACACGCAACCGTAGTTGATTCGATCGATTCTCTCTTGCAGCAAGCAATCGGGCGACCAAGCAAGTGCGGGGAACAACATTGTTAATCGAGAATTCAATAAGAACAAGGCAGCCACGACTCAGCACTCGTAGAAAAGCGTGATACAAATACTGTGGTACGTAGAAGCGGAATACAGTGATTGTGATTTTCTTATAAAAACCTTCTCCCTTGCAATACAGTCTTGAACGTTCCAAGTTTCTTGACACGGTACCACTGTTGCAAAAAAATATGCTCGGCAGTCTTTCGAGATCCCTTTGATCGATGAGGGATCTCGAAGCAGGGGGACATATTGAAAATCTTGGTGTGTTAGAAATATCGACGATCCAACAAGCGATCATCAGTTCTGAGTTGTGGTGATCTTGTTCTCAGGAAAATGTAACTTTAACATGTCACAACGTCATCTTCAGAGCATATTGGACGAAAGAAGGTGCTTCTACTCGGTGGCATACCGTTGGCGGCAAGCTGGATATTCAGTATATGCGCCACATCCGTCACGTGGCTCTACATCTCCAGATTCTGTTCGGGGATCGGTTCCGGGATGATATGGTCCGCGCTGTCGATGTACCTCAGCGAGATCGCCGATCCCACGATTCGTGGATCACTGGTAAATTTATAGCAATCTTTGCACCACGTAGAATTATCGAAAATTATTAACCCTGCGATCAGGATTGCCAGATGGTTTTAATATCGAGCCGCCAGATCGCGTAGGGAAAATAACCCCAAAGCGCAAAAATTCAAATATCTTGAATGAAAAGGATGTTTAAATATTTTCTTAATATTTTCTGGAACTGTTTTCTTTATTTCTTTTAGATACAACGAATAAACTTTGTTTCAACGAAAACGAATTCAAATAAAACTGGTGTGAAAATTAAAATTAACGTTTTAACACAGTACCTAATGATAATCTATTTTAAAACATTTTTGATTGCTATTTGGTCTCGGGCAGCCAAATATCGAAATTTCAAAGCAACCCTGGTGGATATTGTAGCCCAATTCAGGCGTCAACCGCCAATTTCAATTTTTGAGCGCCAGTTGGTTTTGAAAAGTAGCCCAAATGGCGGAAGTCCGCTCAATCTGGCAACCCTGCCTATGATATCGTGTCCAGTATACGTGTGGACCAAATCTGTACAGAGCTATGTGGGCATAAAACACCTTATGAAAATTGCGATAATATTTGAAATCCCCATTTTTTCTTAATTATTTTGTTAATAAGCTGAAGAAGTCATTATTACACTCCGCGAATACCCAAAGCCACATGAAATTATTTAATTATACAAGAAAGAAACCTAGAAGCAAATATTCAAGTGGATATAAAATACCCACGTTGGGGTTAAAAATCAATATTCCTCGGCAGTACCCTTACAAAGCAGAAAATTTCAAATCCTTTTCCCCAAATTTTATCGAGACTCGTTAACCCGACCCTGTCGTATTAAACTCGAGCGAAGCTGATGCATCGACTGCATCCCCTAAACTGGCGCTCCAAAGTGACGTCGCGTATCCATTTTTTTATCGACACCAGTGCCCCCAATCGGATTTCTCATCCGATAAACTCGTACCTGCGGTCACGTTTTCAGATCTCCATGAACGTGAATGCAGGTTCCATTGGCATGTTCTTGGGCAACGCGATGGGCCCTTATCTGTCCATCGAGATGTTTGGGTACGTGAGTCTCATCCCGAATATCCTCTTCATGATCCTCTTCAGCTGGATACCCGAATCGCCCTACCATTACATGCTGCACGGGGATACCGACAAGGCTGAGGCATCCTTGAAATGGTTCAGGCGAGAGTCCGACGTCAAAGCAGAGATGCAGGAGCTTCAAGAATTCGTCGGCGGGGCTGGAACTAATATCCTGCGACAGCTCAAGGACTTCCTTCTGCCAGGTACGACTTCTTTATTTAAACATTCCTGCCAGTCGCAAGAAAATCGTACGAAGCCACCCTCCAATCCCTAACGATCACTTTGGCACGTGAAAGAAAGGAAAACAATGCTCCCCCCGCCAAAGTATTTAAACTGATGTTCAGAATTATTTTCACCATCTTCCTTGCTTTTAAACTAAGGTCGGGGCCAGATATATTGGCCAGTGAGTTTCGCGAAGAGTATTCTTCTATTCTCAACGTTTTCTGACTCGCTCTCGCCTTGCCAGAAAAAGAGTGGAGCCAGAAGTGGTGGGGATGGCGCCAAGCTCTTGACGTGTAGGCCAAACCGAGTTCTTAGCGGAGAAATACATACATCAGAATAGGTGTGCGTTAGCTGCGAAAACTAATTCACCGGCCAATATATCTGGCCCCGACCTTAGTTCCATCCAACTTGGTGAAGCTTCATGTCTATTAAAAAGGAAATGTCCCTCACCCAAGGGACTTAACTGAGGACTCAAAGTCTCCTGTTCTTCATTTCAGGCAACATGAAGAAAGCCTTCCTTGTGCTGGGCCTCTACACTTGCTCCTACGCGAGTGGATACAACGCCCTGTTCGCCTACGCGGAAATAATCGTGACGAGGAGCCAGATCAGCATAAAGGCCAGCCTAGTGGTGACGATCCTTGGAGTGGCGACGATCGTTGCTGGATGCACAGCCACGTTTCTGGTCGACAGATTCGGTAGGAAGTTTCTTCTGATCAGCTCCGGCCTCGGAGCGTCTGTGTCCTTGGCACTTCTAGGCCTCCACTTCCATCTCCTCTCTTTGGAGTTCGACGCTACGAGTCTAACCTGGCTGCCCATGGTTGCCTTGCTGGCGTTCAACATCTCGGTGTCGTCCGGGCTGCAACCAGTTCCAAGCGCCATTCTGGGGGAGATCTTCCCGGCGAACTTGAAGAACGTCGCTTGCCTGGTCGTGCACTCTAACAACGCGCTACTGTCCTTCACCAGCACGAAAACTTATCAGCCTTTTCTGGACCTGGTCGGTGAGAAATTCGTGTACTGGACTTACAGCGTCGCCATACTGTTCTCAGCGCCGTACGTCTATTTTTTAATTCCCGAGACGAAGGGGAAGAGCCTGCTGGAGATTCAGCAACTGTCGAAGAAGTAAAGGTGCGGCAGCATCTTTTATTTTTCGCAATTTTACAGTGGGGTTACGACAATGGTGCGATCCATTTTGTTAGGATTCCTTTTCCACCGATGAACGGTATTTTAATTTAGCAGAGTATATTTATGGCTCATGACAGACTTTAAGTAACTTGCGAGAAGCTCAATACTCACTGAAGTTTATTTAATTAAGGGAAATGTAGTTTCTTTAAATTGTAAGAGGAAAGAGGCGGTGATAGTCTGACGACTTTGGAAATGCATTTGCTAATTTCAAAGATCCGAGTGTCTTTGACTGAAGAAGCGTTTCTCGAGGTGCTATATTGTTATATGTAAATACGAAAGGAATTCGCGGCTTGTAGTGTTTGTGATTCAATGTATGATATTCAAGCTAGAGAATCAGCGTGCAATCTTCATAATAATATAATAATAATTCTTTATTGCACAACACACTTTACAAAAGAAAACATATATGAAAGCGAGAAAGAAGAAAAAGAAAAGATGGGATTGAAAAGCACCTATAGCAGTAGAAGAGTGCAAAAGGTATTTAAATTTTATAAATAATAACATTTATAATTACAACAATTTTAATAAAATATTTAAAGAAAAATTAATAATAAAATCACAAAAGAAATTATATATAATTTGAATAATTACGGTAGTGTAGTAAACAAAGAAATTATTCGACTTGCGAAGCTTAAATAACTACTTTAACGTCCACTCGTGGTCTACCATTTTTCACTGTGCTGAAAATACAAGAATATAGAACCCTTCCAAACTGAGCCTACATTTTTAATATCTGCTGTAACATACTCGCGCGGGAAAAACTAATCGAACTGTTCTTGGCATTGATCGAACAGTAAAGTTAAATATGTTAGAAAGTTCTAGACTTAATACACAATGTTGTCTGTTATTAAATTGATAGGTATTATATTGTAGTTACAGAAGTTGTATGTATTTATTTCTTGTTGGATAATTATATAATTTTTCAACAAATGAATTTTATTTCGTTAACGCCTGATATTACTTCTTATTTGAGAAGTTACAGTATTTTCACACAAAATACTTCTATAATTCACGACTGATATTTTTCGACTCATCCACGCATTCTCTTCTTTCTTTCTTAAATCAATGCTCAAGAAATTAATTATCCAAAATACCCTTCACGAACTACAAAAGTGTCTCCTCTGAAAAAGCCTTTACACACATCAAATTAAATTTTTTTCAACATGTGTACAATACCTATAATGGAATGTATACTTCACTCACCATAATCACCATCTACAATTTCATTACGCAAATAATTAAAATCACATATAAAACTTATTTCAATTAAAAATCTGTCTCCCAACCCGCGTCCAGTTTCCTTCAACTTAAACACCACAGCGCAAGAGAACATATTCTTCCGTTCACTCCACCTCTCACACATGAACATAGTGCAACTGCATCCCCTTGGCAAACCACTATCACTGCCAGCCCTCGAAACATGGCGCAGAAGGAATCAAAATACAAAATGTATTCCTCTGCCCGTTAAACTTTCATCTTTGTTGCACGAAGAACTCTAATCACGGTCTATAGATTACCGTCTACATGCAATATTATAAACTATTCTCCAAACCGTAAATCTAAAACGGCAAGAGGTAAAGAGGGACTCGCGCGGAATGGCGATATTAATAATGCAGGCGCTTGCAGCAAGAGAGGAAGGCGAATAAACCTGTCATTTACTATCTGCCCTGTAATATTCTGTCACCGTTATAAAGAATTCCCCCGTTCGGGGGTGGACTCTCCTTGCGACGCACGCGAAAAAATGGCTCAACAGACTGACGCGCGCCATGAAGAGAGGGACATGAAAGAATTTTCCAAGTCGTCGATCGATCATTACATACTGCCGAATAGGATTTTCTGCAGTATGGCGGGGATGTGGCCTGTCGACGAGAGAAGTTCCATTTACGGCAAAATCTTCGCGTACTTTCGCCTGTTGTTCGCGGTGACGGCAATTAGCAGTGTTTTCGTGCCCGAAATCCTGGCGATAGTGGAGAACTGGGGTGATCTCAAGATTCTAGCGGGTAATGTATCGAAAGAGAAGTCATTTTAATTTCTAAAGTGAAGGGTGAGGGGAGAAACAGGGAATGTCACAAAACAGCTTCATCGAGAAAATTTAATTTTAATAGTTCAATGAATATCAAGGGTCAATGAATTTAATTTAATTTTCTTCTTAAGGGGTCTCCCTACCTTGACGAACAAAAAATTATGCGAGCTTTATGATTTTTTTAAAACAAAACTATTAAATATATTTACTTCCGACTTTGTGGCTTCAGTTTAGAGAATATAAAAACAAAAATTGTATACGAAAATAGTGATTATATCCGAAATTATAGTGTTTCAAATAGAGTGTCTTACAAAATCATGCTAACCAATTCGAAAAACGTCGTTTTGAGAAAAACGCGTTTAAAGTTTAAGGTACCGTTTTTTAAATTAATTTTTTTTTTAAATATTGCCTATATATTTACAAATATAGGCATAAAGTTTTCAATTAATATAATTTGAAGGTTTCTGTCAAAATAAATCCCAAATATCGCGCTCCATTTCAGGCCGTCAAAGTAGGAAGACTCATTAAATAATTTCTTGTTTTACCTTGACAACAGTACTTGAAACTTATGCTTAGGCAAAGAGTGGGGACATTCCAAATTTTATTCCAGTGCAGGTACCGGTACCTATAGCAAATATTTAACGTTATCTTCGGGGGTTTTTGAACTTTATAATTCTTTGTGATTCGACAGTTCTGTAATCTCAGTTACCACCAACAAAATATGCTATAAATGGCAAAATCACGAAAAGTAGACATTCTTCGTTTTTCCCCTTGTCCTTCAAGTGTGCATCGATGAAGTTAACGTTTTATCTCGTCATAGTACAAGTGCACCCCAATTTAACCCCTTCTTTGGAATATCGTGAAGCACTACCTTCCTATAAATTATACAAAAACTTTCAAGCAACTTATAAATATAAGATACGAAGTGTAGCTCGCTAGAAAATGGAGGGAAGCTGTAATTTATAAGTGTAACAACTGTGGAGCACCCTTTTATCTTGTCCCCTGCTAGCACGTATATCATACAAGAGAAAACTATGTAGATAAATAACAAAATACTACTTTATATAAAGCGGGAAGATAAGAGTTTCATAATAGATTATACGTTGTTGAAATTTCAAATACTGCCACTGCGAAAAGGTTCTCTTTTCTGAAGGGGTTGAATTAACCCTAGAGTGGGCGCGTCGCGATTTGGAAAATGTGGAGTGCGTCTTCCACACCGACTGAAGTTTAAGTGGAACAAAATATTTTTTCCAGTTTGAAATATCTATTACAATTTTAGTAATAGCAATTATTAATGTGTAAAATAATAACTCGTTAACCAGAAGAATATATATATATATTTAACAAAAATTTAATACGAAAAATATTCTGAAACAAATAAATGTACATTTCTTTTTAATTTATGACTTTGTTTTTATATAAAACGTCTGAAATATAATTAAAGATCATTTTTTAGGCAAATGAACATACAGTTTTTCAATTTTGGATCTATTTCTGGCTTTTATCTTATCTTTTAGGCTAAAAAAATCAAACAGATTAAGAATAACTATTAAAAATTCAGCAATAACTACCTTAAACACCATAAAATTTTCGAGACAAACAATTATATTATATTCTACTCCTCTTTTCTACAAATTAGGGGTAGGATGCGTTTTAACCACGGTTGGGCAGCTGCTGTTCAAAATCATTTACCTATTGGCGAGAAGAGAAAAGGCATACAGCGTTTACAACGAATTAAGAGACCTATGGGACTCCTCTGATATTCCCAGAGAAAGGAAGCATTACGAAAAGCTGGCTTACAGGGCTAGAACATTTACAATTATCTTTTACTCTTCCTGCATGTGCAATGTGCTCACATTCACCGTCGCGGCTGCATTCGATTACGTTAAGATCGAGTACAACATCAGCAATAGTGCTGAGAAAAGCCGTCACTTTCCCTTCGAAGTGTGGTAAGATTCATTTTCTTGCTGTTTTAATTTTAAATGGGCCTTCTTAAAATATACAGGGCGGGAGAATAATTATGAGAGTGGTGTGACTCAAAAATTTAAAAAAATTGAATCTCCCCCTTATTTTGTAATGTAAGGTGACACAACACAAAGTAAGTGCTGAATTTAATTTGTTTATATTCTCTACTCACGCCACTTTCATAATCACCGGCACAATTTTGTCTACACACCAGAGTTGGGCATCATCTAGATAAAAATCGAATAAAATAACTTTTCAAATAAAGTTAGCTTCATTTGAAGCGCCTAGGATGAAGCTACTTTATTCGAAGTGCCTTTAACTTCGATTTCAAATAACGGTTCAACTTTCATCTTAACTTCATCCTAGAAAATCAAATAACCGACCTGAGCCTTTGCGGCCTGACCCGCGCGCGGTCGCCTACCGGTCAGATTCTACAGAATCTGAATTTGTTTATTTTTCATCGTATCAATATGAAAGTGACACCAATGGATTCCTGGCGTTCTCCCGATTAATTGGACAGAAAATAATTTAAATCGGACTATTTTTAACGAAACGGGCTTTGAACTCTGCAAAAAGATTTCTCACGTAATATCCTTAATTATGGTCCGAATTATATAATTTTTTGGACCATTTTCATCGGGAAGACATGAGGAATCGATTGGTAATACTTTCGTCGGTTTTGTTGCTCTCGGCGGTCAACGGGCGGCCTACTGGGGTCCGAAGGTCCTCGCTCGTAGCGAGAAAGCAAAACAGTGGGGTGGGTACGTTCGGACCCCAGTAGACCGCCCGTTGACCGCCGAGAGCAATAAAACCAACGGGCCACATAAAATGTTCATGTTTTTGACAAGTGTTGATAAAAGTATTACCAATCGATTCCTCATGTCTTCCCCATGAAAATGGTCCAAAAAATGATATAATTCGGACCATAATTAAGGATATTACGTGAGAAATCTTTTTGCAGAGTTCAAAGCCCGTTTCGTTAAAAATAGTCCGATTTAAATTATTTTCTGTCCAATTAATCGGGAGAACGCCAGGAATCCATTGGTGTCACTTTCATATTGATACGATGAAAAATAAACAAATTCAGATTCTGTAGAATCTGACCGGTAGGCGACCGCGCGCGGGTCAGGCCGCAAAGGCTCAGGTCGGTTATTTGATTTTCTAGGATGAAGTTAAGATGAAAGTTGAACCGTTATTTGAAATCGAAGTTGAAAGGCACTTCGAATAAATCATGTTATTTTATCTTAAAATAACGAATAAACGGCAAGGACCTTTTATCTAGATGTTATTTAGATGTTATCTTCGCCCAACTCTGCTACACACCTAAAGCATATCCACTATTTCCAAAAATACAGGAAAGTATTATTTATAAAAATTCTACAGGGCCTTTGTCGGTAATAATTTTTTCATGGGTGGAGGAGTAACGTTGTGAAGTTTCCATTTACTGTTTACTAACTCCTCGCTAATCAATTAAGTAGTAACAGCTGAACGTTAAGCTGAATTGGAATATTTTGTTTCTTATGTGAAACGTAATGCAAAATCAGGTACGGGACCGACATCACTGACACCCCACGCTTCGAGATCGCCTTCATTTGCCAAGTGATCGCCTCTATGATTTGCGCTGCCGGGATTTCCGGTTTGGATGCATCGTTCATGACCATCATTTTCCACGTGTGCGGCCAATTTAAATTAATAAACGCCTGGATCAGCGACATTGGGGTGCAAATAAATTCCGAAGCCATTCACGTACATCGGCCACAGAAATTACAGAAGAATTTTATTAGGTGCATCCGTCATCACCAACGAATGATAAAGTAAACACCTTTGGAGTTACTACTGATATACAAAGTGTTCGGTAACTGGTGGCACAACCGGAAAGGGGATGATTCTGGATGAAAAAATAAGTCGAACACATAAAGTAATGTTTTTTCATACAAAGCTTGGTTTTTGAGAAACTCGATTTTCAATATTCGCTGGGTTATTTATGGAGTCATATTAAATTAACTGTGTATTTTGAAGAAATTACAAGTTTCGAGCTATTAAAAGAGAAATTAATAAAATTGTACTGTTTGATGCAAGAAGTGCCAAAAGTCAGGTTCAGATTTTTTTATACATAGTGAAGTTACTGTAAAATTGTCTATAATATTTCAAAATTACCTTCTTCGTAGTTCCATTACTACAATCGGAATTATGTAATAACTTAATCATTGAAATTAATTTCAATTGTTGCATAAAATGAAAAAATATAGTGAAAAAAGTTATTTTTAACATTATTTTTTATTATTTATTTAATATTTCAAAAAATATAGTCATATATCGTGTCATGTTCAGATTGATATATGTCTGACTTACAATTAGATTCGAGTTATGGTTAGCTGTATAACATCGACTCACGAAATTTAATATAGCTCTGTCAATTTCAAAAATACAGGAATTAAATTTAGAGAGTATAAGTAGAAAAGAATGGGAATCTAATTATGCGTTTTATGCAAAAAGGGCCTAAGTGTCCGGAGGCCATTCTTGTATCCAACAGTACGATTTAACTTTGACAAATTATAACAGCAGAGCACGCTAGAAAGAGTTCACAGAAATCCAGTTCGAAGAGCATAAATGTGTATTCGGCAGAATAGACAACATTTCCAACAATTTTTGCAATACTAAAATTTATGTTACGCGAATATTCTGTTTTATTGTGTATTCTTGATTAGCCAGTAGAATAAACACAAATCTGAACCGAGACGATAAAAAATATTTTCAAGTCGACTTTCTCGAAAACCTACCCTCGTATGAAAAACTATTATTCTATGTTTTCGACTAATTTTTTCATGCAGAATCATCCCCTATCTGGTTTTACCGCTAATTACCGAAAACACTGTATAAGAAGAATAGGAAAATGAGTATTGTTTATTCACACCGAAAAAACAGTGTTACAGTAGAGCGTCAATTATCCGAAGTAATTGGGACTTTGGTGGTTCGAAAAATCGAATAGGTCGGAGAATGAAGCCTGTATGTACTTACCCAGTTTATAACTTTAGGTATTACACCTAAAATTATTTATTAAATACAAGAGTAGTATTATTGTAATTTTAAATGTACCGTATATTACGCAAAATATATGTGTACAATAAATATTAGGTAATTACATACAGTTAATGTTAACGAAGTTAATTTTTTAAAGTAATTCGGATAATCGAATTTCGGATAATGTTGACGCTCTACTATTTATGGGATCACCTGACACATATATACTATTTCCTAAATTTCCTGTTGGTACATACAAGAATGTTAAATCTACGAATGTGATACGGTTAATTTCATTAGCGTGGTGAACGAGGTCAACAATTTGTTAACACCCATCATATTCATGCAAATTCTCACCAGCGGAGTGGAAATTTGTTTAAGCGGATTCGCTCTCCTCGATAACGCAACGGGTACTGATTTATTAAAATGTATATCCTATTTAACGTCGATGTGGATACAGCTACTGTTATGGTGCTGGCCAGGAGAGCTTCTCGTTGAAGAAAGTCAGCAGATAGGTCATACGATCTATCTGGACGTACCGTGGTACGCTCTGTCGCCGATTTCACGAAAGCAGCTTTGCATTCTGATTGTTAGATCGCAGCAATATTGCAGCATCACGGCGTTAACGTTTCAAACGTTGTCCATTCAAACGTTAACAAACGTGAGTATCCTGTTTTTTTTTATTTAAACTAGGAAGAACGTTAAGGTTTTTGATTAACGCAGTTTAAGATATGGCTGGGCATATTCGAGTAATTTCAGATAAAAATATTTTATTAGTAATCGATTATTACGAATATTGCAGTAGGTATTCGAATGCTATTATTTGCGTGTAATAAAATAATTGTTGCCGGAAAACTACTGCAGCTATACAGAATAGCGGATCTTGGAACAGTTTTCTTTCCTAGTGAAACTAACGAAATTACCAAATTTGTATTTTTATTGTAACTTTTATTTTGATTATATGTTTGAATACTTTAGAATTCGAACTAAGTATGTACAATGAATTTCTGAAGTTTGAATAGTCGAACTATTCGCATCTAGTATTAAAATACTCGATTATTGGAATTATATACGCTGAATATTCGTACAATCGCGCTGTGAACTGTAAAATTCGACTTGATGAATATTCGAATACTCGAAAATTCGAACTATTCTAATACTCGAAAATTTGGACTATTGGAACTATTCAAATACTCCAAAATTCGGACTCTTCGAATACATACTCGAAAATTCGGACTATTCAAATACTCGAAAAATCGAACTATTCGAATTAATACTCGAAAACTCGAAATATTCGAATTAATACTGGAAAATTCGGATTATTTGAATACCGAAAATTCCGATTATTCGAATACTCGAAAATTCGGATTATTTGAATACCGAAAATTCAGATTATTCGAATACTCGAAAACTCGAACTATTCGAATTAATACTCGAAAACTCGAACTATTCGAATTAATACTCGAAAATTCGGATTATTCTAATACAGAGAAATTCAATAAACAATAAATAATCTCAACTCTACTTTATTATTATTAATAATAACAATCATAAAAACTCTACTTTAAGCCCTAATTATTTATGTAAGTACTACAATTTAAAAATATACAAAAAATGGAGTTGCTCAATTTAGCATTTAAGAAGCTCATATAACGTTCAAAACCATTCTAATAACTTATTATTAACAAAATTCTTGAAAATAATAACCTCTTCCAGGTATTCAACACGGCCGCCTCTTTCTTTACTCTGTTACGACAAATACAACAGAAATAAACATCGAACCCAACGCAAGAGAACGCGACCTATGATCCCACTCGCGTTGGAAACAATTTCCATCGAAATAGTCGAACATGCATCTCGAATAGCGTAACGTTCGCGTATAATAGTTCGAAACGTAATCTGTGCTTAATTAAAGAAGAAAAGTTTGTAACTCTGTAGCGTTACCTGTGGTATTCCTCCTGAACCACGAGCCAATGTTGCCCGTAAAATACTGTGTAAAGATCCTCCTCAATTATGGAATACTGAAAAATCGTATGTATTAATCAATCTCTTACGACCGACCTGTATCCATGTACAATGGTTCATCTTACTATTTAGTTCTTAAACTGCAGGACGTTGAACGCTTCTTGCTTGAACAAGAACAACTTTCAAACTGCGCGTCTTTTACGTAGACGCGATTAAAGATCATCTGGTTATCTTAATGACGTCTTAGGTAGTGGTAGCACTGACCTCTGACATTTCTCTTTCGGCAGAAACTTCATTGTATTTCAAATTCAAATCGAACGCTCTTCGCAGCCCGCCCTAACCTAACGCGGCAAATGTTATAGATTTTGTCAAAGTTTATGTCGTTTTTTTTATAGAGAACGTTATTCGACAACCGTTTAACAGTTTTGTAGCGTTCCGCTCGGTGCCCTGTGTTTCATCGATGAAGAGAACGCGATCTACTTTAAAAGCAAATTCTACCAAACAAGAGAACAAAGACGATCCTGGTAAAGATGAAACAGAAGGAAAGACGGAGGTTCGTCAATGATACATAATTTTATATAGAATTCTGTAAAATGTCGAGAATTAACGAGTTTACGCTGGTTTCGAAAACATCGATATTTTTTTTGCTCTCGCGTATATTTAATTAATGTAACTGAATAAGTTAATTATCCATATAACTTGCATGGAAATTAATAATAGGATATTGAACATCAGTTCCAAGCAGTCCAAGCTAAGAATTCGCAAAATCAGAAATTAAGCAATACTTTTAAAAAAAATCGAAGAGAAGCATTAGATGCCGCAGAATCCGCTATTCTATCTGCATCCACCTTAGGGGATGTCCAAACTTCCGATCAAACACAGAAAAGTAAACTTAATTTCAAAAGTCTGAGAGACAGTAAGTCGCTTTAGAATTCAAAATTCAGAATTGCTTAATGCGTAATTCTGTACAATTCGATCCACATAGGAAATAAATTAAACAACGAGGACCTTAAACCGAACACCCTTGCCAAAACAAATAAACCTAGGGCAGTGGTGGATCTTAAAATGATGGCGGAAGAATTGAAACAGCTGGAAGATCCGCCTTTAACTGCTTGGGAGAAACAGATATGTTCGAACAGACTGCCGTTCTCATTTTTCGATTCTCCCTGTGAACAATTAGCTCAGAATCTATTAGGTAACTTTATTAATTGCCTAGCTTTCCCGTCCTTCGATATTCATACTTAGATTAATCTTGGTACATTTAGGAAAAATACTAGTTCGTTGCCTAGAGAACGGAACTATTTTAAAGGGTAGGATCGTTGAGACGGAAGGATATTTAGGAGTAATTGACAAAGCTTCGCACACGTATCAGAATAAAGTTACTCCTCGTAATATGCCGATGTACATGCCACCTGGAACTATCTACGTGTACATGACGTACGGCATGTATCATTGTTTCAATATATCTAGTCAAGGTGAGTGGGTAGTTCATAAACATTATAGAATCTTGCATAGTCTGCTTGACGAATCGAGTCGCCAACTGTAAACAAAGACGCGTGGCGGAGTTTAAGCAAAACAGAGATGTATCCCTCGGATGTTGTATATTATTTGTTGCAAATATGAATGTGAATGACGCAATGAACAAAGGAAAATTTGAGATTTTGTAAGTTTAAGCAATGGAATGGCTGCATCGCTGCGAAAAATGATGGCAAAAAATATTTGAAGAACGTATTTTAATGCTTGAAGTTTCTAGTTTTTGAATCAAGGACTCTAATTTTTTTTCATCCATTATGATGCTGTTTTATCGAGATGAAACGTAGGAAACAAAGTTTCAGAAATGTTTGCCTACTTTGAACGTATGTGGGGGTCAAAAAAATTTTTTGCAGATAAATCCAACGAAGAGCTCTTATAGAGCAAACATTTCTCATTAATTTCGTTTCTTTTGGTTTTGTTGTATGATTTTTGTTGACCGCGTTATTCGGGATGAAAGCAAAATGGGTACTTTTCACTTTGAACACCTATAACTTGCGAACTGATGATCGTAGACAAATTTTCACGAGTGTTTTGGAAAGCTAAGAATGTTTCCTTTCAGAACCTTTAGTTGCCAATTTAAGATTTGTTTTCAATCGTATTAAATCCATTTTAAAATAATACACAAAAATTTACGAAAATGTTTCGAGTATAATAATTTGGTCACCCTCTGTATTATTATTATTTGTGATTAATAATTGACTAGCGTTTGATAACTTCTCCAACATACTTCAGCATAATTTATTTACAACTGGCGACTCGACTCGTTGAACTGACCTTAGTATCCAGATTTATAAACAACCAAAAATATAATGGGTAATATACCGTAGCAAAGTATATTTAGTATCACAGTAAAAACTATTTAGAGTCAGGAGCACATGTGTTGATCAAAGCGGTGGAACCCATACTCGGTCTTGATTATATGGAGTTATTAAGAAATATGCAATTTGAGAGAACTAAAGAAAAGAGAATTGTGAAGAAGGCCCACCATATCAAATCATACGAACTTTGCAATGGTCCTTCCAAGATTTGCACAGCTTTCTTTATCGAGGAAGATAATTTTAACGAAAAAAAGATTTACGAGTGTAACGATCTATGGGTAGAAATTGATCCTTATATAAAGTACACTACTATTGTAGCAGCACATCCTAATGATTCTGAACATAGTAAACAGAAAATGCGGCGATACTACGTATTAGGAAGTAACAGCGTTACTCATAGAGACGTTAGATCCGAAGAGCATGCTTACAACATATAAAAATTTATATCTTCCGTACGTTGCGTTCTTCCACGTAGAAATCTCTTGGTAAGATTTTAGGTGAGGGGTGTGCTGTTTTGATAAGGGCCGTCGAACCCTTGGAAGGTATCGAGACTATGACTACTCAACGAACTTCAAAGGGAGCGTCAACTGCGCCTAAAAAACCTTTGAGGGTTTTCAAAACGCACGAACTGTGTAACGGTCCATCGAAACTATGCATGGCTTTTGAACTTCGTAAAACCCATAGTAAACACTCCATGTGTTCCTGGAAAGGTTTATGGATTGAGCGTGGCGACGTGGACGAGGAAATTGAGATCGTGAAGTGCCCTAGAATAGGCATAGATAATTATGGCGCAGAATGGTCGAATAAACCATTACGGTACTATGTTCACGGTAGCAAATCTGTGAGTAAGCGAGACAAGAAAGCTGAATTGTTGTTAGAGCTGAATTAAGTTATTAATCAATGTAATATATTTAGAACTTATTGAAATTATTATATAACGCGATTCGACACATTGCATGTGTTCGCATTGTCAGGCGTATGTACGTGAAAAATGATTAAAGTTACCTCGATCTTTTATTCTTACATTTACAGATAATAATAGATATAAAATAAATAGCTTACACGTCCAGAACGATATAATATATATACTCCACTTATTACAAACAGTAATTTTGATAAATTAACATAATATACAAAGGAAACGAATATTTGACAAACCAATGACTACTTATGCCCATTCCTTCATCACTCTTGCGTAATCTTCCTCTTCTATGAATGACTTGTCTATGGACCTACAAGATAATGATTTTTCATTATTACGTTAGGTCTTCGAATGGCTATTTAGCTATTTGCTAAAATCACTCTGGCTCACTCGATCATTAGTTCTCCACAATATAAACATTCAGAAGCTATCAGTTCGTCGATGTCAGCCTTGATTTGGTCTTTCGTAGATAAAGACACTGATCCGACCGATGTAGTATCTTCGGGTCTGCTCGAAAGAGCAGTGAGCTGTCGCTGAAGATCAGCTAGTTTTGTCCTCTGCTCCATCGACAGCATAGGTGTTAACGCAGCCACGAGACAGTCGCTGTGAAATCTGTGGCCGCATGGGAATACATAAAAAGGTCTCAACACCAACTGAACGTCACAAGTATTGCACGTGTCCTTCGCGTGTATAAATGTACACCTGAAAGAAATTTTAATTATATCGCGTGGTTAAATCAACTACCAATTTTTCTGTTTACCTTGTTCTAAACTCTTGTATATCCTTTCTAATAAGTTCCGCTGCTTTCGTTGCTTCTTGCATTTCTTCCTTGACGTCTTGAATATGTTGATTATACTCCTGTTGATTAGGATTGAAATACATTATGTATATTTTATCAACTCGTGGTTTTATTTACGTGCAAAATTACTTTACCTGTAATGAATTGCAAATAGCGTCTTTAAAATGATCTATAGTAACAAAGTCGGAAAAAAATGGTAGTATGTCTTCTATTCTGACTATGTCGCAATTTTGTAAAAACTCCATTGCTTTTTGTATATCATCTTTCTCTCTGACCACGTGCTCGGCTGAAATTTCAATGAATATGAATTGGAACAGATTAAGGAAGCTTCAAGTTTACAGTGCTATTGATTACCAATTTTTAACCACAATTTTTTCCTCAATTCATTATCATGGTCAGGAGGCATAGCAGCTATTTGTTTAGCAAGATCAACGCTTATCGTCAAAGCTAAATCGACCGCTGTTGTCCAGAGTCCAAGTAGAGCGGACAGTTGTACACAGGCTTCGGTTAGACCAACTTCTTGGCACAATCGCAGCGCGTAGTGTACATCATAATGCACCATATTGATATCTTGCCCTGAGGAATAATTTTATCGCTTCAATGAAACAGAATTTCTCTCTAAATATTTCACGCTAAAGAGTGTAGTTTGAAGATCACCTTGGGAACTAATGTAACGCATTACTTCGTCTTTTTTGTAACGGGCGTATAACGACAATAGAAAATTGTGAATCGCCTGTTCCTGGCAGCTTTGCTTGTACACACAGAATTCTAAGTACCTGATTATTTCTTTCGCCTGTTACACGAAAATTTTGTTAATTAACTGTAGAGCATAGGAGTAACAAAAGAGCAATAATTAGGCGTGTCTCACATGTTTCTCGTCACTGTTACAAGATACCAAAGCTGGAAGAAGCTTGGATGGTTTTAATAAGGAGCCTTGCGATATCATAGCAGTCACAGCGGGACGTGGTAATTCTTGCAAAATAATACCAGAGAACTGATAGAAGAGATCTTTGTTATTTTGGCTCTTTAAAAGATCGAGAGCTTCCAAATAATTATTTTTATATAAATGTTGCCGTATCACTTCTTCATAATTGCAATGCATTATAGTTAAACGAATAAGATTCTCTTTATCGCCGTGACTTGCCATTAAGTCATATATAGTACTGCGATTTCTTTTTATACATTCCTGAAATCAAAATCATTTTCTATGTGTCCAAAAAGATCAGAACTTTATAAACCAATGTAATATCTCCGAATTGATACCTCGACTTTTGGTATTGCGAGGAAACTATCGAATTGCTTCTGGAGTTCTAGGTACTGCGAATCGTGTAAATATGATGTACTACTATTTCGTAGTACACCCATTTGATTCATAAATAACTCGGTTACCCATATAACAATCATAGTTATTTGTGTTTTATCCTGTGCTTTTAATCCTTCCAATTTCTAAATAGAAGAAGTCGAGTTATTTTAAACGTTTAAATTCAAATAGCTTAGAGTAATAAGTGCGGCACCTTCTTAAGGAATGTTTTCAATGCTTCTATTTCCCATTCTTGAAGAAATTTTAAAGATATCTCTTCGAACGACGAATGTGTATCTGCATAGATGAGAGCACTTTTCTCGTATCTGCAAGACAATATTTAAATAAGCTTAACCCGTGTCTTAAATAGGATTGTATAAAGCTCTACTTACTCTTTGCATTTAAAAAGCATTTCCGCTTGTTTTACAAGTACTTGATCTATATGCGCTGGATTATCTTTACAATATTGTTTCGCAAGTTCGAATTCACCTTTATCGATGTAAACCTATATAAGCGTAACATTAATATAGCTTGTATAAGCGTAATTATTGATTTAAATACAAAGGGATTTAGAAAGCACGATGATTTACCTGCCAGACGTTTCTATCTTCTTTATTAACTTTGTATTTAAACACCGCTCTCTCGCTATAAGCCCATATAGAACGAGTCACGTAATCCTTAGTAATATTAAGTAATTTTACGACAGTCTATGGAAAATTAAGATATTGTAAATTCGGGATTTATTCATACCATTGCGTTTCTTATCTATTATACGTACATCATTATAGATATCTTCGAATATTAATTCCTGATTTAAAAGAGATATGCCTTTCACGCGATCTGTGTAAAGTAGCAATGCATGAAATTCTGTTAAAACAAATGATATAGGTGCGGTAGTAATCTCCGATTTGTTGCTCCCCACGAGACTCGCTTTGGGACAAGCTAACATTTTCTGATCTATTAAAACATTCCTTGAATCTACCGTCGGGTCGATCTAAACAAATTCAGATCGTATAGGAATTTAAACTCTTACATTATTACACCCTTACGTTAAAATAATTTTTACCTGAGCGTACAATATACCAGTTTCAGTTAGCCAACCAAATGACTTTGGTAAACTACCAATCGTGGGATAATAAAATTGCATTTTAGAGTAAGGCAAGGAACTTATCACATCGGTGAACCTTTCTGTAAAAATGTTACTCTTACTATTAATATAGATACAATTTTTCAGTGCATATATTTGGGCAGAATTTACCTTGAACGTTCAAGTACTTGTTGAAGACTTGTTGCAGTAAAGGTTTCTCTTCTGGGTTCTGCACTGATCCGATGTATTGATAAATGCGCACAAGAGTGGTAACAATAATCACATATTTATCGGTATTTGGTATTTTATGAAATTCTAAGCCAGTGATCGGTGGCTTACTATTCTTCCCTATATCGAACACCTAAAATATATGACGAATAAAAATTGGTTGTATAATAATATTGAGCAGCATCCACGTCACGATAGGTTATAATTTTATGGTGCGAAAGCAACGTAACGTCGAATAGTTAATATGATGGTAGGAAATGAAAATTTTCAACAGAAAATACTACGGATATTTTGCACGTGTAGAAAGTATAACATCTAACTCACCAATCCTTCTACCTCCTTAGCACCATAAAGAGGTAAGTAGTTAGGAAGCTTTGGAAATAATGAATAATGATATAAGGGAAGTAGTTTCATTATCGTGGACTGGGAATGTATACTGATAACGATGCAGTTGAACGTTAATTCTATGTTTCTTTATACCTGACGTAAATATTGCTCCAAACTTGTATTAAATATTTTATCTCCGTCTAAGCCAATCTCTGTTTCGAAAATAAGACCTTTCGAAGTTCCCAAGAGAATCGGACCCGTAGTGATTTCAGAGGAATTCGAAAAGTTCCAACCAACGGCAGTAATTTCGTGTCCCTTCAGTTTACTTGCCTAAATGCAAAGATATAATATACAGTTATACAATTTTATTTAACAAGTTATTTCTGTTACGCTTAATCTTCTCATTTACCTGCTTCAACTTTGTGGTTTTTCTATGTAAATAAAATAGCTCGGGCGGTGGATTATCTTGTTGATTTGGAACGAAAGCTATCAATAAATGATTACCCAAAGGATCCAGAAACATCCCTGACATTTTCATGCTTACGGCATATTTGGATATATCGATCTCTGAAATGAACGGTCTCGTATCACAAGTGCATCCTTTTTGATATTCCACTGAAGTAGAGGTGCACACAGAGTCGCTTTTGCAGCCTCGCGATTCTGGGTGCTGCGTCAGAGCCGAGCGTGGAGCTGTACAAGGTAATAGCTCCACGCTCAGCTCCGATCCTTGGGAAGGCCAAGGAGGATAGGTGCTGATTTGGGTGCAGGGCTCGCAATGACGAGAGAGAGAGAAGCTGCAGGAGGCCTTAGACCTCGAGGTCCTATTCTCCCCAGAGTTCTGCATGGAGGCCACCCTCAAGAATATAGGAAAATGGAAAGCTCTGGAAGACTTCTGCCAGATGGTAATGAAGGGAAAAGAGGAAGAGGAAAGGGACATGAAGAAGGCAGTGGTGGACTGAGAGTAAGAAAGCAGTCAGGTGAAACACGGAGACGAAATCCATATGCCACAGTGAGCATAAGGACCATTCCCGCACGTATGGACATAGAGGGATGCCTACATCAGAGCCCAAGAGAACGGAACTCGGAATCTAGCTCCCTAAAGATAACATAGGTGTAAATAGATAGAAAGAGATATACAAAGATAAATAGATATCAAATTAAAATAAAATAGAGTAAGTAAACTAAGCTGACCAAAATAGATTAGTGACCCTTAGGGGCAGAGGGAAAAGGCTACAACGGACGGGAGAAACTGGAGTGGAGAACGAATACTCACAGACCCGGACTTACGAGTCAACAAACAGAGGACCTAGGGCTGAAGTGAGAGGAACGGCAGGAAAGACCTCGGACACCCACGCATAGGAAAGTGGAGTAGGGTAACCAGGCCAGGTACGATAGACCCAGAGATTACAACAGAAGAAACAGCTAAAACCCAGAGACGAGGGCTTCGAAGGCTCCGAAAGGACATAACGCGGCTGAGTAGAACAGACTCAAAAGAAAGAAAACTAAGAGCAGCCAAAATAAAGGCTCTAGATATGCAGCCTCTGCATCAGAAAAGCCAACGACGAGAGGAGAGAGGCCAAGATGCAATCCACTAGGGTGGATGACAAGAATTAAATAGAAAAATGCTCCTGATCCGTCACTCAAAATCGCAAGGAGGTAACAGCGGCTCCATTTGCGCCTCTACACTAAAGTACAAGAGGCAGTACCTTCTGGTGTGTCCGGATGTTTCATATCAATACGTAAGAGGATGTTATTAGCCATAGCAATGACAATAATGTTATTGTTAACGACAAGATGTAAAATTCTGTCACGCGGTAGAAAATTAACTTTCTGCTTTATAAAAATTGGCCCGTCGTCTTGCAACTTCATTTGGATAAATCCTGCTGTACTCTACAAATTCAATGAAACACTGTTTAATACATTAAAATAACATAAATACCAGAGCACAAATATTTTTCCATGGTCTTTATTAACTAATTTTTTAGACAAAGAACATATACAATATTATTCATTTACAATCCCATATACAAATCAACGAAAGAACAAAGCGCATACAACACCAGCTCATACAAGAAAGAGTTTATCATAAAGAAAGCTGAAAAGAGCTTGGAAAAAGAAACTTACAATATCAGGACGAATTGGCGGTACGTGTGCTTGTTTGGAGCGTTGAGACGCTTGTGCATACTGATCAAGCATCGATGTCATTCTGCTGATTCTTTGAACACTGTCCTCTTTTCAATGACCAGGTATAAATAAATTCTTTTAAACAATTGATACTTTACGATTCAAGGGACAAAGATGCGTACTGCGTTGCACCGACACATCTTAAACTGGCCATTAAAATAAAAGTCTTTCAATTGCCTTCATTCTCTCACTTCACATTAAATGTAAGTCACTGATGCACTTTTAAAGATTATATTTAATCACGCGCATGGAAATTTTGCGTGTGAAAATTAACCTCGCTGTTTAATACACGATATACATAATTACATATTCTTACATCAAGCGCGCATCATTAGTCTGAGTAATTTACAAATATCAATCGAGTTTACGATACCTGTTGTTACATATACGTAATTATCTGACACTGATAATTTGTTGTGTTAAATTGCATTGGTAGCCATGGTTAAATCCATGGAATCTCAACTTGCAAATGCAGTATTATATGAAAATTAAATTAAAAATCTAGTATCGCGCATTGTTTTCTGTATGTACATAGCCAATATCGGGCAGAACAATTTAAGAATAATTACTGGTACGAAACAATTTTATGTATTTACATGGACCTGCATGGACCTGTCACTGTATCACATTTTTATCTGACACGTCATCTCAGAGGTTCAGATGTTATCTGCCGACACTTTATCTGAATTATCTCATTCAAAACCAGCGTGATACAGAAATCAGTGTTTGCTGCGAAGCGTACTTGGATAAGTAGTTTCGAGCGACAAGTGGAAAGTAATTACACAGTGTTTAAATGTCCAATTCTGACACAATGGAGAATGAAAATGACCCAGTGATTAAAGAGGTTTGCAAATCAATTTTCACTTTCTCTCCGAAGCTTTCGTACTGTCATATGCAACGTGGTACTTTTAGGTTATGATATTTAAATCGTTATAATCTTCGTTCCGCAACATGCGATGTATTTATTTATTTTTCGAATGAATAAGCAGTATCTATATATTTCGAAGGTATCGGGGATAAAAATACGAGTTTCTTTGTGTTAAATACGCTTTAAGAAAACGTTGATGCATGATCGCGATTCTGCATGCTTCTATGAAGAATTATTATATCAATGAAAAATAGAAGATGTACGAAAATTGCGGTCTTGCTTCAAAGGAGAACGGAAAGAAAAAGTTTGATTCCTTTCAGATTCCTGTATTTCTCTCGAAATCACTCGCGGATAAACTTTTTATATTCCAATACCCAGTCCGACCTGCCCGAGAAGGTTACGACAATGCGACCATTATAAAGTCGTCGATAAAACCGGAAAATCAGGAAGTTCTCATGGAAGTTGCGATTGATACGCAGAGTGTCAATTACGATCATAGTAAAGGCGAGCAAATCGCGATCAACGCGGATGGGGATTCGAAGACTGATCAGGAGGACGAAGAGAATGCATTCGACAGGTATTTAGGAAACTAATTAAACTGTAGTATTATTGGGAGCTGGAAAGAAGTCGTGCTACCCACAAGTTGAAAAGTTATAGGGGCAAGAGGAATCGTCCGCTCGCTCCGCCCAATCGCCAAGAAACAAGTCCGTCGAGTAACGAAGAACGCGAACGAAATAAATCACAACAGCCCATGGATTAAAGTAGGATTTCTTGAAGGGGATTGGGTGAAGCAAGCGGGCTTCCGAGCAGTGAGACTTCTTTCCAGCTTCCAATAGTAAATGGTGTACCTATTTTGTATTATACACTGTAGGTTTTGTGTTTTAGTAATCTCATGGATAAAACAGTGTTGCAATCTTTCCGAGCATTGCCAAATTGTTCCAACTACGCAGTTGGTATTTTTCAAGACGGTGAATTGCACGTAACGCCGTTGAAAGGCGTTATTCAAATGCGTCCACAGTTTAATTACCTTGATAAAAGTGATAAACGTGTGAGAGAGGAAGCGAAAAATATGGGAGAAGGTAGCCTCTGTGCCTATACAGTTCAAATTAATTGCTATAATTTATTATTAATCAAAATCTTACGCATTCAGAAGTCGACGAGGAAGAAGAAGGCCCGAAGCAAGTCAGCGTGACCTTCGCTAGACAGAAACCAGAATTTATGAAGAAGATGCAAGAGCAATCGTTTCAGCATCATGCTCAGAAAAGTTTAGAAGAGAGATGGATTCATACAAACTATATTCCAGCAAATGGTACTCAAGCGGAGGTTAATATTACTTGTATTCTTAACGTTAAGATAAATACTAATTCCTGGTAGTGTCTTGCATAAAAATAAATTATATTTCCAGCTCACGCGTTTAGAAATGTTCTGCTCCGCTACCGATGAAACTGTTAACACGTTGAATTTATCGACTCAGCAATATTTAGATCAATTAGCACCTAGAATAAAGGACGATGAATTAAAACTGGATATCTCCGATTGCACAACGTCCCTTAATTATATTAGGACTCTACCTCTCCTCGATCAAATTAAAACTCTCATGAAAGACGGTTAGTGATTTGAATAGAAGTATATGTATATTTGAGAGTGTCACGTTTTAATTGTACAAATTCTTTGCAGCCAAAGTTATATCTTTCTCGCAATTACGCTCGATTTTATCGCCGGATCAGGAAACGTCAGCTATTTTAAAATACTTGCAGCAAGTAGCAGTTTTAGTTCAGGGAAATTGGGTTGTAAGTAGCGAGCTTCTCTATCCGAAGGATAGTATATCCTCGCAAAATGGCATTTCTGCGGAACTTATGTGTAGAGCCAGGGATTACGTTGTGAGTACCATGTTCTTCTATTAACCTGCTGTAATGAACAACTGTATCACTAAAACTGTACTATTTTAGTTATTGTCATTCACGGAACACGAGTTCCTGAACAGAAAAACAATTTCGTCAGTTATTAAATTGCCGCCTGATGAAATTAAAGAGATCTTTACCAACTTGGGCGTAAACCAACCGAAAAAGGGATGGCATTTTATTATTCCACCTACTAAAGAATTTACGGACAGGTAATGCAATAAATGTTTATTGTAAGAGCAACGTTTTTACAGTAATACTAATACAACTTATGCAACGTTTGCGATAGGTATCCTGAAATAGCACAGAGGCAGGAGATGTTTTGGGAAGCGAAACGAAAACATCTTCGCGATGCTATGGAAGTGCAGAATCATATTCCGCAACGTCAAAGGCGAAAGTCGAATAGGGAGTCCGTTGGGTCTGAAAACGAGGAGAAGAACGTTGGCCGCGGCAGGAAGACGTTGCGAGACTCGTCGATGTCTGATAACGACAGTGCGACGGAGCCGGTGAAGCATAAAAAGACTGTTCGAGCTCGTAAAGTGTCGGAGACCACGTGACCAAAGCTGATACCCGATTGAAACGTATATTGTTAATGTGTTTAACATTGCGGAATCATCACACGATCTAGACCTACTATTGCGATGTATCTGCTTCGATACTCCGCCGAGATCATACGATACAGATCTCCTTGTACATTACGCGAATAAAGCATTCTCTAGTCTCAAGCGACGCATCGAGAAAACGGCAACGTAGACTTCGAATACTGCCTGTTCAAGCGAAGGACTTCTAGATTTTGATATTCCAATTATTTATAAAGATATCTAAGTTGGAACGTTTGCCTTTTATTATGTCGTTCATAACGAGAAACACGGTTATTATAGAAATGCATTACAGTCCGAGTAATATTATTTATTAAGCTACACGCAGAATCGCGATAATGTTTCTGTGTGACTACTCATGGTGGTGACGAGACAATTTATAGACAAATCTAACGCTGTCGACAGTGAATGAATAACGTGTATTATAACGTAATTGTAAAAAGCATTCATTTATTGCTCGCAGCGGTTACATTCTGCGCATCGTGGACCGATGGTGCATTGGAAGCGTTCACTAAAAAACGACTGATCTTTATTTTATTAAAAGTATTTTTACGAGTAAAAGGAAAGGTGATGTGAAATCGTGATCAACATTAGATAGAAATATATGTGCGAACTATCGTAGCAAACGAAACACGCTGCATTTATTATTACGATAGTCAGTGCGCATATTTATGATGGGAACACATGTGTCCATAGATTTCCCACATCCTTCAATCATTTCTTCATCCCAATTTAAACCTGAATTTGGTCTTCCAGTTCTTACGTAAAATATCTGTTTGTATTCTTACATGTATAATAGCTATTAACATTAATCATACAGATAACGTAATCAAGTCGCTGTATAAAATATTAAATATGTTTACGTTAACACAAATTTTTCTTCCGGCGTCCTTAAACAAGAACGTACTTTCCACTGGATTTTTCCAAAACTTGTTCCAATAACTTTTCCTTCTTTTTTTATTTTCGTATCAAATGGTATTTACATAAATCTGTTTACTCTCAGTAGGATTTAGTTCAATGCCAAAGGAATATCGTCCCTTTTTTTAATGTTATGTCGATGCTGTTATTAATATTAACTACCTTCTACTAATTTGTATAAGTTTGCATCTGTAATAAGCGTGTTGATGTTACTACATTTCAGGGGGGGGGGGTCACTTCTCAAATATGCGGAAAGCCATACCTGTTTAAAACCAGGAAACATTAACGAAAATCGTAATACGACTGCGTATGTAAATATCTGCTTGACATTAGATAATACACACGCGTACGTGTTAATATGAATATACTGGTTTTCTGAACTACTTGTTCAGAAGTATCTCATTTGATCTTTATGGTATGCATGCATTATGCAACATCGATTCGCCTTAATTTTGTATACGTATATGTACAGAAGTATTTATAAGAGAAAACGTGATTTATCAGATAGAGAAATTACCGTTTACTTCGTTACGAATTTGTGGACTAATGAAAGTTCTTGCGCGTGGTTACACAAACGTTGCATTTAATATTTAACGTGGAAATTCCTTGAAATAATTCACTTGATATTTAATTGCAATTAGATTTACATTTAATATTTATTTCGTGAGTTAACGCCGTGTCGTCGTCGATTATTATTTAAAAAATATGTAAATAAAAATGAAGACACGAAGAACGCGTCCAGTACAGTTCGATTTTCATTTTAAGGTGTTGCAGCAAAGATAATAATTTAAACATAATAGAGAATTTCACGTTTAAATATTAATTTCAATTACTTTGCATTCTTACGTTATTTGAGAAAGTAATTGTCCTTGAGGACCTTGCAAAAATTATACTTCTCGAAGCATGTGATTGCATTCGATCTACAGCGCTGTTCTATCGCGTGCAAGAACACATCACACGAAGAGAATGTATTTACTCGCGGAAAGCCAGATCAATATTACGTCGATTTTAACAAAAAATTAGGCTCACTTTCTTGGAGAAAGGTGGCTCTCTTCGATCGGTTACAAAATCGTTTTAAAAGGACCAAGAAGTGATTACAAAGAAAGCAATTACTCCACACTTCCTTGAGAATAGATTTTCAAACTAAGAAGACAATTCCAATTCATATTTCTTTTAAATTCTCATTAATTTACTCTGTCGAAGATTTCGTCTTTCAGCCAGAATAGCGTCTAAATATAATTACACGTTCGTGAATACGTAATGTTGTTCTTGTCAGTGGAAGAAGAATGCATAAAGGTGAAGGTCGTTCACCTGATAAAGTGGCGTCCATTATTACAACATAAGGCATCGCCCAAGGAAACTTTAAATTACAAGGTAGCGTGAAGTAATCGACGTCGACGTTAATAATCACGAGTTCTTCGTCCATTTAAGTACAAATTTCCATCTCATTTTTCTTGTTTCCCTCTTTAACGGTCCATTTGCATACTACAGGGGCGTAACGGAGGGCGAACACACTTTCTCTTGTGGGTCTGACCGTCGGTGAAAGTATTTCTTACGCGTTCATACGTCCGGAGCACCCGAATACTTGCCTCTTTCTCTATCGGGAACACTCCTCGCCCAAAATGGTAACATTTACCTTTTTATTTTCGAAGGCTACAGAGATTGCGAAATACGATCCAATTATAGTAAATTATATCATAGGTTAGGTTATGATATGCAATTTTGTTTGTACGTGAAAACCACACGAATACAGGGAAAATATTTAGATTTCACTTTAGTCGTCAAGAATTCGTCCAAATATTTCCATTAATTGGTACCTTTGATTTTCTATGTTAGGAAAAAAGTAAACGCAGCAATAATAATAATTCTTTAAATAAATAAATCTCACTGTTATTTTTAGAGATTTAAATCTATGGCACTTTTCAATTATTTTTTTCACCGAAAGAATTAATGAAATTATTTATACGGGATCGCAATGTTTTTCGAACGGTGTAAAGAATAATACGCGGTATGCGGAGCTGAATGTACGCCGCGCCGTTTGGTTTACACGCATTTCGTTCTTCAACTTCGCGGTCTAAATTCATTCGCAGTTAGCAGAAACCGGTTCGTTGACTGAAAAAGTTTCATTCTCTTCGGCGAGGTCGATTTTCCGAGGAACAAACCCGCTGCGGTTTAAAGTACCTAGGGGGGGGGGGACTAGTAAATTGAAACGTTCGGCGCATTGTCCGCGAAGGTTCTGTCCCTTAAACAAAGCGCCGAACGAGGCGCGTGGGTGGAACTCGTTCTACCGGAGGGACAGTTTCGAAAAAATTGCTACAGAAATCGTTCGATCGTGTGTAAAACAGAATTCTCGGAGATACTTGAACCGCGGCGAGCAATTCCCGTCGAAAACGTTGACTCGGGAATGCAATTTTTCGATCGTTTCGTGCCATTATGCTTCGCAATGTCAATGGCACTCGGGTTTCCATCGCGGATTCGAAACTTGACGCCTGTGGAGAGCTCTTTTCATTTCTAACGGGTCTTTTTGCAGATAACACTTGCACTATCTCAGTAAACACTAGGTGGCATGATAAGAATACTATACCTAAACACGAGAAAATGTGAATCTTATGAATAGAATTTGGAGAATAATGCTTTTCTTGCTAAATACACTTTTGTAATAAGAAATTGGTCATCTTAAGAATCTTAATTTGCAGGGGCGGAAAATTTCGCAGAGTGACAATTTTGGGAACATCCATTGGGGGGGGGGGGGGAATTTTGGGAGCGGCAAATTTTGGGGAGAAATCAATTTTGGAAGCGAAAAATTTTGAGAGTGACAAATTTTTAGGAAAAACAAATTTCTGGGAGTGGCAAATTTTGGGGAGAAACAAATTTTGGAAGCGGGAAATTTTGGGGAGAAACAAATTTTCGGGGAGCGATAAACTGTAAGGGAAATAAATTGGAACAGGTTTAAAGACAGAAGCTTGACACAACTTTGAAAACCTTTTTTTTTTTTTTCATGTAGCGAAATAGCGACGACTCAGATGTGAGTTTCCATATTGAATTAATATTGAAATTGTCTCAATGTTTTAAATTAAAACAAAAGGAAATGGCGACCGACACTTTTTACCCTAGAAGTGCCAAATCTTCAACTCCGCCGTCGTTAATTTGCATGTAAAAAGTGTAAGAAGAAGTAGATGTTGATGCAAAGCTTGAGGAGAAAAAGGAAGGCGAAGAAAGCGAGCGACATTTGATCTCGTCGATCGGATCAATCGAAAGGAGTCGCTCCTCGGTTTCCGTCAAGTGAAAACAATGACCTTCGATAGACGTCTCTGCAAGAAAGAAAGTCCACGCGATCTGTTTCCATACGATTTCAATAAATTACACGCTAAGCAGTGCGTTGAATTCGACGAGGGGAAGCGACCGATTCACGCTCCTCTTGACGAGACAAGAAATCGAAGAAAAGAGATCGAAAGTTTCCCAACGAGCGTGAAGCTCGACTTTGTTCTTCAACTTCCAATTCCTGTTCGCCAGGAGGTACAAGCTACAAGCCTCGTCTTTTATCGATCCCGCGCAACACAGAAATCGAAACCTCATCATTCACTTGGTCCGCAAAATTGATACTACTGGATCCATTTCAACAGCCCCAGCGCTAGATCGGTAATTAAAAGTTTCACGCCCGAAGACTCGTCCAATTCGACAGAGGATTGATTTGTAAAAGGGAATAACGGGATGTAAGATCTTTTTGCCTGTGCAATTAAGTCGTTTATCCCGCGTGAAAGGTGATTAAATTAAACGAAGATAAACCAACCTACTTTCGACATTTCAATGGCACAGAATACGACACGTGGTTTAGGTGAAAAGCAATTAAAGCCTGCATTTATGCACGCTGCGTATGGGGAGATGTAAAGATGCGCAGAAACAAGGTCAATCTTGATACGTAAGAAAGCAACGTTAACTGATTTTTAAGTATTTTTAGAGCTTGTTGAACCGATCAAAGGAAGGGATCTGAATGATTGAGAAGCAGGGCTGGGGAAAATATATTTTTGAAATTGTAGGTAAATAGAAAAAAATATTTTTATTTCTTCGAGTGAGACTGGATTTGACAAGTAAACTTTTCTTTGTAGTAGTAGTTACATAAAGAAGTATATTTTTAATACGAATTCATACAAATACTATTGTGAAATGAGTATTTTATTGAAATATAAGAAAATAGTATTTCAAATAATAGTATTTCACGTATTGACTGACTGACTCGCAACATAAAAAATGTGACAAGTGTGCCAAAGTGTTGTATTTGTTGAGTGTTAATCATATATATCATAATTATATTAATAAAACTCTTATATACATATACATAATTTTCATAAGTCGGAAATTCATAAATAGTAATTTAAAAACTATCGAATCATTTTTCCTAAAATTTTGCAGAGGGTTTTACTAATGCATAAAGAATAATTCCTCAAATTTTTCAAAGATTGTCGCTTATTTTTAATGTTACCGAAATTCATCCTTAAACATTAAAAAAAATAGTATTTTCTTATGCAAATATTTCAGTTTTTAGTATTCAACCTCAAACGACTTCAAATTTTCCCCAGTCCTGTCCGCGAGTCAATGAAAGGAAAATAAATTAATAATAGACAGTTGAAGCAGATTGAAAGTGTAAAATGGATCGCGCAAAGAATAAGAACTGGGGATCAATGAATTGTACAAGGAATAAAAATTCTTCACGCGAGTGTTTTCAATAGGGTGTCGAAGAAATCGAAGAGGCATATCCGGCTTTCGCGGTCAAAACCCAAAATAAAAGTTCATCGACGCGCATCTGAATTGCAGTCACGCCCGACGAATGCAAATAAAGCCTTAGCAGCGACGTAAAATTTGACGTCGACCTACTATCGAAAGGGAATTTTCATGCAACGCCTAGTAGAAAGCCACTTCATCCGATTTCGTTTGGATTTGGTTAGCATGAAATGTAGCTACTTTGCGGAAATGGTCGGGTGTGAATTCTCCGTATGTACGCGAGTAAAAAAACGTTGAAAGGCCGCAGCAATCGGTGACGTAAGAATAGCATTCGAGCGTGCAATGAATTCGATCCCATTTTCTCATTGAAGCTTCGCCAATGTGTCGTTCACCATGAAAGAATGCATACTACATACACAGCGATTACAGGCTGCTCAGTATTTCATTGACAGCTCGTTTTCTTTTATCTCTGCAGGGCCCGATCTAGGGGGCCCAAATAGGGAAACTGGCCAAAGCAGCAAAATTGGTAGAAAGAGAAAATTAAAATTAATAGAAACCAATAAAAAAGTAAAACTGTCTAACAAAGTGTTAAAAAATCGTTTAATACCGTTTAAAACGTTTTTAATGTAGGTACTTTGTGATTTTGTGTTTACGTTGCTTTTTTATTGATAATTTGAAATGTTTACTAAGAGCTTTTTTGAAATTTAATAAATAAGATCTTACCTCATACCCATAAATTTTATTTGATTTTGTTACTGTTTTTTATGAATAATACATTTTTATAAAACTAATGGCTTTTGCTATTTAACAAACAACTATTAAAAATTTCACTCACTGTTAAAAATTGGATTTTAAAATAATCACTTATAATTAAATATAAAGGGTGGCAAAAATCATTTTTACACACAGTGGTGGAAGAGCTAGATCGAGCCCTGAGTCCCTGCATTCCAGAATGCAATGAACTCGATCGATTTTTCTTACTGAAGCTTCGTTAAGTGTCGTTAAACGTGGGAGAATGTATACTGGTGATTGTATGTTGTCCGGTATTTGATTGAAAGGTGGTTTTCTGTTTCTCTTAATTATCTTTTCGATCTTTGCACTCGAATGTTTAAAGTCTCTTTAATTATAGAGATATGAATGATAATGATGATATGTGGTTGAATATTCTGTTGAAAATTCTTTCGTTAAACTTAATTAGTGTTTATACGTCCATCAGTAAGTATTCTATTGAATGTTCGTCTTTCAATGATTTATCGATCCTTGCTTTCGAGGATCAACTTAAAGGTGAAATTGATTTCTAATGATTGCAAATTAAAATATCTTAATTTGCTCCGTTAATGACTGCCACAAATAGGTCTGTAAAGTGTCTGTGTAAATTTGCTACTCCACTTTCTTCAATTACAATAAAATTATGCTCGATTGCGTTTCATTGTGGAGTGTTTCAGTTTCGCGTTTAATATAATTGCAGCGCGAGTTACGACTACTTCCGATTAGATTTTTAATGTCGATAAGAGAAGCATTTATTATTGCAGGCGCTTATTACAGTGCGCGTTTGGAATTCTTGCGTGATGAAATAGGAATACAAATTTCACTTCATTTTCTACTTCGGCAATGAGAATTTTCAAGATTGCATTAGATAGAAGAATTTACAAAATAGTTTCTTACACTATAATTATATCAGCCTTCACATAAATCACTAAAATTTCGAAGAAAGTATCTCAATTGCATAAGCAATTGCAAGCAGGGTCAGCGGAGTACAAATTAAAGGATCCAATTTCAACAGGCTAAAAAACAGTATCGCCCAAAGACAAAATGAAAAATGGTAAAATGCCTTCGAAATTTATACGTGTCGAATTTTTTTTGTATTTCTTTGCTCTCACCCCCTAGAACGATGTCATTTTATAAAAAAATAGTCCCTGAAAAAATTTATTGCAATCGGACAAGAGGAAAAGGTGCCGACCAGGCCTTAAAGTTTAGAATTCATCAATGGTTTGAATTTGAAGAATTTCTAAAAAATGGTAAGCCCTATCGAAATTTTGTTCAAATAACATTAAAAGAGTATTCAATTTTCTACAATTATTGTAAATATCATTTTCTCCTGCTTCCAACCATTTTTTAGATAATATCGTTTGAAAATATAAAGGTCCGCACTATATTCAAACGCTATTATCTAAAAAATGGTTCGAAGCGGGAGAAAATGATATATACAATAATTGTAGAAAATTGAATACTCTTTTAATGTTATTTGAACAAAATTTCGATAGGACTTACAATTTTTTAGAAATTCTTCAAATTCAAACCATTGATGAATTCTAAAATTTAAGACCAGGTCGGCACCTTTCCTGTTATCCGATTGCAATAATCTTTTTCAGGGACTATTTTTTTATTTAGAAATGGAACCATATTAAGGGATGAGAGCAAAAGAAATCACAGATTGAACAGGTTCACTTACGCAATCCATCGAAGTGGCGTGCCCTCTCCCATTGTTTAAGCCCACGGTGCAGAGTTTTCGGGGGACGGCATGTTTTACATCACGTATCCATCGGCGCCTCCCACTACCCCGAAGCGAATCCAGATATTAGCTGGTGGAGGTAACTTTCAGCGAGGCACGCTATATAAGAGAATGAAGAGCCGGCCGGCCAAGATAAAGCTCGCGTGTTGTCAATCCGTTCATCGTGCTGTTACTCCTCTACCTTATTTGTTGACAGGTAAGTGAGGTGAAAAGTACGCTTCCAAAATCGTCGAGCGAAAAGAAAGATAATAGGGAAAATGGGGGCGGGAGAGCTCGAGGGGGTGTGTGAGATCAGTGACGACGATGAACAGTGCAAAGTGCTTCCTTCGAGGGTTCTGTAATCCGTTCTCTCGGCTCTTATCCGTGTATCGATGGTGCCCCTTGTTCTTCAGCGTGCAGGAAGTTGGAAATTAAAAGCGAATACCTCAGTGGAGGTGGTAGAGCCGAATACCAATGCACGCGGCACGCGGATAAATCTGAGGGAACGTTGAAAAATTTGCGAAATTTACGTCGTTATGCATGGTGGAGCAGGGATTATGGCACGTGCCTTAGAAGCGGGAAAGGAAACCGGTTGCGCGAGGGCGATCAGGAACTGCAGCTAGGAATTCATGAAAAGTTCTGGTAGCAACTAGTAGATTGATGTTGCGGAGATTATTTGCTAATTATGTCGTTCAATCGCGATTCGCTCCTTAAACGAAGCATCTTGTGTCCAAATTGGTGTGTAATTCTGGGATCGTTGATTCGTTATCCTACTCTTCAAAACTCGTTTAAAAATAATTTTTACAAGCCACTGTTATAAAATAGAAAGAAGAAAGGGGTGAAAGAGAATAAAATTGACAGACTTGAATTAGTTGCTTTATAATAAATATAATAAATTGTATTTATTACACAATAACATAATTAAAAAGTATGCAGAATTTGAATAAAAGAAAAGACAATTTTATTCTCGATCAATGAATTATTCACTGTTGTTAAAAAATGACCCTTAATATTTTGGATACTCAAAATTCCAAAGTGCGTCGTTAATCACATATTTATATATGCATAGTGGGAGATTAATACCGCATGTTTTGGTCTACCAGATTGAAAAATGTCGCCACAAGCATAAAGGCTGCTCCAGATTTCCTTAAGAGCATACCCAAGTCCGACAACTGGCCGACCAGTTACGTGTGCCCTCCACTGATTATATTATACAGCCGCGTTCCCCGCGTTTGTAGTTACCAGACAACTATCTCTTTTTTCATTATGCAATTGCTTTCTTTGCGCACCGCTCCGAGAAACCCCTACGGGCCAGCTTCCACTCGTGGCCATTTGCAACTTAATCGAAAGAAATCCACAGTCCTTGATGGAACACCTAAAGCCAATCAACATCTGCAATTACCTACTCATTCCAATAGCTACAAATTCAATTAATTCTTTCATTGCTCTCTGAATTCATTTACCATTAAAAGAACATTTTTAATTTTATTAAAATTTCAATTCTGAATTCAATCAGTATTTAATTACAAACGAAACTGAATCTTATAAATCAATTAATCCTTACAAAAGTTTCTAAGTGCCTCCAAGTGTGACTCGATTGTCGACTGAGAATTTAATTCTACACAATTTCTCCTAAATTAGTCTGCCAAATAATTTCGTCAGCCACGTTAAGGTGACTCGCGTCGAGAGGACCAAATTCCTGGCGATTCCTCGGACGCCCCACCGGTGGCCTTTCTAGGCGGGAACCTTGGACGACATTATTCCCTGATCTGCATTCGCTTACACCATAATTCAGCTCGCAACACCCGATACAGATACGTTCCCATTTTTCTCGGGTGCCATTTTTACACGCAGCCCCTCTCACTTTCACTCGAGCCAGCCGATCGAGCCTGCAGCCGCTTAACGATCGGCCGGTTCGCTGGCATACGCCTAAGTAAAGACAGGATCCTCATTAAGACCGGCGACCACATTTTCCCGCGTCTTGTCGGCGCCGATCGTTGGCCACTTTGTTCTTTAAACGGACTGGTCGATCGAGTAAATCGATTAAGGCCCAAGTTGCACGATGACCCGAGTCCGAGAAACGGGTTGCGTAAAGATCCCGTCTCCAACGGGGGAAAATCAAATTCACCTTACACCTTTGTAACCCGAACAGGAAACCTTCTGCAACGTCTCCGATTCATTGCTCGATTTTTCTTGCAAAGAGGAAACGCGAGCTGCGTAGGTACTTTGCCCGGGGACGGGTACTTCGCTGCCAAAGGCAGGCTTACTTTCACGTAAAACCGAGCGAGCTTATGAAAACCGATTCGTGGTTGAAAGATCAGAAAAAATTGCAAATAGTGAGAGTGTGCAACGGAGGGGAAAGCAGCTAGTCGGAAAATATAGGTACTTTCTTTGCTGCGTTGAGACTCTGGATTCCATTTTTATGCGACAGCAGTTTCAAGTGGTTCTTAGTTATCTACTGCTCGCGACTGCTTTACGAGGCAAGGCAGTCTGCATTATTTGTACGTTCGTTGATTTTTGTGGCAAGTTTCTTTTTAGAAACGAGAGATTCGTGGCAGGGGACTCGCCGTGGCGAATTTGCATGAATTTTTTTCATTTTAGAAATCTGTGAATGGTACTTGATTTATGAAATATCGGAGCATGCTTTTCCATTGGAATCAATTTTTAAACTACAATTCTTTAAGAGATGTGCAACTGCAAACTTAGTTGCGTTAGAAAATTGATTTTTTCAGATGAAACTGGAAATTATGTTGGGTATGAATTATTTGTCGATGTAACAAGATAATCTGCCAATGTTTGAATTATCTAATATACTCGAAATTCATATTTACATTAATTGTAGAATTATTTTTTAATTATTTCTACAGCTGTGGTAGAAAAATACAAGACCTACAGTGACGGGCTAAAGAAATTTACAACTTCTAAAATCCCGTAACTTTTTTTAGAATTGGTTCAAACGACATGAGCTGATTTCGGTACTTTCGCGATTTTTGAACTTATTCTGCGACCTTTAAGCGTAACTATTTTATTTTGCTATGCCGACCAATTGCATTTTTTTCAAAACAACGAAACACGTCACTTAGCAAACTAATCCTTCTAGCTTCACAAAAAAAACTCATGTCATTTGGGCCAATTCTAAAAAAGTTATACGATTTTAAAAGTTGTAAACTTTCTTTCGTCCGCCACTGTATATATGTTTTTCTATCTTTGAGCGATCAATCTTCCATTTTTTTATTTAAAGTAATGTTTAAAAGTCACCAGTTATCGTCATTTATAAATATTAATTTTGTCCACAATTTTTAATTCTAAAATTAAAAAGAAATTGGTATATTATTGCATATATTTAGCAATTTATTATAACAGTTATTATTTGCGATTAAATATCGCGTACAATGTGTTTTATGTAAATTATAAAAGCATACACGTATAATTGAATGTTTTAAAGTTCAAAATTGTTCATTAAAAAATTACATGATTATTTTTCTAGTGCCATATTATTGTAATATATTTCACAACTTTAATTGAAATTTGAAGCTAATAGTTTCGCCCACAATTTCGGGCAAATTCGCCACAATGGGATTGCCACAAATCAGGCCTTTCTTTATCGAAAGCACCGTTACGAATGAGATGTCCTCAACGAATCGTGAAACCACTGTCCGTGTTTTACGTACTTAGAAAGTAAGGTGCTTTCCACAGAAATCATCTGTGGAAGTGCGAACGCGGGCCGTTCTTCCCTGTCAAACAATGACTTGTCACTGCAAACGGAGTCAACTCAATATTTCCATTTCTACCTAACACGTCCAGCGAGTTATAAATCTAAATCGAAACTTGTTCCGCGATAAAAATACAATTTCACTAAATCGCGTAGCTCTGCTTTTTCTTCCTCAACCGCTTAACAGATCTCGCCATTGCAAATCAGTTTGATCTCCGCGCCAGTGACTCGACGCACGAGAGAGTGTGCATCCCCCGATTTGGAGAAAGATTATGCTATTTCACCGCATTTCTCCGTGGCCCTCTTTCTCGCGAATGTTCTAGGTCATCGACATAAAGCGTGTGTATCCTCAGCACACTTGCACGCGACCAGCTGCATCCGCTGAAAATAAGCCAGTATCACTTTTCTGAAGAATTGCTTTCGTCCTCTCTCTCTTCCCCTCCCCGCGTTCGCCAGCGGCAGCTTTTCTTTCACAAGTTTTTCTTACCGGTGAAACCGTGGCGACACATTTAGCTATTCAGCTGTCGCCACTTAATGGACCTCTTAAATCTCGCGAGCCTACGAAGGAATGATAAACGATTATTAAATAGAAATTATCACTCCCTTACCTCGACGACTGTACTTTTCATTTAAAATCAAATTGTATTATTTAATAATTAACACTCTTTTACATAATATTCATATATTTGAATATAATACCGCGCCATTCAAAGCTCGGCGAAAATTAACGTCAAATTAAGCGTCATCCATCAACGTGAAAGTGCAGAACGGGCAGGTAACCGAAAGAAGACGTCAGCTGCGAAATTGCCGGGACACCTGGATCGCGGATAGTGTATTTACGACGCAGCGATCGAGTCGAATCGGTTTTGAAAGGATCGCGAAGTTTCCCGCAGGATTAATCGGCGATTTACCATTAATCTAACGACGGGCCATTACTTTCCACTTCGATTCGAGCGTGGTGCTTTGTTGGAAGATATCAATAGCCAAGGTCGCTTTCCCTCGCACATGTCCACCTGGAATACGCGTTGTCCCGTTCGCGTTCCATGCGCGAGAAAGTGCACCGTAATTTCAGGGAAAAATTGCCGCGGACTCTCACGTTTTTCCTTTCGCAGGATGTACTGGCTGTGTTTGGCAGCGCTTGCTGCGACCGCGACAGCGCAGAGCTCTTATGACTTGGAGGGCAGGGTGCCTTATCCTGGAAAATCGTCCAGCCTAGGGCCGCTCTACGCGACCGGCCTCAGCCCTGGTCAAGGTTTCCGCGATAACAGCTACGAGGATAACATTGTCACGCCCACGCCCACGCCTGCTTACAGAAACCCCAACAGCCAGCAACCAGTGAGTGCCTAAATTATATTCCTTCTTTCACAGCAACGGTGATTTAACCCTTCGTGGTCACACCTTCTAATAATCACAAGTTGGTCACACGGGGTTCACTGTACCCCAGCGTCATTTTTTGAGTTACCATTTTCGTATTTTTGAACCTTTTAACTTTTCACGGATAATTCTACATTCGTAATACTTACACAGTCATGGTCTAATTGACTTTTTCTAGAAATGTAAATTTTGATATGCTAAAATTTGTAGTTGAAAATGAGCGATTTTCCATCGTTGTGGTAAAATACAGATTTTTTAAAAAAAAAATTTATTTTTTTTGCGACAAATCCCCTTTGGAAGATGTAAAGGTGCGACATTTCAAATGAAAAATTGCTCTTGGGGTACAATACACCCCGTGTGACCACGAAGGGTTAAGCTAGTTCCTAATCAACTATGTTAATCAAAGTAGAGTTGGGTAATAAACGAGAAATATAAAGTAGTATGATACTACGGAAATAATAATAATAATTTTTAACATCATGTATATATATTTTAAAAAGTTCAATTTTAATATAAATAATTGTACTACAAAAATAGAATATTAAATTGGTTAGCGTAGTGAATTGGAGCAGCAGATCTGACAACGTCACATTCATTCGGAGCGTTTTTTATAACCAAAATGTCGGAAAAAACGTTCATATGAATCTGAATCTTAGTTCGATATTTAAATGTATAAACATATCGATTGTGCGACGTTGCCACGTTGACTGCTTACGTTTTTTCTAAACAATTTGCATATGAACCAATTTTTTTTTATCGGCATTCACGAAGAAATCATGTGGTCAGTTTTGTAGAAATTAATAAATTCATTTCCTGACACTTCGATACACTTTTGTGCCAATTTTGGTATACTTCTATAATATGGTTTTCCTGTTTCAGAAGAAAAACTGAAACTATAACCCTCTTTTTTTGTTTTCGCCATATGCCACTGTGTTAAAATACATCAACTTTAATTAACAATTTCTCGATAACTATGTGGTAAATCGATTTTAAACTTTGTACAAGGGTTTCTTGTATTCCAAATTAGTTTAGTACGAAATTTGAAAGAATTCTGTAATTTAGTACATTATTCAGGAGCTACCTGAATTAAATCGCGTTTCTTTGATTAGAGTAGCTAATTATTTGAATGAGGAGGGGGATAAAATTTCCTTTTTAGGAAATAGAAAAGGGACACATAAACACCATAATCTCCAGTAGAAATGTTTAGAATGCAAAGCAGATAGTAATTAGGTTTAAAGAATATGGGGACTCTGCAGTAAATCTTGGGGGAGCCGAGTTGAACCGCGGAGAAATACTTTTAATGCAAATTCAATCAAATTCATTAGGTGATTATAAACTTTTTTTTAAGAAATAAACTCCAGTTCTCTTTTCGTTCGATAAAGCTCTTGAATCACTTCAGTCGTGGTTGCGTTAATCTCTTTTTCCCTTTTTCTTTGGGAGGTGCTCTGATTGGTTTCGTCAATTTTAAGTCTCGTGTTTAAAACAAGGATGATTATTCAACGTTCCAGAGATATTCGTGGAAAATTATCAGATTCATTTCGTACGTTGCCCTTTTTGGTCCCCAAAGAGTATTCGCACGGGGACCCAAACGGTTTAAACTAATTACTCCCACGGCGGGCCTCCATTCACGAGGAACAAACGTATCTACCTCCGTTATCTCGAGTTCTTTTCGATCTCGTCCCAGCGATCATTATACCTTTCCCTCGAATTTGAGATATTACTTATAATAAAAGCAGTTGCGCCATGTAATGAAATGTTGCGTGCGCGTGTTACATATTATGTAAGGGCTTACGTAAAAATAACCGGTCGCCACGAAGTACCGACACGCGTGAATTTATTGCCACGTAACGAATTACAATCTGCGGCGCTCCCATGAATGGCCCTCCGCGCGAAAGAAGATGCGTGCGAGTAATTATCGCGGCTTTTTCTTCGCAGCTGTATCGCAAGCCGAACCTCGAGCAGGGCATCAAGGTGAACGGGCCGCTTCGCGGCGGTCTTCGCGGTGGGCAGCCTCAGGGGCAGAATCCTCAGGTAATATTCTCCGCTGAATCCTCGATTCGCCGAAACTCCGCGGAACCCTCTGCGCCGGGACAGGTGCAGGCGAGATCGTTATTCTTCGTGATCCGCGATAAGTGAAAGCACTGCAAGAAATCCTTGCATCCATTGTCCGCGGCTCCACGCAACGAGGGTCTTATGTAACGACCAGCTATTACACCCGGGAGAAAGAAATGATTTCACGGACGGAGCAAATCGCTTTACTTCTTGCCTGCGATTTCAAATAAGCGTGGCCATTTTTGTTATCCCCGAGCGATCGGAATTAAGTAACCATCGTCCATGGGGAATCGTTCAGTCTGACTTTCCCGTGAATCTTATTGCACCATTTGGCGAAGAGTGCGGTTAAAAAGTGGAGCATTCGGATTTTTCGTGATAGTCAGTTTTATGAAACGTGTAATGTTATTGATTTTATTCTATGATCGAAGGGAAGGGTTGAAGAGGTGGAGGAGAAGGAAGAGCCCGATCGTCTGACACTTCTGTTACCTCTGAGCAAATTCGATTGCGTGAACAAGCAGACGGGATACTACGCTGACGAGGAACTTAATTGCGAGGTCTTCCATTACTGCCACGATAACGCCAAGCACTCTTGGATCTGCCCCGAAGGATTCACGTTCCATCAGGTAATCTTCGCACGATCTTCGAATCGGCATCTATTCAATCACAGCTACTTACTAGGAAATTATTAATAAAATTAAAAAATTTGAATTTTGGATTTGAAAAAAATTTAGGTTGGAGGCTAAATTTTACTTTATTTTAACCTATGACTGTAACTAATTTTAGATTCGAATATCGGAAAACCAGATAATTCTAATTTCAGATTCGAATATTCAAACACCGGTGAATTCTAATTTCAGATTCGAATATTTAAACACCGGTGAATTCGAATTTCAGATTCGAATATCCGAATACCAAATAATTCTAATTTCAGATTCGAATATCCGAATACCAGATAATTCTAATTTCACATTCGTAGATCCGAATACCAGATAATTCTAATTTCAGATTCGAATATTCAAACACCGGTGAATTCGAATTTCAGATTCGAATATTCGAATACCAGAGAATTCGAATTTCAGATTCGAATATTTGAATACCAGAAGATTCGAAATTGGGATTTGAATTATTCACAGAAGCTATTCGAATTATTCAAAGAAGCTATTCGAATTATTCAAAGAAGCTATTCGAATTATTCGAAGAAGCTATTTGAATTATTCGAAGAAGCTATTCGAATTATTCGAATACTTAAATCTCTATTACTTACCCCAACGAACAAGTCGGCTCCTTTTTTTATCCCTACCTCAATTACTGACCTTTTCCACGTAATCGTAGCGGTTCGGTGAAAGTGTTGGCGAAAACACGTTAAGCTGGTACCTGCCTCAAATACCACTGATAATCCAGCGTTTCACCTCTCGCGTGTTTTGATGTACGTTTTCACCAGGCCACTTCCGGCGCCCTGCACCCAAGAAACAGGCAGGCGGGGCCAATCATAAATCGCGTGGATCAGCTTCCTGATAGCAGCGCGTATGGTTATGCGTTTCCGGGGTGATCAACCTACGCCCCTTTTCTCCGTAGAAAAGATGCAAATAAAGGAATCACTACGTGTTTAGCCCCGCGGAGCACCTTTCTCTTTCAGCTGGTTTAGATAGCCGTTCACGTTGCAGGTCCACCTGATCTGCATGCCGCCGAGCGGCGACATCAATTGCAAGAAGAGCTCGCAGTATCACTTCGTCAACGAGTATCTCTACAAACCGCTGAACTTGGCCGAGGCGGAGAACAAGCCGAACGTGACCCTGAGATACAGCGAGAGATATTTCCCAGCGGACATCCACACGGACGAGCGCGAGGTAGGCGATTACCAGATCACGCCTACCTCACCTCCAATCCGTCGTCCTACGCCACCGGTAACGCTCCCCTCGAATCCGTCCACTTCCTAACCCAGCAAGTCACCGGTAATAATAAACGGAAAATCTTCGCAGGTGTACGTGAACCCTCAGCCAGCGGCGTTGAACAGCATCCCGTCCTCGATTCGCCCACAGCCGACAGGCCTTCCACAATTCCGCTTACCCGTCAACCAAGTCTTCCGCAGCCCCGAAGAAGTCAACATCCCACTTCAACATAGACGCCCGCAGGCCCAGCACCAGGCCGTCAGAAGATTCCCACAGGTTCGGCCAGAGGAAGAGGAGTACGAGTAGATTCGACGGTCCGCCAATTGATAACAATCATTCATCGTCATTACTCATCGTCGTTAATTATCTTATTTCCTGTAACCGCGTCCCGCGATGGAATTACGAAGCGGGAGCGAGAAGCTTCGACACGACAGCCAGCGTAATTCTGCTATATTTATTCGAGTAAATTATAGCCGTGTAGTTGTATAAATTAATTTTAGAATGTAAATTATTCTCTTAGATCGGAATCAGATCGAGCTTCGTCGAAAATTTTAATTAATGCTTGGACAAGCAACCGATGACGAGTTAGATTTATTAAGGTAAATCGAGATTAAGCGAGGGTTCGACGGCACGTGCATCCATCCAGTATTTGTAAAAAGAACAGAGATGATCCGTAGTAATCGTAACGATGCAATAAGTATAAGCATGCTGCGAGCATGCTAACTGTAAAGGGTATTCGATATTAGCATAACAGTGATGACCAATAAATTGTTATTGCGTTATTTTTAACCGGGCTCCATGATTTTATATACACTCCTGCGAAACGAGAACGCGTCTTGTAAATAATTTAGAAGAGCATCCTGCATTTGTTTTCACCAGTGTTGTCATCGATTTGAATTTCAGCGAGGAGTTTAAATAACTGGCGCGCAGATTTATACATATTCGCGGGGAAACAGTCAAGTTGCCATCTAAGAAAAATCCCACGCAATAAATGAAAACCCTGGTTCGCCTGTACACGTTAAATGTAATTAAGGGACACGGCTATTTTTTATTTCTCATTGTAAAATAACGCCAGCCATGGATACATGTGCGTGTATGTTAGTAAAAAAAAAAGAACTTGAAGGAGTTTTGTATCACGTAGTACGTGCAGTTTGCGATAACACAGAGCGAGACCTGTCCTGCGTTCTCTTAACATTTATCGCTTCGAGGCGTTGGCGCCTGAATCGCTCTAAACAGAAGAAAGCGATCGGCAGAAATATAAAAGAAGTCGGAATTTGTTCGGCATCCGTTGTTTATCGAGTTGAATGGGTACGAATTTGGGCTCTCTCTTGTTCACGTACACCGTCGATGGTAAGTACCGCCATATTGTTTGCTACACTACCGCCGTCCGTAGTAAAATACTCCGGGGGGGTTAGAACCGGAGTGTCGTTACTTGGAGTCCGTTGGAGCCCCTTAATGTCTGCACGTATTTATCTCGCTTAGAAGCCAATCTGCGCCGCTCCGTCGCCTGTTGCCCGCTCCACGTGAAACGCGAACAGCGGACTCACTGTTCGCGGTGTCAGCCTAACAGCGATCGGTGAATTTCCGTGTGCTCTTGATAACAGACACTCGGTCGCGAAAGATTTCGGAATATGGCTGCTGCCGCCGCCGCTGCTCTGCTCGACGAGCTAATGGGAAGGAACAGGAATGTTCTTCCGAACGAGAAGCCCAAAGAGCTCAACTGGGAAGATCCGGAGGTGCGTGCCGGGAAACGTTGATTTCCCCGAACGATGTAGTTGATAACGGAGATTCACGCTCTCGCGCGTTCCAAACATTCTATCTCACGTCTCGTTGTCCTCACGATTTCAGTTCTGCAAATTGTATTTAGTGAAGTTCTGCCCTCACGATCTGTTCGTCAATACGAGAGCCGATCTGGGTGCATGCTCGCGCGTGCACGACGACGAGGCCAGGGAGCTGTTCGAGAAGGCGCCTTACTCGTACAGGAAGCAGCAGTACGAGGACGAATTCATTAGATTCTGTCAAAGCATGCTGAACGAGGTTGAGAGGAAGATAATAAAGGGAAAGCAGCGGTTGGCTCTTATCGGAAGAACAGAAGCGGTTAGAACAGTTTTATATTCTGCGAAATGTCGCGTCCCGCTACCTTATCATTGATTCAGCTTATTTGGAGCCACGGGGGTCACTGATAACCCACGATATTTATCAGAAACAGAACCTATGTTAGGCAAAGTATTTATCAGGCTTCGCGCGTTCTTATAATTGAATATTGTAATTTGAGCTCAAGTGGCGCTAAATCTGCTAGGCGAACTAATCGCATTCTTTACCGTCAAAATGATTGATAAATGTTTATGTGTACCTTAGCCCACTTTGACGCCAGCGCAAACTCAGAGAAACGAAGAACAGATCGCACTTTTAACCGAGAAAATTAATAAACTAGTGGAAGAGGCCGAACAGAGCGGCATACAAGGGAACGTGGAACAGGCTCAAGGTTTAATGAGATTATGCGATCAGTTAAAAGAAGAACGCGAAACGCTGCGAAAGTCTAATGACAATAGTCATTATAACCAAGTGAGTACCGCGACGCCTAACGTCTTAGATCGTGCTGGAGAGCAGGGAGACTGGAATACTGATTCGCTTCAGACTGCTGAATTGGCGGCCGCGCAAGAGAAGCAAATGGAGGTATGTGACGTGTGCGGCGCGTTTCTTATTGTCGGCGATGCTCAGCAACGAATCGACGATCATCTAATGGGTAAACAGCATGTTGGATATGCCAGATTAAAGAGCGCTCTTCAGGAAATCATGGTAACGTAACGTTTGTGGCGTGAAAATTTTGTAGGAATATACATTGAGGTAACTAGAGAAATATTTCTACAGAGTAAACGTGAGAAGGCTAGGGACGAGAAGGAACAGAGGAGGGAGGAAGACAGGAAGCAAAGAGTACGGGAAGAACTTGATAGGCGAAGAAGAGACGGGGACAGAGACAGAGACCGAGAAAGAGATAAACGACGCAGGCGTAATGATGACGATAAAGGCAGACACGATTCGGGCGGTCACAGGTAGATTGCTTAAATCTCTGCGATACAACGTAACATCTGGTAATTGCATGTTTATTGTCTGCAGAAATTCTGGACACAGAAGTAGGAGCAGATCAAGAGATAAACATGATAGACATCGCGACGACGATAATCATCGACGTCATGCTCGGGATAAAGGTAAATATAGACTAACACATCGGAAGTGGGAAGTTATTAAAGGGTAAAGTGAACGTCCCATCCCAATTTCTACTCATTTAAGAGGTTGCTGGTCATAAACAAGCTGTAAAAAATTTGTTTGTGATGAAAATTTGCAGAGTAATTGATTAATTGTTTAATAATAATTCAACCAATTCAAATATTATTTAAGAAAGATATTTCAAGGTATTTAACTACTTTTATTTCATTATTTCATTACTACTATAGTCGAAACGTAACGCTTATAATAATAAAAGAAATAGTAAATGAGTAGAAATCAGTACTCGAGTATAAATGGGGACTTTTACCTTACGTTACATTTGCAGGAAATCGTGACCATCGAAGCTCGAGCCATCAGAACCGACGTCGCCATCGATCTAGAAGTCGAAGTCACAAGTAACTACTCTTGATTGGTTAGTGAGTGAAAAGTATGCCAGGTATGCACTAAACAATATACCATATTCGTCTCAATTACTGTACAGGTTCTTTACCAGGTGAGTTTCATTAGATGCACATAATATATACATGATAATTATCTGTAATTTTGAAGAATGGCATAGTCACAGCAAGCCAGTCTCTGGTCCTGCCTATTAATCGGAGAAACACTCTTACTAAATTTCATATGGACCTGGTTGTACAGCGTTTAATTTTTAAAGTGACAAGCTTGCTCTATGTAACATAATACTGAACAAAAAAAAAAAAATCCCGGGGTGCATCGAGGTAATGTCGAGCAAGGAGTAGTAAAAGTCGTTCCCATACGAAAGGTATTTTTATCATGTAGTATTATAGATATTCTCTACAGAGCAAGATAGGAGAAGGTATACCTATGCTTGCTTTGATCGGTATAATGTCTTCATAGGGTAAATGAATTATATAATTTCAACGACTGCATAGCTTTTTTGTCGAAAAGAAATTAGTGGTATAGTGGAGGAAACAGTGCCTACTTCCGTAGACCTGCCACAACAGTGCCCTGTGTGACTGTGACTATACAATCCTAGCTTCTACTACGCATTTCTGAGGTATTTATATCGGAATGATAATACCAAACATGTCCTTTTATTAGGAACGTTAGACATTTTGAGAACGGTGATGTTTATTTTCGAGCGACACTCGAGTGCTTAAAGTTACGATAACAAAACTCCTGCTGTTACACTCCTTATTCCCTGATTGCAAATTATTCGGAGCATATTCAGTTTAACGAACGGTGTTTCTACCGGCTAGTCAGGGAAGATGTCTGATGTAGGTCCGAAGGGATAACTTTAATAATTCAATTAGAGATATAACGAATACACACGTATAGTCCAGAGACGTGAAACAGTATTCATTTAACAACCGTCAGGCTAGATTTAACGAACCGTTGAGTAAATTGGGAATATAAGTTGGCATATAGTCGCATCAATAAATCAACTCTCCCGAACTTTATTCATAAAAGTTCAGAGAAGTATGTATCGTCTGTGCAGAATACTCTTCTCCCCTTTGCATGCATTTTATCTCCGTTACTTTTAGTTTTCAACGACAGGACATGGGCGAAGCTCAGTCAAATTTTATAATTAGAGAGTCGTAATTCTTAGCGCCGTGGTACATCGAGTTGAAGGTTGATGTCAGGTCACATGGAATCACGTATTATGGTGCTCCTAGGACATCCCCTTTAATCATATCTTGTCTCATTCTTTTTACCGTGTCCTTCATTTCGGCTTCATAGAAGACTCATACTTTATGTGCGTACTACATTTGTGCGATTCGTCTTTGCTCGCAGTGAATCGTTCACACATAGAAAGTTTGATCAACTTTCTGAATAAACTAGATATGAAGAGGTCCTAGTTAAGAAATAATAGTTTCATATAAAGGATCGTCTTACATTGTTACATTGGAACGAAGAAAATCTACTGTTGAAAAAGAATCTAAATGCTCAGCCTGAACTATTATATGTTTACACTTTATTCTTTGGGGGCCGTCCTTAAATTACGTAAGGGTAATTTTGGCGAATTCTTATCCCCTCTCTCCCCGGGTATAAGAATTCGTAAGCTTTAATATTCCAACCCCCTTCCTTACGTAATACTTTTTACACTTAATTTTTGCAGTTATTAAAATTCTTTTGAAGGTTTATATAATTCATTGAACTCGGTTTCCGGAAATTTAAACTGAAACTACTTTTCCGGCACATTATGTAAGACGCTACCCGACTCTCCCCGTATAAGAAAACATGAGAAATTCGCTGCCGCCGCCCTCCCTCCAAAAAAAAATGCCTTATGTAATTTAAGAATGACCCCTTAATATACTACAAAATCCTAAAAAATATTTGAACCCAGTTCTGGTGTAAAAGATATTTAATAAATATATCAAATAATTAGAGATCTTTACAGCCTTACGTTACAATTTCTATAGTGACAACCAGCAACATCTTAGTAAAATCAACGAGTCGGTTATTTTTGTTTAAGCTTCTTAAAGTTTAAAAACAGAAAATGTCCTTTTGTTTCCAATGTTACAACCAAAGACCATCATTTCTATTTGATTATCCGGCTTTGCACACATGTAGCCGACAAAAGTATGATTTCTTTGAATTATTTCGTATGTTAGGGCGAAGTTAACCAATAATATTAAAAATATGTTATCTATATAGCTGTTTGGTAACGATCGAAATTAATATGACAAGAAAAGGATGGCGAGATCATAATTTCTGAAAAGTGTGTTGTCTACTTTCAGGCAGAAGAAGACATACCATGGGGATGTAATCAATGCGACAGGCTCACTTGCACACTGCTTAATATAATATTAAGGTAAAGATTTTGCATAATCTAAAAACTCGAACAAATCATGATTTTTTATAAAACTGCGCTCGCGCTCATTTTCGCCGCGTCGCGCTCGACTTTGAATTGCTTACATTAACTCAGATCCTTTGAAATTCGATTCGTAGTTATCGTTATTCAACGTTTATGTCCTGTCAGAATACATTTAAAGAAAAATTTAGTAGCAGTTTCTTCATATTTGATGCAAATGTTATTTTAGGATGTCTATACATATATATATAATATAAAAACAAAAAGATACCAAGGTAAATTGTCTATAATTTACATTGTAATACTCGTAAGATTGTTAATTGAAAATAATAAAACAGTACTGCAATGAAAGTATCAGGTTATTTTGAAGAAGAGACGTACAAATATATTCTAAAATAATCAGCAACCCAACGAATCGTGAGAGAAATCGATGAAATTGTATAACGCTGTACAATATTAAACCAGCTGTATAATTTATTAAATAAGTATATACATTAATAATACATTATCAAGCGATAGGACACTATCTGAATACTGTACATATAGTAGTAATATTTGCTATAATACAATTGTCTGCTATAAGCAAATCGTCTTTGTACAAACTAAAAATACTGTACATCAAGTGTAAATATTTGGTTGAGTGACTTTCATTCCATTGTGCGTAAATTGTTTCGTAGCATTGAAATATCATTAACGGACACCAGACAATTAGCCTATCATTACATAGCAGCAATTTTATTTAAGCCCCATACTTTTTGTAACCTAAAAGATAATATATTATTTAATTAGTGTGATCTGTTTTAAAAAGTTTATCTTAACAATAAAAGCTTAAACGATTCAGAAAATTATGCTACCTCTTCGTATACGGTCCAAGCCATGGCGGTCACTAACGTCCTTCTCAACATTCGCGGGACAATGCCTTTAAAGTATCCCAGCACACCGTACTTCTTATGAACTCTAACAATCGCGCTGCGAACCTGTCGGAATTCATTCGGATATAACTGCATCTTCGTCTTAATCACGTCGGCAGGATGCGTGACGATAGAAGCAAATATTCCTGCCAATATTCCGCAGCTAAAATGAATCGGAGCCGACGATTTGGCGGAGATCAAATCTGAAAGTGAATATCGTTCGTTGTAAAGTATCCGCCTCTCACGAACGGATTTAAATATCTTCCAATTTTTTTTTTTTTTTTTTATAGAGCCCACCTGTTTCCACGACGGCACTTTTCAGTCGAGTATAAAACATAAGATAAAGACCACTAAACGGTGCATCTCTTAATAATGTCGGCACTAATCCACGCGAAAGGCCTCTTACTCCTTCTTGCTTGTAAATTATTTTCAATGCTTCCCTTATGTTTTTGTACTTATAAACGTCGCTCTGGAAAGCGAAGATAGTAATAAATTGCATGCTCCCGTGCAGATCGTGTTCATACGGAATGCTATACACTTTCATTTCATATAAGGAATACAAATGTATCAATAATAATCATACGTACTTCAAAACGTGTTTTTACTACTGTTATTGGAATTAAGAGAGCTCCGGACATAGATCTTGCTGTAACGCCTAATAACACGGCTTCCGTAGGTGTGAGTGGATCTTTTAAGTGCAGTGTGTGTTTTAACCAATGTAACGATGAGAAATATAATCCAACGCCAGGAATAACTCTAGTAATGGACTGGAAAGAATTTTGTTTAATCAGTACTCCTTCTCGATATACTCGCAATTCAATAATTACCGAGTTCTTACCGGAGTCATACCCCTCCAGAGTCCGAACACATTTTCTTTTTTAATTATGTGGATCACTGTTCCCACTGTACCACCCCTCGGCGAGCTAATCAAAGAAACATGTTACGATCAGATTGGTTCTACGCGAGACAGTTAAAAGATCGAGAATATTAATTTTCCCTTACTCGAGATTAAGGTTCACTCTACTTTGAAGTCTTGTTTTAATAAGGTCCAACGGTTGAAATAAGATGGTCGATAGAGTCCCAGACACTGATCCCGCAAGAAAAGACTTCAAAATAGGATACTAGAAATCATAGATATTTTTTTTTGTTAATTCATGTTCCCTCTGCCGATTATACGAATGCTCCTTGTGTCATTTGATAAGATGTGTGTGTTAAAGGTTACCATGTAATGAAATGTGTAGATACTGATATATTAGAGGCTATCGTTGCAATAAATATATGTCGTTGCATATTATCTGGCACGAGTTTGCTCACGTGAGTTATAAATTCTCTTTGAAAGGTCAACATGTTTATTATCTGTAGACTGAAGTTCCATGGGTTATCACTAATTACGAGGATAATACTTTTTCTACATGCAGTACCCTAAATGTATATGCAACGCCTCAATTGCTTTTAGTACTATCTGTGCACAATGAACTAGAAATTATGATTCGTGAAAAAAATTAATTGCATTAAGTCTTGCTAGATTGACGCTCTGAGAGTAAGGCAATTTCGGGGAATTTTTTAAACGCAAAGTAATGAGTATTTCAATTCCATACTTTGTACGTTTAGTAATTGACACTCAAAGAATGTGCTCAAATTTTTTTACGCAATAATTTTGTTTAAAAATAGCTTTGTTGCTGGCGAACCTGACTCCGTCGTGTTTGTAGTCGTTTGAAACGAAAAACGAGAAATTTTTTTCTTAATCTGTACGAGTGTGGTTATCATATGAACTAGAATGAAGACATTATTTGCAAAATTCGAGTTTTAAAACGCAGAGAATTAACAAAAACTCTTTTCCGAAAAATGAAAATTTCCATTTGAAATTCTTTTTTGTATTTTTCAATATTAATTATTCGTTCTAGTTCATACGATAACCACACTCATATAGATTAAGACAATTTTTGCGTATTTCGTTTCAGGTGACTACGACAGCCAGAATCACGTTCGCCAGCAACAAACTTTTTTTCAAACCCACTGTAACATTGAACAACATTATTATAATTGCATAAAAAAAATCGAGCTCATTCTTTGAATGTCAATTAATAAATGTACAAAGTATGAAATTACAACATCCAATACTTTTCTTTTAAAAAATTGCTTTATTTTCAGAGCATCAAACTAGGAAAACCCCATAAAATATAAATACTTGAACATTTTATTCCAACATTGTAACGTTATAGAACTTAGTTTACTATATTTTAACTACAATTTGAAAACGATACTTTATTAATTTGATTGACATCAGAACATAAAAATAATTCACTGAAAAATTGATTTTTATTTAATAACTAATTTTTGTCACAGTCCTAGAATAGATAATTTATTATTTTCTTTTTCAGCTTAAACTTGTAAATTTGGGACATCAAACTTGCAAACTCATAATGCAAACGAACGCATGAGAAACTAATTGGTGGATACAGCTCCACATATATCATCTCCATCCAGTACGCCTCTTATAACTAGAGGTATCTCTTTTATTCAACTATTAATATTACTTTGTATTTTATTTTATGTATTTCCATGGCAAATAAGTTCTACTTAATACGATTAACACTCTGCATGCGGGCGCGGAACGCTTATAACTGTGATCACAGTCTCCCGCTTGCAATGTGTTAAAATTCGAATTAATCACTCTAGCACTTTTTTATCGCCTGAACGTTGATGAAAACATAAAATAGAATTAACTTTATCTAACAACATTTGCTTTCGATAGAATAAACAAAATACTAAGTCATTCATTAAGCATTTTTATTATTATTTAAATCGTTAAAAATTTCCATTTAAGAAATTATGATATACAAGGGGCCTAGGTACATCCCGAATTAAAATGGCTATGGTACTTACAGTTCCCAAAGCTTCCATGACGATAAATTATACTGGAAACTTGAGAAATTAATATATTTGAAATTCCAATTAATCGAACTACTTCGCAGCGAAGCACGAGACTGAGGAAAAGTTTAGTCTTAATGTTTCCTTTAGTGTCACTAAGATTCTGAGTATCGTGGAAAACGTGACGGCTACTTACATCTCCTCTTATCTTGGTTTCACCACTTTCGGGGTCAACAGAATAACCTTGCATATCAAGAATATCGAACTGAAACGTGAATTAAACGTGACTTAATGCCACACGTGACTCGTTCGATTATGTGCTCGTTCTATAGCTACGAAAAGTGGAGAAGTATAAAGCATATTTTCTGTCTCTTACGTTAGCTTCGATATATACATGTACATAAATGTTTTCTAAAATGAAATACGCTTTTTCGATATAAAATTTATTATACTACATCATGCTTTTTAAAGTAATGAGAAGAATAGAATATAAAAATCAAATTTGCAAGTAACTACATACGTATATATTTTACAATAATAATAATTGATTTACAATAACAATATGCTTGTTATTCGAAGATTTACAAAACAATTATTTGCTTCGATATATGGATTAGGAATTTCGACCGAACCGTCAGGTCTACGTTCTGATAGGTTAGGATTAGGAAAGTTCAAATCGAAAAACTAATACTTTGTCACATTAAACAGATAGGTATTCACTTTTATTTGTCATGGTCACTGATAAGGCTCCTCGTTATCTGGAGTTGCGAGTGCATTGTGTCCAAGATTAATTCTTTCGGCAACTGTCCATCGTGCGTGCATAAATCGCGGGCACTCGATGACGCATTGTTTACTCCAAATCTGCAGCTTCATTTCCCAATTAAAAATCGACAGAAACAATTCGCTGATACACAGCTTACAACAATATTTTTTCAAATTATTGCAAGATGCAATATTATTGGTATATGTCTCGCATTATCAGAGCTGAATGAGATTCAAAGATTCTGCAATATTAATGCAGACACGATATTTTATTTCGATTATAATAAATTAGAGTTGGAGATACAGTTAACTATTTAGCACTTATTATTTAAAAGACTGATTCAGAAATGTCCGGTAATTTAGTTGAGTGGCGAGTCAGTTAGTAATATACCATTGTTCTGCTAAACTACTCAACTAAATTTTAGTGTCCACACGCGGTAAATTACTAAATTACTCGCTACTTGGCTGAATTACTGAACGTGTCTGGACCAGAATTTATATGTATATTAATATATCGGTAGATATCTAAATTAACAGGCCCGACTCAAGGCTTTTCTGCGCCCTAGACGAACTTGCCAAATTGCGCCTTTTATTTATAATACTATTTAATTTAGATTCTAATTCTATTTAAAAAAAAAAAAATTTCGTGAAAATAGTCGCATTCATCTGGATTAGCTAGGTATTATAATGAGATGGGACACATTTCGTGACCTCAGAGTTTACCGTTCGAAAGTTTTTAGGCGACGGACAAACACTTTCTGCTATATATATTAAGATTTATTTGTGGTTTTTAATGTTCTTACCGTCAATTTTTATTCGTAGCCTAAAACATTTATAGTACAGCTTGTAATGTTTCATTTAAAACTTTATTTTAAAAATGACAACAATGAAAAGACCATTTTTTCACCTGCCTAATTTTGCATATAAGGATAAGCCGGGCCTGTAAATTAATAATACCAAAAAACACAATGTATTTATTATTTTTTTCATGTATTTGTAATGTCCTTGAAGTGTGTGTGGTTTAATATCCATTATATTTTCAAAATTTATTAAGTTAACTAAATAAAATTTCCTTTTTAAAAGTCATTCCAATATTATTATTTATAAGGTTGTTAATTAAACCTTACATCTCCTATTATATTATACGTATATAACTGGACTCTTCCATATTTCAAATTGCTGCACTATTCTCTCACATAAATATCTTCGAAATTTTATTACAGATTGTCTTTCATTAACGCACCTTCAATTTCGAAGTATTCTACATTATATATAGCATGCAATAATTATGATCTTGTAGTAGTATCTTGGGATTATCAATTCAACGGAAAGTGCATTGGACCTGCATTACTTCTTTTAAACCACGCGCCTGTTTAAATATATTGAACTTCCTGTGGGAGCGCTGCAGTCGCCTACCTCATTTCCGCACGCATCGTGCCGCGGTGGACTCGGCCATTTCTTTTTCAATCGCGACGTGGTGTGGTCGTTATTTCTGTGACTGAGTGAGTACAACATTCGTTTAATATTCCAATTATCTAAATTAGTATATAAAATACTAAGAATATAACTGCTTAGAGATTGATTGAATTACAATAATATTTTCCTTCGGAACTACTATATTTTCTAATACTCTCGAAACATCTGATGCATTAATTCCCACCACGTGTTCTAATTATTACTTTACATAAAGATGTAATATTCCGATCGTAAGATAACCGTAGTTGACACAAAACTTCGGTATAATTATTTGCTACGAGGGAAGATCATTTTAACGGAAATTTACGAACTTGCGAATTTTATTTAAAACAATCTCGTTTCTGTTAATCTCTGCTAGGTAACGACTATACAAAATGGTAAACGGAAGGATTCCGTCGGTCTTCTCGAAGACCTATGTCACACCCAGAAGACCTTACGAAAAGGCTCGTTTAGATCAGGAATTACGAATTATCGGTGAATACGGTCTTCGTAACAAACGCGAAGTATGGAGAGTCAAGTACACACTGGCAAATATCAGAAAAGCGGCTCGTGAGCTCCTTACTCTGGAAGAAAAGGACCCCAAGCGTCTGTTCGAAGGTATTATTTAAATTCACCTCTATTCTACAATATTCGGCCCAAAGAGATTATGATGAATTAACATATAATGACACCTCTTGTCTGATAGTTATGAAGAAGAATTGTTTTGACTGATGAAATTCTATCTAGACGAATAGTACTTATATTCCACGTTTTAAGTCTCTCTCAATAATATATGTATTTATCAGGAAACGCACTTTTGCGTCGTTTGGTAAGAATCGGTGTGTTGGACGAGAGCCGAATGAAGCTCGATTACGTTCTCGGTCTGAAGATCGAAGATTTCTTGGAGAGACGCCTTCAAACCCAAGTGTTCAAATTGGGACTCGCCAAGTCCATTCATCACGCTCGTGTGCTCATCCGCCAACGCCACATTCGGTAGGTTCTTCCGAGTGTACACGAGTCTGTACGCCTTGAACAATGGGCAAGAAATATCTGAACAATCTCAGGTTGTTTCTAATCTTCAAGGCAATACTAAAATCCTGGATAATCACCAGATAAGGATTATTATTACTGTTCTGGTTTCATGACCAGGAGACACATTCGATTTAGTTATAACACGATCGTCTAATCATTCATCATTTGCCCCTTGTGAAATTTGAAAATAATAGTCATTTGACTACTGCAGGTATCCAAACGGATGAGCAGTCATGGCGCTTGAAAGTCTACAGTACTATAGAATCGATTAGATTAAATGTTGAGAGCTGTTTTCTTTCAGGCAGGCCACTTAAGTGTCGGGACACCGACACTTAACGTCTGTTATACTAATGGATCAATGCATATTAATGATAATTGGTATATTTTTTTGGACATTAAATTACTTCATGCTTAATACATTATTGTGTATTAAGGCTTGAATGCTACGTAGTAGTTGAGAAAGAGGGAGGGAGGTGCTTATGAGGTACGTGTTGTTTCAGGGTGCGCAAGCAAGTGGTGAACATTCCGTCGTTCATCGTGCGCTTAGATTCACAGAAACACATAGACTTCTCGCTGAAGTCTCCGTTCGGTGGTGGCAGGCCTGGCCGTGTAAAGAGGAAGAACCTGCGTAAGGGAAGTGGTGGAGCTGCCCCAGAGGAAGAAGAAGATTAAACCAATGTTGATGTAATACTTTAATAAAAGTATGCCTTGAATATTAAATCTTTTGTGGTTACCTTGTTTCTCGATTACCTTTTAATAAACATTTTGTATTTAATTTTTATGTTAAGTGAAATTGAACACGATCGAATCTCTATAACTCCAATCTCAAGGGGAGGGAAAAATATCTTCAAATTATTGAGGTTTTTCGGCTTATCAAACAAGTTCGGTACACCAAACGAAAATTCGACGGGGGGAAACACCTACAGGAGTGGTGGTAATGCGTGAATACAGTGGACCCACTGTATGCGTGAATTGACGCCAGCGCCAAGCCAGCCAAGTGGCCCCAACGCGAAGCCAACTAGCGTCGCCGGGTTGTCGACGCTGATTGGCCGTGGTTGGCCTCGCGTTGGGGCCACTTGACTGGCTTGGCGCTGGCGTCAGTTCACATATTCACACACACATTACCACCACTCCTATAGGTGTGTCTGCAGATTAATTCCGCCATTTCCGCCGAACTACGCCGAATGACGCCGAACCCTGAAAGCCACGCTTTCTTCTCGATTTGAATGATTTGAATCATCCGTATTTTGTATTATGTACGTATAGATACTGTACTTTTCTAGACGCCACGCGCGACGCAGTGATTCGTAAACAATTTTATATTTTTCATTCTGTGATTAAAGTTATAATATGAATAAGAAATCAGGTAAGACAAATATTTAATACTTTTGCATGAACAGAATTGTAAAAGTGACACAGTGGCTCACAACCGTAATCGTACACTGTTTAAAATCGCATAACATTTTTAAAATGGGTCCAAAGGATTTGATTTTTTTTAGAGGTTAGAAGGATTAGTTTGCTAAGTGACGTGTTCGTTGTTTTGAAAAAAAATGCAACTATATAGTCGGAATAGCGAAAAAAATAGTAAAGGTCTTTTTTCAACTGTTTTTTCTAAGCCTGTAATGAAAATTCAAAAAATCCGTTTGTAGATTTAAATAAGTTGTATACATGCTGAAAATTTCATCAAAATCGGTTATAGAATATACGATCATGAGTGTGAACCACTGTATTTTTAAGTCTCAGGTTTTAAACCGTTGTCTCCAAGCCTCAGACAGGCACAATAAAAATCTGCGGCAGATTAGAACGAATATTGCAGCTAGCCATAAAAAAAAATAGAAAACTATTAAAATCTGTAACAAATTCTAATAACTATTCATAATACTTTAACATTATTATTATTATTAATACTCCTTTCAAAAAGTCATTATTATAATGAATTTTAGATGCCTGTAGATTTTTTATTGGCCCTTTTTTCCTCTCTTTCCCCATCCCACACCACTTCAATCCTCTATGAAATTGAAATCTCTGACAACAGATCAGGCCTGATCTGGCAACCCAAGCATTACTGAACCTAGCAGTGCAGATTTTATAAGCTCAGATGTAGAAACTGATTCAAATAAGATATATCTTCATTAGTGTCTCAAATCATAGAATTATAAACAGAATGTAGTTTCTTTGTTCAATGATCATTTACTTGAAATTACTTTTTAATATTGTGTGAATAAAAATTCGTATTTTATAAATAGGCAGTGATAGCATCTCCATCAGGCACCCGGCAAAGAAAGTAAAGAGGCAGAAGCAAGCATTTTGCCAAAGCTGGCTGGAGGACCCAGTCCTTAAACCCTGGTTACAGCAAGTCCAGGATGATCCATACAAGGGAAAATGTACAATTTGCTGCAAATATATCACAGCAAGCAAATCTAATTTACAGCATCATGCAAAGAGCCAAGAACATATCATGAACATGGAATATGGAAAAGAACCACCAACAACTACAGATGAAGCAACAAGCACGAATGCAGCGACTGATTCAAGTAAGATATATCTTTAATTTATTAATGTCTCAAATCGTAGAATTATAAACGGAATGTAGTTTCTCTGTTCAATGATAATTTACTTGAAATTGCTTTTTAATATTGTGTGAATAAAAATTGATATTTTATGAATAGGCAGTGATACCATCTCCATCAGGTCCCCGGTAAAGAAAGTAAAGAGGAAGAAGCGGAGGCAAGCATTTCGCCAAGCTTGGCTGGAGGACCCAGTCTTTAAATGCTGGCTACAACCAGTCCAGGACGATCCGTACAGGGCAAAATGTTCAATTTGCTGCAAATATATTACAGCAATCAAATGTAATTTACTGCATCATGCAAACTGCCAAGAGCATACCAAGAATATGAAATACGGAAAAGGATCGCTAATAGGTACAGGTGAAGCAACAAAGAATTTTTCAGACGAGGTAAAGGTGGCTGAAATAAGAGTATGCATCGATGCAATAGAGAATAATAGATCCTTTCACTCATTCATACATTTTATGAAAATTCTACAGAAGACACTGCCAGACCAACATTTACTCAAATACATGTCTCTAAATCCAAAGAAAATGACAGCTATTACTAAAAATGTAATAAATAAGTCCATTATTACAAAAAATATAGAAAATGTAGAGGGAAAATTTTTCTCGGTTTTGATCGAAGAAACTGCAGATATATCCGATATGAAAATGGTATTTTTTTTAATACGTTACGTTGACAAAGGACAGATATGTACAGATTTGTTAGATTTAATTAGGATTAAGGAATGTACAGCAAAAAACTTATATCATTGTTTTCGACATTCCTTGAACAAGTTTAATTTGCCTATAACCAACATGGTTGGGGTGTGCGTGGACGAAGCAAATGGCATGGTAGAAGCACATAATTCATTGACTTCTCGTTTACTAGCAGACAATGATGAAATTTGTGTACTACCATGCATTTGCCATTCAATACATTCGGCGGCACGCGAAGCGTGCGAATGCTTGCCACGGTACGTTGAGAAGTTTCTGCATTCTCTTTATTCGTACTTCTCGCGAAATCCCAAACAACTGAGTATGTTGGAAGGTACGCAACAGTGCATGAAGGTTGCAAAGCGAAAAGGTATACAGCCATCAGCAACAAGATGGCTAGCACAATCTGAATGTATAAAAAGAGTCTTAAATCAGTGGGCAGTTTTATTTAGTGTGTTTGCGGAGGCATCATCGGAAAGACATGCTGATGTCGCAAAGAGAATATTTTTAAGATTTAATTGTCTTTATACCAAGGCGTATTTGCAATTTATGGATTATATATTAGTTATATTTACTGAACTCAACAAACTACTTCAAAGCTCGAAAGTTTTAGTCCACCGCCTGCTCCCTGAATGTCACAGATTGTTGAAAACATTGGGAGGCAATTTCATACAGCCTAAATATCTGAAGCAACCAAATATACACAAAATAAATGTTAATAATGAAGATAATTTACTACCACTGACAAAAATTTTTACTGGTGCGGGATGTATGACTACACTGAGTGAAATTGCAAATGGTAATTTGGAAGAGAACAGAGACATGGTACAGTTTTATACAAACATCAAGAAATGTTACCAATCGGCCTTCCAAAATATTGTCGATAGAGTGCCATTTGATGACACATTTTTAAATGCACTAGATTTTTTAAACCCGAAAACAGCTTTAGACAGTGACAAACATCAGCACGGCCAATTAAACTATATTTTAAAGAAATTTAAATCAAAATTGAATCATGAACGTGTACTAAATGAATGGCATCTATTGCCGTTTACTTTCTCGGAGAAGGCAAAAGAAAAGTTGCAAGTAATGAGTTTACCTCAGTTCTGGCACGAAATGAGCATCGTTACCAATGTTGAAGACGAATGTATATTACCAAACATATCCAAATTAGGGCAGTTGTGCTTATTATTGCCCCATTCAAATGCTGATGTCGAACGATATTTTTCCACCGTCATACAAATAAAAACTAGAGATAGGAATAGATTAAGCCCAGAAACAATAGCTGCAATCACCAGAATAAAACAAGATTTGAAAGATAAAAATGAACACTGGCATGATTATAAAATTACTGATGATATGTTAAATTTATTTGATAACAGTATGTATAACAAAGAGAAAATACCGAAAGAGCTCAGAGGAATTTTATTGTCGGATGATATGAATGAAACCACTAGCGATAGCGAAAACAATTAGAAAATTCATAAATGTATATATTTATGTTCATATCATGTTTATATGTACATTACATTACATTTTACCTGTAATATTAAGTTTTATATTGGATGTATATGTTTTGTAAATACTAAATACAAAAATACTTTTTATCACGTTACATGTATAGTATATTATAACAGCATATTATAAACAAATAATATTTCCATGATTATTTTGCGTTTTTTTTTACATGCCATCAATATTACATATATTTCAATTCATTTTATTAGAAACAGGGACGTAAAGGACCTTACATTTTTTTATATTACCGCCACGATTGGCGGAATGCCGAATGCATCCGAAGGTACACGGAAATTTGGCACTGTAAATATCGGTGCTGACCCTTTTCCGTGTACCTCTAGATTGGTGGACATTTGTAAAAAAATTTACCGTAAAATTGTTTATAAGATTGAAAATTAATGTTAAACTTTCTTTTTACCTCAGCGTGTTCTGATCCATGGAAAGAAAAAAGTTCAAAAAAGATCATGTGCCGTTTCGATGCAAAAAATTGTTAAAGTTTACGCAAAAATTAGAGTGTGTCTGGATATAATTTATATATTTCGATCAAAGATCTCGATTCTATGCACGCTGTGCATACTCAGATATGCACAAATATGCATGAACACAGTTATTATGATTTTACACGATTGATCAGCGTAAATCGATCGCCCTATATAAGTTGATCCTAGCCCCTTGAAATGCGGCACCACGTTACACAGCCAAGAAAGAAGCACAGACGAGGTATAGGATAGACCTATCACCAATGCATTTTTCTGTCACCGGTTTGGGGGGTCCTAGGACCCCCTTACCATTTTAGTGTCACATGCAACGTTACCGGTAAAGTCTGGAAACAGATTGTAACGCTACGCATGGTAGGAATTAAAATTCAACACGTGTAAAACTAGGGCCGGTATTCATAGTCGCTACTTATTCTTAAGCAAATGCTTAAGCATGCGGCATCTTCTACTGATCTAATAGCTAGTAAAGGATGCCGAATGCTTAAGCATTTGCTGAAGAATAAGTAGCGACTATGAATACCGGCCTAGGTCATTTGAAACCCGCGAGTTACAAATGATTCTGTTAGAGTAACAATTTAAAGATCGTTTTATAAACGTATTCCGTGCAACAACAGAGGAAGAAGGATCACAACAAAACAAGAACACATACGCCTTTTAACCTTGCTATCCTATTCAAGTTCATTAAACGCAAAACAAATTATTTTAACATAAGAATTTATATAAACAACAGCATTATTTGTGGAAGACATGCTTTCATGATGTAACATGGAATACCTGAATGTCAAGAAATTGTCAGTTGGTATATTTCAATAAGGTGCTGAAGCAAAGAGGATTTTAAAAATTGTCAAAAACGCATCAGTTCCAGTATCTCGCTGAAATATTCCAACTTGCACTTATTCTTCTATCATAACGACTTCTTCTATCCAACTTGCACTTATTCTTCTATCATAAAGTTACATATTTTATTCTTATATTCTATCACAGTATCGTAAGTTAGAGAAATTCTTATATCCGACTAAGTAGAGTATTTGACAATCGCAGCCATTGGCTCGGTTCTCACCAATTACCAGATCTCACCACGAGGAGGTTGCTGCGCTTGGAGACCCGTAGAGAGATAGATGGAATCAAAGTCCCATCGATCTCCCTGTACATGAAAATCTTAGCCTATTAACCCAAACAAATGGATGGAAAGAAAGTTCCATCCTACGAAAGTGCAACAAAGCTTGGCAATTTTACATGGGGCCTTAAATACTTAATGCTATAATAATTTATCCTAGGTTTCCTTACGTGTCTTCTGTCACTATCACTTTTCACTATCACTTTTCTCAATCACTTTTCACTAGTTTCTTTCAAAAGATTTTACTTTAAAGTCTATAGGGTTCATATGTGTGTACACCCTGCGAGGTATAGTATAGAGGTAGCTCTAATTTGAAAAAAGAGCAGCAAATTTTGGCCCTCTTGTATTTTAAACGCGCCATCAACAGACGCGGTCGCGTATGGAAGCTAATTCTCATTGCCCCTCTAACCATAGGCACACTAAGCGACCATGTCTCTATACACGAATGATAGCGAAATTGACAGGTCCCCGCAGCTATTTTGGCCTTATTATCTTATTTTATGACATAGTCCCGGTGTTTTAATATGATTAAGCGAATAATTTCTTTTTTCGAACCCAATTGTCGTTTTACTTAATATATCAAGCTGTTTGACTAAAAGATAAAAGATTTATTCTGAATTAATAGTTATCAAAATGATCATGTTTTTTACGAGATCAGACAGTCAGAGTTTTCGTGACATCACGTTTTTCTCCTCCACTTGACGCCAATAAATGTCACTTGGCTGTCACTTAATCATAACCTGCCAAGTTTTGGGTTAAATTCGAGTTTTCAGATATGAAACAAAAATACAAAAGCAAACAGAGGATCAAAGCTAAAAACATCGTTTAAAAAGTACGATTTCTTTTCATTTTTGACGTTGCAAAAAAAGAATACAAGAATATGAACGGCTCTCAGGATGAAGACCATTATGAAATACCCCTGATAACCAGATCTGAAGCGCAGAGCCTGACGTCAGATCCGTAGTCATCTGTGTCCGCATTAGGATACGGTCTGCGGTACAGAGCCTGACATCAGGGCCTGACGTCAGATTGGCAGCAGATCGACAGCAGATCCTGATGTCAGATCGGCAGCAGATCGACAGCAGATCCTGATGTCAGATCGGCAGCAGATCGACAGCAGATCCTGATGTCAGATCGGCAGCAGATGGACAGCAGATTCTGCCGTCTGCTTGGCACAGCTAACAGCGCCATCTGAGGGTCAGAATTAGCAAACTAACGTGTGGTAAGAAAAAAAAATACAAACGTTGGTATTCACAAGCGGTCACCCATCCAAGTACTAACCGCGCCCAATACCGCTTTAACTTCAGTGATCGGACGAGAACTTGTATTTTTTCTAGCACAGAATGATCGTTGGTAAAAATTTGGCTCTTATTAATACTTCTTGTGTAAAAATCTTCATACTATTATATTCTAAGAACTTATGATATAACGTTTAAGTCGAAAAGAGTCGTTGTTCTGTGGCATAAGTACCTGTTTAAACTACAATTTTACATTTTCTGTGTACTTTACTGACGTGGTAGTAGAATTGGACACAGTTTAAATGTATTCTACAGGAATTAAAGGTTAAATTGTGAAAATAAGTTAATTTATTATATAATTGTGAAAATAAGTTAATTTATATAATAAATTCATAACATTAACCTTTAATTCCTGTAGAATACATTTAAACTCTGTCCAATTCTACTACCATGTCAGTAAAGTACACAGAAAATGTATAAAAATTAAATACAAGAGGTAAAAAGAATTGCGTTAGGTAAGTTATTTAATATTGATATCATTTGTAATTTAAACAGGTACTTATACCACAGAACAACGACTCTTTTCGACTTAAACGTTATATAATAAGTTCTTAGAATATAATAGTATGAAGATTTTTACACAAGAAGTATTAATAAGAGCCAAATTTTTACCAACGATCATTCTGTGCTAGAAAAAATACAAGTTCTCGTCCGATCACTGAAGTTAAAGCGGTATTGGGCGCGGTTAGTACTTGGATGGGTGACCGCTTGTGAATACCAACGTTTGTATTTTTTTTTCTTACCACACGTTAGGTTGCTAATTCTGACCCTCAGATGGCGCTGTTAGCTGTGCCAAGCAGACGGCAGAATCTGCTGTCCATCTGCTGCCGACCTGACATCAGGATCTGCTGTCGATCTGCTGCCGATCTGACATCAGGATCTGCTGTCGATCTGCTGCCAATCTGACGTCAGGCCCTGATGTCAGGCTCTGTACCTCAGACCGCAGCCTAATGCGGACACAGATGACTACGGATCTGACGTCAGGCTCTGCGCTCTCACGGCAGACCCTGTTGCCAATCTGACGTCAGATTGCAGACATCTGGTTATCAGGGACGGCACTTACAAAATTTATAACTAATTGTGAAAAAAAAATGATGAAATTCCCCCCCCCCCCATAAACTTGACTCGTGTCTAAAATAAGCTAATTCCCTATAATTCACGAAAAACATTAAAAACGGAATTGGCGGGCGTTGTATGTATAAGAAAAAAACTATAAAGTCGACTTAAAACAAAATGTTTCATATTCTCCGCATCTCTCTTACAGCGTATTCGGACGGTCGCAATGGTGCGCATTGGGTGCGAATTTTCGCCAATGGGAAGCGAAAAAGTTCGCATTCAGTGGGCATTAGTGCAGGTTGCCGAATGTGCTATTAATCTATTACCGACTTCGATTCGTTTAAATCAGTCTCTACCAAGTTTTTATTATTTTCCATCATAAAACGATTTTCATACGACATTTTTAATAGAAGATGTCTCTCTTATAAAAGTTTTTGTGTCAACTACAGACATCGCCCGCAAATTCCTTGAAAATCTGAGCACTGAATTGATTTGTGGCCAATAAAGGAATGTCAAGTATAAAAAATGACAGAGGAATCAGTGTTCGAACGGAGAACGAGAATACAATTGGAATTAGCAAAGTTGATTTCACAATCTTTGCGTGAGAACGTTTTTAATGTTTGTCGCGGATTAAAGGTACAATTGGAATTAGCAAAGATGATTTCACAATCTTTGCGTGTGAACTTTTTTCGTGAATTAAACGGAATTAGCTTCTTTCATACATGAGTCATGTTTATGGGGGGGATTTCAATTATATCACATTCCTTGCTCTCGGAATGGACTCGGTGGGTCATGCATTTTGTAGGATGCATATCCTACCAAACTGCACTGCGTGCAATTAGGTAGGATGCTTACCCTTCCAAAATGCACGCACAAAGATTACTACCCAGATATACAAGATACTTGTGTCTATTATCGCATGCAAGTACAGAATATGACTCACCGGTCGGCGAATATGGTCCATCCTGTCATCCTCGCTAGCTTCCAAGCTAGCGTGTACCTAGGCACTCTCTAGGGCATATGCTGCAGGTCCTCTTTAGGGCCCATGCTTCGGACCCTCTCTAGGGCCTATGGTAGGCCCTCTCTAGGGCCCCCCTTTTTGGGCCCTCTTTAGAGCCCACGCGCTAGGCCCTCTCTAGGGCCCGTGTCTTGGGCCTTCTCCATGGCCCACGAGCTAGGCCCTGTCTAAGGCCTAGAATCTCATTGGCAAGTCTAAGCTGAAAATTGAAGCTATGCGAAAATTTGACTCTACTTCCGCGATAAAAAAGCAATTAGAGCACCGGTGCTCTGGATGAGGTTTGTATGCGCAAAAAATTGAATCTACTTTCGCGAAGAAAATTCAACTGGAGCTGCGGTGCTCTGGACAAATCTTAGATACGCAAAAATTTGACTCCAAATTTGCGGTAATACTCTAAGTAAGAGCCGCGGGGTCATCAAAATATGTAGATGGACGCGAAAAAACCGGGGACTCTACAATCGCATTACGCGCGACCACAAAGGATCTTGCTAGACTGCAAGATTGCTAGGAAGTCTGGTTCCACTAGGGACTTTCTCAAATTTTTCGCGGTGACTCTACTCGACTCGATCAATTAGATTATTTTACGAATTATTAATCGGAATTGGAAAAATCGCGAGCAACTGTTGTATTGATTTAATTTTCTGATTTTAAAACAGACACATGCATGTCACTATCTACTACTTCTACTAGTACCTTGTATGGTCAGCTCATTGAATTCTGCTCTTTCCAACACATGCGCAGGGGTTAGGGACCCATTTCATATAATTAGCATTCGTTTTAAGAACATTTCTGCAATATTTCGTAAATATGGTTTAGAAAAGAGCCACGTCATGAGGCGACTGCCTAGACGCCCTAGACCATATTCGCGAAATATTGCATAAGTGTTCTCGAAACGAATACCGACCATGTGAAATGGGCCCCTGCATGTCGCGCATTTGTGTTGGAACGGCCAGAATCTAAAGAGCTAGTTATGCTACGTTTTCTACAGAAACCATTATGTTCTATTGCATGCACCCACATTCAAAGAGTTATAAAGTGACTCACCGTTCGCTGTCATCAAGAGTACTGCATCTCTGCAAACTCGTAACCCCTGACCGGCAACCCTGAGACCAGCAGCCCTCTGACCAGCACCCCTCAGCTCAGCACCCCTTTAGCCCTCAGCCCAGCAGCTCCAGTTGGACTCGTGCATGACTCTACTTTCGCGGTGAAAAGGCTATTAGAGCACCGGAGCTCTCGACTAATTTTACTTGCACAAAAACACTGACTCTACGATCGCATTACGAGGGATCACAAAAACTATTACTGAAACAGACAATTTGTATTTAAACAAGTTCCAAAAAATTTGCTTTAATTTCCAGGCAGCCGCATGGAGCGCCACGCAATTCTGACATTCAGAAAAATTTCGAGCAGCCACATTGGGCGCTTAATGATTTTAAAGATTGATAGAAAAAAGGAGTGCCCCTTTGGGCGCTTAATACTTTTCAATTGTAATGAGAAAAGAAAGGGTAGCCTCTATGGACGCTTAACGATTCTCAAGACTGATAGAAACAAGCAGTGGCACCTTTGAGCGTTTAATACTTTTCAATTTTAATGAAAAAGAAAAGAAAACGGCAGCCACTATGGGCGCCTAGTAACAAGACGGAAGAAAAGCAGCCTCTTTGGGCGCATATTAATTCCGAATTGTAAGGTGAAAACAGCAGCCTCGTCAGGCGCTAATGGCATGCAATGCCAAAAAAATGTTCCAATTCTACTGTACAATGTTAGTAAAGCTTAACCCAGATCTAATTCCACCCTGAGGCCGCCAACGAAATTCTGAGTAAATCTCCTTAGAGTAGTATTACCGCGAATTTGGAGTCAATTTTTTACGTATCTACGATGCAGGGTGAAGCTAATCGTAAGAGAAAGCAAAAGCAAATACAAAAGGTGTCACTCTCGACAAGCAAGCGCACCTCTACCCTTAAATTTAGCCTATCGCACTCTTTACAATGGGCCCCGGTGGCATAATCTATTGCAAATATGCACTTGCGTAATCTCGAGGGATATGCGAAAGCTAAGAATCTCCCGATTGAGATTGCAAAGGAGACAAAACGACCGAAAGGACCGAAAGATGCGACGCGAACATTCACCGTCGATGCACCGAATTTTCGAATCGAAATCAGAGATCGAAGGCGAATTGTATTTCTAGAAGAGTGCATTTGACACTCTTATATTTAAAAAGAACGAGGCGGAACACAGAAGCTTATCGTTCGAAGTACGCAAGTACATTTTTGAATAGATGTCCAGACCGTACCAAGCTCACCGAATAAATTGGTTTGGCTCGATCTGGACGCTTAAACTAGATCGTAGGCTTTAGCTTGATTCCGTTTCGCAAGTCGCAATGCTCGGGAAACGTTACCAAGGAGCCGAGCACACCAGCGTGGAGGTACCTACGAAAGTGACCCATTTCTACGAAATATTTCTGGTCCACATTCGACCAATGGTTTGTGCATTTTTGAAAATTTGGAAAAATCTTACGACTAAAGTTCTTAAACTAAAACTTATTGCTAGGCTGGTTTAAATATTTTAAGGAGTGAGAAAAATAGCACAGTGACCAAGTAGTACCAATAGCATCTGTCACTCTAAGTTATTTATATTTATATGAGAAAGAGCTTCAAGTTATATAGTTGAAAATCCTTAAGAAATGAATGCTTTCCATTCTCGTTTTATTAAGAGAATCTAATGACTCGAATGTAATTAAACTTGAGAAGTGTGACTCGTATTCAAAGCATCAAGCTTTGATTATAAAATTCAAGAAAGATAAATTGGAATATTTAAAACGCGATATTTGAATTTTGACGTCGAATTTGAAATTTATTTATTGCTTTCGTCTGTATTAAACATTTGGAAGCACGCGCGTTAATGTTACTGTTCACGAGAACTAAATACGTATTCGTGATCACTGTGCTCGCTCCAGCAATCATTCGTTCAATTGCATGCAGAAAAATTGAGAAAATTAAAATGTACCACTCACCCATCAAAGAACACAGTCAGACTGCTACCCATGCAGACAGGAAGCTTCTTCAGCAGAGGTTCACAGACCAAGCTCAGTAGTACCGAATAGAATGTATCACATACAAAAATGTCACTATAATTTCACGATCAAAAAGCAATTTGAGCACCGGTGCTGAGTCTTAACTAGTTCAAGATGCGTAAAAATACTGACTCCACACTCGCGTTGACAATACTAAAACGCACAGCCATCTCATGTTTTTAAATACAAAGCACTGCAAGTTTTTAAATGTACCGAAGCAGTGGGTCAAGAAGTCTCCTAGATACTGAGTGAAATGCAGTAGAATCTTGTTAAGCGACCTCCCACATGGTCCAGTAATCGATGAAATTAATTTAGGAATCGATATATCACGAAATAATATGCTCGCACGTTCACTGAGTTCCGATCACTCTCGCGTGTAAAGTTGAACTGGCAGGTGTTATCGTTCGGCGATGGAGCGCGACTTTGGCAGAGGTTGTTGTCGTTCTGTCTCGCTCCAACGACTCCCAGTTAAGGGGTCATATATATATATATATATATATATACGTTTCTCGGCGCAGAAACGTGGTCAATGTTTGGTAGTAATTTAGGGATAAAGTATAAGCCCGAATGGTTTAATTCTTTCTGTGTTTTATAGGTATACGTTTATAGATTATAAAACATGTATGAGAATTGGAAAATTTTTAAAAATGTGGCGTTCGTGGGCAGTGGCGTAGAACATGTTTTCCGGCGCCGCCCAAAATGGTGGGCATGATTCAGTCCGTACGAGTGGTCCGAAACAAAAATCACCGATTTTTTAACAATTTTGGGGATCATAGTTATCGGATGACGTCGCCATTTTTCGAAAAAAAATTGCGAAAATGGTTATACTTTGAAGAAAAGGATCGTGATTTTCGCTATAAAAGTCGTACGTTTTTGCTTGTTATTAAAAAATAGTTGAATTTAATTGAAAAATCTCAACGTCACCCGATAACGAATCTTATGTAGAATATGTGTGTGGAAACAATGAAGTTAATCGGATGAACGGTGAGGCAATTATCATGCCCACCGTCTTGGAAAATGATGCTTTGAGAAAAACCGACATTTTTATAAATTTTCCAATTCTCATGTCTGAGGTATATAACCATAAGTATATAGACATATACCTATAAATCACAAAAGGAATTAAACCAATCGGATTAATATTTTATCCCTGAATCATTCGCAAACATTGACCACGATTTAGAGCTAAGAAACGTATATAACCCCTTAACTTGAAATTCGTCAAGCCCGGAAATAATTTTATCTATTAACGCTTGTACTTTTCGCAGCTGCAGCTACAGTCGCGTCGGAAAATAAGTTGACGCTCTTTAAAATCGCATAGGGTAGATGTACCGTGTGTAGCCATTGTACCGTTTTTGGCCATGTCCATAATTATCGCGTTTTTTAGCTCGAAATTGCTTGCAGACACTTAATTATGTGTAGAATTATACCGTAAATATTTTGTTTAGTATACGACCAGAAATATGAGGTTACATTTATTGCTTACGCGAAAAGTGGCAAGTGGCCACAAACGGTGAAAAATGGATTTCTTATATTTTTTAACTTTATTAATTCTTTAACGATTTCTCTAGTTAATGGTAACTTAGACATTAATAGTAAAGATAGTGTAAAATTTAGTAAAGCTTTTAGTTTTCTGATTTGAAGTACAATTTTAAAGATAATTACGATGAAAGTCAGTTAAATCCTTAAAGTGGCCACAAATGGTGCATCTACCATAACTTTCTTAAAATTGGTCCAAATGTCTGGAGTTTTTTTTAGAAGCTAGCGGAATTAGTTTCTAGATGACGTGTTTCGACGTTTTAAGAAAAATGCACTTGGTCTGAATAGCAAAAAGAAAATAGTGAAGGTCGTTTTTTAATCTTTTTTTTGTGAGCCTTGAATGAAAATTCAAAAAACCCGTTTGTAGGTTTAAGTAAGTTATATACATGTCTAAAATTTCATTAAAATCGGTTAACGTTGCTCTGAGCTAGATACATGATTTCCCGGAATTTCGCGATTCTCGACCTTATTCTGCTATCTTTAAAGTTTAAACGTGTCTAACTCAGAGCAATGTTAACCCATTTTAATGAAATTTTAGACACGTATATAACTTACTTAAACCTACAAACGGGTTTTTTGAATTTTCATTCAAGGCTCACAAAAAAAGTTTAAAAAACGACCTTCACTATTTTTTTTTTTTGCTATTCAGACCAAGTGCATTTTTCTTAAAACGTCGAAACACGTCACCTAGAAAACTAATTCCGCTAGCTTCTAAAAAAAACTCAAGACATTTGGACCAATTTTAAAAAAGTTATGCTATTTTAATGAGCATCAATTTATTTTCCGACGCGACTGTATGCAAACTGCACTTTCCATATGTCTTCCAATACTGAGGACCCATGATAGTTCCCGAGAAAAGTGTTTTGCTCGGGTAGTCTTCTAGGTACTGGGTATATCTCAGTGGAATTCTCTTAAAGGGCCTCTTACATGGTCCAGTAACCGATGAAATTGATGCACGAATTGAGAAGTCACGAAATAATATGCACTATGACATGCACACATTTCACTGAACACTGAACCGATGAATTTCTCAGGGCTAGGCAAAATTTTATTTCGCAATGCGGGTTTGAAAAGTAACTCGATTTGCAGTTGCATCATGCAACATTCTGCGAGGCTTTCAAGAATTAGATTTTACTGTAAATTTCAATATCGGCAGTAAACTAATACTCGGGGCAAATAGAATCCAATTATTATTACTTTACTAGAAAGCGTGGTCACACCTTGTCGGGTTCTTCCCTGCCTTTCGACTCGTAATAGCGGCTTCTTAGGAAATGTCCAAAAAACGGAAATATTCATAAATGAAAAATGAAAACGCTGTTTTTTCGGGACGTGCGTGGTCACACCTTGTAGAGTAAATTTCAATGTCGGCGATAAACTAACGCTCGGGGCAAATAGAATCCAATTATTATTACTTCACTAGAATGATTAAACAGTGCATTAGTAACTTGCGGGAATATCAGTAGCAGCGTGAATTTTTAATACTTTTCGGCGTACGATACGTGAAAGAGTTCTACTGCACGCAAAGTACTAATAAATAATGTCATCTTGTAATTTATAGCTTACACGGGATTTGAAGAAATACCATTTTTGCGCACCATAATATCTTGATCCGCGAAATGGATTTTCGCAGAGAAATCCGCGTGAGTCGTTGACTGGCCGAGTCAAAGAATATGTATAGCGTAGAAAAATCCTGCCTTCAAACAAGTTACACGTATACAAGCACGCACACACTTTTCAGCATTTCAACACATTTCAGAGTAGTTGGCAAGTTGGACGCTGTTCGTGAGCAGATGTCACTACATTAAGTCCTCAAAATATGGGTCGGTAACACAGTTTGGGTGGCGACACGACATCCATAAGGTGATACATCTATCCTATACCTCGTCTGTGATGTCACCTATCCGCCAACACAAGTTTTAGTTCTCTTCTTACTGCTCTTAGCGTTGTAACCTTATTCTAAATCGATATAGTTGGATGCGACAAAAAAATGGTAAGAAGGCTCGTGATGCCTCCGAGTTGCGTGATTTTACATTAGATGTTAAGTCTAGCTTATATTTTGTTTGTGATTATACTCTGCAGAACCAAATATTTATAATTTTTCTACTGTTTAGAATTCTACAATAATCTAAAGCATACTTCTACACACGTAAAATTTAATTATGCTTGTAAAAATTTTTAAATACAGTACTTTACAGTTAACCCTGCAGCACCGCAACATTCCTGCAACGTCCCTGCAACGAAGTGTGCTGTATTAGTATAGATAAATTATAAATAGATGTATTTATCAACGTAAAGTAGTAAATCTCGATCGATAATAAATGAACCACGAGTATGTCAGGACCGGCAACGTATTACATTAAATTCAAACTTGCAACTAAAAATCCAGCTTCCTTAAAAATCTCCGAATTGTCAATCCTTAGGCAATAATTTTGTACTTTATTATAGGTAGCAATTGAATATCTCTTACAATATTTTTAATACATTTCACTGTAAAAATTTAATGTAAAATCAATGTTGCTCGCAAGAATTTTGCAATCAATAAGAAAATTTGCACAACTGGAGTTATTAATAATAACCAGTGGCATAAATATTGCGAGGGCAGCGCACCGGTCAGTTTTATCTATCGCAAACTGGAAGTAATCCTGACCAGTCCCACCTCCCAAAGGTTGCATCAAATGCGGAAAGGCGACTCGCTGCCATTTTCACTTGACATACTCCGTGCGCTCCAGTGCGCTCTGAGGTTTCCAAGATGGCGAAGAAAACGGTGGCGGATAAAACGCCTCAAAACGAAGATTCTGTTAAAAATAATGACGATATATTAAACGACGATGAAGAACCGAATTTCAGCGATCCCGAAGGTTTCGTGGACGATATCAGCGACGAAGGTAAACGCAATCTCTCGCGAGTGACAATCGAAAGAGGCTACAGTGTGTCGATTAAAAGCATGGCTACGTATAGTCGCAAATGTGGCACGCGGACCTAACCTCGAAAATCACGAACTTATGTATCTCGTACAATTGAAAGACATCGAACTTCGGAATAAACAACGCGCAGAAGCATCTTACGATACACCGCCGGGAATTAGGAACGTATACTCACGATTTTAACGTTTACAGAACTTCTTGGCGATATCCTGAAGCAAAAGCCATCCGAGACAGATGGAGTAGAGTCGGTGATTGTCATCGATGGGGTTCCCCAGGTCGAGCCGGAAAGATTGGAGAAGCTCCAGTCCGTCATCAGCAAAGTTTTAGGAAAGTTCGGTACAATAGTGAACCAATATTATCCCAAAAACGAGAATGGATACACGAAAGGGTGGGCTTAATTTTTTTACACTCGAAGATAATTCCTTAACGATGGTAAAACTTAATTCGTTTCATTATAGGTACATATTCCTGGAGTACAATAACCCTATCAATGCCTTAGCAGCTGCTCAAAATGTAAATAATTACAAAATCGACAAGCAACACACGTTCAAAGTGAATTTATTCACGGACTTCAAGAAGTTCGAAGATATTCCAGACGAGTGGGAGCCTCCGAAACCACAACCGTTCAAAGCCGCGACAGATTTACATTATTATCTTTTAGAGCCTGACGCTTACGACCAATTCTGCGTACTTTGCGGAAATGGCCCCTGCGTTACCGTTCAGGTTTGGCAGAATTCTGCTCCCGAGACAACGCTGCTCGAAGAACGTTCTGTAAGTTGTCGCCGCCTTTAAACCGTGGAAATCCAATTCATCCGTTCGTTTTTCATAGAAATTGTACATTTTTCACAGCGCTGGACGGAGACGTACGTTAAATGGTCTCCTTTGGGAACATACTTGTCGACTTTTCACAAACCGGGAGTTGCATTATGGGGCGGACCCCAATTTTTGCAACAAGCAAAGTTTGGTCAGAAAGGCGTCGAGTGTATCGATTTCTCGCCCTGCGAACGTTACTTAGTAACATATACACCTCGAACCGATCTCGGTTCTGACCAGAAGCGCCTTGTAATTTGGGACATTCTCACTGTCCAAGAGAAGCGTTCCTTTTACGCTGATGGCTCTTCGGTGTGGCCCATCTTCCGTTGGTCGCACGACGATAAATATCTTGCTCGTATGGGAGAAGATGTTCTGAGTGTGTACGAAACACCTGTAGGTCTCTCTCTTTAACCATTGCGCGTGGCTTAATATTTAAATCTTGATAAACTAATTCAGTGTAAATGTTACAGTCGTTTGGATTATTGGACAAGAAGAGCATAAAAATCCCTGGCATCAGAGACTTCAGTTGGTCTCCGACAGACAATATTCTTGCTTACTGGGTGCCCGAAGATAAGGACGTTCCAGCTAGAGTCACCCTTCTTGAAATTCCGAAGTAACTAGCTCAACTTCTTTATCGTGTATTCGCTTCGTTGCAAGATTCATAATTATAAACTTCTGATTCCAGCCGCAATGAAATTCGTAATAAGAACTTGTTTAACGTAGCTGACTGCAAGGTCTATTGGCAAAAGTCGGGAGATTATCTCTGCGTGAAGGTGGATCGTTTCGCCAAGCGCAAGGAAAAGACGGAGCAGAAGTATACGGTATACATTAAACTCATTTTTAAACACGGAAAAATACACTCGCGCTTCTGCTAATCTGTGGTTTTGTTACCAGGGTATGTCGTATAACTTCGAAATCTTTCATATGAGGGAGAAACAAATTCCAGTTGATAGCGTAGAAATAAAGGAACCAATCCACGCGTTTGCCTGGGAGCCTGTTGGCAGCAAATTCGCTATTATTCATGGAGAGATTCCAAGTGTGAACGTTAGCTTTTACGAAGTACGATTTGGTCACCAGCCTGCACTTCTCAGTAAGTCTTAATAATTATTTCGCAAGTTATATCGCCGATAATCTGTATTTTAATACTCGTATCTAACAGAAAAATTGGAGAAGAAGGCGTGCAATCACTTATTCTGGTCACCATCGGGACAGTTCATTGTCCTCGCTGGATTGACAACCATGGCAGGAGCTTTGGAGTTTATCGACACTAATGATTTTACCATCATGAATTCAACTGACCATTATCAGACTTCGGACGTCGAATGGGATCCTACCGGACGGTGGGTGTAGATTCACTCTTCCGTTTGGGTAAATTATATTACGAACCGTTTCGTAAACACACGTTTTGTTGCAGATATGTTGTAACAGCCGTTTCCAGTTGGAAAACTAGCGTCGACAATGGATATTGGATATGGACGTTCCAAGGTCGTATCTTAAAGAGAGTTAATCTTAACCAATTCAATCAGCTACTGTGGCGACCAAGACCGCCGACGTTATTGACGCCAGAGCAAATCAAGGAGATCAAGAAGAACCTGAAGAAATATTCTGCGCAATTCGAGAGCAAGGATCGTATGCGACTAACGCGTGCTTCGAAGGTACTTGAATTTTTTATTTGAAACACATTTAATATAGCGCAGCTGTTTAACGAAAGGAAATCTTCTAGGAATTAATCGAGAAACGTTGCGCGGCGATGAAATCGTTTGACGAATATCGTTCGAAACGTATCGAGGAGTGGAATAATCAGAAGAAGCGGCGTTTAGAATTACGTAACAGTACGTATCCGAATGACTAACTTGTTTGCTGTGCTTTTCAGACGCAATATCGAGGCTATTTTTCTTTTCGCAGATATCGATACCGATGAATTGGATTCCGACGCGAAGAACGTTGAGGAGGAAGTAATCGAATTTTTCGTCAAAGAAGAAACGTTCATAATCGACGACAAATAAAAGTCTGTGGGAGAAATTGTCCTGCCTGCCGTTTTTGGAAATCTCTAGTGCAAAACCGATTCAATCATTTGTGCAAAGTGTCATCGAAATAATTATCTTCCGGAGTCACATTAAATTGTGACTCCCAATAGTGAGCAATGACTATTCTAAGTGGTTACGAACAGTTTCTCGTATATTATTCCTGCACGCTAATTGGAATTGCTTCCACCATCCCGGCGTTTCGTATAAAACGTCGCAATCATAGTACCATAAAGTTTTATCACGTCCCGTACAGGATAGTATGTCAATCAACAAATAATTATTATCAGTATAACCACATGCAGCGCACTTTTTATTTGTCGAACCTACAAATAGCTCGGTCTATTGGATAAAACGTATATTTATTTACGTTAAAGGATACTTAGATTTTTTTATTTATATTTTTTCACGAATTTTAAAACACTGTACATGGATAAATGAAGAAACTTTAAATTAATCACGTGACCGATTACTCTTATTTACAGTTTTATTTTATACATCAAGGAAACTTAATCTTTACGCGATGCGTCGTTATAAACTTAGTATAAATTAATTCTCTCGGTGTATAAATTAAGTATGACTTAGATTGTGTGCTATACATTCCGCGGGTATGTCATTTAAAAATAATATCGAAATATAAGGACCGCAGCGCATACCCAAGCCGGTGGGATTCTATCTTGCTCGAAGAACGTCCTGTTTGTTACTGGCTTCGCGCACGAAAACAAGCGTTCGTATTCTTTTTGCAATTCGTTCTGTAACTTTCGATTTCTTGTCACTAGGGCAATCTGAGTCTCTAAATCTTTCTTTACCGATCTGTAGCCTGGAATTAATATTTTCTTTATTGCGTGATAATTATTCGTTTTTTATACTGGATAGTTTACCAAAATTCGGCGATCCGATAAGTGTGAGACAAGGTTGTACTTGGCCCGGTAAAGAGTACCATAATCCTTTCGCGTGGTACGTCCATCCCGGTCGAATAAATTCCCACAAAGTCACTCGTTTCTGTTGCCCCATGTTGTTACAGTATTTGATAAACGATTCCTCTATTTTTGTGTACGCAGCTGGAATACCGCCGGCTATACCTTTTGCAGCTAAATACAAAACGTTGTGATAGTTAAAGAAATAAATCGCTTATCTATTCTCACAAATTTTACGTACAAAAGAAACCATTAGCAGTTGGATGCGCCGTTAGAAGGTGGCACGTTCCTTGACAATCTCTAAGCAATGCGTCGCAGTATTCCGAAGTTAAGTTAAAGTAACCAGTTGCTAGTCTAAGTGTTGCGCCAGGTGGTGCAGTCTTTAAGAGTTTCAACGTTATCTGACTATCGTGATAAATATTTAATTGCCCCATTTGTATCAAAGGGAAGACCCAAGTGTCTATATCCGAGTTGTGTGCTGTAAAAATTTAAATTCTTCTTTCAATGTGCAAACTTTCTTGGATTTCGACGCTTCGAGAAACCCATCCCGATCAGAAAGACGCATCTAAATTAAAGATATACATGCCAGTCTTTCCAACTTCGGAACATTCTTCTAATTCCATCTGAAAAAGTGTTTTCACGCCGGAGGCAGCTTTCTCGATGAACTTTTTCGTAGATCCTTTCAAAGGATGTATATCCGCGTCAGAATTTAATCTCGTGGTTCCATCTGGTTGGAGCAGAAAGCTAAATTCTCCTACATTCTCGACCAACTCGTCATAAAAGTCACAAAGCTGTTTGCAATCTTCGATAACAAAGTAACGGTCTTGCCGATTTGTGAAGTAATCATTGCTGAGATTGGCGCTAAAAAAATTCAACTTATCTATTTAATTTTATACACACGTAATCGCGTGCTCAAATAATTCTGCGATAGGTTTAAACGTTCGGACACATACCCGCTTATTATTATATCATCATCTACCATGTAAAATTTCATGTGCTGTAGTCCCACCAATTCGTTAAATCGATCCGGTATCGCCATCTTCAAAAACCCACGAAGCTTGGGAGTATGATACAAGAAAACCTGACAGCAGTGACCGTATTGGCCATTCAACAAAGGTTCCAACATTTTGCGCGAGTTCAATTCACCTCTCGAACCTCTCATGAAGTCCAATAAAACTTTAACTTCGATATTTCCATTATTTAATTGTACAGCTTCGCTTATAGCTTTTACCTACACATAAAAAGGCATCGATAATTATATTTTTAAGTCACCGCCGATATAAACTGTTTATTTACGAAGATACTTACTAAATCAGATTCTAATTTCCCTGTGCCTAGATACAAGGATGCAAATGTTATTCTCTTCCTTGCATTTTTACATTTTTCTAGCAGCGTAGAATAAAATACGCCTGGTTCGTGAATTATCCTAATCTGAAACAAGAGCAATCATTGTAACGATCTGTTTCTCGTTACTTAAGAAGTTTTTACGTGTACCTTAGATCCATTTACGGGGAAACAAGGCGCGGCTTTGTGTAACCAAGACAGTGCTTGCAACTCTGACTGTACCGCGTTGACGTCGAGAACCTTCTCGTCGTCTAACATAGCAATCTGAGCAATGTTTCTTATTACAGATGGACCTATGTAAAAGGACTTTAATTCTGTTTGACTACTCATAAACAGCTTCCTCGCACGAAACCTGAAATCCCATATTAAAATGAATTTTTATGACTAAGTACTTTATAAAACCTGGTAATCCGTTTTATGAAATATTATTAATATGGTGCTGAAATATTCGTGAAGTGGTTGTTGAAATTACGCGAGTTTCATTCATAAAACGTCAAATGTACGCACGCGAAGCAAATTTATCGGAAACTCTGATGTCACGTGCGCAAGTAAAATTTACGTGACGGGAAGTTATATTGTTGTTAATGTTCGCATATATATATTGCTTTTTATTCGAATATTCGTTGACAGCTTGTAAAATTGAAGGAATACTCGAGAAACGCGTGCTAAGTTTTCTTACGTCAAACTTACGCGTTAAGGTTAACGCGTCAGTAATTGTCTTTAAACTAGGAAAATCTGATAGGACACGAGTGGCGTTACGCTCTCTCGTATTCTACTCACCGTTTTAATGTTTTCAAAATCACACTGTGCATGAGTAATTGCTCAAATAACAAAGCATTAATAAATATTTCTAAACACAAACTGAACGCTCCCCCCCGGAATGCGAAACCATGTGAAACTGCAACGCGCGCAATCTTTTGGAATTTTTATATATCACATGAAATTGTGAGAGAAAAAACTATGATCAGAAGTCAGAAGTCAGAACAGAGAATTTCTTAGAAAAATATAAAAAATATTAGGATTCCTTTGCACTCATCTGCAATACTTCGAATTGGGTTCCATTTCAGAAACGCTTGTCTCGATTACAGTCTCCACTCGTCAATACTAAAAACAAGCTTATCAAAAATGTATACGAACGATTTAAATATATCTCGTGTATTCACTTTTGACGACTTTTAAATCTTGAATATTTATAAATTAGAGTTTTGAAGTTTCAGAAGAAACAAAAATTTGAAACTTTTTAAAAAGTGTCTCGCGTAAACGTCGAATTGATTTTATTTACTTACATTATTGAAAGTAATAACAAGTACGTTTTCCTTCTTTGCAAGATTCAATATTTATAAGAGTTTATAATTTATATTGCCGACGGCTTTGAATCGTTTCCAATACCTATAACGTCGTTTGTAGGAAAAAGAATATATAATTCAAAGCGTTGAATGTGATTTTAAATAAATTTGCAAATTCTGTCCGCGAAGAGTCGCGAAAAGCGCCTCTTCACGGAGGCAGTGAGAGTTAGTGGTCGATAGAAAATAAAGAGTGTCAGCGGGTGATCGCAGGAGATTCGTATCGAAACAGACGTAAAAGATGGATTTCAACGTGAAGAAATTAGTGAAAGATGCTGGTGCTGTGCTTAGCAGGGTGGTGCAGGTAAAAAGCGCTAATTATGACGATTCAACAGATTTCCGCTGACACGAAAGTATTCCCGTTAAGCCACTCGTAGCTGAACGTTGTCATTTCTGACATTTTGTACTCTTTTTCAGCGAGGAAAAAACTTTAAACGCAATAATCGCGACGTGACAGTTGCCCTCGACGTTTGTTTCGATAAAATTACGCATCGCACTGCTTCCCTTATTGATTAAATATAACGGCCACGCTTTTGTTCGCGCTTTCTGTTTGTAGTTCGCACGTAATTATCGAGCGCTGAGGTTAGCAAATGTATCGAATTTCGATGATTGTTTATGCTGCATACTGTGCCATTTATCGACTCTCTTGTTTTCAAGACTATCACTTAAGATTAATAAGCTTCTCTTTTTTCTGGACTTTTGAACAATAACGAAACGCAGATGCGTGATATCTGCGAGCTACATAATTAATCATTCGATGACTCAGAACATATCAAATAAGTTGAAACGATCGAGGCTGTTGTCTCCTTTAATTCTCAGCCCAATATGGCAATATTTTACGAAAAATTTAAAACATCGAATCCAAGCTTTGAAAATTTGAGGAAAAAATTTTTTAAAAGAAATTACATTTCCACTAATACTTAGTTGTCGTTTTTAGTTGACAGAGGAAACGCTAGGAACATCAGAGAAAACAGAATTGGATGCTCATTTCGAGCATCTCGCGGAAAGGGCAAATGCGACTAAAACGTGGACCGAAAAGATCCTTAGGAATATGGAGGCAGTACTTACTCCAAATCCAGGTAATGTGACAAAAATAGGCACGCAGGAATTTAAGATACTACGATGGATTTAAAGAATAACTTATGCGAGTCTATTGAATAATGCGTCGCATTGCAGGCAATAGAATCGAAGATTTCTTTTACGAGAAGATCGATAAGAAGAAACCGAACAGGTTGACCAATCTAGAATATGTGGGCTTAGATATGATGGAAGCTGGAAATGTTTTTGGTCCAGGAGTCGCTTACGGTACAAATATTACAGATTATAAATCAAACAACACTCTAAGAAGCGATACGTTTATTTATTTCTCGCGTTATAGAATGAATTTCAGTTGCCCGTTAATGTTAACAAGTTTTTATATTTTGTTTCTCAGGTAGTGCACTGATAAAAGTTGGTCAATGCGAGCAAAAGTTAGGGCAGATCGAAAGAGATTTTATTGGAATTGCTGCTAACTGCTACATACAACCTTTGAGAAAGTTTCTGGAAGGTGAAATGAAGACCGTGAGCAAGGAAATGGCAATACTGGAGAATAAGCGGTAGGTATTTAATTTCCCCCTTTGAATTTAAGTGTTTACTTATCGGCGAATGAAATTTATTTACAGACTGGATCTAGATGCGTGTAAAAACCGAGTTAGGAAAGCGAGAAGCATGCTGGGTCAGCAGAGTGTAAGTTCTAAAGTTTATCGTCTTACTTTTATTATGTGCTCTGTATGTTTATTATGTGCTTTGTCCTGTATATTGCTGCATTTGATAGGAGTCTGGCGTATCACCCGAAGTGTTACTTGATCAGGTATTGATGAAGCTGATACCTTTCACAGCTCAAAAGTTGTAGCTAATCTTTTCTTTTATTTGTACCTAGAGGTAACAATGTATATTTGTATATTTCTGTGAACGATATAGTTGGTTTAAAAAAATTGATTGGCTGAAGCTAACTTTCAATAATACAGGGTGTTTGTAAATATGTGGGACAATTTTTCAGGATGGGTTCCACTCGTCAATATAATAAGACAAGATGGTATACGAAAATATATGTACGATAAGGTTGAGTTTTAAAGTTATAAGCATTTTTATATTTCGTGAAACATGGGTCCGAAACGGCTATTAAGTCATGCTATGTTTTAGCTTAGCTTTTGGTGGAAACGGTTCCATAAGAATGTATTGAAGCTAATTTTTTTAAAACGTAACATGGCATAGCATAAAATCGCATAGCTTAGCTTAGCTTCCTGGTGGATTCCCGACTTTAAAGAGGCATTTAACGAAGCCCAGGTGTGTTTCTGCGGATCAATATATTGATTATCATTTGGCCTTTGTTTTTTTAAAGCCGCGAAGGAAATGATATGAAAGAAAATATAGTATGTTAGGCCAACTGACGCACGCGCCAGTCTGCCGATTGCCCTTTAATAAGGTGCATTCCACTTACGCTCAAATCGACCGGACGCGACTGGACGCAACGTCGGAAATTTCAAAGTCGGTTTTCTCAAGAATGAAGCGCGATATAAAAAAAAGTTACTCCTCTTTTCGACTTATAAGAAGTGAATAAGTCGACAAAAAGGAATACAAATTTTTGATATTGCGCTTGATTTGCGAGAAAATCGGCTTTGAAATTTCTAACTTTGCGCCCAGTCGCGTATAGGAAAACCTATCTACCTTAGTGAAAATCATGGGCGATTTGGACGTAAGTGGAATGCGCCCATAGACTTTTCGGGCCGGTATTTTATCGAATATAAAAATGCTTATAACTGCAAAACTTTAGCATTATCGGGCATATGCGTATACCAACTTTTCTTATTATCTTGATGAGTACAGCCGACCCTGAAATATTGTCCCACATATTTATAAACATCCTATATATAACATGGATTATTATACATAATAATAATCAGGGCCGGCGTGAACTTTTGCGGGGCCAAAGAAAAAGCATTTATATCGCTCATTTGCTGCAACAACGACAAAACTCAAAATTTGCAGTTTTTGAGTTATTAGCATAGAAAAAGCGGTTGTTGTCTAACAAAACTTTCAAACCCGTTTCTCCTAAAATCGTGAATTTTGAGTTATGTCGTTGCAGCAAATGAGCGATATGTGTCTAAATTTTATAATAATAAATATCTGTGCATAGGGCCCGACAAAGTTTACGCTGAGCCTTTTAAAGCACGGGGCCGGCCCTGGTAATAATCACGGTTAAAGAAAATAAATCTCTAAATTCGTTTCATTCATTACACGATTCCTCCGTGCCTGGAATTAAACGTAGTCAATAATAATATTAAGGAATAAAATTGTTCGTTGCTCTACTCAGGCAGAGAGGGAGTTGAGGGTAGCACAGTCCGAGTTCGATCGTCAAGCAGAAATAGTGAAACTATTGCTGGAAGGGGTCTCGAGCTCTCAAGCTGGCCACCTGCGTTGCCTGCACGAGTTCATCGAAGCACAGGCGCGTTACCACGCTCAGTGCCATGCTGCGATGCAAGACTTGCAGCGCGAATTAGCCGGGTAAGATAAGACACTCACTTTCCAAGGTCCATTATTTTTGAAAGTATTCTTTAATTGTCCTGCACTACCCTTGTACAGCTATCCCACTCTCTGGTGATCCGAGTGAGTAATGTTTAACAGTTATTGAATGCTATGTCGTCTACGACATATCAATGTATTTAGAAGAAGCTTATAGAACCATTACTCATTCGTAGAGACCATCATGTTTTATAGATACTTATTAAGTACCATTTTCTAGAACTCTGCTTACTTCTGCAAAACTGTACGTAGCATCGAAATCTTTACTTACGTTTTTTTTTTCTCTCAAGTAGCAACCGTATACTCTGTCGCAATTACCAAGCTTCACTATGGATATGGTGTCTCTGTTTACCCTCGTCTTTGCCACAAGCCTGACGCTTATTATTCTTATTTATTCCTCCGATGTATTCTTTCCATTCTCTATCTTTGCTTGCATGATTGGGATTGCAGGGCGCGTCAGCCGAGTCCTTTGCTGCGAGTCAACAGCGAAGACGTGATCGAGCTAACCCCCTCATCCACACAATCCCAAAATTCACCTGTACATCCGCCACTCGCTGGTTCTACCTATGTTACTGCTACCTTTGATACTGATATTTCGAAAATCTAGTTCTAGAAACTATTAATCACGTTCGATGGCAATAATTGACTAATGTATTTATGGTATAAGTAACGAACCGACACTTAGGACACAGAAATTTTTCTCTCTATATATGTATAGGTGCTTGTTAATTAATTCAATAATTCTATAGACACGTTGAGGCGATTCGCAGTCTATTGTAATCACCGTCAGACTTGTAATTACTAGCAGTCAATCAATAAATCACGCTTATGAAATGTTCAATAACGGTTGTTACGTTCTGTGAGAGGGAAAACTTCTAGTCCCAGTACAACGCGAATATTACGATTGAGTAGTTTAATCAATGTTTATTTCCAATGCATGCTAATAAACCTCTTGGGGTACTGGAGAATTATATATTAAAAGACAGTACGTAGAGTATGTTGATTTTCGTTTCTACAAGAACATGGGGTATTTGTTCGTAATTGTTTAATGTGTGCATCTTCGGAAACCATCTTACTCTAACACGTTTCCTTTACTTGTTTTATAAATGTGTACTCAATGTCTTTCACGTTTTCCTGCTTACGCCTCTATACTTCTGTCGATATAATTTCCAATTAATTTCAGTAATTTTTAGCATGCGGATCATATACACCATGTATACTTATGTTATAAATAACGAGAATTCTCGAGAAACATTTAGAGTTATTTCGAAGAATAAAGGTCCCAATGCTCTCGATTGTAATGCCCCGTAATAGTTTCTCAAGTTGACAAATATCGAATTGTGTTCAGTAGAAAGATCACTGAAAAGCCGACTGAACTTGGAAAGCATTCGTCGAACTTATCCAAATTGTAATTTATCCCACCCAGCTTATCTGGGGGTCCTTATCACCCCACTACCCCACCAACCTCCAATGTATCAGCGGAAAATGGCCAGGAACGTGCAAGGGTACTATATGATTATGATGCGAGGGATTCTAGCGAATTAAGCGTCGTGCAAGATGAGGTAACGAAATTTGTGATTTAGACGAACAGAAGCATGCTTGCAACGTACGCAGATCAATGGCATGAATCGTTACTGAGCGTAAGTTTCATTTGTAAGCGCCTTCGATCGTAAGATCTGATAACTTCACTCGAGGAATCCTGTTTCGTAACTTGGCTGACTTGATTCTCTAAATACGTAAGATTTATTCCGCTTAATTCGGAGCCGTAATAGAAAGTTCCATTAATGAGCAGTGCATTTTGTAGAAACACACGAGCACGTGTAATTAAAATAATAGTGCACTTTATGATTGTTGAGTTCAGTGCAATCTTTTAATCTCTTGCAAATCTAATTGAAAGTGTGTAGAGGAGATCGGCACTAGTTGCGTAAGAAATTTTTCTAGTTCAAAATCTAATTTCCGCGTGTATCTGTAGCGTCAGAGTAGAATATTGGCTTCGTAGTATATGAAATAGGAATAGATTTTTAAAGGAGTAGTGTAAATAAATTACCGTAGACGTATACGTCAGAAAATTGTTGGAAGATCCTGTAAAGTAAACGAAACTATAGATACGTCGGGATTATATATAATACTCAGATGAAATAGCTTAAGTCTCTAATATCTCGGAATCTATGTTTTTATAAATTGGCATTTTATTTCTGCGAATAACTATGCATGATACCTGTATTTTAGTGGTAAGTTCTATGTATGTATATCTTTTCTATTTTTGTTAAATTCAACCTTGATGTTTAGTATACACATTTGTTCTGATATGTCTGTATATTTGTTTGGTATCTAAAATTGTTGAAATAAACGCGTTTGTACATTTATCGAAATGCTGCATGTATCAAATAAATATGGCATTTCATTCCGTTAGATCGATTTTATTTGTTTACGTCCTTTAATGTTTCTCCAGCTTTCCTACCTGTTTTAATTCAGCTGAAATTACCAATTACTTTCAGCTCCTCCTCAATTACACTGCGAAAGGTTACTGTATACCATTTATTTAACTGTTTTAAAATTTAACAAACTTTAAATCTATCTTTTAGGTAATCACTGTATTTGAAATACCTGGCGACGAAGACTACGTTAAGGGTGTAAGAGGAAATCAACGAGGAAAAGTACCCAAAGCATATTTAGAAATGCTTGTTGTTTGTCAATAAAATTAATTAGCTACCGTTAATGCACATTCCATCGCACTCGAACGTTTCATTCTATCTCTAACGTAAAATGAAACTGCCTTATGCACTGTAGATAGAGTGTTCCATATTGTGCAATAAGTTGCAGGCACACCTTAATTCCTGCAACGCGAATTTCACGAAATAATACCTCCTTAAAAATTGTATTCCTATTCTCCAAAGTATATATATATACGTAAATTATACAAAATGTACAAAAAAAAAGAAAACTATGAATTCATGAATTGCATATCGCGCAACTAGCAGTCAATTTTAGAAAATTTTATTATTAAGGACTGCGTTCTATATATACAGTCGGGGACAAAATTATGTGGACACTTTTAAAATCGTATTACTTGTTCAAAATTGGTCTGAACAACTTGAGTTTTTTTGAGAAGCTAGAAGGATTAGTTTGCTAAGTGACGTGTTCCGTAATTTTGAAAAAAGTTGCAATTGGTCGGAATAGCAAAAAAAATAGGAAAGATCATTTTTTCAACTTTTTTGTCTGTCCTCGGAATGAAAATTCAAAAAACCCGTTTGTAGATTTCAGTAAGTTATATACGTGCCTAAAATTTCATAAAAATCGGTTAACGCTGCTCTGAGCTATAAACGCTTAAATATCGCAGAATAAGGTCGAAAATTGGGAAATTCACAGAAATCAGCGATTTTCGACCTTATTCTGCGATCTTTTATCGTTTATAGCTCAAAGCAACGTTAACCGATTTTGATGAAATTTTAGGCACGTATATAACTTACTGAAATCTACAAACGGGTTTTTTGAATTTTCATTCCGAGGACAGACAAAAAAGTTGAAAAAATGATTTTTCCTATTTTTTTTGCTATTCCGACCAATTGCAACTTTTTTCAAAATTACGGAACACGTCACTTAGCAAACTAATCCTTCTAGCTTCTCAAAAAAACTCAAGTTGTTCAGACCAATTTTGAACAAGTAATACGATTTTAAAAGTGTCCACATAATTTTGTCCCCGACTGTATATATATCCTAATTTTTCGTTGTATGTTGGCATATTCTATATCATTAATAAAGTTAATATCTCGTTTTAAGTAAGTGTGATTTGTGGAACGGAATAAACACATCGAAGAATTCTGTTTTACGAATTTATTGATTATCAAATTAATATAAAATTACTTCTTCTTCGATACACCCACTGTACGCCCACGACGGCCAGTGGTCTTTGTATGCTGACCACGCACACGGAGACCCCAGTAGTGACGCAGACCTCTGTGCGCGCGGATCTTCTTCATACGTTCCAAGTCTTCACGAAGTTTGGAATCCAGGTAAGAGCTGGTCAGCTATGAAACAAGATAAAATTCTTTTTACAATTTGAAAGTATTTTATAAATATTAGTCACACAGTGTCGAAGGATCTCGTGTTGCACGTTATTATCAGAATTTCGTATTGCTAATTAACTCGGTGTCGTTAACAAGCAATCCGACGTGCGGTTTCTCTCGCATGAACTACCAACTGATCGGTATAATAATGTTATACGAATCAGTCGTGAAGTCATGCTGTGGTAATATATCCTTATTTCCTGAATCGAGATTCAGCTTCAAAGTAACACGAGAATTAAGCGTACCTGTGAATATTTGCCATCGACAATATCCTTTTGCCTGTTCAAGAACCAGTCAGGGATTTTGTACTGCCTAGGATTCGCCATTATGGTGACGATTTTCTCGACCTTGAATAAAAGTTTGTATGAAACGTAAATCCCGATGGATCGCTAAGAAATTAAAGCAATATTTTCGAAAAGAAAGAAAAATCGCTATGGTAGTGCGATTTTTGAGATCAGTATTGTTCTCGTAAATTATATGGATTTATACTTCTTCTTCCGAGCATTCTCCGGCGCGTTTGTCCAGGTCGATATCAGCCTTCTTCAAAACAATGTTGGCGTAACGACGACCGACACCCTTAATCGCTGTCATGGCGAACATAACTTTTCTGTTACCGTCGATGTTCGTGCCCATGACACGAAGAATGTGCTGGAATTTCTCGGGAATTACGAGCGACTGCAACAAATAACAAAAGTATTAGTATCGCACTTTTAGACATTTAGGTTAACACATGAGTTAACCTATAATCGTGTATCAACGTTAAGCGAGTTTTTAAATTGTTTCTGCGATGTAATGTGCATAGGGGAACATTGGAAATAAAAAGGGCTTGATGAAGATTTATAATAAAGCTACATGTTCTGTTATAGTAGCGTGAAAATTATTGGAGCAGGTGATTCGTTACACTGAGGAACTTGAGTTATACCATTTTCTTCGTAAAAGTTTGAAATATTAGTGGAACTTAATGCAGAAACAGCTGCTTCGTAATTGTTCATTAAATTCTGGCGTAGTTTGTGCAAGATTCACGTTTAAAATACAGATTTTAAAAGTAAGTGGAGAAAACTCACCATCTTGCCAATCTGTCAGGCACTAAAAGAAACACAACCGGAAACGGAATTTCCCTCCTAGAGAGGGCACTGCTGATCGATTATTGAATATCAAAAGTGGCTTTGAGAAAGTATTTTTTTAATTCTGTCACAAATTTAGTTGATCCTTTATAATGTAAATGAATCTTTTATGTTAGTCGAGTAGCATTTTTTCTGTAGATATTGCACGGATTTCTACCATAACTTCATTCTTTATATTTTTCATATTTAATTTCTATTAAAATATACGGCAAGTGGAATTTCATTAAATGTAGCTGTTTTCATAGAACAACAAGATAAGGCAATTTCTAATAACATTCCCACCAAATATACAAAGGCCATTAAAATAGTTCTTTATTACCGTGGAAGTAATGATAAAAATAAATCTAAATCGCAATAATAATTTCTAATATCTTATCTAATACTTTTGATACTAAATATTATTAACAAATCCATGCTAAAAAAGTAAAATAAAATATGTCTAACGGATGTACTTCGGAATTCTGACAGCAGATGGCACTTGCAGTACCGTGTTTGAAAATCGCATGTGCATCGCCATCAATGTGCAATTAACTAAAGAGTGCGATCAACAGTTTAAAAGAGTGTTCTTGTGAATAAGAAATGAGTGTGTATTATTATATGCAAGAGAAAGCTGAGACAGTTCTACAATTAGGAAGGTAAGCACTCGTCAATGCTAATATAGTTTAAGAAACCTTAAATTCCTAATTTTTATCTTATACAAAGTATTTAAATTCACGGCTTTTGCTTTACACAACCAATGAAGCCAAGAAGCAAAACAAACATGAATACATTCCGAAAACATAGACTTCAATTTATCAAACTCGAAAGGCTGTGCCGAAAGGTGGCGTCCTTTGTTAATCGAACTTTCTGCACTTACCATTTTAACCTACTAACTTAAGTGGAAAAATGTACACGTGATCTCTGGGCATAATCGTAAAGCATGCAAGGGCGTCCTTAAAATCGTAAATATGCTCTGTCATCGTCATCGTGGCGTAGCGTCGGTGATGGCACGAATGGCGGAGAAATAAAAACCTTCGGAGATATTAAAGTGCGCGGTATGAAGTATCGCGCTACTGAATAATAGAACGTTATATCGTTCGATAAAAACGGCTGTTTTCACCTGACGCAGTACAGTGCGACACAAAAGTTGGAAAACTCCTAGCAGATATCTAGAAGCTCCAATTTTTTTCTAACACTTGTTTCAATACAAATGTCTCTGCTTTTTACGACTTTTATTAACAAAATTGTCTGTAAATGTCAGCTCACCGAGATGCTTCGGAAAAAGCGCGGCAATTTCAATACGTAAAATTTAAAATCAGATCTGTAAAATGTTATCGAATGGGGCGCTCTGGCGCATTTTAGAAAAATCCTCCAACCAGATGTAAAATCTGTCTCGCGGGTACAGTTTCCGATAACTCAATAAGCAGCGTAAGGCTGACAAGTAATTGCGCGTGTAGGTGGAGGGCCGTTTTCCATGGGATACGATTCGCTGTTTGGTTTTCCGAGAGAGCCCTCCTTTCATCCTCGGATCCAGGAGGGTGGAGCAAAAACGAGCGTCCAGAGGGTAATCGGGAGAAGGAATTCCGAGGTATGATACCCCTCTGATTCGTTTTACGACGGTCGTTTCCTCGAATTAGGACGGAATAAGAAAGAATTCGTGAGTCCGCTGATTTCGACCAGTCCCCCTGCTCGTACAGAGTAGTGTAGAACGCAGATAGGTATATTGGGAAACCAAGAATTTTGATACGCCAACTAGTGACAGAAAATCAAACTACTGTGAGTAGGCCGAAATCCGTCGATGTCCATACGATTATCAGTGTTTATACAGGCATTTTGTGAAAAACAAGTGTTTTTAAATTTTTTTGAACACTAAATTTTTACTTCTTCGATTAATAAATACTTATTCGGAATGTTTGATGGGATCCAGGCCTACTTGCAATAGTTTGCCAACTTACCACCGCAGCGCTGAAATCTAAGCCACGCCTCCACTTGGTTTCCCAATACAGGGCTGAGAGTCATAAATCCAAATTTTGATAATTTGAGTTAATAACATTTTTTAAGTCTTAAAGCGCCCCATCTGTTTACTTTCATAGTGAAGTAGGTTATAGCTTCATTCTCGACTGAGAAATAAGAACATTTCTCTTTAGCACCTACCTAACGAGAGCAGAGCGTTTCGAAAAGTAGAAACTGATATAAGTCCGACGCAGAATAAGTATCGTCGTTCTTAGCAGCAGAACTCATGAACAGTATAACGAATGTGTTGATGCTGATTTTACATTGTTCATGCGTTGTGTTGACAAGGGAACAAAACAAATTAATTTTTTTTAAAAATCTTTAAGTATATAGGTATATATTTACTGTGGTAGTAGTTTGAGCCGTTAGATGTGTTCCTACAACTGCAATATATATATGTAGAGCTTTTTATAACCAGGGGTAGATTTGAAACTGCGGGATATCATCAAATATTTTAATTAAAAAGGGTCTACACAATTTCGAAGTAATTAAATATGGCAACTCACATCTGAATAATTGCTAATTCGCTATTTGGAAAAAAGTTAATTGTTTGTAAAGTTGACTGAAGCATCTGTGTTTAAATCTTTTCCAATATCATTCGCTAAAAATTTGTCACACTCAAAAATTTGGCTCCCCACAAAATTCGCCGCTTCCAAAAATTTGCCGCCTTCCAAAATTTGTCGCTCCCCAAAATTTGCCGCATCCTAAAATTTCTCGGTCTCCAAAATTTGTCGCTTCCCAAAATTTGATGCCCTCCAAAATTTGTCGCTTCCCAAAATTTGATGCCCTCCAAAATTTGTCGCTTCCCAAAATTTGATGCCCTCCAAAATTTGTCGCTTCCCAAAATTTGCCGCTCCCCAATATTTGATGCCCTCCAAAATTTGTCGCTCCCCAAAATCTGCCGTTCCCTAAAATTTTCCGCCCTAAGCTGCAGCCTACTTAGCCTATACACAAATCCACCCCTGTTTATAACAGTAAACGAAAAACATTATGTGACGATAAGCACCATGCGAGTGACTTATACCACTATATGAATCTCGGCCCCCATATGTAAAAGCAGCTGATATGAATATGGAAAAGTTCAGGTATTGACCATCAGGTATCGATGGTCATTTATGAATTAAAAGTCATAAGAGACTGTATAGTTTTGAAGATACTTGGAGGGTTGAGGATTCCGCGAAGAGGAATTAAAATAATAGTAGCAATAAAATGCCGCATGTTTACTACCCACTACTAAGAAGGCGCGAAAGACAATGGGGTAATACGAAAATAAAAACCAATTAAGAAAGCGTGCATTGGGCGTGGTTCAGACAAAAGGTGGTGCAGTGCTGTTAAACCCAGGCCCAATTTTAAATTATTAGGGAAGGGGTGAATTCTCGCCCTTTCGTCGCGCCGTGATACGTGACACAGTGACGTTTGCGACGAATAAGCGGGAAGCTGACCATCCGCCGTTCTAACACCATGGACATTTAACGATACAGAGCACCTATGGTCACTGGCACGTGCTGACATATGGGCTTTAGGGCTTTGCCGGTTCCAGCGGTCTCTTTGCGGGGGTGGTAAATGGGGTGTCATCGTGTTAAATGGCCGTGATGCCCGTGGATCCATTCAGGGCATGCCTTTGCCGAGACTCGAAACCAATTCTTGCGGCTAATTTCCACCGTTTATACGTTTAATTGCCCTTTCCAAGCCACCTGGACTACCCGCAACCGCAGAATGTTGAAGGCGGCTGTAGGCGATAGAATTTAGAATTGTCGCGCTTATTGATTCTCCAAATCTATTTGCCCTCTTGTCGTCATCCAGTGGAGAAGCCAAAGATTTTGTAAACATCGAATGGGTCACTTCTTCAATTGGATGGCAAGGATTTTTGTGAGATTTAAGTGTAATACAGTTCACGCGAAATTAAGGGAGGTTTAAGTCATCACTTTGCTGATGTTGAATTTCTTTAGGTAGCACAGGCCGTCGATGTTGCCTATTTTTGCCAATTTTATTTTCGCGAAAACAGGTCCTACAAATGAATTTTTATGTCTGAAACTCTGAAGCCTACGTGGTCACCATTCTTTTGTTTTCATCGAGAAGGGTAAGGTTTTTTAAAGCAAAAAAATTGATTTCGCAATATGAAAATTACAACGAAATTCTTCTTTGCAAAGTGCAAAATGAGTCTTTTTCTTTGAAATTATATATTATGTATTTTCATTAATATTTATTTCACAAGTACAATCAGTGTTTCTAACTGATAACAAAATTCAGAGGTCGAAATTAGAGATTCTGTCATGCTGCTATTGCCACTGCACAGTTCTCATGGCCATTGCTCGCAATTATAGCGAGCACAGCCTAAGCTGCCGTTTTATGGCCAGTAGCTGGGAAAAAGTGGCGTTGCTTCCGGAGGTGAAAAAGGGAAGTTTGAGGAACCGAAATGCGTTGCGATGCGGTTTTATGACGGTGAATGAGAGAAGTCGTTTCTCCGGTGAACAGAGACCTCAGCATAGATCATCTTCTTGTACCTGCATCTCTGTCGCCAAGGACGTTTCCCTTCTTGAACATCCACTTTCGAATCGGCTACTGAACGCCCTATTACCTGACGTTACTCTTCCTTCAGGTAACAGTCGCGCATAAATCATGCTCGGCTGATCGACGATTATTATTTATCATAACTCCCCTCCACGAGCATCTTAGTCGCTATCAAATTTAATATCTTCGTCGATTCACCATGTTTGAATCATTTCATTCCTCGTGTCGCGTTCTGGCTTATTCGATGGGTTAGCTCCGTTTTTTGTAGGCTTCTAAAAAATTACTCTTTAGTGGATTTAACGAATAATATTTTTTCCTTTATTTATCTGAGATGATAAAATTTATTTAATTTAAAATAAAGAGATTATTCGTTAAATCTACTAACACATACATTTTTAGAAGCTAAATAAGCTTGATTAAGTTGATAAGAGTGGTGCATAGATATTGTTTTATTTTAGATTAATGCCACTTGTACATGAATTTTGAAGTTTTCAGTATTTTTATGACCAAACTGAACTATTCTTTTATAAATTTTTATCGATCCTGATTGAAACTAATAAGTTTAGTCAGAGAGATAGGGACGATGATTTTGATCCATAGAATACAGATTTTTAAAGTCAACTATATTTAATTATATTAGTATAATTACCTCCCATAGTCAACGCCCCTTTGAAAACTCCAAATTTTAAATTTTAAATTTCTATAAAAAGTTAATAATAAATATTATTAATTATATGAATTAACACTAATCCCCGAAAGACTAGAAAACTAGATGAAAATTTTAGAAATGGAAAATTATTGTACTTCGAACAATCTAAGCAGAATGATGATTCTCCACCAAAGGTATCACAGTTGCTAACAGTGTTTACACAAATTTTAGAACGCTTCCGAAATTTTCATCCACTTTCTTAGTCTCTTACTATTGTTCAATAACTTTTTCCCAAATATTCCCATTTTTCACGACGACAACGACAAATTGTGAGACGGAGATGGACACAGCTGCCGCGTAGTCTCTCGACCAACTTTCTACTCCTCATTGGTAGTATGATCGGCAATAATGCACAGCAAGATCGTGTTCGAACGGTGACCGTGACGAAAGCCGATTTCCCAGCACGGGCACCATTTTCCGGCAGCCTCGTCGGCTTCGCGAGAGCCACCCGCAATCTTTGTCGGCAAACAGGGGCTCGTAAATTACAGTAGGAACGTCTCAATGTTGGCAGGACCCTCGGCTGGCATTGTCTACGAGGTACCGACGTGTTAGACACGCACCCTGAATCTCAGTTAGCTTGGAATAGCTCTTTCCAGCGTTCCGCTGCCACCCATGCAGGAGCTGCATCCCCAATATCGAGCATTTATCAAACCTACTACATATTTACAGAGATAGCTTCGGGTATCGATGAATTTAGAGTCGTTATCGAGACATGTAATATTTTTTATTTGATAATCAAAGTCTCGGAGGAATTATAGTTTTGCTCTCACGTTTATATTAAGAGATTAAGATTCAGGGTGCTGAATGTGAAATGCGGTTTAATTAATATTATCTTACAAGGGAAAATCGCCAATCTGCAAATTTAAAAAATTTTGAAACTGTGGGGAGATGCAGAAGATATAGCAATTTCTTTTGCTGCCCAAATTCACACTATGAAGGTGAAATTGACTCCTAAAAATCCAGCTACATAGTTTCTGAATTTATGTTATCACTCGTGAACTATAGGAACCGTAATTTTACCAAAAATGATAGTTCTAATTACAAGAAGTAACTTTTGTCTGAATTTCTTTCTATTTCTTATAGATCGTGAGTTATAATACAAAATCGAAAAAAAACGGATTTTCAGGGGTCAATTTCACCTCCTTAGAGTGAATTTAGGTAGCAAAAAAATTGCGAAATACATACGTATATGTATGCTCTACATATCCCCAAAATTTCATAATTATTTGAATTTTTTAAAAGAGAGATTTCGTATATTTGATGCAAACTGTAGGTACTAAACGGATTTGAGATTGCTGAATTGTAATTTTCACGTGTCCTAATTTCATTTAAAATATTAATCTAATTCGAGGATATTTGTTTTGATAGTAGAGTTTTATTTTTCGTGGAATATCTCGAGAACGGTGAGAGATATCGAAGAGAAGTTTAAACAAAAGTTGTATCTTTTTCTCATATCTACAAAACTCTGTAAAAATAATTATCGAATCAAGGATTGGTGGTGGGGGTAACTTGAAAAGTATAGATTTTTCAATAATCATTTTACACAGTTGTGTAAATATGAAAAAATGGTGCAACTTTTGTCGAAACTTCTCTTCGATATCTCCCACCGTTTTCAAGATATTCCGAATTTTTTCAAGCGTTGATTTCACCCCTTAAAACGCACTATGGCACCAACAAAAAAGATACATATTTCTCTTACTCTCCTTGCACAACAAAACTGCATAATTTTTTTAATTTTCGTGTTGCCTAACATCCTCGTTAGTCTCGTGGAAAGTATTAAATCTGAATCGTCGAGTGAATTAATACTCGATAGTATCAAAAGCCACTGTATTTTCTCCTAAGAAACAGCTTTGAAACGCGTCGCCTAAAAATCCCCGGCTTCAACTGATTCTCTGGCCGAGAAGATTCATATCGTTCCCTTATCCTCCCCCACGGTAGATACGTTTTCACGCACACAGTGATAACATTCACGAGTATATACCTCGGCCATAGGAGGACGTAAGGCTGTGGCGTCGGGGCGCAGGTGGCGGCGTTCAAAGCCAATTATGCGAACGCGCCCCGACGTCGACGTCGTTCTCGCAGATCCCTATCCTCGCATTTAAACCACCCCCGTGCGGGCTGGGGGTGGCGTTGGCAGGGGCAGAGATCCGGGGAGTGGGAGAGAGAAAGAGGGGTGCAGGGGGGAAGTTTAACTTGTCTGCGCTATAACGGATTAACGGCCGCGATTTATTCGCAAGTAATTGCTTCCGCCCTTTAATTAACTCGCATTTATTTCACGTAATGGCGACCGCTTGCCACCCGTACACGGACTTTTCAGCGAAAGAGCTTGGCGAAAGAAACCACCCCTCCTCTGCGAAACACGCCCCCGCCACTTTGCCTGGAAGCGTCGCGAGCTTTTACAAGTACACATTGCATCGCTCGATCTTTTTCGGGGTTGCAGGGGAAAGCTTAGTACCCGGGGGTTATTTATCAGTTGCAGTTATTAATCTGAAGATCTCCTTGCTTCAGATGTGGCTTATCAGTGGAAAGATGCTTTGTCTGCTTGGGCATTATTGGAGCAAAGGGGGAGCTGCTATTTTTTGTTTTGAGTAACAAAAGCAGAGCTCGAACGCCCAAATTCCAAAAATTTTAAAACTTTGGGGATTTGTAGAGTTCAAATTATACAGTTTTTTTTGGCTGTCAAAATTCACTTTAAAGGGGTGAAATTGACCCCTGGAAATTCGGTTATTTTCCAATTTTGTGTTATCACTCGCGAACTGTAAGAGATAGAAAAAAGTTTTCAGGCAAAAGTTACTTGTTTTAAATAGATCTATCATTTGGTAATTTTAGTAAGTTTCACAATTTTGTGACTTTGTGATTTAGAGATCTTCCCTTGTAAAATAATTCAAATATGTTTCGAAAAGAGTAGGTACACGTGTTACTGCAAAATTGAAGCAATCGAATTGTATAATAATATACCTATTCAGTAGTCACTTCTTTAGGATGTTCTAGCGGAAGGTACAACGAAAAGTTGTTCTTCAATTTTCTAATGCATTTCTACTGGCGCTACAATTTCTACTTTTATTCCTATTACATATCTATCCATAGAAATCGTGTTCTATCAATTAATATACAATACTTTTCAAGGCAATAATGGTACACAATAATTGGTACACAAATTGTTATTTCAAATAATTTTGTGCCCATCTCTGCCTACAAGCTCCGACAAAAATATAGTAGTCACTTACCTATTTCAAAATAATACGCCTATCGAAAAATCAAACCAAATTTGTCCTAAATATGCACAAGCTTCGTTCAAAGCCACTCTTCCTTCTCCAGATCCTAGAATATTCTCAAAATGAACTTCGTATTCGACAGATGTGTATTGTACGATTTATACTGGGTTCCCTGAATTGCTGGGTAGCCGTGACGCGAAAATGTATTACAGGAGCGGCATTATCGATGAACGACAATCTGGATTCGATCGTGGACGTGGTATCGTTGAGGGGGTTGCGAGGAGCGCGAGATCCACGGGAAACTGGGACTGTGCTGGTACGCCGAGAGACTCACGGTCGCCATTTCGAGAGCGATAAAATATCCCAGGGGTTGACTCTTATCTTTCCTATTATCGATAGTTGGCCATGGACCAATATGGCCACAGCACGGTCGCCATGGTTACTTCGAATGTGCTTGCTTCGGGAATAGGGAGGTTGGTCCCATCATCCGTGCTATTATCATGCTTTGCCATAAATAAGGAGAGGCCACTCTCTCATCTCGCTATAAAACGTCCAGGTCCTTTCTACCCTCAATGGAACTTGCACTGAGAATTATGTCTCATCGTGATCGTACAGGTGTTGAAGCCCGCCACTGCTTCAAACACTTTAATTATATTTGTATCTCCGATTTTAGCAGTAAGACGTTTCTTTAAGTCAGTAAGGCCTGCTGGATTTTCCTTCGTGATATATCGCTGCCTGGCATTGATAGGGAGCAACTAAAAAAAAAATGTCAATTTGAACAAATTATGTGATGAGTATTCAACAGTATGAGTGTTACAAATTTTAAACTTTTTTCCTGTAAAATGTACATTTCTTTAATTATGCCCAGTACCATGGCAATGTGGGTAAAATTTTGCTGGGACGTTGCCACTGGAACATTGCACGTTGATGTGTGCGCAATGTTGCTGCAATATTGTAGGAACGTTGCCACTCCAATATTGCACGGCAATATTGCAGCAATGATGCTGCAACGAAGTGTAATGTTTGGGCAATGGCATGCATTTGATTAATAGTGGACGTTTTTGAAGTTATGCCACTATCAATGCCAAGCAGCGATATATTGCATCTACATGGATATTAATAAATTAACGGCGGTGCATTTTGAAGATTGAAGTAAGAGAAAAATAAAAAAGAAAGCAATAGGAATTGGTACCCAGGATTTCATATAACACAGCAACGCTTTTTGTAAAGGATTAATCGATCGATTGAACAATTAAGAACAAATACCGCGATGTTTATAAATTAAGACATTTTTCCAAAACGTCATTGTCGACGTGAGGAAGTCTCGCGGCAGCGTTAACAGTAAACGACTGAGTGGCATCCTTGGAAGTGTTAATTAAAAATTGCGGGAAGAAGGGAGGGGACAGGTGGAACGGAGCAAATGAAGTTGGAGCGATGTTTACGCGCCTGGCAGACGATTCGGCCATCGCTGTAGTAGATCGATTGCCGGAATCTCTTCCGGGGGTGCTCTTTCAGAAAATGGAAAGGCCGGAGGGCGATGATATCGCTGACGAGAGCCGCCGTATTGGCTGCCACCCAATCCAATTGGGTTGGCATACACCCTCTGAACGAGTGATAACAGTGCGTGCCGCCATCTTGGCTATTATGTGCCCGCGAACGTAGTACAGACCTTCGTTTCATCCCCTACCAGGGGTTCGCTGAGAGATAAGGAGGCCGCAGTGCCGTAATCGACCGTCCCTGTTCCCAGAATATTCCACCAATTAAATCTTCAAAAACAGCTTCCCTCGGAATTTTCCAAATTCAATGAACATAAAAAAATTAAATGGTGGCTGGTGGCTCGTCTCAGGGCTTCAAGCCTAATACAAGTTTTTCAGAATCGTCTCAAGGCAAATGAAATTAATTGAACTTTCTGAAATATTTTATTCCGGAAAAGAATCTTTAGGTTTCCCTGCGGCAAGTCCCACGCGCCATGTAATCTTTTCTTGTCACTTGTTTAATTTTTAAACGATTCTTTGTCACTGCGAAGTATAAACAAGGGAGGTAAATAAAGACACATGGCAGCCGTGACTCGATAAAGCCAATCCTGGAGGAATCGAAAATCGCGGAGCAGAAGGGTGGACACTAGACAGCAGATTTATCGTTCTCCACGTTTCCCTTCGTCCACCAGACCAGAGGCATGATAACTCGGAATTGCTTCGTCTCCCGTTGCCCCGGCCAACGCGAAAAATAATCTTGCGACCGAGGAGCTTAAGCGTCCACGATTTCACGATGCTGTAAAAGCTGTCGCGAAAAGTCCCTTCTCAGGTTTACATCTCGCGTTCGTTCGATTTACGTCCCTCTCGACTGTTTCTGCTCCTTTCGGACGTATCCAGCGCGCTGGACAGTTTTATGGTCGGGCGATTTTCCCTCCGAAAACATTGAATTCAGTGAAAAATATTTTCTTCGATTTATTCCACCAAGAAAATTCGAGAAAAATTCTAATCCAATCACAGCTTCTTTAACAGTTCATTTCGTTAAAAGTTAACTATAGGTATACCTACTTGCTTTCATTAATAGCTAATTCACTTTCAAGTGGCCAATCTAATTTGTTTTTTCAAAAGAAAGAAAGAAGAATACTTCTTCTTGGAAGCTTCGTTATGTATTTTGAAATAATTTTCCACTCGACTAAGTTTCTCACTTTTTCGAAAAGTTGTTTAAGGAGAAGTCGACAGATAAGACACAACACGAAAGCTTCTAATCGTTGCCTACCGAAGGAAAACGTTTGTGCACCACGTGTCTGCCCGAGAAACCTGGCTTTGGCTGCGACAATGGTTCAGGTGCCCTTGACACAATATTTTGACGTGCCGCCCTTACGGGATAACAAGTATCCTCGCGCAGGAGGTGGGCCACGGCTAATCCTGAAACGAGAAAATGTCGACGGCGTGACACTCGCCCCGGTGAAAGGCCTCCTGGGAATCGGCTCCGACCTCTTTCCGATTTTGCAGATTATTCCATGTCTCCTGGGGAGTTTGTTGTGACTCCCAGACACGGTGTTTTGTCAACGAATATCCTCCCACTTTTGGCAGATCCGCTTAAGCACCTCCTCGCCTCTTTCTTCACGACTAATTCTATTCTCGTACCTTAATAAGTCATTATGATCAAGGATATTGAAACTCTGAGGGGCAGATCATCTTCCATTTCTCTCACTCTGCTATTATCCCAAAACTATCCCAAGACTTTCTGTATTCTTCAGCATTCCTGCGAATAGGATTGGAAAGCTCTTTAATTAAAGTCTAAAAGTAGATAGGACAAGGTTATAGATTTCTTAATAACAATTCAAAGTTACTAGGCAGCTTTCTATAAAAATAAAAAATGGTACTTTCTGGCTTCGTGAAAAAATTGGAAGAAATTTTAAAAGAAGTGTACGGAAATTAGACGAACCAACTTTAATTATAAAAAAGGATATTAACACATCGAGTTTTAATACAAGGTGTAGACGAAATTTTAATATAAAATTTAGTTTCAGAAAAAGTTTCTTCTAAGAAACTAATAATGCTAAATAAGATTCACGTGCATTTTCACTCTCCAAGCAAGCCTTACTTTCCCAGCTGAACAGTGGTCCCAGGGAAAGGGAGAGGAAAAGGGCACTGTGCATGGAGTTCGTCCTTGAGCCATTCGTAGTTTTCGCTGCTTGAGAAGGAGAAGTCAGTTAGAGAAACTGGGTTGGTGTGTCGAGAGAGCCCAGCATAAATCTTCTTTTCGCCTACCGATTTAGGGGACTCGGTCAATATTTCCAAAATATTTAACAGGCGCCCCGCGGCGCAGGCACGCGCCACTTTTCGATCCAGCATCCACCCTTCTTTCTCTTTTTCGAGTGTCCACGAAGATTTTCAACTTCGGAGCCCTCGGCGACGGCCTTGACCGAAAGCGGGAAGAAGAAAGTTTTATTGGGGCATAAATACGTCGTTGGGGACTCCAAGGAACATTTACGACCCTTTCACGCTTCCCTTTGTCCTGCCCTGCTTGCTACTTACTGGGCTTCCGAATTTTTATTGGCACGTGGTGCTTCCGTCTGTTATCAAGCGCGACTTCTATCGCCGTCCAACACTTCCACCTTCCTTTAATCGTTTAACAGTGCGGTACTACTGGAAACATAATCGATTGGTCGATTAAATCTTCACGATTTTATTATCAACGCTTCGTAATCAATTGTTTCTTCTTTTTTTTCGTAATAAGACTCAACGAGAAACATTTTACGTCTACATTTTGGCTTTCCACGGTTGTATTGAATATTATATTTTTTTTATATTCTCTTCCTCGTTTCGTTGAAGCTTTGACGATTTATTTGTTGTTGGTAATTGAATTCAAATGTGGGGGAATAATTCAGTTCTGAATAGGGATTTTACACGAGTTTTTGAATGAATTCTTTGGAATGCTAGGGGAATTAGGAGATTTATTCGTTGGAGTAGGAAGCCGCTTTTGCAGAACGGGTGACTGTAAAGCATACGCAACTTTCCAGGATATCGACTCATAAATCTTGGAGCTGCACTTTCGATTTTAGTGTTTGCTCATTGGGTCACTGTCGCTGGGACTTTCGTCTTTCGCTGGGGTTAGCATGAAAGAATTCTTAGGTAACAGGTAGTCGACATTGCGCAACGCGAATATTTAAACAATAAGACAATACTGTAGCATTATTTTATGGCTTATAAATTCTCTATTCACGTTTTGCAATTATTTTATATTTCCTGTTAAAATTTCTTGCTCACTTGCTTCGTTTAAGGAGGAATTTCAGTGATAATCTTACTCAAAAGTTAATCAATTTCCAAGATATTAATAAAGCTTTTTTCTGTGATGAGAACCAGTCAGAAATGGCATTGGTGTGTTTTTATCGCAAATTCGGTTGAATTCGCTCTTACTTTTTGTTTTATTTTGCCAATTTATTGAGTATTTGATCTTTTATCGTAAACTCGTTTGTTGGAATGTACCTGGAAGCAGAAGTTTTCTTCTCATTTTCTTTCATTTAAAAAACTATCGTATCAATTATCCGGGATTTTTTTGACAATTTTGTTCAGTGCTTGATTTTTCTGCACAAAAGATTTTAAAAACTTTGGCCTATTATTTCACTTTTAATTTTGTGGTTATATTTCTCAATATTGCGTTTTCCCCTAAGTTAAATAATTTAAAAATTTTGGTATTGGACTAATTTGTTATCCAATATTATTACAGGAATAATTTATTTCAAACTCTTAAAATAGGATGAAACTATAAACTTCTGCCGTAGAGAATTATTTAATTTAAACAAGGCATTATGCTTGAAAGAGATACAAATTAGACAATAATTACAACATGTGAGAAGAATTAAAAGGGTTGCAGCAGAAGATTTTTCTTCGCCTTCCACATTTTCTTGTTTTCTGCATTCTTCACAAAATTATTTAAACGCTGCAAAAATTAAACGGTTTTGAGGAGGTCCACAGGGGCGCGTCGGCTTCTTCCAGTGAGAACTCGTGTAATTTTATGTAAGTGCCAGAAACAAGCTTACACAATGACGAACCACATTCATAAATAGCAGTGGAAGTTGTAACATGAATTACATAAAGTTCATATTTAAATTACTTTTCCTCTCCGCCTAGGAAACGAACAATACTTTCCCACCAACCCAATGAAAGTGTATGCTAATACTTGCTGCGTTCATTTCCCTTCAATTGCCAGGTGCCTGAAAGGACGATTAAAGCGTAAATGAGTTTATTTCCTTTAGGAAATGCTTCTCATTAGTCTCTTTATTAACGCGAAACCACCGTTACCGATTGTCTTGGAATAATAGTTCTTCGAAACGTCGACGATTCAGAGGAATACAGCTTTGATTGTGCAGTGAATACTGCACGCTGACAGTTCCTTCCTTGGACTTTTCATTTCCCTCGGAGGGTAGCAAAGGCTTATTGAAATTATTGGCAATAGGTCATTCGGGTACTAAATCATACAATTTTACCGTACTTTCGAAACTCTCGGTATACCAAACGGTTTACCTATTTGTATTTTCTTTTATTAATTCTGCTTACATGTATAATGTCATGGAAATGGGAAATTTGTATATTCTTCAACTGCGATTCACATATAAGAGGTAAACTATAAAAGTAAACGTGGCTAATAATTTTCAGAGCCACCGTAAAGAATTTATTATTGATACAAACGCTCTTCTCTATAATTTCCAATCAGACTATTATTAATTATTATAGGTTGGTAGAAAAGTTCTGTTAGGTGTAGGAACGGAAATATCTTTTTTTAAAATAGTTCTTTACTACATCTATCTACTTTTAATTTTACCAGAGAAATAACCGAAGCTCATAGATAGCCAAGGAAAATACTTTGATTGAAAAAAAGTTGTAATACATATAAGATTTATTTTCAGCGTCAAGGCCCTTGAAAAGGAACTTGGTTTTACAAATTTTTCATTCGTCCTTCCACTCTGACACTCCTTCCAACTTATAAAACTAAAAATCTTAACTCATTTTTCTAATATATTTTTCTTTTAATAAAGACTTTGCACCGATTTAACATTAATGAAGCGACAATAACAAATCCTCGCCTTCCGCTGCGTACACAGTTTTTTTTAATAATTCAAAGAAACTTTTGTACCGATTTAATACTAATACTAATTAACTACCTCGTTACATTTATTATTCATTTTCTCAAATTCCCCACTCAAATCCTACCCAATTTACATTCATCAACAATCCTCCCCGCTTCAGCGTATCAAACCATCCCCATCGCGTATCAAAGAAATCAAAGTCTCTAAGCAACCAAAGTACCGTCAAGGACTCAGTTCCTGATCAGAACCCAATTCCTGATCAGTTTAGTATATAAATACCAAACAATAAGTTTATCACGATACAAATTTATTCGAAAAAATTATAAAATAATTATGAAGTATTTTTAAATTTATACGCAAACATTTGATAGCTCATAGTAAAATGTTTTAGGTTGATCAAAAACTGCTCCCTTTGCATCTTAAGTGATCAGGAACTGGGTCCTTGACGGTACCTATCCCAACATTAACTCCGAGAAACCTCTTCCAGAGACTTTCTCCCGGCTACCAAAGTAGCGTTTTCCGCGAGTACCCGCAATCCCTTCGGGAAGTAAATAATAATCCCCGATGTCGGCCGTTCGGTCATGGAATTCGTCTCGACCCTGGGGCCCCGGGTCCCTCTTCTTGCATCATATTGCACCTCCAATCGACTTCCCTCGGGGCCCCCGTATCGGTTCGCGTTAACTTCCCGTAATTTCCTCAAGGCTGGCCCGCCGGCGAAAGAGTGGGATGATGGCCGGGAGGGGGAAGGCGGGGGCAGAAGCGAGGGAGGACAGTGCCCAGAGGGGGTTGGTTTGCGTGAGAGCTACCGTGCGTCCAACTTTTCGATGATTTACGGAAGCTCGGCACAAAGCACAGGGTAGCCTCATAAAATAATAAACCTTCTATTAGGGACTTGCCTCGTTTCCTCCTCGCCGTCTCTGGCAGAGCAGCGCGCTGTTACGGTTATATGCGCGGTGCGGCCTGCACGGATGCGACAGCCTCGCCGGCTTTTCCTGTTATTTATAACGGCTGGAACGAATCCGCCTCGATTCCCCCGACGATCGAGGTGCTACCGGACGCCTCGGAATAATGAGCGTTTTGTGGATTCCGGACAACGAGGGTACAATGTATATTATAGTCCATGTTGGTTCGGTAATTCGAGGGAGCAAGGGTTGAGGTGAAGTCTGTGATCTTACGGATCTGTGGTTTTCTTGGGAGCGCACGGATTTCTGATTTTGATTTAACATGGTTTAGAATTCTGTAGGTGGTAGATATGTTGAGAAGTTCTGTTGACTCGAGGCTCTTCATCTTCGAAGCACTAATATATTAAAAATAAAAAATGAAATTGTTTTAAATTTGTTTTGACAGCTACATTTCTTATTAGAAAATACACACTTTTGACATTTACACTGTTTTCCTAGCTCCAGTAGTTTCCAAGATATTCCACCAAACATATTTCTCACCCTCAACTTTTAGGGTCTTTTTACCTTTTCAACGTGATTGGCAGCGGATAAGAAAATACGTGACAAATATTTTTGCGTTAATTCTGCGTTAAAATCGCGCAAGTGATATATTGATAAAATGTAAATTTGTAGGTGCAGTAGCTTTTGGTCTCAATTTTCTTAGAATTTAAATAAGAATATCCGTTCTCAGCTTAGGGATGGGCAAAAATTATTTTAAATAAAAATGTTGTACACAAATTTTTACTTAACGTAATTGTTTGTCCATTTCTGTCTCAGTCAAACGTGAGAAAATACACAGAATTCTTAATGACACTGTGTTAATCTCGTGAGACAATTATTTCATTATTTTTTATTTATTTTGTCATTAGTTTCGTGAAACTAGACTCTTACGACACAAGTTTCCTGATATAATTTTGAAAAACCTCATCTCTCTTCGACTATTTATTATTTACATTTAGTTGTCGCTGAGATTTTTGTCTCAGGACAGAAAAGTCTCGTGTAAAATCTCATTACAGATTCGTACCTTTATACTCGCACTGACGCTGAGTTTCCTAAGCTACATCTTCGCATAGAAATTATTGGGTACATTAAAAAAAAGAGTATAACATAATTCGAGAATGGCACCTGCCATTACTATATCCACATTTCTTCTCGAAAATCATTTTCCTGTGGGTAGGTATGTCTATAAAAATTACAAAGCCATGAAGTCTCACCAAAGCTATCATCGCCTAAACCTAATCGTTTCTCAATCGCCGATGCTAACGAGTCGACAAAGCGTGTACAAGGAGGTAAATTAATTTCGATAGAGTATCCCATGAATTTTGAACGATGCACGAACCGAAGGTTAGCAACCGCAATTAGTGTCTATCGCGAGATATAAGAGCCGAAGGCGCGTCGTTCCAGCGACATATAAAGAGGTGAAGTTACATAAAGCCGCAGATCTCATCAGGACGTGGGTCGATCGTAAAACGTGGCAAAGGGCTTCCTCGTGTTCCCCGTGGAAGCTAATAAAGGTTAGAGGAGAGAGCGAGAGGGAGAGAGAGAGAGCAGCGTCACGGGGCTATAGGTGAGTTAATTCCATCAAGGGAGACCTGATTCATTATCCAATATCGGACCTCGTAAATCCCGGCTAGGCCAAATAAATTATCGCCCTGAAACCGTCGCGCTGACCTCTCTCACTTTCGAGGATTTCCGACAGACATCTGCGGACACCTTCGAAGCCCTGGCTCCAGCACGATCTCTGCGTTCTCAACACATGTAGGCAGCCAGCGAAATTTCATTTCTGCTTTTATCACGTGTATCCTGTGCCGGTCTTCCTTTTCTACCCGACCTGTCGGTGCCATTTTATTTCGCGAGAATGAAGCTGTTTTACAGGATTATTAGGTGTTCAATATTAGGATCTGGTTGGCTTATGTATGGCTTACTATTTGAATCATAATATCTACATCAGTTTGAATTTGAACCACGTCTTAAGAATAGAAGAGTAAAATATCTGATTTTAATGAAACTTGTGCGAATGTAGAGAATTTTCACTCTGAAGGGGTGAAATCATCCCCGTGGTAATTGCGTTTTTTCTTTTAATTCAACTTTATAACGGTGCGAGGTAGAATAAAATTGAAAGAAAAATAAACTTACATTAAAAAACGAAAAACGTGCTAATTTTAATTTTTATGGCCTGATTTCACCCTTTAGAGTGAATTTCCGTAGGAAAAGAAATTACTCCTGGAATACTCTAATAAAATCAGAAAATTCTGATTTTAATGAAACGTCGATTTTTGTGTATTATTATAAATTTATTTTTTACTATAGTATTATTTTTTACTTTTGGATCTTTACGATTTTTAATATTTTATCTTTTTTTCGTGTGAGTGTAGAACATATTAGAGTATACAAGGAGCATTTTTTTCCTAGGAAAATTCACTCTGAAGGGTGGAAAACGAATTAATTCTCTAAAAATTAGAATTGGGCAGGTTTTACGTTTTATTAAATTCACTCTGAAGGGTGGAAAACGAATTAATTCTCTAAAAATTAGAATTGGGCAGGTTTTACGTTTTATTAAATTCACTCTAAAGGGTGGAAAACGAATTAATTCTCTAAAAATTAGAATTGGGCAGGTTTTACGTTTTATTAAATTCACTCTGAAGGGTGGAAAACGAATTAATTCTCTAAAAATTAGAATTGGGCAGGTTTTACGTTTTATTAAATTCACTCTGAAGGGTGGAAAACGAATTAATTCTCTAAAAATTAGAATTAGGCAGGTTTTACGTTTTATTATACTATGGAAAGAAAATTAAAGTTATATTAAAGAAAACGAAAGCACGTGACAATTTTAAGGGCTGCTTTACCCCTTTCAGAGTGATTTTCTTCAGACAAAAAATGCTCCGTGCATATTCCAATATGCTCTACATTCACACGAAGTTTAATTAAAATCAGAATTTTCGGATTAGAAACGTTTGTTTTTGATTGGCACTTAAAGGGGATTTGAAACAAACTGATCGCTTACAATTAAAACTGCAGCAGAGATGGACCATTCTTATTGGTGAAAATAGAAGAACAGATAGAATAGAAAAGACGAGTCCGTGATAAGAGGACAGACAGATGGGCGGGATCTGGAAACACGGCGATTTGGGTCTACCGCATTGGCCAGAGCGGTAGACCTCCGTTCGTCCTTGCGTGTTTGCGGATTCGAGCGCTGCGCCCAGAAATTAAGAGAAAATGTGGCTCCTCTACGCGATGCTGCCGAAGTTGCGGGCTGCGGGCACAATCGAGGTCGTAAATTTTTTCGAGAAATCCTGCCTGCGCATCGGGTTTATGCGTTTATGCATTTATGCTCGCGCCGTTTACCAGGTCCTTCCTCCTTCATTTTGTGCCGCCTAATCGGTTTTCAGGGACGCACTTCTTCTCGTCTGAAGGCACTGAAATTTTCCACCTTCGATCATCCACTGTGCCGTCAAATATTTCCAACGAAACGCGTATTCGACTTAACGAACACCAAATACATATCGATCTCGAAGGTGTTAGTTGAGTGGTGCTCGAAATTTTAGATTCTAAAAATAAACACTGGGGTTGGGGTTCGAAGGTTTCCCCCACTTGTGCAAAATTTATTGCGACCGCTGCGTCCCTGTCGCATTTCCGACCATACGACAATGGAGCCTCGAGGCTGGGTTTCGGTAGAAGTTACCGCGTTTTGCAGTCAACCGGTGGAGGTCTGCGGGACTGGCCGTAGGGTGGCGAAGAGACTTCGGTGCAGTAAATCTTCGAATGGTTTTATTTTGGTTTATTATCTCTTGTACCTTCTCCGCCACTCTGCGCCGTCTCTGTCTGTCGGTTTTCCTAGGACTAGTGACACCGTAATATTCCTCACGCCTCGTAAGAGGTAAACGAAAACAGCAACGGCTGATCACAGTCACTCCTTCGACTTCATTCTTCCCCCTTTATGCGTGTATATACCGGGGCCCGTACCCCGTTTCTCGGCACTGAACAGCCGGTTTCCAAGTTTTGGGTACAACTTCATTGCTTTATGGCGTCCCCCTCTGCTCCCCGAACGTCTGTTTCGATGGACTTCGTTAGGGGAGCACCGAGTTATTCAGAACTAAATATAGAACATTGTTTGTAATTAACCCTTTAATGAGGTGAGCTTTGCGGCAAAGCGAAGAGAATAGATGTCCTCAGTATTACTATTTACGAATTTATTGTGTAAATTTATAAGTTTTACTCGTTGATGTGAATATTCTTTAATTGGGAGAAAGAAGGGTTGGTATCTTCAGGGATCATCTGTTTTTTAATTCTAATGGATTTTTTGTTTTATTTATTTGAAGATGAAATTGAGAGGAAATAGGTGCCCACAACAGAGTGTGGAAAATAAAGAGGTTGAGGGATGTTTTAATTAAATTGTTTTTGTAACAAATATCACTAATTATCTAACATCGCCAAATTTTAGGGGTTCACCGTTTTATGATAAAAATTCATTTATGTCTTTAATATTATGTTTCTTGTGCACTAAAGATTTAATTTAGTGCACTAAAATTGTTTATAAAAGAGGACTTCGGTGTCTCAAATTTGACACAAAACACATCTTCGAAACTTCTTAATTTTCTTCAAAATACCTCGCTACAGTAAACTAATAATTTGATAGCTACTAACTCATCAACTATTAATTAATTTTCCACCAAATACATACACCTATCGCCTAAAACTTGAACACACACTACTTCCAGCAAAATGTCCACCGTGGTTCTTTCAAAATCAAATCAATTCATCTGGCTTTTCAGACATGTTGCGTAGATTTGACACAGCCTATGTAAACATTCCATGAATATCGAGAGAGAGAGAATTTCTCTAAACTTTCGATTACTCTCGAACCCTCACTTTTGCGCGCAGACGTCAAGATAAAGCGCGCATCGGTGACAGAGCAAGCGATAAATAATGCTAACAGACAGAATGGGACCTGCGTCACTCGACGAATCAATTTGACGCGGTCGAATCTTGATTTCAATCGGCAGTTCGATCTATCGAGGGACAATATTTCCCTCATAAACGGCAGGCATGGCGAATCGTGATGCGGCGGGTGCCAATAAATAACTGCGCTGTATTAGCTTCGAAGTGATTCCCGATGCGAACCGTGACCGATCTTTTCGAGTTCCTCGCTCCAAATTCGGCTACCAGGCTCCGATATACCGAGGTCCTTTTGTCGATCGATTATCGACGCTGGCGAAATCTACTGTGGGAATTAATTCGAGGCGACTAATCGATGCCATTTTGGCGCTCTGTGGGAACCGCGCGCTAACGCCTAGTCTGAGAAAAATACTCATTATTTGTAGACGTATTTATATAATGGACTAGTGAGTTATATTTCACTACATAGTCAATATTTTAATTTGTATTTCTGTAGAGATAGGTATCTCAGTTTTTGTAGAAAACTTTATTGTACAGATTCTGGGGGTATTTTTAATATAAATTTGACAGAGTTATGTCGAATTACCTGTTTGCACGAATTTTGTTGAAATTTCAATAAAAATTTCAATGCAAGTTTTATAGGTTTAGGGAGCTTTGTATCGTTCATTGCTTTTTGATTCAATATCTATTTTCAAAGCAGAAAATCCTTCCTTCACTTAAACTGCAACAGTAATTTATTAATGCTTTACTAACAATAAGTGTAGTAGCACAGAAAAAGCGTATAGTCTTTGGATAAAATTATAAGTTTTTTTTTTTAAGATGGGGCTCATCGGCCACCCGTTAAATCCGCCACTGTTTCTACTAAGTAGTTTTCTTTTTTAGTTTCTTTACTTCAGCTAATTCTTCTACATTTGAACAATTTTTCCTACCGTTTCCTGACACTTGCATTCCAAAAGGTCTCATATGAAACAAAATTATTTTTCCAATAATAAATAAGATCGTATACCTACGAGCGTCCAGCTTCTCGATAGTCTTGCTACAGCGTTCCGAAATACTTTTTGCATCCACAAAACAGCCTTCCTATGATCGAGCCCCATGATTCCGACGCTAAACAGAGTTGCAAAAAGGTCGCTGTTTTCGTCGGAGGCTGAGTTTTTGTGAGAAAAAGGGAACGCAAAAGGAGAAAAATTCCACGGGGAAAAGAGTGGGATCTTGAAGAACGTGTTATAAAATCGTACAGAAACATTTAGCTCGTGCTAAGAAGCCATGGGACAACCCGGGTGGAGTCCCTTCGTTGTCGAAATCCTCGCGACCCGCAGCGGTACATTTTTTTCTGGGTCAAAAAACTGTGCATCGCGGCTGCCCGGTTAGGAAAAAAACGGTACAAAAACCAGGGCAAAAACTGGGTCCTCCGCAGAAATGCAGGGAACTAGCTTCCGAAAGTATTCGCGGCCGTGTGAAAAAAATAGTATCCACGGCGGAAAGGGTTAACTTGCTCGAACGAGCGCTAACTGGACGCTTCACGGGCCTCGTAAACGCGCCCCGTTTCTTTTTCCTCCGCCAAAAAAAAAAGCGACGGTACAGCCAAATCTTCGGGTTTGCACCATTTATGGCTGTTGCCGGCTGTATAACGCGCCGAATGCCTCCTGTTGCCTAACAGACTTCTATGGGGGTCCTGGACCCCCAGTCGAACAGTCACAACCATCTTCAAATTCCTTTCCCCTTGGAAATTTTTTTATTTTGAATATAAAACTTAACAATAGCGGTTGCGCGAGGATTTGGGATTTATGAAAATTGAATTAGGAAGCTTGATTTTTTAACGATGGAGAAGGAGAAGGAAGAAAAGCTGGGGGTTTAAGGGATGGAAATTTTGCGACTTCAAGAATTAAAGATTCAGGCTATAGGGGAGGGAAAGTAAAAAGTGGAGGGTGAATTATATTTTCGATAAAATTCAATTTTTTACCACCCCTGATTAAGCATTACCAATTCAAATTAAATCAATTTTCATTCTACTTAAAATATTGCTAAATTTAATTCATCCTCCAATTAACTAAATTAATTATATTCCAAATTTGAGGGGTGAGACTAAAAATTGCGATTGTTTGTGGGAAGAATAATTGGATAAATTTGCGAGTGAAAATTGCTGGAAGTCGAGGCTGCAGGGAAAGGTGCGCGGCTCGTCATGGTTCGATCACTGCCGGGGGTCAAACATCCCCCTTTTTGTGCGAGACGCCACAGGACGTCCTGCGGGGTGCTACGCCTCCACGCTTTCACGGCTAACAGGGAGCTCCTTTCAGCAGTTTTGACTTTTCAATTAGCCACAGGTTCGCCTTCACCCAAATATTGTGCCTAATGTCCCTTCGACACGCACCTCCCCGACCGTTTCGAAAAACCTCGGGGCCCGAGTCGAACGAGTTTCAACGCTTCGAAGCGACACAACAACTTTCGAGGCTTGCATTATCTTTTGAGCGTGGAGATACTTTAAACTGGAGTCCATTAAAATTAAACTTTCGGGGGTGAAAATGGAGCCGAAAAATTCTTCTAAGGGTTGATATAGAATCTTCCAAATGAAACGAGATGAAGAACCGCACACAAATAATACAAGATAATTTTACACCACATGAATTTCAAATAACCAAAAATGTTTAATAACTTAGAGTTAAATTTTTTTTATTTAAAAGAAGTCCTCATTCCCATTTTTATGACTACATTCCCGTCATTTGTGTTTTAATTTTAACGCTCCACATGATGATCATGTATCACATACGTGTCAAGGGAACTCGAAATTCGGACAACTCTCTGTGCAAAGCGGACAATGTCCTTTGTGTCCGTTCCTTCCTTCCTCCACTCGCAACCCGTGTTTGGCAAACAGCCGCGGCTTGCAGCGTTTCAAACGGACTTTGTGAAACACTTTTTCCCGCCGGACGTGTCTGGCGGGGCCCGTGAAATTCGGAATCGGATTCGCCAGGGATACGTTCGCTGAGGGGTTCCCGTTCTCCGGGGGTGTAGCTCGTGCGGACATGTATAGAGGTGTAGTTCGCAGCCGCGGGCGGTCTATGGAGACGTGACCAAAAGCTGTCAACATTTCTTTACGCCGGCGAGACAAACTCGATCACGGTTTAAGCACGCCTCAGAAATCCCGCTTCAACTTCCCCCATCGCGGGGACAAAAACGAAAGGATCCCGCCGTGAAGCGCTTCCTGCGGTCGTCGCCAGACCCATCGCAGCCACTTACGACTGTCGATAAGGGAAAAAATTCGTAACACTGAGGACCATTTTCTCCCGGCGTTCATGTGCCTCGGGGTTTCCAAACTCCCGCGCTCGACCGTGGCTTAATTTTGTGCAGGGTGTTCTGTGATTGGTGCAGCTGAGGGTAGCGGTACAGTATGAAAAATAAGTGGGAAATGTGGAATGGAATTTGTTAAAATTCTTTAAAATTTTCTACCCTTCATGGTCACATTTTCTTATAATACACTGCGCCGCAGCGTCATTTTTGAGTTACTATTTTCGTGTTTTTGAATCTTTTCACTTTTCAGTGATAATTGAACATTCGTAAGAATCATACAATCGTGCTCTAATAGTATTTTTCTAGAAACGTAAATTTTGATATGTACCAGTACCCTTTAAGTTGTGATTTTGCAGTGTGATCAGATATAAGAATTTTTAAGGAAGAAAATCGGCTCCCGAATAAAGTTTTGTATATACTAGATTCCAATATTTTCTGCATTATCTCTATTTGTGTACATCCCCACATCCCCTTCTGTATTTCTGCACATCCCCATAAATAAAGTGTCATTGTCGCTATCTCCAGCAGGGAACTATTGTATGCTTATTATCTTGACGCAAGGAGGCTGGTCGCAATCTTCCCTCCGAACAATACTGTAAATAGATTGTTAGGTAGTAGTCGTTTAAACGACACTTAATGGCCCGTCAGATAAGATAATGCATCCCATGGTCGACTGTGATTCTTCGGGAGACGGCCACCGTATAAATAGGGGGGTGACGATCTGCTCGATCGGGGGATCTCGGCGTAATTTCAGAGGGAGGGGCACGTATGTTTGGGGGATGATTCCTGTATCGAAGGTATAAATTGGATATTAATATTTTATGAGCTCGCTGGATCGTAGCTGGCTGAATAGCAGTGGAAGAGAATGATCGATCTTGTGATAGGGGCTGATCTTTATTCACGAACCCCAGATAAGGGTTTAAGATTCGATTCCTCTTCTTCCTTCGTTATGCATTAGGTATCACTCAAGTATCATATGGTAACATAGCCTTTGGTCTGGTATCAGCTGAATTAATTGTCACGTATAATTCGAGAAACTTGTAGAAACGAAGCTTAGCATAATAGAAAATAAAATAATTTTTATTTGGACCTCATATTGATATACTGTAAAAGAACCTACCATTTTATTCTATAATGTCTCTGAAAGCTGTCCAACTATTTAATCACTGATTTGCTCAAGTATTTCTAGGATACTAGAGATTTCTAGGAATTCTTAGGAGGTAAATTTTTCGTAAATTTAGTTGAAACTAACTTCTATTTTAATTGATTACGTTAAAATGTCTAGTTACAGGAGCTAAATGTTTCGTAAATTTAGTTGAAACTAAGGTCTATTTTATTTTCTATCTATTATATTTACACATTACCTATAGGTACCTAGTATTTTAATCAAAATTAGTGTATTTCTTAAGCACATCATCCTTGATTACCTTAAATTTTTCAATAACCTACTAGATTAATCAGTTACAGTTAAATTTAAAGGGCCCACAATTAAGAAATACAAAAGTTATCTCCATTAAGTCCGTTTGGAAACGAACCAGCCGAAATATTATTGCACCTTCGAGATGGGAGGTAAAAAAGGTGGGCGAGAAAATCCAACACGGTAACAGCCACCCTTGTGACTAACTTGACCGTTGAAAAAGGCTAAACGCTTTACGACGATAGGTTTTCGTCCAGATAATATAACGCTTAAATATTTTATAAGTTTCCGACGGAACCCTCGTACCTTGACTCGGCTGATAGTCTTTTTCCAAAATTTTTTCGATGATTTTTTTACGAGCCACCAACAAAACACCTCGTTTTATATTTATGACGGTAGATCAGCGCGGCGATTTTTTTTCATCCTCCTCTTTACCCTGGCCCCGTGTTTTTATGATTTTACGAGTGGCAGGTATGTTGTCTCCTCATTGCAGCTGCCAATAAAGTATCCGATTTTGTCTTGCAGTTACAACAGTTGTTGTTTATCAACGAGGTCCAGCAACATTTTGGTACCAACTTTTAGGAATACTTGTCGGCGAGTTTTAGTTTGCATTGTGTGTTAAAGATGACTTAAATTTGATTTAATTACTAGAGTCAGAGAGTATTGATTACTCCCCAGCAAAGTTTTCTTTGCCAGGTGTATTGATTAAAGAGAAGTTAGGTTTGAAAGAGATCCTAAATGTTCGACCGTAATGTCAGAGTCTGAGCCAGGATTAGCTGCAAGTGTAAATAAACTCTAGGTTTATCTCTGCAAGACATTCTATTTTAATCGCATTATTCCCAGACACGTGATTATAATTTTCATTTATTCATTATATTTAAAGGATTATTATTTATAACTTATATTTGAAATTAAATTAATCAATATATTTTTAATAAACCATTGAATCACCATTTTTATATTTAAATCATATTAAACACATTTTTATACATTCAATTACCCTCCAAAATTTAAATTAAATAATTACAATATTTTTAATAAATCATTAAATCACAATTTTAAAAATCTGCAATTGAGGTTAATAGCTAGAAAGGGTGTCTAAAATGAGAAACGAAATTTTAGAAAATGGCAAATTCTGCCTATGTGTAATACAATATATTGATTTTTATTTCAAGTAGTTAATAATAAATAAAAACTATTTCAATACTTTCAAACAGAGATCTTTCATTTGCAATAAACCCCATCTAGAAAGAACCCCAGCTCGAAAGCTTTTCCTTTTCACACAGAAAAAAATTCATAAAGAATGTTTAATGTTCGGGCAAAGAAAACTACTATGCCTCCTCAATTAATATTATATTATTAAATAGATTAAATAAATTCAGCAGAAAATATATAAATAAATTCACTACTGCCACTTCTCCATATTCAAATAAAACCAGGCCTCAAGATGACGACTACTGGTCCATAAATCTTTGCTAATTAGCTGTCCACCCCATACTATTAACTAATTTCCAAACAACTGCAAGAAAACAATTCTACAGAGTCTTATAAATATTTAAGGAAGATCGTTTCCCTACTCGAGAACGTATTTGGGCACCCCATCTCCCCACACTGCACACAATTCGTCGATCTGGAATAAATGGAAATGGGTGAGACGCGGGTGGCGGTGGATTCATAGTTAAACCTCAATGGGTTGTTAAGCCAGTGGCGTTTATGCTGAATTATCTCGTTTCCCCGGTGGAATCGTTCGAAGAGTTAATTGCTCCCTGGCACCCCCAATTCGTTGGTCCAGCTATTTATATCTACTCAACGCATCCCCCTTGCATTCGTGGATGTCTTGTAAACGCCACCCTCCTCACGAGCCATTCTGCTCCTGAGGGGGGGTTGGTACATCAACTGAATAGTCAGCTACAGCCACAGTTTACGTGTTTCATCGCAATGATGTAATTCGATTGGCAAAGCTTCGCAAAGAACGAAGCAGTAATTTGTAGAGCTTGGTTTACTGATTCGTTAATTTGCGTGAAAGCATACCTACAATGAGCTAAATAAAGTTTTATATATATATTTATAATTCTGATTGGGAAACAAAGCAAAATTTTTTGAATTTTTGAAATCTTGGTAATCACAGGAATTAACAAATTTGTGAATTTTTTGAAGTTGTTTGATGTTGAAAGTTGGGTTCATTAGTTTTAGGAGAACATTGGCTTTAATCAAAGACGAATTTTCTGAACTGAAGAAATCTATTTGTGGCAGGGGTATTTACGTGTAGATGCGTGAGAATGGAGAAAGGGCCGAAGCTATTGCCACCGTAGGTCGGCGGGAAAGGAGAAATAAATGCGGTGATTGATTTGAAACTGGTGCAATAAAGCTCAGATTGATGGATATCGTGTCTTGGAGGAACCATCAAGGATTTATCTAAGTCCCGCAAATGAAAATAGACTGATTATCATATAGATCTTCCTATGCGACAGGAAATCGAATAATAAATTAAATATATCTTGAAAATAATAAGACGAAACTAACGAATCGTGTAATTAAATTATTAACTTCTTGATTTGAAATTTTAAAATTTGTAATAGCAATAAAGGAAACAATAACTCACCATAGAAATAAGTACTACAAACGAATTTTTACGTCAGGCATTAAAAAACAATTTCTAATTAAAAAATTGGAAGAATAAATAATGTTTAAACAAGTTAAATAATCGTAAAGAAAGGAATGGTTATAAAATATCGTCAAATTTATAGTTTGTATATATAATATTTATATATATATATAATATTTATTCTGTCTCTCTCTCCCTCTTAATACATATAATTGCATCTCTTTACGTAGACATGTAAGTACTTAAGCATAAATATCAACAGTCTAACCGAAGTATTCGTGGCCGCGGGCCGCGGATCGCAAGTTCGTTCTGGGCAACCAATGATTTCCTGCGACACTACAAATCTTTGTAGACAATGACTATAATAAATTACTTAACATCTAAGACTGTACACGCTAGAGCTTCAGCCACACGGAAGCATTCAATCTCAACACGTCCGTACGCTATTCTATACAATGGTCGCACAGCGATTCGTTATTCATGAACAGGTACGAGATCTCTACAATCGGCCAGCGCGATCGCACCGCGGAATCCTATCCCCGTTTCGCTTCGATTGCCAATTCGACCTAACCTGTACATACTAACCACCAAGACTTTTTCTACACCTCTTTAGTCGAGAATCCACGCCCCTGCAGGACACGAGCCTGTCGAAATCTAGCCTCGACACCTTCCCATCTACACTATATACATTTACCGAGAATAGGACTAATTAATTTACACGGAGTACTCGTCGATATGTACAACACACCTCGTCTGCCTCTGATCCCATCAGCGACCGTCCGTCGCAATGAGTCGATTCCAAGAAACATATACAACCTGACCGAAGTCAGTCTAGAGCGATCCCAAAGAACCCACCGGGAGCATTTTACGCCCTCTCGGGGATGTCGTTCTTGTACGGCTGGAAGAGCTTCGGTGGCTCGATCTTGATGGACTGCACCATGCTGGGCGTCGACAGGAGGCCGGCATAGGAGTTCTTCCCCTCGAAGCTGCTGATCGCGTGGAGGTTGTTCTGTAGACCGGCGAGGCTGATCCCCGACGGCAGCTTGATCTGCGCGGATGGGTGCGTGGGTGGCGGCGGCGTGGTCTTCTCGTGCATCTGCTGGCGGTTGATGGTGTGGTGAGGGGGATGCGGCTGCTGGGCGCCGACGCAGTCGCAGTCGCTGGACGCGTCCGAGTGTACGGGACTGAGCTCGGGGAGCAGGGTCGGCCTGTAGGTTGTGGCCGCGCTGGTGGGTGGGTTGTTCACCTGGAAGGCGGTGTTGCCGACTGTAGGAACGCCCAGGCCTGCTAAGTGCAGGGGTGGCAGCGATGGGTGAGGTTGAAGGAGGTGAGGGTGCGCTGGATACGCGGCCGCCGTGCGCGGATGAGGCCGATGAAGGGCTGACGCGCTCGAGGTGGGCACCGTGGCAGGGTACGGCGTGTACCTGGCAGCGTAGTACGCTGCGGCTGCAGCTGCTGGGTAGCTGGGACCCAGATGCGTAGGCGGTAGACCTGGAGCGCCATGGTACGGGGGTGGCGGTAGGGTTGCCGTCGCTGCAGCGAGCAGGGTGGCTGCTAGGGTAGGATCCGTGTACATGGCGTACGGCCACGCCATGGCCATTCGCTGACGCTTGTCCTTCATGCGACGGTTTTGAAACCAGACCTGGAAATTGAATAAAAATACACTTGTTAGATTGGGGCGCTTCGAGATGAAATGATGCGGATGGGTTGGTTTATTAGGTAGGGAGGATTTAAGAGTTTTGATGTATGTAGTCTTGATCTTATTCCTCTGGCATGGCAGACCTTGGGATCGCGAGGGGTTCAGAGAGGCTGAACGGAGGCTAACGTTTCTACTGTTTAACACCTCGATCATTTCCATCGGTTGGACGTTTTATAGCCACTGTACGGCCAAAGTGTTCCGAGATGAGAAATTAAGGGATCCATTAAAGTCAAAGGTAACACGGGAAAACCGCTAATTAAAGTGATTAACACCTCGGACCGGATCGACCGGTCGTGGCCGAAAGAAATTAAGAAGTCAGGGAAAAAGGATCAAGGGGATCGAGGCGAAGCGGAAAGACCAAGGAGCTTGTGTTTGACTTTCGTGATTGACTGTTTGCTCTGTCCGGAGAGAGAAAAGAAGGAGAAGAATCGCCAACCGACTCTGGCAACCATCCTCTCTCTATCCCCGAGCTATAATCGCCAATCAAACATGGCGGTTCGCGCAAAAACCGTCCGCACTCCCACTCGCGGTTTAATTGCCTCGATTAAGCATTCAACGTTCTAGGTACCTAGTCGCTTCAAACGAACAAACCCTGAGGAATTATATCCGGTAAATTGAGAAGAGATTTTTATCCGAGAAACTTCTTCGAAATTGCGTAACGAGGAGCGAAGGAGCCTCATGGCTTCTCCATTTATTCCTCCGTGACTGTCGATTACGGGCATTAATTAAACAGATCGAGGTGTTAACAGAACACTTTTCTACGCGTAGGCCGAGCGGCGCGGTCACTATTTACCGAACTTTACCGCGGCCGTGTTTGCGTATCCTCGATAAACGCTCTGTCGTAACGGCGCCGGGGTGCGGAGGGGATGGAATGATCTTTCTAATTGACCAGCGATCGGAATCTTTACGCACCTTGATCGTGGATTCCGGCAGGTGCAGCTGGGCGGCCAGCTCGCATCTCCTTGGTCTGCTCACGTAATTCTCTCTATGGAACTCTTTCTCCAATCGGGATAGCTGCTCCCTGGTGAAAGCAGTCCTGTATCTCCTAATGTTCGGGTCCATCGAGGACAAAGGCTGCTGCTGTTGCTGCTGATGCGACGGCGAGGATTCTACAAATCAGAAGGAACGGTCTCTGTTAGCTTCGAAGAAGAACGTTCGATTAGAATGCACCGTGGAGGGTGAATCTCAGCATTGTGCCGGCGGTTGGGGGACCACAATTTGTCTCGACAAACTGCCTCCGAGGAGAGACCGGCCACTTCTTGTTTTCTTAACGCGGTTACACATTGTCGCCCCGCAGAAGCAGCGGGTGATCGCATTTAGGAGCGTGTAAACGAGACGGAGCGGCGGAAACAGGCTGAAAGGAGCTCGGAGGGTCGCTGGACCTCACCTGGGCCTTCTTTCGGAACTTGGGGTTTCTTTTTAAGATAATTTTCTTTGGTCTACCGACGCGGGCTTCGAGCCTCGACTAGTCTGATTTCTCCAGGCAACAGCAAATGCTTGATTGTTGTACAATTATTGTAGGGAAACTTGAAGGGTATACAATAATTCCTACCCTTGCGATACGAGTCTGGTATTAACGGCTTAAAAAAAGGGTGGGACAAAACGCGAACTTTTATTTCCGAGGATATGCACAGTGAAAGGGAACCGTTAACTTCTTTTCGAGGGAATGACAAAAGCAAGGGGTGCCCGTCGAAGATTCGCGACTATGGTCAAGCAATTTGAAATCCTTGAGCAATAAACAGTTCTCCGGGGACGAGCTTCCAAGAATTAGGAAGGAGTCATAAAATAATTACCGCAATAAACCGCGTGGCTGCGTTTCCACGAAGGACTTGGTCGATTTTCTCGAGCCTTATTTATTTTCACGGCCGTTGCTATTCTACCTAAATAGGCTTCGCACCGCTCGAGACCCGAAAACTACCCTTAATGCGCGTCGCTCAGGACAACAACGAGCCATCAATTGGATTAGCCTTTCGAGTAATTAACCCTCTAAGTAACATCCAACTCCCTTTAATTGCCTCCTCATTGTGCACGGACGCGAAAGTGTACTCTAATTTTTCCGTAGGCGTTGCGGCGAACCTACGAAATTCTTTCTTCCACGGTATTTCTTTATTCGGGGGGGATTAGACCGAAAGCCCCCAAAATTACAAGCTAGCATTCATTATAGCTGAGTTGCCAAGGGGAATTAAAATCAAGGAAGGCAAATCCGTAACTTCAAAAATCAAGTAACTTTTAAAAAAAATTTATTATCTCTTCACAAACTTTACATATTTGCCTTTCATACTTTTTTACGCAATCGTTCTCACATTAATCTAACAAGAATGCAATTTTTTTATTACAAAGAATTCGAAATCTCGAGTTTAAAATATTTAACGCAAAATCAAGCAAAACATTTGGACATCCAGGTGACTAAGGATTGAAGCAGCACTTCTACATCTTTGGGGTTATTAAAATTCTCAGAATTTCGACCAATTAGATAGAAATTTACCTTTCTCTGGTGTCTTTGGCATATTTCCCGGCGGCGGACTATGCGGCGGGCTAAGCTGATACTGTGGTGGCACGAGGTCCACGACTATCGTCTCCTCCTCCCTCTGATCCTTTTGCTGATCCTCGAAGTTCCTCTGATAGCCCTGCATCTTGCTCACTGGTTTTCGCCGCTCAGAGAGTGTACACTTAATTTATCACTGTTCACTAAGATTCTCGAGTCCTCGTCTCGTGGCCTAACAACACTGACTAGATCTTTGGTAAAAAGTTCATAAGGGGCAAAGCGCAACACCCTTTCACTGTACACTTTGTTTGTCGCAAACGATGGTTCTCGCTGTATCTCGTAACGCTAGTCCTCCGAGAAGTGCCAACGTGTTACTGCCGGGGCTGCTCACTGTACCAGGAATTTATACGACCTTGCCAATCTACGGAGGAGCCATCGTTCAGTCACGGTCTGGGATTGGCCGCCGGCTGGTGCATCGCCTTCCCATTGGCCCGCAGAGCCCACGGCCCTTCCCACTACGACCCCTTCCACGCGGGAACTAGCACCTCTCCGGGGAAGATGCATTTTTACGAGATGCACCGACAGCATCAGCTTATGCATCGAGCCAGCGGGAATTATCTGTCGTTATTTCCTCGCGCAAATTCGGCCCTCCGCGAACTCCCGCGCGCCCCGATGAGCCTCGCGTCCCACCGGCAAGGGATTCGCCACGTTACCACCCCTTCGATCCAGGCTTTTCCTTCTCCGATGCAATTTTCCTAAACGGTTGCTGTTAATCAGCGGTCGCGTTGGGATTCCGTAGACGGGAGCTGTGCTCCACGGGAACTGGGTTGCCAAAAATCGCTGGGGCATTTTATTTCCCCAGCCTTTAGTACCCTTATTAACTTTTTAGTGAACTAAAGTAAATGAAACTTTAGTTGAAAAATTCAAATTTTTTGGAGCTCAGAAGGAAAATTCTGGGTTTATTGAAATATGTAGGAAGTAATTTCTTTCCCTGTGGAAATTCACTCTGAACGGGTGAAATCAACCCTTAAAATTATTGTTTTCGTTTTATCAATATAATCTTAATTTTCTTTCTATGGTATAATAGAATATAAAAAACTGAACAATTCTTATTTCGAAACTTTTGTTCTATCTCGCACCGTTGCAAAGTTATATTTAAAAAACGAGAAATTAATTTTCAGCCCTTCGGAGTGAATTTCGACATAAAAGAAATTGCTGCTTGTATATCCCCGCGAAATTTCATTGAAATCGGAATTATCAGATTGTTAACATTTCCTTGTAAATGTTTAACATTCACGAAACGATATATTCAGTTTAATAACGTTGTAGTTTCAAATTTGAATTGTTTTAATTTTTATTGAAAAAACAGAGGTGATAACTGTTTCAAGATATGCTTCAGGGCTTGACGTATTTGTGTTCAGTGGGTGTCCGTCAGTTTTAAAGAAATCTGTATACTGTTCACCCCTTATGTACAATGAATGCAATTATACGGTCACCGCGTGCGGACAACGCCCATGGGCGTGAAGCGAGCGTGCTTAACGAATATAGCTAGGGGACTTCCGCACGCGGCGTACGCTAATCGTTTGAATTTCACAACCGAAAGAATTAGGAGATATCTTTACACGTGGCAAGTAGTAATATCCAGGTAGATCGACGCAGCGGTTCAATCGGGGTAAATCCTCTTATTCACTGTCATACTTGGCTCTTATTGTTACCGTAAACACCATTGTCCCTTAATCAACCGTGGAAGTTTATCTTGTAACAAAGGCGAAATGGAAACTGCCCATTCTAAAAGGCACACAGTTTACCGATCACTGCAAACTGGTTAGCTTTATACATAAATACGAGAACGGGTCACTCCTTTTTAATATTGTGCAATCGCGATCGAGTTTCAACTGTTTTTTTAGGTGAAACAAATATTTTTGAATTTATAGAGCCTTGGAACTACGCGGGACTTGTCGTGGAAAGCAATCATTCCTTCCGTAAAATATACCTACTTAGTTATTGCCAGGCGTTACGGGCCCACGGTAAACCGAGGCTGTTAGAAAAGCATCTTTAACGGCTGCAGCCATTGTGCGCAGCGGCCGAAGACGGAAAATTCCTCTGCGAAAGACCCGGACGCGCAATAACGTCATAAAAAGCAAGGGACTCCGCTCCCACCGCTATTATAATGTTTCCTTAAAGCGCGACTGTCCTCGTAAAAACTTTGCTCCATTTTAAACGACCGTACGATTGTAAAAATTGCATCTTCGCGCGCCCTATTTCTCACTTTCTCCTTCGACACCCTCGCCGGCAACGCGCGAACGGAAGGGAGAACTCAGCGACGCTTACTTTTCGGCGAGCGGAAATTTTCATGGGGATGATAGCAGCGTCTGTTTTCATAAGGCCGTCGCGCTTTTTGACGAAGCGTCGCGAAGCGGATTGAAGAAATTAATAGTAATTAATTAATTGTCGTCAATTGTTTAGAAACTTTTCTTTTTGTATCGCTGCGCTTCGCCAAAATGCGCGACGGCCTTAAAACGAAAACTGTCCATTTATTAAAATTCTTCTAAACTGAATAGCTACTCCAATAAGATGAGTGAAGCGTTGAGAACGAAAATGGACAGCAGTAATAATATAAAATAGGAAGAATTACTTTTTTCAATTTAATATCATATCGCGTAACAAAATAATTTGTTGCATTGGAATTTTGTGATGACATCTGTGAGCAATATTTATTAAATTAATTGGAAAATTAATTATGTCTTCATTAGGAAGCATTTCGAATAGTCTAGACGATCTGATACACCAGCTTTAAGTTCAAAATAAAAGAGACCCAAATACATATTTTCTGCATTAACTCTTTTATACGCATTACTACTTATTATAGTTTTCTATGCGATAATAGTGATTATAATATCTCGATTATTTATCATCCGATTGAAGAAAAAAATTAATATTACTGACCCTTTCTTGAAGCTCCAATAACGTTAAATCGAATATCTTAATTACAAAAGTTTTAACTCCTCCCACAATATTAAGGAACTATATTAAACTTTGGGAGTGGCGTTCAAGCTACTTTAACTGGCTTTCGTGCGCCTCATTAGCATTGTATACTACGTGCGTGCCTGTAGTATTAACATTTACTGCGGGATAATAGCTTCGGTTGGGGGAAATTAGTAACGAATAATAGGGCTGTCATAGCAACTTTTTTTAACGACTTCCCGAGAATTCCGTGCGTCTTTCGGGGGCGGAGGCATTGTTCCAGCAGGTACACGACTATTCCGCGCAGGTATGTCGAGCATTGCCGGCCGCGATCAGATTAAACTTAGTCATCTACTCCCCCGTTTATTTTCCGCGCGCCGCGAATACGTTAGTGCGGGCGCGACCAATAAATCATTGGACGAAAAGTCCGGCGAGTTCGGCAATCTCCGCGGGGCGATGCTCGCCGAAAATTGCATCAGAGATTGCTAATAATTTTTGCACGTCGCGGGCCGTTCGACGTTTACGACGACACCAAAACTCGCGCTTAAGGTTAATCTTTAATGGTGCTCTTCCGCCGACGAACAAACCCCGCAGCCACGCTTTGATTCGCCTTTAATTCATTCAACAGTGCGCTCGCGAAAAAAATTCCTCCCTTCGCCTGCGCAGTCCAGCGAAATTGCATATTTTTCGTAATTAAATATTCATGGGACGCTGGCATACCGTGAACACGATAATTCTCGCTTCAATTCCTTATTCGGCTATCAAAACTGACAACGTGTCCGCGCAGGATTTTATATTGTTGGTGAAAAGTTTCCTTTTTTTAGCGTTTTGGATCTCTTATTTATTTTGTACGAATTATGCGCGAAATTTTTGTCATACAAGGCCGACTCCAAATTTGATTTGTTTACGAAGTAAATATTTGGGGATTCTTAGACGATACTTTGTATGCTTTTTAGAAAATATCGACGTGAAAACATTAGCTTTACATTAACCTATGTAACGAATTGTAAGAAATTCTCTCGTAGGAGAAAACAGTAGATTCTGTAAATTGCGTGCGCAGTCCGCTCGACTCCGAATCGACGGGACTTAATTCCTCGCTGATCTCCTTTAGTTGGGAAGAAAGTCGGGCGAAACTGAGGCAAAGTCGGGGCGTAGCCGAGGTACCTGGTGGTGTAACGAGGTGTAAAACTTTATTTCGTGTAATTTCGACCTCAAACCGAAACTGGAGCAACGGTACCATTTGGGGCCATATTTCATCCCCCGGGTCAGCAAACTTATCGGTCTTTATTACCATCCAACGACAACGGAAACGGTATCGATCTTTTTCCCGAACTTTCCTTTTTTCCACCCCGCCCCGTTTCCTCAAAAACGGAGCACAATTTTCGCGCGTCTTTTACGGCGGTGCAGTAACGACGTTGCCGTTGAAATACAACTAGCTGTTAAATCTGGAGCACTTTTTTCTCCATTTCGACCCGTACCCTCTGAGCGCTCCAAAAGAAACTGGGGCCCCTTGGTCGAATTTAAAATACCCGACGCCCCGTTATATGGCCGGCGAACCAAATAGGGAACGGTCGTCGAAGAAGTCGCAAAAGTGGAACTGTGGGCATTGTTTCGAAGGGAGTTTCGAGCAACCGTTGCGCAATTTCTTACAGAGAAAATCGGTGATACTTTTTATGAAAAAATTTTCTTTCGAACTATTTTTTTAGCCTTTACCCCGTGCGGGGATCGCCGATGGGCGTTCAGTGAGTATTATGAATAAATGGGACTGAAGGAGTTCCGCACACGGGGTACGCATAGTGTTCCTCCCTCTGTAATCAAAGCGCTAAAACAGAGATTTTATTTAGAGGAACATATATATACAAGGGCAAGGTTAGAGAATTTGTTTAAATGCATCTAGATTTCAATTCTTGTTATTCGGGATAGAAATTTGGTAGTGGTGTGCATAATAATTTTTTTAACGGTATAATTATATTTTATGATTGAAGTACGAGTATTGGTTGTGAGAAACGAAGGGTCCCCCCCGAGCATAAAGGGTCACAGATTAAAGCAAGCAAGCCTAGTGCCTTAAAAAGGCACTAAAATGCTTAATCTGGCGAATCACTTACCTGCAGCAGAAAGCAGATTTTTTCCCAGCTGGCGGGGGAGGAAGGTGTTGAAGGGGTTAATTCGAGGATTCCGAAGCCGAACGCCCGCGCGAGGCAACGCCGGCACGGTTGCTCGCGCGCGGACAGATTTCCACCGATATAAAAATTGATGACACCGTAAAAGCGCAACCCTTCTGCCGGGACCCTTTGAAATCTCCTTCTTTTTTCTAATCTGTAATCCGCTTACGCGAGAGCCGTGGAACGTTTGCCGGCCTGCAGGCTTTTTTATGACCCTGGAAAATGTACGTAAACTTTCACCCCCGCGATTTGTTTCTCGTCTTTCGTCGTAATTAAGACCATTTTGGAAACCCGTTAATGGTTATTTTCTTTAATGGTCTTTCTTGTGAAAGCAAACGTGACTCGTTGATTGTCGACGAAATAGTTACAGTTACTTAGACAATTTTTAAGCTTGGTTTCGAATTAATTTATTTTTCCACTTAGGTACTCCCAATAATTATTTTCTGAACTCTTTTCCTTTTCACAGTATTACTATAATTGTCTGATATTACAATAATAAATCACTTAATTTTTTTTTATCCGAAAATATGCCACCCATAACACAAAATCTAAAATCCAGAATCTAAAGTCCAAAATTTAAGAAGTTGGTACCGATTCTAAATTTAATTGGATTTATTCTAAATGAGAAAATTCAGAAACCAGCAGGATATAATTTCGAAGAAGTTATAGAGAATTTGATTTGAATTTTGTGAAAATCATTTGTAAAATGCAACATAATTTTTTATGAATGAAAAGTGGAATATAAAGAAAGAGGGGGAAGGGAAGTTGTGGGAAGAACGGGAAAGGTGATAGTATTTTTTCAAAGCTTTTCATTTGCACGCGAGTTCTAGCGAAACTGTGAAACGATTGGTTTGCGAAATTTGTGGCACAGCCAGCGTGCATTTTAGAGCACTTTACGAGTCGCGTAGTCTGCAGATGAATCTCGTCTCCTATGGATATCGTGGTCGTTCGATATCGATGATAAAGCACGTTTTGGGAGGGGAGGGGGGAGATTAATATGATGTAACGCGTGGAGGGTTTGACCAGCGAGTTACATTGGAAGCGGAGTAACTGCAGTAATGATAGCAATGTCGATCGATTCTGATACAGTGTTTATCGTGTGTTTACGCGGTGATAACTGGGGGAGATTTAAACGAAACGCATAAGTAATCGTAGTATGTTAATTTTATTCAAAATTCGGGTGGTTTAAGGGAACCACCACATTATTTACTCATTTGTTATTTTATTATTTCGAGAGTTGCGCTTGTACTCTTCACTCGAAACTTTAAAAATTCTTAACGATTCGTTTATTGACAATTTTGGAACTCTTTAAAATTACCATGTCTTCAACGATTATGCAATTTCAACGTCTCTGGGATTTAGAATTTAAATTGTAGAAGTTTAGAACAAAAATTTTTTTTCATAACTTTGAAAAAGGGATTGACTAAAAAGGAGAGGTTTTTAGGTGTCCGCCTCCGACTGCTTTGGTTTTTGGATTTGTTTTAGAGGACTGAAAAATAACCAATACGTGTTTTTTTTATTTTGACCCGTTTGCATACTTAGGGGGTTAAAAACTTCTCATTGCAAGGGAAAGAACACGATGAACTTTTGGACGACGGACAGTTTCACCACGCGTCGGATGTAGCCTCCACTTTGCAACATAATCTCGTTCACACACAGCTTGAAATAAGCTTTTATATTGAATTCTAATCTTATAATATAAAATTCTTATTCCCCTTGTGAGTAACACATGTAGATTGATAATAATTGGGGTATATCTAAATGGATCGTGTATAGAAATCTGTGAAGATATATTTGACAAAGAAACGGTCGCAAAAAAATGGTAGGTACTTAATCCGTACATGGCAGAAAATTGTGAAAATTTCCGAAATTTGAAAGCGACTGTACAGAAGCAAGTCCAAGGGAGATAATTGGCGCGAACAGCCGGTGCAGATGCGGTCGCAATCATGCCGCTGATTAAACGGTTTGATTAAGCGCCTAATTTACTTGCGTGTACGATGTAACGTTGCTTTATGCGAAATCTATAAAGCCCCTGGTCACCCTAGCGCCCGTGAAAATTACGTCCGCGTAGACCATCGGCGGCGTGATCAGCCCGTATACGTATTTTACGCTCAGCCGAATAATGTTAGGCGACCCGTTCAGTGTTCTATTCTAATCACCGCACGCGACGAGCAATCAGCTACCTCATTCGAAAGGACATACGTAGGTGCGGTGTGTAAATGAATTTTAGTTGCCAATATTATAGTGACTCATACGATTTATTGAAGCCTTAAATCGTTATGAAGATTTACCTTTTCAATTCGCTAGTGAATAGTTGTATGTCTACACGTGCAGTTGAACGACTGATATAATTGGGCAGAATTCAGGATATAAAAAAGGAATAACTCCCATTATATAATAATACTAACTTTACTCTGTGGCTTCGCTCGAAATTTAGATTCTGATTTTATAAAAAGAAATATTTTTTTATGAAAATAGTCATTCATTTTAATAATTATGCCAGGCATAATCCAAAAGTTTACTGTTCGAATGTTTTTAGGCGACGGACAAACACACGAATCTGAGACTTTGTGGATTTCCTCCTGATTATAATATAATTTTTGTTTGCCGCCCAAATTCACTCTAATGGGGTGAAATTGACCCCTTAAATTCTGACTATTTTCCGATTTTGTGTTATAACTCGCGAACTGTAAGAACTGTAAGTCACCAAATGATAGTCCTAAATAAAAGAAGTAACTTTTATCTGGAAACTTTTTTTCTATCTCTAACAGATTACGAGTTACAAAATAAAATCGGAAAATAGCCGAATTTTCAGGGTTAATTTCACCTTCTTAGACTGTATTTGGGCAGCAAAAAGAGATTTTTTTGAATTTCCAAGTTCAAAATCTTCCCTTGTTAATAGCATTTATTGTTGGCATTTTGATGGCTAACTAATTCCTAACTTGGGGGACTGTGGGCCAAACAAAAATGCGACTAGATCGATGACTTAATTCATAAATATTGTACGTCCACTATTTGCAAAATTTGAGGTTTTATATGCAACAAATAATTCCTGACTGTTTCTTTATGCTGTATAAAAATCACGTTTATATGTACTTCATAAATTTGTCAAAAATAATATATTTCTTCATTGTATACCCCTGAATCTTATGCACCATTGCATATTCAACCCTATCTTTCTCGAAAACGTCAAAGTGGACATACAATATTTCGTTTTTAAAAGGTAAAAAAATATTACAAATTAAAAATTTAAAAAAATGGCCCTTAGAGAATGTCTAAGTGATAACTTCTACAATTCTTCGTGTTTTTAACGATTTTTAAACAGTTATAATAGTGATGGTGCAGGTTTTTGGCTTTATAGAATATTATATGTATACATGAATTAAGTATATTGTTAAACAAAATCCTCCAGCGAACGTGTTAATACTCTGACGGCCGCTGTCACGCATGCGTGATTCCACGATATCGATCTACTACTCTCCGCAAGCCTCCGAAATCAATTTTACATCATACTTATCACCAACGAAACTGTACCATTTAAAGATTCACCCTGCAATTCATAAGAACAATTATTTATTACACATAGTGTATTTGCACAGATATTTGGTACATATCGACTACACTTCCCTGCATTTAAATTAAAATACCAAATAAAGTAAAATTTCTTAGACTTCATCAATAAATTTGCAACATTCTTCACAATAATTATTGTACACAGAGTAAATGCCCTAATGCTTACGAACAGCAGTGTATATCTCATTTACAATCTGCTGTTTCAATACCTACTTTCATAAACCAAGAAATAATTGACGAGTCCTTGCAGAAAACCCCGTAAGTGCCAAAAATCAAATTCCATACTATATTATTACCATCGGCGCGTAGAACATTTTCCGCTAAAAATATATTTCCTTCAACGACTCTTCAATTGAGAAATTTGAAAAACGTGGAAGAGGTGCGACTGGCAAATTGTCACGATAAAACCCCAACGCATATTTCCCCACTGTGAATCTTGTTCCCCAGGTTTCTTATAAACGTACACATTCAAATCAGCTGAGGGGTGAGGAAATAGATTTTGACCTGCCACCGCAGTAGACCGTGTTCTGTTAGGTCAAGCAGGGTCTACTATTAATAGGGACGAGTCGATAGCGTCAATAAAATTGGGTCGAGCCCCCTTGACGGACCTTACACTTCTTTGTCCAGTAAATCGGATTAGCCAGTGTCCGGTTTATAATTACAGCGCGGAGGACTCGGTTGAAAGAGCGCGGCCACGTGCGTTCCTATTTGCTTGACTTTTCAATGTTTAACAGGATTACCGCTGCCATAATTATCGACGAAGATCGGTCGGTGACCTTCCTCGGCAGCCGCGCGCATAAAGCACGAAAATTGGGACAATTCTCCCCAGGCAGTTTCTCGCCCCTTAGACCGTCGGGGTGGCTTAGCGCTTATAGCACCTTCGGCGGACAATGCCAAGATATAAACTGTTTTTTTTTTTTATTCTCGATGTGATTATGAGTAGGTATATTGATTTTCCTTTCAACGCCGTGCCTGCTCCAAATATTGCACTGTGTTAATTACCTTCCTTCTCCTCGAGGCGTTTCCCGGTCGTCGCCCGCCTCCTTTGTCACTGAACAATGTCCACAAGCTTGTACCTTAATTAATATTGGTACAATTCTTCCGTCCGGTTGACTCACGAAGGAAAGTATATGGGCGTTGCAGATGATTCGTGGGGAATAGTGTAGCGCAGCAGTGTTTGGTTCCATGTTTAATCTAAATTTTTAGATTCGACGATGCTAGCCGCTAATTATAATTAAAAAATTAATTTAAACAAAAATAAATTTGTTTAGTTGCAGATGATTTGTGGGGAATAGTGTAGCGCAGCAGTGTTTGGTTCCATGTTTAATCTAAATTTTTAGATTCGACGATGCTAGCCGCTAATTATAATTAAAAAATTAATTTAAACAAAAATAAATTTGTTTAGTTGCAGATGATTCGTGGGGAATAGTGTAGCGCAGCAGTGTTTGGTTCCATGTTTAATCTAAATTTTTAGATTAGGCGATGCTAGCCGCTGATTATAATTAAAAAATTAATTTAAACAAAAATAAATTTGTTTAGCTAGAATCGCATTTTAAACCACTGTGAGCAGTAAAATCGAAGTCGAGCGAACTGAAATCGCACGGGGCATATGGAAACATTTGAAACTCTCCAAATGACGTCCAATCGAATATCTGTCGAGCATTATCCGCTTATTTAGCCGGAAAACGTTTCGGCGTTCGCGCGAATGAAACAGCTCGGCCAGGTTGGAAAAAGTCGATAGCACTCTCGCGGTGGGATGTTTTCGAATTAGCCGGGCAACGGGGCTGGACGTGCATGTACATACGGATATCACGGACGGCCAATGGGACGTCGGTTGTTCCAGATTATTGGCGGGGCACGAGGGCGCACGGTTGAATTAAGTCAATTATCGGCGAATATCTGGAAATTAGTGTATCACACGGCAGATAAGGTTTATTGGTCGAACGAAATGCGGCTTTATGAGCGCGCTAATGGGTTTGTAACTGTCGGATGGACGAAACGCATCGGCGCGGGTCAGCTTTTTCCCAGTAAACGTTCGAATTAACAGTTTTCAACGCGCATTCAAGTGGTGCTGCGGCGTGAGACTCTTTTCCATTCAATTGTTTGCCTATTCACACGTCCGCCTCGGCATTTGTTATTGCCCCTGGCATTATTTCGCTCAGCTTTACACAAAATGGAATAATACACTGGCTCGAGTGTCTAATGAAATTCAGACTTCGATATGAGACTTAAAATGGCAAACGATTATCTTCAAATTCAGTGTGGGCACAATATGTATTCTTTTATTTGTGTAAAACTTCTTTAAGACTTTTTTTTATCGATAAAATCAGGAAACTTTGGATCAATTTTAGGAATTTATTTAATAATCCAAAGTATTTCTGGTATTTTTTATCTTTTTATTTAAATTATATATTTGAGGGGTAATGAGGAACACGAGGAATGTTCATTTTTCGTAATTTTCGATTTATAGCAAATTTTGTTGGGGCAACTGGGACTACAGAACTGTCGAATCACAAAGGGTTATGAAGTTCAAATGCTTCATAATGCTATGGATTTTATTCTTTTAAAAAAGATTTCTAATCACTTAATGAAGTTTATTGAATTCACATTAAAAATAATTTTATCCGTTCAACAACGTCTCCAGAGTGCGCCCAGGGGCGAATTTGGAGATTTAGCGGCTAACAAACGTCTGCCACCCTTTCCATGAAATATAGAAAAATATTATAATTTAAAAGAGTTGAGACAATCTTAAAATTAATTCAGTATGACAACTCACATATGAGTTATTGCTAATTCGCTAGATGAAGAAACAGTGAATTGTTTTCGAAGTTGTCTCAAGCGTCTGTGTTTAAATCTTTTCTAATTTCTTCCGTCCAAAATTTGATGCTCCCCAAAATTTGCCGCTCCCCAACATTGAATGCTCCCCAAAATTCGCCGCTTCCCAAAATTGAACACTCCCCAATATTTGTCGCTCCTAAAAATTTACCGCCCTCCAAAATTTGTCGCTCCCCAAGATTTGCTGCCTCTCTACTGCTACACGAAAAAAAAAACAGTGAATTGTTTCAAGCCTCTGCATTAAATCTTTTCCAATTTCTTTCACCTGTCCTATACAATTCCACCCCTGAGTGCGCCACTGGTCTACTGCCTATATATACAAATAAAGAAGAGCACAAGAAAACTCGCTCCTTTCGAACACTAAATAACCCATAACCAAAATCAAACAGAATATGAAAACTGGCAAACTGAGAACCCTTCGAACGCGTGCCCCCTGCGACGACGGATTAACCACAGCCCCACACGCAGTCAGTGGCTACCTACGCTCGCGGGTCTCAAGGCCCGAGCACTGAGCGTCGTTAAGTAGCGAGACCAACAATGGAGATTAAACAGGAGGGTTATACAACTTTCAATAATATTTTAATTGAACTGTCAAACTAATTTACTGTAGATTTACAAGAGTTAAGTCCGAGTCGGAAAGTAGGCCTGGAAGTATATGGCTCTGTTATTGAAGCGATCCATGAAGCATGGAAGCCAGGTATCAGCCACTTCTTCCAATCGGAAACCTTGAATGAACACTCTTACGAGTACGGGGCCTCATTCTTTCGCTATTAATTCACGAAATTCTATTTACAAAGCCGACGAACCGTAATCGCTGGATGCCGAAGGAGGCTCGTCCTTCGCGCTGCAGGTTTTGATTTACAACTCGTTCGACAATAATAATCGTATTTTTATGGTCGCGCGTTTGCTAGGCCAGGTTGGCCCGGTATCCGTCGGATGCTTGACTCGCAGTAACTCGGGGGTTGCGGCGTTTACGAGATCCAGGACCAACCCTGGTCTCGATGGTCCCGGCATCCCGAAGGATCTCGGGAAGGACATTAGGAATTGCCCAAATTTCGGGAGTGTCTCTTTGTGCCGCTAGCCAGGGTACTTAACGATACGACAGCAGCTTTAATGGCTTTATGCGTATATTGCTGGCCACTAATAGTAAAGCTCGCCTCGGGAAGAGTCCTTGGACCGTTCCTGCTTCCCGCGTGCATCTGGGATCCGGTGAAATACGATTTCCTCCACTTCCTTTGCAACGAACCCTTCGGTGCCCCGAGAATTCCAGGACCTCGACGAAAAATATGGAACTGGGCCATTTCACTGGGGTGCGATGCATTGTGGTTTGGGAATTATTCCACAGAGACTTCGGGAAGTAGTATTTATTGGTTATACAGAGTGGGGAGCGCTGAAGGGAATTTTAACTCGTAATGATTGGTGTAGGTGCCATTTTAATAACGTGGCAATTTTGCGAAATTGAATTGAAAATTGATAATAATTGCGAGGCCGCATGGTGATGTGGTAAAATTTGAAGAAGACCCACCACTTGTTCCCAAGCTCAGTCAGCCTTTGACACGAAGAAATAAAAAGGTGGCGATCTAACATTTGGGCGCCACTTACCGTTCGCCAGCTTATCGCGTTGATAAAGGAAAAAATTGGAGGAAATACTCGCATGTGGATATACTTGAAAAGAGTTCTGACTTCTTCGTATTTACTTTCCCGTACTCTGCGCCGTCGCCTTTTGTGCCTGTCTCTCACGGTTCACCACTACTCGAAACCCTCGAGATGGCGAAGAAAAAAGTGGGGGGAAAGGGCGAAACGAAACGAAAAGCTTAATTTCGTCGGCTCGAGGAGGCCTCAGAATTCTCGTTCTCGTTACAGCTCACAACAATAGATAGTACTGGCTTCGATAAAAGCAACTCCGTTCAAGGTTATAGTTTAATGAGGAAATTAAATAACTCCAGGAATTATAATTAACACCAACGATGAATAATCATTTTATTTTTCCGATCCATCGATGTTCAAAGGAGATATCGTGCGGACCTTTTTTTTCTGCAGTGGTCTAAAGAACCTCAGAAATCATAAATAACTTAATGCAAAGATATTCTAAATAAATTTCCTTCAGTTTATGGACTAATAATAAATCGTGTGTAATAAATATTTTGTTTTATTTTTTATAATAAAACCTCTAAGATCAAATCCTAAAATCATTCATTTCCCTGAGGCTAAACGTATGTAATCCCATAAACCACGAAATTGTTATTGGAATGGTACCGGAATGAAGTGACCAGCCATAAACGCATGACGTACTTGTTCTCGAGGAAACAGCGAAGGAAGGTGGCAGAGTGTAAGCGGCGAGATGAAAGGAACCACTCATTCTGCGTTTTTCAGCCGCACGCTTACGAGGTCTCATCTGTGACTTACTTGCTCACCGACACACGTTCGAATCCGTGCATGTGTCACGTACCACGCGAAGGTTGGACGTATTTAGTGCATCGACGCTAATTGGAAAACGCCACAAGGGCCCGAAACTGGGGAACACCCGGTAGCGAGCCTATATAACATTTGAATCTCCCGCTTTATTGGCGCCTAGAATCCGGATGTCCGTTCCACACTTCGCTTAATTACTGAGATTCAATCCCATCATTAACGTTGATTTTTAAACGATTTTATTTAGCTTCACTCCTCTGTTCGTTTGTTTGTTTAGTGTAAATCTTGTAACACAATTTTATGTTAAAATTTTAACCGACTTTCACAAATCCAATAGACTTGAAACTTTGCAGACGCACGTAGTTATGATGACAGTACAAATTTTTTAAAAAATCAACTCCGAAAGGGGTGAAAAAGTGGCACCCCCCATAATTTTAAACCATAACCACAAATCCAATCGAGTTGAAATCAGCCTCTCGAGTTCTCGAAAACAACAAAAAAGCAATGCATTTCCTTAAATACACAATTTATCGAGAAATAATCCGCCACGTACAAATAGTTTAATTTTTTAAGTTTTTTTAGTTGCAAACCTCAAACACTAAAAAGAAAATAATACACAAAAAATCAAGTTAAACGGTTTTATTTAATTGAATCAAAAGTGCACTAAAAATTAAAAAAGAATTCTTTTCTTGTACTACCATTGCGATAGCGATATGTCAGTTTAAATAAAATCGTGGGTCCGGATATATTATAACTGGATATGAAGGAATTTAATACAGACTCAAGCGTCGAAATAAGCGATGAAAAGGGATTAAATATCCTGCCCCACGATTTTATTCAAAGTAACATATCACCATTGTAATATTGTAGTACAAGAAAAAAATTATTTTTTAGTTTGTAGTGTATTTTTGATCAGATTAACTAAAATCGTCTAACTTAAATAAAAATATTTATATCCTTTTTATCGCAGAAGATTCTCGTGCTCTTGCAATTAATACCTTCGAATATGATATTCTCCCAATTTTGAAGTAACTCCAATTTACTATCTCTCAATCAGTGAGTGCTACGTAAAAAGATATTTCCCAGTTCAGTCTGGAAATCAAAATAGACCAAAAAGATGCCCCTATTACAAAACTACTATGTTTCTGTAGATAACTGAATATCGCAATCTACTTTCCTCCTCACTTTTTATAGACCCACCAAATATCTAAATTTAAATCATACCACGGATCGTGTTAAAATATACAATTATTCATGTTCCCTGGCATTTTCGAAGAACTCCATTAAAAAAGTTCCTTTCAACAAGTTCATCTTCGATCAAAAATCATTTCCTCCATCAAATTAATTATCAAAACTACCAAAGTACTATTCACTTCTGACTGCAATCAACATAAACGAAAAGGACACCAGTCTGGTTAAAAAAAAAAGTAGGACGAAAGTCAAATTGGTGAGATACAGGAAGACAGAGGCGCCGGAATTAGAACGAAATTAGGCGAGCCACTTAAGCACCGGTAGTCAATTGGAAAGCACTCGAGGATCAAGGTGCTTCTGTTTTAAGGACCGAATATCCTGCTTCCCTACTTCCTGCTCTTTTCATTTTTTCCTCCCTCGAGCGTCAAGTCGGAGAAAAAATTTGTCCCCGACCGGGCCGCGGGCTCGGGCTGCTGTCGTCGTGTGAGGAATCCTCGGCTCGCTTATCGAGACGAGCAGATGCATCGGAGTGCATCCGCGCCGCGCATCATGGAGGAAACGACTTCCCGAATTTACACGGGACTTCACTTATGACGCTCCCACGAACGACACCGCGCTTAATTTCTCCGGGCAGGAGGATTGTCATCCTTTCACTCCTTTAAGAGCGCGCCAGCTAAAGTCGTGTCCGACCATTACTCGTGACACCTTCACTTCGCTCCTCTAACTTCGTTCTTGCCTTGCTCCTCTCAATCTGTCGGTTATTCGTCCTCTGGTTCTCTGTTTCTATTATACAGTATGCCCGGTTTGTTCGTATACCCGCTATTATCTTCTATTTGCTTTTAATCCAGTAGTGTTGTCAAATCAATTTTCATTTTTCATAAAAAAAAAAGACATAAACGTCTAGAGAGACTTAGATTTTCCAACCATAAATTTAAAACATAATATAAAAAATGTATTATGTATTACTAATCCTCCAGCACAGTTTATTAAAATATAAATAATAACACTTTAATTCAATGTGTTATAACTCGTGAAGTGTAAAATAATTTTTTTACCAAATGATAGATCTAATTAAAAGATGTAACTTTTGTCTTGAAACTCTTTTCTATCCCTTACGGTTCGTGAATTATAACACAAAATCGGAAAATAGCCGAATTTTCTGGGGTTAATTTCACCCCCTTCGAGTGAATTCGAGCAGCAAACAAAAATTGCGTTGTAATCAGGAGGAAATCCCTTACATATTCACAAGGTTTCAGAATTCTTTGAATTTCCAAATTCGGGATCTTCCCTTGTTAGGTAAAAGCATCCACGCAGCATTCCTTGCCAGAAGCTCGACGATAGTTGTGGGTTATTTAGTCGTGGTGGATCTATTTAAACCATCTAGACTTACATCTAACACCTGAATAGCATCTTCCGATATCCAAACGCATCTAAAATCATCCAGACTTGTATGTACAACATCCAAATTCGCAACCCTCGAAAAAACCCTTCAACATCGTCTTCCACATATTCAACAAAAACAATCGTTAAACTTACCGAATTCAACTGCACCAGACAGCAAACAAAGCACTCCTTCGGCATCCACAATCCCATCTTCTCACAGTGATCATCTATCTCACCAACCCTTGACAACACCTCGCTACTTCTCTCAAAACATCCCCCATAAAATCACCAATACTCAACAAACTTCACTCCCTTTCCGCATCGCGTGCGCAACTCGCGCTCCCGAATTCATCGAACAGCCGACCGAATCGGAGGCCACCGAATTCCCTCGGTTCCTTGGACAGAATTCCTCCAGCCATAACTCGAAGCTAACGCCGTATCTCCTCATGGCGGCCATCATAACCGGCCATGGTGAGGCGCGAGGCTGGGCGGCGGCACAGCGAGAAGGGGGAATTTATTCCCGTGCATAATACCGAGTTTATAACCGAGTTAGCGAAATCGGCTCCTCTCCCCGCTTATTCCGCAGCTGGAAATAACGACGGGTCTGGGACCGAGGCTCCGGGGTTCAAGCGGGAGGCGCAGGGGGCGAGGGTGGCTTGATTAAATTAGGGGATGATCGCGCGAAATTAGAGACATTAAATTCTATACAGGCCAGGTCGCTCGCGAGCTCGTTCCACGGTGTTTCGAGACTTGCCCTCGGATTTTCAGGGCACGGGGCTCGCGGGAAACACGGGCAACCTTCGAGATTCCTAGAGGGGCACGCGACCTTTTGATTGGATTCGAGCAGAAAAAATCGCGAAATTATTGGTGCCGAGTTTAGAAGCTCGAGGATAGTTGCGGCTCGTTTAGTCGTGGTGGATCGCCTCGCTTTAGTCATATTTCTGTAATGGAGTATTATTAGGACAGCGAGTTTGGATTTTGGGGCATCCATTTAAATGGGGGAGACCCATTTAGTAACAGAGAGAACAGAAAACGACACAGCGTAGAGGCAAAGCGTTACAACTAAAAACGAGACTGAAATAATTGGAGGGTACAATTCTTGAGGGAATTGAGGGGTTGTTTTACGTAAGGCATAATTGTTTTTTTATTGGTACCTGAATCTGATAATTGTGAGTAATTTTCTATTTTTTTTTTTTTTTAGTGCTTGAATCTAATTTATTCGTAAGTGTTACGCGAGTCTTTACTGTTTTGGATTTCAAATTTTGTAGCAATTATTTATTTTACCACTCGAATATCAATTCCCATACAGCACACTTCGTTGCGGCAAAGTTGCAGGATGGTTGCAGTAACCTTGCGATCTTGCATGGTTGCAGCGCAATGTCGATGTATGGTTGCGGCATAGTTGCCGTGCAAAGTTGCGCGGAGCGAACATAGAATTGTTGCTGTATAGCTGCGTTGCAACTATGCCGCAACTATGCTTAATCACTATATATACCATTTACAGTAATCTACATCCAAGAAGGTTTCGTAGCCACAACGGTAGCGCGTCAGATTGTCATGCGGGCGGCCTAGTGTTGAAGTCGCCCTGAACCGATAACTTTTTTTTTATTTTTTTTAACAGTTTTTCCCGTGGAAATATATTTTGTGAATAATTGCCTCAAAGTTGCCGTGCAACTTTGCAGCAGGCGGACATAGAATTTTTGCTGCATAGTTGCGGCAACCTTGCGTGAGTCGTTGCCATCTTGCGCCGCAAGTATGCTGCAAGTATGCCGCAAGGAGAGTGTGCTGTATGGGTTGATAAACGTACAAAGTTTGGAATTATAATACTCACTGCTTTTCTTTTAAAAAATTGTCTAATCACATTGCTCTGATAATACAGAATTGCTCTAACATGTTTTTGTCGCCTTCACTTTTGTTTAAAACTCACTAATCACTGTCGACAGTGTCAACTGAGAAATAAATATAGTTGGCTAGCGATTTTCAACCAGTATGCCAAAGCACACTAAATAATACCTACACTGCGAGAAGTCCACAGGTGTGTCGAAGATTTTTTAATAGAATTTAATACAAAATGCGCTCATTTACGGGCGAGTTTTGTTGAGTATAAAATAGCGTGATGCCTAGATCGAGTAGAGAGAGAGGAAAGAAGTAAGTGCCAGCGAAGAAAAATAACATATTCTTTGGTGTAGCATAGAATTTCAGTAATTTACTTTAAAAAATTTGAAAATCGGTGCCACAGTGTAACAAATCTACTCATCAACGCCCCAAATAATTGTGCCATTTGGAAAAGCCTGCCACAAACAGAAATCACAGAAATCTAGCATGATAAAGCGAAACTCCACAATATGGAAGATAACGTTCCCCTGATGAAGACGCTCTGAGCGAAGATGCCGCAACATTTGCGCAGTAGACGTGGCGATTATGAAAATAAATCGTATCGGTGTAAAAAGTTGATCGCACGAGGGGAGGCTGCGTCTGGCTGGAACGCATAATGCGATTCTCGGGACTCGAGATACGTCAGGTCGTGTCGACACATGAAAGCGGGTGAAGAGGCTGCGATTGGCTGCTGAAATTATGAAAGGTTTACGACACGCCGACAGAGAGGCTGACAGACTGTTCACTGTGGGACAGACCTACGATACGAACAAATAGCCTCGTTAATGGTACTTCATCCCTCATTTGGCGCTCGACTTTCGATTCGAACGCCTGGGAAGTTTGATAACCCTACAACCATCCTGGGAACCTCAATTTCACATAGAGACACATTAAAAAAAAAACTAAACACATATTCCTTAAACCACTATTCCCCAGGAGACTAAATTAATGAAGATTGAAGATAAAAAAGTTCTGTGATTTGAACAATTTCCAGAATTCCATTCTTTAATATTATAAGAATTATTATAATATTAAAGAATGGAAGTCAGGAAATTGTTCAAATCACAGAACTTTTTTATCTTCTGTGATTTGAACAATTATAATATTATAATATTAAAGAATGGAATTCAGGAAATTGTTCAAATATTATAATATTAAAGAATGGAATTCAGGAAATTGTTCAAATATTATAATATTAAAGAATGGAACTCAGGAAATTGTTCAAATCACAGAACTTTTTTATCTTCAATCTTCATTAATTTAGTCTCCTGGGAAATAGTGGTTTAAGGAATATGTGTTTAGTTTTTTAATACCCTCCCCTTTGCTGTTAAGAGAACTTGGGTAATTGAATTGGGCATTAACCAAATAAAAATGATTTGAGTAGCAGATCGAATACAAGTTTCCTTAACTTTAGATTATTCGACGAATAGAGTTAATTTTTTTATTCCACGAATGAAGTTAACCCGGGTCAACTTTATTCCACACATGACGAATAATTTTTTTATTCGTCATTCGAAATTTATTTAAATAAAAATGTTGGCCATCTCTGGTCTCAGAGATGTTGAACAGAGTCAAAAATTAAATAGAATTATTTAAAAAACGGGGAGAGAATGTTCCTTCTCTAAAGTCACACATTTTTCCCTGACAGCCCCTCGAATATTCCATTTTAATTAGGGGCGAGGAAAAACGTGGTGATGAATAAAGAAGGAGGAAGGAAACGAGGCCAGGATATCTAGACGAAAGCGTGGCTCTGGATTAAGTTACTCCCGGCTTCGGGGATATAGGTAACAGATCGTTAAGGCGGAAGATCGAGGAGGTCTGGTGGTGAAATTACATTTTTTAATTATGGCTGTAGCAAGTTCATAATTGGTGCTCACTACGCGGGGGATGAAACTTATTAGTCGGCAAGGCTTTACCGCCCTGGGGGATGTAACATGGCCGGCTTGTGGAAGGATACCGCCTCCCTGCTCCCAGGGACGCATCGGGATAGTCGAAGGGGTGCGAACACTCGCGAAATTAGTTCATTTCCTTCGTTTATTACGTTCACTAAAAATTTGGAAACTTTAATCTATGAACATACAATTTTCTATACATATAAATTTTAATCATGAGCGTCCGGAGGAGGGGGTGCAAAAGGGGGCAGTTGCCCCCCCTGACTTTTGAGAAAAAATTGCTTATTTCGCAAAACCGATCTTCACCAAGTTTATATATACTAAAAAGGGAATATTTTTAAATTTTTAATTAAATTGGCACTACAAAATGGGTGAAAAAAGCAAGAGGGGTATATTTTTCTTTACCATCATCCCAAAGTGCCCCCCGCTGGTGCTTCAAGATTTTAATTATTTTCTTTACCTTTTTAAACTTTAGTGTAATTTTCCTCTCATTTTATTTTAATCTCTTTTCTCTCTTATCCCTCTTACATTACCAATATATGTAGTTTCCATTCTGTATTTTAGTACTATTTTCCTATTTTTGTTTTGCCACCAGCACAATAGGTACCCTGAAATTAAAATTGAAACAATTAGATTTGGAAATCTTCCTTAGTAGCCAGTGCATCGAAGTATTTTTACGGCCAAACGCGAAAGAAGACACTTAATAAAACGCCACTGCAAAGTACCTACCTGCAGGCGCCAAGGAAACTTACAATTGCGGAGTTGAAGTGTCCAGGGTTGAATCGGTGCAAATGTTCTGCCGCTTGAACAACCACGTCCGTCTTTTTAGCGCTAATAAAGGCTTCGTGATATTTTGAAAAATGGCGACGGACAGCGGGGAGACAGATAGGGCGAGAAGAAGGGTAGCAGCGGCCCTGACACTAATCTCGAGTTAGGTGGCAACATTTTCTCGTAGACAGGGAATATACGGGGCTGGGTAGTTGTTGCACGGTTATCCAACCACATGTATACGCACACGTGAGCCTGCATGTACGTTCCTGTGCGTGTATAGTTTAGTTACAAACACGTATCGGACGAGGTACAAGATACGCGTTAAAGTTTGTAAAGCGAGTTTCGTTCCCACGGCTTTCGTTTTGCACTTGGAATTCTCGAAAAGGGACCACTATTTAGAAAAATTAGAGACAGACGATTAGGGATTTTAAATTGTCTTTTTTGTTTGCAAACAGCTGCATCGAGGTACCTACGTTGCATTATGAAAGGGGTTTCCATTCCTCATCTGGAAATCACTGGATTTGGAACATTTTGCTATATAATATAAAAATTAACATTTTTACATTTGCTTTAAGTAGCCTATCGTAACATTACGGCTTTTGTGATTGTACTGCAAGTTGAAAAATGTATAAAATTGATATCTTCTTCTTTCTTTAATATCGAGGTAGAATTGGCACTTCATATCAGTGCCGTCTTAACCTGGAGTTGAAAGAGGCAGCCGTCTCAGGGCCCCGGAGTTCAGGGGACCCCTGAAAAATTGAAAAATTATAAAAAAATAGGGGTGTAAAAGCTAGAAAAAAAATGGAATTGAGCCCTCAAACTGTTGCGGACAGAAAATAAGGAATTCACCAATATTTAGATTTTAAAATGAGGCCCTTTTTTCGTGAAATGGACCCCACGTTTAATCTTATTTAATTGTTTTAAGACTTATTCGCTTCGCGTGTTAGCGCGGTATTTTTTATTTTATTTAATTTAGAATAATTTAGAAGGCCACATATGGAGCTCACGTCAGGGCCCCCGAAAACGATAAGTAAATATTCGAATATAAATAACATTCGAATTTTATACATAGCATTCGATTACTCAAATATTCGAAGTTTATTCGTAGCATTCGAATACTTGTAAAATATTCGAATAACCTCAGCCCTAATTATGACATAGCATCACTTGTGAAAATGCATACAATTTTTGTCCTTTTCCGTCTTTAATACATTTTGAGTAACTTTAATTATTTTGTAGTAATGGACACTATTCGATTTGTTATTATAGAAATTTTCACTTAAATTATTTTAGTTTAAAAATTTCAGAACACTTTGACCATCTAAAGAATTATTTACTGTTTCGAAAGCTTGCACACCGATTAATTAAAAGCTACCACCTATTTAATAGAGACACCGAAGGGTAATTTTATTACGATATCTTATTTTATTAAGTTAGAGCGAATACAGGAATCACGACTACGAAAGCGCAACGTTTATAAATCATTTCTTTCTCCATCCTTCTCTTCGTTTCTTTCTGAATGTTGTTGCTGCTTCTATTCTATCTCTACGACCGCCAGGGGGTAAGATGGGGTTGAGTCTCGTTACGGCAGCGCGGGCCGTGTGTTAGTGGAGATACATGAACAAGTAAATAGACAAGCACTGCACGGTGCACGTACACAGGGGTATCGTTGGCGAGAGGTCGATGTGCGTGGTGAGAGATTCACGGGGGTTGAAGGGATGGCAAGGTGGTAGATAGCAATAAGGTGCTGGGCACCGCGCTGTTACGACCCCTGATCTAGTGATGTCGTGTATGAGGGAGCTTCTCCGTGTACTATCGCGCTGAAAATTATAGGAAACTCTTGCAACATGTTTCATCCGACTTGTCATCATTCTGGATGTTTCTAAATAATTTAATACGTCGACGCAACGTCCCTTCTCCCTGTTTCGAGCAGCTTAAAAACGGGAACAAAATTGAAACAATACCGTCAACGATATTTTATTGATCTTTGAATGTGGAATGGTAGCTATGCGACGTTTTTGCTGATTGAATTTTCTAAATTTCGAACAAAGTTCCCACCAAAGGGGTTCCAAAGGTGTATTCTGTAATTGGAATTTCACAATTTGTCATTTTATGAAGAGACATTTTTCTGGCTTTTGAAGTAGAATAGGTGTAGCTTAAGGGAAACAGACCAGAACATTGCCTGGATTTTTGAGCTGCAAGTGGAATGTTTCTCTATTATCACAAAGATGTGTATGACCTATTTTTGCTTTGCACCTTAGAGTTATAAATTTCTAGGACAGTGTCGTTATTTCACCTAAATTTTTTGAATCAGAATACCCAAGAGAGTTGCAGAATTATTGTCAGTAATTTTTCTCTTTACTTCGCTTTTACTAAATATAATTCAAAACGAACGATTCAAATTTCCTCAAAACGTACTGACTGAATTTATAACGTATATTTCATAAAATACATAAGAATGAGCTAGCTGTACAAGAATATACAAACGGATTCACATCCAAAAAATCTGAAAAGAAGTTTAAGAGCTTCCATTCGATTTTCTCTAAAACTGAAGTCAAATGACAAATCAGTGGCGCATCCACATTGTCTAAGGAACTCAGCTCCTCCCAAAAAAAAAAAAATGATCAAGGAGATTAATGTAACCACAACTGAAGTAATTCAAGAGCTTTATAAAAATAAAAAGTGGATTTCATTGTTTAAATAAATTTGTATAATTGCCTAACGAAGTTCATTGAATTTGAACTAATAATATTTTTATCCGGTCGACTCAACTCCCCCAAGATTAAATTCTAAAAGAAATGCGTAGGCAGATCTAACAAACAGATGTACTAAAGGTTCGGCTGCCATCGACTCACTTATGGAAACAGAGAATTTTCAAGAGAGGGCAAGGAAGCTCGACGAATTGCTAGCGAGCAATCAAGCAACCGTGCGATTTGCATCAGACGACGGGGGATGGTTGGCAGGTGTTGCTGCAAGTCGCAGGACGGTCCTCGAGGTGTAAAATCTTGAAAGGAGCGTCAGGTAAAAAGAACAGCCGCCGGGGGCCATGATGGCTCTGACCTTTCTCGCTTATCTGCGGGGCGAGAGAGAGATACCGGGTCAATACTTCTCGGGAGGGTTTCCACGAGGAAAGAGGGGATCGCTTCGCCACCCCCTCGTTTCTCTGCTCGCCGACGATTGGCGGTGGCAGGAGGCTGGGTGGTGGTCCTGCGAGGGTGGAAACACGAGATAGATATTTGATTGTACGAAACAGGTTCGCCAGGCGACGGGGATATGCTTATATTATATTTCTATTTGGGGCTGCTTGGTAAATAATACCATTCCCGAGAAAGCGAGTTTGTAACGTTGCCCACGGTGATTTCGGGGACTTTGCGAAGTGGGGGATTCGAAGACGGTGGTAAATTATTTGGCCTGGTTTACTAAAGTATCGTAAGAAAACTAGATAAGTAAGGTAAACAATCATTGGCACCCTAAGCAGAAACACCATTGGAATGTCAATATTTTTTTTGTGACAGTTTTATATGGTCTTAATTTTCAGTTATTATCGATGATTATGGATTTCTCATTAAAATAAAACATCTTGTGTACCTATTAAGTCTTTCCTTTTAAAAATATTCAATGAAAAAGAAAAACAGGCATAAAAGGACAATCATTGGCACCCTAAAATTTGATTTGTTCAAAACAAAGTTTAAACAAACTATTTCATTCACTATTAAATATCTACAACACTTAATAAATCTGTATTGCAATTCATTACTTAGTTATAAAGCGACAAAATATACTTACAATTAAGTAGTCTTTATCAAAATTTTAAGACAACGCTTAAAACTCAGCCCTTTGTCCCACCGCTACCTTTACGACCTTTTATGTGGCGTTGTCAGATGAAAAATGTGTAGTTCAACTACTGGACTTTGTAGTGAAAGAAAAATAAGAAATTGTAAAAAGGTACTTTCTAAGCTCATACTTCTTAATATTTGGCTTTTTAATCAGCAGTGCCAATGCTTAGTGCAGTGCCAGCATTAGTGCAGTTTACCCTAGGTGAAATTATGAGAAGTGAAAAGACATTGGGGAACTCCGCATTCTGCTTGTGTTAATCTAAAAAATAGTAATAATTATATATCAATTAGGGAAATAATTGGTGCTGAAGATTTTCCAAAAAAATGAACTAAAAATCGACTACTCACCGTTTTGAAACCCCAATTGGACCGTTAAGAAAGCCTCTAAGTAATCAAGCTCTAGAAATCCTGAATCCAAAATCCCTTCAACAGTGCGCATAGAAATTCGTAAGCGGAGTAATTAAAAGAACCGACGGAAGTTGCACTTCCAGGGTGAAATGTCCGTCAGTAAACGTGAAATCTAATTTCAATGATTATGATTTATCTTTTCTCGGTTAAACTCGCGGATGCTGGCAGACTAGAGCGAGCGGAGGACTCACCACACCTCGTTTCAGCGCTCGACGACGATTGGCCGTGGCAGAACTCGGCGGATGGGGATGGAGAAGGCAACAGGGGGATGAAAACGGTGGAGAACGTTGTGGGGTGCCTTGGTGGAGCCGTAAGGAGAGAAAGGAGGAGGCTGGGGGAGCGACGAGGACGAAGGTTCGCCCTTGAGCTTGGCGGAGGATGAGACGCCTCTTGAAACGCCATCATCAAGCATTCATAAGGTGTAGCAGCCTGTTTATCAGAGGAATACTTTGCAGTAGATTCCTTGAGAATAACCTGGCGCGCGCTAACCCGCTGCAAAAGCAACCGCTGTGTGGAGAAGCCTGAAAAATCGTGGGGAATTAGGTAATTCGAAATCGATTTCACAATTTTGCATTTTCATTAAGATTTAGATACATTTAAGTACTTTAATAGTCTTGGACTTGAATCCTACAAGTATTAAATTTTTAATCGTTTTCTATTTAAAAGAAATACTCGTTGTATTATGGATAGGAGCTTAAGCTTCTACAGCACAAATTTTGCCGAAACATCATTGCTGTAAAATCTCCGAAACGTTGCGGGACCATTGCCGAAACGTTGCAGGAATATTGCAGGGACGTTGCCGTGTAATATTGCACCGCAACATTGTTGCAACGTTGCAGGAATCCTCCTATGCCGACCCTATGCAATATTGCACGGCAACGTACCTGTAACGTTCCTGCAACGTCCCTGCAACGGAGTATGCTGTATGGGTTAACGCGAAGAACTTATTGAGTTTCAGTTTTCTTAGGAAATTAAAGTATTTATGATATAAATATTCACACGTGTTATCTTACGATTAGTGAGCCCAAGGAATTATCTTAAACTAATCTTAATCTTAAATTAGGAAGAAGGGAGGGAAAATTATTTTCTGCCAATCTCGGTATTATCGATAATATGAGTTATAAAAAAGAGCGAATATTAATTTAAAACTCGTTAAACAATGATTATGAGGTCACTCATTACTTTCGAAACTCTAAATTCTCAAGACCTCAGTTTTTTTTTACAGCATTATAGTAAAAACTTACAGAACCCCTAAACCTGAATCATTTCTAAATAATCAGTTTGCAGAACTCTTTTTCATTTCACAAATTCCAGTAACTACTGCCCGCAGCTCCCAAACAGCCTCCATCATTCATACCTTAAACGCATCACTCGGTGATTCATATTATTCAATTGCCCAGTTCTCGAATTCCCTGTGTAAATGAGTTTCGTTCGCCTACTGGAAAAAAAAGTATCATCAGTGAATGGCCGATTCAGCTGTTACTGTCTATAAAATTGATGGTTCGACGAGATGGCTCTTTCATCCTCTCTTTCAGCAACTAATGATGTGGGCTGAACGGTACCCTGCGCTACCGTGCCGCGCGGACACGAAGAAATCCTAATCATCCATCAAAATCGGATCGACAGCGTGACACCCTCCAATTTTTCCCATTCCAACAGATAATCCCACTCCATTAAAAAACAATGAACTTCACTGCCTTCCAACGCACTCTATTTCCATCCTCGATATTTAATTACAAATACACTTTGCCAGATCATCAAGCGAATACTGGAAACGTAACGGATCGACCTTCTTACTCCGTGTAACAGCGCGTTCGACAGCGTTACAATGATCGTAACTCTGCCGTTGCTCGTATTGTTGCCCCGTCGAGCGATTGGCAAATTGTTGGAACGCTGGCGGAATGATTGATCCCGGAGATGGACGATGATCTCGATCGAGTTTAATCGCGTTTTCACTTTCAGCGCACCGCTGCCCCCGTCGACGATGTGTCACGGCAATTTTCGAGTCCCCGGGTCGCATAAAACTTGGCTGCGAGTGCCGCGGCATATGCGGACGCAACCCCTCGCCCGGAGGGGCGTGTTGTCACCAGCCGTGGCCGTGTACGTTTTGTCATTGGAATTTGATGATCCACCGTCCCGTGGGGACCGGCTACATAAATATTTGCCCTGTAATCCCTTCATGGGATCCACTTGCCTCCTCGACACCCTAATCCCCTTTGTTCCAACTTACACCCTTTCGTTTCATCGCGGTGCCCGCTCAGCGACGCTTTACGACCTGCGTTTTTCGGATACGCATTCTCCCTGATAGCGCGTAATAACGATGACAGTAGGTAGTTACAGGCAGGAGTCATTCTTTCATTGGCATCGTTGTATTTTGCTTGACGATATTGTTGGCTGATTTGGGACATGGGATCGATTGGAAAAGGGATTGAAAGTTGAGGTATTGGGTATTTTCGCGAGGAAATTATTGGAAGTTTATTTGTTGTGTTTGGTATACAATTGGATCCATCTGGAAACTAATAAACGTAGCACAACTTAAGTTAGCTTTTGTTGGAAACCAGCGGCGGATTTCAAAGAAAAGACCGAGGTGGAAACCTTCTGAGGGACCCATTTTTCGGGAAAATGAAATAGTAGTTTACTAAAAACGGGCTAATAAAGGGATCTTCAGGTTTGGAAATTTCAGAAAATTTTTATACTCAGTGTACGTGAAGGTCTTCACTCATACATTAAGAATTTGTCTGACCTGAAATTGCCAAACCTAAAGGTCCCTTCAAAAAATCGTGTTTCGATCAAATCATAATTGAAGCTAATTTTTTAGATCTTAGCATTGCTTACAATTAGCTTAGCTTTCAGATGGATTCTCGGCTTGATTGTATTCATTTCTGTGAAGTAGTCAGTTTCAGCTGTTTTGAGATAGAAGTTTATGATAAATTTGTTATGTTCATCAAAAACATCAGTGCCACTCGTGACTTTTTTAAGTCTCGAATAGGAATCGTCACGCGTAATAAAGTTCGGGTTATAGACGCGGGCATTTTACGGGCGATTAATTTCATTAGCAAGGCTGAACCCTTTGAAACACAGATTCCATTCGTTCCCCTTGGTTCCTCGGTGACAGTAGGCGAGGATTACCCTTTCGACAAGTGCAAGGGATCCCCACAAAATAATAAACAGGATCGTTACCATATGTAAAGGATATACATGACGGTGCGATGTCAATTGGGGCGATTCCATGCTACCATATATGTTGATCAATTTGTCAGTGCACCATCTACCCCTGAAATTATAAATCTGTAACTTCTAGACTCTGGATGATTCAAATTTACACTGCTATCTTTCAGAACAGATATTGAAGAATAGTTCATCCCCTCTTCCTTTAAAATAACACTCTACGTGCATGTTAATATATATTGTTTTCCCTCAAAAAGAAAGATGTGGTTTCCTCTTATTTTTAGGCTTAAGTGAAAATTTTATTTTCAAATTAATATCGTGTATTAATATTTTGCAAAGTAAAACTATCGTATTTTCAGGATCTAGGGGGCAGCATATGTCAGTAGATCCTACAAATCCCGTGTTAATCCCATTTAAAGCGGTGATCATGTATAATGCAGTGACTTCGTCTGTCGCAACACAAAGTCATCGAGAAATGATTAATCGCTTTCGTGTTCCGCTGAAGCCTCCTGCTGTCACGATCACTGCCAGAAATATGTTTCGTTCATCTATTGTGCGAGCTCCGAAAACGCAATAATGCGTATTACGTAAAAATTGAAGAGTAGAGCTCTTCGCCAGAACAGGCTTTTAGTTAGAATTTATCAGCATTTTGTTGAATAATTGAGTTGAAATGGTGACTATTTGTGCTGTGCAAAGTGCCGCATTTTTCAGGAAAATGAAGAGGTAGTTTACTAAAAACGGACTCAGTGTAATATTACAGAAAAAGATAGAGTTTGGATAAAATCGTAATTATTATTTTTAAGAATAGGGCCCTGGGTGGGGCCTTCTATGCAGGGGCCCAGGCGGCAACTGCACAAACACTTAAGGAAAAAGAGATTTAAGGAGAAAGGCCCAGGTGGCAAACTTTTGGGACACCCTGTACACACAACAGAATTACAAATAAATTTTCCCCGATGTGGTTTGAAAATTATGGGAAACAAAAAAATATAACATTTGGATAAAATCGTAATTTCATCATCATCTCTGAGGAGAGGAGCCAGGCGGTAACTACTCATTGATCACCCGTTAAGTCCGCCACAGATCATCATCGTCCTGGAATCATCCCCAGAAGTGGTAGGGTCCAGGTGCTCTTCGCCCGTATCCCCGACAAATCCAAAGGTCGCGGAATTAATTTGTTCGCGCGGCAGACGCAACGACGCCCCGCGTCAAAGTGTCGTCGTTATCAACGTCCTGCTCACCTCTCAGCTGACACCCCATAAATCGCGCATCGACGTGCCCCGGGCAAAAAAATGTAGCCGGAGCGAGAGAGGCCGGGACCGTCCTCTCCTGCAATCTCCAGGAAAATGAACGCCATAAATAAGCACGGCCGGCCAATAATTCCGTCGCGATCGAGCAACAAGAGTTTTTCATCGGTGCACGCAGAGCGGGGCAGCGGAGCCAGCTGAAAGTAGCGATGGAGCCGACTGCATACGCACCCTCTATTTCATTTCCCGCCGCGCCGTTGCAGCGGCACGATTCGCTCGGATGGTCGTAGCCTAGGTATGCGCGTTGTTCCATATTTACACTGAACAGCAGGAATGCGTTAAATAATTCTGAGGACGGATTGGACCGAGTAGAGTATTGTTTATGAACGATATCACAGGGGTGTAGTAATGGAGTTAGTAAAGTATAGTAATTTGGTAAGAAGAAGGGGGGTGCGTGTAGGGAAGGTAATAGAGGAATTATTTTATGTGGAGAGAGATGTTCGTAGAACTGAGGCGAATACCAACGCGACAATTGCAACATCAAATTTATGCTCAGGTATGAAGGACGAAAAGGGAGGAAAAGAAAAGGGGGAGGAAGGGGGAAAAGAGAAGGAGAAGGAAAAGGAAAAAGGGAAAAGAAGGAGGAAAACGGGAAAAGATGAAGAAAGGGGAGGAGGAAAAGAAGGAGGAAAATAGAAAAAGAACAAGGAAACGAGAAAGGGAGGGAAGGAGGAAAATAAGAAGGGCGAAAAAAGGAAAAGAAGAAGGAAAAGGCGGAGGGCAAGAAGAAGGAAAATATGAAGAAAAAGGCGGGGGGAAAAAGAAGGAAAAGAAGGAGGAAAAGTAGAACGAAAGAAAGAAGAAAAAGAATCTTATAGATGCGCATTTTTCCACACATCAATTTTAAACTACTTTGAACCGTGCAGATTGAATAATACCTAAATGGAATTTAGAAGCTTTTCCTTATTGTACAAAAAATTAGTAGATAGGTAGTTATACTCTTACGAAAAGATAAAAAAGAGAACAGTACTGAAGTCAGGGAAAGAAGAGCTGACTTATTCTTTATTATAAAATCCCACGTTCGTTGGCAATATCAAGGAAAAGGGAAGCGTGGAGATCGCGCAAGAGGGTGTTGGTCCCATCGCTAGCTGCAAGGGCGAGAGCACGATCGCAGAGTAGGTGGAGGAGACGGCGCTGTTGGAGGGGAATGCCAGGGGGCGCGTTTTGTAATCAAATCTAAAATTCCCAGCGCGGAGGAACCCGATGAAAGAGTAACCAACGGACACAATCGAACCGGGCTACGAGCTTGTCACCTGACTTCGAATAAGCGACCACTGTCCTACGATTTCAGCGCGGTGCTACCTACACACCTTTAACCCCGTCCCCCTGCCCCTGGATCGACCTCAGATTTCCCCTGAGGCTGAGGAAAAAAACACTATCGCACACCCCTTCCTGCGACGAAAGAGTTAGGACGACGTTCGCCACGGCGGATCGATAATTTTTAACAAAATTGTTACTGTTAGAACACAGAGGATTTGGGTAACGTGCAGGTACAAGTATTGCTTTAACTCTGTTTGACTTTCTTCTGGGTGATAAGAGAGAGTATAAAAGTGATCTGTGAGAAATGGTTTGCAGGGAATTATTTATTTGTCTTACTTCACGCACGTTAATTGAAGAGTCCTTGTAGAAAACACTGCAAGTGCAAAAATCAAATTCTATACTATACTATTACTATTGGCACGTAGAAGTTTTTCCGATAAATTTTTCTTCTTTTTTTTAATTTTGGCAGGTAGAAGATTTTCCGATAAATTTTTCTTTTTTTTTTTAATTTTGGCACTTAGTGCTTTCTACGAGGTCTCTTCAGTTACAACATTGTTGAAAAAATTTGACATTTGAATAACTTACCTGAATACTTAACATATTGTGTACCATTGTAAGGCGACTACTAAGTCCATAAATTGAAAGCAGTGCATTATTAGAGCGAAGTGTGATGTTTAAACTGTGATATGTGATGTAGTGCAGAATGCGGGGTACGTATGACTGAGATATGAAGCATAAACTGTGAAGTGTGAATTATACATAAATGACCCACAGCCATAGTAGTTGTGAGAGAAATGAAATCGAGACGAGGGTCATATTACCTAGTAGAATCCCTTAAGTGGTCCAAGCGCGTTCAAACTTCGTGAGCTTGTAGTAAACTAAATTCTACACAACTTTCCCTTATAACATTTCCCCGTACGACGTAGGATATCGGAGATATACGAGTTTCAAGATTATTAGCGCCTTGCCCTTGCAGCTAGGCAATCGACTGACACCACTGGTCACATCGAAAATCCTACCGCTGGTAATGCTGCACTCCTGTTTTATTCTCGGTCGATAATGTCGGACGTGACACGAAAATTTTAATGGACTCGTGAGCCCTAAAATCGTGTAACAAAACATAGCTTTGTGTGATCGATGTATGTATTCCGTTTCTGTTATCGAACCTATAATTCAAAGTAATTTTGTGCCGCACGTTGGGGTGGCGGGGGGGGGGGGGGGGAGCTCACGAGCGTCCTTACCATTTCCGTGTCGCATGCAACGTTATCGATTCAGAGTGGAATTTGACCGCAATCCTACTAGCGGTTAAAATTGAAACTAAATGTGGTGAAAAATGCTACCAAAAAGGACAATGTAAATCGATCTGGACAAGAATCGGATCGATCCTATGAATCGATCTTTTATGAAGAATCAGTAATAAGATCGATTAATCGTTGAAACAGGAGATCGATCTTACAAAGTGATGCTTAAATTAACTTTATCTTCACTCTCATTGGCCACATTCAAACGAGGGTAGTATTAACAGGGATAAAATTATATGAATCATAAAATTATATAGTTTTTGTATTTACTTTACTGTTATTTGCATTCCGAAGTTCATATAGATATATAGTAACAAACTCTTTGATATTTGGAAAATCTATTTCTATTGTTATGATAAAGGGACGAATGCATGCTAAAAAGGGATTCTATAGTGCTATTTATTTATGGTTTATGAATATTGTTTGTAATATTATATTATTTGATAAAGGGTTAACGTATTGGCTGAACGATCGAACAGATATCTTGATTTATAATATCACACAGAGGTTTCACAATATTTGTACACAAGTTACTTGCGTAGTCTCGACAACTAGAGTTGACTAGAGTGGTCATCTTTCGCAGCGGAACGGATCGGGCGATCCGTTCGGCTCGCCGAACGAAGGCGGAGATTGCCGAGCGTTGATCGGCCAATCGGTGCCCGACACAAAACCAAACCTGTGCCTGATGTGCTGCGAACGAGCGCGGGATCGTTCAAACTTCAACAGTATTTGCATTAGTATCATGTTTTAAAACAGAAATCAGAAATGCAAAGGAACTATCGACCACCTTATATGTGAAACAATATTTTCCTTTTAGTTTCATTTATTTTGATAGAGACAGCATTTCCAATAGCATAATAAACAAACTTATATTAGTCTGTGTACTACAATATTGTAAAAAAATTAATAACATTATTAGAGGTAAACAAATTGCTAAATATGAAACAAAATTACGTAATACAGTAGAACAAACTATTATTCAAACTAAAAGATCCCATTAAGTAAACAAAAGTATGTACATATAGATCATTTAATTTCTTTTTCTTCAAACACAAACGACTCGAATACAATTCCTGTATGAATATGATTGTGTGCGGTGATACAAAAAATATTTGTCTCAATTGTTTCTGAAGTTTGAACCACAACAATGTTGCTCTCGCTAACAAAATATAATACATTGTTGGCGGGAGGGCCGGGCACCCGTCCTTACACCGCGACGCTCTTGGAAACAGCATATAGAGGTTGCTAAATTACTTCTAATAAATGGTTGCAAAGTTAATAGCCAAAACAAAAATCCTTCAGATACTCCGCTTCATAGTACATTCGGCGATATAGAGATCGTTCAGATGCTTCTAAGTAGAGGGTCGATATTCACATCGGGACCATGCTTAAAATATGCTCAACAATTACTGAAACTCCGTTTTCAACAGCACAGTATAATATAGTGTCTTTAAACATCAACGTTAGCTCCACATTCAAAAATAGCTTCACAACTTCATTGTGACCTCTATCAACTGCGTGTTGTAGTGGTGTATCGAAATACACAGAGGTACCAATAGAATTAACATTTTATTTCGATAAAAAAAAATACATTGGTGACCATACCCTGGATTGGGATTAAGTCGGCATTATCCGCCTCCCTCACCGTCGCCAAAGACTCGAGCTACTCGGTCCACCCGGTCGCGGAAACGATGAGGAAGACGATGCACGCCCGATCATTGCTTGAATGTTGGCCCTCTAATTAATACAAATAAAATACATCCTTTCATAATATTAAACTAAACAATTAATTAAACAATTATCACATTATTAATATCAGTATTAGTACTGCTGATACTAATACACTTGCAAGCGTCCATTAAAGTTCTTAAATCATCATCAGTTAGAAAATTAAATATTCTTTCAGCACAGATACGCGGTAGTCCAAGAAAATTAAAGAAAGAATGAAAAGTTGTATTACCTTGTTCCAGCAACTCTTTCCTTCTTTCCCCATCTTTGAAATGAATTCTTATCGTACTAGCATATATTGGAAATTTGATTTCATAATCATCTGATCTTAAGGCCTGCACTACACTTTCATTCCCCGCATATATCGCTAATTGGCTTATACCTTTTGTCAAAATATTATAAAATGAGATACTACTATTGCCAATCTTCTCGCTCTTCATACTCGCTATTTCTTCCTCACATTCATTCTGAAAATAACTTAAATCTTCATCGTCGCTAATAATCGACAGTAGCTTCTGGTTCCTTGCATACAAATTCGCAGTTTTCAATTTCACCATGTGACGTTTCAGTATCTGAGCAATTTTTACATGAGCATAGCCATAACCAGAATTATGATCGTAATGATCAGAATCAGAATCCTCACTGTGACCTCTAGAACGAAATAACCTGATCACAGCCTCGGCCAAATCAAGCGCTGTGTGACTCTTTCTATTCGTAATAGTAATATCAGAACCATGGTCTAGCAGAATTATAACAACTTGTATTTTTCCTGCATCGGAGGCAACGTGAAGCGCCGTTTCACCACATTCATCTTTAGAATCGACGACGGCACCGAATTTCAAGAGAACCTTGACGATATCCGCGCAACCATTTCTAGCAGCACTGTGGAGCGGTGTCGCGCGATATTTACTCTCAGAATCAACTCTGGCACCATACTTTAACAATAGTTCTACAACCTCTTTATGACCGTGTTGTATCGCAACGTGAAGCGCAGTTCTTCCATCTTTTTGCTTAGCATTTACATTAGCTCCTTTGTCCAAAAGCATTTTGGTGATTAGTTTGTTACCTTTCTCAGCAGAATAATAGAGCGGCATTTTTTGATTCTCATACGCGCAATTAACGTCCGCGTCGTATTCTAAAAGAGCCTCAACGACTCTCAAGAGTCCTTTACGAGTAGCAGCATGAAGGGTCCTTATTCCATTTTGGGCTTGAGCATTTACGTTAGCGCCTCTGCTTAAAAGCAACCTGGCAATTTCACCCTTGGTATCAGGATCTTTATCGAGAAAAGATCTGGAAAGCGTTCCATTTTTGTCTAAAACTGTATAATGCAACGCCGTTATTCCATATATAGTACTAGCATTAACATCAGCACCGTGTTGTAAGAGGACTTCAACGATGTCCCTGCAATTCTGCTGAACAGCAGTGTTCAGTACTTGAGGACTATCTTTTACATTAGCTTTATTAGTTAAAAGTAGTTTGACCATTTCTAAATCTCTATTTTCAGCGGCATAAAATATCGGAGTGTTCCCAGCTTCGTCTCGAGGATTTAAATCAGCTCCGTAGCTTATCAATAGCTTGACTATTTCCACCTGTTTGTTTTTAGTTGCAACGTGTAAAGATGATGTTGAAAAGATGGATATATTAACATCGGTGCCATATTTTAAGAGTTTTTCAACAATTGTCAAACATCCTTTCTCAACAGCAGCGTGCAGCAAGTTACAATTGTTTCTATCTTCAGAGTCGACGGTAAAGCCATATTCAAGCAAACTTTTGACGATCTTGCTATACTGTCTTCCAAAGCCCAGCACCGCAGCATTAAGAGCGCTTTTGTTGCTTTCGTTATTCACATCAGGACCGTGCGTTAAAATATGCTCAATAATTACTGAATCTCCGTTTTCAACAGCGCAGTATAATATAGTGTCGCCGCCCTCACGTTGAACATCAACGTTAGCTCCGCGTTCTAAAAGTAGCTTCACAACTTCATTGTGACCTCTGTCAACTGCGAGTTGTAGTGGTGTATCGAAATACACAGAGGTACCGGTCGAGTTAACACGAGCTCCATATTTTATAAGATGCTCAACAATTTTTAAATACCCTCTCTCCGCTGCAAAGTGAAGAGGAGTACCGTATTGTCCTTCGGCATGAACGTTAGCAGATCTTCTTAGAAGCAACTCGACAATTTCTGCGGCATCGTTTTCAATAGCAATGTGCAAAGGAGTCGTGTTCTTGTTGTTGCTAGCGTTAATGTCCGCCCCCCGGTTTATAAGTAATTCGATAATCTCAATTTTGTTACCTAGAGCTGCGTTGTGAAGCGGAGTATTGCCGTACCGATTTTTAATGTTAATCTTAGCACCTCTGCTTAGAAGCATCTGAACGATCTCTATGTCGCCATTTATAGCAGCGAAATGAAGCGGAGTATCGGTAGGATTTTTGGTTTTGCTGTTAACTTTGCAACCATTTATTAAAAGTAGCTTAGCAACCTGTGCGTGTCTGTTCTCAAGAGCCTCGCGGAGTAAAACGTATCCATCTGACCATGCTTGCGAGTAGGATAGACTGAAAGATTTGAGTAATTCACTTACTGTTTCTACTCTTCCCTCGCGAACTGCAGAAATTAAACTGTAATTTGTGTAATGCTGATCTTCTAGCATTTTTCGTTAATAAATTTATGTCTGACTATATAGCTGACGAATCCACTTGCGGACGATTTTATATCGTAGGTAGTACTTTATATTACGGTCAGCCAAATCTGCTGTGCCGGTTGCGCAGTTATAGATCCAGTAGACTACGCGACATTGATAATGCGTAAGAGTGCAGAAAGAAAACAATAACAACTGCTGGCGTCGAATTCCACTTACGCCCAAATCGCCGGCGCCCACGACCGTAGGAATTTTCCGTTTTTGTAATAAAATGAATATCATAAATTATATGTTCCTGCCTTCGGGTCGTAATTTATATTTAGAAACCTGTATTTTCCGATAATGGCCCTTTCACAGATTTCTCTTCCATGTGTCAGGAGATTTTCATAAATTTTCAAACGAAAGCCACGGGCGTTGCGGGCGATTTGGGCGTAAGTGGAATTCGCTCTAGGTAGGTATACGCGGTTACGGCGTCAGACAGTCAAGGATCATTTTCAATCCTCGTTTTCGACCCTAGAGATCACTTCTGCTGATAAAAAAAAAAGTTAAATGGCCTGAGGCTTAAAATCTTCCCCGAGAATTGCGTTAACGTCTAAAAGAAACCGCATTCTATCTCTTCTTATTATTATCTACATATGCATATAAAGGACCACTTCGTAGTACACACAAACTATTTGATGTTTAGAAAAACTATTCTTATTATTTCGATAAATAAACGAATGCGTGCTAGAAAATGTATTCTGTGGAGCTATTTATTTGTAGTTTATGATATTCTATTCGTACTCGTATCATTTTTTCATTAGCATTATTATTAGCGTAAGAGTCAAAGAAATTCTGTTAGAACTTAGAAGAGAAGTCAGAAATTCGAACGAGTCGAATGCTACCTACTGCCAGAACGGCCACCACCTTCCCTTGTCACACGGATTGGGAGCCATTGGGAGTTTTAGAACAGTGATGAGCAACCCGAGGCCCGCAATTGTTGCAATTGTGAATCTATGTCAGAAATAACAAATTCACCTAATAAATTAAAATTCTTTGATTACTATATTTAAGTATTTAATATTAGCTTAAAGTACTCGGCGTTGCTCGGGTGGAACTTTGATTGTCACAGAGTGTCAACGGGGTGAAATAGGGGGAAGGGGTGGGATGTCTAGATTTTACGGCAGCCTATATTTTCCGCAGAGTTCTGGAGAGTAATTATGCAAAATTTAGTCCAGATTGGCTAAAAAAATCGGGATAAAAAATATCCTACATGTTATTCATGGTCCTAGACTATGGGTATTCAAAATTACAGGAAGATCCATTGCGTCTTGCGATGTGATTGAGTAACAAACATCCAAACACAGTTTCGCATTTATTATATTAGTAAGAAAAGGGATTGCGGCCCGCGTAGAGCATTAACTTTCCACTTTTGGCCCACTACAGGCCAAAGGTTGCTCATCACTGCTCTAGAACTCCCTTACCATTTCCGTGTCGCATGCAACGTTATCAACTAACAATAAGTAGACAATAAAAGTGAACACGTAAACGCGGGAATCAGGCCAATTGTGACCGCATCGGTGCGTATTAACTTTCGAATCAACGAAAGGAGATTAAAACAAATTGAAATAATACATATTAAAAGATATACATACAGCTCTTTTCGCACTACAGAAAATAAAAAATGTGTATCAGATTATTGGGATATGGGAAAAATTTGATTCGCGCATGGAACAGTACATGATTCTTCAAATATTTAAGAAGGAATCTCTTATACTTTTATATTTTAAAATATTGTTTTTATGCATATATACGTTTGATACAATTTCTGAATATAAAATTATTTCAATAAAGACCACTTCAATTGCTCCTTCGCAGACTGCAGAACCTAGAAAACAACAGAAATCCAGCATTTAACGATAGATACGAAAGTCGCGTGACAAATTCTTGATAACTCTGCCTCCCAAGATCACAAAAACTTACAATCAGAGACTGTGCGCGCAATGTAGAATGATGCATGAACACAAAATAAAGAAATCAAAAATGTTTCTATGTGACAAACGGACAGAAACTTTACTATGACGATTAAGTTCGTCAAAGTTTATTACTTAACGCTAACTGTTACCTGTGCGACTGTTTGCTCCCCGAGTGGAATATCATCTGTTCGTAACGCTACCCTCTGAACAACACTAGAGGCATCAGCGTCGAGAATAATTCTATATAAACATTGTATTATACTATATATTCTGCTTATTGTTCTAAGAATATTAGTATTTCATTTAATAACTCTCAATTACCCTCCATCACAAATCTCATCCATCGCTAACATGACTATGTCTAAGCTATCCAGAACAGCTCTTTTCTCAACATTTTTCCTCAGAATTTGGCTAACCGAGTCGTATAAACAATTCAGAACGCTCATAAGAATAAGCTGCAATGGAGAAAAAAGTAATTTTATATACGAAAGAAAAAGAAATATCATTTATTAGTAGGGACCTGGAATGAAATGTTTTTTTTTCATTTCAGTTCAGCTCGGAAAAATATTTCGTTTCAGTTCAGCTCGGAAAAATATTTCATTTCAGTTCAGCTCGGAAAAATATTTCGTTTTCATGGGAACGAAAAATAAATTTTGCTCCGAATCAGTTATTTCATATTTATAAAAGAGCTTGTATAAATTTATCTTTCACAATTTCATTGCATTTCGTAGTTATATTATAGAATATACATTATAATTATGTATTATAAAAAAATAGAGTTTCGAGTCTTACACCCGAAAGCTTCGAACAATATAAACAGTATAAAGAAAGAACAGATTATACGAAATAAAAATCCGTACTGGTCATATTCAGGCACAAATTGATTCCGAATAATACATACCTCGTTCTCGTGAGAGCTTCCCATGACGTAAAAGAACAAGTCTACGTTGCTCCTATAAACGCAGGTTAAACCGTCCAACATAATAATCTCTGTATTCGCTCTATGCGTTTTGTTGAAGAGATTTTTCTCGAATGCTTTCTGCTCCTTGGACGTCGGGAATACATTCTTATCGTAATACTTTGCTAATATCCTGTTGCCGTCATTGTCAAGGATGACCATACCCTTGACAGTGTAAAGCGTCGGTTCCTACGGTCATAAGTGGCGTATATTAGAACAGGGAAGTTCGTTTGAAAGTCCTTCCCCGCATATGCACCCATGTAGCGCTCGACTATAATTTTTAATTGATCAAACATGCTACGCTGATATTTGCAATGGTTAGACAACACCTTCATATAGTTATAGTATTACTCAAAAATAAACGATAACAAATGGAACAAGAAAAGCAAACTTAAAATCAATAGAAATCATACGCGCTGTAGGATATCGCGTTCCAGGTCACTCTGAAGCATTGGAGAGAGGTTATGTTGCACGACTTTCGATGATCCGGCACGATTCATGATTACAATTGCACGGGGCAATACTTACATCAAGAACATATAATTACGAGGCGTACATCAGTAAGAAATCTCTATTAAATAACATAACGCCTCCATCACAAAAAACCTACCAATAGCTGGCAATCCATGTTTACGTCAAACCTGACGTGTCGGTCTCACGGTACTGCGCGAGTCGAGCTGCTGTCCGCGCACAAAACAATTAAATCTAATTAAATCGCTCGATACATTTAACCATCGTTGGAAGACTTTAAATCTAAGAAATATTAAATTTGTTATTAAATTCATTTTCTAATGGAAAACTGCTGAATGCAATTTTACAGAATTCGATCGTTTGATAGATGAAATATTGAAATACTAGTAGTAAGTTGAATCACAGTTGGGCATTATTCGAATATTCTTTGAATACAAATTTTGAATCTTCGAATAGAAATTTGGAATAATTGTTTAATGAAAATTTCGAATCTTCGAATAAAATAAAATTATTCGAGAATGACGAATAAATTTTACTTTTCACGCTCATTTTCTACTACAAATGTTTTCAATCATCATTTATGAATATTCTTTTTACTCTAATATATGCCAAAAATTGAAACACGCGTTATGTGTTTACACTGCAGCTGTTGTGCACAGTTGGTGCATTTATTATGCTTCATTCTGTAAATATTAAAAGTTTAACAATATTAAATTTCTGTATGTTGCTTTAAATTAATATACAAATTCACAGGTGTCATCGAAGGAACATTTTATCGTAATGTGATGCCATATATTAATCTTTAAACGTATCGTAGATATTATATACAAGTAAAGATTCTAAACGATTAAAAAACATTTGAAGTTTAACTCATGCTTCAAAGGACTCTTTCTTCTTTATCAATTTCGAATATTTGCGGAAAAATTCTGGTCCATCCCATAGGCCTCTATAAATTACGATATGTATTAATAAAAAGCAAATCCTCTTTCATTTAACAACAGATATCACAAACTTTACCGTGTCATCAGGTTCCAATACAAAAATGGAAAGACGTATGCTTTAAGTACAAACATGAAGTAATATTCTCGTCCTTGATTTACTGGGAACGTTTCCAGCGGTTTTAAATTATAATCGAATTCAGCCAGAATGCATTTGTTATAACCAGTAACCAAGGGACAAGACGAGTAGCCATTGTAAGCCATGGTCATTGGTTTACCATCCAAATCATCGACGATATTTTTGTACAGGACTTTGCCTTGAGCAGCTGAAACGAAGTTCCCGTAAAAATTCTACTTCATCGTTACTAGAGTACTTTTATGTTGGAGCTGCGATAAACGATCAGAGCGACGATAAGAGCGAAGCGTCGAAATACATTATATTGTTTTATAATTGAAGTGTTTATATGGGAGCAACGAGCAGATCTACGATTTCTAAGAGATGACCAACGATAAAAGCGTCCAATCGACGCTCTTATAGTTTCTTTCCTAGCTCCAACATAAATGTACCCTTACCGAATGCTACTCGATACTACTGTACCTATCGCGGCCATCGTCTTGGAGTTCGGTGTATTCGTACAATCCCCGATTCCATATATATTAGAATACTTCGTATGACGCAAGGTTTTCGAATCGACGGACAAAAATCCCACTTCGTTCGTCAATGACGGGTGGTTTTTCAAAACATCGGGTGGGCCCATCGGTGGACACACGTGAAGCAGCGAATACTGAAAAACAGTATATTGTAAATCGCGTTTTACATACGCGCGTTCGTCTGTAAAGTAAACGGCAGGATACTTTTTGAACGAACGTCTCGTTTGGTTTGTCCAATTTTTGAAACACGGCTTCCTGTGACTCCGGATTTATCTGTATAAGATTCGTCTGAACATTCACAGCAATGTTCCTTCGTTCGCAGACGCCCCGAAGTGCAGCGGCATATTTCTTGACGCCAAATATAACTGGCAAAGCTGTGTTATACACAACTTCTACATTATCACGCACATAGTGCTTCGGAAGAAACATATTATCACGTTTTATGTATTGGACTTTGAAAGAGAGTAGAATATATGAAAGTCGTATTTACTTTACAAAAATATTCCTCCGCAATGTACATAATTTTCTGCGGCGCTCCAGGGCACTTGACTGGACTATTCGGAAACGTAAAGACCGCAGGACCCTTCTTGGTCCTTGAAAGTTTAGTCAGAACGTTTACAACAGTCTCGGGTCCGTAAATAGAGCACACTTGCGACTTGTAGTCCCGTAGACTCTCTTTTAAACCTGGTATCTATCGAACACACAAAATGGAATTAATTTCTATTCACTAGTCGAAAGACGTAGAATATTTCCTCCAACCTCACTTTTTCCCAATGTAATTGTAGACCCATCGCAACAATCATGATCTCGTATTGCACGGTATCGCCGTTACTCGTTGTCACTTGATTCTGTTCCGGATCAAAACTCATTACATTCTCCTGAAGCCACGTCGCGTTCCGCGGCAGAACATTTCTCATTGGTCTTTTCGCTTGGTCGAAAGACTTTATACCACCGCCGATTAAAGTGAACAGCGGTTGATAGTAGTGGATCTGAAAATGATAATCGCAGCTAGCAATAGTGAATAATTTAAGGTGTTCCGTGCGACGCTCGATATTTCTGACTCAACGATGAAAGAACATATTACCTCGTTCGGTTCTATTACGATGACTTGATTCGGATTGTTAAACTTCTTCGCAAACTTCGCAGCCATACTGCAACCGCCAGTCCCACCGCCGACTACCAATACTTTACACCTGATGTAATTTGTTTTAAGATTGTCATCGTTAATGTGTCTGCTAAATTTTAGTGGAATGTTAAAATAACACTTACGAATGGTGAACGTTTCTGTATCCATTCTTAATTAATAAGTTCCTCGTAAAAGGTTCAAAATTACAGGTGGCTAAAGAAGACACTGGGTGATGTAAACGACCGATGCAACTCATTTCTGAAATCGGTTAAGATAAATAAAGAAGAAAGATACCGACGTTTCAACTACGATTTCTTGAGTACACAGATATATTTATAGAAATTCGAATCAATGAAAATTGATACATTTATGGTGAAAATAATTATTTGAAACGAAGTGTTTAAGTGAATAATACGTAATAATCGTAATAATACGAAAATAATTGTAACTCGTTCGTGTTTAATTACAATGAATATAAAAACTAGCGTGATTAAATACCTGATGTTTCTTTTACACGGTTGTCATGCAATTACGTGTAATACACGTTTTTTGTAATGTTTTTTATTCTTATTTCGTTGTATTTTGTTGGAGATATGACGGGACGGTATTGAAATTATACGTTCATTGCATCGCGTGAAAGTGACACATCGCCGAAACCTGGCCGGTGAAGTGAAAAGTTCGCAATTACATAGTGCAAAGTATACGGAATATACTTGGAACGATATCTGTGGCGCAATCGCGCACGCGCTATTTCAAATTTTGCACCAAGTTAACCTGCTTTCAATTGTTTTGGAACTTTCTGCGATTTAAATAGTTTCTCGAATACACATTGCTTTTAAGTAATTTCTTTTTCGTGGCACGCGTGTAACTCGAATAATAATTAATAAACCTTAATGTTATAAACTGTATTATACATTGTTGCTTGAAGATAAGAGATCCCTCTAAAAAATGATTGGTTACTATCGAATTATATAAACTCACGATATAAACTTATTTTTAACCCGGTATCGTGAATGATAAAAATCAAACGGAAGTACATTTGACAGACGCGTGATGTGCAAATACATGCGTGACAATGTCAATGTCCATTTCCACTTAGATGTGAAAATAAGAACACACTTGCGAAGATATATATGTAGATAGAAATACTAAAAGAACAGTAATTATATTAGCATTATTTACACATACGTTGTCCCAGTAGATTTCCTTAAACAAACAAGGAAATAAATATTTCTAAACATTCTGAAAATAAACTTTTTATTCATGCCTATAACTTAAAATACTCGTTGCTACAGGTATAGACGTCATTTGGAATTCAAAATTCGCGGCATCGTAACGTAAGTTAAACGAAATTTGTCAATTGTCAATTGTCATACACCCAATTTCGTATAAGAAAATTGTATGTAAACGTGCAAAACTGTAAATTTATATGAGCTGTACGATAAATGAACACCTCCCCTACTCATCTAGCTAATCTTTTGGGAAGTAATTTACTTTAAAGTAAAAGATCTATCAATACTATCCTCACCATACTGAAAATTGACGCGATCAAATAAATAAAGCTGTGAAAAGAATTGTACATCTTTGGCGTCGCAAAACTGGAGAATGCCGCGCGGACGCAGAGGGTGTGAGATTAATAACGAAGACCGTGAGATGCTTGTTTTAGTCATTCTTTTGCTTCTCTCTTTATTGAGGATAACTTCTTTTTCAACGCCGCCTGAACCTAGGCAAGCTCGGCTCGATCCCGAAGATCGTCAGTCGTGAATAAACAAAGAAAGGTTTTGCGCGTTTCCTTTAAATATCTCTCTCTCTCTAAAAATCTAAATACGCACGCCAGGAGCGATACCCTCATCAATGTTAATAACAATTGCACTCGTGACTGGATTAAAGTATGTGCATCGATTCCCGTGGAAGGGAACGTGCACTACCTGCCAGTACAATAATGCATCCAATCCGAAGGAACACTAGAAACGTGTCCCGCTTCGAAATGGACCCTCGCAATGGTCCGAGCCACTTTCGCCTTTCAAGTGATATTTACCTTTTCTTTTCTATTTTTTTTTCTCTGCGCAAATAACTCTCTCGAGCAACCCCCTTCTCGCGACTGAGGGCCTTCGGATCGAGCCTGTATCCACGATACGCAGCCTCATCGGCATGCGCGTGAAATACAAATGCACGACTTGCAAACGATAATAATAATTAATAATAATAATAAGTATACACTCTCCACGAATCGTCGTTTCTGTTTAAGTCCTTAAGAATAAATTTATTTACATCGCGGACACGGTTCTTTCGGTCAGCTCCTATCCGTGCCTCTTTAAAAAGAAAAGAAAAAAAATCTCCCTCGATCTTGATCGAGTTGGTGTACATTTTCTGTTTCTCTTATTCGCTTCGCGAAGAACGAAACGGAAACGGCTCTTTTTTTTTTAAACACCTCTCTCTCTTCCCCTGTTCCACCTTTGTTCTCGGGAATACAACTAAATTTCTCTAAAGGCTTCGAGAGCGAGTCCGTTTCGACAATCTTCGGGAAGCTCGAGCGACAATTAAACGCACCGCCGCAATCTGACACCGTCTAAACCGATTCCACGTGAAACTCTTGTTCGCCGTGTCGCTCTGAATTGGTAAATGGTGAAACAGTTGTGTAATACATATACTATGATCCGCTGATTGAAAACAATTAGCAATAAACGTCGTTTGTGCCGTACAGCCAAGAGAATACTAAAATGAAAACGGTGGTCTCTGCGGTTCTGTCGGATGAAGAGAAAGGAAAAAAGTATGACGAATGACGAAGAAGAGAAAATTCGCAACGGGAAGAAGATCGCGATCTAAACGCGTCTATTCTCTAAGCAGAACTTTCGATTACTCTCGGCCACGGGACATACGAGGGATACGTATGGTCGGCACGATAAAATAGGCTCGTCGTTCTCGCCTATTTCGTAATAAGAATGAAAAATATTCCTGCGGTGCCGATCACGACGACCGAACGATATTTTATCGCGCCGAGGGGGCGCCGGACACATTTATTGCTAACACACCCTTTTTTCTTACTCTCTCTTTCTCTCTCTCTCTCTCTCTCACTCTCATCGAACGAACGCGTCAAAAGGCATTCTGACATTAGTTAAATACGATCACCCCACGATCCTAAGTTTACATTCGTACAGTCGAGCTTATTTAATTAATCAATAAATACATTTCTTCGTGCATGTGTGCCCGAGCTCGGCGCAACTCCTCGATATGCACAGAAAGAAGAATAACGAGAAGAGAATTTATTAACGATGGCTACGCGTGAATTTTGTATATTTCTTTCCTTCCCCTCTTCTTCCTCCTTTTCGAAAGTTCGCGAACGTCGGAGGCGTTCTCACTGTTCATTATTTTCTTTCTTTCTCTCTCTCTCTCTCTCTCTCACTTTACCACGTTCTTCCGTTCTTATTTGTTACCTATTTTATCGTTTGTTGGTGTTACATTATAAGTATCGTTATTTAACGTTATTGATAGTAATATTAAGATTATTATTATAGAACGGGAGCGCGACACAAACACGTCCGCGCCCCCTTCGTCGGAGATAAAACGCAACAAATGCTCGGTACGAAATATTTTGCGTGGAAACAAGGCGATAACATTCTTTTCGTTCCGTTTTCTGTCTTTTACTCTTTTTCTTTTCTTAATCCGCTCCCTTCGGTACAGTACGCACGGCCGTTCGCAACTACAAGATCACTACGATCGATTTCTCTCTCCCTCTTTCTTAACAAAATAATACCTACGGAGAACGGTGTCGCGTATTAACCCGTGGCTCGCTAAATATGCGCATGCTTCGTTAATATAATTATATCGTAGTCTCTCATCCGATGGGCGCGTACTGTAACTTGCACCACATTCTCTCTCTCTCTCTCTCTCTCTCTTTCATATATGTATCATTCTCGTGGCTTGGTGTATACGGTGTGTGTAACGTGTGTGTGCGGTGGTCTAACGCGATTTCTGTGTAACCGTTGGCGTGTCGAGTCATTCATTTGGTTTATTTTGGCATACAAAATAATTTTATTTACAGTCTGACAATAATATTAATTATTTTATCTAAAGTCCTTTATACTAAATGGCGATAGTATAACTCGTATTACTTACTATTTTATGCAGCTTCCGGCTATTTACATAACAAAACGGCACGAATAAATATCATTGGACATGGACCAAGTTTGTATGTGTTCTTTTCCCCCCCATCTGTTTCGCTTCGCGCGAAGCGATTCGTTCGGCAGGGACACTCGAGCCTGCGGGAGAATTTGCGCGGTCGACCAAGAATCTACTCGAGCAGGGCGCTACGTTACTGTGTAAACCGCGGAGCCGTGTCGCGTGCCTCGATCGGAACGGGGGAGTCGCAAAGTACATGATAAATTTGTTCGCGCGACATCGCCTGATTAAAAAAAAGATCTGCGTATCAAAACTTGGCATGGAACGGGGGGGGCGTAATTAAATGCATGACGAAGGCGAGAGGAGCGAAGCGATCCACTAAAATGGCGATAAAAAACAATGACCGTGTCCTTTACGCTTCGTCGCTAAAAGAAAAATGAAAGTCGCGCGAAACACTCGCGCTTCGAGCCCAACGAAATTGATCGAGACAAACGGTCTCGCGATCGAGACACACGCACACACAGAGGACTCCTACATTCCACGTTCAAGCACGTCCCTGTCTAACGAATCGACCAACGATCGGTTCACTATTAACAGCAAAAACTGGCGACGCGTTGCCTAGTGTTAAACGGAACGGCAAATGGAAGGAGAAAAAAGAAAGAAAGAGGTAAAGGTGGTGGCCCTCGAGACGCGAATTCGGGAGTTCAGCTCGCGGTCCGAGGATCGATTCATAGTTCCAGGCATTGTTCCCTTCTAATCAACGACCGATGCTTCAATATAAAGTGGCCATAAAAGAACGACAGCAACTGCGTGTCAAATAAACATCTAAACGTCGTTCTTAAGGCGGGAACACACTATTGACACGCCACGCCACCCGACGCGTCCACGCACGATGCGAACTATGAACATGTATATGTACCGTAGATCATCGACGCGAGGAGAACCCCGGGCGACCTTGAGGGCCACGTAAATATAAGGCGTGCTCTTTCGCGAGAGTCGATTGGACACGTGTTTTCCAAAGGAGATCCCTATACGCTGCCGATAAAAAAGGAACGACATAGGAAATAGAGCGAAGAGCAGTCGCGTAATCCAATGACCGAGGACGTCGCGAAGTTTGCATTCCTCTTAACTTACCGCGTACCTAATTTAACCTGAGTAAGAATATTTTGTTCTCAATTTCTTTTCTCCATTCGAGGGCACTGAGTCGCCGATCGCTCGACGTTCGGCTAGCGCAAGACACCAGGCCTGCGCGCCTTCCTTCGTTGATCCTCGACGCGATTCGTTACGGAGAACGGGGATGGCCACCGCGTGACTTTCCCTCGCGGCTGGAAGGGGAGAAGCTCGAAAGATAAATCGGGAAGATCCGTTCTTATTTTTCGTTCTCTCTGCTGATCATTCGGAACGACTGTGAGAAACGAGGACGATGAAAGCTGCATTCCTTGAAGCCTCCGTGCGCTTTCGATAAGGACGAAGAAGCGAAGCGAGATGGATCTCTCCTGTTTCGGGTGGGCGTCGCGCAGGTCACTTCGGAGGGCCCCCTGAAGATTTCGTTACGTTTTACCGACATCCTCTTCTGCCAGCGTCCGGATACTACGTCGCGTGAGACTGCTGGGACTGCGACAACTTGCTGGAACTTTTGTGGTGGCTAGACGTGTGTTTCTCCTGAAAATACAAACAGAACTGTGGTACCTCCTTAACACTTCTGAATCAGAAATTTTTTTTCAAGGTCAATTCATAATTAGCCTCGCTCGAACGCAAGCTGCTACTTTCTTTTCTATTGGCCAATTCGTTGCACGATCGTGAGAAATGTAACTATTGTTGACATGTCATGCTTGACTAAGTCTGTTCGGCCAACTTTTTTGTAATCTGTGAATCCTGATACTGTTCTCTACTCGTTGCAGGCTAATATTAGAGAATTTATAAGTGAAATTCGCTGATTTTTACTTCATACGAGTATCAATGGAAAATTCATTATACAGGGCGGTCCACAAAACTTGCACACCTCGAATAACTTCTAAAGTATGCGTTGTATGAAGTTTCTTTTTATACAACAGTTGCGTGGTTTGGAGGGGCACATTGCGAAGGGTGTGTACTTTTTTTTAGAGGTGAAGGCGTTTCGGAGATTTCAAGGTCAACTTTGGTATTCTAAATGGAATGTTATAATTTTTATGCCAAAATGAGTAAAAAAAGTATTGAGATTTATTCGTCCTAAACCTAATAGTTAAATTGACTTTGCGTAATATCAAGTTGGAGATTTGGTATCACCAAAGATGATGCAGAATGGTGCAGAAACAATTCAGAGTGCAGTTTCCTTGTTAGTTAATAGATTGCATTATTAATTAATTATCGGTGGGTACCATTTCCATAGGAAATAGACGATTGCGATTATATTACATTTTCAACTTGATAAAGGCAAAGTAAATTTTCAAGAAACACAGTGGAATTATTGCGTTTAGGACTAATAAAGGTCGATACTTTTTTGCTCAGAACACTCTTCGATATTCAGGCATCCAAAATACATGCACTCGTTATAAGCCCGTTTCCACCACGCGTTGTACACCCGATCAATATCCCCACCATTTCTTGGAAGCCATCGGACGAAAGTGACAGGACCCGAGAACGAGGGAGAGGCTCTTTCGTTTCCTCCCGCTCGCTCTTGGGTTTCCTTACTCGCGTCATTGGCCGCACGAAATAGTGTCCACAATGCGCCGTACGCCCGCCGCCAGCCCCGTTCGTCGAGCTTATAACGAGTACATAGCGTATACCATTCCATTTAAAATACCGAAGCCGACCTTGAAATCCCCAAAACACCTCAACCTATAAAAAAAAGTACACCCAGTACATAATGTGCCCCTCTAAACCATGCAACTCTTGTATAAAAAAAAATCCATACAACGGATACTTTGTAAATTATTCGAGGTGTGACTGTTACGTGGACCACCCTGTATATGAAAGTTTCTAATTAAAAGAAACTTAAAGAATATATACTCCTTAACGCACGTCTAAGACGAATCGCATTTGCGCAGCTGTTTGAATGAATAGTGTGCGTTCGTTCTATATGTTCCTTCAAGAACATTGTTAAGAAACAAACATGTAAATGAGCGTGCAAGAGTAAATGAATCGTGATTCAGCTGGGAGTCGGAGCGAATTAAACGAAGTAACCATATGTCATCGAAGGCGTCACAAACGAATGTGCATGATTGAGAAGAAAATCGTGTAAAAAATAAACGACACAGATTTCCAGTACTTGAAAAAAAAACGGACTAACCCACATTTTTTGCGAACTTGAGTTATTAGCAATAATGTGTAGGCTCTGATAACCATATAAAATAGGAAAAATTATTTTATTCTCAATTTGGGTTTGTCCGTTTTTGCTATCAATGCCACAAATGATCCAAGTACCGAAACCGTCATTCGACACGTAACCTGGACCAGTTCTCTCCTCCCCCTCGATCGAGCACGCTAAAAGTGCCACCGCTGCCGCAGGGAATCAAATGAAACGCAGATTGAAGCGTGTCCTTAAAAACGGTACGCATGCACGCAACACAGAGAAAGCTTCCTACCGCGCGCATGCTCATGCAATATTACACGCACACACACGGCACATCCATGGCGAACAACAACAACAACAATAACAATAGCGTCGATGTTCAACGATTAACAATGGCAAAACGATCGCAGTACCCTCCACCAAGCGAGTAAAATGGAATAACGTGTGTTCGAAAAACCTGCCCCGTGTGCATTCGAAGCCGTGCTTGTTCCCGCGCGATGCACAGGAGCGGGAGGCAGACTTCTCGCACATGATATTCGTATTACATACTAATAGCTGTGATATATAATGTTAGTACACAAAAAGATGCGGCGATATGGTGTGCGATATTATATCTAAATGTATATGTAGATATACATAAATACGCGCGCATACACGCCACCACTTATCCGCTCCCACGTATGCGCGTGTATGTATGTATGGTATTGTGTTAAGAAAGAGACAAAATAATCACTAAGGTACTTTTCGTTTCCACAGAACGTTTATTTGCGATGCTTATTTTTTTTTTCTTGGTCGAACACGTGACGCGTACGATCCCTGGGCGCGTGTACACGCGCGGTTCCGTGGCGAACTAATCTCGCCGTAAGCACCTGCGTTTTCTGGCGAACGATATTTCTCCGAAGGAACATAAAATAAATACCAGCGCGACGGGTCGCAATTCGCCCTTTTGTCCTCTAGCACCGTCCCCCGGTCGTGGCGACCTCTCCCCTCGCGCACCGAGAAACACGTGCGAGCGAGAGGAAAGATTCTACGATGTTTTGGGAATCGATCGAGCCGCTCGAGAGATTCATTGGAAACGTACGAACACGGAGGGGCCTGTGTGTATTCTATAGGCACGTCTTGTGAACGCAGATGTTTATCATTCCAGAAACAGGTAACGTACGCGACAGGTGATAGATAATATACATTGTGTACAGTATTGATGCAGTGTTCGCAATGTTACACATTACTTTAATCGTGCCCCTCTTCTGGTTTGCTCAACGTTCGTAAATTTCATATATCACTCATATCAATCGCTGCTCACATGCATGGGGCTTTATCATTAATATTATTATTATATATTTATATATATGTGTGTATATATATATATATGTATGTGTATATATATCTCTTTTTTTTTCTTTTTAATTTCTCACTATAGGAGAGTACAAAACCTACGTCGTAATTTACCTTAGCAATTATTTTGTCTTCGTACGACCGCCACAATTGCACAATTTAACTAGGCCGATCCAGTTGATCTCTCTAATGTCTCTGTTCTCTACTTTTACACGAAGGATCCAGCGGCTCCTACACGCGTCCCCCTTCGCTCTACAGCGCTGCTTAAGGCCAAGACAAAGGGTCCCTCGATTCGTTGCTTCAAGCTCGTTCAGGAAGAAACGAGCGTCGTGTAATTCGCTAAAATAAGACACTAGTATTCTGATTAATCGAGGCGTATCAACGTGATCCTCTTACAGCTCCATGGCCGCTGCCGACGAAGGTGCTCGTCGGCAGTCATTAAAAAAAGAAGAACAGCTTTGAAAGGAAATCGCACGCATCGACGTTCATCGAGGCGAGTTCTTCCTGAATCGTAAACGTCACTTTAAACAGTCCGCGTCGTTTTACAATAAACATTCGCTGCGCTGGGCCGATCCTTCTCCCGGGAACGACCCACGGATACGTTTCGAAAAGTGGACGTGCGTCTTTTGAAAATAATTCCTTCTCCCGTGCAAATTTCTACGTTGAACCGGGCGCGAGGCGACTACCGTTTGCCTGCGCGTTATAGGCGAAAGAATCTTCGACTAAAGCTAAATTCCCGCGTTCTTTATTTTGCTATATATATGTATGTATATATTTTTTTTTTTTGTTAATTAAACGACGATACGGAAATACGGCACAGAATTTTGCACTGAGAAGCCCAGGGGGAAAAAGAGGCTCGTCGACCATAACAATCACTCAGTACACATGTAATGGTCTAAGTTCGAAATACTAGTACTAATTGTGACAATAATTATAACAATTAACAACAATGACATCGACGCGCCATTAACGCTAGCGGCGCGATAAATTCTTGTCCGTCACAATGGCAATCACAATAACGCGCTCGCGCGTGCAAATATAAACGCATTCTTATATATCTGTAATATATTAATCACGCTATCTCTCTCTCTCTCTTTCGCTCTCTATCTCTTTCTTGCTCTCTTTCGACACGTTCCTGAGATAAGATCCTTTCTACATCAACGTTTATCCTTACGTTGCTTGTATGTATATATATATATAGGATATATATATATATATTGTCAAAGACGTGAATATAACATTGATAAGAATAAAAAATCTATGCGCGTCGTGGTACTCCGAATAAATAAAAGGGGTGGGAAAAAAATATAGAGAAAACAAACTACGTACACTAAACAGACGCGCGTTGATCAAGCTCGAAATATTGTACAAGAGTATGTAAAAAATAAAATCTTCTCGATTTCGAGGCAATAAAGTTGCTCGAAAGTGAAGTGCCTCGTTCTAATGGCGGTGCTCGGACCCCGAAGAGGAGATCCCGTCGGTTCTCGGAGCTTCGTACTAAACTTTGGCCGCTCCGCAGAACCGAGTTACAGAAACGAAGTAAGAAACTCGAAAGGAAGCCGTTTCCCGCTCTGATCTCCTCTCTTCGCGAGTTTCCTCCCTCGTTCCTTTTCCACTGTCAACGATCGGCGGAGCACCGTTAGTAGCGCGATAAAAACTCGTCGAAAATACGTTCGCGCGTTGCCGTGGAAAAATATCTTCGAAACGTTCAACTTCAGTTTCACGAAATGTATAACTACGGGGTTAGGAGATACAGGAACGTTTCTCCTGTTTCTTTTTCGGTAAGAGGTCGACAGAAATAACTAATCAGACTGTAGTGGTGGCCCGAGAGCGCGTGCTAATTCGGAGGCGAAGCGCGATCGAAGGGGAAAGGTCCTTAAACAAAATTGTTAGTGAGCCTATATCGAATACTAGCATCGATACCTCAGTCGGAAAAAAATTCGTTTACAGTGATCTCGCGATGCTTCTAACGTCATTTAATTGCCTTCCGTAGTTTGCGTCGCGGTTGCGAGAAAATTGATCAAAATGAAGGGGCATCGAAAAATCTAAAAACGATACGTCGCGTACAAAAGCCGCATTCCTTTCAACTGCTACACTAAATTCTCGTTATAGGCTCCCTGCTCGGGGTGAGCTTACAACGCATAGTATAAGCGAGCTTATAACGAGAATTTAGTGTACATAGTTACCCTGCAATTTCGTTTCTTCACGCGATAAGTCACCGCGAGAAGTAACCCTTTGCGTTCACTTTGAGTCGTATGATAATTGAGTCGATATGTCTTATACCCTTTCTTTGAGACGCTCGGTGTCGCGTTAGAGCGCCTTCAACGCCAGGGTAAGAGTAAGCATCGAGCGAAATTAGCTTGGACCGCAAACAATAAATGGAACCGCAAAGGGTTAATCGGAAAGGATCTCGTTAACCTAACTATCCGCGCATAAAATATTGACAAAGTGGATACAGCGTGTTAGTCTGAACAAAGAAATTACATATACACCTTTACAGATACGTACACTGCCGAAGTTCACATAGATATTACACTTATGCTCTGAGACACTCTCACCATTTCACTACATACGGTACACTGTGTTTATGCTTCACGCGTGTGTGTGTGTGTGTGTCATTTGCTTCTGTCTAGTTCACCTTTCTTTTAAGTAACTTTGTAAGTTTTTTTTTCTTGTTTAGCCTACCCGTTTCGTAAACGCAACACTCTGCACGCTAGCCTTTCTCCGAAACCCTTCGCCAGCAAAGGAATTTGTTACCCCGGAGCCACCGCGTATATAACAAAGAGAAGAAAGAAAATTTGAAGGTGGCCTATTCTCTCTTGTTCCCGATTCAGCGCTCTTTAAGTGGAACCTATCGACCGTTTGACCCTGAGCGCAGAACAGCTACCTTTTCCATCTGTTATCTGGCAGTGCTTCGCAGAACAACTTTTCCCTTCCTTCCACCCCTCTGCTTCCTTCGTTTGGTGGACGCTTTACAAGCTCGTTGTAAGAAGCGTCTACACCTAAGAAGTTATGCTTTCGCGTCGCACAAGCCTGCGGATATGGAGGGAAGGGAATCGTAGTCGTGAAATCCCAGGACCCACCGTGAAGAGCGTTTCTCGAAACATAATCAAACGAGCCTCAAACTTCATTCGACGAGAGAACAGTGACCGAGGAACTTTCAACGTTCGATCGTGGCGATCTAGCCTGGCTTCCTATAAATCGCACGGCGACTCGCGACGTCGTCTTCTTGGTGCGGTGCTTGCTTCATCGTCCCCAAGGGCCGCGAGGGCCATTGGCGTTTAGTTATCGAAGGTTCACACTCATTAACTACTCTAAAGGAGATGCGCTACAGGTACAAAGGTGGAAAGATCGAAGTGGTAATTTGTAACACTAGGGGATAGAGATCGTACGTCATGCTGCTACTTCTACCATTCACAAACTGGAAGGGACGAGAAGAGAGGATAGAGGCAGGGGTGAAAGTGTGTCCAGCCACTTCGCTCTCCCGCTTTCCCCGTTACTGTTTAAAGTGCTTTTAAAGAATCGTCGCAAACTCCCCTTTCTCCCATTCTCTTGGGGAAGAGAAGCTCTTTGGACAATAGTACTACTTTAACCGTGATGTCACGACAGGTGATCGATCGATGTTAATCAGTAGCAGGACAACTCCTGTTATACACTTCATGCGCCCCAAAGAAAAGAAAAACAATATTGCACAACAATATACAAAGTGGGCAGCAATCCGCGGTGTACACAGCTGGGACAGAGCTGATTCTCTGCCTCAAAAGAAATCGAAGTCAGAAGTTTTCGAGAACTGCTTTGAAAACAGATTTCGTTACAGACCACTGTCACGACTCCTTCTGCATACAATATGACCTTAAAGGCTCTTTCTTACAAGATTAAACTGCATTAGCGTTCAAAGAACTAAAATATATCAAAACGACCAGCGTACCCGACAACAACTGAACAAAGAATTAGCTACTATTTGAGCCTCCACCAACAGTGGTCCATAGCAAGATCCATTCCACCAAACTTCAGTGTGCCCTTCGTCTGTTTTCAAAGCAGATATTCCCTCAAACTATTCTCCGCAGCAGTGAAGAAAGCCTCGACCTTCTTCCGAAGCTTGCAATCAACCCGTTCGCAGCTGTGACGCGGGCCCTTTTAGACACAGGTATCGAAAAACTAACAAATGCAAACAGAGAGGACGGCGATCGCTGAGAGGAACGGCGACGGGCCGAGAAGTGGCTGCGTTTACTAGCGCTACTTTGGAAACTACCTCTGAAGTCCACTACAAGACAGGATCTCCGTACGAGCGATTACTCCGGTGGCGGAGGCGGGGGCGGTGAGGAACTGGGAGGCGGCCCGCTCGGCAGTGGCGGCGGCGTGTTGGACTCCTGCCGAGCGGACGCCGCCGCCATCATGCTCTGGCTTTGCCGCATGTTCGGCGGCAGGGATGGCGGGGGCACAGACGTGTCAATGGCGCCGTCGGGTGTCATGATGACGTTGCCCGTCGGGTACATCGGGTACTGTCGCTGGTACTGCGAGTAGTACATCACGGGGTCGTAGATGTACCCGGCGGGATTGTACATCGAGGGCGGCGGGTAATTAGCGAAGAAGTATGAGTCCGGCTGCGACTGATTCACGTGGCCGGCCCTCGAGTAGCCCGGATCGCCGCGAGCCGTGGGTGGATGGGGATGATGGGGATTACGGGGATTGTTACTATTGTAGGTGTCTTGCTGGTAGTAGCCGTCGCGCTGGCCGGGAGCACCGTAATGGGCCGCCGATCCTGCTGGTGGTGGACCGCGCCCGATATACTGGCGGCCGCCTCTACCGCCTCCACGTACCTTGTTATTGCTGCCCGAGCTATAGTGCCTGCCGTTCTGCCGTTCGCCAGGTCGGTGCTGCCCGTAGCCCGCCGACGACACCTGCGATTGCTTCTTCGTAGCCGGGCCGCTGGTCATCGGGCTCTCCTTCGTGTCCGCGCGCTCGCGCTTCCGGCTCTCGTTCGTGAATTCCGGGACAACGGCGCTCGAGCTATTAGCGGCGAACGGCGCCCCGGAACTCCGCGAGATCCCGTCCGTGCGGATTTTGATCTTCAGCGGCGCCTGCACGACCGACTGCGCCGGTGAGCTGGACACGCTGTCGGCGCCCTTCAACCGCTCCTTGGGTATAATGATCTTGATGCTGGTGTTCTGGGGGGACTTGGTCTTCTCGGGCGGCTGTGCACCGCCGCCGGCGTTGCCCGTCGACTCCGTGCTCAGGTTCAGCTTGTCTTTAGGGATGGTGATCTTTATGGGCTCGGCGGGCACGGTTTCCTCTGCCTTCTCCTTGTCCCTCTCCCGGTGCTTCTCCTTGTCTTTGTCCTTGTGTTTGTGTTTGTGCTTCTCCTTGGTCTTGTCCTTGTCTTTGTGCTTGTGCTTCTCCTTCTTCTTCTTCTTCTCGCTCTTGTGATGCTCCGACTTCTTCTCCTCCGCGGCGGGAACGGTCGTCACGGTCGTCGTGGACGTCGGCACGGAGACTATGGACTCTGTGCTGCTCTGCACGGGGCCAGACAAAGCGCTTATGTCCACGGTCGACGCTATCGCCGGCTCGATCACCATTGGCAGGGACAAGCATTGATTTTGCACGGATATCTGGTGGTCCGTCAGCAGTATCGAGTGAGATATCGAGTGCTGATGATGGTGCAGGTGTTGCTGTTGCAGCTGCTGCTGGAACTGCTCCTGTTGGGTGTGGTGGTGCGTTACTTGATTGAACTGCTGCATGCCTTGCAGCAACGACGGCATCGGCGCTAAAGGCTCTTGGAGCAGGGCACTTATACTTTGAGCGGATTTCAGCGGCGATAAGTACTCCCCTTTAGTCTGCTGGTGTTCAATCTTCATGGACACTTCTGTCTTGTAAGATTCCTTTTTAATTTGAAACTCCTGCGACTCTTGCTTCGCTCCACTCGGATCCAAGCCGTTCGTCAGAGCTTGCTGGTTCGACGAGAGCTGTTGCTGCGCCATCGCGCCGAAGCGCGACATCATCGGTTCGGAGTCGAACGGTTTGATGAGCTCCGGCGGCTTCATGTCGTTCGCGATCTGGGTAGCTCTACCATTCGACGATGGATTGTCTCTAATAGGTTGTATCAGCTCAGGCACCCTGCCGAGCATCTTGACCGCCTCGAAACTGGACGTGTCCTCTATCTTTACTTTCGCGGGTTGTCCGCCTTCGCTGACGCTGCCCGCGCGATGCCTCTTGTGAGACGTCGTGGAAACGTCGCTGGCCGATCGTTTCACCGGCAGCGTCTCCTGCTGCTGCACGGCCGGCGGGCTCGCGAAAGGCGACACTAAATTAAAACCTATCGACGTATCTGGTACGCGTTCTTGCTTAGGAACTTTTATAGCCGACGGCGGCGTCTTTTGCTTAGATTTAGGCCTCTGGGAGTGGGATTCCCGGGGCATCGGCACTTTCTCTGGACTGAACAGCGACTTGTGCTTACCAGGGGGCGTTTGCAATACACTTTGCTGAACGTCGGACGAGCCCTTGTCCGTGTCGTCGTGCCGCGGTCGTTTTTCCGTTTTCGGGTCATCCACGTTGTTCAGAGACGCGATAGCCGACGCCTGGGAACCACCGTTTTTGATCGTGTCTTTTAATATCTGGGATACACCGTGAGCCGTGTGCTGACTCGACACTGTCTTCGAAGTGAGAGGCTTCTGCACGAGTAACGAGACTGAACTGGAGCCGGTCGGCGATTTCTCCTGCGTAAACGAGCCCTGGCCGGTCGCAAGCTTCCCGTCGGTCGACACTACACCGGCACCGGCCTGTAACTTCTCTGGCTGATTGTATTTAGCGTGGTGAGGCTGTTTTTGCGGGTTCGAGGGGTACGGTACGTCCAGCGTAGGTTTCGGCAGAGGTAGCGGCTTCTCGATGAGCTTCCTCACCTCCTCGCACCTCTGCTCCAACGTGTCGGACTTCCTCTGCCTTTCAACTCTTGACGGGTCCGGGTATTTGTATGATTTCTGTTCACTGTCTTTCCTATGCTCCACAGGCTTATGCCTGGGATCATACATCCTCTTGTCGTGGCCCTGATGCTTATTCTCTACTCCGCTTAATCTGTGCACACTGTGGTTATTATTACTAAGCTTCTCCTGGATATTCCCGTGCGAGACTGGCTCCTGTAGCGCGCCAGCGTCCGATCTGTGAGTCGCGGAGTCCGTCATGGAATTGTCCAGGTTCGGTTCCTTCGGCACTGCATGACTATGAGAATGAAGGGTACTACTGCTACTCGTGCCGGTACTCGAGTTGTACTCCCTCTGTAACCTCTGCCTGTTAGGATCGCGATTTGGTTCCCTAGCTTGACTACTGGAGTGCCTCTGCGGTACCGGCTGGCCAACTTTCACGTCCGGTCTGTGGTGATGATTGTGATGGAGCGCCTTCTGCCCAGGCAACGGGTGTTTGTTCATCACGTTCGTGCCGGACACTTGCTTGTGATGGTGCGAATGATGCTTGTTGATCTCTGCCACGTGAGCCGGCGCAGCTGTCGGAGCCGCCGCCTTTTCCCTTTCTAAACGCTCGCGTTCCTTCTTCTCTCGATACTCTCGATAATCGACAGGAGGCCTCGTGGGCGCGGCAGCAATTTGTTTCTTCTCTTCTTGTTTCTCCGTGTGATGAGGTCGGCTCGTATGGAATGTAGGTCCACTGTCGGCCGTCGTCGCTGGAGATTGTACTTTGCGGGGTTCTGCATCCTATAGAAGAAAAACAAATGGAACAAGGTCTTCCCATAAATTCTGTAAGCACTCATCTTCGTTGTAAAAATTCACTTTTCTACGAATTCAATTTGCTCTTTCGTGCGTGATGATTTAAATGTTTAAGATTTTGTGTATAAGAGGGGAATACTCACGAAGGGTGAATTCGGTAAACTAGGGTGACTGAGGTTTGGACTTTGATTAGCGGATATGCTCATGATTTTCCTTTTTAATCTTGATGGGCATTTATCAAATATATGAAGGAATTCTGCTGTAAGCTCTTGTAGAAGCTCGGAAGTTACGGTCCTGTCGACATACCAGAACCAATGTTTCCCTTCCGTGCTTTGCGGTATCTGTAGGCAAAGAATCGCCGTGCTAGTGTTAATAAATTGCTCCTTTCAATTGGGAGTCGCGTTCAAAGTTCTTGGCTTCTTCCCCTTTCAAATTGAATTTTATACAGACTTATATTTACCTCCCAATTGGACCATTTGCACGCAAGATGTATGCAGAAACAGGCAACAACTGTTGGCTTGTACTGCAGGCACATCGTTGTTAAATGTAAACTGAAAAGGAAAACATCATCCCATAAATTTACAGGCGAACGACGAGAGCTTTCAATCGGCGACTGTTCGATGAAATATAACCCAGGGCGCAAAAAGAACTGTACTATAAAAAAGAAAGTACAAGTTCCATTAAACATGGGTAATATCGGGATAAAACCAGGACGAATTTCTTACGATTCGTTGGACATAATTAAGCACATTTTCCCAATTACAATTTCCATTTGCAAGTGCAATTCAATTCCAAAGAGTACGTTTCCAAAACAGTTACAAAAAAAACCAGCACAGGTTAATGCAATGATCTTTTTCGCGATGAGCTACGCAAAAATGTCTACGCGTACAGCTAAACACAGCTAAATAAATTTACGCGCGGCGGAGTTCTACGCAAAAAATTACGAGTGTAAGCCCTACAGCACTCTGTTGTATCGTAACAAATTTACCGAAGTTTGCCCCAACATAATCCCATGAGAGTGAATTTTAAGCAATCGTAACGTTAAATTCTACGTAAGGCGAGGAACAGAAAACTAAAATTACTAAAATTTTTACAAAATACTAGAACTTTCATGTGTCCGAGAGAACGTATCGTTTCAAGTACAAAAAATCGTCTTATAAATTTTAGAGAAGACGTAAGAATCCTGAACTTTTTAAACAACAGAGATAAACCAAGGCTTGATCTACACTAATTAATGGGTCACAATAATGATCTGTTCAAACATTATTCAATGATCATCGAACGAACCAATGCACTTCAATATTTCTCGTTCGCCCACGTTTCGGATTAGTGAATAAATATTTGAGAAGATAACGATCAGATTGTGACCGCTTCGTACCGGATCACTAGTAAAAATGAAGTCTAAATGGTACGTATTTAATAATTTTAATTATTAAATATCTCATACATTCACGCATCATCCCACCGCTTCCGCATTCATTTCATTCGCGCTCAATTCGTGTTGTGCATCTACAGCTTAAACACAAGTGTATGTAAATATAAAAATAAAAATTGGACAATATACCGTAATTTAAGAGAAAACGATCAGTCCTTAAGAATATTTCATTTACCTTCAATTAAGCAATCCTCATCGTGAACTTAGTTTATGAAATAAACTTCGTTTCGCTTTGGCATACGTTCTCTTTAGAATCAGACATTACCGCGACTGCAACGCAACATTCCTCCCCAAATGTTACTGTCGACATTTAAACATTTGTATTAGAACTCGGAAGACGTGTGAAATCAAAGTAAACATTCACGTACTAAATCTCATATTTCATTCCTACACCTTCGTGGCATATCGTAACATTTCTCAAAGCTACACTAACTGAATGAGAAATATTAAAGAACTTCGCTGATTTCAACGGAAAAAGACACGTAAATCCTGTTTGCAGTTTCATTTCACGTTTACTTTGCTTTCTGAACTGAAAGCAGGTCAGAATGTTGCGCCAGTGGCTATTGCCTGACAGTCTTAGCTTGGAAATATGCTCCAGCTGGCATCTATTTGACCAGAAGACTGCTAAGAGTAAGAGATACTAGGAAATAATGTGTAGCCACCTGTTAGATGCCATGAAGTATGATGTCTGGGCTAAGTCCTTGCTCGCTGTAAAAAAAGTGGTAAAACTTTAATAGAACTCAACACTTTAAGGTGAGGCGATCTAAACTTCTCTCGCTATTCATATCTTTCAAGTCTCTTTAAAGTTCTCGCAATACTTTTGACGAAAGGAAGATTAAGAATATCAGGAAGCGAAGTGTCTTTAAGCACAATCTATATACCTTTAACCAGTTGACAACACCTGACAACATGTGTGTGGGGATGATCAATGGCAACATCAAACCCCAATGTTTGCAGTAGGACGTTTTCATTGAAAACCAGATCCTGAGCTTGTTCAAGGTATTGCTACAAAGAAACAAACGTTTAAACGATTATATTTGTCGTTAACAGCCACGGAGGCATTGTACCCTCGTGATTTTCTCCTTGGTCTCACCTCGGATCTGACGTCAGGTGGGGGCTGATCTCTGTGGAGACACATGTGTGCCATTTTGATAACATGTTCTAACTTGCGCGGCTGTTCTTCGACTTTTGCTGCTAAAAACAGTGCTGCCGCTGCGATTGCATTCCTGTGGAAGTGTGACAGCGAGTGGAATACGTAGAACCTGTGCATGTACACTATTGCTGTGTTGATACATAATTGTGATCTGCAGTCATGTAATTAAGGAAAATCTTGAATAAACAATGCATTGCCTACGTAAATGCCCTTTTTATACATCGACGACTATGCTCTTTCCCTATTAATATTCACGAGGAACTTTTGTGCCATTCGCTTTAAACCGATACCAGTCTCTACTCACTAAAATATACTCGGAACGAGTATATTTGTTTCATCTACCTGCCTATATCGTACCACGAATGAAATATTACCACAGAACGAGTAAAATAAATACAGAAATACGCAACATGTTTTCTAACGCTAGACACTACGGTAAAAGTAAAGAGAATATCAGGAAAGATGATTTACTACATTAAATGCTTTTCACCAGAGTATTATTAGCTACATAAAAAATATCTAGTTCATACTCATGCAAACCGACCACTTATTCTCAGTTATTTTTCTGATATTTTTTGAAACAGAAATTTTACAAAGTAAACGTGTGTAATTAATTTTTAAAAAAAATATGTTCGATGCAATGAAACGTACATTCTTAAATGCACTAATATGTTAAATGAAAAAAGAGAAGGTACGGAAATACCGAATGTAGTTAAGACTTAACGATATTATTTAACAGTTATTTTTAAATTATTACATTAAGTGGTATGATTAGAAAATAGAGGGAACAATAGATTATATTTAAAAAATTTTATTTAAACTGTAGATTACATTAATATAAAAAGCTTGATCGATTAAGTCACATAATGTTGGTGCATACTCTTGACTTTCATCTATTCCTTATTCATCTTAAGATCTTCTCTGTTTCTATCTTTTATCATGTTATCAACGTTTTATCTTTCCAGATTATTTGTTACCTAACTAAAAAGAAAGCGTGTGACCTAAGATTCTAGAATAGTTACAATGGAAAGAAAATATAAACTGATACAGGAGAAACTGTGTCAAGCTGTGCGTTGTATATTAGTAATGTACTTTGCTCAGTGCACGGGGATTTATACATAATTATACATCACTCGTACGCAATAGGAAGGAATAAGAACTACGATCTCCTAATTAAATTTAGCTTAAAATCATAATCTCAAGGTACGCTTTTCAGTCTCTAATTCAAAGTAATGTGAAGAATATGTCGAAGTTCTCTCAACTGGTATGGTAATTAAGATATTTATGACATTCAAACATGTATCTGAAACATAAAAATGTTATAAAAAGTACAGATGGTTTCTATGTTCTACGCTTTGGAAATACCTGCAGGATAATCCAGAGCAATAGGTACAAATTTAAGCGGCAGACAGAACTCGCAATAAGAAGTAAAAAGGTTCGAATAAACGTGAATCTTTTCTGGGTAAGATGATAAAATGTGTGCAGAATGATTTGCAAAGTGGGATTTCACTGAGGCAATTTTTTGGTGGAATTGCACCTTAGCTTGAGAATTCAACAGGTCAACAACTCTGGAACCGACGCCTTCGCTATATCTTATTAGCTTTGTTGATATTATAAGACTCGCTGTAAATAACCGACGTGTTTTTAAACAACCGAGAATGCACATTTTTTCTCAATTCTCCGACTCATCTTCATTTCTCTTAGTCCCCCTGTTAGCTCAAAATGATACGCTACGTTTCTTCCAATACTATCGCAATGAATCATGCAAAATTGTATCACAAAGCATTTAAAAAATATTACGTATCCGAAGAGCGTTTAATTTATGGATCGCATTTAATAAAATCTCTTTGTTTCCTCTTACGAGCCACGCTGCCCAGTTAAATTTGTACTTATCGTTCCGAAGCATTCTATACAAAACACCTGTGAAGCAGGACTTCTTAAATAATTGCTGCCTTATTAGTAAGGATTTTATACCTAGCAAATAAAACGACGATTGCTAAACACATTATATAAGGTTACACTTTGAAAGTTTGTCGATCAGATACTAATGATATCGAGTTAGTACGTCGCTGTTCATTTTAATAGTAATTGAGCCATTAATAGCGTGAGAGTTTGAGAGTCTAAGACGAAGCTCGGGCAGACAAAAGGTAAAGTGAAATTGTATATTGAATGGGGAGGGACGTCAACGACAACGTGAATCTTGTTAACTCGGTAGGTAGCGAACGCTTTCCCCGTTGGATGTAGGGTAACATAATCATCGGTAAGCTAGACAGTGTCTCGATGCGATCTCGAGACGTGTTAACAGAGAGAGAGACTGGAAATACGTAAAAATGATATACTTGCATAAGGAATATCAGCAGAAACCGTGCGTTTGGTTGGTACTACTGTCAAACTTGGCTTGGCAAACAATGCTGCCTTTCCATGACCCTATTCCCTGTCCTCCTTCCAAGCAACAAAACTCCGCTCAACATCCTCACTCACCCACATCTTCCGAGCAACACGCGCGCAACGAATGGCACAAGAATCCCGTAATTCGTCCTCCGCCGGCGGTGTAACGCAAGCAAGTCCAATATGGAGAATCGTAATCATGACGCGTGACCTCCTCCTTCACACGTCACTCGTGTTTACAACACGTTACGTATTTCACGTTTACCCCGGAATCGGAATTATTAGACGATCGTTACGTAAGATGAGCACAATCGCGCGAGCACCTACGGCCGCCCGAAACCGCTGGAAACTGCGGGGCGAAAGCATAGAATGAGCGTGAAACGGCGATGGGGACAAGGGGGAAAAGGGAGGTTGAGAAACACGCAACCGAACATGCACTGGTTAAAAAGGATACACCACGAGCCGCTGTCCCATATCCTGAATGAAATTCGCTGCCTGCTGCCGGTAGCTCAGTTCCTTATCCGCGTCGATGCCGCATCTTCTGCTCGGTGTGTTTATAAGCTGTTCTTTCGTAAAGTACCATTTTTCGTCAGCCGCCATTTATATGTACACACAACTCGGGTACTAACGATGCGCACTTCACGGCGGTCGCGACGGCGGCGGCGGCGGCGGCGAGCTCACACAACGCACAACGGGCGACACGTTGGAAACTTCACGTCACTACGCTAACCGGAAACTCCACTCCACGTTCATGCTCGCGGAACTTTTCACAGTGAACCATAATCGCACATTAATCGGCAGGAAACGCGATTACCGTTCCTTTCCGTTTAGATCTTGATATTTCTCCGCGGATAGTTCACTCCGCTTTATATGAAATTATTACTCGCCGCTCGCTGCTGGGCGAGTAACTTGCGAATCACGTTCAGCGCCATTTCGAATTCCGGAAATAGTACTTTTTTTTTATTTCCTGGAATCGCGTTACGGCGTGAAGCCGACTTCACGGCTCTGCCTCCGGACGGTGCGGCAGAAAGATCGACGAGAAGCTTAGGCGTCCTTTTCCATGTTTAAGACACGAGATCATCGCAGTTTAGAGGTTAACGTACGGAACTTTGTGATATCTGTAAAGATCGGTACCGTGGACGTTTTGCTCGGTAGAATATTTTTACAAAGTAAGAATTATGAGAAATTAATAAAGCCAACTCTTCGATAGTGCATCACAGTAGCGAGATTTATTTATTCTTTATGATCGTTTTATAAGGGGCGCTGCACTTTTTGCGTGAAGCCAGCGGATCTTTCCTTTACAAATTTAGATTGATTATTTAGAACTCGATATATAAATACGTTAGGTACACAATGTAATCAACGATGCAGGGCGTCAATTATTGCGTGGAAAATATTTTCCACATTTCTCTTTTGCGTGTTTGTCATGTATCGTGCTGAGAATCTTTGGTTTATCGATATTTGGCAAGCCATGAGGTTGGTTGCAAGAAAAAAAGAAGTTACACCTCTGTTACGACGTCGATCCGAAATAATTTCGCAATTTCAGCCACAATAATTAGATGAGAAAGACTTGTTCGCGTCTTATGTAACAATGTATCAAAAATACTTAGCGTGTTACGGTTTTACGCGCTCGTAAAATTTATTCCATTTCATTTAAGGACTATTAAGTATCAATGTTGCAGCAAATGTTGTAATTACGTTGCAATGGGTTATACGATGGATATATACTCTCGAAACGAGCATCCGATAAAGCCGCTTTATCGTGAGCACGTTGCGTCGGTTAACGGTAAACACGCGTGCGTAACGTAAAACCGAAACTCAGCTAATGCCTTAGAACCAACGTCATAACCTACCTGAACTTTTTCAGTCCACGATAGGTATGAATCACGTAGTTTATCAATTAATAGTTTTGAGCTTTAAACTCCCGGAAGTGACGCAACCGACGTTGAGCTAGTAGTATGTGCACGCAGTCAATGTTATCCCTGTAGTAGCGTCCCGTTATTTTGGTCCTGTTGAAGGACCTAGCGCCGCCCATCGAGTATGTATTATTTATTAGCGTACAAGCTCAGACTCACGGCACGATCGCCGATAATTTACGTTTCACTGTATAATCGCTCCTTCTCTTGAAGTTTCTAGAAGAACGCTGACGGCGACAAGCGTGAATTGGTTGGGCACTGTCCTTCTCGGGAGATTTTGATGTAAGAGATCGCGGTAAGTTTCTAAAAGGAATTATGCTCCGCGGATTTCTCCAGTCCTGCTGTCTCGTTCTGCTCCGATTTTTCACAAAAACCAATCACATGTCCGCCTCATTCTTTCGAAATCCGTACATACATACATCAATGAGACTTCATTCAACATCCGACGTACAAAATGGCGGCGATCTACCACTTGTTACAAAATCTCTATTCCGTTTCTGTACTCATCTCGCGAAATAAGTGAAAAGATAAGGAAACCCGTGACGTTTTATGCTCCGTAGAATTTTTCACGTCGATCGGTGCGATTTAGCTCGCGTATTATTTCACCACCGAATGTGATGCAATTGTGTTGATTTCCGATGTAAATTACGCGCCAAATTTGAAACGATAAATTTCATACAACGTTCTTTCAAACATACACAGCTGAAGAAATGATTTTTATTTATCCACACAGGTGAGGTATGTTCCGTATCCCAAAAACAACAATGCCTGTCACTACAACGGCCACGAAAAAGCCAAAGCAAACTCAGTCTTGTTTATACGCGTCTTACGAATGCTCGCAGCCTTGTCTCGAAGGATATAATTACTGTAGCAAACACATTCTTGAGGATAAAAATGCACCTTTCAAACAATGCGGGTTTATATATAACACTAACGGCAGGAAGTGCCAGCAAGCAGCACCAAAGTTAGACAGACGAGACATTTCGTATGTACTACGATCGAATTCAGTAAATTATTTTAGTACAGCGATCCTCGGGTTTTACGCAGAGGTGTATTTTCAACAGGTACTGCGCCGAACACACCAGGAAAGCTCAAATAGCACGTATAAAGTCGACGTCTCGACACTCCTTACCACAAACACCTGAAATGCTCCTACTTAATTTAAGTCATTACGTTAAACCAGCCGACTCGAGTACAGAGGACACCGAGGATGACGATGGGAAAGTCAAAGCATTGGATCCGTTCAGTAAGCTTCTGATAAGCAACAGTCGCGTCAGAGGTCTTTGAAATTGTGGAAAGTAACGTTGTAATTTCAATTTCAGCCGAAGTCGACGCGTACAGAGTAAACGCAAGCGGATGCGATATTTTAGATTACGCGAGTTCCTCTGACAGCGATGTCGAGCCCACAGTAGTGAGCGACACTTTAAAAGGGAACTTCCTCGACGACAGTGACAACGAAAGTTTATACAGCGCGCAGGACGATCCCTTGAAGTAAGGACAAGCTTGTACACAAGAGCTTATGATACTTTACATGTTAAAAAACGTTTTTTTTTTGTAGAACATCAGCTAGCATGCTTCGGCTTGAGTAAATCTTTCCGAAATTCTCCATTTTTAACTACGCTATCTTAAAGTAACATTGGATTCTCAGTACTATTAGCTTGTCTTTCGTAGCCGCTTTATGCAAAAGTAAGACACTCATTTCTACTGAATCATTAGTATTAATTTTTTAAGGCACGCTGGGATCTTTACCGCCGAGGAAGTGATATACATCGCGCGAGAGAAATTGATCAGGCTACAGTCGCTCTACATCGATCAGTTCAGAAGACTGCAATATACGCTTAGAGAGAAAAGGCGGAAGTATTTGCACGCGCTTAAGAAGGAGAAAGAGACGTTGTGCAGCATACACGATCAACCAAAGGACTCTGCGAAAGAGAAGAAGATTTACGAGAAATTGAAAGCTTTAAATCGGTATCACAGGCGAAGCGGAGTCGAAGCTATACTGTACAGAAAGTCATTGGAGCGAAGAGCACAGGTGTGTGACGATTGCGCGAATTTTAGTAACATTCCTTTCGATGTCACTGTGAAATTAATTTAGATTATGTGGCTGCTACAGGCGACTGACGGAACCGCACAAAAAATACCAAGTATATCGAAATGTATCTTTACGGAAGGCGGAGTGAAATGTGGAGAGAGAACTCTTCCTGCGGCGAAACACTGTCGTAAACATATTCTTAAGGTAAGATTTACTGTAAACCGAACTGCAATGCCGCGAGGAATGTAAATTAAACGAGTCTCACTGTGTTGATAGGATCAACATCAAGTTTTATTTAAAGCATGCGGGGCAGTACGAGCAGATATAGAATGCCACGAACCAGTACCTGTAATATTTGATACAAATTGTGTCTTTCACATGAATCTACCAGCTGAATGTAAATTAGAATCTATGAAGGTAAGCTTCTAAGTAATTTCTTCGCGCATTTAGAAAACGAACAGTAATAATAATGTCGCTGTTGTGTAATTATTAGTTTAAGGAACCGAAAGTCGAAGTGCAGCAAGTGTCGATATTAGACAATCAGTCTATGGAGATTGACGTAGTGGGTGAAATTCAAGAGATCGATCCAGACGACGATATGGCTGGATTAATGAGAGAAATGAGCGACGCTGCGCACCTAAAGCCGGCGTTTAACGAAAGCCTGAACAGCGAGGCGAGCACGGATACAGCATTTAGTTTATCAGCGCAGATGAGTGACAAAGATGACCTCGTTTCTGTATGACAAGACATCTGTGTGTGATAGCAAATAAGGAAACATTTGCGTTCGTTGTCACCTAACTGTGTCGAGTTTATTTGCCCGAAATTGCACGATTAATATGCACGTTATGCGACAACGAAAGGTATATTTAAACAAAGCGCTGTAGTTCACGGTTTTATGTATTATATATTGAACATAATTTCCATCTGTAAATACGAATCACCTACGTTGTTTCATCATTCAGTTTGAGAAATAAAGAATGTAATGATTTATACTATTCGACTGCTTCCCTCACACTCCTCGGAAAAAAAGAATTATTTAGGAAATACAGTAATGCGTAAGCAGGTTTTCAAAAAACTAACTTTTATACTTAGCAGCCGAATTTTTACAAAAAGCAGAAATCATTAATTTAAATACATCGGCACTGATACAAGATCCAAGTTAAAACGAAATGTTTGCTTACAAGAATACAACGCTGTTTTTTCAATTTTTACATTTTCTGTAAAAAAATACATCATTATGGATCGTAGTATTCATATTAACATACAAACAGAATAAGTGTCGTAAGTACCTTACAATAAGTAGATGAGACTTTACCGTGATTTGGTAATTCAAGCGATACATTTTGTTAAGTAATAGAAAAAGTGCATAATATGTATGCGCGACGAATTTGGGAATTCCTTAATGTAGTATCCACGATAAATGCAGTGTTTGAAAAAGATCGTATACAACTCCGAGGAAATAAATCTCACCGAAAGCATGATTACCGAAAATTAAACGAGCTTCCGTGTTTGCTCCGCGGACATAAATAAACTTTTCGTTAGTTTAAGTACAGCTAAAAATATTTAGATTTACAGCTACAAACATTTGGATTTTCAAGTTTCATTTTTTACGTTATTGTATGACATGTAGATATGTACATAGAATTATAAGTAATTACCGAGAAGAATTTGGCAATTACTACGGCAGTACGAGGATACTTGGAAATCTTAATATATCCGATCATCATGAATGACGATTTATCGTTCTCGTTTATCTATGTCAATATCTGATAAAATTACTTTGTGCACAAGCGCTTTCGTAGTTAGGTAAAACTAGAACGTACTACAGCATCGTCAGTAAACGTCTTATATTATAGAGTTTGTTTGCATCGATCGTTGAAAGGAAAACTTGTATATGCATCTTTCTTTTGGGATCACAATTCAAGACTGCGCGAATACATAGAAAAGGCAACTGTAACTAAACAGTTTAAAGTAAGCACCAACGCTTCGAAAGCAAATATCTCTGTATTCAATGATCAATGAATACCCACAACTTTCTAGGATTTGGTATCGACGCGAGAGCTTGTTTTTCGAACCTTACGACAGATCTAGCGTACCTACGTAAACTTAAAATGATCATAAAACCTCTCCTTTTTAAATTCATAAATGTGTCGGCTACAGTATTACACGCGATACTGATTCAATTAAGGAGATATTTATTTGAAGCAATATCCAAGCTACCGTACCAAAATAAAGAATACGGCTATTAAATATATCACAATTAAACTTGGGCACCGATAGAGCTTAAAAACACCCATACACAGCGCAAATGCCAGGCAATTGGATACAATGGAACGATATAAATTTGGATTTACTCATCGCATAATTATCATAATTGTCAACATGTATATATAATCTAGATATAAAATAAAACAAATATTAAAGTTCGCGATCGAAAATATTTTAGTAAAAATGATAGCTGCATTGTTTTTTTTCACAGATCTATATTCGCATTCATTTGATACTAAAGATTCTATCTTTTCATAGGGATCTACTTAATAATTCATAGGCGACCGAGTTCAAAGAACTGCATGGCATTTTCACAGACTCATGTGACCTTAGCGTGTAAAATATAAAAGAGCTATGGAGTAAAAATTAACTATATTTACCTATAATCGTCCGATAAATTGCAAAGTTATTCGAAAGTTAGCCCGAATCCTGTTTCTTTAATTACGCCGAAAGTGTGTAATGTCTCAATTATGATTTCTAGCAAGTATACTTCAAATATTGTCGTTGTATTTGAATTATTTAAGTCCCCTCGAAATGCCTATTTCACTGTTCTTGTGCACCGAATGCTCGTAATATTATAAATGCTTCGAAACACTCAGCATTTGCTCCTTCGTAGTACCTTCTTAAGTTCTTTAACAACAGATCCTGTTGCTGCTAACAAGTAATCTTACGCTAGACGTACAAAGAAGGAGAAAGATCGTTTATATATAGCGAATAGTCAATAATATTGGTTTCGGTAAGAATGCACAAATAAGGTTTTATTGACTCAGGTATTCCGACCGTAAGCAGGTCCTTTAGGCAGTATCGCAAGCTTACCATCGTTTAAGAAACTCGTTAGTCTTTGTGAATTTAATTGCCGAACATATTCTTAACGTCGTGTTCATAGAGCGCTATAAGTAACATTATTCCAAGGCCGCACGACAGCCCTAACGCTTGTAAAATACATTGCCAATGAGAACCACGCTCAGTAGAATGACTCGTGGATAATTCTGGAATCTGAATAAGACACACTTGTTAATCAATCGTTGCTACGAACGGCCGAGCCGATAAAGCTACGTAATCAACACTTACCATGTCTACTAATGCTATGTATATAAACATTCCTGCAGCAGCTGCGAACATCCAACTACTCACAGAAGGAGTGCTACCTAACAATACGCCAAATATCATACCAAATAAACACAGTACAGAAGATAACAGATTATAAAAGACAGCCTGTTTAGCACTCATACCAGCTTTTAACAAAACCGCGAAGTCCCCTATTTAGATGAGAAGGTTTTCGATTAAAACTTCGAGCTGTTTTTAATACTTAAGAGCAAGTTTCTATACCAAGTATAATATACCTATTTCATGAGGTAGTTCGTGGCAAAATACAGCTATTGCCGTTGAGAAGCCACCCGCTATGTTCGCTGAAAATGCAGCACCTATAGCCATGCCATCTGTAAAGTTATGCAGACCATCGCCCATTACCACCATCCAAGCAACGTTTGACATAGATTCCGGCGCGGAGTGAACATGACCTGAAGGGATTAGAGAATTATCATCGATTAATTAATATAAATGCCGCGAATGGGAAATAATGAAGCGTACCATGGGAATGAGTATGGCCGTGGTGTTTTGTTTCGTGCTCGCGTATAATAACAGTATAACTTTCAGACTCGTCTACTGGTGCCTCAGCACCGTCTGCGTTCTTCTTAGTATTTACAATAGATTCGTCTAATTTCCACTCGTCATTCGGCTTCTTTTCCACGTCGTTCGCCATAATTTTCGACACCGAATTGCAATTCGATGTTAAGGGTTTCTCCTCTTCGATGACGGGAGGTCGCTCGTGATTATTGTGCTGGCGATTATGATGATTATCTAAAGAATAAATATCCCTTTTATGACAGATTAATTATCCCCCTTAACATCTTTAATACCTAAAGTTGAAAGGATTAGTTCTTTTATCGAAGGTTTTGTTATGCCGCGGCAGCAATACCTTGAGTATCTGCACTGATTTCACCGTAACAATATGGATACGACGAGTATTTATGCTTGCAAAGCTTTTCCCCGACAGCATTGCTATTTGGTCCGTCCGTCTCTCGCATTACTCTAACACGCGAGGGGAGCTAAAATTATCATCATTTACCTTTTAATTTAAAAAATACATTTATGGCGTATATTCGAATATTATAGATTCATGCATCGCTCACGATCGCTTCTTCCTTCATCTGAAACGTGACAGTTACCTTGTTACGACGTTGTCGAAGTTTCCTCCACTCTGCTAACAGTGTTAGAGCTTTCTCTGTAAAGAAAAATAATACAAGACCCAACATTGCAACTAGCCCTTTTAACATATTAATATTGTGTTGTGCTTTGTGATCGTCATCGTTATCATCGCGAACAAGTTCGTGATTATGTTCATGCGACATCATAGCCTGGAAGAAAAATATAACACTGAGCAAATTAATTGTCGGCTTCGACTAATTATATTATTAACATAAACTCTTACGTGTGGTAACAAATGAATAAGTGCATCGCCGCATAAAGTTCCTACAGCAAGAGCAACTAGAAATTGTAGTAATTGATTGTAGTAAACTTTGCCCATGAAAGGTATGACGACTACACCGAATAAACCGCAGAGACTAATTATTAGAATACTGATCGTAGAATAGGCCCATACTAAACAGAAGAATAATACATTTAATATCACAGAAATTATTAAAATGTAGAAGCGACGGAAGCGTATTAAATTTCCCCACCTTGAACCATATTACGCGTCACATCCTCGTGGTATTTATTAACTATTACTGGTTTATAATTCTCTGGTACACGAATGCAGCCATTTCTCTCTGAACTCGATTCACCTGCTAGTTGGTAAACAAGAGCTGGACACACGCGTTCAAAAAGCCAACTTGGTAATGTTGAATTATTATTAGTGATGGAATTGTAGGGCATATCTCTGGCAACAGTACTTAACAATTCTTTGCTACTTAAGCACTGAAATAGCGGGACAGTCATTTATGAGGAATATTTAGTGATTTCGGGAAAAAACGAATCTATGTAAATCTTCTATAATAACATACGATCACAATTGTAATCTTCCCTTACCCGTTCTTTTCTAATCCCATTTTCTGCTTCTGGTAGGCCGTTGCTTTGCGCATTGCTCTTTGATTTATCTACAACAAAAAATTCGATCCATTTCAATTAATTCCATTAATATAATTTAAAAGCTATTATTTAATATAAATACAAAAGCTAAAATTCTGAATATAATTAAATCCACTAATATTATAAATTATGTGTGCGTATATAAATATTAAATAAATACATCGCATAAAGCGTTGTCTCTTAAGACAAATAAATATCAGATTGCAGCAATCGTGCTGTAGGATACAGTTTGATGTACATACTTCCACGCTAACGAAAACTTTACAATACAAAGATACTGATAACTGGCGGGGAAATGTCTGCTATCTGGTCAGAGGATAGAGTTACAGAAAGTATGACTATTTAATTACTGATATCTGGCACTCTCAACGAGAGCGGTATCAAATTCTGTTTATTCGTTTAGAACTATACAAGAAACGTGTAAAGGAATACACTGTTAGATACCCGTACGAGTATATTATTTCCATTTTTATTTCTTCACGAGACATCGCGAAAATATTTTAATAGAGACCCGAATAGCAGCTCAATGAAATCAATAAGTAAGTTAATAGGTCAATTGGACAGGAGTTTGAACCCTCAAGTTAAGCTAAATTATTATTATCAAGACGAGTCCCATAGAGAATCAACTCAAAATATTAAGACTATACATGCGTCCGAGCCCATGTAGCTTAATTTTTTTTGATTATGATTGATAGCTGGATAATTGGTAATTATATCAGATGGTCTTAAAATGTATTTTTATTCACGCATGTATGCGTATCCGTTGCAGATACATTTGTAGCGCTCGTTAAGATTAAGGATTACATAAGAACTCACCTAATAGATTTTCGTGCTGACTAGTAACAATATTACGATCATCCGAACTGGATATATCCGTTAATAACCTCAGTAACCCCAGCTTCCTTAACAGTTTCTCGAAGCCTTCCATTGTTACGCTCGTACCATCTCCGTAAGCCTCAAAAATCTTTTTCATGAAGTACTTTTCATCTATAACGTCTACGTTTCTCTTCGCCCTAATCCTGTCAACAGGATTTCGATCTCTAAAAGATCGTACAGAATTCAATTCCCCGCTGCGCAGTATTTCAATTTGGCCTAGTCTCTCTAGTATCTCTAGATCCTTCAAAGTGGCGGAATCTTCCTTCATCGCCGGAACATAAACGCCTCCATTGTGCTCGTTAGATTTTACATCCTCCTGGCTTTTAATACGAGCTTCGTCCACGGCGACTGGTACCACCAAGTTCCTTTGATTACCATTATTCATATCTAATATGTTAGAAAGTTTGACAGCACCATTTTTGTAAATGCTTAAATTATTCGAATTCGTCTTTCTCGCATCCCTCTGCTGCACCCCTTTGAGTCTCGTTACTAACCAAGATGGCTGTAATTGCTCATTAGGACCAAGTGGGTTCTTGGGCTTAACAGAGTCAGGGACTGTCTGCCCTGCCGTTGAAAATTCAGTGTGCGCCGAGCAAGGAGTGTGTGCGGCACATAATACGCATACTACGCAAACCGTGACAAAATGATGCGACATATTGAGTTTCCTATAAGAACACAATAAGAATCTTTCATTTAAATGATCAACGCATACACATGTACGCACATAAGACTTACGTTTCAAAGACTGTTCAGGCAGATTTTTTTTCAAATAGCAAATAATTGATGAAAATTTTTTATTTGAAACAACGTTTATTTAATAGCTACAAGTACATATTATTTTATTCGTGTTAGGATTTAGTTGAATAAATTAAGATATTCTTTTTAATAAAGCGTTACAAAAAGTCCACACTTCACTGTGGGGTTTCAAATATCTCCTACAATTGAGGGGCTCAGTGGAAAACAGGCACATGCTACGTGTGCATAAATTTGCATTTTTTAGTACCATTAATTAGTTCCTGCATTGTAATGTAATGCTTCCACCTCCTAATATAATAGCATGTACGTTTCTCCGAGCAAAATCATATTAAATTTTCTACGTGCTTTCCACTGGACCCCTCAATTATGCATTTACAGAAAATGGAACGATAAAGAACTGTTATTAAAATAACACCTTTTTCCGATAATAAGCCTTGTTATTAATGATTAATATTAATTTAATTCATAAGAATTATTCGAGTAAATCAATTCAAACAAATTTTATTTCAATAAAACTGTATTTGACTGATGTCCAACTCTACTTGCAAATTCGTCACCCAGTAACGAATGAATGCTCAATTTTTAATTGCTTATTGTACAATGCTATATGCGTTATTGAAGAATCAAGGGAACTAGTAATAAAATGTTGTATCAAATAGGAAGTGACTATCTTTGTAACAATTCTAGTGATAATGAATCCAATTATAATTAACAATGTTATTGAGCTATTTCGAAGAGGAAATTACCTATCTCATTCATAAATTTTTAATGCAACACAATCTGTTTTTATCGTGGAAGCATGGTATTACAGCCTTCATTGAGCAGAGACGACGTCTGTTGTGAATAGATATGATAAAAGGAACGTGTCTAATTTTTTAAACACACGGATGATAGTTATGGTTTGAGATTCCACGTCTTCGGAGTGTGACAAAAAAGACAACTGCATACTGAATTGTTTCTGATATTAATTTATATAATTTTCCGAAACAAAAACGAGATTCCTATATTTTACAACAGTTAAAAAAAAAACATGCAAACATGTGCTAGATATTTTTTGTCACACTTTTGTTCGAGTAAAATTTTGAAAATATTTACTTTCTATTTATAGAAGGTGGAGGAACAAATTTGTATCAACACAGATATCAATTGCATAGATAAGATTGATATGAAATAGTTCTGATTCAGCACGGTAGCGATTGATCTAAATTTAAGTAATGATTAATTCTATTCCCAGGAATGCGAGTATTTTCGTGATAGCCCTGAAATTAATTTTTCCCCCGAGGTTAATTTGTATGTAGATTTCAGTCATTGAATTACTCTAATATCAGCGAATTTAATACAACTAAATCGTATCGTACGAAATAAAGTCCGTGAATGGTATTATATCGACATATTTGAAACAGATTATACGATATTCCTTTTCTTTTATGTTAACATAAAAATTGTGAAATATCTAACATTGGTAGTTGTTCCGAAATAATGGGAGAAAAATAAGATAAATGAAAATGCCCATGAAAATATGTCCGTATCTTTCGAACTTATCTATTGCGCTATTGCAGTGGTACAACGAGCGAAAAAATTTGCGGCATCTATTATCATTTGAAGTGCATATCTATCAATTTCGTCATAATTAACTGCTACGATGTAAGCAGAAAGCAGAGCTGCGCGTAAACAACGTTCGCAGATTATGGCAATTAAAGACAGCGGTACAAATGCAATTAACGGGCGGCCGAATAGACGGGCAGACCCACGGAAAGATGAGCAACGATCGAACGCGCGTTTCGTAAAGCGAAATGCTGTGTAAACGATTTAAGTAATGTGTGTGCGCGCGACGTGTCTTATCCGAAATAGTCAAGGTGTTCGGATCCTTGCAGCCGCGTACCGTCAAAAACCGTATTTTTAGCTGTCAAAAAGAGAAGGAGACCCGCGGTTATTGCCCTCTTCACCCTACCCCGCTGTTATATTCCATGACAGAATTTAGAATTTAGGTTAGAAAGGCGGTCTCTTGTGTTAATATAAAAAAAGGGACGTGTCAAGTTTTGGCCCGAGACCCGGTCGGTTTTTCGCTCGCGCACGAAGTCCGACGGAGGCCTGTTGGATCGCAAAGTTTTACGCGTGTATGCACACGCACTGTCCCATAATTACCTTTATTCGATTGGTGAAACGAAATTCCCGCTAGGAAGTGGCATATGCTAATTGATCGAGACGCGCTCGCCAGGTTGCGGAAAGCTCGCGAAGTCCTACAAGGAAACGTAAGAGGAAGAACCCTTGGACAGCCGTCACTGTCCTCTTTCTTCCCTCCACACTCCACACTGCTCCACACCAACCGCCGAAACTAACTCAACCGCGTGCGAGCAACAAGTATAGTCTGAACGTAGCCGACTGTCCCACAGAACGGCAAGCTCTCGAAAAGGAATGGCTTGTGTTGCGCTGTTACGCAATCCCACAGGGGGCAGCACCGTCGCCACCTGCTGCATTGCCAACATTCCTACGAATTTATGACCGAATGTGCAACTTTCAATGCAAACATCGAGGAGACTTTCTACTCCCAATAAACAAAAACAGATGTTTTTGCATCCAATTAACTGCGCACGCGTTATCATGTGATATTACTTTTAATTTGCACGATTAATAACGTTGAATGAATTGAGTAGAATGGAATGTCCGTCTGCGCATGTTTAGGTTATTATGTTGGTAACGCGTAATTAATTGAGAAACAAAGCTATTTACTAATTGAATTTCAAAATTGTTCGGATATTCGATTAAAAAATAAATACAATCTTTTCGACATTATTATTCTCTTACAATGTATGAATTTATGAAACTCGTGATTTATAAAAAAGTTTCAAGAGGTCGGTATTTCAGACCGTATCACCATCGACGAAGTTTAGAATAGCATAGACCACTGACCAGTTCGTCGATGGTAGCACTATTCAAACACTTTCTAAAATTGTACAGAAGCAATCGACTCCTGATGACAGCCCATTGGTCGACACTTGAAATAAATAAAAGGGCATTAATGCGTAGTATTCATAAATAAAAAAATAGTTTTTTAATATTTTTATCATTATGCAAACATTTGTATTGTATTGTATAACTGCATACGACGCAGTTAGATATGAGGAGGGTCCGGCAAAAGATTGTCACACAGAGAGGTAAGATAATAACATAATCTTTTAAATCCCGGAGTGTCCAGTGTCCACAAGTGTCCCGGGGTAGTGGAATTATTATGCAACGTGTTTTAGATTTTAAATGTTTTCGTTAACATTTAATTTTAATTCCTACCACTCGTAGCATTGTAATCTTATTTTAGACTGAATCGATAACGTTGGATGTGACACGAAAATGGCAAGGGGGCATGGCAGGGGGTATAGGATATCCTGTGTCTCGTCAGTGGTATCACACCAACTCCCATAAGATGATAAGTCTTATCAGATATGTTTATCCTATACTTCGTCGATGATATGACTAACATTTTATGGAAGTTTTTGTCAATTGTTCAGTTTTAAACTGAAGTATCGACTATCGTTAACAGAAGTAGTTTCATTGCGCACTCTACGTTTATGCACGGTGGCTTTGGGAATCACATTCAACCCAACATCGAAGTCGGTAAATTTAGGAACCTTAGATAAAATCGTTCACTGGTAGAAAAAACTCTGCAAACGGAAGCTGAGAGACTTTGTACGTGTAAATAAAATGAGAAACCAATAAGAATATAGTCGCATTGTTTTTCTGGTTCTGAAGCTATCCAAGATACTTAGCACATGACGCCTATGAGCCGTCTTTACGGCGTCTTTCAGACTTTCAACACGGCTTATAGACGACGTGTGCTATTTAGGTATAAAAGAACCAATGTTTTACAATAGTATTAATTCTTGTCGCGAATAGCGTTGTAATCTCATTCCATTTGCACTGGTAATGTTGGACTCGACTCGTTCGGCTCCGAACGTCATCTTCTTTCTGGAGTCCTTTCAGCTTGCCTTTATATTACCTTATCAAATAAAATTGTATCATAACTTGCTTAGTTCTTTAGAAAATTGACTTTAAATCTGGACCCGGTACGCATGTACCGAAGTACAGTTTGAGCACTTGTGGTAGGGCTGTTTGAGTATTCGAATGATTCGAATGACTCAAGTCGAGCCGAGACTCGAAATCCGAGCCGAGCCGGAACTCGAAATCCGAACCGAGCCGAACCGAGACTCGAAATCCGAACCGAGTCGAGCCGAGTACTCGTAAAAACCGAGTGACTCGAAAAGAACCGAGTAGCTCGAATGTTTTCAAACACCTCGAATATACTTCGAGCAGACGGACTGTGTCGACTATCTTAAACAGTTCGGGCAGTATGTATACAAATATTTCGAATATATTAAGAAATGTTTATCTACTGGAATGTAAATAATGGTTCTTAATAATGTGAATAATTAAAATGTAAACTGCAAATAAAAATATTCTGTAACTATTGAAAATAAGTACTAAATTCAAATCCCTCCTCTTTCATCTTTTTCATATATTCATATGCTTCTCTTTATTTTATCTTTCTTTTCTAAGGTAGAGGGCACGTTCCGCACGTTTATCTCGTGGCGAGAAGCGCCTCCTTACATCAACATGCCCCTCAGGTGCAACTGAACTTCGGTGTACACATAACTACTCGGCTAAAATTTTAAGTTAATTTTCTCGCAAACGAAACGCAATATCAAAAAATTTTATTCTACATTTTCGTCTTATTTTGGCACACAGAACCACCCCCTAAAAGAATGACCATCAATAGTAGACCACTCTGTACATAAAAACAATATCCAGTGAAATATTTTATACCAGTGAAAAGTTATTACATATACGCTATCAGTAAGCACGTTCTCGAGCAATTTCGTTGGGAAGTAAACTGCTAAAAGTATATATGCTCAATACCAATTAAAGGATCAACGTCAGAAGCATTTAAAAAATTCAGTTACCTACAGCATAATATACTATATTATAGTATTGATTTTGTCCTGCTAGATTGCGAAAATCTCACACTGCGCACCGGTTACGGGATATGTAGTCCTGTGGAATAAAATATTGAATATATGTAATTAAAAAAATAATAAACGTTAAAAAGCATATTATGCAAACGTAAAAGTGCACGAATGTATTTCAGGAAATGATCTGCCCTGAAATTTGAAAATAATCGCAAGGTCACCTGATCCAAAACAAAAGCTGACGGTTAGCTAAATTTATTCGGTCTGACGTACGCACACATACAAAACAGACGAGCATTTATGCCTGTGTGTCATCTCCTAGGTCACAAACGTGTAGGTAGACTGTAGCAAATAGCAACCAACATGGCTTGTTCCTTCCCTGAAAAGGTAAATTTTTAATGATTTCTTTTCGACTGATAATACGAAATTACATCTGTATATCTTCTAGTTGAAAATGATAAAACTCGCTACAAAGTACCAGCAAAATTTTTATGAACTCCTTCCTGATTGGTTTCAATACAGTCCTGACGAATATCAATATATAAAACAAAATATCGGCTTTGGCCTTTTTGGTCCCAGCCAGGCTGATGAAAATATGCAAGGCTCTGGTAGTCAAGAAAATTGTCCATGGAACATTAACGATGGTACTGATATATTTAGTAGAGTAGTATACGATCAAAAGTCCTGCGAGACTATCAATACGATATATGAAAAAATAATCACGTATGGGACGGAGGACAAAAGTAGCCCAATTCATGTTGGAATAATATATAACGTAATATTGAATCATACCGTGGTAAAGAAATCACAGAAAAATGATACTAATAGTTGTAACAAAGAGTCCAACGAGGTACATCCAATCGCAGTGTTTAAAATAATGAGACTGAACAGCACATGGTATATCGACAATGATGGTAGGATATACAAGAGTTGGCAAGACTATTTAAACAATAATAAGTTACCTAAGTGTACTATGGTCGTACCAAAAGATGGAGTTTATCAGTGTAACCCATATCATAAGATTACTGAACAATCGTCGACGGTATGGATCGAAGTGAAGGACTCTCCAGCTTGCGCAGTTAAAAATAGAATTCTTAATGTCTGTGATAATGTTTCTAACGTAGTAACTGTTGGTGCAGTTGTGGGTTTAGGTGCCACAAGTTTGGTAACACCAGTTTTACCGGTATTAGCTGCTGCAGGTACCACTTCTTTTTTATATACAAACTGAAATAAATCAGGATTCTGTAGTTATACTACCAGTGGTGGATTTAACAGGGCGGCTGATGAGCTGTTGACGCCTGGGCCCCTACCCAGAAGGCCCCCTCAAGGCCCATCTCAAAAAAAATTATGATTAGGCATCGGTATTCAAACACTACTTTTTTTTGTACTACTACACTTGGCCCATTTTTAGTAAACTACATTTTCATTTTCCCGAAAATATGGGCCCCTCAAAACGTCTACCACCTGGGCCTTTTTTCTTAAATCCGCCACTGTATATTACCATTTAGAAGGTTCACGAATATTAGATACAACGTTGCAACTTCGCAGGAATAATGTAGATAAAACACACAGCACTTAAATTAAAAATATAAGACTTTCTAACATTTTTTATTTACTAGGTGGGATCACTGTTGGCATCAGTGGATTATATAACATTGGTCGAAAATCTCGCCAATTATTAGATCGGAATAGGCATAAGGAATCTATTAGTCCCTTAGATAAAGATGCGCTGCCAGCGTGGCTTGAAATAGCTGGTACAGCTTTGATGATAGGAGCAAGGGGAGGGACTATGCTTTTATCCAGAGCTATTGCCCGAGGCAGATGTATTAGCACTGTATCTAAACTAACGTACAACACGCTGATAATAGGAAATCTAACAGTCAATGGAATTGGTGTAGTTTATCAAGGCTGTCGCTTAGTGGGGAAGTACAAAAGTCAGATAGACGTCGATCGATCTGATATATTAATCTTTATCTCGCAAATTTTATTCTTCAGTAATACCCTGTTAAATGTTAAATTAGCTGGCGAGCTTATAAGATCGACTAAAGGTACAATACTCGAGAAATTTCAGAATACTTTACGCGTTAATCGTCTGCAGAAAGAGTTTGATAGAACGAAAGGAGCGGATAGTAAAAATGCGGGGAACAACGGTAGTGGTATCATATGTCGACTTAAACGAATTATCAATAAAGAAGATTTTCTGAGTGTTATAAATAAAATAAGTCAGAGGGCGAATTGCCAATTGAAATTTGAGAATGGTAAAATCATGGTAAACAATATTACGTTGCTAGACCCCCTACCGTTTGCGTGCCATCTGTTAACGATGGGTGCTATACGGTTGGGCCAAACGAAATCAGACTCACTGTTAGTGGATAATAATACAGATATTATAACGAATCATTTAAAAGATTTACTCTCACAATTATTAAGCAGTTTCTATGCTGGCGAGCAATCTGCTGTGAAGAAAGAAGTACCTGATATTAGTGACTTTAATAATATACTCGATGAAATAAGACATATGAGAAATGCAACGGATATCTTGACTAAGATTTTTAAAATTAGTGGGACTGTGATACAGCATTGTAATGAACCTGAACAGTTTTTGGTTGAGGCGATTTATTTTGTATGGGAATATTCTAAAGCAAATCTAAAGCAGTATGGTATAAATGCATGCTCTTCTTTTAAAGGCAGTAGCAGTTTATATAATGCGCTGACTAATATCGTTACGGTAATATATGAAATTATTGATAACGTGGCTAGTGAATTATTTTCAGCTTTTTATACATATATGTTAAACACAGAACCTCTGTCCCATGCGTATTAAATAACAATTAATTGCGTGACTGAACTGATAGCGTAGTATTGCTTCGAATAATATTTAGTACTTATATATACATAAATATATCATTATAATTAAATTGATAGTACAAAGTAGAATTAAGGTATATTTGGAGAATCGTAACGTCGAATCGTTTTTTATGTTGCATTCTAGTATAGTATTATACCGAAGTTTTTTATTAAATATGATCAAGATGAGATGTAATTGAAATAACAATAATAAATGTTAGAGCTAATTTATGTTGCACAGAAGTAAAGGCATTCGTTTATTTTATTTCTCTGAAATATTTAGATACAGTTCACACAAATATATACAGACGATACTGAGCACATTTACAATGTTTTGTTCGATCACTGGTCGCATTATTTATCAATTGGACATCCATAAGCGAATGTTATAATTGTCTTCGATTAAAATACCTTTCATCGATCGCGAATAACGATGGTCCGTGTAGATCTGTGGACTTTGCGGTGCGCGTGAAATAAATTAGACCTAAACTAATTTATCCAAATAAATTACTTAGGTATGGAAAAATATAATTGTCCGTAAAGTATTGATCCATCGTTTAATCGTACCAAACGATGATAATACCGATCCGGTATCGAATGACTCGTGGATCCACGCCATACCATCGAAATAAATTACCACTGACCATAAATACGAAGAAATATTTGTATCTACGAATAAATATTTAATATTTAAATTTTATCTACAAAAATGTCTCGTTACGCAAGCGTAATTATATTTAATCCTGACGTGCATTTGATCGTTCCGGGCGCTTTATGTTATCGCGTCCAGAATGTTTAATATAATAGAATATTAATTATTATAACACGTTATAATAATTAACATCAGCTCATATAAATACATCACCGACTAATTGGCTCGTGTACGCATTCATCTTAACAGTTATGTAATTACTTACAACCTTATAATTATATCTTTAATGATCACCCGGCTCACTTCTTTCGATTCGAAAAATAACTTCCGACAAATTTATTTGTTAATTCACCGATGTCGCCTCGTGAAATCATGCGAAAAATTGTCTTCCTATATGTGCGTGTAGAGAAAAAATATTTCATTCTTATTAGTTGTTGCGCCTCCTCGAGTCTGGCGTATGTATGTACAAATTTCAAGAGAATAACGAAACTACGTAAATGAAGGAGGTCCTGTGTAGACCGAGCGAGATTACAATTCGTTTACAAAAAATGTTTAGCTTGGTCATTGGCTTCAACCAATTCTACTTTGTCGATGAATAAAATAGGTGCTCGCTCATTCTGTTTTGTGATTAATCTCGAGAAACAGAGACTGGAATGTACGTTGTTTGTTAAAACTAGTGATGCTTCTTGATCTACGTAGATTTCTCTTGCGCGTAAAATCAAGTTGGAAGCCCCTGCTTCGTTTCCTCCATTCAACTGGTAATCTTTCAATGGATGCATGTTTTAATTAGTGTTGGGACCAAGTCCAATGAGTACTCGTGTACAGCAATCAATTTCGTACCTAAGTTTCTTTGCTTCGGAATTAAACAAAATACGTATGTACAGAAACAAGTATTTCGCTTCATATACTGGGAAAGTATTTAGTATCATTTAACCGTGTTTGAAACTTGTAACAAATGCGTGCAAGGTTCAAGAATGTATTTACAAATGTACTGTCTTCTAATAAGCATTAAATCTCTTTAAAATAATACTCGAATCTTACTGATTGCATTGAAATATATATACATATTTGAACATGTTTAACTAGAGTTTAATTATACTTATATAAATACTGCTTTTGCTTTTCAAAATATTCACATAGGATTTGAACATACTCCATCAGGTCTCAATACTATTTGCAGTGTACTTGGTCCCATCAGTAATTCCGATTAATTAAATAGTTAATTGCCTTTTACTTTTTAAAGTATTCTCTGCGACAGCTTCTTCACATTTTCAAGACCGTATGTTTGCATGCTATTGCACTCGAGTTTAAAATGTAAATACTTTCTAGTCTTTCCTAAGAGATCGTGAGCTTCCAAAAAGTCGGACAAGTTTCAAATCCAAATAACAGTCTTATTATTAATTTCTGAATGACGTTAGCTATGTAAGTTTTCAGATAGGCAAGAAAACAGTTGAACGATTAACGAATGTCCTGTAATGAAACTCCAAGCAGAAAGTAACGTAAAATTTCTAGACACATCATTCAACTTCAAGCGTTTCCCTCTCCTAATTGGTCGTAGTCTTTTGTTAACGTTGCGTACACAACAAAGTGATGTCGTCAAATCTCGTATTTGGCAGCCATTTGTAATTACGATAATGTGTATGCAATCTATTCACTGCAACAATGATCAGCATGAGTTTCCCTCTAAGTAACTCTAATTCATCATATTTAAATACACAGTCGATTATGTGGTACACTTTGTACTCAGTAGTATGATCAGCAGATTTCATTGTACTCTATCAGCTATTTTAGTCGTTGATAAAGAATCACAATGCAACTATAATTTCTAAATTTACATGTGACTGGAGTTTTTTTTAAGATTATGTATTCCTGTAGCTACTTCTATATAATCTCGTGAACATTCTTTATAATCTTCAAACACTATTAAAGATTCGTTCAATTTATGTCGAATTATTGTATATCGTTCTAGATCCTCTTTCGAACTTCAAGCTCCTTTGCGCTGCTGATACTACTGATACAAACTGTAAGAATGGTTCTGACTTTTTACTATAATTCACGACATCTTTTAACTGCTAGAAATCTGGTCCTGATGTCCGTACTCTGTCCTGCGACTCGTGATTCATAGTTTACAGCGATTCCATTTTACAGAACAGATTTAGGCTCCGATTAAATTCGATCAACCAAACGATTCAAGCGTTTGCGACGACGGAATATTAATCGATCCTCTAAACGAAGCAATAACTCGTTGTCTGGTCAATACTATCCTTTGAGAACTTGTATGTTCCATGATAGCCGACTTCAATATCCATAGCAAGTCCGAGAAATTTGAATCCATGAAACAGTCCAAAGCTGATTCCACCCTACGAATTCCTCAACTTCCTATTACCTCTGATGAAAGTTTCTTCTTTCCGAAGGAGGTTCAGTTGTCGATGTCAATCGAGCGTTATAAAAATCATCCCTATACACGCAATAGGTTCTATGCCGTACGTAAGTTTATCCATTGCGTTAAGATCAGCTCAGCCATGGAATCTTCGAAAAGACCCTGTGTTTACATTCGAACATCCCGAGAAACTAATACATTTCCCAAATTAAATCACAGCAATCCTCCTAAGCTTCCACAATCCTGACCTCCGAGCAGCCCCCAATGAGAGGACGTAGCGAGCCATTGTTACGTCCTCGAGCAGTGACGATCGATTACGAAACACATCACCGTGGGGACCGTTTTGAGAACAGCTAAGCCAAGTAAGTCCTAGGACTCGTCTTTGGATTCCCAGCGGGATTATCTTTTGTCGTGCACGACCATGCCTCTTCGGCCAAGCTACCGTACCTCTGAACACCTGGGAATGGTGGGCCCGTGCTCTGGGGCGAATAATAGCCGCCTTTCAGCTGATAGTAGTTGCCGGTCTGCTGGTACTGGTACTGTTCACCGGGCAGAATGTTGCTGTATCCGGAGTAGGAGCCGTACTGCGACGGGGAGTACGAGGAAGACGAGTATCCTCGCTCGCTCAAGCTTCGGTAAGGCCCCGTATGCTGGGGCCTACCCTCCTGTCAAACGGGAGTGCTTACAGCCGCGGTGGTTATGTAATCGATGTCGCCGATGCTCTTCACCCTGCGGTGCCTCTTGTTGCCGGTGATCGGCCTCGGTGGCAATTGCGGCGGTGGCGGTGAATTGCTGCGGGCGCTGCTCATGTACTGGCTCGCCAGGCTTCCGGTGTCGGACGAAGACGACGGCGAGGCCTTCTCGCTCCTCGGTCGTAGGCCAAACGCTCGACTCAACGATCCCTGTGAAAAGATACGCATTGCGTCGGTTAAGCCTGTCGGTTCGAACACGCGCGCCTCTTGATGGGATTCCCCCCGACTTCTTCGCGGACGCGGCGGCGCCACTGTTCTCAGCAGATGAGCTACCGGGGGAACCCCGGATGCCTGACGTGAATGTCTGTGAGCTGCGTGAGACGATGTTTCGAGGTGAGACGTGTGCCTGAGACGGTCGAGAGATTTGCAGAAACGTTTCGAAACTGAAACAACGATGACGCGCCACGCTTTACTAACGAAACCGCTGTGCTCCTAGTATGTGCACGAAGTGGTTGCTTCATTTCTTGTAGGAGGGCCCGACCTGGTCGATTTGATGTTGGTGTATTTGAGTTTCGAAACGGTTTCGTTCGTGATTGACGAAAGCGAGAGGAGTGAGGGAATCTGAGGGGTGTATCCTATGTTGGATACGACGAAGATGGGGTTGCACGTTCCACGGTACATTGAGGGCAAGACTTTTACGTTTATTGCCCGTGATTTTGGAAGTCGGTGGATGAGACGATTATTTAGCAGGCTTTAAGGGACACGAAGCACGATGCTGCTATATTAGTAGACCAACGATTAAACGTTCGTCTTGATCGTCAATTAACGATTCCATGGAGGGCGAGTTATGCAGAGAGGTGAGTACATTGTTTCCTCTTTTGGAAAAAAGTAAAGCAATGTTTCGATGGGGAGAGATTGAAGTGTTTGCTATGAAGCAGAAAACAAAGCAACGTGTTAACTAAATGGTAATCGAAATTGGCTAACTGGGAAAATACGCGGGAATAAAAGGAAAATGAAATTGTCAGATTGTTTTTATTAGAAAAATTTTGCAGCTTAATTCGAGTTAGCTGAAACTGCTGATCATGCCAGTTTCCTATTAGCCAATTTGTGTACTATTAAGGAGAAGTTAAATGAAAATTAATACCAACTACTAATTACAGTAAGAAAGGAACCGAAAAGAAAATAATCAGTATTAGGAATACTAATGATGGTACGCAAGTAAATGATTAAGAGGCGCATACCTGTGAGCTCTTCCACGACAACTAGTAAAGGACGAAACAAGGTCGATTAAGAACTCACGCCGTGAATTCCACATTGAAATCATCAGTTTATATTTACACAATGGCTCGTCAATGTTATAATAATATCGGGTTGCTAAAAATCGAGCGCCTGCAGTTCTCGTTTCTGTTTCTTTACTGCGCGATAGTCACTACAATAAATGTACCCTTAGAAACAGGACAGTCTGGTTAACATACATGAGAAGGAGAATGTGGCAATTAATTTCTTGACTTTTATGTACAGTGTTTACAGTGCGGCGACGATACAATCAGCCTTTCAAACGAGAAAATCATCAAGAACAACTAGGAGCCGCGATGTTTTACTCGTAGTTCATCGAGCCTAAATGTTTCGTTTCGACAATAGATATTTGGCAATCGAGTCAGAAATATGCCGTTGCTCGTTAACACTTATGTGCATCTCGAAAAAAAAAGGAACCAAATTGTACAGCAGAGGGAGTAACAAGAAGATTGAAAATATTTGAAACAGGAAAGAAAGATAGAGACGAGGGGCGAAGACGATAAGAGGGAACCGTTCCAACGTGAAATAACAGGTGCGATAAGAAAGCTCTTGGGGGGGAAACGTACGAGTAGAAAAATATCTGGAATATTTACGGTTCGATGAATTACAAAGGTAAAAGACCTGATTAGATTTTTCTAAAAATTTCACTAAGTTAAGCTCGTATTTTGCGAGTGTCACGCGATCGACTCCTCGGTTCTCGCAACTAGGAAGGGTGCTCCGTGATGCGCTTGATCGCCCTTAATATTCGTCGTGTTCGTTTGTAAAGAAAGTGTCAGCGAGGGTTTACATGGCTTACAAGTAGATGATTAAGTACAGGGGAGGGGATTGCACGAGTTCGTCTCCGTTTCCCTACAATTACTGGCGATACGATTGCACCCGCACCCCGAATGTCAGTCTTTCTTTCTTCAGCTTTCCAAGCGGGTTCCAGACAATTTACGTGAAATCGAAGCGTTCTGTTCTGTTACTCGCGCTCGTCGGACGAACGACGAGAAATTTCGGCGAGCCCTGTTAACGTCCCAACATAAAAACTTTGTATGCATCGTTGAGTCGATCACTCTTTTACGCCCGTGTACTTTCCGGGTCCGTCCGATCGAGATCGAGATCTATGGGGTGCGTCTGAATTTCAGCCAAGCGTCCGGTACACGGCGCAACAACGGTAGCAAAGATTGATCATCTCGACTTCCAAGCTTCATGGGTTAACGCCGTCGCGAATGTAGCTTGCCGAGGCACTTTGCTAAAATTCAGACATTCGATTTTCGCGAGGAGACATCTGCGAGGGACTTGGAATGTACGAATGATGCCTCCTCGTTCTGGAGGATGCTCTAAGATAACGATGACTATCTACTACGTTACTACGAAATTTGGAACACGTCGAGTTACGATAGATTGCGTCAATTTTTTACTAAGAGCAAGGAAAATATCGCTACGTTTTACTAGGGGAACTATGTAGTAGAAGTTTGAGTGCATGTGTTTTAGGTTTTAGGCGAGAGGACTTCGTACATTTTGCTAAAATAGGGTAACATAAACTTCGTGAAATTTGTTATAAAATATCCTTCTATCACTATTTTCTCTTATTTTCAACAGCCTCATTTTCCAAGCTATTGTAGCAGTTCATTTAAATTGAAAAGTATTTTAATCAAGTTCGATCAATATTCATCCCCAAACTTCTGATGGATTAGAAGCAAAAGATTAAATGAAAAAGATCTACGATCTAAGGTCTTTTTAAATATTATAATATTAAGTTCATTGGGGATATATTGTTATGAATATGTTAACTATATCAATAAACCCTTTCGTTAAATTTCATGGTATGCAGGCGATTTTTGTGTCCCACAGAAGAAAGAGCTTCTAGAAGCAGAACCCAGTAATCTTAACACTTTGAGTGGCGCAAGGTTTTGAAAAATACCCCTTCAGGTCTTATTGCCGAGAAAGTTCTGCTTAATTTTATTAGGAAGAATTTCTGGGCTACCTAGGCTTCAAAAAATGATACGGACTCCTCAATGGGACACTAAACTATAAAAATCGAAGAGAGCACAGACGAATCAGTGCAAAAGAAATCTCTTCCTACGCAAACATTAAATCATTAAAAATAAAATGATCGTCAAGAAGATTGTCGCGTGTGAGCAACAACTAGGTACGAGATTCTATCCGTTGCGGAACGTGCTGAAATATTTTATCTTCGATAGCTAAGACGAGAATAGAAGAAGGAGACCAAAAGGAAAGGAAGACGATGTTATGTAAATGGAGTACTGAGCAATCAATCGTTTCCCTTATGTGTTCCCAAAGAACAGTTCTCTCGAAGTTTCCTCGAGGATGTTCCGGAGGTCCGGGAGCCTATTCCTTCTTAGAATGAGAAAGGGAACTGGACATTCTTTTCTATGAATTTTCATAACAGTGACGCCAACGACCCCATCGAGGAAACTTGAAGAAGCTCGACCAGAACTCGTTAAAACTTCTCATTGGGTCTTTTACCACGATAGAATAGTGTACAGAGACTTAGAGAAAGAAACGATGGATTAATATAAATATAGATACATATACGTATATATATATATATATGTATATATATACATATATACCGAACCTTTTTCAAGTAAAGAAGACTGCAGGTCTGCGACGATCCACAGGATGCAAGGACAATGATTAACGTTAGGTTGAGCGCATAGCTCACAGCTTTCAACCCTTATCGTGCTGGGGTTCAACCACGTAGTTGTAGATGACTTCCATTTATCATATCTGTTCCTCTGTTTTAATTATAATTCTCACGACCCCACTGTGCGTATAAAGCGTTAATAAGTAAAAAAAAAATGGAACATATGATTACTGAGACTTTATCATTACATTAATATGCTTTTCGTTTTGCAAGCCTGCGTTTAATATTTGATATTATTTGACACAGGTATTCAAAATACTTCTTTGTCTACTTCTACGGAATATTGGTGATTCCCCTCGATAAGGGTTAAACGTGTTCAGGGATGTATCGAGATGGGAATCTGTTTTCGGTGGGCAATATTGCGCGAGCGTCCTTACCTAAGCGATGCCATGCAATCGTGCCAATGAGAAATAAAGTGAATATATAAAAAAATAAAATAAAATGACGATAAATTAACGGTAATTAATCAAATGCACGGTATAAAAAATTCTTCGTGAGTAGCGGCTCGAGTTGTCTTACGCACTGAACGGAATACTCTTCGCTCCGGATTCGCAATTTTAAACAACGAGTGTTGTATGAATGTATTGACAATGGAGGAGCTCGAGAAACCACTGGCAATGATTTTTTCATACGTGATCGTATCGTAATATTTTGTCAACGATGGCTTTCTATGCACTACGTCAGAATGTCACGCTGCGCGTGGTGTTTGAAGTGGTGAGGAAATGAACGAAGAAAGTCATCTATGACGTTAGTATTAGTAGACACCCACGATATTATTCGAGGCAGATTGCTACGGTGATTAATATTAATTGAGTGGTATATATCGATCGCGAGGTCAAGGAGAAAGACGGGGATTTTGTAGTAGAAAGTTGAGTCTCCATATTGGTGATTCTTTTAGAGTTTGAAGAGCACCACTTGGAAGACTTACTTGGTTGAGTGATTGCTTCCCAAGTAATTGCCAATTTTTCAATCAGAATGTATCCCTATATATTTCATATCTATAAAGTGCATCAGTCTGATCGATATTCACTGCTATCTCCTACTTTTAATTGCGTTTCTGTAGATGTCTCGCGACTGCGACGGAAAATATTCTTCAAGTGCTGAATGCATACTATGTGTATCTGATATCTTTCCTGCGACCAGAAACTTCGCAAGGGTTTATTTTCATAGTTGCAAAGTCTGGTAAACTATTGGAACACCAAAATTTTCTTTCGTCGAGTCAGATCATGCAATGGAATTACACTTTTCATCCTCTATAGTTAGTCACTCTTCCACGTAATTCCCCTTTAAACTTTTGAAAGCAGTATCAACCTCTTTGAGACAATAATTTTTTATACGATATTAGCAATTTAGTAAGTTCATCACCAATAACACAACCCTCGTTAAATCAGAGATTACTCATAGACTCAACTCCGTACTACAAAAATGAGCGACAAGCCTTCAGATTTTTACCCTGGAAAGGGTTCGAGGGAGTAAGTGTCTTAATGAAGTACAAGTATAAGGAGAGTCCTTAACTCGATGACTTTTTAGCAAGCAAAGGCCTATCTGCCAAGAAAATATCGTGTCCCGTGCAAGCTCGAGGAGGAGCACGGTCGAAAGGAGGAGTACCATCGAGTTCCCGGTGCAGTCGTGTATGGACCAGGTCTTTGAATCTATACGGTACGTTACCCTGAGGCTGGATCTGCGCCTATCGACAGTGCCAGTGTGATTAGCCGTCATGTGCAGGGCCGAGAGGGAGCTCTGATGATGTTGGAGGTGCAGCCCTCTGCTTCCACGACCTAGGCTACCACCCGCGCTCACGGTGCTCATCGGACGGCCCCCGGCTGTGCTGTTCCTCGGGACCACCTCCAGCTGACTTCTACGCACACGCACACCACGCGTTCATGCACGCCTTTCTGCGTACACGCATTCTGACCGCTTATATGCACACACCTTGGTGACACCGCGGACACACACACGTTCGGCACGTTTTGCAGCGAACCTCTCTCCCGTTTTACAGAACAGTCGCGATTTCACAGAGCCATGGCACGATAGGGGGTGAAGTATAGTGCCTTGGAAAGACATGGTGATGAGCTTAAAATCCTGGCAAGGAGGGTGTGAGCGACAGGGATGGTAGAAATCGTCAAATTACAGGTCTGCGTTTATTTCGTCAATTTTTTAGTTAGGGTAGTCCGAAGCGAATCGGACCAAAACAAGAATTCTTATTTTAGAGGGAACGATCGGAATGCTCGCTTCTACTACGGTACCAACTTTACTACTCGGCTCCGCCTGGAATTTAGATTCTGATTTTATGAAAAAAAAAATTTTTTTGGGGGGCAAAAATAGTCACATTCATCTGGATTAGCCAGGCATAATGAGCTGAGGCACATTTCGTGATCCAAGAGTTTACCGATTGAATGTTTTTAGGCGACAAACACATAAACATATAAACTTTCTGCTTTATATATTAAGATATAACAAATATAGACTGAATTCTTATTTTGACCTGATTGGTCCTGTGACCCGATTCGCCTCGGTCTACCCTACAGTGGTGTCTCGAAAGAAGGACGGTGTTTCTGGCTTAATATAAAGTGATCGCTATCCCCTCCTCTTCTGTTCTTGCCGCCGCGAATGAGAGAAACTGCGGATAAGCGAAAGGGGCACTCAGTCTCTGTAGCTCATTCGCAATTTCTCTCATTCTACGGGATAAGGCAATAAAGGCAAGCCGAAAAGCTCCCTATTTCGAAAGAAGGTGACGTTCAGTCTTGAGCCTTCACCTTCTTTCCAGACAAAGATGTATTTGAGGGTCATAACGGCTCAATGTCTGAAAAATATGTATGCCAATCTAGTATTTAGGTGTTTGGCAAAAGATTCAAGGGTGTCATCGATTTTCTTCCATGTTGTTTACATCACCATATCTTTGCAAGACACAGTACAGGTTTCACGAGCAAAACTGGAGTGGAGAGACAATTAGACAAAGCGGAAAGATGGTGGACTCGAGGGGGTTCGAATTGTCTGGAGTTTTCTTCCCCTTCCTTCAGGAACTTGTAGCCTCGATATTCTACTTAATGTATGATCGACAATAAAGAAATAGTGAATTCTTATAGTCTTAAGTGTCTGACCCCAACGGGATCTAAGGACACAATTCTATGTACAGAATGCTAAAAAAGTGATGGTCATTGCTTTCAGGAGTGAAACTACACCTCTGGATCGGTGGAGATTCGTAAAACAATTGCCGGAAAATTGTTTATAACATGGAAAATTAATGTTAAAATTTTCTACATCAACATATTCTGTTCGTTAAAAGGAGAAAAAGTAAAAATGGAACTATATGTCGCAAACGCACCGTTTCCTAAAAAAATTGACAAAGTTATGGCATGGATGAAGCGATCCATGTATTTGATGAAAACAGTTTGCGACGTATCGTTCCTTTTAAACCTCTTCTTTCTTCAGCGAGCAGAATATGTTGATGTAAAAAAGTTTGGGAATGATTGAGAATCTTTCTTCCCTTGCCGTTTTCAGCCACGTGACCCAATAACCTAAATGTGCTTCCATTTATGACTACGTCCAATTTAAGACTTCACTATATCTCTACCGTCGATCTTAAACGAATACGGAGTGGGTAAACTTTTGTTTCGAGAAGTTCCCAGCAATTGAGGGAGTAATGGTCAAATACCACACAGGGTACTGACAGTAAAATACAGTTCGTACACTTCTTATTCCTCAGTCCCCTCAGTTTTGCTCACGAAGCTGTTATTTAATTTGGAAAAAGGTGCAAAGAACTTTGGAACCGTTTCTACACTGCTGGTGTGTCAAAGGGTAATTGCAATGGGTTTTGATTGCGTCAGGGTAGAATGTTGAGTGTAGAGTGATTTTGGATTTATCGGTGTACATCGTTGAAAAGTTCTAGACAAGAAACATGATACCACATTTATCCTGAAAATCAGACGAGAACATCTTCGAAGGTAGCTTTAAAGCTCATACTCTTGTCATTGAGGATAAAAAAGACGCTATTGTGTTTCTACAGTTAATCTAACTCTAAGTTGAAGCTTGTTGTTCTGAAGTTTTAAGGCATATTATTGTTTATAAGATTCCAAACTCAAATGCTGGGCAATTAAGTCACAGCTGATTGCCATCCGCGATTACTTGACTCACCCCTAACTTTAGAGGCAGAAATAAATACTCAACCCTTATAGTCCTTATACACTTCGATGAGGTAGGCACGAGATACCCTTTACATAACCTCTCCCCCTGAATCTTCTGTTGATTAATTAGAGTAATAATCCTACAGTCCTACAATCCTCCATTTTGAGGTGCTACAGTAATTACAAATTTATTATCCGCAATTCCATATATTGGAAATATATTAGCTGAACGAATTTATCACAAAATGCTTCCAGCTAATCCTTTAATACAGTCTCAGTACCGGTGAGCCAGCTGGGGACCCCAATATTGTTAGTTCCTGGGGTATAAAACACCCACATGGCTAAGCTTGAAGCCCTAAAGGCATGGTGTTCCTATAACGAACAACGAAGTCTGATTTTCAGGATAGAAATAGTATAAACTTGGTTCTTCCTGATGAGAGCTTTTCAATGGTGTGCATCAATGGCGGTAAAATCAGAGTCACTCTGAGGACTTAACGTTGTACTTTGATATCTAGACTAAATTCGGAAGGTTCGATTCTTTTCAAATCCAAGTAGACGAAGACACGAGCTATCGTTTACTGTTGGAATGGTGCAAAGGTCAAGAGGGATTATCTTTCTGCGTATGAAAGGAGCTACTTCATATTTGTCCTTGGTACACAAAATATTTCGTGATCGATGCAAGAACGTTCCTTTCCAAAACACGGAACAGTGGCTCGCTGCAACGCGCCCGAAAAATAGGACGAGATGTATCATAATGAATATCTAGTTACAACATAAATATACATACACAAGCATTTTGTGCACCATCGATATAGAAGAATGTATACGATCGCTAGACACCAGACGCGCAGGATCGTCCGCGAAGGATCGACCGAGACGCGTCGGTGGGGCCAGCGCGGTCAGTCAATTGGATTAAACACCGAACAGTCAAGAATGTAAATATCAAAGTTGGCAAATCAGAAAAAGATAAAAAGGAACCATAATGCACACTGATGTAATCCATGGATATCACAATCTATAGATCAACTCCCCTAGTCACCACATTACTATACTCCCCTATGTCTTCTTCTGCTTCCCTCAGAGGAAGTCAGGAGAAGAAAGCGTAATACGAGAATTTCATTCTTCATTACAAAGCAGAATCTGGAAGATTGTACGCCGCGATGAATTTAATTATGAATTAAAACTATTTGATAATTTTGAACAGATCTAATGTTCCCTAGCTAAACCTTCAGCGACGCCAAGACGTTCCCGATGGTAAATTTTTAATAAAACGTCTGGGCCACGGATTACACCAGGCTTTACTAATAATTAACAATGTGCTGTACATAGCGCAGTGCAGTGCAGGCGGCAGCTGTGGGCTACGGCTCAGCTATGAGAGACATATTACCGATGGATCCGCGATCCAGTGGACTGCAGACCCAGCGAATCGCTGCGGTGCCGAGTACAATGTTTCAATAATAATAATTCCATTTGGGTATACCGAATGTTTGTATATGTACATTATGTCGACTGTACTGTACTGTATTTACGTGTGTGTATTCCCGATATATCCAAGTATGGCGTGTGTATTACGGATGAGTACTTAAATACTAAACCAGTCGCCAGGTGACCTCGACTGGCTGGGCGAGGATGCCTGTTTCAGTCGAGGTCGCCCCCGACCAGCATGCACAGTTTTACCTCCTCACAGTTATTTATCTTATCACGTTTGGCTATCTTTAATTTTGCTGCTCGTCACCTACAAGAACTTCCTAATATCCGCGACACGTGGGTGCAATGTTCAATGTCAGTCTGTCAGAATGAACTGTTCTCATATTTCGTTCTCGGGTCGGAAGGTTCAGTCTCGGTAATTAATTTAACTAATTTATCTCGTGGTTCGTCTATTCGCCCTCCGAAAGCGGCGGAACTTTAATCGTAACCGCTTAATACTTCACGAGAGTGAATAAAATCCTGCTATTCACCTGGATGGCGAATAATCCTTTTCCTCGGTTCCTGGCTATTTACAATTCCCCGATGATTATCATTCTACTGTTGAAAATGCTTCGATGGAAGCCAAAAGTTTTGATATTTATTACCTCAGCGATATGAATGCAAAGTACTTTTTAAGCTCGCCCGTTTGCTATTTACAGTTATCGAGACACGAGATATATGTCGGCTCAACTATGTCCTTTTGATCGTGAACGTTAAAGGGTACCGTATTCATTTTACGATAGACTAACCAGAAACCCTGAAAATCTGAGGCCTGTATTCGCGCTTTCTTGCCGGCAACAATCTTCTTTAAGTTAACACTAATTCTGCAAACACGTATATTGAGCGTTCGCGAGGATATTCGGGGGATGCTTAATGGCGACCCATGGTAAAACTTTTGCGATATCGCGTTCTTGTGTACGCGACACGGCTGTTTGATTAGATAATTGACAATACCTTAGCGAAAATTCCTAAAATAGCTTCTTCAGTAGAACACGGTAGAAAACGATCCATGAGACTCTCTATACTTGCGTCGTCTACGTCTGCTGCTATTAGGCGAATATTCTATCACCGATTCGTACGAAAAAGTGGGACTCGTTACCATTTACTTTGTGCCTTTTAATATAATCGCTATGGGACGCGGTATACTTTTAAAGTATTATCGATAAGCTGCGATATCGGTGTCCAGGCGAACACGAGTTCTGCTCTGGATAATTCAATTCACCCCAAACTGTGTCTGTCCCAGCTCCAGATAGAAAGAGAGCACCGTAGCATTGTATCAAGAACTTTTAGACAAACCACTACTTTTATTCCCTATGTTTATAAAGAATTTGAATAATTAGCATAAAAATGGCCAATAATTACTCTATTCTCGCGGAGTAAAGGTAGGCTCTCACTACGCCCCTTTTCTCACTCACATCTAAGCTCGCCTCGCCTTGGTTTTGCTCTAACCTAAATTTTTCAGCTTGTCAATAATTCCATTAGCGGCCACCGCGGGCGCTGGCATCGCATCTACTCGCACTACGCCTCGCCTCTCTTCCTCGAAATATTCTCGAGGATAAATTCGCCGATCGGAGTCGCGCCGAGGCGAGCGATAGTGCGAAAAGTTGCCAAAATGCATAGAAGAATAAAATGAGGCACGGCGTAGCGAGAGCGTACCTTATCTCCAGAACACCGCCAGCGCAGTTTCACAGTGAGACTACAACGCCACGATGCTCTCTGGTTCGGACCAGAACTATTGAAATGATAAGTCGGAGACGATGAATCGTGTTTGTCGGTTGTCGATCTCGTTGGTAACGAGGAACGACGTTATGTCGGTTAGTGAGCGTTGTCCAATGTGGCCTCTGGATGATAGTAGACTGGGTACCTTGCTGGAACGACGAGGGCTTCCAGTTCGGCGGTGAGGTGCCGTCTGATCATGTGCTTAGCTGGTGGTATACCCAAGGCTGTAGCCATCGTGTCACCCGTGAAGGATGGCTCCAGCACGACGAGAGCGCCATGCACACCTGAATCTATTTCGCAGATTAAACGAGTCTTCTGTTACTCGGAACGAAGTTAGCTAGTTGAAATGATCCATATGAATTATTATCACTAGTTTCAAGTTTCAAGCACTGATAAAATGGCTGAAAATAATTAAGTCACGAGTTAGGGTCGCGATATTAGCTTGCTTTACATTGTAATCGACCTCCAACGTTTGTAGTATGTAAGGGGTTCAAGGTTTTCCCAAAACAGGGGGGACGTTATCAAAGGAGTACTGTTACAGTTGAATAATGCTGGTGTTGGTTCAGAGGCTGAACGTCAACACACCTTTCAAATTCTCCGCGTACTCAGTCAGATCGATGTTCCTCGCCCACCGAATGAACCTCTGGTTCGTCCAAACTAACGGATCCGTGTCGACTTGCTCGCACTGATGTCTCCTGACTGCAAGTGCCTGTCGTATGAACACGATTCAGAGCGTTCTTTTAATCATCCTCGTCATCACATGCACGTAAAACGATTAGACTCCTCTGGACTACTGGTAATTAGATCTACGTTTCCAACGCATGCGACTAATTGCAGAGTTTATTTTTTAAGAGATCACGCGACGCAATTATCCTTACCTGGCGATCGTAGTTGAGCATTCGCAGCAGATGAATTCCATGCACGATGCTGGCTTGATGAAACTTCCTGGTCACCCCGAGGAGCTTCTCCAATTCCTTTTTGCTCAAGTGATCGAGCATCCGCGCGTCCACCATATTGGTAGCGAAGCTCTCGGAATACTGGGCTAATCCGAGGTCAGGCAACCACTCGGAGCTGACCCACGTGTGACCCAGTTGAGCGATGCACGGATATCGAACAAGACTCGGATGTCGGTGCTCCTCGATAGCTAAACGTAGCTTCTTTCTGTGAAGGGGGTGTGTCACTCCCAACCCAGCTTCTAATTCCGCGTCGCTCAGTTCCAACAAAACCTGAACAATATCGACAGGATCGATGCAATGTCCGATCGCCTATTACGTTTTTCAGATCCTCATGGCAGGATGTATCACTATCGTATTGTGATCGAGGTATTACTAGGGGTGGATTTGAAGATTTGGCGCCCCTAGGTTAATAAGTGTTTCTGCCACCCTTTCCATGAAATATCATGAAATATTTTTATTTAAACACATCTGAGTCATTGCTGTTTCGCTACATGAAAAATAAGTGAATTGTTTTTAAAATTGCCTTAAGGCTCTGTGTTTAAACCTTTTCCAATGTCGTTCGCTCAAAATTTTTCGCTCCTTAAAATTTTATGGTCCCCAAAATTTGTAGCTTCTCAAAATTTGATGCGCCCCACAATTTGCCACAGCCCAAAATTTGATGCTCTCGAAAGTTTGTCGCTCCTTAAAATTTGATGGTCCCTAAAATTTGACGCTCCCCAAAATTTAATGCTCCCAAAATTTGTCGCTCCCCAAAATTTGATGTTCCCCAAAATTTGATGCTCCCCAAAAATTTGTCGCTCCCTAAAATTTACGATCTACAGCCTACTTAGCCTATACGTACCCAAATCCACCCCTGGGAATTACGAAGAACACGGACAAAATAATACACACCAGGTCACTGACGACCACGAGGTACACGGAAATACATGAGTTCGTATGCACTTGGTCGCGGCAAACAAAAAAGGTTTCAGTCCTCGTGTCGATCAAGTTGCCGGCAACTTGTCGCCAGTGCGTAACGGGCCTAAATGATTTATGTCTCACGTTGAATCACGGGGTCCGTGTTTGGACCTTGAGCATCGTCACTCTTTGAGATTTAAGTCACAAAGGTCTTTAATGACACGACCAAGAATTGCTACTATGCTAACAGTATCTATTGCCACCTACTATTATCTAAACAAGCTCAACGACTCACCTTTCCAGACTTAACGTTTTCAGCGCACCGTGGTCCGTACTGAGGCATACCTAGAGCAACCTCCAGCCAAGCCAGAACCGTCGGTGCTCTCCATCGCTCCATAGGTACGGAAGCAGCTTCTCTAAGTAAACGAAGTTTCTCGGCATAACCCTCCTCGGTGAGTGGCGACCACGATCTATAAGGATCAAAGCCATCGGAGCCCTCGTTGCTCCCGCTTCCACCGCTAGAATTGTTTGCAGCCTTTCGATGACGCGAGCGCGCGAACACTCTGAACATTGAAATGAAGAAACTGTCTTTCAGCTAAGAAAACGTTACACTCCTACAGTACGTGTCAATATTCTAAAGGACTGATAACTGTCAGCGTGTACACTGCCACGTGGAAATAACGGTAAAAAAGTATCTGAAAAACTAGTGTAAGTAAATCTGTTTCATGCTTTTAGTCTCTTCTATTTATTTTATAAAAAATTTATGTGTAATGTATGTCGTGGGTGAGCAGGAAAAGAAAAATCTTTCTTAAAATTTGATTTCTTACTGAAGATTTCTGCAAAGGAAAACAATTCTTAACTATATATTTTGACTATTAAATCCTAAGTAGTACCTACTATTGCATTTCCTTTAATATTCTTTCTTAAATTTCCGACATCTTGACCTACAGCGTGGACTTGACTTTGAGATATAAATAAATTCTAGTGGCGAAAAATTCCAAAAATATCGCGACGATTTAAGCTTGAAATCCCATATTTTGTGAAAAAACTATACTTTTACCGCAGAACAAGTTTTCGCCTCAATAAGGAACGCAAACCAGCTTCATTTTTCGCAAACTCGAATTCACCGAATTCTTTCAAATAAACGGAACAATACTTTTACATAATATTTCCTGCCAATTGATAAGACAAAATATATTTTTCCTACAAGTGTTTCAGTCGCAGCATTTAATTGTCAAGCCTTACGCGGCACAGCTCTTGGCATTTCCCGTGGAATCCAAGGAAAATTCTTACGGTTAATTGGAAATGGTGGTCTTACCTAGAGATAGAACCCCAGGTGCCACCGCGAGTCGCAGAGGAGCGGGAATGCGCGGCAGGTGCCGCGATAGGTGGATTTTGTTTATTTCTCCTTGGTTCCGGTTCCAGCGGGCTAGACAGCTGCTCCACCGATCGCGATAACGAGGAATTGTCCATGGACCTAGAGAACGCGTTCAGGGGCGACAGTGTGGGGCTGCAGTCTTTCGGCGTGGTTGCTGCTGAAAAACAAACCGTTAAATAAAAATAATCGCTGTGAATTACCGATCTCCACCGCGTCACGATCAAGTAAGCACCGATTTCTGTCGCCTTTTTTTGTCGTGAAATCAAACGGGCCCCCATTAATGACAAGCAAAACCGTTTCCCTTTCAGCGCGGCTCTCTGTACCATAGACAGAACACCAGCCGTCGAACAACTGGTCTCGTTTAAACACACGCAACAACATTCGATGCAACATAAAGAACATACAGCGTACTGTACACAACATTTCTGCACGCCAAGCAGATTAAAGGTTTCGTGGGCGCAGCTGGTGCTGACTTTTTTCGAGGAGGGAAGTACGGAGCCGTGGATTGAAACAGTTCTGAGCTCGGATGGGAGATCGGGTGAAATAAAATGCAGAAAGAAAGAGGACGTATTGAATAATTTCCATTGGAAGATTGTCCGAGACATATTTGATATTAAAATAGATCGAGGAACGGAAACTCTTTTTAAAACAAATCGTATGACATTCAAGTAATTCGCATTCTTGATTCAAAGTACACATATTATATTTGGATACTATTAAATAGTTCTGGCTCCATTACGTGCATGCGCATGCATCGCCATTCAACAGGCAATTAGCCGATTGTTAGAACAAAACCACGGCATAATGGGCCTTTAATATTAATCAACTTCTATCGGGTTGGGTATTTAAATAAATCAATGTGACAGTGAATGGCGAATTCCACAATCGATACCACTATTTAATCACGATATAACTGATCCCATTAAACTTACAAAAAAAAGTTTATAGGAGATAGCATAGTCCAGTGTTTCCCAACCATTTCTCTGTCGCGATCCCCTTTTATAATATTCAAATAACCTGTGACCCCACCTGCCATATAAGGCGAGGTAAATTTAATAAGGTAAAGAAAACACATTAACAATAGGTATTTCAGAATATAATTCTAATTTAATAATATTAAAACAAACCCGTTGCGACCTCCTAGAAAACACTTCGCCACCCACAGGTTGGGAATCACTAGCTTAGACGATCTTCGAACGTTCAACTTTAGTTTTTAACAATTTGGGAACTACAAACTCCTTTGTGACCGCGCGAAATTAGAGTGAAATGAAATTTTGCAGTTCTTTTCTCGACGCCTATTTGGCTTTGGGCGACAGAACGGTCGAAAAGCAGACATTCAATTTAAAAAAGAGACGAACAAATAAAATGAAAATAGAGGCTCAGCAGAGAGAGAGAGAGAGAGAAAGAGAAAGAATTAAAAGAAGCAGAAAGACACACAGAAGCACCGGGAGAATCCTCTGGAGGTGGAGGACGACGATGAAGAAACGGAAGGAGACGACGATCAGCGATTATGTTTGGACACTTACACTGGTACATGTGGGATGGTGCAATGGAGGAAACCACGGAGATGCTGTCCATGTCGAGACCGCTTCCCTCGACCGTAATTGTCGGTGTGCCTGCGCGGAAATATACAATGTAAAAAAAAAAGTATTCTTTTGCGCTGTCAAAGAAGGATCCCCGAATTCCCGAATTCACGTGCCGACGGTCCGTGATCCACGAGTGTATTTACCTTTTCGAATCGACAGGAGAAAAAGTAGAGGGTGAAACGTGACGCGAGTGAGCGTAGGTAAACTTTTCACTCGTTTCGCTATTCTGTTATTCTTTTCCCTTTTTTTTTTGTCTTTATTTTTTCCCTTTGTTGGAAGTGAGATTCAGATCGGTCAGCGAACTCGAATCGTAATCTCATTGAGACGCGTCGCTGGGGATGCGATTTGTTCCGCGCGTGAGGAGAGAATGGACACTGGGGACTGTTTGTCGATTGAGTTTGTAAATTCGGTTGGGTACGTTGATTTTTCGCGGGGCTGGTTCCGAAGAGGTCGAATGTGTTCGCGGGGACGCGAGTCTCCTGGGGGTCCGGGGGACAGCTTCTAGGGGATGCGTGTTTGTTCTTTATGTTGCACTTTTCGGTTATGTTGAACGTATTGTTGTGCTGGAAGCCACCGCGCAGAAACTGAAGAAAAAGGGGTTTAGTAAGAACAGGCTCGAGCGTTTTCTGCGCTTTATGCGAACCTGCCAAATTGCGCCCTTCATTTATATCACATTTATTTGGGCTTCTCGATGACCTTACTCTGAATTTTTATTCGTAGCCTATACCATTTATAGTTTTACAACTTGTAATATATCATTTAGAATTTTATTTTAAAAATGCCAACAATGAAAGGAGCATTTTGCGCCGCCTGTCAAATTTACGCCCTAGGCAGTTGTCTAATTTTGCTTATGGGGAGGAGCAGCGCCTAAGTAGGAGGGTGAATTACAAAGAAAAATAATGATATAAGAAGTTATCGAAACCGTTGATAATATAATTCCTGCAATAATTGGAATTAATAAATAAATGCCTAAAATTCATCAAAAAAATTCATCAAGATTTGATATTTACTGACGAAGCTAAATTGATTACTGAATTAATTTTGAATATAATATTAGACTTTATTTTGATTTTGACATTATTAAACCGTTCAACCAATTGTGTACCAATTAAAATGAAAGAAATTCTTCTTCGATTGCAAAAGATTTAATATTAACCCTCGTTGACCACATCTTCTTATAATCACAAATTGGTCACATGGGGTTCACTGCATCCCAACGTCATTTTTGAGTTACCGTTTTCGATATTTTTTCCAGGATAAATAAATAAATTTTTCCCCTTTGGAAATTTTAAAGGCGCAACATTGGATCTTGAAAATTGCCCTTGGGGTGCGATACACTCGTGTGACCACGAAGGGTCGACACCCTATCCAAGCCTACTTAGGTATCCTTAACTATCCAAATTCCTACAAAACAAAATGCCCACCACAGAAGAAACTCCCGTTCCCGTATCGAAACCATTATTCATCCCTCATGCAAGATGGGAGTTGGGAATATGTCTCCTCCGCCATGATTAGGTGAAAATCCCTCGTGCACGTGCATCAGCTTTCCTGTTCTCGTGAGATCTCTATTGATCAGGGACTTGTTTGTCCTGAGCCGAATCGATTGGCCCGTTTTAATGCACGGGCACGGGCGATTGGCTGAATAATACATGAAGGAAACGCGCTCGATTAGCGCACCACCTACGTTCGGCTAACATTCGCGGTTGACGGAAGCCATCAAACTGTTTTTTTTTTTCCACCGAACGCCCCGACGGATGCACCGTAATGCACTTTAACTAGGCGATTAATCTCAGCGCTCGTTACACCTAAGCGCAAGAATCATTGCGTTCCGACCGACCGGCACTCTGATGGATAATAATGGCGATTGTATTATACACAAGATAGGCCCACGGCTTCAAAGCGGCTCGATTTATCGGCGGATCGATTACGCTTGAAAGATCCCTACGCAATTAGGAATAGCATACTAATTACCGGGCAGAAGTGCCATTTGCTGGTGCAGCTGCGGAAGTAATTAGTTCGGGGAAGGACAGATCTCGGTAACTAAACATTTTCCAGTAGCTATTTCTTTCCAGTAAATAGACCGATTGGAGGAGTTTGTGATCTCTGATACAGTTCCAATTATTGGAATTATCCCATGTTGTAACGGTTCGTTGCCATTTAGTTTCTTTGGTAAGTGCTGATTGCATCATACCATTTTATTATTGTCAGAAATAAAGAATTATTCTCGGTAAACAATACACACTCTATACATGACTGGTCTTCCGCAACCAAAAATCCGTCTTAGTTAAGTCGATTATACGGTTTCGACACTAGTGGAGCATCTCAGGCATGGACCTGGCTTGAGAAAGATCGTTTATTTTTAACAACTAATCTTTATTAAATGTACACGTACCTACTAAAAGAGTGAATTTTAAAATTTTAATTAAATTGGCGCTACAAAGTGGGTTCAAACAAGCCAGAGATGGGAAATTTTTTTATTTAAATAAATTTAAAGTGAAGAATAAAATTTAAAAAATTATTCGTCATGTGTCGAGCAAAGTTGACCCGAGTTAACCTTATTCGTCGAAAACAAAAATTACCTCTATTCGTCAAATAATCTAAAGTTAAAGTAACTTTTATTTGAACCGTTATTTAAATATTTCTTATATAGTTAATGCCCAACTCTGAAACAATCCAAGAATCGTCGACTGTTTCTCAAAGTTGCCCTTCCCTTGCGCTCAGGTACCGGTGGCTCTTTAGCTCCCGTCCTGGGGGAGTCATGCTCCCGGGATAAACACCCGCGGAGGTGTGTCCCAGGCCCTGGTAGATGAATAAACGTTTACAGCGACCCGCTGCATTGTTCCAGATAACCACGTACACCCAGCAGAGAAGTTTCCCCTTCATAGGTGTGTTTTAAGCAGCGGAAAATAGAGCATAGAGAGCGCTAGAAAGGTGTCCATCCAAGGGTTTCCTTACCCAACGCGTATACGCACGTGGTCGTCTGTAACGAATCAAGGGGACGCTGTGTGTAGCGTGAATGAACCCCTGCTCTTACCGTCGGTGGTGGAGTCCGAGAGGTTTCCACCCACGCTGGTAGCACCGCCGCTTTCTCTGTCGCTGGATCCGCGGACGCCGCTGTCAGCGCTGCAGCTCCCGCGATCACCGGCCTGCCCGCCGGAAGAGCCGGCACCTGCCGCATTGCCGACGTTGCCAACAGTCACCCCTAGCTCGGTGCTGCCTAATGGCGGTTGAGAATTCATATGAGGGATGATACCGCAGCCACCGCCGCTGCTGCTTCCGGCACCCGGCGTCGCAGCCCCGTTCACGCTGCCCCTCGGGAACGAGACCAAGGATTCCTGGTCGCTCAAACAGATACCGCCGCCGCCGCCCCTTTCCGCCAATTGGCGCTGCAACTGTACGAAACGTCGTCCCGTTTGTATTTCAACAGGGATGAATAGGAAATGGAATCGGCGAGACTTCCTGGCGCTCCATATCTGTGTGGTTTCAAGGGATTCACATTGAGGATCGCGTATCAAACATTTAGCACGTCCCGGGCCATCATGTGTGGGACGTTTGGGTTCGTGGCGGGGACTTGAAAGGCGACGGGAACGTGGGTTTGGAGTATATGGTTCTGGAGATGTATGTGGCAACTGTGTGGAATCTCGAATTGAAAACTGCGCTTGTGTGGAAGTTCTCAGGTGTGGGGTGGATCATCCGTGACCCAGGCGAGACGGATCGTGCTGATAGGTTCGCTGCGGGTGTTTGGGGCTTTTCATGTGAGCGACCTTTGTGGGTGGCAAGTAATGTGGCCCGTAACTGGTATTCGAGGGCAAATCTGATTAATTTTAGGAGGGTGGAAAAGATGGAAAATATCTGAAATAGGTACTAGTCTCGAGTAGGGTTATTAGATTAAAAAATCAAAAAGGAGGACAATCTTAGGAGAACGTTGTAAAATGAAACCAAATTTTAGACATCAACTTTTATTATGTAAAAAAACAGTTATGTTTACATTACACTACAGTATATGTAGCTACTACATATTCAAGCCTTAAATAAGCAGTAGATATAGAGACTTTATTTCTTTAAAGTCAAATAAAGAAATTCTTTAAATCCAAACTATTGATGAATTCTGAATTTTAAGGCCTTCCTGTTGTTCGATTGCAATAAACTTTTTCAGTATTAACTAGTATTCAGGGACAATTTTTTTATTAAATGGCACTGTTCTAGGGAGTGAGAGCAACGAAATACAAAAAAAAAATCGACATGTATAAATAAGGACCACCCTAATGTAGTAGCTGCAATATTATTCTAATTTAATGTAAACATTAATGTTTTCTTTTAAAACGTCCTCATTTTCAAACTAGATTGTCCTACTTTTTCAGTTTTGGATCTGGTAAATAGTGATGGAATTTTACCGGGCGAAATGGAGGCCAGTGGATCGCTTGAGTTGTGGATAAAAGAAAAAGAAAGACAATTTTAGGTGATAGGAGAACACTGGATTTCAGTTGAAAAGGAGGACATGTCCTCCTTTTGGATACTATGTAGCAACCCTAGTTTCGAGACATGTACATAATGTGTATTCAGACCCCTCTGATTGCGCGTGCAAAGTGCGTGATAAACAGGCGCCACAAGAGAAACAGCGCCTAAAAGACATAAAAAAATATGAGATAAATTTTTAAACGACCTAAATTTGTATAACCAGGACTAGGGTATAAGTAAGATTTTTCATTTGATTATCATTTTCTGGTTTTTCATTCGCAATTAATTCGAATTTTTTTTAAAGGTTTCAAACACTTTTGGCGCTCACATGAAAAATATTACGCGCCGGGCCTGTGTGTACTTAATTTTTCAAACTTGTTTTTGTAAGTATACGGTATAAAATTATCGTTATTATGGTTATGCAAGAATTATTAAGAAATATGTAGTAGCGAGAAACGTTGAAGTGAGTTAAAGAACGCTCAGTCTTCGTTGCCACGCCACAGGAAATCTGGTATGGGGTAATATGCCTTATACCGTAGCGAACGTGTTAAATGCTAGGAGAACTTCCGGTGTTTCGAATCACTTCACACGTTTTTTGATTACTTGCAATTTGTTTTGCATTTTTAAAACGATTCTAAGGCTTTTATCCAGACTAGAAGCAACGTCACTTTATAAATCAGCTGTTTTTGTGTTACCTTTAGTATATCAATCGACAACCTAATTTATGCGATTATGAACGATATTTAATAATTAACTTCAAACGAAGACTGTTAAAATAAACAAAACACTGAAATGGTCCTCAAATTATGAATACTTAAATCTTCTAAACATTAATCTTTTCTCTCTTCCACAAATACTACAAATTTTGCTGCTATATAAGTTGAAGAAGAATTTGAAAAAATTTCAGAAATCAAACTCAGAAGAAGTCGTCCTAGGATTAATAAAATATTTCCAATAACGTTCATTTATATTCTGCAAGAATTATTGAGACTTGTGTATTGAATAATTCATGATACATTGAATAAACCGTTGCGTATAATATATCTGTCCTCGCTAACAATTACACGGAGTGTGGTAATTGTATCAGCATAGAGATTGCTAAAACGAAACTGGAACTGTAAATTTCGGGGCGTGCGTGACTGTGGAGCGCATTCCAAGGCAACCCTCGAGCCATCAATTTTAAACTCGTTAGCCAGAGCCCCCGCGTTTATGCACACGGTTGAGGACAATTTGAGGGCTCAAAGCAGACTCACCCTTCGTGTAATTGCATGTGCGCGCAAAGAACCGCTTCTTACCTAACTGCTCGTAATAATGTTACATCGATCGCCCAGCCAATATTCAGTAGATTCTACACAAGTGATCACAAGGAACTTACGTTTCCATCCACAAAGTAGCTTCAAACGACGCGAACGAGTTGATCATTAAATAACAGAACTTAATATCACACCCAGTACGCTAATTCGACCTTAAAGTGGGTACTTAAATTATAAAAAGGAAATATCTAATGCACCTTCGGTGCTCTTTTAAGGTCTACACTCTACAGTATACTATCGACTTTCCGTCGATCGACAGTTTCCTCAGCGTCGTAAGTGCTGTGCCCTTACATGTCAGCGAGCACATTTGTCGTTTGCTCATCAGCTCGATAACATACTCAAATCATAATCGATACTCTGACTACACAGTTTGGCGGATGAAAAGTGGAAATTTCTTCGATTTCTTCTTAGACTTCGTGCAAAAGAACAGAAACAAAAGTAGAAAAAGAAGTTAACCCTTATACGGAATTTGTAAAGTTACACGAATAAATAAATTCGGCTGAAACTGACCCAATATCACCCAAAACTCACTCAGTTCATTTAATTATTACGGTTTAATATTTTAAGAACATATTAAGTTTCTACAATAACATAAATCTAAGAAATTAAAAATAAAAAGATTAACGAAATAGAATTAAAAAAATAACAAAATAAAATTGAAAAAATAAAAAAATTAAGTTAACAATAATAATTATTATTGTTATTATCAGTTATTTAAAGATATGAAGGAGTTTCAGTAGAAATAATACATTAGCAAACGAGTAATGAGGATGCGTGACTCGATTTTGGGTCAGTATGACCCAATTTCCCTACAAGGGTTAGGTTAGAACGAAGGGTAGCCTACACATGGCGTTATCTCAGTCACGACTCCTGAATTTAATTCCACGAAACTCTGTCCCAAATTACGTAGCGGTATCGCTGGCAAAAATCATGGAAATGAAACCCTGCGGAGTGTACGAAGGTACCGCCCTTCCCTGAAATCCGAGTCAACAAGTTAAGCAAATAATTCCCGGCAGTTGAACAACTGGCCCCACTCGTAAATATGACGAATTCTGCTCGCGGTTCGGGTGCTCCTACTTTCTACGTATTCTTTACAAAACACTTTAGCTGCGCCAGTAAAAGGATTGGATTCGTCGAGCGGACTCCCCGCCGCGCATAATAATGCGCGTAGGGACGGCAGGCTGGAGGAGATCTTACCTCTTTTATAGTGGCGTGTGCGTGCGAAAGGGCGGCCTCTTTGTCGGCCAAACTAGCCGCGAGGCTGAGGCTTCGATCGGCCTCGTCCCTCGCCGCCCTTAGAAGACTCCAGCGCTCCCTTTCCCTCTCGCGCTCGCGCTCCTCCGAAGGTATGCCGACTCCTTGCTGCTGAAGGCGCCCTAAGGTTGCCTCGTTCTCCCTCATCCGCTGTAATCAACGGTCAAAGAGACCCATATCCGGGCAGTAACTCCACCCGAAACCACCACCGTCTAACAATGCATGCACGCGTACAAAAAGGCTTCTTTGTGACAAAGGGGAGCGGGAGTGATTAAAAATCCGAAAACGGTATCGTAATTACATGAACGGGCCGAGATGAGCAGGCGAGCTTCGTCGATTTAACCAATTCCCCAATCTCTCGGATCTGATGAACGTGACGAAGTTACGTGATCGAGAGAGATTTATATACACTTGGTTGGATCTGATACACGGAGTTAGTTTGTGAAAAAGGTATAACGACCCTCAGATCTATCGACTTACCATACTTGAGGGGTTACATAGGTAGTACCTTTGACTACTTGGAAAATAGGGTATTATTGTGATTTTTTTTCATATAAGACGTTATATTTAAAAATCAAGATATACACCCTAAAATTTATGGCCTGGTCGGCACCCTTTCCTGTTGTCCGATTGCAACAAACTTTTTCAAGGATTATTTTTTTTATCAAATGTCACCGTTCTAGGGGTTGAAAGCAAAAAATACAAAAAAATCCGACAAGTATAAATAAGGGTTACCCTAAAAAGCACCGAAGGCCTCTTCATAATTACAGCATTTGCGGTAGTAAGAATATCTCAGAGATTAGTGGACCGATTTGAATAAAATTTTGCATGAATATTTTTAAGATTATAAGCTAGTACGTACATGTTGCAGTGGACTTTAAAAAAAATCTGTTTTCTTTTTTAAATAGACATCCTGCAGTTTTCAGTTAAAAAGTAATAGAGGTAGAGTGGATCGAAAAAATGATTATTTTTTGTTCACTACTCTAACTATCCGCAATGAAATTAGAAAATGTCATTTCGCAATCTGTAACCTACGAAGTCCCCATAAAATTCGTCGTATAAAGTAGTCCCTTCGAAAAGATTCCAACTTCCGAACATTAAATGTTGAACATCCAGAATGGTATAGGGGCTGAAAGTTTTTTATAGAGCGTCCTCCGCTCCTCTTCAGGACATTGTTGCCGGTCGATCGTCGACGGTAACTCGATACAGGTGCAAGTTGCCGTTTACTTACAGGTGTCATGTACCTTCACCTATTAGCCACTAGGATATCAGCCACGGAGAACTTAATCCATTTACTTCTCCCTCGGGCGCCAGTAACTTCACCGCTGCGTATAACAGGTGTTGCAGCCGGTTTATCGGCTAAAGTTTGGGACAACGCGATTACTGCCACTCCGGCGGATCGGTCAGGTGTTACCCGCTGGCGAGTCAACATTTTCGGGTTAAAAACTATCGATGGGTCGCCGGATCCCACGGCTTTGCGAGCGGTGGTGCGTGAAATGGGCCCGGTGCATATACACGTGGGAACGTATGTACAAATTCTTCCGTACCAAGCTCCTGCGCAGAGTCGCAAATCCGATTACATTACTGGCTGCGTACTAGTTCACGAAACCGTGCTGAGATAACTTTGGAAATTTTCGGTAGTTTCGATAGTCAAGATTGTTTGGCCGAACTGCCCTGTTTCGACAGAAGTTATTCGAGCAGCTACGGGTACTACTTCATGCGTTTAACACGCTCCACGTGGGCCACCGGTCAGTGGTGGATTTAAGGAAAAAGGCCCAGGTGGCAAACGTTCTGAGAAACCCAGTTTTTTGGGAAAATGAAGTGGTACTTTTAACTAAAAACGGGCTCAGTGTAGTGATACAGAAAATAATATAGTTATGATGAAATCATAATTTTTTTTAAGGATGGGACTCTGGGCCCTTCTTGGCAGGGGCCCAGGCTAAGGATGTATCGGACCTATATATTTTTTCACTGAATCCAATCAATGATTAAAACTCACAAAACACACATTTTGTGAACATGCTCGAATTTGATTTGAATCGCCTGGAACCTCTGTCTTTGAGTTATCACAAAAAACAAAAGAAACTTTTTTAAAAAGTCTCCTTAATAAGCCATCTATAGCGTCACACATAATGCATATTTTCAACTAAACAAACATGTTTTTTTAAAGCTTATGATAATAAACATTGTGTCAAAGAACAAATCTCAGCATCAATTTATTTCTTTGTAATTAAATGAAAAAGAAGTGCTTCACTTTCGACAAAAACGACTGTCTAGTATCCTTAAACAACAACCAAAATTCCCACCGATGTTGCCAAGACATTTTAGTCTTCTCAGTACCTCCCTATACTATCAGATAAACCAGCCCCCTGCCTCTGCCAGCAATTTCGCTTCTTCAAACAATATTCCCATAGTCCTTTGACGCTCTACTACCCCTGCTTGTACACAGCCGAATTCAGAGCACCTCCCAAGTTTTCCTCCCGCGGCGTTGTACCTACTACTTGGTGCAGAAATTATCAAGACACTTCCAGGCAGCGACGAAGCACTCCCTCCAATAAATCTATCAAATTAAAAGCAAAGACAAAGCATCGCGCCACGCTGCTCCACCCTATTACAATACGTATCTCGCCGGGAGTTCTGTGATGGACGTTGCGGAAGTAAGGAACTGGAGAGGCAGACAGTAGCTTCCGTATCGAAGCTAGCGGTACCAAACAAACCGGAGGAACCGTGCTAGACAAGATCGACAAGATTGCCAGCGTGTCTCTGTTTGAAGAAGAGAGAAAGGGGGCGGATGTTTAATCCGGTTGGATAAAAAATTATAGGAGACGAAGGTTCTCTTTTGCTCGGGAGAATGGCGACATGTCGACACTCGCCGGTGATGAAGCGGATTACGCGCGATACGACAAGACGGACGAGGATAAAGCGAGGGGGAATTGACGGGCCCGGTCTATGGAAGAGAAACTACCCGTAAGACTCGAGGCGACGCGCGTTTTCTTTCATGTTCCATTACGGCCAGGCACGGCCACTTTCTCGTTCGAGGATATCCATCGGCCCCTAGCGACGGCGTTTAATCCAGACACCAGAAGATATCGGGAACGCGGCTGAGAAATTAGTTCCTGGATTGCGGGGATGCGAAAACGCTGAAGCTAATTTTAGAGTGTTAAAATTTAATGGTGCTTTATTTATCGAGTACTCTGCGGTCGCTTCATAGCTCATTTTAGGAACCTTTCAGCCTGCTCCTTTGGTTTATAAAATATTTAAGGTCGTTGGCGTAGAACGTGATGTTCCTGGGATATTAAAGTTTGCCTTCCTTCCTACGAGCGGATACTGCATGATGCATGGTCGCGTCCTACCACAACCCTGTCTCTAGGTGAACTTAGCGTTCCTGGGTGAAGGGCGACGCGACTCTTCGTCCCTATGTAAAATCTGGCCACGTTCGGGGAGATTTTTATACTATGTATTTTTATAATTTCACACCATTGCTTACAATTTGATAAATTCACAAGTTGTTAGGGTTTATACAAAAAACGACTTTTGGAGAACCGGTTTTCGAATTACAGTATTCCAAAAAATCGGTTGCTCCGGTTTTCGAATTCGAGTATTCCAAAAAACTGGTTCAACCGGTTTTCGTATTATAATATTTCAAAAACTGAGTCAACCGATTTTCAAATTCTAATATGCGAAAAATCGATCGAACCGATTTTCGAATTCCAGTATTCCAAAAAAAAAAACGATTAAAAAGGTTTTCAATTTAAAAAAAAGCTACAATGATTATTACAATCCCAAATCCCTGACGTATTTTCAATGTTCATTTGGGTCTAAAATTAAAATGAAATATTTTAAATACTTTTATCAATGACATTAATATTTAATCATGAAAGACTGTTATTTCTTATTTAATTCTGTAATTAATTCACTTTTGCAAATTTTACAAATATATCCAAAAACCGACCAACCCTATTCACAAGGGATGTTCGTAAATTCGTAAATTCAACAAAATTGTGATGCTAATAAAGTAGCAATTTTTAATTCGGCAATGAAAAAAGAGTGATGTGGATAAATTTTGAAAAAAAAATTTTCTCGAAAAAACTTTATCCGCCTATTGTAGGATATCAATATATAAAATTACATGACTTCCTCAATAATATATTTTAGAATCACACACCTAAAAATTCATATTCGAAGGTAATGCAATAAACCAACAATTTTATTTCAAATTAATCTGGCCATAAGCCAAAAGGTCGTCCAATTCAATTAAAAAAAATCCAATTTCGATGCCCCGTAATTCCAATCCCTCACGATTTTCCCATAAAACGGACGAGCTTAGCATATCGAATTAGGGCAGTAATACCTATTGAAGATAGCAGTTTCGTTGCGCGCGGTTTTGCAAAGGGAGATCGCCGCGCGTTGTTCATTTGGCGGAATTGAAATGACCGACAATGCGTCGGCGTCGCCTGTGCAGCGATAACGGTGCCAGGAAAATGAGAAATTCCAGCAAGTTTAATGAAAGTATTTAACAGGCAAAATTGCTGTCTCGCGTACCGTGGCTGTGTTCCGGTCTGCGAGCTGAAGTTGACGCGCGCCCCCTCGCTGGGAGATTGAAATGCATTTCAGCGGCGGGCATTCGTTAAGTAAATTTTTCCCCGCAGCCTTTCCCGGCTAGTTTCCCTTCGACTAATAACACCGCGTTACGGCGAAAAATTGGAGCATTTAACGAACCATTTGGACGCTCCTCAGCAATTGCAGTACCATCGAGTCTGCGATTAACCGTGAAATCCTGCAGTCTATCTAATTGGAAAATAAATAAGTTTCGAAGGGGATTTAAGACTCTAAAGCTATTCCGAGGGTCTAAAACACATTAATCACGGGAAAAACTTGTTTGCTATAGGAGATTATGAAAATTATTCTGTTAGAGTAATAAAGGTGATTAATTATAATAATAATAATTAATTACAAAGATCCACTTTTTCTGTCATTGAATTCTGTACATATTTATAAGTCCCTAATAAATGAAGTGTAAGGGGAAAAACTGGGAATGTCCACTTTTCGTGATTTATAGCATGCTAGATTTACTACTCGTCTTCGTCCGCAATTTAGATTTTGATGATGTGAAATAAATTTTTTAACTTCAAGGTCGAGATAAAAGAAGAAAATTATTTAATAAAGCTATATTTATTGAACCTTGTTTCTTTACTACAGGACAAAAGTATTAAAACTTAATTTTCTCGGTAAAGCTGTTGTGTGACATTCTCTGTTTTTTCCACTTGCCATTAAATTATAATGAACCCGCTGTAAGTGGTACTTGTGAGAGGTTTTTGAGTTCTTGTAGCACAGTTTGTGAACTGAATTTTGCTTTCAGAAAGGTAATAAAGCGTCCAGCAGGTTCACACTTCAAAGTTAGTATTCTATAATTAAATACCAGAGATAACCGCAAACACTTGAGGTTCTTCCACAGTTTGAAAATTAAGGTAGGTACTTAAGAAACTCTTCGGCAAGAATCGGCATTCTTTTCTTCAACACGCTGTTATTCAACGAATTTTTAAAATATTAAAACACGGGTCCGTTAATGTTTAGATATTACATTATATTTAACAGATAAATTTCGATTTTTTGTTTCATAGTTTTTATAATTGTTTTTAATGCTTCCACAATATACTAAATCTCAATTTAATTGGATGATTAGTTTCTCTACAATTTGCATCAGAAGTTTACCCACTCTTTCGGCCCGTCACAGTAGTCTAACCACTTACGGGGCTATTCTACTTTGCCGGTTGAAAAACAGGCCTATTTTCATGAATTCTTTTTTCCAGAACTAATGAATGGACTTTACTGTTTCTTTTGTTAAATGTTTATTATTCCCTGCTGTATAGATTCATATTTTTCATGATTCCAAAATATAATTAAAAATGTGTGGATTTAAATTGTAATTTAACAAAAAAAAACATTAAAGTCCGTACATTAGTTCCTGCAAAAAAATTTATGAAAATAGGCCTCTGGTTCGACCAGTAAAGTAGAATGGACCCTTAAGTTTCATCCCCTTATTAACACTTCCACTGCCCCAAGTCGACCTCGGTTGACTCAACAATTCCTACATCGAATCACCAGCTTCTGTACTCTTTTCTATCATTAACTACGTGTGACGAAATTTTGGATAGAAAATATTACACCTCCTATCTAACATGAAAAAAAGAGGAATTCTATTTCAGTGAACGTGCTAATTATTTCCACGAGCTACTACGCATGCAGAATTTCCCGAATTGAATAAAAGACTAAATATAAGAAGATCGACTCACCTGTTCGTAATTTCGTATGAAGTCTCGCAATTCCCGCTCCTTGTCCTCCAAGGTGCCATAGAGCGCCTTCATCTGATTAAGAATATCGAACTTTTCGGCCTTGAGCCTCTTCCGATCGGCCTTGAGAGCTTGGAGGGCTTCTTTGGCGTGTTGCAGCTCCATCTCGAGGGCAACGAAACGTGCTTCTTCTTCGAGGGCCGCGTCCTCCGAGCCAACTTCGCCACGCGATGCACCGCTGAGCAGCAATCTCCTCAATCTCGCCACTTCTGCTACAAGCCGTTCGTTCTCCAGCCGAAGTCTTCTCGTGCTAGCCAGTTCTACGGAGCCAGTGCTGCTGCCACTGCCGTGCATGTTCGACAGCCTGGACGCCACCAGTGGATCACCAATCCCTGAAAGGAATATCAACCAATCGCTGCAAGGATCCGTTTTTCGAAACAAATATTTCCTAACGAGTACTGAACAAACGTGAAGTGCTGGATTAGCCAATAAACAAAATAAGCACGTGCTTGAAGCACCAGGAAAAGGGGGGACATCATAGAAATTTTCTGAATTTTAAAATCTAACTTTTGTTAGAAACACTCTTTAGTCAAATTATCGGAAATGCCTAAGAAAGCCAACATTGCGTTGAATTGATCATCCTGTGTAAGGAGCCCTCAATTTCTTTTAAGTTCTTAGAGCCTCTAGAGGTCTTAATTCTGCCCTGGCTACCATTACGGTGCAAGAGTACTTCTATTATGTGAAGCAATGAGCAGACTTTAGTAAAATAAAAAGTACAATTGGGAACTGATACCATATAAGTGGAACGATTAACAAGTATATACTGTGGGATCAGGAACCACCATAAGTGGGAGCTTGGAATATAGAGACTTCGGGGGATCGACTTTGGTCGAGTTGGTTAGGCGGCTGACCAGTACGCCACAGGTCGTGGGTTCGAGTCCCATCGCCCGAGGTCCTTTTTTCCGCGGTTTCCGAAAAACGTACGAATTACGGAACCTATTATTACAAAATAGCATCGCAGAAATTTGTGGCAAAAAATTATTAGCTCGAATTCGAGGGACCAAAAGATGATCGTTGAAAGGGGTCAGTGACCCAAGAAGCGGATAATACTACCTAAACCACCCGTAAAAACCGGTAAAAGAGATATTTCACCTGAGAAAACAACTAACTTAACAGTTTATCACAGATGTACCTCAGAAGATCCCAAATCAAAAACAACAGGTACCCGCAAACTGAACACTGAAAGACATCGCGGAAGGATTCTAAAATCAAGCACTTTTGATATAGTTCTTAGAATGGTACCGAAACAAATCTTGGACGTTCCAAGACGGTGTCTCCTCACTGTCGTTTCTACATTTAAGAAAACACGGTGCACCTTCGCCTTAATCCCAGGTCCGTTTAATTCCCGTGAATCGTAGGAACGGAGGGGTGGCTAGGTGGAACAATCGCGAACGGTGAATGCACGGGGGAAGTTGAAAGGGAATGGCTTCCATAATTAAATGCTGGGTTACTCACCAAGGGAATTAGTCGGGGACGAGGGTCTGCTGCCGGGGGCTGGTCCAGGTGGTTCATTGTCCTCATCAGCCCGCACCTCGCCGTCCACGAGGTCCTTGTCCAAATCCTTCTCGTGATCGTTCATCTCCTTGCTGGACCGTAAGGACTCACGGTTCGTCGATATTCGCAGTCTCTCCACGCTGGATCGATCGCTACCGCCGCGGTGAAGGTAGCTGCTTCTGTTGGCGGATCCTCGATCCGGACTGGCGCTTCCTGAACGCGAGTCCACGCTTCCGCCGGAACCACCGAGACGCGTCTTCTCCAGGGCTGGGGCATAAGGCCGTCGTGCTTTCTCGCTTGGGCTACGAGTTGGGGAGCCATTCCGTTTCTCTGTGCCAATCACATTTTCGAATAATGCTCAGGAAAATTCACGAATCGAAATAGAGTGGATTCTATTGTTTAGTATTTTCCTGGTGGTTAATAATCTACCTTGTCCTTTTTTAGATTAGTTCTATATATGTTTACATTTATGTGGTATTTTGTATATTATATTTTACAGTAAGAAGGTATAAATGTCTGGGGAATAGTAAATGGATAACTTAATCTCGATTTACTAAAATACAACTCTTTAAGCCACATTATTATTAGCTTCTTAGTTCTTTTAGTTCCCATCTCTCGTATCTTCTTTAAACCAATTTCCATAATTACCTTTCTCTCCTTTTCCTATTTTTTTCTTATCCTAATCTCTCTCTCTCTCTCTCCTTCTCCCTTATTTTACTCCCCCTTCGTTCCCTTATTCATCTTCCTCTTTCTCCTACTTCAATTCCACTTTTTTATTCAATACAGTATTCACCTTAAATCCATCTTATTCTTATGCCATCCTACTTTCGAAGACGATTCAGTCAGGAAATAAAAATATCCTTCTACAGCAATTCCTCTCAAATGCAGACAAATAGTTGCGTTTTGCTGTCGCTTCTTCATTGTCCAAAGCTGTTACGAGCATGGACATGTTCATCGAGTTCTCGAAAGAAAATGCCGGAGATTAAAGTTTGCACACTTCACGAAGAGCGATCGGCCGTTTAAACGGCAACACGACCTTCCTCGGGACACGGCGGAAGCTGCGACAAACAGCAAGGCGGCGGTTGCGTGGGTTTCCAGCGTGTTACAAGTCGCACGAGAAAATGGTGAATCATGGTCGGTCATAAAAATGGCGACAAGTAACTACCAGCGACCAAGGTACAACGTGTTCAGGGAATCAAGATGAAGTTTTAACCGTGAGCTATGAGTGAACTGTATCCTCGACTTGCATCGAACTTTCCACGAAAGATTTACACGTGTCTCGTACAAAGGTAACATTTACGAGGAGAGTAAAAAGTTCGATATGGAACCTACTTTCCATCATCCTGGCGAAGCTATGGATCAAAAAGCTCTTCAGTCAAAGTTCAAAGGGAATACGAGCCTACATGACTGCCATGTCGATCGATGTGCTTAGTTCTCTCCTCCCTTCCAACTTTTTGCCTCTATCAATAATTCTATGCCTTCTATGCATGCAGCTGCCTCCTCGAAACCCTCTACCTGTTCAAAATGGGACATCATACAGATCTCCCAAAATTCTATTCCTTCTTCTCGTCAACCTTTACACACCGCAGCCAATAAAACTAACAATTCTGAACTTGAAAATTATAATCATCTCACGGTGCATCTCACGGTCGATTTTTTTTAGTGAACATTGATCACCGACTAGAAGCACACTGTGATAAAGGCGTGTAGTATTGTCTCGAACTAGAGATGGGCAAAATTTAAATAAAAATTTCAAAGAACGAATGAAAGTTAAAAAAGTTATTCCTCATGTGTTGAATAAAGTTAACCCGGGTTAACATATCGGCTGACGATATGGAAACGGAGTTTAAACAAAAGTTGCATCTTTATTTTTATATCTACAAAACTGTAAAAATAATTTTCGAATTAAGGACTGGTGGTGGGGGTACCTTGAAAAGTATGGATTTTTCGATAATTATTTTTACGCGGGTTTGTAGATATAAAAAAATATATAGGGTAGATGCACCATTTGTGGCCACTTTAAGGATTTCAGTGACTTTCATCATAATTATCTTTAAAATTCTACTTCAAATCAGGAAACTAAAAGCTTTACTAAATTTTACACTATCTTTACTATTAATGTCTAAGTTACCATTAACTAGAGAAATCGTTAAAGAATTAATAAAGTTAAAAAATATAAGAAATTCATTTTTCACCGTTTGTGGCCACTTGCCACTTTTCGCGTAAGCAATAAATGTAACCTTATATTTCTGGTGGTATACTAAACAAAATATTTACGGTATAATTCTACACATAATTAAGTGTCTGCAAGCAATTTCGAACTAAAAAAACGCGATAATTATGCACATGGCCAAAAACGGTACAATGACCACAAACGGTACATCTACCCTAACTTTTGTTTAAACTTTTTTTTTCACAACCCTCGCCGTTCTTTAGATATTCCACGAAAAAGAAAATTATAAATTTTTTAAAGGGGTGATTACAAAAAATAGGGTTGTGTTACGGATGAACTACTCTACTTGCACACAAAGTTGCATAATTTTCTGAACTTTCGGGTTACTGATTTTGCCGAGTGCCGATTTTTATGAAACGCGGCATACAAGTAGAATATATATAATTTCTAAAGGTATTAAACCCACACTCTTTTAGCGACGGAAATAATTTATGTTTAGGGGGTGAAATTATCCTTCAAAATGTGGGGTTGGAAAATTAATTTAATAATTCTGATTGACGTCCCTAACCGGCTCCATCTTTCAAGACAAATCTGCACTTTCCATCGTCGATTTGTAAGTTCCTACGAATGAAGACACTCCACGTTGAAAGTTGACCAGGGATACGAACCTATAGGGCTAGCACGTCGATCGATGGGGCTAGTCCTCTCCTTCCTGTCGACGGGGCTGGTTCTCTTATCGATGGGACTGGCTGACTTGTCGCTGGCCGAGCTCCTCTTCTCCACGGGGCTGCTGCCAGCGCTGAGCCTCTTCCCGTCCTCCTGCGATAGCTGTTGCTGGATCTCGGCCGCCTCCTGCGACCCGGCATTGCTGTTGCTGGTGGCGCTGCCTGTTGCGTTGTTGTTGCTGTTGCTGCCAGCGGCGCCTGTGCTACCGCCCGTCCCGTTGTTGTTGTTCAGCACCACCGGCAGAGCGCCACGGACATCCCTCAGCTCTCCACGGAGCGTGGCGCACTCGCCCCTGGCCCGCTCCAGCTCCCCGTCAAGCCGGGCGCCAGTCGCTGCGTTCTCCTCCACCATCACGCGAAATTTTGCCTGAAACCAAAACGGCCCGGGGCTCAGTTGGAGTCTCTGGGGATTCCAGGTGGTCCGAAGTGTACACCGAGAATTGGGAGGATGTTGATGTTCGGTTAATGAGTCGGCGATGAGCGAGTCTACTGTATCTTCTGATAAAATATAGCACAGGGTGTATCAACTGAGTCAAGTTATGCAGAAAGCTAACAACCTTGTATTATCTGAAGCTGAGTAAATTTAATTTGAAGATTTTAATTGTTAAAGAAAAGCAGCTTTATTTCTATTGGGTATACCTTTTTATTGTTTTAAAATGTTTTTTAGTGGGTTATTATTTTAATACTGAATAGGATAATTAATAGTATTCTAAATTTTCTGTAGTTTTTGGTTTTTAAGCCCAAAATGGAACTATGACTTGGTATTGCAATTTTCTGCAAAATAAAGATTACAAATTCATGGGATTCGTACTGTATTTAACTAATTTTTTAGCATTTTGAGGGTTGGTAGCTTTCTGCATAACTTGGCCCAAATGTTCCGGGACTCCGAGTTGAATCATTTATTGTGGTGGAATGAAAGACGGAAAAATGAAAAGCATGATGCTTATTTTAGTATTCCTGAGAATGAATGTTTCATAGTGGATGCTGGAAGTGTCCACCGTTTTCTTCAAGGCATGAGTTCAACCATTGGAAAATAATAAATTATTAAACTCAGAGTCCAGGAACTTTTCATACATACTGTATAACCACTCCTTGTTTGATGCACAGCGAGATGCAACAGTGGTATAGACGAGCATATTTCCTTTCGGATATTCATTGTGGTATGTTTTGGATAGAATGAAGTGAATATGATCGTTGGAAATGGAAAAAAGGATGTATGCATATGGATTTTTTAAGGGGGTACAGAGGTATTTCGAGGTCAAAAAATCAATTTTTTTTCGATTGTTTATGATAGCCACAAGCCTTAGAAGCATTTTAAAAAAGGTTTCATTGAAAAATTGCGAGATATTTTTTGTTGAAATTTTTAATGAACCTACAAAACACTTTTCTCCACAATATGGAACTCGCTCACTAAAATCGCATAACTTGAACAACATTTATCACAGAATTACTTCAGTAAAATCCTTCAAAGTAGATATTTGAATCACTTGGATTGTGATTTTGAGTCAATTAGAATCATCTTCACCACACGTGGGCGCGCATTACTCAAGCACTCACTTTGACGTCTTGTATATTAATTAACTTTTAATATTTTCTAAACATTCTTATTTGAAAATACGTGTTATATCCCTAAGAAAGAATTGGTAAAAGAACAAATAGTTTAAGTTATTTACTGGCTCTACAATCTAGCCCAGATGCAACGTAACTTAAGGTCAGGGTCTGTCGGCTGTAGCCCTACCAAGAGAGATGAGTCTTCTTGTGCGGACACAAGACGAAACCGCGCACCTCTCCTCGATTCCTTAAAACAGGCCAGTCCAGGTATTTGCTCACACGAGCAACCGCGAGTTGCTCTTCGCCCTTGAAGGCACAGAACCTGGCCCGTTCCGCTCCTCAAGAGCAGCGGGAAGGTCCTCACGGTGTGGGGTGCATAACCGTCTCGCTCGCTCTTGCCTCCGCTCGTAACCACCCGCGGTTGCTCTTCGAAGGCAAGAGCAAAAGTTGGAAAGGGGGTGACTGCCTCAGAACGCCAATCCACCTGCCCCGCACAGTACCACACACACGATTACGCGTAACCGGCCTTAGGGATTACGGTTACGCCGGAGGCGACGGGGCAAGATGATCCCTTCTCGTGCCGGAACGGTGGGTGTTTCCCCCGGACGTTACAGTAGAGAAAAAGGGCGGAGTAGAGAGAAGTAGTGCACAAATATTAAAATAGGGTTTGCGAATAAAATTTATTTCCAGTTATATATTCTAAACGTCATGATGTATTATATTAACTGAGTTTCCCTATATTTCCGTTAAAGTTGGTTGGTGAACCTGCGTTGACTATTATTGATCCCAGTGAAATGAGATGTACGCCTAAATTCTTTGGATCACCCTCCGTACAGAGAACACTGAAAATTAAAAGTTATTTCGATGCCTCTACTATAAACAGTCGCATGATCACTGAAAGACTTCAATGTCTTCTTCTAAAATGGATCCTAGACGCTACAAAGAACATTACCAAATGCATCCGCCAGTCAAGCTGTTCCCGTCGAAACTGATCTCCTAGTTCCCAACGAATTTCGGTGGTACGTTAATCAAAACTTTTCACAGAATTTTTATCCCCACGAGCGAAATAACGGCCGCGACCCTTATTTGCTTAGCGAACTCTCCCTTTTCTAAGCAAGGCGAGCTGGAGCGAGGCGAATAAGGCGGGCAGACAGAGGAGGGGGGAGAAAGTGGAATGAAAGAATGCGGGGAAGCGAAAGTATTGAAAGTTCCATGAAGTTACGACCTGCCCATAATGCCCAGGGCCTGGAACTACGTTATGCACCGACGTTTCGCGAAGTTGCGAAAAGCTAATGCAAGGGGGTTGAAGTAAAACGAACAAACACGGAGATAAAAGTTCGCTCCGACGTGAGGCGTGCAATATTAATAAGCCTGCCGCCGAACACGAATCTCATTGTACGCCCTCTATTGTACCGGTCGTTTCAAAAGCTCGTTTCACGACAATATCGACCACGCTCGGAACTTCGTTCGCAGTGTTTTTCGACGGGAAATCCCAGTTGGGCACACGGAAACAGAAGCTTATATATGCGCGTTGTTGTAAAAGTTCGAAGATGGGTGGATTTTAAAATTTACCGGTGAATCCTAGCATTTACCATTGTGGAGCGGTGAAAGTCCGAAATATCTCATAAAATATTTCAACTCTGTACATAAATCCTGACATGTACCAGCATCTCTATTGGTTGAAGCCCCGGGATTGAATGTTTTGGGGGCCATTTCAGAGTTTTATCACCCCGGAGCGGTGAATCTAAGAATTCACCGGTAAATTCTAAGGCACACCAGTCATCGAACTTTTAGAGGAACATAGACATGGATATACAACGTGCGTTGTTTTCGAACAAGGGAAGTTTGGTTTCCGAACATTCCGATTATTCAACAATTTTATTCAACTTTGATACTCTGTTTGCTTGTTTGTTTGTTTGTTTGATGTATGTATGTATGGTTCAAATATGACAACTCAAATTTAACCCACTTCCAACTATCCAATTGTCTTGAAACTTTGCAGGCGTGCGTAGTTTGGATGACGATTACACAGTTTTATAGAGCACAAAAAATCCGTTAAGTTTTAATAATTGAACTTGTCACCGTGTCTAAATCTTGCAATGGAAATTTTTCCCAAGGACACACATTATTAATCAAACATCTTGTACTACTACTTGCATTGAAGAAAATCGAACTTTTAATATTTTCCACCCTTAAGAAATTAAAAGCAAAAACATCCAACAGTCTAAAACAAATAAAATCAACAGTGCTGTATTTTTCTACCCACAACCCGGAAAACATAAGTGTAGCTATGTCTCCCGTAATTATTCTATGACGGAGAAGCTCTCCGAGTTGTTTGCCACGCGACAATAGAGTCCGATTTAATTGGCCAAGTGATTCTATTTCGTTGTTCATTTCTCCGTGAAATGTGAATTACTTTGGAGCGATTCTTCACCGCTGTTGGATCACGCCGGTGTTGATGCCGCCGTCTATCCCTGTCGCTGGCCCCCCTGCCAGTGCACGCACGCGTACAATGTTCGCGGATCATGTAAGCATCCATCGTGAGTTATGGTTACCGCTCGGCAGAGCTCGCGGTGTAGAAGGTCTGTTCAGGTAGTCGCGTAACTTTTCGTTAAACTTTCGGCCCTTACCATCAATCCTCCCTCGGCTATCTTTGCCACGAAACGCGCCAGCATAGAGCAACACGCTCCCTTGAAATATTACGGCATCGTAATTTGCAATTCTCGTATGTACGAGCACACTTCCGTTCGGCGGGATACTCCGCGGCGAAGAAATGTGGACGCAGAAGAACGCGTATAATTAGACGAGCGTTGGGCGAAGCGGCGTGCAATATACTGGCCTGCTGAATGAATTACTGATACGACAACCTCGAGTAATAATACATACGTACAGAAAATAGGCCAGAAAGGGAACTGAAATACCTCTGCTGGAATAAATTCTTACTATCTTCCATCGATTTCACTGCCCCCGCCGCCAACCCTCACTCGCCGATTGGAACGCAACTTTGTGGGTTTATAAAGTGACTCAAGGCAAGACTAACGAGATGTTTCCGTCGTCATCAATCGTCCTTTAAGGGTGCGAAAAGTAACAGAGTTGGGCAGTATTGGAATAACTTTTTATTTAAATAATCTCCGAATAAAAATTTGGAATAAAATGAAGTTACCTATTCGAGAAAAACGAATAATTTTTTATTCAAATAAATTTAAAAAAAAAAGGAGAGTAACGTATCTACGGCTGAGGTAATTCAAGAGCTTTGTAAAAATAAAAGAAAACTGGTTTTATTCTTTAAATAAATTTTATTGCATTTGCAATACAAATATTTTTCTCCTTTCAACTCGGTTCCCCCAAGATTAAATCCTGAACGCGTTACTGATCTTCATGAAAATGGAAGCGCGACTGGGTGAAAAGGGACCCGAGTAACGCAGTAGAGTTAAAATGGCGTCCAGCATGCGCGAAACGAAATGGAGCGCACAGATGGGAGATCTGTCGCGCGGGGAGCTAATAAGCATTAACTAAATAATCCCCGCCGTCAAATAACAGTCCACAGGTACGGCCAGGAATAGCGGGGCAAACGCAGCCGAGCTTACCGCAACTTCATCACAATGGCGTCGGGGATGCTTTATGTATTTAAGGAGCGTGTGTACAGCCTGCAGCCGGTGTGCACACAAAATCCACCGAGCTTGTCGGCATGTAGGTCAACGTTTCAGAGATTACATCTTCAGCGGGGAACAAAACCTCCTGGGCAGCGAGTGAACCGACGCGCTCGATGGTATCGACGTTATCGAGATCCACCGCGGGACGGTCGCTTTACTATTTCTTCTCCCTGATCGTCGATAAACTTACCAACCAGAATCAACGGTGTAATTAACGTTCTGGCGAAACTGTTGTCGCGGGACGGGTAACCAGCGTGGGAAATAACGAGGCATACATAGTGGCTCCGTTGGAACAAATGAATCATTAGGCCCAGGGGCGGATTAAGGGGGGGGGGGGCTATAGCCCCGGGCCCAATTTTCCGGGGGAGGCCCCGTTCTAAGCGATTTTAACAATTGAATCTGAATTATTAAGATCTGTCGATTGTGAAGACTTAATACACGAATTTGCAAAATGAAAGATAAGAAAACAAAATTTTAACTCAAACTTAATTGTACAATATATTTTACCCCCCCCCCCTCCCCCCACTTTTCAACGACGGGGGCCCCGCGAAGGCTTGATAGCCCCGGGCCCCAAAAATCTTAATCCGCCCCTGAATTTAGGCCACTAATGACCGGCATTAAGGTGGGTGTCCACTTGATACGTATCCTTGTGTCGTATCGACGTTGCGCATCAGTGTGGACGGAAAGCCTTGCACCGTCGCGTATCAAATTTGATGCAAAGATACGCAACAGCGTCAGTGATGACACGGAGAAAAATCACGCACCGTTGCGCCGTATTGTGTCGCTGGTTGACACGCAACGGCGATGCGATACGAGGACGCGTGAGTAGTGGATATCCACCTTAACAAGTGGATACCCACCTTTATGAGCCGTCATCAATGAGGTATTCTCGTCTAAAGGGACCAAATTTCTTTGAGAACGACGCACAAAAAAGACAGATTTTGTACCCATGCGTATTATCCACACGTGTTTATTAACGTTTCGTGGTCACATGGAATCTTTGCCAATATTTTTGTAAATTTCTGGACCTAAATAATAAATTTCAGAAATTTTGTGAATTTTAACCAAGAAAACATGATTGACATTTCTAGAAAGAGACTATTAAAGCATGATTGTGTGAGTATTACGAATGTACAATTATCACTTAAAAGTTAAAAAATTGAGAAATATAAAAATGGTAACTAAAAAATGACACTGGGGTGCAGTGACCAATTTGTGATTATAAGCTTTGTCCACGCAGGGGTAAAATACGTAAGGGTGATTCTGACGATTTCTTACCCCCTCCATCTCCAAGTATAAGAATTCGAAAGATTCTATATTTCACCCCCTCCACCCCACCTTTCGTAATATTTTTTTCATTGCTTTTTTTCAGTTATTAAATTTCCTTTAAAGATTTATATAATTAATTTAAATTCGTCTCGCGTGTCCGATGAAACATCGCTTTTTACATTAAATAACAATATTTTAATTTTCTCTTTCTACCAATTTTACCGGCCCGAATTTGCCGCTCTAGGCATTTGTCCCGCTCGCTCTGGATCGGGCCTCACGATTATTATCGCTCGCTGTAACTCCAAACGGGGGAATTCTTTACGACCCGATCCCAGCGTAAACACAATAACGCATAAATTCGACGAGGCTCCTGGCGACAAAGTGAAAGCTTGAAATTCACTCGGAAGGTATAAACTGCAGCGTAAAGTGTAAGAGGATCAGCCCCCAGGCGACAACCCCTTTATATTTCGCTGGAATAGAGAGAAGGGAACGTTAAGCCTGTCACGTGCACCGTCCGTAGCAGTTCAGCTGCGAGTAGTCTGGCGTCGAACAGAAATTTATCGGCGATCCTTGCGATTCACGGGCGCGAGAAAGGGGTGTGAATGCGGGCCGTCGCCGTAGCCCCCGCGATCAAGGGAGAAACGGAAGGCGCCTCTGGGAACGCAACAAGTTCGCGATGCCTTTATCCTCGCGGGCTATCCCTTTTGTGTCCCTGGAACTTGGCCAACGGTGGCTCACCGCCGCCAGTCCACTCTCCACCCTCCTCCTTCATCCTCCGCCTTCCGTTCGGCCCTTATCTCGCCGAAAACGCGATCAATCATTTCGCGGGGCAATCAGTCTTTAAAGGTAGCCGCGATCAAAGTTCGCAGGCGATTCACCGTGTGACGAGATTTTCTCTGCCTTCATTGTGTAACGAGGTTCGCCGCTGCGCTCCATTTAACTGGTGATGTTCCCATGATTATCCTGCGACTTTCAGGATTTGCGCGATATGGAACAGGGTTAATGGAGCTTGGTTATTTAGTTTGGAGTTTAAAAATTGCAGATGAATCTTAACTTTTAAACTTGATAATGAATGCACTCTTTTATGTATGGATTCGATAATTGGATCGAGGTACTGTTTCAACAAATGATAAGTATTTATTATTTGGGTTGCTAATCAGTACTGCTTGTACGATGTATCGATGGCTTATTGCACAAATATTGTATGTGAGATTGTGGAATTGTGTATTTCTTTAAAACTACTTTTCTCGAAACGCTAAAAGTGGACATACACAAGTCATCGATATGTTTTTTATACATACCAGCTAGTTGGAAACGGTTGAAGAAACGAGTGCGCCTTTTTTGTGTATTGTTTACATTGGGCAGATCAGAGGGAGAATATCGAACGAAGAGTTTTCCCCAAGAAAATCTGTCTGCGACAATAATTTTGTTTCCCTTTTCCTTATTTTTTGTTGCTGTAATTTTTGCACCTAGTAACACCTGTTTGAATGTTTAATGTATTCTTACGTTTATACACTGAAGGGAATTCTTTTTCCCGTTTATATAATAAATAATAAATGATAACAATAAATTCTCCTCCTAATTCTCCTTAATCGCGCACAAAATTAATTACCTGTTCAATTTATCTGTCACCATGAAATCGATATTAATACTACCTACTTAGTTTCATGTAGCTTACCCCGAGTATACTGCATCGAAATGTAGCGAGATTAAATTATTACCGATACCGAGGCTTGTTAGCCAGTCCCCCGCGCTATCGAATTCACGATTATCCAACGAAGGTCAAGTGTTAAGCACGATCTGATTGATTTCGGTTAGTACGGCTCTTAGGTGGTCCCGTAACGACAGCCCCATCGACATTCATGCCTAACCGCACCAGCTACATTCCGTAGTCATTGACCTATCTCAATGAGTTGGCTGTTGTGCCAGCCGCAACAGGAGAAAGCCCCATCTATTAAATACACGCCGGGGATTCTACGCTAATTCGCGAGAATTGGCTTTATCTAGAGATCCCCCATCCCTTCGCTTCTTCGTACGACCCTGTATAATATACACCTTGATTTCATGTAATCTCAGAGTTGGGCATTATTCGAATCAATTTTTATATCCAATAATCTTCGAATAAAATGAAATGATTCGAGAATAATGAATAAATTTTTACTCGAATTTTCTATTCGAATGATCTGGAATAAGGATTGCGAATAAACTGAAGCTATTCGAGAATAATGAAATAATTTTTAATTCGAATAAATTTTTATATTTGGGATAAAAATTTATTCAAATAAAAAATTATTCCCTTATTTTCGAATAACTTCATTTCATTCGAAATTCTTATTCGTGACCATTCGAAAACAACATTCGAATAAAAATTAATTCGTTATTCTCAAGTAACTTCATTTTATTCGAAACTTTTATTCCAAGATTATTCGAATAATGCTCGACTCTACAAATTTAGAATCACAGTTTTGTTTCGTTATAAGTCCAACGCTCAGAGGATAGGCTGAACCTTTAACGAAACGGTACGCTATGCGGCTCGCCTTTGTTCTTCGCCATTATTTTTGAGAAAGTCTGCAAAAGTCATAGCGGGGATAGAAATGAACTTTCATAAAAAATCCACAAGAATAAACATAATTCTCCAAAGAAGCAGATAGAACAAACTCTTATTCTTTCAAAGGTAATATAGCAAAGCCTGTAAATTAATTGCGATTACTCTGAGTGACTACAGGGAGTTCTACTTACAGAGTCTAATTCGTAGAAATTTCGCTGAAAGCGTGCAGAGTATCTTGAAACGTTAAACGTTACAGCAGACAATGAGCAGCGATACACGTGGTTTCCTGTACACGTTACAAGTTTCTAAAGAATGTATTTAAATCCTTCGGTCCTTTTCACGCACACAGTCGCCACTCGACGCTCGCGAGGAAAAATGCGGGCCCCAGGGGCTCAGGGCAGCGGAAGCGGCGCGGCGTGCAGTCAGAAAGATTTCTAAGGCCAACGCATTGAGGAAGATACAGTAATTATCAAGCCCGTGCTCGGGCAGAAGTGGTAGATGCGACTTGTATGAGCAAAAAATGAAGAGAAATTGGCGGAGACGGGGAGAGGTGAAATGACGCGGAGGATGAGCATTACTGGAGCCGCTCGAATTTATGAAATTGCAATTTCAGCCTCCAGTTCCACCGCACCAGAGCAATTTATCTCGCCGCGCGGGCGAGACGAATAATCCTTTTTCCCTTTTTCCTGGATTTCCTTTTCTCGCGGTCATCGCCACGGCGTCTGCGGATTTAATCCGCGGATGTTTCTTAAACCGACAAATTAAACTTGGGTTAGAACATTCTTGCCGAGAATTACCATTGAATTGAATATCGCAAGGTAGAGTTAATTAATGTACATAATTTATAATACAGTTACGTTAGTTGCTGACTCGGAAAAAATTTAATTCCAACTACTTTTGAGAAGATTGTGCGCTAATAATATTACTCTGTTACGATATTAATCTTTTTTTATAACTGCAGTAGTTTGGAAGCTTGAAAAATGCTATAATATGTTTAAAATATTTCGCGTGCTCTGGTTAGCAATAAAAGTCTCTCGTGGACTTTACTTTATAATAATAATAATACAAAAATACGTTTTTATAGCACTACAAAAATATAATGCAGTGCAAAAGCCAAGGTGCTGTAGTTGTAATTAAGTTGTTATTAATTTAATCGAGAAATAAATATAAGCAGATTTTATTTCATATTTTATATCTGATTCAGGCGAAGGTTGGTGAGGAAATAGTAAACTATTGTTTATTTTTAAACGCACTGTTTGTAATAGAAGTATTTTGCTTAAACGAACACAGACGCTTCTATTAAAGTCGAATTTTGGAGTTGTTGTTAGACAACAACAGGTTGGAATTTACGAGCTGACTAGGTGTATCGCTTTATTAGTTCGTGGGCGAAAGCACGTGGATTTTTGGGCGTAATGCATCAAGCATGCGAGCTGCACGCGTAAAGCACAGAAGAATTATGGTCATTTATGGCGGCGGGAGTCTACGAAATTAACAGCAACGAGTCTGCGTGACACGAAACAACAGGAAACGTGGACCGGCATGCTATTTAAATCATACGTCCCTTGTCGAGTTTCTAATGTAGGTCAGACTCAAATTATACACGACAAAGTATCCCGGGTCATAATTTCTACGTTGAACGTTACAGAATGCTTTAGTACTCCGGGACGAAAGCCCCTATTTTTGACCAAAGTGACGCGGGGAAAAAAATCTTTCCGTTTACACAGGCGGAAGGAAAATTCGCAGTGTATGAAATCGGATAAGGCAGTGTTTCTCAACCTTCTTTGAGTCGTGATCTCCTTTTATCATATAAAAATAAACTACGACCATCTCGCCCCCTTATGAGATATAAATAAATTTAATAAGGTAAAGAAAACAAATTAAATATAGGTATTTTAGAATAGATATAATTCTAACTTAATAATAATTAAAAAAAAAACGTGGCGACCTCCTTAGGAAACACTTCGCGGTCGACAGGTTGGGAATCACTGAGATAGGGGGTGATTCTAAACCTCCAAATAAGTCGACGCGAGGCTATAAATCTGCTTCGTACGAAGCTTCTTTTGCGAAAAAAAATGATTTTGAAAATTACTGCATCTGATTATAAACACCAGTACAATGCAGTGGTAAATATGGTACAGCTATGGATAAAATAATTCTCTCAAAATCGAAGTCCCTTATGAACAAAAGTTATAGTAGTTACAATAGCATTCATTTTATTCGTAATTTTAACGTATCTACTACATACTGCCAATTCTTAACCAGAAGCGTGAGTTTCGTGAGGAGTATTCTTCTATTCTCAACGTTTTCTGACTCGCTCTCGCCTTGCCAGAAAAAGAGTGCGCCAGAAGTGGTGGGGATAGCGCCAAGCTCTTAACGTGTAGGCCAAACCGAGTTCTTAGCGTAGAAATACATACATCAGAATAGGTGTGCGTTAGCTGCGAAAACGAGTTCACCGGCCAATATATCTGGCCCCGACCTTAGTAATTGTTCCGCAAAAACGAAACCCCGCGCGAAATATATTTATCCCATAATTTCGACTTACACATTCTGAGGCTCAGAGTCTCCTACCATCCCCATTTGCACCGCGACTGTTGACCCACTCCGCGCAACGAAAAAACCTCTCCACACTCCGCCGCAATGAAACCAGCACCCGTGTATCAATGAAATTACTATAACCTACAGAGATCGACGCCACCGTCAAGCACTCCTAGCAGCAGCATCGTCGAACAGAGCGATCGCCAGCGCAGGTCCCTTTGACCGAAAAGGAGTGCGTTTGAAAAGTATCAGAGCTCGCGGAAACTTCAAAGCGCCAGATTAAAGTAACAGACCCGGGGATTAAGGGCAACCGTCGCAATCAATCCAATTAATTCGTACCGACTTAATCTTTCGCGCGGATCATCAAAGAGCTTTTTGATGTTCGCCGTTTCTTGCGGAACCCGGAAATTACTTGCCCCTTCGCCCCCCTACGGGCCGGCCTTCCGGTTTCGCGACTGGTCTCGCATCACCGCAGCCCGCTCGTGACGCAATTAAGGGCGAGGCTGCAAATTAACGTGTAGCCGCGCGCAAGCATCGCGGCCCGAGCACTGTCTTGAATCGAGGGAAAACATCCGCCCATCCACCCTCGTCGGCCCTGAAGACGGGCTTGCACGATGACGCTCGTAGTTCTTGAAAACAATTAAATCAGTACCTCTCGTTAACCCCGCTTTACGAAGCTGCGACTGCTTTTATTGCACGGCCGCCTCGTATTCATTACGAAGCGCCGCTTTTCCGTGCTCCTCTCGTTATCCCTCTCCTCCATGCCGCCCCTTCGTTCTTCTTCGCCGCCACACTTCGTGTTCCCTCGTTCGTTCTGCCTTCGCCTTTCCGTTCGAATAAACGCGCTTTTCACGTTTCTTTGGTATTCAGTTCGCGTGGAGACAGGCTGATTCAAGGCGGTTCGTATTGTATTTTCTACTTTGCGGGGCTGCCGAGGTCGTCTCATGGCGAACTGAGACGTTTGCAGTATTTTCTGTCGGTGTTACATGGCGATTGCAATGGGGATTGTGATTGGAGTGAATAGTTTTTTAATTAGAGCTGTATGTTTGTTGTTTGTGTAGAGGGGTTGGGGAACTGAGGGGTGGAGATTGAATAGCTGCATTGCGGGAATGGAGATTTAGGAGAATACTTAGTACTTGGGAGATTGATAGTAAATATTCGAAATGGGATGTGGTGCATGGTATGTGTAAAGGAAAAAGGGAACGTTCGTGTAAAAATAGAGGGAATGTGGAATAGAGAGCTTTTCCTACTTTCTGGTAAAGAAACGTTCTCAGTGGGTGGTCGGCGTATCAAGTAAATATTGGTACTGTTTGAAACGTTGGATAATGACAAATGAGGCATTGAGAACGGAAACGGTAACTCACATTTTTTGCGAAATTGACCTAGCAAACTCGAAAAAATATTTCACGTTTAGATTCGTACTCGGTACAAGCCGAAATTCGAATACTTTGAATTATTTGAACACTCAGAAGTATTCGAATACTAGAATATTCCGTACTATTTGAATATTCGAATATTCCGTACTACTTGAATATTCGAATATTCCGTACTACTTGAATATTCGAATATTCCGTACTACTTGAATATTCGAATATTCCGTACTATTTGAATATTCGAATATTCCGTACTATTTGAATATTCGAATATTCCGTACTATTTGAATATTCGAATACTTGAATCGTATTCGAAATTATTCGAATAGTTCGACTACTCAAATATTTACAGCTCTAGTCAGAACAATACACAGCTCCACAGAGGTACCACCTTCAAACGCTGCTACTCACTACAACATTATTAATTATCTTCCTTATCAAATTCAACACAATCTTTTCTACAGCACCAGTCTGTTGCCCATCACACAAACCAGTCGACTGAATAACGATAGTGCGTTAAAATTCCTTCGCTCTCTTCGCGTTTCCCATATGCTCACGTATCTGCCGACCCGGAGCGCCCTTCTTGCTGGGCTGCGGCCCATGGAGGACTCGTTGAAAGCTGTGAATAGGGCCGCGCTACTTTGACAAGAATGCAGCGTGTCCGAATGAGGGCCCCGATCTTCGCCGGGAAGAGCCGCCGTCGCTGGTAGCCGGGTTAATTATAGACACGAAGGCATAATTTCGGCCCGCGTTAAGTTTATATTCATCTGTCACGCTCTGAAAAGGTTCACTGCACCCGGCATACTGTGGCACCGGCTGATACGGCACGCCTCGCCAATTCGCAATTAAATGTTTCGCATCGTGCCTCGCTTGCAGAGAATACCGGGGCTCGCACGACTTTGCTTCAAACCTCTGCTCCGCTCTTTGATCTTCTCGGCCAGCTTGCCGGACTCTTTGACTAGAAAGTTATTGTGATGACGCGCCATTGGAGACTGCCCAGCTTCCGCTGGTATCCCGATCTGGTGGTTTTAATCGAACTCGAGCACTCTCGTGGAAGCAATCAAGCTGGCTAGTTCGATGTTCTACCAAACTGTGTTCCCAGACTATTGGAGATACTCTGGTTCTTCGAGTTTCTTTTATGCTGATGGACGTCGTTAGCGAGTTCTGCAACCGTTATGGCGGTGATGGATGAAAAGCTGCTGATAGAGACACTTAACACTCGGTGGTCGCACTTTATAATCACAATTTTTTTAGTTAAGGACCATTTTCGTATTTTTTAATCATTTAACTTTTCGGTTATAATTGTATATTCGTGAGACACATACGTCTTTTTCTAAAAATGTAAATTTTGACATGTTGAAATTTGGATTTTAAAAAATAGTTGTAGATTAAAGGGATTTTTGTTTTTAAAATTCATCAAATTTTTAAATTCTATTATTAAGGTCTACAAATTTACAGAAATATTGGCTGACATATTCTGGGGTGGAACCACGAGGGGCTAACTCCCGTGCTTTTGGAAGTAACTTCACCAATGATCTGATAATCCATTTATATCAAAGTGAATCTTTGAATTGATGTCTTAAAACTTGATGCAAGATCAACTGTTTCGCCTGCGTAGCTGATTAAATAGAAAAATTGGTACAAGAATGCTCGAAACAACTCTAAATAGTAAATGTTGCAAGATACTTCAAAATATCCAGCGTCACAGTTTATAACCTACAGTGGCATTCATAAATATTAGGATACCTACCTACTCTGTATGGAATAATTGTCAGAATAATTGTAAATTTAATGAAGAACATTAAGAAATTTTACTTTATTCTGTATTTTAAATAAAAACAGTGGAAGTTAGAATTATTAGTTTTGCAGGAAGGCACTTAGAATATTTCAAGTGCTATGTAAAGATCAGGTATGAAATTTTGTACGTGAAAGTTGATAACATATATGTTGAAAGAAACTGTTATTTTTAACTTCGATTCCCAAAATAGAAATTATTTAAACTTGAGGTAAATTTTGACTTATACTCATTTGCCTGCCCACTAGATACAATTTAATATATAAACTTAAACTATAAATAAATATAAATAAATTTATAATTATAATATATATAAATAGAGAAACTACCAAAACAGATTTTCGCAATGTACTAAACTCTAAAGAAACACGTTCCTACCTGCACACATCAAATCAAAAAATCAAATCAAATCCCTTCGTGGTTACACGGGATGTATCGCACCACAGGAAATTTTTTTCTTTGCCGATATTTCTGTAAATTTTTAGACCTTCATATTAAAATTTAAAAATCTGACGATTTTTAAAAAATTCATCGTATCAAAACGAAGAGTTAACTCTTCGGGTGCTGACAATGTTGTCCACCGCGTGCGGGTCTCCTCCATCAGCATCCCTTAACCATAGCCGCTGACCGCCTATGAGCGTTCCCCGCACACACCGCGCACAACGAGCGCGCATATATGCGGCGTCAGCATCCAAAGGGTTAGCTATGCTGAGCGTTGAAATAAAATGACACCGAAGACTCGACGCAGCTCCTTCGCGCGTTCACGCCTTTACACATCGTCCGCGTAGAAGCGTGGATCGCTCGGTTAAGCTCTCGGCCATTCAATTCTCCTCGACGAGCCGCGGTACAAAAAAAGAAGGAAGATGTTCCCGGCAGGGTGAAAGAGATGCACGTACGTTCCAGTGCACGTGTACAGGCCATATAAAACGCATTATGCCGCCAATCGATTCCGGTGCATATTCAACGAATCGGGGGAGGGAAACGAGGAGAGAAAGCTGCTGGGCGCATTGTTAACGGGCGAACAAAGTGCGGTGTGCTTGGTAAATGTATTGGAAAGCCTACTGGGTCACGATGTCTGGTACTTTTTAATCAGGTCACCGGTGGATTCCCGTCGTAATTCCAGCGTTGACGTTAATGCGTCCTCGTGCATTAGTGCGTCGACGTCTCCCACCACCCCCGCGTGCGCTATCCGCGGAGCTCCCCCTTAGGGAAATAGCAACTCTCGAACCTGACACTTGCAAAAATGCACGTCCCCAGAAATTTGTATTAATGTCCGCCGTTTTAAGGGACCACTTAAGGAGATTGCAGATTTTGATGCTACACCTGAGTAAACTGGGCTACTTGTACTGTGCGCGAAGGGGGAAGGTGGAAACAGATGTTAAGAGGTAGAGTTAAGAAGGCGATGAAGATAGGAGATTTTAACGGTATTGTTACTTTCTAACCAGTGCGTCTTCCTGATTGATAGTCACGCTTGTTGATTACTGGTAATTTTTCATTTTCGTTTTGCAGCTTGAAGCGTGGTAAAGAGTCGTCTTTAAATTACGTAAGACTTTTTTGGGGGGAGGGGGTCGCGAATTTCTTACGTTTTCTTACGGGGGGCAGGACAACTTTTTTCTGATTGCAGTTAGAAACAGATGAATAGTTAAAAAATCATTTACCCTCGTACTTTTTTACCCTGAATGGCGAGAGGATTTGAGCCGTGTAAAAAAATACGCGTTTTCATTTAGGAAATGGTGCAACTATAAAGTGCACATGCATCGTTACATTTGCGAAAAACATGGTCCTGAAAATGTATTCCTCTTTGAACTATTCACTTTGGGTCCTTTAACATTTTTTTTCTAATTGCACTCAGAAGTGGTACGACTCGTTTTAGTTTACAATATCTATGAAAGACCAATATAAATGAGAAAATAAACGGTTAATGTGTTGGAAACTCAGAACCAGATAAAAAAAATCGTTCCTACCTATTAAAAATATAATATATATTTCGTGGCAAACCACTCAAACGTGCTACTTTTCGTAACGCACGTCGATATGTAGATGCTGAGTGTTTGAAGGAAGCGAAGGATGTAGAAAAAAAATAAAACCATGAATACGTGGTGGATGCCGCCGAAATGTTAGAAACAAAAGGAGGAAGCTATCGTGAACGAACGCTTCGTGGGAAGATCTCGAGTCAAACCGGAGGTACATAGTTTCTCGCGGGTGTTGCATACAGTTAAACGAGCAATTCGCTATTTTACTGAGACTGAGGGGGTCAGGCCGAAGGGTGCGCGTTTCAAATGCAAATAAGAACACGCCCGAAGCATAAGGGGGCGAGCTTAGAGCTTCTCGGAGGTGGTTGCGAAGTTCCGAGCTCGATAAAGAGTCGCTGGCGTTTCGCAAACAGAAAGGGATAACGGGAAAGCGGTAGGAAAAGCAATCGAATTCACTCACAAGTTTCCGACGAGCTGAAGACCATCTAAAACGCCTCGAATCTAAAGATTGAATGAAAATATCGTGTTTCACATGAGACTTTAACCTCGCGAGACAATTTTTTAATTATTTTCTTATTTTTTAATTATTCTGTCATTAATTTTACGACGTTAGAATCCCACGAGACAAGTTTCGTGATATTTTTTCAAAAATTTCATCCCTCTTATTTACAGTAATTAGTTGTATGCTGAATTTTTTGTCTCGTGACAGATACAATTTGATCATGGATTCGCAGCTTTCAAATTTTCAAATATTCATGAAATAACAGAGATTGTTTTACTATCATCTTTTCTGTTCCAGGAAAGCAATTATAAAGTGGAGTGTATTCAGTTAAATTTTTATTCCATACTTACACTTTTGCATAAAAAAGGAACTTTTATTTTCTTGGAAGCAGAAAAAATTTCCAGTTAAACAGGTACATTTATTCTGCTTTGGAAAAGTAAATGTGGTGGCAAGCAGATTTCCCGTTATGGGGTACATAATGCTAATTAAATAAATAATTTTAATTGGTATATATGTATTACCTAAGAATATCTGTTAAAAAATATATGATTCTTCAGAACTTTTATTAATCACAAAATAATTATTATTAATATTAATACCAAATAATTGTTAAAACAGACTTAAAGTGGTACCAAACGTACAAGATTGACATAAAACAGAAAAAAAATGATTCAAAAGTTAAAAGTTCAATAAATAACTTCTATTTATAAAAGTTAATAGTTTCATTCGATCTCTGCTCGAAAGAATTGTATACTTAATGCAGTGGTTCCTAACGTGTGGGTCGCGAAGTGCTTTCTGGGGGGTCGCCGCGGTTATTTTTAGTTGACGATTCTTAACACTTATTTATTTCAATGTGATTACATTGCCATATTCTATTAATGATGTAACACTGATTCTTCATTCATGAGAAAAAGAAAAGCTATTAAATATATTAAATACCTTCCAGTATATTTAATATACATATTAAGATAATTAAATATATTAAATACCTTCCAGTATATTTAATATACATATTAAAATAATTAAATATATTAAATATCCTGAAGTATATTTTTAATACATGTATTAGGATAATTAAATATTATTAAGTTAGAATTATATTCTGAAATACCCTTTTTTAATGTATAATAATCACATCGTTAACTATAAAATTTCCCAGATTTGTTACTCATATTTCAACACATCGTTATTACAGTCCATAAATGAATCATAATTAAATCATAAAATCAACTTCAGCGAAATTATTTCCGTATAAAGTATCCCCATTGTGATCCTTGCATTCACTATTCCATTTCCAACCGCCTAAAAAAAATCCTCCGGTAGGTTCTGCTTCTCGAATATCGCGCAACAATTATACGAGCGTCATTCCACAATTGTGACTCCTCATTAAATTCGAAAAGAGTGTTTTTCTCGCAATGGGAAATAGTGGAGCCGCAGATGGAGGGTTGCGACGATCTCGTGGCCGCGAAATGTTCGAGTAATCCGAGAGTCGTTGTTACGTTAATTGCCAGCATTGATTAATAGAGCGTAATTAGAAGTTAACGGAATGTGCGGCGCTCGTTGAGCTCGCGTTCACCTCAGATTCCTCTGTAGCAATTTCGCGGAGAGGATGAGAATTTCGAGGAGCTTTTTTTTCCCTCCCACCCACTTTCACCCGCCACTGCCACCACCCCCTTCGTGGCCTGATTCAGCTCGCCTCGCCCGTTGGAAAAATAAAGGAATGCAAATTTAATTACAGCAGTACCCGGCACGTTGACAAGCACCGAGTACGTTTCACGAGCACGGCCCCATGACGTTTCGCGAATTTTAATTTAAATTAATCCCGCCCCGGCGTATTTCATCCGATCCGGTCACCGTTCGCTTTTGCAAGATCCACGCTGTCGCGTAACGTTGTTACGGGGCCCCGTATTATGCGCGCAAAATGTTAAAGTAATTGACGTTAATTGAAGCCTCGCCGTACCCCCTAAATGGACGAATTAGCTCCTGTTAGCGCGCTTTAGTTTTTTCAGCCCCAGGCGGCGGCTTAATGCATCATTGATTCGCGCTTATTCCATGCTGACACCGCGGAAGCGATTTGCCACTTTGTCTCTTGGAAATGCCGCTGAATCGTATTCTCTGTTACGAGTGGAAAGTTGAATGATCCGTAACCCCTCGCGCGGGAAACTTTGTGCAAAGTGGAGGAGCGCCGATTAGGCACTTCGTGAATAGTTAGCAGATTTAGTTAGCGATAGTTTTGGGGCTTGCACCCTTCGGAATTGTAATCAGTGAATTATTTTTGCTGAAAGGTCAATTTAATCGACGATGGTATAGTCTTCTTACTGTTTGCAATTTTTAACAGTCGATTATTCGACATATGTATTTGCATTAGACTCACATTTGCCCCCTTTGTGGACCACTACTTTACAAATACCTATACTGTAGTGATACTTCACATGCAAATATTATTTCACACTTTCAGAGATTGAGAGGTATCTAAGTTTCTCAAGGTGAGAACGATGAGAACATGGTTATTTATCTTAATATATAAAGAAGAAAGTGTTTGTCTGTCCAAAAACTTTGGAACGGTGAACTCTGGAGCCGCGAAATGTGTTCCAATTCATTATGCCTAACTAACCCAGATGAATATAACTATTTTCACCCCCCAAAAAAATCTTATTTGTATAATAAATTTCGGGCGAAGCCCAGTAGTAAAGCTAGTTGATATAAACAAGATATTTAATCAGCCATATGTGCCCAAAGGGAAGAGTGAAGGCGATATCACGTGATCTTCGGAATACACACGTGCCCCTCGATAACTGTTGCAGTATAAAAAAAAATGCCTAAGAGAAAATGGAGGCAACCCAGCAGGGCACGTTTGTGAAGTTCGCCTCGCTTTTTCACGTGCGTGAATTCACGCATCACGGGGGTATTATACGTGCCTTAACTCCAGCAGCAATGGATTAACCCTCTTTGACACGGCCCCCTATGTACGATCCTATTCCCAATGCAATTCCCCGTCTCATAAAAGAAAACGTCATCCATCACTGCTATCTCGGAACCATCCCGTTCTGTGTTTCGAGAAAAAGCTGACACTCGCGACAGATGGATCTATGTTCAACGTAAGCCGATTTGATAGGGGGAGAAACAGTCGTATCCGTATTTCTGCTTACGTACTGTGCCTTGCAGAGGTATACTAATTAACCAGAGGCTCATCCGACAGTGTAAAGCGACATTTCCGAGAGTGCAAACTAGCAGGAGTGCTTCTTGTCACCTTTTATAGGGTTGTACTTATTTGATTGTGTTCCTATGTAACTCAGAGTTTCGTGGTAGTAATGTTGGATAAATTGATACCTATGTTGAATAAATTCCTGAGTGTTTGAATTATCAATAACAGTTTCAAGTGTTTTATTAACTTATTGGTTTATTGGTGTCGCAACAGCTGTACCTATAGTACTGCAGGAAATCGTAAACACCGTTGGAGTATGGAAGTAGTAGCAGCCAGTATGTGGGCAGACGAGTGTCCTATTGCGAACACACGATGCGTTACGTGGATGGTACTGAATCGCTGACAAGGGAAGATAGCCAATTCAAAAAATTATGAAACTTTGGGGATATGTAAAAGATATGTAGGTATGTATTACGCAATTTTTTTTGTTCTCCAAATTCACTCTAAGGTGGTGAAATTGACCCTGAAAACTCAGCCACATATTTTCCGATTTTCTGTTATAACTCGCGTATCACTTTTACTAAATGCTAGATCTAATTAAAAGTAGTAACGTTTGTCTGAAAACTATTTTTCTATCTCTTACAGTTGTAACAGAAAATTGGAAAATAGCCGAATTTTCCGGGGTCAATTTCAAACCCTTCGAGTGAATTTGGAGAGCAAACAAATCGGGTAATACATACTAATACAATATATCCTCTACAGTCTACATATCTGCAAAGTTTCATAATTTTTTTAATTTACTAACTTGAATTTATATAATATTATTTTATTCGAATACCGAAAAAAGTATCTTGTTTTAATTTCATTTGAATTTAATTGAACTATCTTTGAATGTCTACGAAGTCACCGGCAACGTTTTTCGTTTGTTTCATACAATAAAGCTGGGAATCCACCTGGAAGCTAAGCTAAGCTATGCCATGCTATGCTATGTTTTAAAAAAACAGCTTCAATACATCATTTTCCACCAAAAGCTACGTTTCTGTGCTATGTTTTTGTCGGGTCAGCTTGACGTAGCACCGGGGAGCGATTTTTCGGAAACATAGCAAGGTATAGTATAGAAACGTAGATTTTGGTAGAAAATGATGCATTGAAGCTGTTTTTTTAACACATAGCATAGCATGGCGCAGCTTAGCTTAGCTTTTGGTGGATTCCCAGGTTTAGTATTGCAAGATATTGTGAAATTGGGAATGTTGAGGGAATGCCTGTCACTGCTGTGGTGTTTTAATGATTATTTGTAAATGATACCTTAAGACGCCTTAAGAATATTCTATGCCTGGTGAAATCTACCCCCAATTTAACACCACTTCATGTGGGTACAAGGAAGACCTGCTAAGTCCCAAAAAACAAAGTTGAGAAAAATCGTTTGAAGAAATGTAAAATGTAGTGGTCGTAAAATATGAATTTTAGCAGAAATCTCGACTTAATGAATTACGCAAACAATTTTCAGTAGTAAATATCACACAGAGTGTTTCTTAAAACGGATTTAGCGATGACTTAGTAAGTAAACAACACTGACTAATTCTAAGCTGAAAAAAAGTCACATTTAACAAAACAGTTTCTAACTCACATAGTATTTTTCGAGCCCTTTACACCCATCCTCATTTTTAAAAACTTCCTGCACATTCACACTTCCTCTGATGACATAACCAACAACAAACCACGAAGCAACGCGCAGCGTTTCAATTTTTCTGAAAAGGCTTCATCTAAAAACACTCGAAAAATGTTTGAAAAGCAACACAGCCGGTGTTCGTTTACATCGAGAGTGGCAGAATGTGGACGCTCAGCATCGTTTCACTGTTCTTTTGTTTAACTCTATGAGGACCCTCCACGAAGCATTGCAACATTTCACCAACCCCTCGTGTGCCGTTCGAGTGAATGAAATTTTCAGCGAAAATATCGAAAACTGCATCGTTCAATCCACGCCACGGATAAACCCGTCGCGACAAGCTTTCTAAACGGATCTGCAGGGTTTTCGGCGGATTCTTGGGGACGAGGAGCACCGTTGTGGAATGGTTGGAGATCCAGAATGCACCGCGGCCGCGGCGAAGGAAACGGGGAGGGATTCACTGTGAGGCATAGCGGGGTACCACTTAGCGGGTCGACAAACACGTCCCATGCTACGCTGCCGCGGAAAAAAAGGCTGGAAAAGAGGGTGAAGAACTGGGTGGAGGAGGGCCGTGGAGCGTCTCCTGATTTTGCATTTTTCATTTAAACCCTGTCCCCTTTGGCTCGAGCGCATTGGCAAGTGCGCGTGATTCACGGATGCACTCAGAGCAGATCGCGAGATGGCATAGAGGCGAACAATTCGCGGCAGCGACGCGTAAACACAGCGCGCACCAGCGAGCGGTCAGTCTTTGTTCGAGAAAATCACTGTGCTCTGCGATTTTTACGCCTCGCGGCGACAGGACGGAGCTCCGTGCATCGACGACATTTCAGAAGCGCCTACTTTCACTGGATTTCGGAGAGGAAAGAAATTCCAGTCACCGTTTCGAAGAGGGAGGACGTCGGGAGGTTTATTCAAAACTCGAAACTCTTTAAGGGGGGAGCCCTATTTAGGACGCTAGGAATAAGGTGATTATTGGGAATTTTTTTCTAAGAAACTATTAAGCGGATCTCTTCCAAACTTTTAGAGTATTTCAGTTCACATTCAAACAATAAAAATTAATTTTCACGTTACAAAATGTTCGGTAGAAATGGAGGTATATGAACACGTTCGTTATCTTCATTCCTACCGAACATTTTATAACGTAAAAATTAATTTTTATTATTTGAATGGGAACTGAAATACCCTGAAAGTTTGGAAGAGATCCGCTTAATAGTTTCTTAGAAAAAAAATTCCCAAGAATCACCTTATTCCTAGCGTCCTAAATAGGGCTCCTCCCTTAAACAACCTTTAACGAAATAAAAATCGGAGCGACGTAGTAGGGTGAAGGGACTTAATGTAATGCAACGCGTGGAATGGTTTCCGAGGAGGAATAGAGAGAAAGAGATAGAGGTAATTGTAACAAAACGATGAAGTTCATAACTGCGGTATAAAATTTCTATCGCTGTGCGGTAGTTCGGTTTCCGATATGAAGCCGACATAACAAGCGATTGAAAAGGTTTCCTTTTTACACGCCCCTCGAACACCGAGATCGCGTATTCACATCAGCGTCGACTCCCTTCCTCTTATTTTCCTGCCGCCTTCCTGGTCGCGCCTCGCGGAATTCTAGAGGCGAGAAAAACGTATCGAAATTCAAACGCGACTAGCATAACGGGAACGATATCTCGACGCCGAAATGTCGGACATCGAATCTTCCCCCGTTGCGTTCTTCTTTTTTTTTCCGCTGGATATTTCTCGACGAGCTATTGATCATTCCGCGGACAAGGTGCGAGATTGAAAACGTGTCTGGCTGTGTTGGCAGGCGAGTCACCGTCGCGACCTCGTCGCCGAGCTGAGAGCATCTTTTTGTTAATTTCGAGGGTACTGTCGCGCGTTTTACTGGAAGCGTGACCAGAAACCGAGACCAGCGCAGGAACTTCCTTCGAACGTAACTGCGTTATCGCCTGTTACTCGCTCGCGTTTGACGCCTGATTTCATGCTGACTAATACTACTTGTTGTGGTGCCATCGGGGATATAACGATGCCGCGAAGGCAGCAGTGAAGAAAGTCGGTAGCAATTCGGAGTCTTGGTAATGACTGAACATTTTAGGAACGTGTTTCATCTTTAATACAGGTACTTTTTGGATATTTAAGTAGTACTTTAGGAAGCTGAGTTGTGTGTAACGAGTTGGGAAAACACGCATTTGGCGACTTATAGCGTTAGGGATATTATTTTCTACACCAATTTAATGATTTTCAGAGTTATTTTTATTAAGATTTATTACCCAACTCTAATTTGACTAACATAGTTGGTTAGGAACTACCTTAACCAAGGAAATGCAGTTTTCTGTCGCAGTATTGTTCCTTAACTACGCTTGTGCAGAAGTAATTTTCAACTAGCCTAGGTGCAAGCATCCCGAATTACGAGCCAAGAGCGGGTTCCAATTCGTGCGACGGGTGGTTTTTACTTTTTCCCTTCTCCTTACATTTTCGTCATTGCGCGTATTGTGACAAATCAAAATCCGACAATTTTCCGTTTAATATCTCGATAAAAAATTAAAATTTTAATTTATACGTAAACAGTAGGTACATTTTCTCGTATCATTAAAACCGACTCAGCCTGTGTACTAACATATTCTAACGACCCCAATTCGTATTCCCATAGATGGATTTACCGAATCATTTGCTTTCTAAACGAACAACGCGCTCTCGAGTGAATGATTCATAAGCAAGCGACACGATGCTGCATAAATCCTGCTCGTCGAACTCGAACGGCCGCGACCCACGGTCCTCGTGGTACTAATTGCGAGCCATCTATTTAATTGCGTTAATTTCGGTGTCACCGCGACCATCACATTTGCGTTTGCCTGCGACGCGATTGCGCTCGCTAATTGTGGGCCTACGCTTCCGCTGTTCCGGTCTTTCTTTCATTATTATCGTTTCGCAGGGTCTGCGAAATTTCCGCGAGCCCCTGAAACGCCCGCGAGCAACAACGGCTGGTGAAAAATGGCAGCAATGGTCGAGGCGAAAGGAAGGTCCGTGGAACGAGTACAACGAAAATTCACAAGCACACCAGCCGGTGCTTTATTTCATTTCCACGGAAAATTAGTCGAGGTATCGATGAGAGCGTGGGGGCGCAGTCGAGGTACCGTTAAATTGAATCAATAACAAAGGGAGAAATAAACTGCGCGACTCCGAGCGAATGAAGCCCCGTTTCGCCGCTTCCTCCCGAAGCTAATTACGACTCTGATAATTGGACTGAATTTTAGAAGAAACTAACGTGAATTTTTATGCCCCGCTCAAATGTGGACTAATTCAACTTTTGACGACTGTAGATGTAACTTCTTTGATGGGCTGTGCTTGCTGTAATTTAAATTGAGAGCGTAGGTATTTGTTGTAAAGGACACAACAACTCAGGACACACACTCATAAAAATAAAAAAAAAAAGCTTATCTAAGAAACAACATGAGTGAATCGACTGTGCTTAAATTGACAACTATTTTTGACAAAAATCACTAAAAACAATTGTATTTCTTAAAAACATTGCAATTTTTCACAGCTGAAACAACTTTAAAACTGCTATACTGTAACGTCGGGAAAACTGTACATATCAGATTTTGCCACAGAATTATTCAATAAATTATGGTTCTCACCTGTGCATCTGCAAGGATGCGTCGCATCAAGGCCAAGGTGGGGTTCGTTGTGAGATCATCCTGAAGGGCAAGTGCTTCGCCTTCCTTGTTCAAGTGGTTTAATGTATTGAGGGCTGAAACAAACGATGGCAATGCAAAGAAATTAATAAAAACAGAAACACGAATCTTATCTGAATGGCTACATAAATGCTTGCTGCGTGTTCAATGCGTTAGCTAATGATATTTACAGCTTCTGCACCTTATACACCATATTCCAAGAATTATGCAGATCACTAGGTGTTATGATTACCCAAAGAAACCAACAGCAATAAAGTAGAAGCAGATGAATCTTTGCACCTCTCTAACCAATCACCTCTAATCATGATTCACAAGAGGATCCACTCAGTTAATTTCCTACAATAAAACTCCATTCCTCGTGTTCAAACCTCTCTACTCATTACAAACAGAAATTTAATTCCGATGGGATACATAGAAAACGTTAAATCACAAATTGAGGAGTTGAAATCGTAAACGACGTAAGTACCAAAGAAGTGAAAAATTATTTTGTCAGTGAAAGAGATGTAACTTCTATGCTGAATACAGTGGTAGGTCCAGTAAGTGCCAGAACAATTTATTGTACACGCACACGAAAATTTTGATGAGACTCCGCAGCTTTGCAGAGCAGTAAAAAATATTTGACACGCACTTTTTATTATATCAGCAATCCTCCATGTGGAAGGGGTGAAAACAGCCGTTAAAGTCAGAAATTGGAGTTATATTTCCTGAAATTTTCTAGAAACTGAGCAGAGGGCTAAATTCACCTTTAAAGACACACACACTTTAAAAAAAATAGTCCTACCCCTAATAGTTATCGAGATAATCCAGAAAATATTTTTTCGACCCCCACTTTGAGGGCTGTTTTCACCCTTCCACATGGACGATTGCCGATAAAAAAGGTACATGTCAAATATTTTTTATTATTCCGCAAATCTGCAGAGTCTCATTGAAATCGACGTGTTTTTAAAATCGATGAGTTCGATATGTTCTCTTCCCTATTTAGTAGCATTTATTGTTGGCATTTTGATGGCCAACTAATTCCCAAGTTGGACGATATTGTGGGCCAACCAGAAATTATTATTATTATTATTATTAAATGTCTTTATTGCACCATTACAATTAAATTAAATTAATTACAAAGGCGAGTAGGCGAGGTTCAGCATTAACTGCTGCTCTACAACCTAACCTAAAAAGCCGTTGGGAGGTAAGAAAAAGGAAAGAAAGAAAACAAAATAAAATAAAATAAAATAGGAAATTACATAAATGCTACTATAGGGTTGTGAGATCATAAGCACCAACGTCGCTGTCGTTGAAAAGAAAATCCTGAGGATGTTGACGTTCTTACATCATTTACCATTTCAACTGCTCATTTCACCCCACAACACCGTCACCAGCAAACGCGATACAGACACAGCAAGGAAAGCAGCCTCAATTTCCCCACAGACCAAACACGTAAGTAGAATTAACGTTGTTAGGCGCGACAGCGCCACAGGCCGACCCACGGATCGTGATTTAGCAGACTCGGCACGTCCTCTCATTAACCGAGCGCATCTGGTGAAATCGGTATCCAGGAAATATCAGGGGATGCACGTCACTGAGCAGGTCGGGGCTCTTTTAGCCGAGGCAGAGGGGAAGGGTCGAGGAACCCTGGGATTCCAAGGTTCGTGCTGGCAAGATGGCCGCCTCCTGACTCGTTCATCTCGCGTCACCTTCGCCGAGTCGTTGCCGGCGATGGGGATAATTGAATTCTCGGAGCACGGTGTTCGTGGCGCGAAGGTGGAAAGGCCCGAGGGGTGGCAAACTGCTATCGACAAGTTCGTGAGAGGAGCTCGTTTCGGGCACAGGCCAGGAGACCGGCTCGCGCCTCGTCCTCCTTCTTCCCCGTGATATATCGCGTCGGACTTTCGAGTGGGCTTTGATGTAGAGCGCGCGAGAAACTTCGGGCGAAAGTGGAATCGTTCGAGCTCGATTGACTCGCCGCCCGAGGATTTTAACGCTTCGCGATAGCCCCGGAGCTCTAACAGGCTCTCCGCTGAGCCACCTCGATGACGACGTCCTTCGGCGAACTTGGAAAATCCATGGCGCTCCGGAGAAGTAAACGCTCCCGCGCTGGATAAGCGTTTCGAAGAAGGGGATATGTAGGTACTCCGTGATAAATCGATCGTATCTTGCATTCTATGCCAGCGAGTTTAGTAAAATTTGAATGTCATGTAGTACGCGTGTAATTAAGGGGGAACACCACTGTGATGACCGGAAAAGTAAGCCATTATTCAGAATTTTTTTCAGACATAATTTACAGTTTTCCTTGAAATTTTTTATTAGCTACCTTTAGTACGCTGTCTTAAGAGACTATACAAAAAAAGAAATAGAAAAACATCCATAAATTTGAATATATTAATGAATCTTCTAGACCCCTTCGCGCGAGCTGGTCGAATCTGTAACTATGGAACAGCAGGTCCAAATTCAAATTTCATTTTTTTTTTATAAGCTATATGAGTGTAGTTTCCGTTGTACGTGCCGATTTCTTAAACAAATTATTTTTGTAAAAATGGTGCGCTTTAAAAGAAAAGTTTCGAAAATCCGCGAATAAGGTGGACAGTTTTCCGACCGTATTTCAAAAAGTTTGTTTTCAATCAAAAAATCCGTACGTACAACGAAAACCACACTCATATAGTTTATAAAAAAAAAATGAAATTTGATTTTGGACCAGCTGTTCCATAGTTACAGATTCGACCAGCTCGCGTGGAGGGGTCTAGAAGATTAATTAATATATTCAAATTTATGGATGTTTTTCTATTTCTTTTTTTGTATAGTCTCTTAAGACAGCGTACTAAAGGTAGGTAATAAATTTTTTTTAGGAAAACTGTAAATTATGTCTGAAAAAAATTCTTAAAAATGGCTTACTTTTCCGGCCGTCACAGTGGTGTTCCCCCTTAAGGGGGGTTTAAGTCATCATTTTGCTGATCTTCAAGTTGTTTAAAAGATACAGAACCAAGTTTGCGAGTTTTTTCTACCATTTTCCTCTGAAAAGTATATGTTTTCAAAATGTAGGTACTGTATTTTTTAACACATTTACGCGAACCTAATATAATTTTTGTGTTTTATAACTGTATTTCGAATAACTTTTTGTATTGATTTTGTAAACAAATAGTTAATGTGTTATTACCAATAACCAGAGATTATATAGCGTTGGTATTATTGGTTTAATCGACTATTTCCTTTAAACTTCCAAACTTCCCCCACTCTGCTCTAATATATTTTCCCGAAAAAGAGTTGGCAACCCTACTTGCTCTGTGCATTTATGCAAGTTTGTACGCAAAGAAGCTACTTAACAGCTCTATATCTTAGATAGCAGAGCAAAGAAATTCTATTTTCTGGAGGGTATTTAAACGCCGAGCAGTGAACGTGTTAATATTCATGGGGCAGCGTGATCATTGCCGTACGAGGTGGCGTCAAATAATGCTAACGAGCCCGGCGTATGAATTTAATAACGTCGCCGAGCGATAACCAGCAAATAAACTGCTGATTAAATGATAAACGCGAGCGTTTCGCGAACTCGATTTCAGCGGCGGAAGATAACAGAAACTCCATTTTAGGAAGAAAATGCATCAAGCGCGAATTTCATCTCATTGCCAGTGTCCTCGGTATAAACGAGAATTTGATGAAATTGAGTTTCGAAGCGGACGAACAATGCGCGAAGGGACACTCTGGGGTCCTTTCAAGCGACATTTATGAAAGTTCGATAGGGCGAGTGGAATGGTACATCGACGTCGACCCGGCTGGCTCGCTCGTTAAAGTGTATATTTTCCACGGCGTCGCGTCGTTTTAGAACGAGTTTGACCGTTTCGTGCAACAAGACTTTAATGAACTACGAACGAAAGTGTTGCTTCTCGCTGCCAGTAACGTGAGAAGTGTCTAATTAAGATCATCAGGAGGTGTCGCGAAGAGAGAAAGCGTTTATAGGGTGTTCCATTTATTGTGGACGTTTTTAAGTGTCTTCGAAGCTTCCAGATAGACGAAGAAGAGAAATGATAAATATGATAGTAGGATTACCTTCAATTTTATGTTAAAATTATTTTTGACGATGATACATACATTTTTATTGAATTTAATGATCTGAAGCAACATTAAGCCCGAATTATTTTCTGTTAAGGCTTCTCTGAATAATCTAAATCTTTTCCTCCTGTCTTATACAGCATAGAAGATGCTCGAGGTGTTAGCGATGAATGGGACACGATGTAAAAAGAAAAGAAGCAATTTATTGCCGATTGTTCATTCACTGGGAATCTCGTTTGTGTGCCAGGGAAAGATACCGATTTCCTAGCTCGGGTAATTGGCCAGCGTTCGCTTTCGTCGACACTATAATTACTCGAATTTGAAAATTAATTAAGTCGAAGCGTTAAAGGCTTGTTGCTGCCAGCGCAACGAATTTCTTATCTCGTCGCTTAATTACTGGCCTAGCGAACTTCTTGATGAAAGGATGTAACGCTCGTTCCAAGCGTGAGAGGGATAAGCTTAACGCAATTACGTTGTGAATTATTTGTTTCGTGAAACGGCGAGGAGGATGGAATCAGCGAGAATGTTAAGTGAGACCGAAACTTGGGAAGGTGGTAAAATGTTATGAGACGAAAAAAAAGGAGGAAACCCTTGAGAAGTGATACACTGTTTTTATGATGGAAGTTGAATGTTGTAATGTAAAAGTTGTAAAAATAGTAAAATATGTGAATCATTCGGCTTCTTCCTGAGAGGACTGTCAAATTGCTCAATTCTAGTTGACTGACTATAAAACAAGGGAAGGTCGAAAATTCAAAAAAATTTGAAATGTTGAAGTAAGGTAACTCAAGTGATGCTAATAACATGACTGTTTTTTATTTCGACAATAAAACAGTTCTATGGGTGAAAACACCCTCGAAAAATGGTAACTTTTCAGATTATCGTGAATACCTACAAAGTTCTAAAATATATTAAATAGAAGCTATAATTAAAGTTCTATGATTTTTTGTGATGTATAAAACTTCGATAAAGAATTTGTGAAAAGCATTAATTTTTACAAAATTTATCCCCATCATCCTTTTCTTCGACAAGTTGTTATCTCGATATTATAAGATATCCAAAGCCATACAACTTTGAGTAGAACTTTAATTCAATATCTTTTACGGTTTCGCAGATATTCCCGATAGTATGAAAACTCACAATTTCTTTGAAGGGGTGTTTTCACCTTTAAAACCGTCTTATTGCTGGATCAAAAAATAGTTACGTTATTAAAATCACTTGAGCTCCACTTCTGCAAAGTTTCAGATTTTTTAAATTTCCGAGTTGTCGAACAAAAAAAAAACGATATTTTTCATTTCAAAATAACAAGAAACAACATATATATTAGTCTCACAATTTATAAATAATAGCTCAATGGATTAATACAAGTTGGATATCAACTACTTTACCAATCACGCAGCTATAAATATTGTTTCACAGCACGCGGACTCGGGGACGATGCAATAAATATTTCCCGTAACAAATTCTTCCTACCCTGCTTCCTTATTCCACCGATACCTAAAATCCGCCCACACTGACCCACGCGAAACGCACCCCGATCACGCGACGTCCGACCCAATTGCAATAACCACCCAAAGTACAGGTGTAAGTTGCGAATCCCAGGGTCCCAGAGGCAAACGTAATTATTACAACGCGACCGCGCATTAATTGTGTTATTAGCCCGGATTGCCAGCAGCGGGATGCTTACCAGGGCTTCGACAAACACTATCGGGCAACTTCTAACACCATTATCCATTCCCAGGGCGAAGTTCCTCTGATTCCATTACCGGCCCTCCCACTGTCGCCGAGGCTTCGTGGGATACGCGTGTTATTAATAACGAAAAAGAATTTTCATCGAGCCGAAGCGGGTGACAAAATGGCCCGCAGCGTTTCGCGCCGCGATTTTTCGCGAGTGTGGCCAACAGCAGCGAAATATTCTCGTTGAACACGGGTGCGCGTTATTGATAGCGCCGCGGCGGGGGACAGGCGTCCTCGTCGACACGCGGATAGTGGAAGGTGTCTCGCGCAGCGCTCCTCTTGAAGCAGCACGGGGGAGCTGTGATAAGCAAGAAGGAAGCCATGGAAAGATCACGATAGCATTATAGCTGGCATTATTCTCCCTGATGAAGGTAATACAATCTTCGAACCGATTCGATCGGCACGACCAGGCGTGGCCGCCTTGGTCGCGGGGAATGGGATGTAATCATGCAAAGTGGATTCGGGATTCGAAGATCAAACAGCGCTCGAGACGCGACGGGTGCTTCTGTTTTCTTTAAGATCAATCCGCAGCCAAGGACAACGCGGTTATTGAGAGTGACGCGCGCAGTGCGCCACGAAATGGACAAAAATTGAAGTAATCTATATTCAATTCTGATCTAGTTATCCTGTAGAATCATTAGTCCGTTAATAAGGAATATAAGTGTCAAATATAATGGTTTAAAAACCAATACAGTATCAATAATTAACATAAGTTTGTTATAATCTAAAAAGTAAAAAGTAAAAAATTAACGTCCTCCTGCGATATTCGTTCTTGTTTGTGATTTTTTTTTTAAATAGTGTTTGTTATAAATTAAATATAGATAATTTGAACAAAGGTGTATGTAATTATAATTTCCAATTAGCAAAAATCTTTTTTTGTAAAAAAGTAGTTTTAATAAAAATGGTTCATACTATCCTGTAATTTTTATTGTTCTGTATCAAAAACCTCTTGTATCACATTGTCATATAATTTTTTTTCTGCCTCAAACTGCTACACTGAATGTTATTTATCTTTTTGTATTCTTTTATTTTTGTCCCAAATCCTCATTCACTGTAAACGCGCCGCGGCAGGCTTTAAAGCCGTTTTTATCAAAACTATGTTTCTCAAGACGGTGAACATCGTAACTCGAGAGCGGATCGATATTTTTTGTTAAAATTTTAACTGAGCCTACAAAATACTTTTCTTCATAATGTGGAACTCGCTCAATAAGATCGCATAACTCTAACAATATTTGCGACAACATTTATCAGAGGACCACTTCAGTAAAATCCTTCAAAGTTGATATTTGTTGTATAACTCCGTGAATTTTGATTACAATTTTTCGACCGAGTTCCACATCGTGGAGAAGAATATTTTGTAGGTTCAGTTAAAATTTCAGCTAAAAATATTAATCCGTTCTCGACTTATGATGTTCACCGTTTTAACGCGTGCATTGTGCAGCGCCCACTTTGACGCTTTGTAATTCCTTTACTTTTTAATATTTTTCAGGTTTCCTGGTCTTAAAATGCGTGTTATATCCACTATAAAGTATTATAAAACGTGCAAGTAGTATGAATTATTAATCGTCCTTCAATCCAACCCAAAAGGAACAGTTCATTTCAGCCTTTTAATACCCGTGTAGGACTATTGGAATTTGTCATCCTTTGTGAACATTTACAAAAAAGTTTAATACCCATAATAATTTTCAACATTCTGACAATTTTTTTATTTTACAAAAAAAAATTTATTTTAATTCTTTTTAGTTTACATTACTCGTAAAACCGTACATAAAAAAAAACTGTGAAGAGTGCCGGTACGGTGATTATTTGGTATCCAAGCAATCCAACCGAAAAGAAACCGTCGATTTTAGTCGTTCCATAGTCCTATACCCCCTTAATTGAGATATTAACGGAGAAGCGGACGTGAGAGGTAAAAGTGAAGTTTTGTTAGGGAAGGATGCTAAAGAAACTGGGTCTAGTTTCTCTTACTATTTTCCTACGGACACACGAGCAAATGGTCGCGTTTCTGCAAGGCTCTCGATTGTTAGCAGCAGGAAGTATACTCGGGCGGTTTCTGTAAAAAGTTCGGTAGTGTGTCGCGTTCTACACTTGATAGCTTCACGCTTGCTCGAATGTCGGGGAGACACCCAGCGCACGCATCGTGTTACGGCCAGGTATGTGCATTAAAGCACACAGAGGCCCCAGGTAGACCTGGCCGACCCTTCCAGGTGGTATATAGGTCTACGTGCAAACACGCGAGCACGTTAAGTGCGCTTCCAGCGCGAGGTCGCTATGATACCAGCAGGGAACCGCGAAGGGGTTAGCCTGATATATGGGATGGGCCGCTATTATGCGCCTATGCCGAGGAATCGGTATTCTTTACGGGCCTACGCGGAAACTGAAGGCGCATTCGATATTTCACGGGCCGATAAAAATGGCTAGAAAAAAGTGCGCCGAGTCGTTCTGCGAACTTTGCGAGAGTTTACGCGACTTCGACGAGCGTAGAACCAATATACATATGTATTAGGTCGCCCCATAAGTAATGCGGCTTTCCTGAGAGCTGGCAAGTAGACGTTCCCAGGGGTGGCATATTAAGGGACTACTTAGGCAGTCGTTTTTGTTGAAAATGAATCACTTTTTCTTCAATTAATTACAAGGAAATAAATTCAGAAAGGCTGAGACTTGTTGCTTGACTAAATGTTGGTTAACATCATAAGCTTCTAAAAAACATGTTTGTTTTGAGAAAAATATGCATTGTAGATGATGCTTCAAGTGGATTATTAATATTAAGAGGTCTCCCTAGTGTGACAGCATGAAATGGAGCGCGGTTTTGGGGATTTTTTTTAAGAAAACCCTCAAATTATATTAATTGGAAATTTGATGCCTATATTTGTACATTTTAAAAAAATTAATTAAAAACGGTACCTAAAACTTTAAACGCGTTTCTCTCAAAACTGTATTTCCAAAGCTGGCGCGCCCGATTTCTAAAAAACTCATGGACCAATTCGCTTATGATTGGTAAGATATGTGTGGGATACGTTACTTTCAAGTCAATATTTGCTACGATAAACTTCTGGCAGTAAAAAAACTACCATTTGTTTTTTGCAGGAATCAGGATCTTTTTTTAAACTCCCGGCATTTTGTTATTTAACGTTATTTTTCGTTTGCCATAGGCCCAACGGTAACTACACAAATATAGATTAAGAATATTCGTGATTTTTGTTTATCAGCCAACAGCAACAACTGCAATTACCTATGCGACGCGAGAAAGGACAGTACAAAGATTAGATTTTTCGTTGTGTATAAATATACTATTTTTAAAAAAGCGTCGCGATGTTGGGTGGTGACACGAGATTAGATATAGTAAAATGCGATTAAGTATTACTTTTCTTTTATCCCTCAAATGTAGTTATCGAGTTGTGGCGTTTTGGGATTTCGATAATTATTTGCTGAATGTAATTGGCTATGAGTTAATGAAGTCGATTAATAGAGTGATATGTTTGGACGTTATCAGAGGTAGAATATTGTATTTTAGTTTAATTATAGATGATAATAATGAAGAGAATTGCGGTCACTGAATTCAAGTTGTTTGCTTGATATTGTGTTCATTTATTCAAGTGTCGTGAAGGACTATCATGTATGAAGAGTTCACGAACGTTAAATGTATTCTGTACAGTAATCCTTGCAAGGAATTTTGAAAAACACGGGAACAGAATTTATAGTTAATTTTGTAGACAGTGTGAATAATTCTACTGAATTTACGATACAATAATACTGAATTCCTTTAATCTTGAATAAACAGTTATTAAGAAGATGTTTTTTAACTCAGAAACAAAACCAGAGTTGGATATTATTTAGATAAAAAATTCTCGTCGAATAAACTTCGTTGCTCTTCGAATAAAGAGAACTAGGATCATTCGAGCCTCGAATAACGAATAATTTTTTTATCTTTTATTCGCTATTTGAAATTTTTATTCAGACTTTTTGCCTAACTCTGAAAAAAATCATGTTGGATATATGTCTGTATAATCTCCTTTATATTAATTAAAACTCTTGAATTTTGTGATGGTCTCCAAAATAATTTCCTAAATGTACAGTCTTGATGTAACGTCAACAAACAGTTTTGTAACATTTCATTTCATATCCTCTGTATTTTCAAAATTCCTGCCTTTCAGAATGGATTTGATTTTGGGCAATAAGAAACAGTCAAGTGGGAATAAATCCGAAAGATACAAAAGCGATTTATTTTTGGTATCTTTTATTTAATCAAAAACTGCTTTCGTGAGGCTATAAAGCAAGGCCTCTCTTTGTAAAAGAAAATAAACATACGTCAAATTCTATCAAACAAATACCTACAAGAATTTTTGCAAACAATATTTTTGACTCAACTAAAACTAACAAACTGAAACACCTTCCTACGTGCCATTATTTGAATTGAATAAACTCAGCTGAAAATTGAATTGTCAACTCTCGGCTAAATTACAGTAAAATTGAATCAACCCGCATAGCACGCACCGTGCCATTTGAATCTCTACAACTAAGCCGTTTGCATTACTGCAGCAGAAATTCGCAAAGTGCTTGAGTAAACGAAATTCGTATACCCGTGTTAACCGTGCTAATTGTATTTCTTTATTTATGTGACTTTACGCGCTACCACCCCTTCATCCCCTTTCCAGGTCACTCTGCGTTACACACATACATTAAACCAGAGCCACCCTTGCAGCAGCCCTGTAACTTCCAACAAAGCAGGCCGAAACGTGTTTCCATGGCTGTTATTTCTATGAAAGGTGCCGTTTCGCCCAGCGTTTACCAGCAGCGGGGGAGGAGACATTTTGTCGCGCGGCCGCTCTCCATCACAAGCCATCTCTATAAATCCAGCCCGCTGAGCCCCGAGCGCCCGATGCCAGTGCACCGTTCACTGCCGTTATTGTGCTTTATGAAGTACCAACAACCAATCACCAGAAAGCCCCATGTGCAACCCAAGTGATCCCCGTACCATTTGTTTCTCACCAGACTCACCTTCCTCGAAGGGCTGCGCCCGTTTAGCGAATGCCCTCGAGAAAACACCGCGCGGCTTCGGGGCCTCCACGCCGTTTTCAACGGCTGCGCTCATTTTTCTGAGTGGTCCTTCACGGAGCTTGTATTGCCGCGGCGGATAAAGGGACCATCTGAAATTCACGTTATAATTCTGGATCTTTGTTCGACACGTCGCTGAGAATAGCTGTACCAGGAAGGCTCCGTTCGGCATTCGTTTCTGCAACCACTTTGCCACGCGTTAACACCTTTCGCGGTTATCGTATGACATTGAGGGGAAGAGGCCCAGAGGTAGACGCTTCGCTTAAATATAGTAGATAGCTATGGGAACTTCCAGCGATGATTTTGGGTAGATAGGAAATGGTCGGTATGTTCTTGTCAAGGTTGTCTTGTTTTGACGCAATTTGAATGATTCAAAATATTCGAACATTATTCAAATAATTAGGAGTTAGGAGTATTCGAGTATTCGGAGTGATCAAATTTTGGATTGTACCGAATAGGAATTTGAATATGTAATATTTTCTTCACACTTTATCGTGGAATTCTTTTCATATTTAGATTCGTATATAGTTTAGATTCGTATATAGTTTAGATTCGTATTCGGTATAATTCGAAATTCGAACACTTTGAATAATTCGAAAACTTTGAATAATTCGAATACTCCGAATTATTCGAATACTCCGAATTATTCAAACACTCCAAATTATTTGAATGCTGCGAATTATTCGAATGCTGCGAATTATTAGAATACTCCGAATTATTCGAATACTCCGTAGTATCCGAATAACTTATTCGTATTCGAAATTATCGAAATTTTCGAATAGCTCGACTATTCGTACATTTGCAGCTCTACTTCAGATGCCTATTTTGATGAAATTCTCACGCAAAATCTGTGTTCCAAATTAGAATGAATCTAAATAATCGAGAATCTATACAGGGTATCACGTGATTGACGGTACAAACGGAGGGGTCGTGGTTCTATATGAAAAATAAGTCGAAAAAATTGCCTTCGAGTTTTATTATTTATTGACTTCGAAACGCGTCGCGCTTTCCGTAGGAGCTACCCCTCACCCCAGCAGGCCTCTCAAACGCCTAAAACTGCACTTTGGTGTACACTTCCTCTGTGAAAATTCGAAGTCAATTTTCTCGAAAACGAAGCACGATATCAAACAATTTTATTCGATATTTTCGATTTATTTCTTCATGCAGGATCACGACCCTCCCGCTTGGTGCATCTGGTATATCCGCGGCTGAAATACTATTTTGATTACTTAAAATGCAACTAATTTAAATTCACCGAACCAACACAAAATCGTCTACGTTCGATATATTTTTGTTGAGTTTCGATTTGCGTTACACTAACGTAGCTTTGTAGTTTCAGATTTCTATTCTGGGCGAGAAATATTTTCTGGTGAAATTCTCACCCAAAATCTACGTTCCTAATTCTTATTTCGATTATTTAAAGAAGCCATCAAATTAGGTTTATCGAATGGATAAAAAGTCGTCTGTACGCGATAATTCTTTTACATATCCGTGTTGCGTTATTCTTTCCTGCCAGGGGGAAATATTTCCTCATGCAATTCTCCCACAAAATCTATGTTCCAAAGAACCATGAACGTATACATCTACCTGCGAGTTAATTGTGATTAGAGTTATTCCTAATGCTATCTACTAATTTAGACTTAGTGAACTGCGGATAGCATACCTAAACCGTTACGAAGAAATTACAACGTATTGTGCAGCAATCAGATACCGTCACACGTATGTACTTTCACCCTTCGTTAATAACACAATTCCAACAGACATTGCACATGTACTCGTAAGAACGTACGCAATTGTTTATCATCTACAATAGGATTTTACATTATCCGTTATCATCCTGGGTACATCGTCTTGGTCGCTTGACAATGCAGGTATTACATCACGTGGCATCGACGATACCCACGTTAATTGATGTTCTTTAATTAGTTTCTCTTTTATTAAATGTAGATTATCTAACTACAGGGAAGAGATTAAAACGAAGAATCGCTGGCGGCACAGCAAAGATTAAAAGCAACAAAGGGTAAAGTCCCGTGCAACATTGCAACCGGGACTTTCCTTTTACACGCTCTGAATAATTTACCATTAAGCTTCCCCTTACGCTGCCTGATAATTACTAAATCTCCATAACCCTTGGAAGTATTCGAGGTCCAGGTAATACACATCTTGTTGCCCATAAAACAGTTTTCACAGCGCGCTTCAAAGTATCTCAAACGATTACTAACGAAGTGTACAAGTAAAGGCTATTCCACAAAATAAGGGTGCAAAAGTAGCACCCAAACTTTTCAGTCATTATTTGTATGAAATCACCAGCTGTTTCCCTAAGAAACAGTAATCTACTCAGGATTTAATATTGGGGGAGCCGAGTTGGACGGATAAAAATATTTGTAATGCAAATGCATTAGAATTCATTAGGTAAATATACAAATTTATTTAAAGAATAAAATATAGTTTTCTGTTGCTTTTACGAAGTTCTTGAATTACTTCCGTTGTGGATATATTAAGGGGGTAGGTATTCTACATATACAGTCGGGGACAAAATTATGTGGACACTTTTAAAATCGTATTACTTGTTCAAAATTGGTCCGAACAACTTGAGTTTTTTTGAGAAGCTAGAAGGATTAGTTTGCTAAGTGACGTGTTTCGTAATTTTGAAAAAAGTTGCAATTCGTCGGAATAGCAAAAAAAATAGGAAATTTCATTTTTTCAACTTTTTTGTCTGTCCTCGTAATGAAAATTCAAAAAACCCGTTTGTAGATTTCAGTAAGTTATATACGTGCCTAAAATTTCATCAAAATCGGTTAACGCTGCTCTGAGCTATAAACGATAAAAGATCGCAGAATAAGGTCGAAAATCGCTGATTTCTGTGAATTTCCGCAATTTTCGACCTTATTCTGCGATATTTAAGCGTTTATAGCTCAGAGCAGCGTTAACCGATTTTGATGAAATTTTAAGCACGTATATAACTTACTGAAATCTACAAACGGGTTTTTTGAATTTTCATTACGAGGACAGACAAAAAAGTTGAAAAAATGAAATTTCCTATTTTTTTTGCTATTCCGACGAATTGCAACTTTTTTCAAAATTACGAAACACGTCACTTAGCAAACTAATCCTTCTAGCTTCTCAAAAAAACTCAAGTTGTTCGGACCAATTTTGAACAAGTAATACGATTTTAAAAGTGTCCACATAATTTTGTCCCCGACTGTATAGTATAACCACCCGTTTTTCAACGCCATCTTCAAGAGTTTATTTAACAAAAACTGTATACTAATGAAGTAATATTCAGATTTTTTAGGTTTCTTATCGAAAAACGCGCAGTTACACTAAAGCTATACTGTTTTTCAGAAGAAGCTTCTTTTGTTCAGCTGTGGCGCCGTCATTTTGTATTAAAAAAATTAAAAAAATTTATCATAGTTCAAGGTATATACAATAAAGCCCTTCAAAGAGATTTTGTATTCCATTCATTCACTATACTCAAACAGAAAAATTCTCAAAATCAGGCTGCCTTTTCGGGCTCTACAATGTCATTACCCCTTGATCTCCTTTTTCCTTTTTCTTTGGGGGTTGCCAAGGCCCCTTGCCCCCTGCCTGGCTCCCAACTGCTAAGAACTATCGAACGCACTGACCCCACCGAAAGAAGAACTGCAGCGGTCACCCTCGTATCGAAGTTTCGTGTAAAGTCCACGCCCAGAAGGCTTATCAACATTAATATTAACCGACATCTGGAGTGCGGCAAGGTTGATAATCCTTGTTTATCGGCCCATCCCACGGTAATATCATTACGCGTAAACTCCGACAACGAGTATATACGCTGCAATACCAGCGGGGGTAACATCCCCTAAAAACTAGAGGCTCACCAGCCTACCCCTGTATCACAGGGGCACCGTGTACACACCAGTCGCTCCCCCTCGATGGAACTCGATATTCGATCGTCATAATTTATCATTACGGGAAAGGGCGCGCTCGATAAATTCACGGAGACTCGGACGAAGTTAGCGTTGATTTACGCGCTCTAGCGGGTCGAGTAATGGGGAGACGTTCCGCTGCGTTCCTCGGCCAATGTTGCTTCAAACAGCGTCGATGCCAGGGAAAATGCAGATTCGACGGGATCGAAGTTCGCGGGACACTTGCTCCCAGAGAGCCTAGCGGCGGCGAGCGTCGAACACATCCTCGGACATGACTTTCAATGGGGATCGGTAAGGACAAAGCGAGATTGGAAGCGGGAGGAATCTCGTGCCAAGCTTCAGGAACAGATATTAGAGCGGCAACGCGGACGTGCCTCGAAACGAGCCAATAATTTCGGCCATAACGGAGGAGCGAATGCCGCTGTCACCCTTGTCCCGGGTAGCAGTTCCTAACGCGCACGACCCCCCAGAGTTCAATTCCGAAATGGACGTACAGCAGTTTGCGAGATCCCTTTTGCCACTCGGCGGGAGAGTTCGGCGAATGACAGTTTCATCTGCGTGATCGCGACAAAGCACTGTGATAAACACCGATTTCTTCGCTGTGGACAGAGGAATGGCCACGTTTTACCTACTAGGAAAAAATAAACAGTCCTTTCTGAACTTGAAGATTCCCTTCCTCACTCGGAAATTATTGCGTTTGAAATGCAAGGTTGGATGGTTCGTTCAATTCGAACAAAGTTGTATGTTTTATGAATTAATCGAATTTATCAAAGTTATTGATATAGTTTAATCCTTCATTGACACATCTGCTTTTTCCATCAACTTTCACAAAACTTGGGTGGCTGACAACCACAGCAATTTTTGAACGACTGCCATTCTCATTTACAGAATTCAATTTATTATGGAAAAAATCATGGATCATTCTCAAGGTCTCTAGAATGTATTCCAATATTTTTTTTTATTGAAATTTTATCACAGTTTTCCAGAAATGTGGACACTTCAAACAGAGCTATATCCTCATTTTTCAAATTTTTAAATAGTGCTCAGCTATTATAAAATTACATTTGTTTGAAACAATAGCAAAATAAATGATCACAAATTTGTTTTTTTTTTTAAGTGAAATAATTTTTATTAGCTGTAAGATCGACAATTTTAAAGAATTTGAAAAATCCTTTAAGATACGTCTATGTAACACTAAAGACTACAACAGATATCCAAGTTGCAGTAAAATCCGAAATATTACTCCAAAAATAATAATAGTAAAGTTTCAAGGGGAGAGACATCGAGATACAACAAAAAAAAATTTAGAACTTAATACTAGATTTTAAGTGTAAGGTAGCTCAACAATTTTAAAATCTAATCGAAGTTTCCTTGCAGAAAAAAAACTGTAAGTGCCAAAAATCTGATTCTATACTACCTACAGTATTACAATTGCCACGTAGAACATTTTTTAATAATTTTTTTTGTAATTTCGGCACTTCTAGTGTTTGCTACAAGGATTCTTCAATTATTTATAATGGAACTATCTTGTTTTTCTTACCGGTCACAGTGAAACCAGTGTACATACAATTCGTTCGCGGGATAAAATATAACTAAGGAAGAGTGGGGGAGAAAAATCTCGTTAGAAAATTCCAGGTTTGCGCAAACAGTGGAAAGCTGAGGAGGCAGCCGTTCTGCCAGCAATCTCGCTTTTCAGCGCGCGAAAAAGGAGACTGCGGAATGCAGGCTGCGACAGTTGGATCCTCCTTCTGTCAGAAGTTTCGGAATGGATGATAATTCTTGAAACAGAGGCGCGCCCTTGATTTACGTGAAGGGGGAGCGGAAACTTGCGGAAACTTAAACTTTCGAGGCGTCGTCTGGTAGAACTTGGCGCGTGATACGGGCCATTGCCGAGGAAATTGGGTCCCTTTGAGAGGACCGTCGGAGATTAATGAAATTCTACACAAACATTGATCGACAACTTCGAACAGGATGATACGTTACTTCGATCGTTGAGACAATAAAAATCTCTGGGACTTCAAATTTTAAACACTTTGCAAACGTATATTTTATTTATTATTATTAGAAATCCACTTTATTGCGCTGCACTATATTCAGATTATAATCGTACCTGACGTTAATATTGAAAATAAATTATTCTTAATTCGATGCAATAATATTTATACTGAATGTTATTTTGTACAACACAACCAGTTTCCGAAGAAAAACTGATATGCACCATAATTCGTAATAATAACAATAATATTCCTGTCAAAATTATTTTTGTCAAAAGTTATATTAATCTGAAGTTACAATTGAAAATGGAATATTGTTAGTCAAAATATTACTTCAAACGAAACATCGTTACACGTATTTAAAAATACGTTTCAAACTAAATAAATTTCTCCCGAACTGCATTCCTCCATTCTTTCAACGAAGATTCATTCAGTTTCATGTTTTCCAACAATGGCCCTGCATCGATTCATAACGTGACATTGTTGAAATTTGTTAATATTCAATAGAACAGCACGATTTCGAAAATTTCTATAGCAAAGCGAGCTTCTGTTATGTCGTTGATCGAAAGGGCAATTTTGTTTCAGCTGGGTCGAGTGGGAGGGCGAGCTGCAAATCGTGCAGCAAGCTAATTCAGAAATTTACAGCGTAACGATCCAAGGTGGATTCGAGATCTCCGCGCTCCTTTATTCCGTAGAATGGAAGGTAATGCCGATGTAATTTGTATTTACGACCCTCCGCAGAGCCATTGTACGGCATTGCTCAATGGACCACACATCCTTTTGGAAGACGCATCGTATCGACCGGCAAAAGGGAAGAAAAGAGCCGAGGATTCCTGGTGACACAGAAGCTTTCCGCGGGAGAATCCCTCGTTACTGCCACCGACACGTATCATTTTATTCGTGGGAATCACATTAATGGAGATAGGCTTGTGATAGAGATCGACGGGAGCGTGATTTACACTAATTGCGCGGTTTCAACGACGGGGGCGATATCTGGGGCGTCAGAACCTCGGGGAAAGTTGAATTGAAATTAACGGGATTAAAGACTTGTGGGCTCGCATTCTTTTTCCCTCTCCGAGTTACTACAGATACAGCTATGGTTAGTGAGAGTTCTTTTCTTTCGCCACAAATGCGAGTGTTTTGAGTAATAACACGAAAGTGGAGCTCATTCGACTTTAAGAATTCGTCTTCTTGCTTCTCTGAGTCATTGAATTTGACATTGTAGAATCTGGTTAAGGGATTTTAAACGCTAGTTGTGACGTTTTCAAGTAAACTGGTAGTGGAAAAACGTGTGATTGTGAGGGCCTGAGGGAAATATATGTTCGGATATTTAGTAAATGGAGCTTGGAGATTGATGGTCCAAAGGAGAGAGGTTTTTATTGGCAACGAGAGTAAGAAGTTATGAAATGGTAATGGAAGCTGGGAACGAGCAAGCTCATGTTTAATAAACAACTCCAGTTCAGTTCAATTGAAAGGAATTTCTTGTTTCATATTCATCAACATAAAACTACTATTCCTCGTTCTATTTTCACTTCGACAGTATAGAGCTGTACTAATTATTCGAATAGTCTTAATTACTCGAATAATATTCGAATATTCCAATACACCTAACTATTCTAATAATATTCGAATATTCGAATACACCTAACTATTCTAATAATATTATTCAAATACTCCTAATTATTCTAATACTATTCGAAAACCCCTAATTATTCTAATAATATTCGAAACCCCCAATTATTCGAATAATATATTGAATCGACATAAGAATATAATAATATTCAAATTATTCGAATACTTAGAATACTTAGAATATTCGTAACAGCCCTACTACAATACTCACACTTGAAACGACCATACTTTGCTCAATGACTGCCCATAAAATACAACAATTTTCAAGAGAAACTAAATACAGCAAAGCAATATCGAATGCAATAATTCGTTTAAACCTATCGTCTAACAAATTCCTCCACTTCTGCAAACTATAATGAAATGAACATTGTATCAGTTCATTTAAACTTCGCCGTGCCTGAGAGGCATACTAGACCCAGGGTTAAACGTGTGTTTCTCAACAAAAACCCCCGCCGTTGGGTTTAAAATTCAGGAATTCATTGGGTCGGATCTGTCCCGAGGAAAAAGCGCGCTCGTCAACGATTCCAAGCAACGAGGAAAGGCTTTCTCTCGTTTAAGCCACTCCCGTCCGTTACAGGGAACAGACGGTTACAAAGGGTTAACTCGATCACATCGATATTCCGCCGCCCTATTCTCAGGCTTAATCGCAACTTGAGCAAAGTTCAACGAAGGTTCGCTGCACAGCGTGTACCTCTGTGTTATGCAGCGGGGGGAAGCAGACGAGATTGCTCCGCGCCGATCAATCGAATTCCAACGACTTCGGCAGAACTTTCGTTGGGACGATTCGACTCTGACGACCGGCAATTCGAGTGAAATAAAAGGCAGCTTGTTAGGGAGGCTCGCGTGGAACCCCCGCTCCGAGGGCTGTTCAAAGAACATCGCTGCCGTGTTCCTCGTTCTGTGCACGCGTGCGCCACGCCGCCCCATTAATATTCATGGGGGCAACCGGTACACACCGCTTAATTATCACAACTGTACACTGTTCTCGTAATCTCACGGGCGTGATGGTTTCATTTGAATAAATAGAAAGAAGCTCCTTGGGTGTACGCGGCGTGTTAATATCTCCAGGTTTGGCGTGTGCGTCGCTGCTGGGGGAGAATGTGGGACAGCTCTTCGGGATCGATTCTACGATGAAAAAGATTCGAGTACCGATGTACTGTATAACCTGAGATGCACAAGATTTTACTTCGATAACGAATAAAGTTCTGCTCGCCACAAACGGATAAGTGTGTATATAGTCGAATAAGAATTTATCCGATTAAGTTTTTGGTCGAATTTATCTGGATAATATAAATCACTTTTATTCGGATAATTTTATAGATCTTGTGAACGCACTTTCACATAATTTTAATTATTTGAATAAATGGATAGAATCAAATGTTACAATTTTTACAAATGACGAATAATTATTAGCCGGATAATATAGAATTTACTCTGATAGTTATTTTAGATAAATATTTATTCGAAATGCTAAAAACTTGATGTCTTCTGGGAGAATTGTTTTAAAACCACGCCAAAATATTTTTGTACCATGATATTTTAAGTGGAATAAAATATTGTAAGTGTTACCATATAACAAGATTACTGTTTTTCTTATGGATAGATTCTATCATAAATATATTTCCATTCTTTTTCAACTAACCCATATTGAAAAAAATTAATTTTTCCTATTTTATATGATTAGTACAGCCTATTGCAATAAAATATTGCTACTAACTCAATTTCGCAAAAAATATGGGTCAGTTTTTGCTCTCAATGCCTTAAATATTAAAACTGAACTTACACATATGTGTCAGTGTAACTGAAGAAGTTTGTGTCTTCACTATTGTTTCGAAAAGTAAAGACCCTGTGCATAAATATACACATTGAACCGACTTGCAAAATGATACTGGGGACTGCAAAACAGCGGACAACTACAAAAATTGACCGCGACAGAACCATGTAACGCGTCTTCTGTCGCATCATGCCGGTGGGCTACACTTTCCGCCTCGGATAATCGAAAGCTCGCAGGAACGAGGGGAAAAAATGAAGCAGAAAAGAACAGAAAATTCAGGTAGAACATAGGGTGCACACATACAGAGGACTCAGTCGTGTATACTGCCTAATGCAATCGTAACGTAATAATTAGCCGTCGGGTAGCTCGCTAATTAAGGTAAAAGCAGAAGAAATAAAAGGCTGCTCCGCTATACCCGGCGAGGTTTAAAAGTTTAAACTTTGCTTTCGCGTGGTCTCGTCCTTCACCTCCCTGTACTAGAGCCTTGAATTCTTTTCCAACTCATTCGATTAATGGTGATAGCTGTGTTTGTAAAAAATTCTATTCATTCGATAACACAAATCGTTAATGCTTGGAAGCTGGTTGCGACTTTAAAACTGCGGTGCTTTAAGCGAAAAATAAAAATGAAGTATTATGATTCGGAATTATTCGAATAACAATTTTGTAGTATACTGGTTAGTTTCGAAAAAAACACTTTACTTCACAAATGAAAAGTAAAGTTACACTTTACTCATTTTTTTTAATGCTTCTATACAACATTTCTTGACATCTTACGTTGATTTTGGTTTTTAATTCAACATACATATCTGTCCTAGTTTAACCCTCGGCTGTCACACCTATTTTTTCGAACGTAGTTGTCACACTGGGTCGATTCGACCCAAGCCAATTTTCAATCAGCTACTGTTTAAAAACTATCTGTTAAATTAATTGTAGAATCTATGTTCATCGTTGAAAATTAACGTTTAAAGTACCATTATGATTGAGCAGTAGTTACTATATTCAATGGTGCCTCAAATTATGGGCCATTTTGACCCAGCGTGGGTTAACTTGATTCATTCTTTTTTAATTTTCAGTTTCGGCTATTTACTAATTTAATGATTTCCAGAGAAAACACGGAACTCGATGGCAGTAAATTATAAACACTTTACTGCAGACGCAATGAAGACGTCACGTTTGAAAATAATTCTGAGAATATAACTGGCAATGAAAATGTACCAGGAAGGAATCATTTGATCAATCATACTGCTACGAAAATAAAATTGTGTCTACTACGTAAATTTCAGAGTGATGCAATAAATATATATTTCCGGTACCGTAAATCGCAAATGTATCTCTTGTGAAATGGCCCAGATTCCATAAAAATTTACAATCGTTCCCCCGTGTAACATTGATCACGTACTCAGTGCAACATTATTTCCATACGAATAGCCGGTGTACCAATGATAATCGCTGAAAAACGAACAAAAGGAACAAAAGATTTGATAAATTTCTTTTTTCCTCAGCCATCGTCGCCCCCCTTCGTGGCACGTATGAGCGATCTGATAGGGCAGAGCGCACTTAAGCTTCAAGACTGAATTCATGATCGGGATAGCGTTCTTGATCGCCCTGCCTGATTTATGTCGCACGAGAACAATAAGCGTTGGAACAATCTGTCTCGCTCGAAAGAGCATTCAGGATGAGCCTTAACGGTGAAAGCCGGACCGGAAGGACCGACGGTCCGTGACCAACAGCACGACAATGCAAACGGTATCTAAACCTTTTCCTTGCAGAAAATACGAGGAGAAGGCTGTTGCAGCGTAACACAACCACTTTAACGCGAGAACTATCAAAAGCAGTCAAAGCAACTAGTTTGTAATTTCTTATAAAAAAAAAACTCAAATTCAGAACGATGGATTTTTGTAAATTTCGCGTGACTTTTATTGGTATAGATATACAGTGGAGAACAAAAGTAGGCAGACACTTGTGTTCTTAATAAATGCTTAAGAAACTTTGTTAAGGTGTCATTCCGGTTAGCGTGCCGATAAATTCAGCGATTTTCAGGAATTTATTGCGACGAAAATAATTATAGTAGTGGAATAAAACTTTTTTCTATTTATTAAACTACATTTCTACAGTAAATAAAAAATATAAAAGTAATAAAATCGTTGGTTTTAAAATGCTTTTGAACGCGGTCTTGATGACATGCGCGTAACATTTAATAAAATTATTAAACTCTAATAGCTTCAATCTATTTACTACCATAATAATTGTCACACAGAAACAAGTCCATTTGAAAAACTACAATACTTCTACACACAGCCTAGGGTAGATGCACCATTTGTGGCCACATTAAGATATTGTACCAGTTTTGGCCACTTCTTAAAAAATATAATATTTTTCCGTGTAAACAATAATTATAACCTTATATTTCGGGCAGTATACTCTTAGAAGTATATGCTCTAAGAGTATACTAAACAAAATATTTATAATGTGAAATTCTCCACATAATAATGATCTGCAAGCAATTTAAAAATAAGATAATTATACACATGGCCAAAAACAGTGCATTGGCCACAAACGGTACTTCTACCCTAAATAACTCCAAATTTCCCATTTTGCTACCAACACAGTTAACTTCCTTACAGTGCTCCCGAAAGCATGCAGCCAGAAGCATGTAACCACAAAAGAAGCTCCTGTTTCCTATAATTTCTATTTGGCAATGGGTTCATAAGGGCGCCCAGCACATTTGCTTCCCTTTGTAACGGCACCGCACGATCGATTTTTCGATCACCGCTAACAACTGCAGAAGGAATTATATCGGATTAGTCATCAGGCACCGCACGCGACACAGAGTCGAGCCCGGAGCTCGGTTAGAACGGGGGAAATTTATTTCGATAGTGGCCGGTCTACTGGGTCAATTGCCGTGCACTGTCCCACTAGGAACCCTTCGCAGCTGCACGCTGAGGGCCGACAGCGTGACGAGAGGTGTGCAAAAGACGAACAGAGGAACGGAACGAGCCGAAGGAGGCTCAGCCCGTTTAACGCGCGAGAGGAAAATGACCTGGCCGCGAAACAGAGAGGAACTGAGCCACGGATCTCCATGAATATTCATACCGTGGTTATATCGTAGAAGTAGCGTGCACTGGGTGGGAAAAAAGGAGCACCGCGAGCGTGCCAAACGAAGCGCAAACTGAGGCCACAACTTCAAACACCGAGCAAAAAACACCATCCACCACGGGGACTACTCTGCAAACGGAAACGATATCTCAATTTATTGCCCCGGATCCCGGGTGTAATTTAAACGAACAGATCCTCTAAGTGCACTATTATCGGTGACAATTATTAACAAGCGGGGATTCGGGATATTTATGTCTGCTGATAACGCTTTTGAGGTTGCTGAATCTGTGACTGTGATTCAACTACGCGATCCCAATGCGTCTAAAACGGTGAAGTAGATACATTTAGCAACATGAGCTGACCCAATAGGGGAACGAAGGTATTGGAATGCGAGAATTTTTTTGATAATAGAATATTCGTTACGGTGCAGTGCTGTTTATTGAATTGCGTTTTGGGTGAAGTGGGTAAAAAATAATGAGGAGAGAAGAGAGTATAAAGAGACGATTTTTTTTAAACTTCAGGAATTCGAAATGCAATTTTTAACATTTAGTTTAAAATATTTTAGGAGATATTAATCTTTCAATGAACTACTTTTTTAATAAAAGCCACAAAATAATTAATATAGCTATACTTGTTACAATAAGGTATACCTGTATACTTGATTTTTGTAAGAATATACAAGGTTTTTTGAAAAAAAAGGGTTCAAGATTTATATGCGAGATAGTGTTCGCAGTGCTCATTATTAAACAAACGTTCCCAACTCGAAAATTCTAACAATGTGTTTAACGAAACTCTGCATGAATGTATAACGTATTGGAGTATGCAAGGAATAATTTTTGTTCTGTGAAGATTGACTCGGAAGGGGTTGAAATTAACCCTTAAAGTTATTGCGTTTTTAATTTTCATTTTTTGAACATTAGTCGAAAAATCAACCTTGTTAGAGTTAGAAGTGATTTTCGCTGTCACATGTAATTTGCCTGCAATTCATCTCATGCACAGTGAAGAAACAAAGTCTTTACTTTGCTGTATACAAAATACGGTCTGTGTCCCCCATTTCCACAGAAACTCTACATCTAGTACGTGCTACACAATAGCGAACCCTCTGACAAATTCGTGGTCTGTCCTTGACAAGCATGTTCTACTTGCCAGAGGGAAACTTGTATGAATTAAATTGTATTATTAATAGAATAAGATATTCTCTTGTTTCAGTTTCAATAGAAGCAGTCAAAGCTCTTGCATTACCAGAACAGAAAAATCGCTTCTAACTCTGACAGGGTTGCTTTTTGCAACCATCTTCTATTCAACTTAACAAACATTACCTCCTCTGAAAAATCATTAACCCTTTTATAAAAACACCGTATAATTTCGTTTAGGAAAAATACCCACTTGTGCCTAATAACTCTATTGAGTTATTTTAAAAAATTGCTCGATGATTCTTAGAGAATGTTATTCTTCATAGATTAATTAAAGTTCATGAAAAATAAAGGTTGTAAATTGGCAAAGTTATGATGCTACTTGGCGCAGAGCTTGCTGCGACCGCAGAAAACGATCGGCAATATATGACAAAAGTGTGTCAAATCAATTTGTTACACGAATAAAGATCCCAAGAACAAGATACAATTATAAAAAAATTTTCAATTTATTTCACACCTCTCGAGAAACAAAATTCCAATAGTGATCAATTATTTAGGCGCCGAGAACGTATGTAACCCTCTAACTAATTTCTTGTCATTCTGAGGGTTGGTAAATTCCTGAATAACTTAGTCCACTTGTCATTGTATTCTTACCATAGACAAAGGAACTTTTACCTCATCCGCGATCGGCAATTTCCTATGCACCCAATTCAATCCCGTCAAGGACCCAGTTCCTGATCAGTTAAGTATATAAATACCAAATAATAAGTTCCCCACGATACAAATTTATTCGAAAAAATTATTAAATAATTATGAAGTAGTTTTAAATTTATACGCAAACATTTGATAGTTCATACTAAAATGTTTTAGGTTGATCAGAAACTGCTCCCTTTGCATCTTAAGTGATCAGGAACTGGGTCCTTGACGGTACAATTCTCAGACTCAAAACCATACCGATAAAGTTAATCTGTATTAAAAAAATATCTCCACCTCCATCAAAATCATCGACCCACCCCTTACACACCCCGCATTAAATCACCAGCCGGCCTCACACATGCACCCGCTGTCAAAAGGATCGATTGCGTAGCAGTTTCAGTCACTAGCCACCGTCGAGACGAAAGCTGCTCGAGCCCGGATAAGGATAACTTTAATGCATAGTTCGGGTTCCGCGCGCACCAACGAAGCTTTGTCGTCGTGCACCGTTGCGAAAGCTCGTTCCGCGAGAAGGTGCACTAAATTGCTTCTTAATTGCGGGCCACGAGGTTGCTTGTACAGGTGCGCACGGCCGTGCATGTGCTTCCGTGTGTGCTTCCAAGTAAGTAAATGAACAATAGACGGAGAGAGAAGGTGTATGCAAATCTGTTGCATCCTTTGCTATGTGACATGAAAGCTCGCGTGTACGAAGTTCGATTGCGCTTATGTGATCGTGATTGGTCGCTTCAAAGGCGTGTGAGACAAAGCAATTACGTCGTCAGACTGGCAAGCAATCTGATACGGCGTTCTGATTATATTGTTCGTCTCCTTCATGAAATTGACATTATCCTGGAGAGCCTGCTATAGATTAGGCCTCCATTTAGTTAATACCTCCCGGACCGATAATCCGAGGATCGACCTTCCCCTTTCAATCTGCCGGGGAGAATATTTCTGGCGAAATTCTGTGGCTTAATTATCCAGCGAAAATATAAAAAGAAAGAAACTTCACTACTGTATATGTACATTGGGACGACTTTATTCATCTATTGTGATTAAGCTCGCGTGTTTATTAATGAGCTCGCCTACCGTAGTTCCTGCGTATACCAGCGAACTTCTGACTTTCGTTTTTCAAAGGCACTCGTCGCTGTTTTCCTTGTTAACCCGGGATTGAATTTTCGTGGAATTAGTGAGTTATACGGTGTTATTGTTTGGAGTGGAGGTGCTGGGATTATTAAGTCGATTTGTAAATTAATGTGGTTGGAAATTTCTGTTTCGGATTTTAACTCCAGTGTGTTTCAGGTGTATTATGATTCTTGGTTATTTTCACTGCAAACCTCTGACTGATTTATATGAAAATTAATGTCAAGAAGAATTGAGAGGATACTGGTGAGTACAAACGACATGGTTAATGTTTTTAGCTCGTCAGTTGTGCAAATTAAACTGATTTAAGAAGTTTTAAGGGCGTTGAAAAGAAGACTAGTGGAGGGACTTCTTGGCAGTAGTTTGAAAGATTTAGAAATGGATAAATGTAACTATAAGAGATGGAAAATAATTTGACACTCCATTGAATTTGATAAGCAGACTTGGACTGGTTTATTAGATGCAAAAGCAGTCATTTATGCCGGTAAAAAAATTATTTTTTTCCTTCCTAGTACCTACATTTTAATAAAAGCTTGTTTTTAAAAAAAATTTACTACAAATCATTTTATGCTTTTCAGTAGAAATATTGTATCATTGTCAGAACTAACAACTGAAATTAAATACAAAAGCTGGTTTTTATAAACAATTTCTTTACTACAAATTATTTTATGCTTTTTAGTGAAAATAATGTATTTGCATCGGAACTACGTATGTGTGCATCGGAACTACAAGATTTCACTGAAACAAACTAACGAACTCACAAGTAAAGCTAAAAATAAAAGGTTGTAGTTAAGAGTTAACTATCTACTGAATTCTAAGACTTCAGAGTGTTAAGCAAAACAAGATGGAGAGCTTCCCTCTGGCCAAAAATTTAAAAAAAAATATCCATAAACTTATTAATTGATCCCATAGTTCGATCAGTGCACAGTGAGACGCGAAGGATTGCCGGTCTCTGTAAAATTCAAAACGGAAGATTGCCGTCCACCTGGGACTTCAAACTACACAGATGTGGAATGTGATTGCAGGAAGCGGTGCACGTGACGCACAATGACGAGCAATGTAGTTCATATTGTACAGCGATGTCGCTGTTGAATGTGAATATTGTATGAACCTGTTGTACGAGTCTGCCAGGTTGTCACGCTGTTCCGATCTTTTTCACGAGCCTGACTGACAGGCCTCGCCTGTGTCGAAAAACATTATACCGCTCCTCTTTCGCTAATCTGCGAGCTCGCTTAATCATTTACGTCGACTTTACATATTTTTATCGGCTATTTCAGTGGAGATAAAAATGTGCAGTTATGAATGGAAAATTGGACTCTTCTCCTTCAATATTTCACCCATTGCTGTTTTTACACGAAGAAATTAGATAATTAAATGACATTAATTATTTAGGAGGTTTTATTAATCGACTTAACCCTAACCTTTGTACCAGAGCCGGATTAAGGTCTTTAGAGACCCTAAGCACTTAAAAGATTTTGAGGCTTCCTTACGCAGGGTGATCACTTCAACTCAATGTACGATATCTTGGCAATTTCCGATAATTTGACTAAAAAGTGGCTCTAACAAAAGTTAGATTTCAAAATTCAGAAAATTTCTATGGTGCCTACTTTGTCCTGATGCCCTAAGCAGGAGATTATTTTATTTATTGGTTAATCCAGCGCTGACTTGTACGGAATTTGTAAATTCACAGGTATAAGTAATTTTGGGTTAAATTGACCCAATATCATATATTTCCAAGAACCGAACATTCATTTATTTCGGTTTAATATTTTACGAACTCATTAAATTTCTACAATAAAAAAAATAGTATTCAGTTGAGACGGTTATTAGTTATTTAAGGATATGTAGGAGTTTCAGTCCAAATAATGCGTTGGTAAATAATAAAAAGTAAGTAATCCCTTAACTCATTATCCCTCCATTTTGGGAAAAATGATGCAATTTTCATGCAAGGGTTAAAATTAGTGGTGGAGAACTATCGATGATTCTCACTATCGAAATTTGTAATAATATTACAAATTAAATTTGGGATTCTGAATTTCAGCTATTATTATTTTTTAATTGACTAACCTACGATTTTCAATAGCGATAATTATCGATAGTGAAAATAAGCCATTTATAGCTTTCGATAGTGAGAACCATCGTTAACTATCGTAAGTACCATCGATAGTTCTCCGCCACTAAGTAGTTAAAATCTAGAGATCAGAGTTAAGTTTAATGTATTGGGTTGATGTACATAAAATTACCGATCGTAGATAGCGTAAAAGTTAAGACTCGAGGAGTGTCATCAAAACTCAAAAATAGAATAACTAAAGTGAATGAAAATATTTTTTCCTTTTTGTCTACTTTATTTATTTTAATTTTCAGTCTTTATGGCACTTCCCCACACGAAACAGCAATCTAATAGTATTATTGCAATCCGAAATAAAAGAAAACATCTAAACCCATTACTTATCGTATCAAAATGGCAACACGCTTGTACGATTTACTGTGTCGCCGCGACAAACTGCCTGTCGCGCGACATCGATAGTACAACCACTAAAGACAACTGTAATCGCAGTAACGGTGATTATGGCCTAGCGATCACTATTCGAATTGCTGAATTAAATTAGATGGCGACGGGTAGTTGGTTTTCAAGTTGAAACTGGGTCACTTTTCCATCAGACACGTTCTACGCGGTTGCAACCGCGTATGGGATAACTATCAAACTCTACTCAACTACACAAACTATATATGTAATGATTAAACTTTCACGATAAGTTCACTCATCCCGCAAAATTCGAAGTCCCCAAACGAGTTAACACGTTTTCCCCTGCGAGCAGGTTGACGGCGGGGCAGAGCGGGAGCGCTGAGTCGAGACCACTCGGGATGGAGTAAAAGTCGCAGGGTGTTGCGAGGCCCGTTTGAAGGATGCCAGGGGAACGGATAGCGCGACGGTTGCGTCACATTCTTGTGCGCGGCATTGAAAACGAGCAAAAACACCGCGGGCCATTTAAGGTGCTTGTCCCCTCGCGTTCCCATTCGCAGTAAAGGTTGCACTGCCTCAAGTTCTCGGGTGAACAAACCAACGGGCTACGATCTAAGGCCACCGCGATCGGATCGAACCCCAGCGCCCTTCAACAGCAAGACGAAGGCACGCGGGATTCCATCGACAGCGTGGACGCTATTTTTACTGGCAACTAAATTTAGACATTTTCCGAATTGCTTCGAATAAATGTTTCTGTCACAAATGAAGTTCGGTAATTCGAAAATTCCGATTTTTGTTATACTTTACAGGTTTGTAGGAAATCTCAATAGAAGTATCAAGCAATTTTTTATTTCTGCTGCTTTTTGGTTCTTTAGACGAGAACGCCTCTTAAGATTCATCGTATATTAATATAATAATAATTATAATACGAATACCAATATTTAATACAATAACAATAATATAAACAACGGGTAAATAATTGTCTGAACAATCATTAAACGCCTACCTATGCGACTCGAATAAATTCTTATTCGATTAAGAATTACAAATTCGATTCTGCCGAGCAGAAACTTATTCGTTATTCGTCGTCCGAAAGGAATTGTGCCGAACTCCGCTGGAAACGCGACACTCTCTGGTGTCATCGTGTTCGACAACATCGATAAAGGGTGGGGGTATGTAAACGTTCTCTTGCATGTTTTTTCACGAGAATGTAGGAGCTGTGTTTCTCTATCGGTTTTCGAAGGTAACAATCGACTTCTTCACGCTTCCATATCGAAATACTGTGCACGGGAAAATCTACTACAGATTTTGCTGGATATTATTTTAGATGGAAACTTTACAAATTAATGGTCCCTGTCAAGTGTGATCCATGAAGTGACGTCCATAAAAATCATACTTTCTGTGTAGATTAATTGGAGTGACGCTATATAGGGTAGAGTAAGTGGAGTTCGAGTTTATGAGTTTTCGATTGTTCAAGCTTCTATTATCTAAAGTCCCCATTTATTGATACAGAAATTGATACTGTTTCCTATTTCGATTCGAATCTCATTATGTAACGTTCCTTTGTTTACAAATCGAATTGATTGTTCTTGAAACGATTCATTCTCGTTTCATTTCGTCAGCAGCGGCAGAAGTACACAGTCAGCATTGTTGTATTTAAATTATAATTTGTGTATTATAAACGTTTATTGCTGACGTATCTGCTTTCATGAACAAACGATAACATCATGAAAGATTGCATTGGTGTTTGCGCAATTACAGATACGTGGAATGAAATTCAAGAGAGGACATATGTAAATCTGTTCATCGCGAAATCACTGATTATCGTGGAGGTTTAAATTGTGCAATTAGGAAATTCTAAACACGGGAGATCCAACATCAAATGCAAGTCCAACAGCCCATGAAATTGCATGGCTTAGCAAAAGCATGAAAGCATCTGATAACGAAGGTGAACACGATATAATAAATGATCTGTATTTAATTACTGCTGTTCACAGTTCAAAATACAGCAAACCACAATGATCAGATGGAGAATGAGAAAATCAGAGAAAAAATGTTAAGAATGGAACAACGTAAAATTCCAAACACAGAACACTATTTTGATGAAAAAACCCTGGAATAATTAAGCATTCTTAAACCTTTTTAGTCACACGGAGTGTTTCGCAATATTTCTATAAATTTTTAGACCTTGATAATAAATTTTAAACATTTAGTAAATTTAAAAAAAAAAATCGCCTTCATCCATAACTATTTTTTTTTTCAAATACAAATTTCAACATATTATAATTTACATTTCTAGAAAAAGACGGTTAAAACATGATTGTATGCGTACGTATTACGAATAAACAATTTCACAGGTTAAATGATTCAAAAATACGAAAATGGTAACTAAACATTGACGCTAAGGTGCAGTGAACCCCACGTGACCAATTTGTGGACATGGCGAGGTAATTTCGAGGAAGTTTCTCGCTTTCTCAGCAGGAGAATTCGAACATTGCGTATTTAGAGACTAAAAATGGTCATATTCCCAGCGGAGGGAGGGGATACTTTTACGAATAAGTAATGGATGTAAATATGTACATGGCGAAATCCCTCGGTGCAACGGGATATCAAGAGGGATCGATATGCAGATGGGGATATTCTCATAAATATTTATCAGCGGCAAAAAAAAACTTCGGCGACCGGCCTCATCTCGATTTTCCAGTCGGTCATTTGTTTATTATTACCGTTACTGTTATAGCCAGCCGGCGTGTCCCCTCGGCGGGCGTCGAAACACGCAGAAACCAGCCGCGGTTCTTACGGCGCAGAAGGTGTCGACCGAGATTCACCCTTCGGAGGGTATCGATTTTTCCAGTGGCCATGTTCTGCCTCGTAGGCGGCCGACGCGGCGGTAAATTCTAATAAATATTTATTGCCCGATAAAGTAGCATGCAAATACGCTGGTCACACGGTGGAATCTTGATTATCGAAATGCACGTGCCGCTGGAACTTTTCTTACGGATGTCTGTCCGTCGAGCGGAAAAATAATACACGACATGTCCCCCCGCCCAAATTTAATAGCCGACGTGGTGTGAGTGACGCTCGAGGGTGGACATAAAAACCGGGGGTGGAAGAGGATCAATACGAGGTAAATTTAATTTGTACTTCGACTTCAGATTTTGGTGTTAGAATTAGGTGATTTTTATGTGGATTTGTGATTTATGATTAGAAGATTAGGTATAATATGGATATTTTTTTAATGTATTTTAGCTGTCGTTGTTTGTACTTTGTTTTACCGTAAGCTGTGAAACTTTTATTGTTTTTAAGATTTGTACAAATTTTATAATTTATTTGTGAAGAGAACCGAAAATTTCTGATTGGAATTTTATTCACTATTTCAATCGATATCTCAGAATATTTTTATGTTAATTTGGTGATACAAAAGGGGCTAAAAAGTACCACTGGCCCATGTTCCTGTCAGTTAAATAACTTAGATCTATAGCACCAAATTCCACGATGAAGAAGAAACTGAAGAAAATAAAACAGCAGAGAAGCTCCCGCAACTCGGAGTTAATCCATTATCCTCCATACCAACTTATTCTCAGGTTCTTACATCCCCACAATAAAGTCCAAAATAAAATGAAGACGTCCAACTCATCCTTCAGGCAATATACTGGAGCTAACAAGCAAATAACGAGTCTGAATATAACCCAACAAACCCTAAAGACAAAACTACTATAAAACCTACCGACCTTAACACGCAATTGTAATCTTCGGATACCTCGTAATATACTTACACCACAATTACACGCGTCATAAATCTTGAATCCCTTCAACGAAGCACGCGTTCAATTAACTCGAAAATCTCGAGCGTCCATTCAAGAGGCTTCCCAGAAATAACAAGGGGAGGCGAACAATACGAGTTATTCCAATAAACGGAAACAGCGATAACTCGAGAGGGAAACGAACGCAGCGAGGAGATCCGCGACGTTTATCAGTCCGAGCCTCGAGACGGCGTCGAGATAAAACAAGGATGCTGCCGCGGCCAGAGTAAGGGAATATAAAAAGAAAAGGGAGAGAAGAAGAAGATGTTGAAGGAAGAACTCGCCGGTGAGCATTCCTGCGCTCTCAACTCCGCGAAGGCTCGGCTCATCCGGAGCGCGAGCGTTCCCACGCTGCGCGAATACGCTTCGAACTGCCAGCCCTTGTCCACCGCTCCTCCAATCGCGCTTCCACTTCCGCTCGTCCGTTTCTCAGTAATTATCCGAAGAAACGGGGCCACCAATGCGAAACAAACGACTTGAAAGCGCGACGGAGTGCCATCCAGCTTCGATCGAGGTGCAACGAGTTGCTGGGTGAAGTTAGGTGTACCTAGGTAGCTCGAGCATACATGAGAAACATCGTTAAATCTTAGGACTTAGACGGCCGTTGACAATCGGCACGGGGTCCATTTTCATCCATACCTAATAGAATAATATCGTTCACATTATTCTGAATTTCATCGTGGAAATTTCTAAGCTTTAGATGTTGATGTTAAGACTCGAAATTTTCACTCTTTAAAACGCTCGAACGGTGCAGAGTTGGATTAAACGGTGGTCCCGGGGTCCATTTTGACCCATAATAGTATAATTTTATTCACACGGTTCTAAATTACATCATCTAAATTTCTAAGCATCAGATGTTGATTTTTGGATTCAAAATTTTCATTTTTTTAACCCTCGAACGGTGGAGAGTTGGATTAAACGGTGGTCCCAGGGTCCATTTTGACCCATAATAATATAAGGGTTCTAATTTCCATCACGGAAATTTCTAACTGTCAGATGTTGAACTTAGGATTCAAAATTTTCATTTTTTTAACCGTCGAACGGTTGAGAGTTGGATTGAACAGTGGTCCCAGGGTACATTTTGAACCATAATTCCATGCACACTTTAAAGTAAGCTTTTCTATTCAAATGTTGTCTTATTGCGATATAGAATTAATATTTTCTTCAAGAAGTGAGGCTAATGATAACCGACATGTGTAGTTTGATGTTTAGTGTGGGTCGAAATGGACCCCGTACCCGCCAGTGAGGGTTGAAGCAATAATACTTGCACTTAAGTATAGTGAAAAGACTTCTTATAGAAGACACCTTTATGGCTCATGATTGGTATTTTGGAAATATTCACACAATTTTTATTTTCTTTTATTTTTTTTAATCAGTGCTGTTTCTGCCAAATGAATATATCCAAAATGTCAGTAGTTTGATAAAAATGTTTATTAAAACTGCGGTAGAAGCAAGTCCAAAGTATCTGCAGTAGATAATTATTTATTAGCAATCCGCGATGCGTTAAAACCGGCCACGTGCGTTTAATAAATGAATCCTAATTTATTTTAATAACTAGATTTCGTGGTTATTATGCCTAGGAGAGAGCACTTTCTCCTCCATATTTCAAGTTGATTATTTCTGTAATGTTAAACACACGACCGCGAAGTGTGATGAATAAATATGGACCCGTTTTGCATCGAAAAACAGGAGAATAATATATAATTTCATCGTCACTCTGACGAAAAGCAAGTCGTAGCAAATATTACGCTCGTCCATATTTATGAACAAAATTTTTGCAAGTGAACGAACATATCGGATACTCTAAAAGAAAGTCCACGTAGAAAGTAACACATTCCCTTTCTCATTTAAATCGAGCATCATAACAAAAGTTTCTCACGTGGAAGCGTAAAATAAATAGCTTCTACATCAATAATAATAATAATAATAAATCTTTATTTCACAGCAGGCTTTACTAAAGTAAAAAGAAGATATAAAAAAACAAATACATTGGTGTAAGAAAACAAGAAAGACAAAAATAAAAGAGTTAGAAATTATGCAGTGCATGTAAAAGTAGAAATAAAGTACAAAAATTTATCCATCCTTCTACGAGATTTCACTAAATCAGCATCTCCCAATCGGTGTTCCACAAAATTTATCTTATAATAATATTTAAATACTAAAAAAATGTAAATTATTCAACGAGAAATATACTCCTGATTGCATAAAATGAAACAAACAAAAAAAACTGTTGAGTTTAGGGGTTCCGCCAAATTGTAGTGAATTTGGAAGGGTTCTGTCGCAAAATTTAATTGAGAAAAAGTGCACCAGATAATTTCAATTTTTAAATATTCCTATGCAAGTTAAATACCTACGTCTTCCTTAGACCTACTCCACTTTTCCCTTAACTAAGTAGAAAAATGAGCAGACTACATACAATCCCAATTCGCTTGATCAAACTGCAAAACTGCTTTATACGACAGTTCGGTTAATCTAACACGAAGCGGATTTGTTTCGTTAACCAGTCACACGCAGCCCTAAAATTACGCGTTCCGCGTAATAAATTCTTCTTTGTGTCACGGTTGATTAGGGCAACCGTGCGTCGAAGCAGGATCGTCGATGCGGGTGTGTGAATCCGAGCAGACGTAACGTAACGATTTCCAATCGCTTCGATTTCTACGGCTTCCACCGGCAGAAAACCGGATAGGAAACTCGAGCGTCCTTTTTTTCTCCCCCCCCCCCCCCCCCTCCCAAACACTGTCTCGAAATGCTTGCAGGAGCGAAACACTAAAGGAAATATCCAGAGGGCTATGCGCGATACCTGCGGAACTTCTCACTCGACTGGGTCCATTCGTTTCTGTTAATTATCTACTCGAACTGACGTCGCGAACGAGCCGAATGCAATTCGGAGGGTTCACTTTCTCGTAATCCGTGGACAAAGAGGAACCGCTACCGAGTGAACGTGAGACGCGAGAGCGAGGCGAGAGATCGTAACGCGTTTATCAGCGAAGTCACATTCACGATGCCCAAGAGTCCACCGCGGCTGGAACTCGGTCAATGGGAAACGAAATAAAGAAAAGTGATTCTTCTATGTACCCTCACACGTGTTTCCCAACTCTATCCGCTGCACTACCGTGTCTTCGCCTCTTCAAACTTTTACCTCAGTCTACTCCGTGATACATCCAACCCATTGTGAACCGATGTCCCCAGAGTGCCTGGGCATTGATTTTCTTGCAGTGTGTTCGGTGTACTTTATTCACGTATAATTGTATATGTTTGTATTAAAAGAAGAACAGTGCAGTTATTCTTGATAAATTTCTTTCGATTCAATTTGACTCTGATGGAATAGAATTTATCAATGATTAAAAAATTCGTAGGGTTAATAATAGGGTTATAACGAATATTCGAATAATCTAAGTATTCAAATATTCGAATATTCGAATAATCTAAGTATTCAAATATTCGAATATTCGAATAATCTAAGTATTCAAATATTCGAATATTCGAATAATCTAAGTATTCAAATATTCGAATATTCGAATAATCTAAGTATTCAAATATTCGAATATTCGAATAATCTAAGTATTCAAATATTCGAATATTCGAATAATCTAAGTATTCAAATATTTGAATAGGTACTCCTAATTATTCGAATACCAGATAATTTGAATTTGAGCTTCGAATATTCGAAGAAATTATTCGAATTATTCTAATAAATAATTACAGCTTCAGTTAATAACTTCAGCACAAATTCTTCAGTTCTTTTCTTCCTTCTTTTTCTTTTTCTTTTTCTTCTTCTTTTTCTTTTTCTTCTTTTTCTTTTTCTTCTTCTTCTTCTCCTTCTTCTTCAGATTGCCCCTCTTTCTCTCCTCAATCCTTTCATTTTCATGTTACTGTAGCCTCTTGCTAATCTCCCTTCTACTCGTGTCCTCCTTTCCCCTTGCTCTACCACTGTATCCCGTTTCCCTGCCGGCCACGTCTCTCTTTCACCGTTCCCTTTTCTTCTGGTTGCCCTTTTCTTTCTCCCTCGACCTGATTCGAGGCTATAATATCGCTTGTTCGCTCCCGTTCACCCGGCCCACTTTCCAACCCAGCGAAACAACGACGTTGCAGTGCTGATAGAGGATCGTGGCGACACAGACTAAACCGAATCCTTCCCCACGGATGTGTCGCAGAGAGACGCGGTCGTATTGATTGCGAGGAGAGAATGATAGCATCCGGGACAAACAGACGCGTAAACATTTTCTTTAAGCGTTAATCCATTCCACGGGGGGTCGGGCAACGTTTTGTGCGGCGTCCAAAACGAAATGAGAAATACTGATATGATATGACATTCATTCGCGGTGGTAATTAATGGAGGTTGAATAAAATATGAACTAGTTTAAAATAACTGGAGTTTCGAACGATAACACTGTGCAGTCAATTAGGGATGGCTGATAAATAATGACACCAGACCAGCTGTCGAGGTAACATTAATATTTAAACTTCAGTTTAATTTAACCACGTAGGAAAATTATAATTGTTTTTCTAAACGAATGGTACCGGTCGGTAGACGCAGCGACGAGACTCGAGAAAATTGGAAACGGAGAAAGCCTCGAGGACATCGTTCGAAATTTCATTTCAAGGATAGTAATATGATATTTGGTTAGCCAAGAAATTTTCAGTTGCTAATAAACGTGATATATACCGAAATTGCTGGTATATAATTTACCTTAAGAATTATTTTATGTGGTATATTATCTGGATAGCGAGTTCATTTACGAAAAGAATCCCGAAAGAATTTTTGAAATCCGTCAATTAGGTAGTTATTTTATTTTTATCACCGTCAGTGTTACAGCTATTTATTCAGGATTAGTCACATCGAGAAAAAACAATATAATTTTGTTATCAACTTACAATGTATATAAATCCATACCAAAAAGACGTTTAACCCTAGTGTGACAGTGTTCCTTAAAAAACATCCTAAACTTTTTAAGAAATTATACGAGAATGCACCCTTAACTCTACATTACTAAACTCCTCTCGTTCGTAAAAAATACGACTTTAAAATGAAGCACTAATATTTTCGAAAAAATATGTTTTTATTCATGTAGGATCATAAATTTTACTTCTTTGGACTTGAGAGATCGGAAAACAGTAAAAAAAAATGACACGTTTCTTATTCGGCACAACAGGAGCACACCTTTCATGTTATAAGCTCAACATATAAAAATTGCTTCTCACTTTCCTTAATTTAAGCGGATGATATTTTTTTTATTATTTCTAGGAATTCCTAGTTTAATAATTTCGGGTTAAAAAATACGAGAAAGCATTCTACCCAACACAACACATTTTCCAAAACATCACCTGATTGCAACCCACTGAGTTTTAATTCACATGCGCGACGAATCGCTGCTCGATGCATTTCTCAACCGCGAATTCTAACCGAACGTCGCACTCAACAATATAAAATCCATCCGCCGCCACCCCACGCTATATTTATTCATACTCGCCATACCTTGCGAAAATATAAATTACCGCCGAGCCGGTGGACGAAAAATCGACGTGTCTCGCAGCGGATATCGCTACAGAGAGGGAATATTAAATGAGAAATGTCGTCCCGCTACTATTAACTCGCATCCCGTTCGCCCATCCACTTGTGCCCCCCATTCAAACGACTACGTGCCACTGGCAACGGAACCGAGCCGAGGTTACGGTGCTACGAGTTCGCCGGGCGAATTTCTCGCCGAACAAATCGGCGGAGACGCGAATCGCGGCGCGGAGATACAGCGGCGATAACGATCCAACAACAAAGGGGAGGAAGAATCGCGCACGGCGAACGCACTCGCGGTGAATCTGTATGAATGCGACCGACCGAGTTTGTCCTCAGTCGGAGCGATATAATGCGAGCCTCTGCGAACCATTGCGTGGCGCAAGTGAGAGAAAAAAAAGCACAGGAATATCTCTAACAATCAGCCGCGCGTACACTCGCTCTTATCGTTATGCTGAAACTTTAACGAACTTTCTATGGGCGCGCTGCGTATTCCAACGAAAAGCAGGTACCTCGGCTTTCGATGCTTAGAAATGTTTTTGGTGCATGCGAAATAAATTGTCGATTGTGGATGGCGTGATAGGTCCTTTGTTTATAGTGGGGATGCAATAATAATTAAGCCGGTGATTATGAAAGTGGTGCAAGTCGAAAAACCCCGAAAATTGAAATTTCTCTTATTTTTTGTTATATTGATTTATATTTCGATATTATGAAAGAACTGTTTAAAGATTGCTTTTGTTTGATTTTTTTTTTTTTTTTTAAATTTGTTAAGGGAGCATAGTACTTTCTTTGATCGAAAATTAAACATTCATTATGAATTTTTTTGTATTTGAAAATGAAAAGCCAGGAAGATGGGGATTGTTGCAAATGAAAGATCAATGTTTGAAGGTATTAAAAGAATTTTTATTAAAAAAAGCACCCTCCCTCACTTCACTATAGTCGCTCAAAGTTGGTCTCTCGCGGAGTGAGCAGAATTATTGCGGTGCCATAAATTTTAATGTCTTAATTTGTTTTTATCTTTCAGATATGCACAGAAGGCGGAATTTATGGCACCGCAATTCTACTCACTCCGCGAGGGACCAACTTTGAGCGACTATAGCGAGGGGAGAGAAGGTGCTTTTTTTTAATAAAAATTCTTTTAATACTTTCAAACAGTGATATTTCATTTGCAACAAACCCCACCTGTCTAGCATTTCATTTTCATATAGAAAAAAAATCATAAAGAATGCTCAATTTTTGGGGATCGAAAAACTACATTTGAGCACTTTTGGAATTTGAGAGACATTCAAAGGATTAAAAAACACATTTCCATGCAAGTCACTCAAAAAAATGTATGCTGATAGATTTGACATGAGAAGAGCATATATATTATGAAACATTTTGTCAAATAATAGAAAAATATTTTTTAATACATCCAAACACAAGTCTAAATATCTCAAAACAAAAAATACAAGACTTACACTACTTTCTAACGACACAATTGCTAACGGTGGTTTACAATTCGATAAATGACACAGAGACTCAAGAAAAAAAAAACTCTCGCTTTTGCTTATAGAATACAGATTCGTGCACCGAACCTGAGAAACTCAAAAATTCGGTATGCATATGTTCCCAAAATTTTTGCCCCAGCGCTCTGTGCTTTTTCGTACATTATTCTACACAGTATGCACTAAGTATCTGCAAAATCTGAGTCAAATCGGTGAGCCGAACATCGTGCACTCCCCTCGAAAGTGAAATCTGCTCCATCTTCCCCTCTCTAGGCGGAAAGTGCATCTGATTGCAGCCGCAGCCGTCTTAAATTAATTCACTAGTGCGACAGGGCACGGAGGATAGAAATAAGCTAACGTTTCGATAACAAATGAGCTGGTCACAGCAATCTCGGAGTGCAATCTCGTGTAATCGTTTCGCTGTGAGACAACGGCCACGAAGATACGTTCGAGACAGCACTGCGGCCAGGCAGAGACTGGCTCGATGACTAAAATGTCTTGCCGTGGAGCGGAATGGAGTGATGCGCCAACGATAACAATGAATTAACATCGCGCTCGCTAAATGCACCGACGGACTCTCCGGATCGGAGGCGGTGATCTCGGATCGCAATTTCGGCCAGCGTGCATCGCGGCGCGCGTTCCTCGGTCTGAAACGATCCGCTGCTAATCGCGGGGCATCGATGCTGAAGCCGCTTCGCGGAAGGAATGGGATTGCGCGTTGCGTCGAGGGGGATTCAACGTTCACACGGGCAGAAGGCAATTTCCACGAGATGCTGAGTATACACTCTACGAGCGCACAGGATGTTCCGTGTAACTGAGCTAGGTCGTGCCTTTCAGAACTCTGATGATTGCAGCGAGAAAACTGTCGCAAGGTGTAATTCAATGGCTTCAATTGGTCCATATTCTTGAGCTGCTATTGTGCACTTAGGCGTTTTGTTGTAATTTGTGAGAGAGTGTAAGGGAACTTTTATGGAGAAAATTTCTAATTCTACAGTGTGGTTATAGGCTGCTATGTTCATAGTACAGAGGCGTACAAAAGGTAGTAAAGATACGCAGTGGAATTATAGGGAGAATGACATTTCGTTTTACTTTATGGCTTCTTTCTCAGTCTTTGATGGTTTCAAAGGCACAATCTGGGGCAATTACGCGGGACAATCTCTGCAATGCAATTTGGAGGAAAGTAATTCCCTTCGAAATGCGCGTTTTCCGTACGTAGAATGTTCAAGAAAATGGTCTCTAGCTTTTTAAATATTAAGGGGACTAGGCAGTCGAAAAATCGATTTTTTATTGCATTTCCCGAAGGTACTATCTTTTCTAAATAAAATGTCGGTTGTTTTATATTAAAATTCGTAAAATTGTTGATTTGGCAGCTAAAAGGGTTAAGAAACTTTAAACGCGTTTTTCTCGAATCTTTTTTTATTTTGGTTTTGTCGTATTTGCGAATGAACGGAGATTCAGATCGACTTGAAAAAATTAGAGGATATGTAAAATTGAATCTGATATCGTCTGATATAGACATTTTTTCGATTTTTGATTTCAAACGATCCTGTGAGTAAATTTCATGGTTACCGTTTAGGCTTCTCTCTTTAAGGGTTCATGCCTAGTTGGCAAGCGAAAAAGAACGTGATTTTCGGGAATTTTTTATAGAAAATCTAATGTATATCTTTTCCAATTATTTGCTTTATTTTATATTCAGCAACTGTCGGTGATTCTATTAGGTATAGAAAAATATTAAAAAATGAACGAATAGCAGCCACTCTGCCGAAAGCTAATTTTTTTAGCAGTGAGCAGGATCATCTGAAATCGAAAAGTGAAGAAGATTCTGTTAGTATATGAGTTTATCTGCTACTTGAACGAAGGCTTCTCGTTTTTTATGAAATCTCTATTTTTAATTCACGAAAAACGATCATTTCATACATCGGAAAATCATAACTTTGCATTAAACGGTCGCCATTTTGTCTGAAATCATTTTTTTAAAATCCTTTGTTCACGGACCAAATAAGCTCATATATTAACACAATCTTCTTCACTTTCTGATTTCAGATGATCCGGCTCGGAGAAATCGTGCTCACAGCGCAGCGCCTTTATAAAAACAGCTTCCGCAAGTGTGGTTGTTATTCATTCTTTTTTTAATATTTTCCTACAACAAAATTACCAAGAGTTGCTGAATATATGTACTTCTTAAATAGTGGAATAGTTGTATGAAACATACATCACATTTTTCACAAAAAATTTCCGAAAATGACCTCTGAACTTGACTCATCAAGACCCGAAAATATGAAACAAAATATTTTTTGTACCCTACGAAGCCAAAAATCTTTTTCAGCGTATGTTACAACCCCTTGACGATTATTCAATCGAGATTGCAATTTAAGTTCTCACACAATTCGAGCGTTCGAATAATATTTCTCCATAATTCCGAATAAATCATAATTTTCCTAAGAAAACAATTCTTGCAATCCCAACTCATACATTTCACGTACGATCCAGCAAATCAATTTTCAATCAAGCACATTTCAACTCCCACGTACAATTAAATTCCACACTAAAAGACAACGACGTAAAAATACCTCCGATGTATCTTCGATCGCGAATTATTTCAAATCCATCCACCGGTACTCGTTCAAACTTTTATACCTCCATTATGAAACTTACGAAGCACCTCCAGAATAAAACTACAAACTCCCTCTACTTTATCTCCTTTGAGTTACGGATCTCCCCTCCCGCCCTATACATATTTCATTTAATCGCTTCTTTAATTGGGTTTATCTGAGCGGTCACGACAGTCGAGGACCCGAGCAGAGGATTCGCTGATTACTCCGACCCGGCGAAAGCTGACCGATTTTGCAACGTTCGTTTCGGAGTAAGCTAACACAGGCCCGCTATTTTTCTGTCATCTCGCGGCACTATATAGCTGTTCCAAGAAGATTTCTACCTTGAAGTGGACCGTGAATAACGGCGTTCCACCGAGATGCATGCCTCTCCATATCGCGGCGTGAAAACGCACCGAGCCGTAACCGAATCTCCGCGCCAGTTTCGATGAGATTGCGCCGGGATATCGTTGCGGTTTTCATTGATAGAAAGAAACGCTTCATCGGAGCTCGGAGTTGCGAGGACGTCAACGGCCGAAATAAGATACTATTCGGAGAAATAGTGATGATGTTCTCGAGTGATTTCACAGGAAATTGTTTAGGACGCATTCGTTTCGAATTTATCGCCTTGTAAATAACAAACATCGCGTGGTTAATCAGATATATCTTGGATCCGTGTCGATAATGCGAACAGACGTTTATATCAATGCAGCTAAATACTGTGAAATGGAATATAAATATTGCTCGCTCGTAAGATACACTCCGGTCACAAATAAATCCGCCCAGTGTTTGTCCCAGAGCACGAGACTGCAAACAAGCTTACATCGCGCTAATATTTGCGCGAGGGAAATACGAGGCACGGCCCTGTCACTGTGCGCCAAGAATGCTGTTCGTCCTTTATTTGGAAAGATTCGGTGTGTGTATTGAGTGTGCTGCTCAGATTTGCTCTATTTGTCACGTCGATACATGTATTAATAATTTGCTGGGCGAGTGGCTGAAATACGGTGACTGGAAATATTTATTGTATCGCTCTCAAATTTACGTAGCATGCATATTTTTTGCAGCGGTTTGAGTGACGAAATGATCAGTGTTCAATTTATTTCGGGCAAGACAGCGAGTTACACGTTTTTGCAATAAATGAATTTTGCAATAATATTATCCTATTGCTAGTAATTAATCAGAGAGGTGTGGAGTGTGCAATAAATATTTGCAGTACTGTATGTGGCTTTTCGAGGGAATGCTCTATAAGCATATCAATAATAATTAGTAATTACGTTATACTGCAATTGGAATAATATCGAAACAATATGATTAAATTGGAAATATTTGGAGTGAATCAGAAGCTGTCGGCATTCATAACATAAAATGGTTATTAAAACTGATATTGATATTATTTATTTTGTCAGAATAAGCCGAATATGTTTAGAATTCTACGCCGATTCAGAAAAAGTGGTCGATATTTGCTTGAAGACGATGGTTGCTAAAAATCGAGTTGAAGACTCAAGTCATGACATTTGGCTATTTTTTTCGAGGTGTCGGGAGAAATGGGTTTTGTCATTCGGAGAGGATAGTATAAATAAATGAAATGAAGATATTTCTGGAATAAAGCTACCTAATTTGGCGCAAATTAGAAATACAATAGAACTGTTATAAATTTGAGAATATGCAGGGGTCGGATAAATACAAGAATCGATTGCATTTCTCGATTATTCAGATCAAGCAGATCATTACTCGTCAACGTAGGTATTGTTTCACCTTCGAATCTCAAAGTCCAATACGCCCTTTGAGGATTCGGAACGCGTGTAATTAACCGTGACTACATTACACAAGTTTATAGAATATCCTGGCTTATCTTAATATGCTTGGTCGGCCCGTCCACAAAGGATTCAAATGAGATAAAAATTTGCATGGTACGCATAATACAGGAGAAGCTTTATTTATTATCAGCAATTCCCTCCTTCAGGTTTCCCACAATTTAACCAATTTAAAATGACTTTAAAGTTACATATGTATATTATCTCTGTTTTAAATTGCATTGGCTAATACACAAAAGTTCCATATTCAACCTGTGACGCATGCAGAGATGGGGGGGGGGCAAGGGGCCCTGACGGATGGGGCTTTCTAAAAAGAAAAGAAAAACTGGATTTTATTCTTTAAATAAATTTTTATGATCATCTAACTAGTTTTATTAAAATTGCATTAAACTCAATTTCTCTTAAAAATATTTTGATCCTTTTAACTCAGCTCTCCCCAAGATTAAATCCCGAGTGCACCACTGTATTCATTTATTGTAACGTAAGAATCAAAACCCTTTATTTCACACTAAAATATTAAAATTAACGCTTGTACGAAAGTTCAATCATTTTAATCCAAAATCGAGTCACAAATCTTCATTCCTCCTTTACCATGTGTTATTTGGACTAAAACTCCTCCATATCTTTAAACAACTAATAACCGTCAATAATAAATAAAAATAATTCTGTTTTAATTTATTTTTATTGTAGCAATTTAATTAGTTCTTAATATATATAAAATAAATTGGGTTTCATTTTTATTGTATGCTCGTTCCTTGTACATATTTTATATTATATTTCACCCAGATTTACTTAAGTATCTGTGTAACTTTACAAATTCCGTATAAGGGTTAACCTGTTAATTTATATACGATCTCCAATTTCTACCAATGTCCTAAAAATTTCGATTACCTACACAGGCTTAAGGACATCTTTTTTCGCAAAGGAAATGCAAATAGATCGCGCTCTCTCCCTGCGCGGCCTGCGCCCTATCCAATCTATGATTATCCTTGGACGATTTTACACCACGGTGAAGATTCTCATTCATGATATACACCTCGAACCGGTTTTTCGATACGCGGGTACAAGTACGCCCACGTTTGCACTTCGTGCACGGTGATATGAACGAGTTACACGGTGAAATAAGGAAACGCAATAGCGCAGTTTGTTCGCGAAGCTCGAACGAGAAACCCTGATGAAAGCCACGCAAAGAAACTGCGGGGAGACTTCTCGACGAGAAAACGTTGCGTCTGAAATCGTATCACCGTGGAACATCGATTCGAGAACATTTGACTACGCTTCACTGCAACTTATTCGCTGGTCACTTGACCAGCGACACTTTTTGCTCTATGCTGCACTTGTCGCATACAGTGGTGACGAAAAAAGTTAAAACTGTGATAACAAGAATGAGATAATTTCATTAATAAGAATTATGCGTTAAAATTGATATCCTATAGCTTGGGTGTTGCCAGAATAGTTCACTGATACTAACATAATAATTATAGCTATTAATTTAATTGCACGGGTGTGTAAAAATATGAATTTTAAACTTTCCTTTGACCATCACTGTATGGGATTTTGGAATGGGAAATATTACGGCAAAGTAATTGAAAATTCAGTAATTACTTAATTTTTTACGTTTTTACAGGGTGCAATAATATTGGTTTGTAATATTAATTTAAAGTTCAGCTAAGTTTTCCTATACGCTACTGGACGTCAAGAATTTCGAAGTAGATTTTCTCGAAAACGAAGCGCAATATCAAAAAATTTCATTGCTTCTTCTCCACTTATTTACTTGTTACGAGTCGAAAAGAATTTGTAACTTTTCTTTATATCGTGCTTCATTTTCGAGAAAATCGACTTAGAAATTCTTGCCGTTGCGTTCAGTCACGTACAGGAAAGCCGACCTTTACAGTGCCAAGTGTTATCATTTAGACAACAATCATCCTCCCCAAAAAAATTCACCCTCCAACTCTCCCTCGAAGTACACTCGCTACTAAAATAACTGAAACAGGGCCACCCTCGTAATCTCACTCTAATTCGACCTTCCTAATGACATTTAAATCGTAACAAAACACACCGCATCCGTATAGAAGGCACACGTTCCAAGGGATTCACGCACAGGCAATGAGCATCCTGAATAACTCGAAGATGCAACATTAACCTAGGAAGGCAATTCCAAAGGAGAATTCAACAAACGACCCCCCAAAGCGCAGTCAACGGTGCAACACCGTCACTCTTAATCCAGACTCCGTTAGGAAGATTAATTGAGCTCCTCTGGGCCTCTTTGTTTACGGTGTGCCACAAAAAACATAGCCGCTCTAGAGCCTTCAGTGGTACAGTATTCCCTCGTCGATACAAGTTGGATAAACACGATACGATACCCGATATGAAATTATTCCGCGACACTAGCGGATCCACGGATACGCCGATGACCATGAAGAAAGCACACACTCGCGACCGTAGCACTTGCAGGTATGCAAACACTGCGGAGCACTCCGAACACCGGCTGGCAGAGGACTGAGGACGGAAGAAGCGAGGCTCGAGCGACGCTGTCGACCTGTCCAGGCCCTGCGTCGGGCCCCCTCCGTGGTGGGGAGGGTCCCCTCGGTTCAGGAGCCCTCGAGGTAGGGACTGGATCGGTTGCAGGGATACCACTGGCCGCCGTCAGGCGGTGAGCAACGACTTCCCCCCACCGAACTATTATCGCAGAGGTCGTTATCGTTATTGCACGCCTGGTGCTCTTGATTATTTTGCACGCAGAAAGAATCGACAATAGAGCCTCGAACCAAGTGGTGGGAATTGTTCTGTGAGTGGTACTGTTGCGACGAGATTTTTGGGAGTGATGAGGAACAATTGCGGAGTATCACTTAAAATAGTACTTGGAATATTATCATTTGGTTATATTATTATTAGCATTAGGAAAATATTGTGACAAAATTTATTTAGTTCAAAAATGGGTAGCTCACTGTTTTATGTAAAGTGAGTTGGATGCGAATCATATTGTTGTGAAAATTGTCCCTACTAAGTATGTAATTTTGAGAGTGATGCAATAAATAATTCCAGAACTTTATATGTGCTGTGGTTTTTTAATGAGAGGAAATAGAGAGTTGGTAGAGGGCTATGGTTGAACGTGGGGGACACTGTTGAGCGATATGTGGATATTAAAATGTTATCAGAGCACCTGTTATTACGTTCTGGCAAATTTGGCAAAAATTGGTAATGAGTTCACGTACAAGTATTCTTAATTCGTGTACGACCAAATTCAAGCCAGAGGTTTTGTAAAAGTTTCTGATAAGGTACAGGGCCGGCCTTCTCCGCAAAGGGGCCCGGGTGCAAGAAATATTTTGGAGCCCCAAATAATTTCTCAACGGTAAAAAAGCATAACATCTTTTCAAATAAACAAATAAACATTAACATATTTAAATATATGACTTTTTCATCGTCATATCATTAATAATATTCGATTATTATATCAGAAATTATATTCTAATTTCTTTTTTACAGTTCAATTTTAATCAAACAAAATATTTTCGTTCTCATTTTTTCCTTTCAGTTAGTAGTTGCATCATAAAGCAAATACATTCGTAGGATCATGGACCTTATTAAAATGAGCCACGTTACCCTCTGGCAATCTTCTCCCCTTTCGTTCACTCTGTATACATTTGTTCCTACGTCGTCATAAATTGCAAATGTGACCAAAACATTCTACTTGGTAATTTACCACCAGCTTCTCCCTGCTGTTCCTCTCACGTTCCTCGGCTTCCTGCATTTTCTACGCTCTCTGACTTCAGACAATCTGCATTATTTCAACGATGAAAGCAAAAATATAGTCTTTAATCGATTCCTTTTTGCACCAGGAATTTCAATTTGTGGTATAATTTTCGGGACACTGTTGTATGGAGTATTTTACAATTTTTACGACCACCTAAGTGACAATGAATAATGATAATATTTAAATAGAAAATTCACGACTACTTTTTAGAAGTGTATAAATATTTAATACACATTCTAATGTTCTTAAAAAGTTCCTACTTTCAAGAAATTCATTCATAGATAAAGGGAATAATTCATAGCGTTTTCCACATATCTAAGAATGCATGACTAACGCAGATTTATTCGAAATTTTCATTTTCACAGAATGAAAGCTTGAATACTAAGAGTATATTCACTTTCGAATTTTCTCCTAATGCAATGATAATCGAATTCATTCGCACGCCAGACTTTTTATCGCGGAGAATAATACCTCGGAGATTTATGACACAAATCTTTCATCAAATATTTTCAACGATGCAAGACTATGAAGAATATTTCCACGATACCTAATTTTAGAAAGAAATATGAATTCTGATGAGAAAGCACAGAGATCGTAGTCACGTATCTCTCGATGTTATTAAAAACAATTATTCTCTTTCTTATTCTGCTCCTTACAAAATTACCTATACTATCCACCTGTCAGCAGACTAGCAAAGATAAATAAAATATTCAGCAATTCATTTGATGAATATGATTCAGACAATTATCTGTTCCTTTAACTTATAACACGGTTTCTAAAATGATTTCACCATGGAATTACACATAACTGTTATTTTTAAAAAATCCTAGGAAGAAATCAGTATTAACTTATTACAAAAATTGATTTACTTTACTATCTGCATTTTTTGTGAAATATACTCCACTTCTTAGATATTCGAAATTCATCGAGGTGCAACTCATCATGTAAGTAACACAACAATAGTCAATCTTCAAATGGCTGTTTCACCCCTTAAATTTTTTCCCTAAAACACAAGTTTAAACTAAAACACAACTCCGTATTTCTATGCATACATATCTAAACACATAAATTTGTATATACAAACGGTCCAAGAGCGATTAAGTACCTATACGAACTAACAATAAAAATGGGTTAAATTGAAGATTGTGGGGAAATAACAAAATACGTACCTCCCATTCCCATCTAGCGTCTAACAATGCATTTCCAGTAAAGCAAATACGATTTAGGATTAGGGAGACCATACTGCCCTGTTAATTCGAAAGGGCGTATATGCAGCTTTCGCTTAAATGGAGTTATTGCTGTCGAGTAGCAGACAAATACTGTCGAAAAGTGAAAAATATGTTGTCGAATAGTAACCGAGAAAAGGGGTGTTTTGTCAAACATTTTTTCAGTCCAGTACAATTTTGTTCTTTTTCAACAAAAAATATTAATTAAGTTACGGGCGATAGTGACACTCGTACAGAGTAAAAATCTTTTCTAATTTTTTCTTTCAAATAAACCACGAACATACCTCTTCTTCGAGGAACCATATTGATGATACAAAAAAGCATTTAAAAGAAACTAAAAAATATATTTTTTATAATATAAGAGTAGCTTAATAAATACAAAAAAGATTTATTTCGTTACATGTTGTATTTACTCTCAAAAAAATCTTTAAAAATAGCTCAATTATTCGACCGATCAAAGTAGAATGTCCCCTTAACAGGGCAACACACGTTCCTTCCGTACTCCGAGTCTCTCACTTCGTTTTACCAAACAGATTGCGGATCTCCCCCCAAGCCTTGTTACAACTAATTCCCACGTCAATACGATTTGCGTTATCGGTGCCGCAAGACTCCCAGCTAATTCCCAAACTGTTCGAGTCCTCTCGACCTGCTCAGCCCTCTTCAACCCTTATCTCGAGTGGAAAGTGGCGGGGCGCGGTGCCAGCCGACGGCTGGCTCGAGCCAATGCTTTTCCAATAAGCTTCTGAAATTCTGCGCCGCCGTCGAAAGGAGAGATTCGAAGGCCGAAAGTGAAGAATCTAGGAAGGAGGCGACGGCGAAAGGGGTCGGTGGGGAACGATCCGAAAGGGAGAGAAAAAAGGGGGATGAACAACGATGGTTTGTCTTGAATAATGCACGACGCGTATATTCTTAGTCGGACTCTTCGTGTCCTTAGACTTTCGACAACCGAAGGGAATCAGCTTTCGCGAATTCCTTATCTCTCCCGTTGTCTAGCCCCACCCCCCACCCCCCGGGGCCACAATCAGCTGTCACAGTGGAAAGGCGAAAGACGGTTCCCTTTAATGAAATTTTTTCGACACAGCCACGACTTCGACATTAGCCATTCGTGACCCATATCGGGACTCCTGATCCACGTTCATAAACAGCGTTTAATTAAGGCCGCGGTAACCAATTCGAAATAGGGGTGATGCTTAACTGAATGCACACCTGTAAATTTGCTTCGGTGGAAACTGCCGAGCCGTTATTGCTTCCTCGCGGTTAAATCGATCTCGCTTTAATCGCGCTGATCCGCGTCGTTAATGGCTTTCGAATGTCGAAGGAAAAGCGCTCGCGTGTATTCGGGGATGCAGAATCGTCTTGTCTCGAGAACCGAATGGGAGAGAATTCTAGTTGGCGAGATTTTAATTTTAGGCCATCCTCGGAGCGGGTGCGGTTTATTTGGAGATTGAAAATTGGAGAACCAGAGGAAGTGGTACTGGAATATTGCTCTCTTCTAGTTAGAAAAATAAATTCGTAAGTGGAGGTAGTTCGACCAAATTTGAAATACCCACTCTTTTATTCAGTGGTTTGGATGAACTTTCTATCTTTTGATAGGTCAACGAATTTAAAGTAATTAAGCTAGCTCGGCAGAGTTTGGAGGAAATTTTAATTACCTATATTTCAAATGGCCCTAGTGATCTGAACCCTCAACGATCTGAAACTGAGTAAATTTAGCTGGAAGATTTTAATCGTTAAAGAAAAGTAGCTTTATATCTTTTACAGTTTCACACATATGCATGATAATCGGAAAACTCACCACTTTCTCGAGGGGGTGCTTTCACCCTTATGTGTTATGGCCGAATAAAAAAAATCGTTACGTTAGTAGCATCACTTGAGCTACATTTCTGCAAAGTTGAAAATTTTTTGAATTTTCCGATTGCCGAACTTCCCTTGTTGGAAAAATAGTTTCGAAAATGGAGATAATTCGAGCAAACGTGAAGTACTCTTCTATTGTTTAGTTTGTATGAAATGTCTTGCTTTTAATATAGGTTGACAGATTTAAAATAGTATCGCTTGGCGCCGTTTCCGGCACATAGAGCATTTTTCATTTATAACATTCTCTCGATGCGGGACAAGGGGCAATAAAGTTTATGAGGTGTATTTAGTAGGATAATAAATATCGACATAGGAGAGGAACACACCAGCCAACCGATGGCTTTGCGAATTTAAGTGCCCCGGTATTTATGTACCCACAAATTACACAGGACACTGTGAAACGTTCAGGGCCTCCTACACATAAATCGATCTTGATCGTTCTCTACAGAGAAGTTATAAATTCAAAGCGTATTATCGACTAATCGTTCCTCCAGGATCGCAGCCACTCTTGTCGTTATGTTAATAAGGAATTAATTTGAAGTAGGTAGTCTCAATTTATTTTTAGTATTAGCTTGTAATCTGTCAAGAAAGACTTTTAACAAACTAGTGTAGATGTAGATTGTAGAATGTAGGTGTTACAACTTTTCGGTTACGTATCCACAATTTTCTGTCAGAAAATTGAATAAATGTGTTGTATGCTTCTAGATTTATGTATAATAGAGATCGTGTGTATAAATAAATGTAAAATTAATGTTTATTTAAATGTTTTTCAACTGTTTACTCAATATTATCTGAATATTCAAGTCACGTTTTTCAAATATTAATTTTACATTTGCGGAACATTTATTTTACAATTTTGAATATTTATTTCACATTTTCAGAATATTTACTTTAAATTTTTTAAATATTAATTTTACATTTCCTGAATATTTATTTAATTTTTTACAATCCTTTGTATTTATTTTACATTTCCTGAATCTTTGCTTTACATTTTATAAATATTTTTTTTATATTCCATGAATATTTAATTCATATTTTCTAAACATTTATTTCACCTTTTCTGTATGTGTATATAATATATAGATTCAACATTTTTTCATTTTATAAAGTGTGGCTAAAAAAATATTTTATTACTAGGGAAAGATGATGCATCTTTGTTCTTCGTTCGAAACTTTCGATTGCCATTATTCGAAAATTCTGTTACACAAATTACTCAAAGTATCCTTGGGTTTGAAAGTGGTTTCTCTAGAAATTTGTTCTTATTCCTTAAACATCAAATCTGCTTAGAATTAATTTTTCAACATGACTTATAAAATTATACCACTTGTATCTTTAATAATAGTCAAAAATTACATTAAATGTCTCAAATACACCAACATCAATAATAAATCAATTATCAAGCATTCATCATTTATATTCAAATGTAAATTATTATAAAACCTCCCTGTGGAAAATTTGCTCCCAGAGAATATCCGCTCCTTCCGTCTTATAGAATATTCCCCTTCCGCGTGATAAATACAACTACTAATCCTCTTAAACTTTTCAGGTCTCACTTTCGTATATAAATCAGAGGACAGCGTTTAATCTCATCGTAAATTCTAAAGGAACTTTCAAAGCGAACAAGTGCTAAGAAAATTCACCATTATTAATCCATAGTTTGAACCCCTAAGAACTTCTGCCGAACGAATTCCAATATTTTTCCCCCAAAAAGTATTCTTCAAAAATTTCTCAAACCCACAAAAAGACAAAATACACTGTTGACTTTGATGTGCCAAAAAATCATTTCTCTGCCTTGCTCCTACAGCATCTCAAATATAATTCAGTTCCCTAAGTTTTATACAAAAAAGGCAATACTCCACAATCCCCTGTGCAAATGACCTTTTGCTTGACCAAATTGGTATGTCGTTCACCCACGTTTTATAAGCATCGTATGAAGCGGAATGCCCTTCGTTTTCGAGGACAGTTGCACTGTTTGCCAAGTCATTTTCAGCGTGCAGGTGTTCCTCGGACCGAAACGAGGGTTCACGGCGGTTTTTCACGAATCTTGAACGAGAGACCCACGTGGCCTGCGTATCGGGCTTATGGTGGCCCCTGAAGGCAGCAGGTGGTGCCTGTAGGTTCACCTGGACCTTTCGGATTTGAGGCGTTTCCGAGTTCATAAATAACCGACTTCCCCCATGGCCCTCTTCTGCACGAGTCCTTTTCCCCCGAATCTCGCTCACGAGCCTCGCCAACGTTTCGGCAACCCGTTTACTGGTGGCCTTCTTTTTCCGAAATTCTCACACAATTCTATAGATTTAAGTTGTTCTGCAATAGATTTAATCACGATAGGGATTAATAGGGGCAGCTTGTGGGTTAATGTGGTATTTTCGTGTATCAGCCCCAAAAATACCTAACTGATATTTATGTAATTTAAAAAAAAAAAATTATTTTAGTTAGTACCTAAAATTTTAGTTTTATTTTCTATTTATAATATCTTTTTCACAGGTATAAAGTCTAAGGGAAAAGTTACTTTTTTTCAAAGGCTATAGATTCTTCATTTTTCTTTTTTTTTCTTTAAATTAAGTTCAACACCAGCGTAAGCTATCTAACTTTAAGAAACTTTTCTTTTTTTGCGATGAGATAACTGCAACACGCGCTACACTTCACGCCAACAATTAATAAATAATAAGAAGGATCGACATAAAAAATAATTCTGCAAGTTTAAGGATGCCTCCTTATAACCCAAAAGAGTTTAATCCAATATTAACTCTAGCTTTTAAAAAAAAATCATAAATATCAGTTACTTTTTGGGCTGTTACGCGAGAATCCACCCTTAATCCGTATCGCCACGCATAGATTCTATCGAAGTCGCTAATCCCCGAAGGAGCGCAATGAGAATTAACGACTCTCGAAGGCACTCTCGACTTCGAGAGACACTGTTTCGCCACTATCTCTCCGTTCCTTCGTTTCGAATTGAATCCTGACTGTGAACGCTAGCCTTTTTATTGAATCTTTAAACAGTAAGACTTTATCCTGCGATATGCTCGACCCTCCGACGAAAAGGAATATTTTTGTAGTTTGAAGCACAGTAACCCTCGTGTATTTTTAAACACCCCCCCCCCCCCCTGAGGCATCACAGAAAAATGCAAAGAATTCCACCGTTTCAAATGATTCCAAACGTGAAGTGAAACTCCAGCTCCCGTGCTTTCTTCCAGAAGCTTTCCTTTTCGACGCAGCCACGCGCACACCCGACCCCTCATTTTCAGTTTTAAAGGAATCCATCGCTTTCTCGCGCCACGGGTGCTTCGCGGTCGTTTCATTATAAAACGACGATTCATTTACTACGGATGCGTCTCCAAGTTCAACAGCCTACAAACGATATGTGCTCTATATACATTCAATGCTGCCAGAAATACTATTCCTTGGCAAATGGTGGTTTTGTATTCTATGATCAATGTGGCTGGTATAAATGCTCGGGGTATCAAGAGTGGAAATCAAGTGCAAGTGAAATCTCGAAGAAACTCGAAGAAGAGTGATGTCCCACGATGTTTATCGCTGGTGAAACTTTTATTCGAAGGAAACACGCGGCGAAATCAAAATTTTAGGTTGTTGCAAAAATAAATGCGATTTTTAAATTTTTTCAAACGATTTTATCTAGCTTCACTCCTCTTGTTCGTTTGCTCCGAATCTTGTAACTTAATTTTGACCCACTTCCATAAATCTAATCGACTTGAAATCACGACAAAAAGTCGCTACGTTGCCTGTACCTAGTAGCATCGCGTTTTCCCTAAATATACAATTAATACAGAAATGATCCGTCACGTACAAATAGTTTTTTCAGTTTTTTAGTTGCAAAACTCAAACACTAAAAAGTAAATAATAAAAGAAAATAATTATTTTTTAGTTTTCAGTGCATTTTTGATCAAATTAAATAAAATCGTCAGACTTAACAAAAAATTTGAATTTTTTTCCAACATAAGCAGCAAAGATTAAAGTAACACAAACCGCAGCTATATTTGCAAACTTAATAGAATAAAGAAGAGCTGAAATTATAGGGAATATTACACAGCTACTATTTTCCTACAATTCAGTATCGCAATTTAAATAGTTTTTTCATCACTTTTCATAGTTCTACCAGAAATCTGAATTTCCTCTGCACCACGGAGCGCGTTAAGCAGCTTTCTCACGAATTGATGTCTGAACACCTACAAATCAGAAGTTTGAAAACAATATGTATTCTTAAACGACTTGAGCAAAGCCTGCAAAAGTTCCGCCCACCAGGGGATCAAATAAAACCTGAGGCCTCCACCGCAACCAAACGAAACAATTTATGCAGTTCACAAAAAAAAGGCTGGTCTAACTCAAAATATTCTAAAAAACTGAATAATTATTTCTGCGCGACGTGTCGCCTGATTCGCCATTCTGGAGTGGAAGCCAAGTTTCCAAGACACGTCGCGCCATCCTCGCGTTATCCTGCCCAAGTAGGCGTGGGATGCGCTGCAAGTGCGTGAAACGTGTCAGCTATCGTTAAACACCTCGGCGTTATTCATAGGTGGCGAAGTTGCTTGTGTCCCGCCGGATAACAGAGTGCCGATGCAGACGCGGCATAGTTCTATCTACGCGCGTGCATCCTCGCCAATGCAGATGCACACTGGCGCACGGAGACGAGGACATGCTCGTCCCGGTTGCCTCCGGTTTTTACTGGGAAACGACAGCTGCTCCTCGGGTCCGCGTAGCATTTGCTACGGAGACGAGGGGGCCAGGTTGTTTTCTGTGGCCGAGACTTAACAAGCCCATCTGGAGATCGCAGCCTCCATCTAGAGGGTAGAAGACGGCAGCAGGCACGTTCCACTGATAGCCCTTAAAAATATATCGGTTCCTGTTTCCTCTCTTTCCTGGGAGGAGCATCGGATGGGTCACAGTGTATAATCGAGATTCGAGACTTCTGTTTAGGGCTGGCACTATTCGAATAATTTATTATTCGAATATTTTAGAAGTATTCGATTGCTACGAATAAACTTCGAATATTTTACAAGTATTCGAATGTTACGAATAAACGTCGAATATTTTACAAGTATTCAAATGCTACGAATAAACTTCGAATATTTTACAAGTATTCGAATGTTACGAATAAACGTCGAATATTTTACAAGTATTCAAATGCTACGAATAAACTTCGAATATTTTACAAGTATTCGAATGTTACAAATAAACTTCAAATATTTGAGTATTCGAATGTTACAAATAAACTTCAAATATTTGAGTATTCGAATGTTATTATTCGAATATTTCAGTGTTCGAATACTCTTCGAATAATTCACCTATTTAAATACTATTGGAATATTTCAGTATTCGAATAGTATGGTGTGAATTAGAAATCAAATTCTTGAAGTTCATTTTTTTTTAGAAGCTTTTATTTAGTTTCAGTACTTAGTGAGTTCGTTAGTTTGTTAAGGTGAAATCTTCTAAGCTAATTTTTGAACCACTTCAACATATCCGATCGGCTAGAAATTTCGCACACATACGTAGTTCCGATGTCAATACAATATTTTCTACCAGTATTACTTTACATCAGTATTCGAATACTTAAATATTCGAATAGTATTCGAATACTTGGATATTCACACCATACTATTCCAATACATTAGTATTCGAATACTTAAACATTCGAATAGTATTCGAATACTTGGATATTCGAATTATATTCGCCAAATAATTGAGCAACTGAAGTATTCGAATACCGAAATATTCGACGAATAGCCCCAGTCCTACTTCTGTTCCGTCGCTCGCTATTCCAAGGAATCCCCGGTTATCCGACTGGAGGATTAATTTCGAGCGAGACAGTTGAGATTTATTAGAAGGCGGCGGAGAAGGATTGATTGAAAAGAAAAATTCCTTACTTATTTCAGCCGCTAGAAGTAAATGTATAACGCCTGAAACACTTCTCGAGTTCAACGACGAATTTAATTATCCGGCAGCGGATTTATTTATCCCGGGGCAGGGTCGGAATGAAGTCGGATTGAGCTTGATCGTAATTAAGATATCGATTGACCGTCCCCCTCCCCTTATCGCGAATTCCAAATGTCCCCGGACAACCGCTCTAATTGTCCACGCGGGATTTATTTCTGCAATCGCGAGCCTCGACGACCACCAAAATCGCGGGACCTTTTCGACGATGAAATCATCACCGCGAAACCGGATAATAGAAAATCGTGGGATATTGTTTGGTGTATGGAGCTATTGCGTTTCACGGGATTTACATAATAGCGTGTCAAATTTTATTGGTCGGTGACAACAACGGGGAATTATACCCGCGCGATTAAATTGACCATCGTTGACAACACGTGATGCACAGGGTGTCCTAGTTTTGATAGTAGAACAGAGGAGGAGGTGATTCTACGTGGAAAAATAAATCCAAAATAAATGATTTTTTTTTCATTTGGGGCTTTATGGCTTATTTTCATTGGTGGTCATCGTTTCTTCAATTGTGATCGGTAGTTCGTTTGTGTTAAATTCTTTAGTGGCCCCTCTCTTTTTTATACATTGAAGATAAATTATATATTTGAGATAAAAAATTGTGTAAATCTCCAACCAACTACCGATCACAGTTTTTTGCAAAATATCTCGAAAACTAAAGCTGAGCGAGGGTAACATGCATAGCATAAATTTGTTCAAAATGTTAACTTTGACAGCTCAACTCACTTAGGTACTCAAGATGTTTTAGATCCACAGAAGAATCATCAGTAAAAAAAAACTCTGAAACTAAAAAATAAAACCGCCAAATCCCCATAGGTAAATGCTCAACAACCAAAACTACTAAAGCCGGAAATCCGCCTGAAACCTAAGCTAAGTAAGCTGTGCTACATTTTTGATGTTTTATAACATAGCTAGACTTAGCATAGCACAGCTTAGCTTCCAGGTGGATTCCCAGCTTAAGAACTCAATTTCGCAATAAACTCCGCGCAACCTAAGTCATCTTCCTGTTAATCTTCCCTCACGACAAAATTCCCAGGTCTCCTTCTCCCATTCTCAAGCATATAATATGTACATACACGCGAAGCTTTCAACGGCACCGCGTCCATCGTTTCATTTTCCAAAAACTATTCCCCTCACAACGGATCCGGGTTTCTCGCCAGGAACGCAATATCCACTGTTCCATCACTCCGCGCAACTTCCGCGAGGCGGCGAAAGCCGGCGTAACTCTTGAACGAAATGAAACGGAGGAAAGGCAGACTCCTGAAGAGAAAGGAAAATGGAGAAGGCCGGGAATCCGCCGGATATCGTATTTTCTCGCGATGCATTACACCCAACCAGCCTCTGTTTCCCCCTCCCCTCATCCCCCCACCGTATACCTCCCCCATAGACGCCCTTTGGAGCGCCCTGTACCTTCAACGCCAGTTGAAACGAGGTTAGGGGAGAATGACTAAGTGCGCCAAGGGTGGGCCACGCGACGAGGGGGTCGAGGGGCGAAATCGTGCTTTCCAGAAATTTCCCTAAGACTCGTTTAACCTCCTTCCAAGGCGGCCATCGCGGATGCTGATGTCTGATGACAAAAACGTGTAAAAGGAAGGGCCAGGGTATAGGTACCTCAGGATATCGAAAGTTTTCTATCTCCCCGCGATCATCCAAGTCTCTTTGGCCCAACGCTGGCGCAGGAAATTAGGTCCCCGTTATTTCAATCCCCAGGAATATTATTAAACATTTAATCCCCTGCTCCGGTATCGTGAAAGGGTTTCCAATCGCGTGGATGAAACGCTGGATATCCAAACTAGAAGATAAAACGAAGGGCAAGACTGGGGCAAGAACGAGCTTGTTGGGGTCGATATGTAGTTTCTATGTGAATTTTGTAGCTGAAGAACTCCTGAGACCTTTTTTATTTTACTTCGGCTTCGTCCTGGCCCTTTTTTTATTTTTCTAGGTTTTCTTATTTTCTTCTATTACTCCTTAAAGCTTCTTTCTTTTTTCTAGCTATCTCTATTATGCTCGCGTGTCTTCATAGGTCTTCTTTTCTCTTCATAGGTATCCCTATCAACTTTTATGTGTCCTTATTCTTTCCTTCATTTTGTAGCTGTCTTCATTTTGTTCCCAGCTCACCATAGTTCTCTCCAGAGATGGGAAAAATTTTTCGAATAACGAATAAAAGTTAAGAAAATTATTGTCGAATGAAAAAAATCAACTTTATTCGTCAAATAATCTAAAGTTAAAGTAACTTTTATTTCATCCGTTATTTAAATTTTTTTCTAGTTAATGCCAAACTCTGAAGCTCCCTTTCCTTTCCCAGCTCTACCTGTCTCTTCCTACAGTAGAAGTGTAACCCAGAAAATAATTTTAATTAAATTCAGCAGACTTAAATTCAGCTCAAGTTAATTTTAAAATATTGTCACAAAGTCCATCAATATTTACTTTTAAAGCAAATCTCCCAGCAGAAGTGATCGATTAGAAATAAGAAAAGCCTGATAGACTTGAAACTTAAAGAGCCATTTTTCAATGCCTTGCGCCACTCAAACTATTAAATAAGTAGCGCGGTAACGTGTGATGTCTCTGTATCGATAAAGAAACAAGAATTCTCAGGTATTAACGCGCGATGGAGGGGCACGCGATAACCGGCTTCGTGATTATGAGCAGCCCCAATCACGTTCTCCCCCGTTTTTTTCATCCCGCTTCCAATCGTGCCGCAATCACCATCGAATTTCCGCCAGGACGGGTCTGCTTTTCCAGGCCGACGCCCGTTCATTCGTGTTTTCGCGTCACCCGGTAGTCGATGGCGAGGGTGGTCGGAAAATCGAGGGTGGAACAGGGTGACTAACTGCACGAGCATGAGTAGGGTGGCTAAGGGTACGCGCTACGAATACCGAGTGTCTTTAATACAGGGTGTCCCCACGAAGTGCTCCGCGCAAACTTCGTACCACTATTGCCAGCCCTCTTCCCATACGCCTCGAGACCTGCTCGCGTATCAGGATTCACTTACAAAGCCTTCTGAATTCTATTCGAAGAAATATTTGATTCCTATTGGAAACGTATTTAAAAATTCTACAGCCATTTTTATAGTACCACTGATCTTCAGAAAAATAAGAAACCTTTCGATCAGTAATCGTTTGAACGGCAAAGGGGAAAAAACGAGGAATGTCCATATTAACAATTTGGTATATTGGTTAAAAAAAACTGCACTCTGCAGTGGATCAAAATACGGAATATCCCCACTCTTTGCCTAAGCATAAGCTTCAAGCTTCTGTCAGTGTATGGACTAAAGTATTAAAACTTAATTTTGTTTGTACCCTTCATTTATGAAATCTACCTTTTCTGAGATTTTTCTGTGTTGATTGTCGATGTTCTTAGTCTGCCAAGTAAAGTTTCGTGTCATTCCAAATAGGGCTGGGACTATTCGAATAATTTAATATTCGAATATTTTACAAGTATTCGAATACTACGAATAAATTTCGAATATTTGAGTATTTGAATGTTATTATTCGGATATTTAAGTATTCGAATACTATTCGAATAGTATTGCTGTAAATTATAAATCAAGTTATTAGCTTACAAGATTTTATTCTGACAAACTAACAAACTCACAACTCAAACTAAATAAAAGCTTGTAAAAAAATAAAAATAAAAAGCTTGATTTATAATTCACACCATACTATTCCAATACATTAGTATTCGAATACTTGGATATTCAAATAGTATTCGGATACTTGGATATTCAAATTATATTCGCCAAATAATTGAGCAACTAAAGTATTCGAATATTCGAATACCGAAAAATTCGACAAATAGTCGCAGTCCTAATTTTGAAATTGAACGCTATACATTCGCGATTTCTTTTTAAAAATAAATGCCTCTTTGTTCCGACCCAAGCTAATGGCCTATCATTCCTGCTACTCCAATTTACTTTAATAACTGCGGCACAACTGTCTCGAGAGCGCTAACTAAGCAAGTCGACACATTTATTTCTCTCGGTTACGGGTGTCCACGTCTAACAATATGGTTCTCAGGCATGATCCATCGGGGACGTATGTGTCAACGGCGCTGAATGGAGCCACGTAACACCCAGCACGTGACCAACACACGACCCTTACCCTTCGTTCTACCCCTGTATCGCAGAGTGCGCAGTCCCTTCCCGTTCGTCCCTTTTGCTTAGGAACTTATCAGCTTCCTCCCGTGTTCCGGATACCTTTCTGTTATTCTATTACCGCTATAAAGCCATGTTTGCATAGCGCTGACGGCGACACGAGACTTTAATAACGTTGATGGAACCGTGCGTGCTGCTTAATATATTAAAGTTATTCTTGGGGGCCATTGGACCGTGGGCGTTCGTTCTCGAATTCGTATAAAGTTTCGGCACCCAACGGGGGAAACTGTAAATAGATGGCAGCCTTTCATAATTACGATTTTCCTATCTGTTTTTCAACGATAGCGTGCAAACATTTCAGAGTTTGAATTATTTTCTTGTTAGGAGTTATATTTGCAAAGGTAAGTACATATATTATTATTCAAGTATGTCACTAGCATCACATATCGGAAATAAAACAGCTAAAATTGCAACGAGATTGTAATTTAATTAGGAAGCTACATGTTGAAATGATGATGCAACACTAATAACAACGTGGACCCAATTAATCAGATTATTCTACGTTTCTCTTAAACATTGAAATAATTAATTTATATCTCTTCACTTAATCTCTTCGAAAGTCTTCAACTAAAATTAAAGCCAGGTTACCCTAATTCCTAATTCAAATTTTCCATATTTTTCAATGCACTTTGTACCATGATTTTAATAAAATGATACCTCATCTCAAATTACGTCAACACACCAGCCTCTAAAATTTAATACTACAGACATAAATAGAATGAAGATATGTAACTGCCTTCCTTCTCATCGCTCAACTCCACACGCTCCAAAAACTTCATCTTCCCCTTTCCCCACCTTCGCGCAGCAAAAACTCCTCCCCTCACAAACCCTCCCTCTCCACTCCGCGCATCTAATTAATACGCGAATATAATTCACTCAGCAAGATCAAATGCACCAGATCCTATGCGTCCATCATCATCGATTAACGCCCGCGGAGATTCATCATTTACCGGGCGTCATTTGCATTCTTCCCTTTGACCGTAAAACGGGTGGATTGATTTATTAGAGAGGAACCAACGAACAACAGGCTTCACTCTCGCCGTTACCTTGCAGAAACTGGCCCCGCCATTAACAACGTGACGCTAGGGATGTTTCCATGACTCACTCGATCGCGCCGCCACCTTCACCCCCACGCCGATAAGGACACCAACTCTCCCGAAAACCCAGCCGAGCCGAGGAATTATTCGAAACTCGCTCGAGCCACCCCTCTGTTTCTCCGCGGCTTTAAGTCGGGGCTTCGTTCTCCGAATCCTGCGTAACGTCCTTGAAACAATGCCAATGGCCGTTCGATATCGGCCTGGTTGTCGCACGCTTTCGAAACACCCCGTATACCAGGTCACCCCACCGCCAGATATTGATTTAGTATTACGAGAGAGAGAGAGAGAGAGAGAGAGAGAGAGAGAGAAGGAGAGCCCTCCACTCCGCACAACAGAGCCATTCTGACGGTCTCGTTTCTCGCATTCAGCCGGCGCGTTCGCTGCTTTTTCGAAAACGAATTCGACAGGGCGCGGCGACGATCACAATGGCACGTGTTCGCAGGGTTACTCGCAGACAAGTACCATTCCCCTCCGTACCTTTCCCTTTTCTTGCCGTGCCCCAAGATTTGTCTACGCTCGCCCCGCCGCCACCCAGTCCCGCGCGAGATTGCACCTCGCCGCCGCGGACTCCTCTGCTTAACGTCTTCTTTTGTGACCCGTCACGGGGATAATTGAAACGGTGCAATTGGAAAGCACGGACCGGCGGACCTTAAATCTTCTTGCAAGCTAGAGGGGAACTGAACTGTCGGGGGAGAAGGGATGAATTTATGAGACGGACTTTGCGAAAGGGACTCCGAATCTGCAACCTTGCAAGTGGTTACTGTGCGAGACTGGGCTTTTCTGGGCTAAACCTCTAGATGTGGACTAGAGTGTACAAAATACATACACTTGGACAAGGCCTGAGAATTTCCACCGTGTATGTTTGCTGTTCAGGAGTGTAAAACTCGTTCGCATTAGTCAAGTTGTATTTCAAGGCAAGTAAAGTTGAAAGCATCTCTGTTTCACTTGAGCCTTGAAAGAAACCTGAGAGGATATTTCAAGTAGGGTTTGTCGGTTTCTAAAAACCGGTTTTTATTTATAAATTTGTAAAATCCGAAATCCGGTTTTATATTCTAGAATTTATATGCAGAAATGAACTAATTATTTAATTAAAAACGTTAACCATTTGACTTTAAATGGTCTGGTACACAAGCGTATTGTAGTAGATAACAGTTTACTGTAAAACTAATCTTCATGAGTTTGTACAGAAAAAATACTAAATGGAATAAAGATTTATACTTTGGTACCACCTTTGAAAAGATTCATATTTTGTGCAGATTTTAGTTATTTTAGTTTTGTTTTCATTTGGTTTTGTGGGCCGTCCATTTTATTGTGTATTATATTTCTGCAAATTCATAAATATTAAATAAACTCAAAACTTTTTTATTTATTTGGTTTTGTATAGATAAAGTATATTTTATTTAGTTGTATTTTTGTAATTCCATAATATTGAGAAAACTGAACATTTTTAAAATAAGTACAAATATTTATTTACTATTTTAATTATATTTTTTTGTTAAAATTCGAAAACAGGTTTAACTATTAAAAAGAGGTTGAATCTCTTTATAACATTTCAATATAAATTATAAGTACATAAAATATTTATTCTACATTGAAATAAATATTTGTCCGAATATGAAGAATATATTCATTTTATATTACGAAAAAAATATTTTTTCAAATGTAAAGTAAATATTTATTTAAAGGGGTATTTCCGTTTAATGGTTGAAAAAAATCAATTTCTTTACATTTCCTTATAGTTTTTGATTTAAAAAATGTATCTGCAGCAAAATTCGTAAAATTGATGGAGTTATAGAGGTGCTAATTTCACGCCTTCCATACGGCACTAATTATTTCATCATTATTAAATCATCCTGCCTTTATTACCCGATGAATTCTGTGACAAACAACGCAGCCTTCCCAGGACTATTATTCGCGGGTTCGTTCTAAAATGAACCGTTCAAGTAGTATAAAATTTAATTCACGTTCCGCTCGAGCACATCCAGCGATCAAGATAGACGTAATCCATGGAAGAGCGGGGCAGTAACGATAAAGGTAATCGACAATGTACACTCAACACGAGGCTATATAGCGATGGTCACGTACCCGTTCAGTCACGAAAAGGACATTTGGCGCTACATCACGAAGACGTTTCTCGCTTTGAAACAATCTACTTTCCATTGCACGAGGAAACAGCAAGTCGAACGACGCGAAACGAGCTCATCGAAAAATCGTTGGAGGAGATACCTGAACATCCCCTCTCACACGAGGAATTCAATAAACTTAATTCACTCCCATAAAAAGAAAAAGGAGGACCAATAAAATGATGTCCTTGAAGGAGTGACAATATTAAATCTACAGGCTAATTTTGGATCAGTCAAAAGAGATCGAGTAACACTGTTTATTTTTTGAAATTCACAAAAAATGAATTTTTTGAAATTCACAAAAAATGAATCCTTCAAAAATGAATTTAAGGTTTATCACTTCGGGTTTATCGATAAAAGGAATAGAATAAAATTCACAGCTGGGTAGAAGAACTTTTGTAGGCACACTCAAGTGATGGGTAAATAATATCCCTCGAGATGAAATCATCAAATGTATTCCTGTAATGAGTGGCGAAAAATATCCATTCGCACCGTGGTGAACGTCTAGCGGAGCACCGAGAAGCGGAAGGAAGTCAGCTTGAGAATGAAGCTGCATGATCAGAAAGAATTCCCCCAGGCGGCTAAGAAGTGCATACGCTATATAGAAGATTAAATTGAAAACAGACTGGGTGGATAAAAGTCCACCACCGTTCGTCCTGGCGTAGATACACCATTGTTTCTCCTGTGCTTCCTCTGTTTCTAAAAGTCAGACAAGTTTCTCGATATTATCTTGCTACATTGGAGTCGTCCACTGGCAGATAAATAAAAGACGAGACTCGTTGTTTAGGGAATCTCGAAAAGTAAAAGTTTGGAAGCCATGGCTTCAATTTGTATTTAGATTGAAGCTTCTTAAATTTCTGAAGATTTCTATTGTTACTTACAGAAAAAATTCTTTCACACTTTTGCTTACTATACTTAAAAAAAATGTCCATTTTAGCAACTCGAGTGTGCTCTTGCAAGAAGGGTAAAAATGAATTGAAGAATTTCTGTGAAAGACTTGTGAATCACAATATACAGGGTGGGCCAGTAAAAATCACCACCCCGAATATCTCTGAAATTAGCTAATTCCACCTGCAAAATATCATGCGAAATAACTTCGATTCGAAAGTTTTTCTCTTAAACTTCCATGATTCCAGAAAAATTCAAGGTAATATTTCTTATTGATCCACCCTGTATAAATGAAAGAATTTTTCATCGTTACAAAAGGAGATTCAAGTCTACGTGAAGGGAGTATTGAAATAAAAAAGATTTCGATCACTAAAAGTAGTTATCAAAAATCATAAAAAACTTCGGCTAGTGGTTTCAACCAGCTGCCATATTTCATGTCGGCTCGTTAAAATGGTGAACGATGCTTGTACTTAAAGTACTTACGAGCAGTAGCAGGCGCATTCGTGCCCGAAACGCAGAGGCATTTGTCGTGCGACAGCAACATCCATCCTGTGGAATCGCGGAGGAATACCGCGGTAATCTGCGGTATAGGAAGGCATGCGAAATTGGAAAGATCCTCTTCGATTTTCCCTGGTTTCGTTTCGCGAATGGAGCACGGGAATTCGAGGATTTTCAATCCTCCTCGGGATGCACCGTTTCACCTGACGAACCAGAACGATTATCCTTGCTCGAGGAAATATATAGCCGAGGAAAAGAAGAGGACCAGCGTTATCGTCCGCCTATCAAATTGATAGCGAAACGATTTTCTCCGTTGCCAGATTCGCCGCACAGATACCAACGACAATATACCTTGGCAGACATTTTTTACTGTTAAAGTGGTTGCTCTTTGGGATGAAATTTGATCTACAGAGATGCACTGAGCAATGCTGAGGTTCGTGGGAGGAGTTAGAGAGAGGAAGAAAAGAAAGAAGCTCCTTGGGAGATAAAAAATTGCCAATTTTTGTAAAATAATATATAGGGAATGAGACTGTTGATTTTTGGGGGTTAAGTAGTTATTTTGAAAATGTGCCAAATTTTTCATCAAAGCAAAAATTCCTATTAAACTATCGAATCAATTGTCCGGAATTTATGTAACAATTTTGTTCAGTGTTTGATCTTTCGGTACACAAAATTTCAAAAACTTTGGCCTATTATTTCACTCATAAATTTTTTAGTTATATTTTTCAATATTGCGTTTTCCCATAAGAATGCATGTTAAATTGAAAGTTAAATAATTTAAAAACTACCGAATCAACTTTTCTGAAATTTTGCAGGGGATGTTATAATTGCATAAAGATTCATTCCTCCCATTTTCAAGGATTTTCGCATCTTTGTAATGTTCCTGAACTTCATCTTTTGTCTAAATACGTGTATTCGAGACTTCGCTATTCTGCCCTTCTTATGTATTTAAAATGTTCTATGCAGCATTTTACCATTTTTCAAGAGATGTTTAAATACCCCAAGTTCCACAGGCCTTTTACCTTCTAAGTAAAGTTAGAAACCCATATGTGCTTCGTAGAAATCCAGAATCAATTTAATTTATTATTTTTTTACAAGGACGGCACGAAGAAAATAATAAAACTCCAATTTTCTCAGATGTTCCCAAATGCTAGATCGGACATTTTAATTAAGGAGGACATTGCTTCATGACAACATACAAATCTGAGTATTTCCCATTACACATGCAGAACCATATTGCGTCCGCCATTGGCCATGAAATCTCGATGAAGCAATCCGTGGATTAGCAATAGGCGATGAATTATTCTTCCCAATGAATTCTGGCTACAGCGACCGAAGGACCGATTACAGGGCGAATGTTTAATTGATCAATCTCGTACGAAGAATTGATCGAGCAGGTTTGCTCGTATCGAGGCGCAAAGCCGATTAAAACTTCAAACGTCGAATGGTAAAAAATCAAGCGCGGCAATGGCACGGAGTGTAACGCGATGAAACGGTTGCGGCAACGGTACCTGCGGGAGGAGCTTTGAAAACGCGACCCGTAGGCTGTTTCGCCAGTGATTTGTCGGAAAAATAGGTCGCCTGTTCTTCCAGCCGGGTGGTTTACGATATGGATTTCCGCGCACGGACGCATTCTCATTTCATCCAGTAATAGTGTCCGCGAATTTCATCGTGCCGTTGTGGACTCGACACGGTTATTTCCCTGGGCGATCTTTGCCTCGATTGCAAACCCCCGTCGTCTACAAGAAGCATCGACGTTTTTTCTAGAGCACCAAACAATGCCGGCGTTTTCGAACACTTGCAAACATCACTCGTCAGATTTCGGGAAAATAGTGCTGGGAAATACTGGTTTTCAAACCTGTACTTTCTGAAGCACAGTTAGGCATCATAACTGTTATAAGAGAAATTTTTAAAGTTATCGTATAAGTGGTTTTGGTTACGAATGAAATGATTAAAATTATTTTGGCTACCAGTAACCATTATCGATGGCCGGATTTTATTTTGGTTACTGATAACCATTATTCTCATTATTTGATGACAACTGGCTTCCATTTAAATCAAAATTAATATTTATTTAATGGCATTTTTCCAATATTTTTTTAAAATAACTTAATTCGGGTCTGCAGTTAGTTTGAAGTGTAATACATGGTAGACTCTTTTTTATCAGACATACACCAATAACTAAAAGTTTGGGATTACTCGTTGATTTTCAATCCAACTCTGTTGGCCCCCCTGGCTTTTGAAAAAAAATCGCTTATTTTTAGTAACTAATCTTTCTTAAGTTTATACTAAAAAAGTGAATATTTTTAAATTTCGGTTTTAAACTTTTAATTAAATTGGCACTACAAAATGGATTAAAAAAGTAAAGGGGCTACTCTACCCGCAACACACGTTCCATGATCTGATTCGTGGATGCCATCGCCAGGGTTATTTTTTCATTACTATATTTTTCTTTACCATCATCCCAAATTTGCACCCCCCCTCTTAAAAAAATCTACGTTCGCCCTTGAAGACATATAATCTAAATTCTAAATTAACGTTTACAGTTTACAGTGATAATTTCAACGCTCCTGGTTGTAATACGCCGTGGAAAATCACTTTCTGTCTGTTTAACCTGAATATCCCTGCTCCCTTAATTCACAAAGTGATTCATTTGGTGTAGATGCAACCGATTTTTTTTAGCCTCAAGCAATGGCGGATTTAATGAAAAAGGCCCAGGTGGCAAACCTTCTGAGCCACCCTGTACAAATTTACCCGCGTGTAGTATGAAAACAAAAGAAAATAGTGTCTGAATAAAATCATAATTTTTTTTAAGATTGAGCCCTGCGGGCCTTCTGTGCAGAGGCTTAAGCAGCAACTGCTCATCCGCCAGTGGCCTCGGGTCAGTGGCGCACTCAGGATTTAATCTTGGAGGGAACCGCGTTGAACGAATAAAAATATATTTTTAATACAAGTTCAATAAAATTTATTAGGTGAATGTAAAAGAAAAGAAAACTGGATTTTATTCTCTGAATAAATTTTCATAAAGCTCCTTCTTTTTGCTTCCTTCCAGTGCCCCTTGGCCCCCTCCCCCTAGGTTCGCCTCTGCGTCAAGAACCTTATGCCCCCTTTTCACTGTATCGCAACGCGCACGTGGAACGGAATTAGAAACGAAGGTATTCAGATTTGTCTTTGCACTCACTAGGCCACCCATTGTCTCCGTCGTCTGATTTCACGATGCAGCGCGAGAAAAGGCGTACACTTCGCAGGAACGTCATCGCAGGGCTAATTCACTCGGCAAGTTGCGTTACGGGGCAAACTGAATTTTCCTAGCAACGGAGTAGCGCAAATTCGCAAAGGGGGAAGTAAATCCTCGGCGAATTTACGAGGTCCGCGGAACAAACGAAATTCACAGCCGCGAAGCGAAAGGGGACAGGGCTCGAATGGCGACCACGATTCCTCGGCTAAAAGAAGAAATGCGAGCAGATGGAGAAGGAAGATAATCCTTGGATAATCCTAATCGACGGATTACCACTCTCCGGGCATGAATCGGTCGTTCAACTTTCCACGGCGCTTTAATGGCGGACTACTTCCACGATTTCTACCTTTTTAAATGACCATTCTTCTTTTAAAGTGTAACGAAATTTTATTGTCACGTAGAATTCCGTTATTTATTTATTTATTTATCTTCTCATGGACGGGTAAGACACACTTTGCAACAGAAGGGGATGAAAAAGACACAGAGTAGAGAAAACCAGCGTTAACCCTACAGAAAAACAGAAAATAACAGAAAAAAGATAAAATATGATAATAATAATGACTTAAGTTCTATTTACAATATCGTTATATCGTTATTTCATAGCGAAAGTTGAATATAAATCGGGATTCATGTGTTTTGCGCAAGTTTGCAAAAAGTTAGAAAATATACACCCTCGCTATTATAACTACACAGGAATCTTTAATAAACGACGAGAGTAGAAGCTATCAATCCAATCAATACTTATAAGGAACATCCAAACTTTGCATGTTGGTAGAATATTAGGAAATATTAGACACACCTGTTTTATCGGCTGAAGTTTCGACTCAAGGGGTGCAAACCGCCCCCAAAGTTTGGAAATACCTCTTTAATTTCCCGAAATCTGTTGAAGATAGAAAAAGACTTTGCAATAACAAGGTCTGGACAAAAATTTAAGCTAGGTGCAAAATTGTATAAACTTGCTTAGAGAACCAGTATCTTACTTTAATAAAGTTCATATTTCCCTTTATACCTATGCAAATTGAAAAAAAAGTGAAAACATATGTTTTCATCTGCATAGCTTATTGTTTATAATGGATATTTTTCAAGTACTAAAAATAAGTTGCAAAAGATATTGTAGCGTAGATAATTTTTGCTTACAAAATATATGTATACCAAGTGCTTTTCGTATTAAACATGTTCTCTTTTTAATAGCTTCCGAGAAGTTTAACTAACCAGGCTTTCCATGGAACATGTATTTCAGCCGATAAAAGGAAATATATATACCAATCTAAAATTTTATAACACCCTACTCCTGTGCCAGATTTCATAAAAATCGGATACTGTCAACTCCATGACGTTCTTTGTTGCAGCAAACAATACAGTTTCGTTGCAGCACCAGAAACTATTGTATACGTGCTCCATACGATAGCATACGCGTTAACATTACTAAATGTAATATTTTTAAATGCGTCAAATATTAAATGCAAAACTGCAGTTAAATGCGATAAATGCAAAACCTTCTCCTTTATTTTAAGAAGATTTTATTTTAAGGAGATTACATCGCGAGCAAGTGAAATTAATGTCGCACACATTTTGGTCTGTCCTCTGAGCATTTTGTCATCCTTATCGATCCTGATTACGTGTCCCCTCGAATTACACGTTCCCATTTTCCACGAGGTGTAGCTACGAAGTATTTTCAGTATCGGATCAGATACTCGTCAGAGCGCGTTTCAGGGACCCTCTTTTAATCGCTCTCAGTGAGAAAACAGGCGAAAGCTTCAACCAAGTGGAAATCCAATAACAGATCCTGCGACAGCGATAAATGCCAGCAGCGTTTCCTCGCAGCGACGTCGAGGACGAAGGAATGTACGGAAGAGTCGGGAGCCGAGGAAATTACAGGGAGGCTTGTGTAACTTTTCGCTTCTCCGATGTGAACGTTACGAGTAAAAGAAAAATAAGAACGTTTCAAATTATTCCAGGCACAGCGACTATAAAGTCTATATTACTTCACTGATAATTCAACAGTCAACTGGAATGACAGTAAATTATAACTTTAATAGAAGTACAGCTATTTCATACATTAACAGTTTTATTAAAATGTGACCTGCAACAAATGGACCAACGATGCAAAAGCAGAAGATGTCTGATGCTGAAAGCTTGTAGAAAAAAATTAATGCAATAGATAAGTTGCATAGATAAGGTAGTTGACCCAGTCGTCGATCGGTACCCAGTCGTCGATCATTTGAATTAATATTGAGATTTTATAAGGTTTTTGAACAATATTGTGTAAAGGACAAAATTGCAAGTTAATATTTAAGAGTCTTTACCTACATATATCATCACAATATTGTTCAAAAACCTTATAAAATCTCAATATTTAAGTGATCGACGTATAGGCCTAAACCGATCGACGACTGGATCAACTACCTCACATATTCACGAATTTTGGTAAAGCTTACACATTTCGATTGTTATCGGTATTCTACTGTAAATATTCCTTTTTATTCCAATTTGGAATGATTCCTATGAAATCAATGAAGGGTTTACATACCTTGAAATAGGGTTATTTTATTATTTTTTTCATATAGAAAACTTTATACTTAAAAATCAAGACATGTACCTTTTCGTGTGTAAATAAGCTGTCTTCTCTTCAAAAAGAAATTTAATATCTTAAGAAATAATACCATAACAGCCCCTTCTGCTAAGGCACCTTCGTAGTTACAGCATTTACGGTAAGCACCATAGTATAATCCTTACTATGTGTAAAAGCTGCCCTGGAATGTAGGTGAAATTTCGACGCCCGACGTTTACAAATCGTTCGGGGAAAGAAACCGCGAAAGCATTCGTGCCACGTACGAAGTGAAACGTCTCTAAAATGGTTTTTTCCAAAACAACGCGTGAAGAATTAGTTCACACATGGATGAGGTGGTTTGACGCCCGTGGAAACGTTCCGAAATAATAGCTGTCGAGAATTTCGAGCGCCCTCTTAACAGGGTTTATTTGCCACACGAGAGGCGTAACCGACGAGGAAAACGATTTATTATCGATAGGATACCCGTTATTCTCCATCTGCGGTGAAACGCGGCTGAACGTCCGTTATCCATCGCTCCAATTTTGCTCCAGGACCTATCGATCGAAGTTGAGGTATGTACACGTTACGATTGACTCGATGGAGTCGCTTTATCTTCGGCTTGCACTTTCATTTCGATCGACGACCAACAATATTGTCAAAACTGTCTGTTATCGATTGCTTGACCAGCTTCGCTCGTGATTTGATTCGAGTAATGAAGGTCAGTGATTTAACCCGTGATACAGAATACGTAGAGCTTCCTATGTCAAAGTTTCTTGTACAGAGAATTTCTTATTTAGAGAATTTCATATTTAGAGAATTTCTTATTTAGAGAATTTTTAGTTGAGAAAACTTCACCTCTTCAGATTTTCTATAAAAAAAACAAACTTCTTATTGGGAGAATATCTTATTTAGAGAATTTTTAGTTGAGAAAAATTCACATCTTCAGAATTTCTATAAAAAAAAGCTTTGGCGAGTCTTCGCTTTCGAGAAAATTCAGGTGGAATTAATGCAGAATTGGGGATGTAGTTACATGCTCGATAATCTTTTGATTGACACGTTCGTGTATAACCATCACATCCACTGGCGTTTCTATTAATGTATATATTAACAGTGGTGCAATTCGCTCATCCATCAGTCCCACTCTGACTTCACTCTACCCTAAATAAAAACCAAACGCAACTCATTGTCAGTAGAAAATTAAGAGTTCTTGAATAAATGTCCTTCGAAGCCTGAATCCTACCTCTATAATAATTAATCCCACTGCAAAATATCAGTGAAAATGAATGATACACCCTCCTCAATTACTCAAACAAAAACCTGCCTCCATTATTACCAGACGATGCCCCTCGATGCCAAAATGACTGATTGATTATCCTTGAAGCTCGCCAGAAGTTATGCCTCATCAGTTCGCCGAGCGAGCAAAATAACCGCAGCACCAAATCGAACGAACGATTTTCCAACTCTTTTTTGCTAAACCGCAGATATCTGGACAGCGGATGGTAATTGGCTCCACAGGCATCCACGGCGGATGGACATAATTCCGACACGTAGGGACTACCATTGCGGTTACTGGACCAAACCTGAGCCTCCGCCCGCGTACGTATCCTACGGGGAAACGTTCCACGTCGTCTTTCCGCGGTCGTGCACGAAAGGGAAACGAGAAGGGGAGAACCGAGGCGAAGGAAAACGCGGCAAAAACCGAGGCACACGCGGAGGGGCAGACAGAGAAAGAGAGCTGAAGCGTCCTTTGATACCAGCTTAACCCCCGAAAAAAAATTCATCGTGAATCCACTTTTACAGAAACGCAGTGCTCGACGTCCCATCCCCTGCCCCTGGAGCACAAAGGGCTTGAGTATTGTTTACCCTGCCGGTAGGGCTGGCTGAGGCGAGGGATGGAAGAAGAGTCGCGGAGAATTCGACCGCGCGATAAAGGGGATGACAAGGAAGGCCAGCTCGAGTAGCGGACCCTGACTTCTCCCCTTTTCATCCAGCGAGTGAAAGGCGTGTAAACGAATGAAAATGAGGGCGGACGGTCGAATTGGTATCAAGCTGCCCCCTGCGGTTCGTCGCCCCGTCGAGAATCCGGCGATTCTGAGCTGATAACCGATCATTCGTGAAAGTATTTTTGCGCGTGGTATTGAATTGGGGAGAAGGTTAGCGGCCCCTGAAACTGACACGGAAATGACAGGATCATGGCGCTGACGATGATAGCCCAGGTCTGTTCCGTTGCTCGAATTAATTATCGAATTTGAATTGCATTTTTTGTCCCCAAGAATTGGCTAAATCGTGAATACAGGAATACAGCACAGAAGTCTTCGCGACGTGGAAATAATTCGTGAGAAGCCAATGACGAGCAAAAGGCCTCAGACCGCTAACTACGCCCTAAGACAGCATATCAACAGTGATCCCTGGAGGTGCCACCTCAACGTCGCTCTGCGTTACGAATTCGTGAGCCGCTGGCATTAGATGCCACAGGTACGGTTCTCCTGGCGATAGCAATACTCGAATTTAACGTGTCGGAAACTAACGCCAAACTGCAGGCCTACTTAGAGGGGCACTATTAGGGCCTAGCGGTTGGGATTGAACGCAAATACGAAGGTGGGAATCGTTTGTGGCGTTCGATTTCAGAAAGACCGCTATCGATCGAATCCTCAAGCGAACCTCCTTATTGATGAACGTTGACAGCCGATTTCGATATTAAATTTCCTCGTTCCTCTGGTTTGCCGCGCCAAGCGCAAATTCCAGCCCCGGGGCGAGGGGCAGAGTAGCCCCGGGTGTCGCTGGTTCCATGCGTCACGTACAAGCGCGCTGGAAAAAGGGGGACGTCGAAGCGCGGGGGCACGGAGGAGAGAGAAGCTGACGATGGTGCTTTCGCTGGACACACGTGAAAAGCACATACAGAACTATTCACACGTAGCCGGCCAGGGGGGCCCCGGCGAGCGCGCGGAACCCCAGCCACTTCTGCGCGGCCGCTTCTGCATATTACATACAAGCAAACAGAGCTGCGTCCACGTACAACGGGGCCGTGTCTATAAAGCAACACCCACCTGAACGCTTTTGTGCGTCTGCAGGGCGCGCGGGCGCGCAGGGCCGAGCGACGGGGGCGAAGTGGTCGGGGCTGGCTGAAGGGTAGGGGTAGTTCAGTTTAGTTTGGGGTCTTGGTTTGGGCTCGAGTCCCTCCAGCTGTACACCACCGCCGCCGCCACCATATCGCCCGCCACCGTTCTACCATCACCCACAATCCCGCTCCCGCAGGGGCGGAACTCGATAGACTGCGGGGGATGGGGGGGTTGCCGCTCGTGGATCAATACCATAGCGGGTTGCAGAGCGTGCAGGGGGTTGCTACGTGGTGTGGCACGCGCATACGCTGCTACTCCGCGAGAGCGACGAGGACATTGATAACCGGTTGCACAGCGGAGCAACGGAAACGGAACGGACCACCGCCTACGTCCGAGAAAGAGAGGAAGACCGAGCGGCGCGGAACTGTTGATTCGATGGGAATACTGTGTCGGGGTTTTAAAGCGATTTTCCCTGGTTTATTAAGGATCGACTCGATGGGGGCCCCCTCGCGTGCAGAACGAGATACGAGTGGATCGGTAGTGCCTGGCACTACTGTGATCATATCGAGGACAGGTTATGGGAGTAAGTAGTTGAACGTCGCCGACGTACGGCACCTGGGTACTTCAAACCAACGAGTCCTTGGCTAGTCTCGAGATTTTGTCGCACTTGTCGATCCTGATCACCTGTCCCACCGATTTTTCTCCTACATCTCATGTTCCACATTGAATACCTCCTTATCTTCCCCTTTCATATGTACGTAGAAGAATATGAAAGTCAATGCGTTTCTGACCTAGGCAGATGCAGTGTTATAATGTAAAGGGATGCTGGTATTTGCAGTGAAATGTAAATTTGGTACCTCAAGGGTATTCAATGGAATAAGGTAACAATGCCGTTTCTCGTGAGATAGGGCTGGGTTTCCATCAGCGCGGATTTTTAAAACATGAGACGTCTCCCTGTTATACCGGGATGACTCAAAAGCGCCTTCATGTTTAATAAGACATGTATATATACCCCTTAGCGGCGGGTCCCATACAAGTTCAGCGTACCCCTGACAGCATCAACGAGCACGTTCCTCTTTCACCAGCGGGCTTGTCATCCTTGATCAAAATCAGTTTGCTTCCTTCTCCGCGCAACACAATGGTAATACAATTTCCACCATCTTCTCTCTTAATCATCCTTGTCCATGGTATAAACCGATGCAGCAGCTAGTCGGTACACTCCTCCAACATATCGGAACATATTTCCTTGCTATCGCAGCCAAATCTAGCGTGAACAAACTTGTTCCAAGCGCGCACCGTCTCCGGGGACAATGGACACCGCCGCAGAATGCGGCAACAAAAGTACCCATAGCCCAACTCGCCCACAACTCTGCGGCGCATTAAACAAACCGTAATAACAGCAATTCCTGCTGCTTATCAAATAAAAGGTGAGTTACAGACTCGCCAGGAAACCAACATTCACGGTTTTTCATTCCAGAATCAATTGTCTCCTGAATAGACCACTGTAATCTGTGCGCATACTCTGGCTTTACGAGAGCACATTTGCTTCCATTTATTCTTTCCGTCCTTTACGACGGATCTGACAATCTCCCTTCACTCCGCTCGCCCCTCCAGCCATAGGATCCTCGCGTAAAACGCGATAGCGACGAGAGGGGGTGGAGAGTGAATCCTCATGGACAGACGCACTGGAAGCGGGAAATATTAAAGACGCCTATTACCTTCGACGCGCGTATGCAGGCCAGGTGACCATAAAATCTTAGTCACGCGATTACGACTGCAGCTTATTTCTGCGGTGCTGATCCATCGGCATTAGCCGCTTCGCGCGCGTACGATAAAGACGAGCGGAGCGGAACCGGGAGCGACAGAGGCGGGAAGCGAAAAGGGGGCACAGCGAAGGGTAGAAGAATGGGTGTGCGAGCCCTGAAACGACCTGTACTATGGTGACGGGAGAATGGGGATCGCGCACGGTCCTGGGATACCTGTGGCTCCACACGACCATCGCCGCGCGATGTTTTTCTCTCCCTCCACCCTTCACCCACCCCCTTCGTCGCTTTCCTTTTTCCTTCCCGTTTCTCTACCCTTCCCAACCAACCCCGTCCCCGTTTTCCTCTACATTTTCCCCGAGTCATGCCAGTCGACGCGGACATTATCGTGAATATCGACCACAGATTCGGCTACTGATAACGCGTTTTCGCGTCCTCCCGACCCACCCCCCTGCGCCCACGAATTTCCACGCTACACGATTTTTCGCGATTTTTCACCACCTCCAGGGTGGAACATTTTTGCTCCCCCTTCGCAGCCGACGCGGCACGTTCTCTGTGCCGGTAATTACCAGCTGGGAAATAAATACTCGCGAGGGATCCACGCGACGCGAGCCTGAAATTCGACCAGCACGCGAACAGGGGTGTGTGTGTCCTGTTGGCGCTGGCGATTCGTTACTTCAGTAGTGTATTTGCGCGCATGGAATTCCGCGGTGGCTTGGGGAATTCGACCGCTCGAAGGAAGCGAAAGGATCTGCTCCAAACTATGGGGAGGTGAGGTTTTCTTTAGGGAGACCTTCCGGTCAAGACGCTAAAAAAATAGGTGATTTTTATTAATTTTTTGCAAGAAGAGGTTATAAAATATCCTGGTAGGAATGGAACACATAGTGTCACGTAAGATTTGAGACACGTTCCCAGGATCGATTCAGAAGCAGGTTTTGTACACATTTGCCACATAATATTTAATTTTTTAGTTGTACACTGGTGTGTTTTATCGAATCACCCACAAAAAACACCTATAGAAAAGTAGTGATCCCGCAGTGGTGCGCATCAGTTGGATACTCTCAGGCATAGCCCTCTCAATTTCAAGTTTTTAATCATATTAAGAGTTTGAGTATATTTATCCTGCTTGTATCTTGAAATTCTATGTAAATAAAATGCAAAAGTTTCTCGAAAATAATTCTGTGTATAGGATCTGTTTATTATATTGACGGTGAAATTGATCTTGAAAGAAATATCCCACATTCTTTTTCACGAAGTGATAAATACAGTAAAACTCTATGTAAAAAAACAAAAAGCCATTAATTAATATCAATAGCCTGCTTTACACGAATTCATTATGCAAATTTACTACGTTATCATGAATAATTTGATATGATGTACCTAATAACTAACAGCTTTTCCACTGCTGAGTTTTACCTTTACCTACTACAACACGAGTGAAAAATGAATACTGGGAAGTGAAAAACCAGGCTGCTTCGTTAAGAATAAAATTGCTGCTCCATTTTTGCATTATTCATGCAGGAATGCATGAAATTACACAGCTCCTGTGAAAATTCTACGTGTGCACCGTCTGCCCCGCTGTAGTTTTCCCAAGGAAGAACCGACTTCCTATTAACCCTTTGAAAACTAACTTGAGTTTTTATACGCCTGACACATGTGCAGTCTAAGCGGCAACATTCTTTCGACGTGGTAAGCAAATTATTAACACTTACAAATTAACGCGAGCAAATTACAAACATCACAGAGAATTGAAAAATCTTAAACCATAACACAAACTTTATTCATAGTAAAAATAAGGCGAATATAGGTATATACCGTTAAATGAGGTAACTTAGACCACGAAACTTAAAACAAATTCCTCTAGCATCTATTATATTATTGTAATATTTTGTAATATAGCAAGTATTATTCGCAGACGAACTGCATCATCGACAATAATAGTATAGATTTCCGTCCTAAAGTAAAATGTCTATATACATATTTTCCCCAAAACCGAAAATGACAACTTTAAAAACAATTCAGTATTTTGGATGTATGTGGCAAATTAGCAATAACTCACATGTACTTAAATTGCCATATTGAATTAATTTTAAAATTGTCGCAACTCTTTTAGATTAAAACATTTTATGAGATTTCACGGAAAGGGCGGTAAACGCTTTCCTAGAGGCGCCAAATCTCCAAATCCGCTACTAAAAGTTACCCCATTTGACGTAATTAGACTACCAATCAAGAAAATATATGAACACACCATTTTTAGAAACTGTTTGGCCACAGAAAATCTATAACCACTGCGAGAAAACTTGTATTTTTCATTGAACACTTTCAAATAGTTCAAGAGTTCCATTTTCAATCTTCAACGAAGATACCTTATCCACGGATTCCGTCAACGAGATACTGCAATACGTAATATCGGGAGCTAAAAAAGAAGCAGGCTTCCATGGTCGAGGTATTAATCTAAAAGCTCGATTCGTACTCAATATTTCAGACGAACAAAACCGTATCGAGTGAAGCGACAGCCCCTAGATAGATCCAACAGCTTCCAATCAGATCGTCTTACGTTCAATCCAAAGTATTAATCGCACTAGATTGCTTCGCGATCGATCCGCGAAATCTTTAATCAGGAAAGATCGTATGACGGATTTGCGCAGGGACGTCATCTAAATCGAGCACCGCGACGGAACGGCAAATGCGAAATCCATAAACGACAATTTGCACGTGCAGAATCGTAAACGATCGCTCCCCTGAAAAACAAGATGTTCGCGGGATGTTCGATAGCGTCGTTGATCGCGACATCAATTATTACCCTTTTGTTTGCACCCGAGCAACAGTGATTTTATGAAAGTTGATTCGATTGTAACTGCACTGTGGTAACAGCATTCGCTGGATCGCGATCGAGTGAGATCGAAATCGATTTCCGTGCGGAGATGTAACGGCAAACATAAGCGAGCAATCAAATATAGAGATAAATATGGGTTGGAAAACGGACAGTTTCGTTTGCACAAACTCGGTGTCCCTGTAACATACCCCCACCCCTGCGTAAAACAAATTTCACTGGAACGTACCCATCTCCATTTTCCTCCTGCAATTTTATTTTAATTGCAAACGCGGCATGTTGAATTTTCGTGGAAAAGTAGAGCTCCAGCCAGAGAGTCCTTCATAATTGAAATAATATCTTTCCAGTGGGCATTAAAGGGTTGCATACACCTGGAATGGTCGAAACAATGGATTTTTCCAATAAAGAATTCGCAGAAGCTACAACTTCAAAGGCAGGTCAATTTTCTGGAAATTCAAATAAAAATTATGTCACTGTACCTTAAACTTTAAACGCTGTTTTCTGGAATGAGGTTTTCCAAATCGCTGCCACTTATATTTAAAAAACTACTGAACCGATTTGAATGAAACTGGGCAGGATTATTTCTCACATCAATACGATTTTTGTGTAATAGCCACAATTTGGTTTTAATTATTAAAAAAACTGATGAAATTTGTCTCTGAAATTGCATTACTGGGTTGAATTAAAGTTCAAACACTCGTCTTCTTTTTTAAACATGGAAATTTAAAAATAGCGTATGATAAAGACTAAACTAAATAGTTTCTTCTACATACTTGAAGGGGCATTTTTTTATTTTTCTTTTGGATGATACACAGAGGAGATATTTTTGGCACGGTAAAATCCTTACGTGACGACCCTGCTTTTTCCAACAGCAACTACAGACGAATTATCGTCATTTATTTTGTTAGAAAGTATTGTTTAAATTATAAGCTTTCAAATACATATTACGATTTTTATTTAACAAAATTACTTATAGGTAAAAAATTCATAAAAAGTCTACTTATGTAACCCCTTAAATCGACGCGCAATTTCTGTTCGAAGCGATCACGGTTTCTGCTGATTCGTCTGCCCGCTGGGCTGAAGGGCGAGATACGTATTCCTTCTTTTCGAGACAGCTCGTAGGTAATTTCTCTGAGCAACAAGATTCTTCCAGTTGTTGGGAGGGCAGAGCACAGTTTCTGGTCACGGGAAAAACGAGAAATGGTACCACGAGCTGCATTATTAATACGATACTGCAACGAGAACGGAAAGTTTCGTCGCGTTCGTTATTCTTCGTCTCAGCCCTTATGAAGTTTTAACAATGCTGTCATTGCATTCTTTATGCAAATACGACATTTTGCTGAGAAGTTCGATCGGGGCTTAATATACCGGTCGCGAAGCAGGACATTCCAGGAATGGAAGGAAGAGATGTTACGTGGATCGATATATAGTTCATGACTGAACGATAGCATATTTTCAGTTTGGAATTAAGTACTCTTTTTCAGGGCGGAATGTTAAGAAATATTATTTTTACGGACCAGGAAATTCATCGTTTGATAGCCTAGAGGCTATGGCCTAGATGAAAGGAGTATTACTAGCACGGTTTACGAGAAAGATGAAAGATTATTGATTCATCAGCAAATGGACGGTCTATTATAGGGCAACGTCGAATAGCAAGGAAAGACTTGCATAAATTGTTGCGTAAAATTAAATGCAAACATTTCCCAAACCAATTGTGAAAGCAATATTTATATTTCAATGGGGCAACAAAGCTGTACATACTGCATGTGTTTTAATTAAAGAGTACTTTTTTAACAAAAAAAGGTAACTACTCTGGAATGGAATCTGAAATGGGAATATTCTCAAATGAGATATTCAAGAAATAATGAAATTTTTTAGAGATACATAAAGAAGGTATACGTTATTCTCTACGTTGCAGAAATTCAATTCAAAGGGAAATTAACACTGAAGATCAAGTTACATTTCGTTTTTATTGAATCCTCCGCGAACGATAGCTGAGTGCACTCCACCAGAAATCTTCTCGAAAATAAGTGATTCTAAAATGTCCACCCACTTTTGAACACGGACTTTAACCAGCTTGTGCTGCATTCTGATAATACTATACCTACACGCACAGATGAGCTAAAATTTTATTTAAATAAAATGTCGAATAACAAATAAATATTAAAAAAATTATTCGTCATGTGTCGAATAAAGTTAAAGTTAAAACTGAAACAGAGATTAAAGTTGAGGTTGAAGTGTTGAAGTTGAAGCGTTGAAGTTGAAGCGTCGAAGTTGAAGTGTTGAAGTTGAAGTGTTGAAGTTGAAGTGTTGAAGTTGAAGTATTGAAGTTGAAGTGTTGAAGTAGAATCGCTGAAGTTGAAGCGTTGAAAATTTATTCGACGCTCAAGTTGAAACACTCAACAAATACTCAAATGAACTTTATTACTCGAATAAATTCTCATCAAATAAAAAACTTAACTTTACTCGTCAAATAATCTAAAGTTAAAGTAGGTAACTTTTATTCGATCCGTTATTTAACTAATTTTTTATTGAGCGAATGGCTAACTTTGCCTACCCGTAGGTACATATTTCCGACGTATTTTCAACTTCGATTTTTTCTAAACCGAAGCTTCGTGCGCATAAATTTCATTCCACATTTTCGATCCATTTTTACACAAAGGATCAGCCTCCTTCGGTTCGTAGGCAGTTGAGTGATACTCTACGCGATGCCGTAGGTACTTGGAGTGCACCATCAATGCACTGTGAATGCGAGCATACGTTCGAGAGACGTCTTCGAATAAGTTTGTGGGTGAGCGAATGCGCATGCAGACCGCGAATCAACGTGGCCATGAGTGCATCTTTCGATCGAGCCATTCCCGCAGCTGAAAACGTTTTCCTCGAACGAGATTCATGAAGTTACCCCTGCTCTTAAATATTTGCACATTTTCGAATACGAATATGCGGCTTGCTGCTTTTAATGCTTCTAAATGTGCAAATAGTATGTGGCGAATCTTGGGTTGGTTCCCCCAGCTAAAATGAATCGGAACCATAAAATAAAGTTTTTTTACTCGACGTGTCATTCCTGAGAAAATCGATATTGAAGAGTTGTTGAAAACTTAAAAATTGGCAGGATGGAACAGTAAACATGGCACGACTGCTGATAGAATGTATCCTTGTGGGAGAATAAATCGAAATTGGAAAGTAATTTTGTTTGAAGCGGGGCTTTGTTTTCGAGAAAATTGAAAGCATACCTAACCACAGTTTTCAGCCAAGTTTTCCACTCGCCTCGGGGAGAAGTTTCGTTAGGGAACCGATAAAAGTCGGACCAGGGAACTGGGTTACCGTGTCTGTGCATCAGGGATCGGACAAAAGACAACCTTCGATAAATTCATATTGAATAATTAGTTTGAAACTTGTAATTAATAACTTAACCCTCGGCGTGCCGGAATTAGGTCGACGCTGATTCAATTACATATAATTTCTTTAGAACTTTAGGGAAATGTTAACGCCCTAGCTACTACGCTCCATTCAGCCCAGCGTTACGGTCGTCGTTGAAATCGCGGGAGCACACTGAAGATGTTTTTCACTGTAAAAACTCGCTAATGATAAACTACTCCGTGACCCACGAAACCTTCGGAAAACCAATTCCTCAACTGGCCACGAGAAATTACATTTTCTCGTGACATTACTCCCCAGATGGAACTGCAATATCTATGTATTTATTTATTAAGAACTTAACAGTTCCACTGTCACGTCAGAGAAAATTCGTTTCGAAACAAGCTTCAGAGGTAAAAAATTTCGGCTAAGTACCTTATTTACTTACATTTCAACAAAAAAATTCCCAATTCTTTACTATCTTTAACCCTTTGTGGCCACACGAGGCGTATTTCACCCCCGGAATTCTTTTGTCTTTGCCAATATTTCTGTAAATTTTTAGACTTTTAACTTTCTAAACGTAAATTTTTAATAGTTGAAAAAATTTTGGTAAAAATTCACTTAATTTTTAAATTTTAATATTAAGGTCTAATGTTAAGATCTTAAGTAACTTTAACTTTTGAAAGGTAAATTTTAAATAGTTTGAAAAATAGTTGTAGAAAAGAGCGATTTTTTGTTAAATTCGCCACATATTTAAATTTTAATATTAAGTTACTCAAAAGTTAAAAGATTCAAAAATACGAAAATGGTAACTGAAAAAAAACGTGGGGGGTGCAGCAAACCTCATGGGACCAATTTGTGATTATAAGGTGTGCCCATAAAGGGTTATAGGGGAGACCGGGGCAAAGTGAACCTCGGGGTAAAATGAGCTTCCTTAATTTATTCTTTAACAATAGAATATATTTACAAATTTGGGTGACGTAATAAATGCGTGTAATAGCACAATGATAATTATGCACATTCAGATATCGAAAAATGGAAATTTATTTAAAAAATTAAAAATGAAGTTTTAGAGACTTCCAATTGGTTTTCTTTTCAATTTTGCTTTTTGGATAAATGAGTCTTAAATGTGTTATTATAACTCCAATTTTTTTCTGCGTGTTTCTAACAAGCTTATCAACATACATATACACGCGTTTGAGAAAACATTAATCCTAACATTATTAAATAATTAATTTCCACTGAGTACACATTCGGGGTAAAGTGACCGGGGTAAAATGAGCTGCAAATGGCTGCTAAGAACCAATGCGCAAGTGATGCGCGCAGTATCCTAACCTGTCAGCTGACTAGAAAACCACGCGGCGTGATGGAAGAGAATCTAACCTCAAAAAAATGAAAAATCTGCCACAGTTTCTGACAACCACGGTGCAAAAAAGCCAGAAGCTGCCGTGCTACACGCGTCATTCCAGCACAAGGGGTTAATATTTACCTATATCCTTAATTAAAGTTCTTATTTTGTTGCACCTCACTTTACCCCGGATAGTAGCTCACTTTACCCCTATATGGGGTAAAGTGGTCAGGTTTGGCATTTTCTTTTCAAATTGAATTTTAATATACTTCGAGTTTATTTTAACTATTGCTATTCGGCATTTATCAATAGTAATGTTCAAATTATATTATAAATCTATTTCCACACATTTTTATTGAACCGGAAAAATTTTATTCGACTTCAAACTTTTTTCGTGTCACTTTGCCCCGGTCTCCCCTACATTTTACCAATGACTTCGAGATCGCCCCTCCCCCTTCCCCTACGAATATCCACCAACTATCTCCCTCAAAAAATAAAAAAAATAAACCGTAATTTCCAGGAAAGACACATCGGTTGAATAAATAACCGTGCGTAATTTCGGCGGGTTTCGGCGCGGTGGATACACTCGTACGCGACGCAGACAGTCGCCATACATTCTCATATCACGGTTTGATCGCGCGAAACGGGCAAGCGGGCAAGGAATTAATTACTTTTTTACCAGTCGGCTGCGGCGTACGCTCGCTTCAATCGCTCGCGCATCGTTTCGCAGCCGCCGATCAAAAGCCTGCAAAACGTGTTCCCGGCGATTCTTCACCCGCCGATGGGAATTACGCGGCCCGGTATCAAACTCAAAATTGACCGCGGCCACCCCTCCCGTGATTAAGTTTGCCCCGTCGAGCTGTTTTGACGTGCGACTTGCTGGCGATAAACTTTACCTCCCTTGCAGCTTCCGTTTTACAGTCGTTTTTACGATTCCGATGGGCGATACCGCGGGCAATACTTTCTGCAAGCTCGAAATCGATACTGAAAATTGGTCGAATAGGCGCGCACTGGACTAAATAATTTCTTCCACCTTTAAATCGATTTTCTCGAAAAGAATGGTTATTCTACAATTTCGATTTATATCTGCATAAGAATTCATTTCATACACAGTCGCGCTATATTTACTGATAAATTTGGCTGACTCGTAGGTTTAGTACCTCTCCCAGAAATAGCGACTAAGGGGTGATCCATTCAAGTGGTGTGTAATGGATATCATTGATGTTATAAACCGCCGAATGACTCCTTTGCTACTTGTTACAGGGCTCTATTTATTTGATTACATGTTTTTCCTAGCATGGGCATCCGGAGGGGGTTGCAAAAGGGACAGTTGCTCCACGAGCTTTTGAGAAAAGATCGCTTATTTTTAAAATCTGATCTTTCTTAAGTTTATACTAAAAAAGTGAATATTTTTAAATTTAGGATTAAAATTTTTAATTAAATTGACATTGCAAAATGAGTTCAAAAAAGAAAGCGGGCTACTCGTTTTTTCATTATAATATTTATCTTACATATATTAATATTCGTTAAACAAAGGTTAGGTACTTTACAAAAATTACATAAAATAAAATATAAAACTACTTAATTCCGCTTAATTATTCTACCATAGCGAGGCACGCGTATTTTACTAGTTTCTTATAAAATTGTAATTATTATAAAGTTGTTATGATTATAACGACTTTATAGTCTTTATAGACTTATATTATTATAAAGCCGTTATAATAATAACAGCTTTATAACAGTAACACTTGTTCCTTTTTATTCCCCCAATGTCTTAGTTTATCCACTGATACTCAGCGTCCAATATTTTTCAGTAGCAAGATACGCTTTCCAAGACCTCCACAGCGAAATTTTGAAAATCGAAAATTCTATGGCAACGATCCAACGTTGTCCCGCATTTCTGACCTCTCGAATCTCCTGCAAAACCCGCAGCCTGAATATTTCACCCTCGTGTCGCTCCGCTGTCCTGCCCCCTGTCTCCTCGAAGGAAACGAAATTTAAGAAATTGTATCAACCAAGAACGATCGCGGAGACGGGAGTGGCCGACATCAAAAGGTACAGAATACATTGAACGAAGCACAGGATTTAGCCGAGAGAAGTCCAGGTATATTGGATTGGCCCTTATAGTATTACCTTCGCCTGTCCTTTCTCCTCGCCGAGGTCCCTTGCAGCCGGGGGTTGCAGAAGTCGCCCAGCGTCCGTCCGACGAACGTAAACGCGAGTACAGAGTGAAATTGCTTACCGCAGAAATCCTTTTACCGATCATCTCGCTCATTAACTTCCCCCTTTTTCATCCGCGGCGGCGTGCATTGTAAATTCCTTGACAAAGACATTAATAGTCTTTGTATGAGAAATCTGGTGTCAGTTTAATGAAAGGGCAGGTGAACCAAAAGAACTTCAACCCAACTTCCATTAATGGAGCCCAGCCACTGATCGATTCTGCGGAGTCTGCCACTGCTGAGGGTGGGAATTTTAAAAACTCGTAAAATTCCAAACGACTCGTAAAGCTCGCGAATAAAGTCACTCCCCTCGGGGTCGCGTTACCTCTGGGAAAAATTATGACGAGAGAACGATCGCTATTCGCACCGGCGATATTAAAATAATATTAAAATCCTCTCTCTTAATTGAAAAACGGATCCTTGGGCAGGGCGCTTCACCCCTTCGCGAATATATAACTGATCGGCTGAATGAAGTCGCTAAGTCACTCGTTCTATCGATCTCCGATACAGGATAGCCAGCACGATGGCCTGTTACGAAAATGTTAGGTTGCCGCAAAAGGTTTTCCTTAAATTATAAAAGCAATTAAAAAAATTATTAAAGTCTAGTGAATATGGGGAAACTAAAAATGCAGAAAGATATCGGTAGCGACTCGGTGCACTTAAGTCGCTACTGGGAGACAAGCAACCTCCCCTAGTCAACAGAAAAGGAGCACTGCATTGTAATAGACGTAAGTGCAGTTTGTCACAAAAGTAAGCCATGTATAGCATGAATGATAAATCACAGACTTCAGAAGCTTAGTTGAGATGTTTACGTCCATACTCCTCATCTTTTACCCTCTCGTCTTTATTTATTCAAACTTCAACCGTCCCATTAGTCTTTACAGTGTAGGGAAAGGTGGGATAATTGATCAGCGGGGATACATGATCACATCAGTTTATATCACAACTCAAATAATTAAATACAAACAAAGCAAACCATTATTATTATTTTAATAAAAAAGAAAAACTGTGATCAACCATCCCACCTTTCCCCTACACTATGGGAGCACTTCTACCAGATCGAACACTAAAACTGCTGCCTTTAAAGTCATAAATTCGTCAAAGTTCTGTTAAAAAAGAATTAAAAAACCTTGCTCCTAAATCGAAAGTTTGATTCTACTCAACAATATTGCGATTACCAACTATGTATTAGCAACTACTAATTTTGTATTCAATATTCTACGACAAATACCTACAACAAACCTAAAGAGACTACTCACAATGAAACGGTATTTGAACTTTAGAACTCTTTGTGATTCGACAGATCTGTAATCCAAGTTGCCACCTACAAAATATGCTATAAATCACAAAATCATGAAAAATGGACATTCCTAATCATTCGTCTTTCAATTTTATTGAACGAGCTGCACTGTTCAATCAAAATGAATCGTGTGAATTTGCCTTAAAATACAAAACACCGTGGTGCGAAGGGAAACTCTCCTCGGCTAGGATTAAGGAGCGAGGTGAAACCAGGAAAGAAAAATGACGAGGCAGATAATATATTTGGCAGGTCGACGCGACGTGCAGCAATCATCCAAACGGGCCACGTAAAACGATGCTTAGGTAAAAGCACCTGCCGTGATGACCGGTAGTATCCCCCGAGCCAATTTATCGGGCTGGAAGGTCGCCGCTCATCTTGTGCTTGCGTGCTTCGGCCATTCGCGGTGCAGCGTGCACATCGAAGCGGGTAACGTGTCTGAGAGGGTGCGCACGACGTACGTAAACGAACCTTAAATGAGTACCTAAATTCCACGGGTCACGCGAGCCCATGCTTGTCAGGCTGCACCACGCCAACTTTTATCGACGACTTCGAGCTGCAAGTTGCCTTCGCGGGGCGGGTCTCGAGTGCAACATGAATTCTCGAGTGGCAGTCGACAAATCGGTGGCATTTGAAAAATCTATCGTCCGGAGTGTGGGAATTTCTTGCTTTGTTTTGTTACGTGACTTCATAGCTGAGAATTTAAATACTGGGGGCGCTAAACTAGAGCTATAATTATTCGAATAATTTGTCACAATATTAGTATAGTAGAACCGATATCGATAGTAGAACTACTATCCCATTTACAATTATTTACAATGCTTTGAAAAAACAAATGGTTGTAAAGGTCAATATGAAAAGAATTTCACGATAAAGTGTAAAAAAATATTTCATGTTCAGATTCCTATTCAGTACAATCTGAAATTCGATCACTCTGAATATTCGAATTTTCTGGTATTCGAATATTTGAATACTTAGATTATTCGAATATTTGAATACTTAGATTATTCGAATATTCTTCACAGCCTTAGGATGAACCCCTTGGAGGTTACGGAATTTATGTAAAATGTTGTCTACTCGAAGACTTTTAATTCGAGGAAGTTTGAAAAGTGAAGACAGGAAATAACTGGAAAATGAAAATTGTTGATAGTTGTTTTCAGAGGAGAAGTCTTAGTGGTTGGATTATCTGGTAGATATTATTCATTTGAAGCGTCCTTTCACTTGTACATAGGTTTTTATTTTTGATTCCAATATTGTTTGTACGAATTGCTATTACACTATAAAATTCTGCTTATATCAGACGTAAATTATTACAGAAAATTCATGAAATTCATGGAAATGTTATTAGTATAAGAATTGCACAAGAGTAGTTTGAAACGCTTAGAAATGCAAATAGTACTGCTGAAGCAACATATCAGATCGTTAAGGAGTTCAACTAATAAAATACTACGCCTTCACCCTTGTTATCTCTGAGATGTTGCCTTAACCAATTATCATCTAGTTGGCAGTAAACAAAATTGTCTAATGAGAAGAAACTTCTAATGTACCAAATCTCCTTCCTCCACGATGCTACACAAAATTCCCCACCAAGTTTCAGCGAATAAAAACACACCACTGATTAAACAAAAATAGCTCCCCTTTTGAATGGCAATTCCTAAAAAAATTTACAACCAGACACTTGTAGCGAACATAAAGCCTGCACACCAAACCTAAATTATCTCACAAGTTGTCAGTGCACGCACCACCACGCAGTTCCCTTTCAACGAGACCAGTCGTTAAGAGGTTAATCCCTTCGCCACCTTGCCATCCTAATTGCCATTCGTCGCTGTCACGCTTCATGATTTAGACATAAAATGTCATTGTCTCGCGTATGACGTAATCGCTATCTTTTAAGAGCGAAAGGGTTAAGGGTCGTGATTATGCCTGGCAGGAACAACGCTGATAGATCGTGTCCCAGGGGTGTAAAACACTCCCTCTCAAGAGGAGCGCAAGTGCCTTCAACGGGTGAACAAGCATGATGCTGCGCCAGGCCTAAAGCACTATCTAGATCCACCATCCCTTTAATTACACCCTCCGCGGAAGCCGGTTGTAGTCGGCCTTTTTACTCTTCCCCCCGAAAAAGGGGAACGTTCCAGCCAATATTCCTGAACCGTATCGTGAAACAGTCTATCACCCACAATTCGACAAATACCTACGTCGCGTCTGTTGCGCGAAATACCCAAATAATGGTAAACAACCCAAACCGTCGTCTTTACAAACTGACAATTCCAATTATTTTTTGTAAATATACTATTCTCGCACTTGAGTGCGATAAGGGAGGGGAGGAAATAAATTTTGAACGATTGTGGGACGGAGGAAAATGAGCGAGAGAGAAGAGGAATAAGTATATAAGAATTGGCTAAATTAAAATAAGCGTTCAAGAAGGTAGACGCGGAAAAGGGAGGACGTTGGGGCAAGCTTTAGATGTAAGATAGGGTAGTAAGCTTGAAAAATGGTAAGTGAATGGGAAGATAAGGGCAAGTTTGGTAAGTAAGATAATGTAAAGGTGCTAAGGTGCACAGGTATGAGAATAGATGAGCAACGTTATAGAGTACAAGTAGGTTTAAAAAAATGAAGGGTGAAGATATAGGGTAGATAAGTAAGGAAATTGTTCGCAAGCAGGTTTAAGGGGAACCTGGTTTAGGACGCTGAAAACACGGTAATTTATTACGAATTATTTTCTCAGCAAATATAAATAGAATCTTTCGAAAACTTTATGGGTGTTTTTCTGTATATTCAGACAACAAGAAAACTTCTTTTTTTCTAGCGCATCCAATTTTTGCCCGAAATAAAAAGGCCGAAGTTTTTCTTCATTTAAATGAATTTATATTATCGATGAAAGAAAAACATTTATGCAAAAATTGAATTAACCATTTTTTTGCCTAAAAACGTCGAAATTTTCCCGTCAAAATTGTAACTTTTTCTTAAAAGTCCCGTAACTTTGTTAATTTTAGACTTTTTTCTTATTTTTTTAATTCCACGACGATATAAATTCATGTCAATTAAGAAAAACTTCGGCTCTTTTATTTCGAACAAAAATTGGATGCGCTAAGAAAAAAGAAGTTTTCTTGTTGTCTGAATAGACAGTAAAACACCCTTGAAGTTTTGGAAAGATTCTATTTATATTTGTTGAGAAAAAGATTCTTAAAAAATCACCGTATTTTCGGCGTCCTAAACCAGGTTCCCCCCTTAAAGGGAAAATTTAATTAACTTTCTAACCAAACGTTACCAGAATAGAACCAGAGACATTAAAATCATCTCTGGAAGTGTTAATTTCGAATTAGTAGAATATTTTTCACACGCCCTGATTTTAATGAAAATGGGTGATCCTAAAATTTTGGGACTATTCTCCCATTCTCTGACGGAAGACCCAACGAAAACGTCACGTTTAGATTGATATTCCTCCGAAGAATGTAATATCTCGTTCAAACAATGCCTCGTTTCAGTAGATACTGGCGCAATCTTGCAACCATCCCCCCATATAACATCTTTTACTGTATTTATATCATCCCGTTTCCGATTGTAAACCCCGTAATAACGGCGATGATATAATACCGGATTAATATACAAATTGCAGAGGAGGCAGGAATGCTCCTGCCAATGACAGAGAAGGGGAGAGATGCAATTGAGAAAATTGCTGGGATATCGGTTTCACCCTCGCATCACTGAGGGATGGTGGATGTGAAATGCAGGGTAACGTGGAGGAATCTTCCGGTTTAACGCCAACCGGCGCAGCCGCACGACCCCAAAATAAATTTCACGATATCTGCGCCCGATAGCAATGTCGGCAGATATTCTGCAAGAAATACGTATTTTATGAAAATTCCAAAAACTTTGTTCCACGAAAGAATCGTTTACTTCGAGGGGATAATCGATACCTGTATCATGATCTTTGGTATTTTAACTACTTTTTCTTTTTAATACTGAATTTAACAAGAAGGGAAAGATTTTCTGGTAATTTAAAATTTTTAAGTTGCCAGAAAATCTTTCCCTTCTTGTTAAATTCAGTATTAAAAAGAAAAAGAAAAATTGACGATATTCTGTGAGAAACTTACCACTGTAAATAATAATTGAACATTACTGGTGCATGAATTTCAGTTTAGTTACGAAAATAGCGCTTCGTTTCACGAGATTAATATTTATAAAATTTCGCGAGGCCAAGTATCGAGAGACATTTTTATACTCCACCTAAAGGAAGTGTTTCACAGGTGCGCTCGAAGAAGGCTTTTAAATAGTTCCATCTGGCATTCGGATTCGCCCCAAAACTTCCGTCCGTTCTGTTATCAGCCGTATTCTATAGGGAAACTTTTGCAATTCGTCCGATTTATCAGTCGCCTCTACTACTGCTCCATCTGACTTTAAAATTTACTACTGTAATCGTTCGCTTTAAATGGCTCCCCAAGGTGTTTCGTCTGAATTTTGCCTGAATATCGATCCCCCGCTTCGGAAGAAGCGATTACCTAGGGGCGCAACTTAACAGGAAGATAGTGCTGCGCAAAAGTTCTGCTTTCATCTTCGTCTTTTATCAGTTGATTGTCAATTATCTTAAGACCTGTTAACATCTTGCCGAATCCTTCGCGAGCTTCCCTTTCATCGATAGTTTCACTCTGACGCAGGACGCGGTGACAAGCTTCTCGAAAATCACTGATAGCATCTCTACAAGCCTTCTTATAATTAGTGTCAATGCCTCGATACCATTCCCCCTTTTCCGCCATGCGATATTCTCCCGTCGCTACCCTATGTGCGATATATTATTAAGAGTGCCGTAAGCTGGGGTGACTTTGTAACTAATGGGGTCACTTTGTAGGTAGGTACTTCTTTGTTTCCCTGTGTCATTCATACGCTAAAAGTCACCACTTCGGTGCGGGGTGACTTTGTGACAACTCCAAATTTATTTCTCACTTAACTATGAAAGTACCTATTCATTGATTTATATCTTAAACTGATGAATTGGTGCGGGATTATAATGTATATTTTTCGCGTGATATTTAAAAAACACCAAAGTGTCGTGAAGTCACTTCCGTTTACGGTAGGAATTTTTGATTCCACAAAGTTGGCAACTTCGTCCAACTTCGGAGGCAAGAAATATACATTTTTTTTATGTTAAGTTAAAAGAAATGATAAAATTTAGAGGGAAATTTTGAGCCTGTTGAAACATTTTGCCTTCTCAAAAAGAGCTTGATAACATGAAGGATAAAAACATTAACACTTCTTATAGGCAGTGATCCTTCATATGAAAATCAATTATTTTTTTGCAACACAAATCTGACACGTTGAATATGATACATTTCAAATTTTCAAAAACAGTAATTCACCTTTGACACATAGCTAACTAAACCAAAATCCGGTGCACTCCGTCCTCAAACTTTAAACAAGCTCTTGGCAGTTGTTTCTACCCAACTGCGAATTTAGTACTCAAATTACTCAAGGCCACATTCACTCCAAGAAATTCCATAAAAAAGAGCGATTCGTTCCTTAAGAAACCTTGTCATTTTGAAATTCAAGCTGCGTGAAAAGCCTGAGAGAAAACACTCGCAATAAATAAAAGACAGAAGAATTTTAACTAACAGATTCCTTTGAACTCTGAGTCGAAATGAAATCGTAACAGAACGTTTGTATCAGCAAGCGCGGGGCATTAGTCACCTGAAACGACGAGAATCATGTCCTAATTCATGACTGGCAATTCGTCGCCCTAATTAACTCATCCTCGGAACGTCCCGCTGCAAATGATCGTAATGTTCGTTTGGCGAAACAACCGGAAATGCGGTCCGATGCGCTTCTGATTTACAAGCCCGCTTAACGCGCGATTAGCGCGCAGCCGCGCGAAATGCCAGCGAGGGTGCATTAACAAGGATGGGAAAACAATTGGAAACAATTCGAAATCTACTCGGACGAGCAGAATCGAGATCACTCGCCGATAGAAGCCGCGAAAATCCCCCGGCCAAGAGCATCGAATTCATCAGCAATATCTGGTCGGTGGTGGTTACCGAAGGGAGGGTTGTTTTACATGCAATGCTCCAGACCCAATTTCAGGGGTTCGGTGGTTGGAGCGAATCGAGCTCACGTGAACGTGGCTTAAGGAATAACGCAACTTCTAGTCGCGAATGTTAACGCGATTGATATCGAACTAATCAGTGGCAAGAACTGTCGACGAAGGTAAGTCAAAATTTATAATTGAAGTCCAGTGCATGAGGCGATTAAAGAAGGCGAATAATAAGGAGCTGAATGAATAAAGTGCAAGCAATTGCTTTTTCTTAATATTTGACTAAGTAGGAATTACTTAAATTCATGTGATAAAAACACAAGCATTTGCTTTATCTTGTAGGAATTCCTAAACTGACAAGGAATTACTTAAAGGAATTGATTTTCCTTAATTTTTTAAGGAATTGCTCACTACTCGAATGAATAAAGTGTAAGCAATTGCTTTTTTTTAATATTTTACTAGGAATTGTTTAAATTCGTGTGAATAAAAACACAATCAATTGTTTATGATTTTTATTCATATGAAAATAAGAAATTCCTTTTTTGTTTAAGTAATTGCTTTTGAAGGTTTTTTATTTTTGCCACAATTCCGATACCGCATACCTACTTGGTTATAAACTTTACTTTTTTTCATTTATTATTATAATTTAAATCAATAGATATTTCAATTTTGTACAGTTAAATTTGTGTTGCAATCGATTCCACGCAGTGTTACAATCGACCCGGGGTCAGAGACGGTTGTAACACTTTACACTGCAACGTTAGGGCTATACTCCGCTTCTCATTGTTTATTAATAACTCGGATACTACTTGACATACGAGGGAAACTGTTGTGACTCAATGATGTCAGATAAGTAAGTAACATTTCCGCATAAGAGTTTCTGTTGTGCATGTAATAGTTCCTGGATAATCAAATTCCAAAGTCAAAGTTTTGCTACCGCCCCGGTCTACCCTAGTGATAAAAATGTGCAACCCCTAAATATTATTCAATTCGTTTAAAATTTGGCATACAGATCACATAGATAAATAGAACGAAGGGGGTGAGCGAAGTTACAAGAAAATAGCACCTTTGGAAAAATTATATTACTTTTTTGTTTTTTGATTTTAAATAATCTGGTTCCGAATGGCAGTGCTCACCGCAAAACTAATTTCTTTTATATAATACAACCCTTAACCTCAGTCATAAAACAGATTAAAACAGATATATTCCACCCTGTATTTATCAAAATCCAAAATAAAAATTGCAGATAGATAAGCACCACGCCCAGAACTACAAAACAATTCACGACCTGACAATGAGAAGCTAAAAATCCACCCTGACACGTCAACCACGTATTCCAGGAGGACAGAATTTTTTTCACTCGTTTAAATAGTCCACGGCAAGCCGGGGGCTCGTTTTCTGTCCAGTTAGAGGCCGTTCCGTTTGGTCCTCGCGACGCTCGATGCGGAAAGCCGCGCTTTCATCGGGCATCGCCGCTACGCGAATCGTTAATTGGATAGCCTCGAATGGCTGAAGAGAACCCTCGATTTGCGGGCTTACTTTCGAGGGGTCGTTCAACGGGAAAGCAGCCGGGCTTTCCGTGGCGTTATTGGGAGCGAACGGTGACGAGGACAGCGAGGAACGCGATTAAGGCCTCTGTGCAACCTCTCCCTGCGACGAGAAAATATTTTCCCCGGGCCAGTCTGTAAACACGTCCGCTCCGCGTCGGGGAAGATTGGCCCGACCTGTCCACGGGGGTACGGCCAACTTTCGGAGGATTGTTGGCACGAGAGACGAGTCCAAAGTGAATCAATGGAGGCTGATTGGCCTCGTCGACTTCCACGAGTCAGGGGGTTGGTCAATTACACGATCCATCGTATAACTACAGGCCGCAACGACACCCGTGATTTTGGACCGCAACGCCACGGGGCAGCGAGCCTCGCTCTTCAAGTCTGACTCACCGTGATACCATCGCGATCGCGGAGTCTCGTTGACACTGGTGGTCTCTAATACGATTTTTATCGTTGGTGAGACTTTTATTCAAAGGAAAAAGGTGTTTCTGAATTCAGTGGCGAAATCAAAATGAAGGGAAAAGAAGCTGAAATTGAGGGGCTCATTGGAAAAAAGGCACATGCCACTGTTTTATGGTTTTAGAATTTTAGAGGAATGCAAGTTGAAGGAAAAATTGTTTTGTACGAAATGCGATAGGAAATTTTAATTATTTTACAAGATACTTGAATTAGATGGCAAGTGACAACTACTGTAAAATTTTAACTGAAAAATTATTTTCACAGGAAACGCTGCGATTTTAGCTGGGAAATTAATTTTATTAGGTAACGTGTTCCCAAGGAGCCCCTTTTCCACTATATAGTTCCTGTTCCTCAGCGTGAAGAAAATTTAATAGGTATGATTCTGCTCGATGAAACGTACAATTATTATATTAGGAGGTGGTGGAATTACACTACATTGAACGAACGAATTAACCGTCCGTGCACCATGTGGGGTATGACACACCGCAGAACATCAAAATTATAACTGAACTAGGAAACTGTGAGTGTTGGTTCTCTGTGTAGCTGGAGCTGCGATGTTGCCGCTTCGTGTAGAGACCTGTCCAAAACCGTATACTTAAGGTTCTAGCTCCATAACTTTTTAAATAGTAAAACAAATTGGGTAATGAAAACAGTTTTTATTAAACCGTTTTGAAAACAACACAAAATAACAAAAATATTTGGACAGGTTTCCCCTACTGGCACGATTAAATTTCTAATTTTCTAATTTTCGTTTATGAAAATTCATAATGAAAAATCGTAATTTAAATAACCTTCCCTCTTCTTTTCTCAATTTGGCGAGGTGTATGTAAAACAAAATGTAATATATATTTATATAAAAGCTACTGATTTGGGGTGTGATATTTCTTCAGGTGATGCACGGAGGGGTAAATGGTACAAAAAACGAAAGTTTAGATCTTTTCACTAAGTAGGCCCCTCAATTATGAAGGATATAACGTAACTACAATTTTTCTGTAACTGAATTTTGAAATTCAGTTTTCTATTTTTATAGCCCTACCGAAAATCTGGATTGTCAGCACGATGGAACGTGTTAAGGCGATGCTAATATTGCTAATTGGTTTCGTCAGAAGAACTCGATTCGGGTGTACATTTCATCGAGTTAGAGTCCATTGCTATCACTGGATTTGTGAGGATTCCAGCGCACGGTCTTGGAGACTCCCATCCTCGTACGGATTCATAATTTGCTCGCATGGAATACCAAGGATAACACGTTGGACGCCTCGCGACGAGATTTGTAAATACGGTTACTCACGGATGTGTCCACCCACTTCATACGTGCAAGACATATTTTACTTATTCAAGTAAGTAATGTTGAACTCGGAATTAGGTACCCGTTATAATTTACATTTGTGTAAAGCTTGATTAATATATTTTTAGCTGATACCGTCTATCACAGAAATCTTCAAAGAAATTTTGCTAGAAGAATGAAACAAGATCAGCTCGAATTTCACAGAAAAACTGAAAATAAATTAAAGCTCAAGTATAATAAAATCGCAGGAATATTAGAAGAATATTAATTTTTTGCAACTACGTTTCTGTAAATTAAATATTGAATTTTGGCGAATATTTTTCTACACAGTCTCCGTTACTTCCATGGATACCTAATAATATTTTAAGTAAACTGTATATAATTTTTCAATTGAATGTGCCCAAAGAAAAAGTACCATATTAATCAAAGTTTATTTAGAATTGCAGATTCTTAATTGAGCCGTTTATTTTGAAAGTGACCTAAGTTCATTTATATTTAAAAATGTTTTATATATAAATTTTTAATACTAACTTCAAGTTGTACACGTTACTACAGTGAACAAAAAAAATGACAAATGGACATAGGCCACTTTCAAAATAAATGGCTCAATTCGAAGTCGATTAAAATCGTGTATCTTTTGAAAAACCATTCCTCACTTTCGCAGGAAATAAGGTGTAGTTATTTAGTTCTGCATGAACTTTGAGAACGTTTGAATATGAAACGATCGCTGCCGAATGAAATTCGCGTAACGAATAGCACCGAGCAGCGCGAAGCTTCTTGATTTACAGGAGGACGAGCTCCGAAATATGTAGAATTATACACGTTCTTCTTGAAACGGGCGATAATGAACGCGTGTTGGCAGAAATTTTATTACGTTCATTACTCTTGTCAGACTAATTCCCTAGGCTCGTGTGACTTTGCCCACACACACGCGGTATTTTCGCTGAAATTCGCTACCTTAACGCTCGTCACCACGCTACGTGGTAATAGATGGCTAGCCATTTTGCGGTGGCCCGTTAAAGTCCACGCGATAATGAAATCGCCAGCCACTGCTTTGCCTCGTATTGAATAAAATACAGTGCGTTAGGAAAGTTCCTCTGCAGCAGTGCTGCCTGCTAACGACTCATCGTTGGGAGAGTTTGCAATCGAGGTCCGCGATTCGACCGACTAACGAAATAAATTCAATTTAATTCGCTCTGCTTTATTTAAACATAAACATGCCGATGAGTTTAACTACGCTCGGTACGCTTACTGATGTTTTCCATATATAACGAGGGATATTTAATTTCGCTTTCGCACTCGCGCAATAAAGCTTCATTTGAAATCGGAGCAACGTGATTGGGAATTGTAGGATTTGAATTTTTGAATGTTTTATTGTATGAGATCTTTATAGGAATTGGTAGGACGAAAATAACTGATTGGAGATCAGAGAATTATACTTTTAAACGTGTATGCTTTGAAGGGCTGCAATCACGTACAGGTAATTCAAGAGTAAGTGTAACTACCTACTGTGAAAAAAAATTCACTAACACCCAGAATTTATTTCAGGAAAGAAAAATCAATCCCAAATTTTGAATTAGTTAAGACACCTATAGATTAGATAAAAGTGTAGGAAACCTTAAACATTTGAAAACTGTTTAAGCACTAAGAGGCTTGTCAAACATCCCTTAAATTAAAATATCTTTCGAGAAATATTGGTACGCGGCGCAACGGTTGACGACACTGCTAAGCAGAAAGTAGAACGGGTAGTTCTCTGTAAAACTATTTTTCCATTAAACGTAGTTGTATGTTAATCAATCTCATTTTCATTAAGTGTACATATCGAGTTTATTAATAAACTAGCAAACTACCCTCGCGTTTCGCTTCGGGCCTAAGAGAAATTAAGGACTCCATGAAAACACATTTCACTCCTTTTCTCCACCTCCTAGGGGTCGATTAGGGTAAAATACTGAAATAAAACACATATATTTTAAGAATATTTTTAGTATCATTATTTCACACGATTCTGTCATGAGTTCTGATGGCGCCCGTCAAGAGCTCTAATTTCTACAGTGGTACAATGAATGCAGTATATTTAAGACAAAAATTGATAAAATACAAAGAATAATTTTTTTGTTTATTCTTCAAATATGTATTAATAATGTCCAAAAAGTTTTTTACTATATGTCATTCAGTTTCTTTTTGTTTAATTCATGAAAATCTCGGATTATTGAAGCATTTCGACCAGAGGGTACCCTTAATGGCAGCGTGTACTGTTACAGTCAGATAACTGACCTTTCTAAGTAGTTTTACCAATTAGAACTAGAGTGGTTATTCAACTTTTTTACTATCTGGTCCTAAAAAAAAATGTCGCTTTCCTCTACCCGGTTCCGCGAAACGTGTGCAAGCCATAAGTGCTAACGACCACCAAACGCTTCATCCTAACTCACTTGAAGCCCCCCGCCAGGATCCCAGAAGTGACACTCTTGCTGGTGAAGTTATGGGAAAGAGTAGGTCACCGTAGTAAAACCTAGGCTAAAGAGAGGGCTTAAAGAGATGTAACGTAAAACTGTGAAAAATTCTTCCTCTGTGTGCGCGCTACCCTGCGCCGGAAACCTTTCATTGCAGACAATTCAGACAATTCGCCGCTGACAGGTCGGATTTGCAACGAGCGCTACTAATTCCTGGCGTTCACACACACTTTGGTGGTGTAATTGGATTTTCATGTCAGCTTCAGCCAAATGACCTCGATATTTATATTGGGGCTAACGTTCGCCGCGAATTTCCTGACCCACACTTTCAAACGATCTTGCCAACAATCATCAGACATTAGACCCGAGAGCGAATCCTGTTCCCACGTTGAAAAAAACGCTGCAAGGCGCTTCAAATAATTGAATTTTCGAAGCATTACTATTTCCAATTTCGCGGTTAGTTGGACGGTTGTTAGCGGGGCAGATAATTTATTACTCAATCAGTACCACGCGGTGGCGGATTTAGAGAAAAAGGCCCAGGTGGCAAACGTTCTGAGGGGCCCATTTCTTGGGGAAAATGAAGAAATAGTTTATTAAAAGAAGGCTAAGTAGTACAAAAAAAAAATAGTGTTTGGATAAAATCATAATTATTTTAAAGATTGGGTCTTGCGGGGCCTTTTGAGCACAGGCCCAAGTGGCAACCGCTAATGGGCCGCACGTTAAATAATAATAATAATAACATTTATCCCAACATTTCCTACACTCCATTTCTCTAAGATACCAATTCCACCATGTGATATTTTTTATTACAGCAACCCTTGTCGATTTACCTTCACACGACCAGCAAAAGTATCACCACTTAATCACACTTCCTCGTATCACTTCGACAACCCATCCGTGTTCGACTCTCTCTGACCAGTTCTTTCTCACATCGAGCGAGATTCAAGCTGTAACCGTTACAAGATCGATCACAGGTACCCCCAACGAGCAAGGATTTCCACTTCGCACCACCCCTCATAAAAAGAGTGTCGCTACAAGCAACGAACGACTCGTAGCATCGGCGATCCAGAAGCAATCATCGTCCGCGAGGAAAATAAAACGAGCTGATCGTCACTCACCAAGGCTGAGCACGCTCGAGTACAGACGGCAAAGTATCCATCGGCACCAAAGCAGAGATCTGCGGCCCGATCGATTCAACGCGGTCGATGCGGACATCTCACGCGGCAGCCACCCGAGCGAACGGTCCCGTCTTAAAAAGATGGATCGCGCGATCCACGGCATGGAGGATCCACGCACTGAATGGCCCACATATTAAACAGCGGCATATCGCCTCCCGCTGCATAATGTGGTGCCATTGGGCGAGGGCAGGAGGAAAAAGGGAGAGAAAAAGAGGAAGATCGCTGGGCGCGAGCAAGAAGGAGGGAAGATGAAAGAACGCCAGCCCGTATGTATTCCCCTCCTTGCTGGCGAATGAATGACGCCATTCGTTGAATTGCGACCAAGATCCGGATGCGTCGAATCTCCAATGTTTGTCGCGGCTCGGGGAAACGCGGAATTTAACCTACTGAAGGGATCCAGGCACTTTGAATTGATTTCGATCGTGCAACCTCAGCGGCAAAACGCTTCAAACAATTTTTGATTCCTGGGGAATTTTTGTGGATCGTGACTGATATTTCAGATTAAATTGGATGATAAAATGATTCCTGGCTGTTCTGCGGCTATTAGTGCTGCTATTTCTTGTGCAAAAGTTCAGCCTGTACGTCGTCAAGTGTTGCACGAAGTGCCATGTAAATATCAGGAGTCCCAGGGGATGCGTGAAAAAATTTGAGTCTGTGAAGCTGATCACATTTTCTTATGTTTGTTAGTTGATTTTCAGTAGCTATTTCTAATCATGGATTATATACCAAAAATTATCTAAGATTTGATTTTTTAAAAAAATGATTTTAATTTGTTATGTTTCACATGTTTTGTAACTAAATTAAATTTCTGCTTTTATTTAAATAAATCAATGCTTTATAATGATCGTCTTATTTACAAATATTTATTTACAAGCTGTACAAAATGATCCTTTAGTATGCCTTCACAAAAATGCGAATACAAAATTTAAGTCAATTAAAGGTGATAAGGTAGATAAACTAACTTACAAAAACTACTCTACTTTTATTTAAATAATGAGCATTTCTATTTTTATATGAAGTGCGCCTTGAGGGGGTCGTTTTAGATACCTTTCCCATATTGTCTACTCTCGCTGGCTTCGTGAAGGATGTTCTAAATTTGAAAACATGTGATTATTGTGGGAAAAGAGCAAAAAGTAAAGAAGTATTAATAATTATAATAATATTAAGAATAGGATCGATCTCCTTTTGTATACTCAAACAATTTTTTTTATTAGAAATAATTGCAACAAATCAATTTAATGAAGGAATGTAGATTTTATCGAAGTGGTCCAACTCACCAGTAGTAGTAGAGGAGAGATGGACCGCATCCCAAAATTTTATTTACTTATTTCCGCAGCTATTTATAAAGTTATGATCGCTACATGTCCTAGAAAAAATAGTTCACTTCACGAACTGATAAGTAAAAATCCATCACTACCGGAATTACCTTCTTTGAAATATTAGACACGAATCACAGAAGTGTCTGGGACGACAAGGCTCTTAGCAGTATTAGAATAGATGGACCATTTCTAGGCCAGAAGAAACTCGGAAATGGTAATTTTCAAATTAAATAGTGCACATTGCCTAATATTATATTTATTCCATTTGGGCGAGTGTAATTGTTAAAATGTCCACACACCATAAAATCTATACATACCACAACGCGTGAACTTTCAAAATCCCCTTTGTCAAAAATAAAATACCATACTTCAGAGATTTAGTCTACAATTTCGATTTATTTTTAACTACACGATCACCCCTTTTTGCCAACCCTGTACACAATTATTACCCCACAGTTTTAATGAATCATAAAGTGTCCATTATTTCACGAACCTAAGCAGTGGTCTACTATATCCAAACAATAATAAAAAAAAAGCTTCGAGAGAGGCTGAACTTAATGCTTCCCTGTGAGTGAAAAATTACAGATCGTCGGAGGGGTAACGTAAGAAGCACGCGAGCGAGAAGAAGAAAGAGAGAACGTCCAGAGCAGAGCAAACATTGCGTGACATGTCGTTGTAAGTTTATGTCGCGGTTACCATTTCTATTTACGGGAACGCACTTTATGGAGGATATTATCGTTCTAATACCCCGTGGTGCTGGCTCGTAACGGACTCCTGGAATCTTCCGAGCAGCTCCTGCGCCGAGGCGAGCTCACAAATTTCGCGTATACTTTGCAGCGTCTCTTTAGAAATAGAAAGCGACCTGCTCCGCTTACGATCGTTTTCATCCGTGAGCACATACACTCTACATTCCCTCTCTCTCTCTACTTTATAGCTTGTTGTTCCTCCCTTTGGGATTAACACACTTCTGAGAAATATATTGGAACAAGAAGAATCACCATTTTCATCTCGCGACCGGCGATACAAACGTTTTACGATAATTGAAAACGCGACCCTACGTTTGGGGAGATTTACGACGCGCTGCGCCAACCTTCCCCCGTTTTATCCAACACTTCTTCTCAAGTATATATGCATGCCGCAAGCTCTCGGGGTAGGTCGATCGATTCGTGCACTGTTTCGTACAGAATATTTTTTCATTTCTGTAGTTCATTATTTTAATCGTGCAAGTAAGGTAAATGTCCCCATTAGCGACCGTTTAAGAGTGCGACTGGTTCGAAATAGTAATTTTTTTAATAATATATTACAATGTTTGAATAAAGTATGGATCATTGTATTTTTTGAAGTCTCTAGTTTCTTAATCAAATTGATTTTAGAGTGATATTTGACTATTTATACAATAATTATGGTAAAAATTATATTGGACCTGATGTCCCCTTTATTGACCAACTTACAATTTATCGATTCTCTGCTACAATAATGAAAGAAAATGAATATTTTCTCATTATTTTATAATTCTGTATATATTTTCAGTTATTTTGAGTAACTTACTGCATGGTATCCATGTATTTTTATTGTAAAATTTGCCAGTTTAAATATCTGTAGTATCACCTCACGTTATTAGAGTCTGTAAAATTTACATGTGAATTTACTTAAAAATGAATGTACGGCTACATAAATAACGTATGCAACAATAAACGAAATACCTCTAATAATAATTTCTGAACTTTCTGGTTGATATTTTGCTTTCTGTGTTGCAATAAACAATATAAATGAATAATTGGTCACTAATGGGGACGCGGTCAGTAATGGGGACATTTACTTATGTATACGTAGTTGTATTAGCAAATAATTTGTCGAAGTGAGCATAATTTTCGATTTCAAAATCAGAATTATCAGGTGGAAAGAGGACACACTGCTGAGTGGTTTTCTTACGCGTTTCACACCGTCATTTGTGCCAGTGATTATGAAAATGATTTTTTGATTCAAATATAAATTGAATTTTTTGAGACTGTTTACTTAGAAGAGAAGTTAGGGAACCAGTAAATTCAGAAAATTATGCAACTTTCTGGGCAAGTAGAGTAGTTCATTCGTGGCACAACCCTATTTTTTTTGTGCTATAGTGCGGTTTTATGGGGTGGAATCAGCCCTTAAATAAATTCAGAATTTTATTTTTCGTGGAATATCTCGAGAACGGTGAGGGATATCCGAAAAAAGTTTAAAGGAAAGTTGCTTCTTTTCTTTATATCTACAAAACTGCATAAGAATAATTATCAAAAAATTCGTACTTTTCAAGTTACCCACACCACCAAATCCGTAATTCGTTTATTATTTTTTAATTATAATTTCTCCTCGTTAGGGGTATCGATCATGAAAATTTATTTCGCAGAAAGTAAAAATTTCGGAACTCAAAGTATGGAATTTTCTACGACCACCTGAATAAAAACGTCGAACAGATTGATGTCGTCGATCGAGCTTCGAAGCTTCAATAAATCTACTACATTTCCAAACAGAAAGTGGCATTTTCTCAGTCGACCCGATATTGCTGATAATAGATTGGACGTTGTGGTAGGCGCAAGCACGCAATTGTCAAGGAAACTCGAGTTTGAAACGCGATATCACCGGAAGACATTTCATGCAGCATCGTGAAGGTAATACTAGCCTTGCGGTTCCACCGCGAATCTATGGAAAAATCCTAGACCAAAGATTGATTAGTCCTTGTTGGGTTTTCGCTAATCTCACAACAGCACGGTTAATCATATTCCCATCGAAACAGCGTTACTGTCAAATCGATTCCAACGAAACTGAACAAATTTTTGGAGTACGACAATCTGCATATCGCAACATAAAATACGTAGTTCCGTCATAAAAAAATATTTGCAGCCCAAATACAATCTTCCTTCAATTCCACGCGTAACATCTGTGCAAATATATTTGTAATCAGTGGCGTGACCACACGGGACGCAAGGGACCCTGGCACCTTCCAAAAAAGGGGCGTTGTAAAAAGCAAAAAAAAAAACAAATTTTATTCTTTAAATAAATTTTTATAATCACCTAGTGAATTTGATTGAATTCGCATTAAAAATATTTTTATCCATTCAACTCGGCTCCCCCCAAGATTAAATCCTGAGTGTGCCACTGTCTGTAACAATTCACGAAATCTGCACATTATAATCCCTAATGCAACTTTCAACGTCCCAGTTTTCTGAAAGTACAAAATCGAAGACTTCCATCACCGTCCAAAATACCGGGCATTAGTAGGATAACAAACACCCTCGACAATGTACAGGGTGTAGAATAATTATATACCATGGTGCATAAGGGTGACTCTGCACCTCTGGATCGATGGAGATCTGTTAAAAAAATGTGTGCACCGCAGAATTGATCTTGACCTTGAATTTCAAGGTCCATTGTTTTTTTATTGTAACGAGTATCTGTCTTACTAACACGAGAAGAAGTGTCAAAGGAACTGTATTCCAAAGAATCTTTCAAACAGCGAGCTTTGACACTTTCTATCCTTCCTCTGAATAAAACAGAGTGAAATTAAAATTTGTATTGGATCGATTTTGCGACATATTTTTTTAACAGATCTCCAGCTAGTCAGAGGTGTAAACCATTATATATAATTCTTGTACAACCCTGTACATTATCTGATACAACATAAATCATGTATCGATACGTGTCGTTGAAATTGCTCACCTAATTACGATTTCGTGGAGCAAGAGGCACGCCAGCTATTCCAGATGATCTCTGCACGTGGTGGAGGGGCTCACAACCGCGAAACAAGACACTGTGGTACACAATCACACTGGTCCATCGACTTTTCCTTCCGTATCTGAAGAAAAGAAACCAGCCATGTTTCAATTAATATTGTAGCGATATAGAATGTCTTCAGTCTACATCAGTGTTTCCCAACCTGTTTTTGAGTCGCGATCAAAATAATTCCATTTCCCACTGTGACGCCCTGATAAAGTACCGCTATTTGGAACTTTTTTGTCACAAAAGGAAAGTGTTTACTAAAGTGAAGTTTTTTCCATTTATTAATACGTGTTTTGCGAATACAAAAATGCTTCTTTCACATTTTTTTAATGCTTTCTTGCGCCAAAATAGGTGCGTGTAATATGTGCTGTAAAAAAAAGACGCCTCGACTGCGTGGTCGATTTTGGAGGAACCATGTATCTGAAACTAAAAACCAAACAGATTTGTAATCCGTATGACTGTCGCTATGGCGAAGACTAAAATGAATTAGGTTGATGAAGAATTAACAAAATGGCGGCCGTCCAAATTTGAAATATCGAAATTAACTAAATTTTTTAATCATTCTGTGTGACACAAAACATGAGAAAAAAACAACAAAACTGTGTGATCTTAAGTAGTCCTCGCGATAACGACAGTCATACTGATTACAAAACTCCCTGATTTCCCCGCCTCAGATATATGGTTCCTCCAAAATCGATTTTTTTTACAGCGCGTATTACACTCACCTATTATGGCGCAAGCAACCCAGCCAGACAATTTACAGCATATTTGCGTAAAGTTTATCGAATATCAAATCACGTAATGCAACAATGTTGTGCGCTTTGTGAGTGCTCACCTTGGCGTTCAATTTAGGACATGTAATGATTCAATTAGAACAGAAAATATTGTAGCAATCTTTATACACTCGATGAGGATATTCAGTTCAGGTCATATTTGAATCATATTTGAGTCATGACGTGCTGCTAATAGTTACACAAAATTTACGGTCTCCCTATCTCGCCTTCGCCGGACAGGAGTGAGACAAAAGCGTGTACACCAAACCGAGCCCATAAGGAGACAATACTGTACCTTATATTTGTGCAAAATTTACCTACAGTTGTGCATTGAAAAATAGGGATCATATTTGAATCACATTTGCAGCAATCAATGCAGCACACAATGATTGTAAATTGACATCATCACTTTACATTATATTTACAACATATGTTTTAGTCATATTTAGTAAATTAACATGAGTCTAACGATATAGCAATATTGATCAAACATGTAGTAAATGTATTGATTCATTGCATGATCAAGAATTTAACTCATGAAAGTCTAGCTGGGCAAGCATTAAAAAAAAAATAAAAAAACATTTTTGAAAAATCTTCAATTTTGTAGAATGTAGACACATTCTTTTAGAGAAAAAAGTTCGAAACTGCGATACTTTATTAGGGGTTATTTAAATACTTTATAAAACCCCTTAAGCGGGGGTGAACTAGATGCCGAAATAATTTAAACACAGAATTCACTGAAAGAAAATCGATGTCTAGACACTCCGGATATAGGAGCGCAAAGGGTTAAGTGGTGTCACGTAAAAGGTGGCTGCTTCGATAATTTTTCATGCTACGATTGCTCCTTTTTCGTTGGCGTGCAATTTAGGTGCTCCGGTTCTGGCAGCTACCCCCATTACGAGGGTCGTCGCACTATTAACTCCGCGAGCTTTAGTTTTGTCTAGATACTCGGCTCCTTGACCCTACTTTGCATCACGTGCCAAGCCAAGTGGGATCAGGTACCATTTATCCACTCCAACCGGTTGCGATGCTGTAATTCAAACCGCTTCGAGGGCTACCATTGTCAGGGAAGAGAGATATCAATGTCGGTTTGAAATCCGCGTAAATACTTAACGTTATTCGGCGGGGCCCTTGGCAAAATATGCACTCACTAAAACCTGATCGATCGACTTGCTATTCCATTTACTTGGAACAATCCATCATTCCATTTCTGCTGCCATTTACTCCAAGCTTATCAACAACGAGAGTACTTTCATCTATGTATATCGTTGAAATATTTATGAATTTTGAAAATGCACATATTTATGATTTTTTGTGTCTTCTTTTGTAAAAATAGTGGCGGTCACTTATGGTATAATTATAATAAAAGGAAAATATGAGGTGGAATATTTTTTGAAAATTATCTTAATATAGAATTTGTTTGTGTGTTCGTCTGGTACCTAAAAACTTTCGAACGCTAAACTCTGGGGTCACGAAATGTGTCCCAGCTCATTATGCCTAAGTAGCTAATCCAGATGAACCTGAAGATTTTTACAAAAATATTTTTTTAAAATCATAATCTAAATTTCGGACGAAGCCGAGTAGTAAAGCTAGTTCTCTTATAAACTTAAACTATCAAACTATTTGTAGGATATGAAAATAAATAGTTTTATATTGATTTATTCAATAAAATTAAGAAATACACAAAATATGAGTTTGACTGTTATTATCCACACCTTCGTCATTTAAATAATGTCACAGACTTTTGGATCCTGTTGGTGGAGTGTTAGTAAAGTAGTCTAATTGAATCATAATTTCCTACTTAAATTCCTCCAGTCTCTGCAAAGTCTGTATTGCTTCAGTATACGATACGTACTCCGAAGTGAAGGAACGTTCTATGTCTTAAACAATCACCGTATTTTAAAGTTTCAGGTCTGCACAGTAAACCAAGAGGCTCTCGACGATTTCAGCTGTGATTGGGCTTATTTCACGTATACACAATAGGTCGTCACGTCTGTGGCAAAACTGTCGTACAAGTCGCTGCAACTTCTTCCTCCAACTTACTCTGCAGGGTGTAAAAAAATTGTACATCGAGATTCACACACCTCTGTGTCAGTGGAGATGTGTTGAAAAAATGTGCAACAAAATTGATCTGGATATCGAAATTCGAGATGCAATTTTTTTTTATTTTAATGTGCTTTACTCATCGTCAGGCGAAGGATAAGAAGTGTCAAAGGAACCGGTTCTGTATTTCATTCTTTGGAACACAGTTCCTTTGACACCTTTTCTCATTGAGCCAAGCACGTTACAATAAAAAAATTCAACCTTAATTTCAAGGGTAAAGTCAATTTTGTGGCACATTCTTTTTTAACAGATCTCCGCCGATCCAGAATGTGTGAAGCATGATATATAATTTTCAAAAATAGTAGCGTCTGTGGGCCCAGAGGCGGATTGGAAATTTGGTGCTAAAAAATTTTTCTGTTGCCCTTGCCGCGAGATATCATAAAATATTTTAATTTAAAAGAGTCGAGACAAATTCAAAATTAATTCAATAGATATAACAACTCCACATATGAGTTATTGCTACTTCGCTGTATGAAAAAAAGTGAATTGTTTTTAAGTTATCTAAAGTCTCAATGTTTAAACCTTCCGGAATTTATTTCGCTCAAAATTTTTCGCTCCCCAAAATTTGCCGTTCGAGACTGCAGCTTACTTAGCCTATACACAAATCCGCCGCTGTGTTTTTTACGCCTCCACTTCAACTGATCCCCAGTGCCATTCGCAATGATTAATTACAGAAAAAAAATATATTTCTATAGTTTAAGAGATCCTTAAAACAATGCGAATAGTCCCAATAAATTATCTGTGGTAGTTTTCATTTAATTAATTCCTAAAGATCCCCTCTTTAGGAACATTCCCTTACGAAGGGATTCTCGTGTAACTGAAATTTTAATTTTAGTTTTTATTTATAATACTTTTCTCGTCGATATAAAAAATAATATGAAAAAATTTGTTCAAGGGAAAACATACTATTTCTTTCAAACGCTATAAGTCTTTCAATTTTTCATTATTTTTCTTTAAAATAGACCGACCCCAGCGTAAACTATCTAACTTTAAGAAACTCTTTTTTTTTGCAATCGGATGACTGTGATAGGTCCATAACAATTAATAAATAATAAGAAGGCTCGACATAAAAAAATATTTTTCTGCGAGTTTAAAGATGCCTCCCTACATCCCAAAAGAGTTTAATCCAATATGAGCAACAGTTTTTTCAAAAACAATTCTGAAATATCATTTACTTTTGGAGCTGTTGGAAGAGAATCTCTCCTTAACTGGAGACGACTTTAACTCTAACTGGACAACATTGAACCTAGAATAGGTCACGACGTCCATGACAAGACTGTTGTACAAGTCACTACTACTTCATCCAGCGAAAAGCAGCAACGTCCGTGGAGTCTTTCAAAGACGACAAAAATTGAATGAGCCAGTTGTACATCTCGCTACCAATCCGCCAAACGTTCCTTTTAGACGGACAGGTGTAGCTCGTTCCCGTCTTGCTTCCATTACGATAACGAGAGGCGAAGACGCCGTTCCTTAGAGATCGCTTTGCTAATCCCGTCCTGTTCCCTCGAACCCTCCCTCGCGGAGCGTGCGAAAGGGGATGAAAGATCGGGCAGCATTTATTCGGTCTGCCCGTTCAGCAACGTCGTAATTCAAGCTGCAGAGAGGGGTGTCCATTGTCGGTCGTAGAAAGATATCAGTGACAGTGAGTTTAGGTACTTAGTCGCGAGTCGCGTATCAAAAGGGCGAAGCCATTTCGAGGCTCGGCGATGGGTATTGTCCGTAAACGTGCCTTTTGTGCTCCAATTGAGCCTCGAATGGATCATCTGCGTCGCGGGAAAGGTACGCAGCATTCCGTGGCTTCCTTTGTTTACAAGATACCAAACAGCAAGGAGAAAAGAACTGGCGGGCTGTGCTAGGCGAATACAAAAATTGTAGTCTCTTTTCTTTTAAATCATGTCTGCGCGCAAACGTTTTCCCGAGATTCCTCCCCGTCGGAGGATCGAACAGAAGAGACAAACGGGACCAAAAGGGAAGCAATAACGTTCCACCGTTGCTTGACGTTGTGGCGCTGTATTTTTAACACTAAACCTACCAGAGCGATCAAATGACCGCTTTTGAGGCTTTAATCATAAATGTTTTCTAATTAATATATGACAATTATTTTGTGTTTTATTGCCTCTGCTAAATTCTGTATTATTTATAATTAATTCGAAAAAAATATAACGTTTAGTTGAAAAGCCGTCATTTGACCGTCATCGGTAGAAACAGGTATATATAAAATCTCGGTAGGTTTAGTGTTAATATTACTGTTTATTGTGGTGGCCATTTTTTTCGAGTATCAAATGTAGGTTCTCCACATGGCTGTTTTTATTCCAAACATGCTAACTAACACCTATGCAAAATTTCAGTCTAATCGGACCGTATTTGGAGGTCGCTAGGATTAATCGTTTTTAGAGACATGGGAAAGAGTGTTTTCTGTCTGCTTTCCAATTAACGACTCACTGACGTCCTTGTCGATTTGAGAGTTCTAGTGGAAGCCATTTTTATACCGAACACAAAATTTTTTTTACGCTAGTAAAGAATAATGTACACTTAACTGTGTAAAATAACGTTGCGAATTGCAACGACCTATAAATGGGCCAATTTTTTATTATTTTGTTCTTACCCCTTAATATGGTTCTATTTCATAAAAAAATAGTCCTCGAAAAAGATTATTGCAATCGCATGACAGAAAAGGGTGCCGACCAAGCATTGAAGTTTATAATTCATCAATGGTTTGGATGTAAAGAATTTCTCAAAAATAGTAAGCCGTATGGAAATTTTGTTCAAATAACACTAAAAGTGCATTCAATTTTCTACAATTATTTATTGTATATACGATTTTTTGTGCTTCCAACCATTTTTTGGATAATAGCGTTTTTAAATTTTTAAATTTTGTTTGAATCCTAATTACCTACTGATGAATTCTAAACTTTAATGCCTGGCCGGCACCCTTTCCTGTCGTCAGATTGCAATAATCTTATTCGTGAACTATATTTTTTATAAAATGGAACCATATTAGAGGATGAGAGCAAAGAAATACAAACAAAAATTCGGTGCTTATAAATAATACACATTTATTTTACTTTGAGAAACAAAAACGGGCTTGCGGAGAGCAACAAATAAAAAAAATACTGTTTATGTGCGTAAATGGTAAATTGAATAAAGAATGATTTTGCACGTCGTTCCGCTGTTGATGAAGCTGAACAGGGTGGGGAAGTCAAGAAAATTCGTTTCTCTGGAGGATTTTAGAGAAAGACTCGTTTGTAGCCGTAAATTATGAATCGGGGATGCTGAGCTGGAACGAGACGCCCCGAGAATGAGATAGATATACGTAAGTGGAAAATAGAAGGTTGGGGAACTTAGTCAGCCCCATATTTTCGCTTCTTATATCGAATACCATACGTTATTCGCTCCTCGGAAGGTGGAACTGATTTATACGGCTCTCATTCTCAGGGGCTGGTGTGATTTATGCTGCCAATATTTCAGGTGTTCGAAATTCCAGGGAAAAGGGTGGCTGTATTTTGATCCCCGCCCGCTAAAATTACACCGAGTTCAACAGACATCTGCTTCGAATAAACTCTTATCGTCTTCCCTTGACATTCCCTTTCGTATTAAACGAACGTGGATGAATCTTCCGGTGCCACTATTGTGATACTTACAATCCACAAGGTGTTCAACGTAACAAGTCGTAACAACGCTACTTCATCTGTTTTGGGATTGCCCTAAAATTACGTAATGGTCTTTTAGGGCGGAGGGCATTTTTTAAGTTTTCTAAGAAGGGAAATATGTCTTAGGAAATATTTTTTAACCTAATTTTTAATCAATGTAGACCAAAAAATGACATTTCATCGCGCACGTTATATAGTTTTCTTTGAAATGGTAAAAAATATTATGTGAGAAAGGAAAGAAGAGGGGGTTGAAATATAAAATCTTACGAATTTTTATACTGGAGGAGGGAGAGGGTAAAAAATCGCCAAAATTACCCTCGCGTAATTTATGAACCGTCCCTTTAAACGAGGTATAAATTCCAGTAAAGAAAATTTTGGAAATGATTGTCCCTTTTGGTAAAAGCTCAAAACACAACTTTTCATTGACTCTTATCAATTTCTCGAAAGCATTTGCCTCTTTATCAACGTGTCATAATATCAAAAGTGTTATAATACCGAAGATTAAAAACAAATGAAGGTGCCCTTGACCTTATAACGAAGGAAAATAATTTGTACTTATAATTCTTTACTGCAATTTGTCCTCCACTCGAAAGACACAAAGTTTTATTAATAACTTCCTTTATCGCATTACGGACGGTCACGCTGGACACTCTGTGTAGCAATCAAGCTGAAAGAATCGATAGAGGAGTCGGCCGTGTTACAATCGCCAGCGGAACTTAACACTCTGCCATAGTGGACGCGTAAAAATACACATGATACGAAATCTCACGTTTTCAGGCCGCGCATTCTGACCTCTCTAAATATAATCTTCATCAATAAAACTGAAATTTCAGCCTGGCTAAATTAATTTCGGCAGACAACACCGTTCGAGTGGAGCGGAGGCGGATGGAAGAGGAGTGCGAGAGACTGAGAGTTCTTAAACTAAGATAACACAACGTGGTAGATACGTGGAAGAACCACCTAAATTAGCGCCAAATCATGGACCCAACAATTGGCTACTTAATTTATAATCGCACGAAAGTGTTGCTTAACTGAGAAGATTTTCCAAATGAATGAGCTCGACGACGTTGTAAATTGATAAATATAATTCACAGCTACGTTCTAAAATATTTATAGCTTCGAATAAATAATTGATCGTTGTATGTCAATTTTTCCATGATAAACTTGAACGCCAACGAAATCAAATTTTACAAAGTGCAGTTTCTACCACTGAGCGCCGTTTCAAATTAAAAAAAGTAATAACATACTGGAGGCAGAGGATTATGGGCCCCAAAGAAACTGTTGGAAGTTGTCCAAATATTGTCCAAGTGGGCACTGGCGTTTTTAATATCGTCACAAAAGCCTCAAGTAACCCTTTAATTAAAACTGATTATAACGAATATTGTATAATAGACGCACAGGAAGACGACGTACTATAAAAGTGTAGTATTCATTTTGTGTTTACGTACTTTTATATTTGAATTAATCCTTCGTGGTCACACCTTCTTATAATCACAAGTTGGTCATTTTTTGAGTTACCATTTTCGTATTTTTGAACCTTTTAACTTTTCAGTGATAATTCTACATTCGTAATACTTATACAGTCATGGTCTAATAGTCCTTTTCTAGAAATATAAATTTTGAAATGCTAAAATTTGTAGTTGAAAATGAGCAATTTTCCATCGTTGTGGTAAAATACAGATTTATAAAAAATAATTTATTTTTTTTATTTCGATAAATCCCCTTTGGAAGATGTAAAGGTGCGGCATTTCAAATAAAAAATTGCTCTTACCACGAAGGGTTAACTGTTCATCTGTAATTTATTATCACTATTTTCCTCATCATCTACATAATATTTCCTTGAAGCTTCTAAAACTCAGATTCTATGGTATATACACACCGCCAAATGGGGAAACTTTGACCACTGGGGTAACTTTGACCACAAAGCTAGATTTGGAAACAAATTCCTCTAGCAACTATTGTATTATTGTAATATATTGTAATGTAGCTGGTATTATTTAGGCAAAATTATTCAGCGAACGACACAGTGTCAGTGGCGGATCCAGAGGGGGGGGCGATGGGGGCGATCGCCCCCCTAAGAATAATAAAATATAAAAATATTATGACGTTGTGTATTATTCTGTATAAATAATTAATGAAAATTTAATTATTCAGGCTATAGTATCAGATAGATATATTAAAATATAAATTACAAGCAAATTTTAAATCTCGTAAAAGAAAATTAAAAAATGTAGGTATGTACTTTTACACGTTTCGCCCCCCCCCCCCCAGAAAGACTCCTGGATCCGCCACTGCACAGTGTGTATTTCGGTTTTAATAAAAAAGGACTTGCACGTATAAAATCAAAGTTGCAAAGTAACGATCGAAGAATCGTACGGAAGGAAAAATCAACTGTTACCGTAAGTATGAGTGCATCGAACGCGACATTCGCGCCGTAATAAAATTAGTCAGTTACTAACCCATTCGACGTGCCGTTATCGTTAGCTCGTTAACTTGCATTTTTCCGCGCAACGATATGGCTTGCACTCACGTAACGCGAGCTTTTCGAGGCGTAATGCACCGTTTTTGTCACGGCACATGAACGTAGGTACATTACGTGCAACCTGTGTCTTTGCTAGAAACGAGGTCGATGTAGGGAAATATGCAAAGATAAGAAAGTAGGTTCTATTACAGTGTTCGATAGGGCAACGAAACTTCCTTAATTATTCAACAACTTATTTTAATATGCATCATTTATTCAAAACGAAAAGGAAGGAGGCGTAAGACCATCGCGTGAATTCGTGGCAACTGATCAATAATTCTTCTGAATCGTTATTAAACACGTGTGGATCAATTACTAAAATTCTTGCGAAGTATCGATTATATTATTCTTTCTTTTATTTCGTTTCGGAGAGCAAACGACACGTGTGCTTTGTTATAAATTAAAATTCTAAAAAGATTGGGTATGATGTTACGAATTTAATGATGTGTGTAAAAATAATTCACGAAAATGGAAATCTTTTTTTATTGCATATCCAAAAGGAAGCTTTGAAATATTAATGCAGAGTTTTTTGAGCGTTAAAGAAAGGTTTTCAGAACTTTTGCAGCAAATGTACACGGAGTTGAAAAACAAACCGAGTGGAATAAAAAAATTTCATTCGGTAATGACGCAAATCTTTTTTCTCATTTCACTGAACTTTATTTTTAACAGTTTTTCTTTCAAATCCTGGAGATTCAGTAATCACATAATTCCTGCAATTTAAATAGAGCTACCTATGTTTATTTAAATAAAACTTGCATATCGCACATTCATGGCATCTTTATTTCTAAAGTCTGCAACCAATGTAAGGCTGAAAAGTAATAACCTAGTAATTTATAAAATAGTGTAAAATAGGTTACGAGTGTTTACTAATCTAAAAAAATTACCATTTATATATCCACGAACTAAATTAAAAATGAAAAATGTTATATTCATCGGAACGTCATTATCGAGTAACAAATCGATTAGACATACTTGAGAACGATAGACTTTGGTGTAAAAATTTCCAAAATCACGACTCCAACCCTTCACGGTCACAGGACGTGTATCGCGTCCCAAGAGAAATTTTCGAGTTCCAATGTCACGCCTTTATGACTTCCAATCGGATTTATTGCGAGGAAAAAAATTGCTCTTTCGAACATATCAAAATTTACATTTCTAGAAAGATTCAAAAATACGCAAATGGTAACTCAAAAATGACGCTGGGGTGCAGTGAACCCAATGGTTAACTGGAGGGATGATCACGACCATGGAAGTGCCACAATTCGAAATGTAATTGTCCAAAATCCTCGTACGACACGTGAGCAAATCTGGGACACGCTAAAAATTAATGCACCAGCTTAACATGCAATTCTACCCGACGAGTCGCATTTAGAAGAAGTTCTCGCAGGTTCGTACGCTCGCTAACGAGCAAAAATGAACGTAAGTTACACGATGTCGAGGCAGTTTGCAAAAAATTTGCACTTGGGGCATCGTAAACGGTGAAGGCTATCGTAAAAGGTGACGAAACGTGGATAAATTAATATCATATTTGAAGAAATTTGTGAAGCAAACTAAGTGTTTCAGATGAAAAACGTTTTTAATCGCAACTTTGCGCTCGATTGTCTCCATGGGGGAAGTAAAAAGACTGTCGACTCACAGTTCGGGAGGGAGAAACATTCGTTGCACCCAATAATGCACGAATAGGACAGAGATGAGGACGCAGATTCCTGAGAAAGTATACGCTGATCATGGTTGAAGATATTAAGGTCGAGCGTAAGACTACGATTTAACTTTCCCTCGAAACCTTATATTCTCATATGGCATGAAAACCGATCAATATCCTCGAAATAGAACGAATGAGTAGACGCTTCATGCTGTACGGAGCAGAAAAACATTTTCCCTACGTGCGCCCCAATGTTGGCGGATCCTATTATCGGCGGAGTGTCACGCGACAGAGGGGTTCAGAAAAATGGATATGAAAACCGGAGTTCCTTCTAATTTCCAATTTCTGGGTAGTAGACTGTGAACAAGTCTGAAGAAATGTTTGTAATATTCTACATTAAGCCAAAGAACATGAATACTTGCAACTGATTGGGAAGCGATATTGGTTGAGAGTTGTTCAGAGAATAGCAGGAAAGTGTAAATTGTATAATATATTCATGAATTTTAATCTAAATGAAATTGATACGTGTGATTGTATAATGAAGAGAAATATTAATCTTGATAGGGCAGGGACCAGTATATGTAATTGGATAACGCTTGTCTACTGCTTTAAATAATTAGCGGAAATAAACTCTCCATTAATTTTAATCATGATGAAATTAATTAATTGTGTTTGAATTGTGGATTAAATTTGTGCATTGTTCCGAATAGTTGAAAGGTGGAAGAGAAAGAGAGAATGTTTGATGGTAGCTAATCTCAATGGGAAATAAAGCAGAATTGGTGATAGGATGAAATATGTATGATTTGAAATAATTAAAGTATCTGAGAATCACACAAAGCATGAGATATTTAATAAATATGTTGTTTTCTGCAATATAGATAATTTTTAGAAAATTCGGTATTTTGGTCAAGTGAGTAACGTAGTAATTATTTTGGGCATAATTTATTATCTACGTGTCGTTCTATTCTAGTTGTAGATTGCAGTAAATGTTGCAAAGTATATATTATTTGCCCTTCTTTTAACTTAATTTTTTCATCTAAAAATATATGACATTTAAAAATGTCCCCTACATGTGCAATATATATATGAAGGTTTTATATTTATCACCAGTTTCAGCTGTATACTTTGATGTTAATTAAAAATGTATTATAACATAATCTACCATAGAAGCCACTAACCCTTCGAACAAAGCCCTTTATTCATTAACAAATATAATAATTAGAAAGTTTTTCTCTCCGAAATGCACATTTCTTTCAATTGTTACCTCAATTCCTTTGCATGAATAATATTACCTATCTACCCTTAATCCACCTTCAAATACCACAGAAAACTTACATATTTCATTCAACGACTGTGTTATAGGAAATGTACGAATCATATCTTCCCTTACAAAGTGTATTTATTAACTTTTATAACGGTGAAAAAAAAGCTTTCAACGCTTTCGATAAGATTTCAACACTTGGTATACGCCTCGTGCGGAGATCTTGATTCTAGACTGCTGGCCATATTCACGGAACACCTATAGGCGTTCCCCACGCGTGTTCCACTAATTAAGATTATTATATAGTTTTATAAGTATCATAAATACACAAAAGTGACTTGTGTTATTCGTTTTACTATTAAGAAGCGCCAGTTTAAAGTGACTGAAAGAATCCAGTTTCGATATTTTTAACAATCGTATTTCCGATTGCATACTTTCAAATAGAGAACAAAGTAACCCGCAATTAAAATTCCCGATGAATGATAGGCGTATTTTAAAACACCTAAAAATAGAAACTGAATAGAGTTCAAATTCCCTAGAATTCGAATAATTATAAACAATACTTTCCTACAATGACGCAAAATAGTTTCTGGATTATCATATAGATCAATATTTTTAACTGCTCTTTGAAAGTAGAAAGCTATAACAGATCTTAGATACGACGGAATTAAAGTACTATAAGAATAGCATGCAGGATACGATTAAGAAACATTCCCTTCCTTTTTTTTAAATACCCATACCGGTCTACAATAATTAACCTCTTCAAGATATTGGTTAACTGAAATTGGTATTACATCCCCACGCACAAAGAGTATAAAATACCGTGTATAATTATGTACAAGAGATGTACATTGCCAACCGCGTGCAGGTTACAAGAATGGTAAGAATATATTCTGCGAAAAGTACGTTAACGACTAACGTAGTTCCGGTTTCGCTGCACCAATGTCACAAACGGTACACGAAATAGTCTCATTATATTTAAAATTCCCTAACCGAATCTTTCCACCAACGCCTATCGGTAACGAAGAGTTGATATCTATAAAACTACTGTCTAGTCAGGTATTAGATATTTACCTTTAAATCTTCCACATCTGGTCGAGCTACCCTCAGAAACGGCTCGCACACACCTGTTTCAAGCTCCTCCGTAGACGGCTGATCATCCGCTGTTCTGCGCAACACGAACGCGCCTGCACTGTTTCGCGAGTCAACGAGAATCGCAATCGAGATCTCGATCGTCGACACAACGGCACAACGATCCCGCTTTGTTTACGGAACTACGGCACTGTCGCGATCGCGGCGCGAAGTCTACCGCGACACGAGACGCGCCACCATCGCACACCGGTCACCGTTGACTATCGCGTAACGAGGAAGAAAAACAACCGGGATAGGAAGGAAAGAACGAGAAGGGGGAGGGCGACAGGTGAGACGAACGGCGATCGGAAAGATACCCCACGGCTCGCGACACTGACGGTTCGAGGTCGTCACGACGACTGGCGCATCCGTCGGCAGAGAGCGACACGACAGCCCTCGGCCGGGTCAACGCATGCGCCCTTCGCCCCCCGTGCCCAACCCTATTTTGCCAAAGAACCTCCCTTACAACGCGAGCCTGCTCCCAGCTATTAGACATTTACGATTCTTCCACCTTCCCATCTCGAAACGCATTTCCCACAATATTCTGCAGCAAAGGCTTTGTTCCTTATCTTACGAAGTTCCTTTATTTTTGCTCATGGTTGTACGGTTTTCGGTTTCTGGGTTAATCGCTGCTTTGCGCGTTGACGTACGCTCGTATATAATATTACGATCGATTTATTACGTTGATGCACTCGAAACGCTCTTTTTTGCTCAATTGAGATTTTGAAGGGATGTCAAAGATTTGTGCACCTGATTTTTTGCACCCTCGATAATTGGTTGCAGCCAGAATATTCGATAGTTGCGATAACATTTTATAAAAAGTTGGAAAAATTTATGAAATAGTTACGATTTAGCTGGGTGCATTTTCGGTGTTAGAAATAGCTGCTTTGTTTCACATAATTCTGTGTGTATTGCGGAATATAATCTTGATTGAAAAGGAAATAGGTAAGTAAACAATGAATTGAGTTGTCGAAAGTAATTGTATATGACACTGAAAATAATATGGACGATTTTGGCGCTCACCTGCCCATTTAGAACTAAAGAAACTCGAGAAATCTTCAATCTGAGATACATATATTTCACGTCTGATTAAAACTTTAGTGAAAAAAGAGAATTTGCCTGAATTCATTATGAATATCGTCGATCGATGTTTCACCTTAACTTACTACTTTTGTACGCAACTGTAACGAAAATCGACTGAAATGTCACAACGATCTAATAATTGTAGAAGCTTCATATATGAAGCACATACGATGTTTATTTATCAAACGATTCTGCAAGATTCTCTGGAACAATAGACTTCAAAATGTCAGAGCATCGTAGCAGAATGCGCTTGCTATTCGATAGCTTCGAATGCAATACCCCTGTGACACTGACGAGGGATAGGATAGACCTGTCACCTTATAGACTCTCGTGTCTCACCGTGTCTCACGTTCTGAAATACCGATCTCCTGAAATACCGAGCGCCCTCTTCGTTTTCCGAGCGGTGGGTGTGGGAAACACACTGCGTTTCGACTTTCGATCACTGACATTGGTAAAGTAGATATTCGAGAGAATATTTCTACCTTATCACTGAAAAAGGTGAAAAAGCTGTGAATATACAGGGTGTCTCACTAACTCTGGTCACGTCAAATATCTCTGTTATTTCCAGTAATAAGCAAAAATGTTATGCGTGATGATTGTTGGTTACAAAAAACACATAACATGGTGGGTATACGAGTAATATGATAAAAAAAATCAAATCAACATTATTTTATTTTTTAGAGCCTAGGGCCCCTAAAAAGGTAAATCCGGCTCTGGCGACTGATGAGCAGTTGCCGTCTGGGCCCCTGCCCAAAAGGCCTCCCAAAGCCCCATCTCCCCAAAAAATTATGATTAGGTATATGTATCCAAACACTAGATTTTTTTCGTACTACTACACTTGGCCCGGTTTTAGTAAACTAGCTCTTCATTTTCCCGAAAAAATGGGCCCCTCAGAATGTTTGCCAGTTGGGCCATTTTTCTTAAATCCGCCACTGAGACTAGGTCACCAGAAATCCGGGACAGAAGAATGCATTAGATAAAATACATTTCGAAGGGTCTCAGAAAATCGTAAAATACCAAAAGAATATTTCCTTATTATCCCTAATAGTTTATTGCCAAAAGAACTTATTACACCTTACGTTGTTCACCCTGTATCTTTAAACGAAAAACAACATACAGGAAGTCGCGTATCTATGACGGTTTAATACAAAATTCATAAATGTACTTTATTTTTAATAATTAGGAACCCCGCAGAATTCGTAATGTTTCGCTTAGAGCCTTTTAATTACGGCGCTGCCCACTAGCATTTCACCCTTTTCATATTCGAGACCGGTGTCAAGTAATTTTCAGCTGCACATATCGACTTGGCATTCATTTGTAAATGACGCTATAGTGCGGTGCAATAACAGAAGCATCTCCCAGCGTGGTAAGCAAACGCGACCTGATTACTCAACGAATGGAATTTCTGATACGGCCGATGGCTGGTAGATGCATAATTTGCGTTTCACGTTGCTACAACTTCGCGGGGAAGCACCGTATCTCTTTAAATCCCATTTACAATTGCATACGCGCGAATGTAAAATATTACATTTCACAAATATTGCAATTATCTATATAGAACTTTTCAAACGATTCACGATCCGAATTTAAACCTGGCTTAATTTACTTGTTGATCATTTAAGTACATTAGGGGATAATTATTTCATATGCAAAGAAAACAGAGCAATATTGGTGTGAAAACACTTATTCAAGGACAGACACATCCTTTAATTCAAGCATTGGGAACTTTACTTTTTGTTCGATCCACTTTGCTACCGTGAGAAGTCTTTCTTCGTGAAATGCTGGTGCCATAAGTTGCAAAGACAAAGGTAAACCATTTGTAGAAAGTTTAATTGGCACATTGACTGCTGGTATGCCTGCCATATTAGCAGGCTGCGTGCAATAATCTTGAATTAAACACTGTGTCTGATTATCCAAAGTCACAAATTCATTGTAATCTGGAGCTTCTGTTAATGTAGTAGGTGTGAGTAAGACATCAATATTATTGTCCCATACTACGTCAAAATCGTCAGAGATCAGCCTTCTCATCTGCATTGCTTTCACATAATATTTGTCATAATTTTCTTCTAACAAGAAATAGTTTCCAAGTAAAATACGATCCTTAACTACTTTGCCAAATCCTTCTGATCTTGTTTTCCTGTAAAGTTCTTGTACAGAACTCCACTCGTCGGCTCTATAGCCATATTGCATTCCATCGTAACAAGCAAAATTACTGGTAACATCACAGCGATTCAGAACTGAATAGCACATTATGGAGTAACTTGTATGTGGCATCGATACTGTAGAGATTGACGCTCCACTTTCCCTTAGAAACTCGCAGACATCGTGCCAACATCCTTGAATTTCGGGACTTATATTTGACAGTTTATACTCTTTCGGTATCCCGATTCTAAGATTACTAATATCTATCGTGTCTGGTAAATTCAGCGGTATATATTCTCTTCGTGCAGAAGTAGAATCTGCTTCGTCCGGGCCAGCAATGGCGTTTAGGATTAGCGCAGCGTCGTCAACGTTTCTCGTAAGAATACCAGGTACATCCATAGAATTTAAAAGAGGAATAAGCCCATAGCGCGACACTAATCCATAAGTAGGCTTTAACCCAACAAGACCACAGTAAGAGGCTGGATTTCTAGTCGAGCCACCGGTATCTGAACCTAATGCTGCGTAACAAGTTCCAGTGGCAACAGCCACGGCAGAACCGCCACTACTTCCACCTAAAATTCATATGCGGTTTACAAACAATTTGAGAAAATAACTTGACAGCTATTATACCTGCTATATGCCAAGAATTTTCACGAGATTCATTTGTGTGTTCTTTTTTACAAGTGTCGCAAGAATAATATTTTGTTACTACATTCGAATTCCACAAATTTTTTGTCGGGCCGTAATACGAATCAACAGTTCCAGAACCCATAGCAAATTCATCGAGATTAGTCTTGCCAATTAAAACCACTCCAGAATCTTTCAAACGTTGGTAGACAGTCGCATCATAGACAGGCACATAATTTGAAAGCATCTTTGACGCGCATGTCGTCAGGTGACCTTTTGTACAATAATTATCTTTAATCGCAATGGGTATCCCATCGAGCTTCCCCAATAGGCTACAATTCTTTTGCCGTGAGTCTGAATCCTCGGCATGTTTCTTGGCTGTTTCATCGGTTACAGTAATATATGCATTCAGTGGTTTAATAATCGTTGTCAATTTGACAGCTGCCTTCGTAAGGTCAGTAGGGCGTATGTCGCCGGCATGTATCTTGTGACTTACTTCTTTTATTGACACAGAGAGTAATTTATTCATTTTTCGTCTATAGTATTAGCAGGGACTATATGAATGGTTAACCTCTGTGTGAAACATAACCTCAATTTATTTACCGGTAAGTATATTAAACTATGAAGAGGGCACTATTAACTTCTTAAAAGGCAATTTTAAATGTCAAATTAATTCTGAAACACTTCGAAAAAATCAAGTAATAAATGACTGTTCATCACATGCTGAAAACCTATCTCTATGTTTTTTTCACATGGTATGTTCATTGTGTGTGAACATGTGCACCAATGGGTGCGTTCAGACTTCAGCGGACTCAACTATTGAGTAACTGCTCACTGATATATCGTTGAACGCTACCCATAGGTTGCTCACTTCTCAACATGTTTAGTGATCGGTCGCCATTTTTTTAAGCGGAAATTGGAGGAAATAAAATCTTTTACGGGAACTACCCCCTCCCCAAGTGTCGTTCAGCGGAACGATCACTGGCTGCGTTCAACGGACTCAACCGTTGAGTTCGGCCGTGGTTGAGTCTTAGAGCTATATGCTCTAAGGGTTGAGTCCGTTGAACGTACCCCATGTTGACCAATGTTCACACACCGCGGGCTCTGCGCGCACACGTGTTGTGGCGATTATTGTGCAATGATGGAGGGGGAAACACATACAGGAGTGGTGGTAATATTGCGTGTACAGTGGGTACACCAACCACCAACGCCAGCGCCAAGCCAGCCAAGTGGAACCCACGCGGACCAATGTGACATCACATGCTTGCACACACCTGCACATCACTGCGATGAATTGTAGCGGTAATATTCAAAAATATAAGGTCCTTTACGTCGCTGTTTCTAACAAAATGAATTGAAATATATGTAATATTGATGGCATTTAAAAGAAAACGTAAAATAATAATAGAAATATTTATGCACTGATACTGGTAAATTGAAGAAATGTATCCTGTTATACTATACGTGAGGTGATAAAACGTATTTCTGTATTTAGAATTTACAAATATATACATAAAATATAAAACATAAAGTACGGAACTTAATATTACAGGTAAAATGTAATGTAATGTAATGTACATATAAACATGAAAGAAAACGTAAATATGTACATATTAACAACTATATATACAGTAAGAATAGAATATTTTCTAATCGTTGTCGCTATAGCTAATGCATTCATACATCTCATTAGGCAATAAAATTCCTTTGAGCTTCTCAGGTATTATCTCTTTGTCATACATTCTGTTATTAAATAAATTTAACATTTCCTCAGTAATTTTATAATCATGCCAGTATTCATTTTTACTTTTCAAATCTTGTTTTATTCGGACGATTGCAGCTACTGTTCCTGGGTTTAATCTACTCCTCTCATTAGTTTTTAGTTTTGTGACAGTGGAAAAATATCGTTCGACCTCAGCATTTGAGAGGGGCAACGATAAGCACAACTGCGCCAGTTTGGATATGTTTGGCAAAATACATTCGTCTTCAGCATTGGTAGTGATGCTCACTTCGTGCCAGAACTCAAGTAAACTCATTACTTGTAATGTTTCTTTTGCCTTCCCCAAAAAAGTAAACGGCAATAGACGCCATTCATTTACTACAGCCGCATGATCAAATTTTGAATTAAATTTGTTTAAAATACAGTTTAATTGGCCGTGTTGATGTTTATTAATGTCCAAAGCTGTTTTTGGGTTTAAGAAATCTAGTGCATTTAAGAAGGTATCATCAAATGGCACTGTATTGACAATATTTTGGAAGGCCGATTGATAACATTTCCTGATGTTTCTATAAAACTGTATTATGTCTGCGTTCTCTTCCAAATTACCATTTGAAATTTCACTTAGAGTAGTCATACATTCTTCCCCAGTAAAAATTTTTGTCAGTGGTAGTAAATTATCTTCATTATTGACATTTATTTTGTGTATATTTGGTTGCTCCAGATATTTAGACTCTATGAAATTGCCCCCCAATGTTTGTAACAATCTGTGACATTCAGGGAGCAGGCGGTGGACTAAAACTTTCGAGCTTTGAAGTAGTTGGTAGAGTTCAGTAAATATAACAAATATATAATTCATAAATTGCAAATACGCTTTCGTATAAAGACAATTAAAACTTGAAAATATTCTCTTTGCGACATCAGCATTTTTTTCCGATGATGCCTCTGCAAACACATTAAATAAAACTGTCCACTGATTTAAGATTCTTTTTATGCATTCAGACTGTGCTAGCCATTTAATTGCCGATGGCTGTGTAACTTTCCGCCTTGCAACCTTCACGAACTGTTGCGTGCCTTCCAACATACTCAGTTGTTTAGGATTTCGCGAGACGTATTGATAAAGAGATTGCAGAAACTTCTCAACGTAACGTGGCAAACATTCACACGCTTTGCGTGCAGCCAAATCGATTGAGTGGCAAGTGCATGGTAGGACACAAATTTCGCTATTGTCTGCTAATAAACGAACAGTCAATGAATTATGTTCCCGTACCTTTGCTTTGTCCACGCACACCCCAACCATGTTAGTTAAACGCAAATTATACTTGTTCAAAGAATGTCGAAGGCACTGATATAAGTTTTCTGCTGTGCAGTCCTTAATCCTAATTAAATCTAATAAATCTGTATATATCTGCCCATTGTGAACGTAACGTATTAAAAAAAATACCATTTTCGTATCAGCTATATCTTCAATTTCGTCGATGAAAACCGAAAAAAAATTGCCCTCTAAATTTTCTATATTCTTTGCAATAATGGACTTACTTATTACATTTTTAGCAATAGCTGACATTTTCCTTTCACTTAGAGACATGTGTTTGATTAAATTTCCATCTGGCAGTGTTTTCTGTAGCATTCTTATAAACAGCGTGAATGAGTGAAAGGATCTATCATTCTCTATTGCATTAATACATACTCTTATTTCTGCCACTTTTACGTCGTCTGTAAAATTCTTTGCTGCTTCACTTGTACTTATCTGTATAAGTGATTCTTTTCCGAAGTTCATATTCTTGATGTGATCTTCGCAATTTGCATGATGCAGCAAATTACTTTTGATTGCTGTGATATATTTGAAGCAAATTGTACATTTTCCCTTGTATGGGTCGTCCTGGACTTGCTCTAGCCAGGGATTAAGGGCTGGGTCCTCCAGCCAGGTTTGGCAAAACACTTGTTCCTCGCTCTTTACTTTCTTTGCCGGGTGCTTGATGGAGATGCTCTCACTGCCTATTCATAAAATACAAACTATTATTCACGCAATATTGAAAAGGAATTTCAAATAAATTATCATTGAACAAAGAAACTACATTCCGTTTATAATTCTATGATATGAGACACTAATAAATTAAAGATATATCTTACTTGAGTCAGTTGCTACATTTGTGCTTGTTGCTTCATCTATATTTGGTGGTTCTTTTCCGTTTTCCATGTTCATGATATGCTCTTCGCTCTTTGCATGATGCTGTAAATTAGATTTACTTGCTGGAATATATTTGCAACAAATTGTACATTTTGCCTTGTACGGATGGTCCTCGACATGTTGTAGCCAACATTTAAAAGCTGGGGCGTTCAGCCAGGTTTGATGAAATGGTAGTCCTTGTGTCTGCCTCTTTACTTTCTTTGACAGGGGGCTGACGGAGATGCTATCACTGCCTATTCATAAAATACTAATTGTTATTCACATAATATTAAAAAGTAATTTCCAGTAAATAATCATTGAACAAAGAAACTACATTCCATTTATAATTCTATGATTTCAGACACTATTAAATTAAAGATATATCTTATTTGAATCAGTCTCTACATCTGAGCTTATAAAAGCCGCAAATCAAAATTGCAAAACAAATTATCAACCCTGACCTGTTGCTGGAGATTTCAATTTCATGGAGGATTAAAGTGGGATGGGGTGGGGAAAGTGAGACAAAACGACCAATAAAAAAACAAGCATCTAAAATTCATTATAATGACTTCTTAAAAAGGAGTAATAATAATAATAAAAGTATTATAAATTGTTATTAGAATTTGTTACAGATTTTAAGTTTACTATTTTTTTATGGCATGCTTCAACATAGTCTCTATTTTGCCTGAGATTTTTGAGGTCGGAGACAACGGTTCAAAACCTGAGACTCAAAAATATAATTTCTAATACAATTCTGTTAATGCAAAAGTATTAAGTATTTGTCTTACCCGATTTCTTATTCATATTGTGACTTAAATCACAGAATGAAAAGCTGTAAAACTGTTCGCGAATCACTGCGTCTCGCGTGGCGTCCACAAAAGCGCAGTATCTGTACGTACAAACTACGAAATGCGGATGATTCAAATCGAGGAGAAAACGTGCGTTGTAGGTTTCGGCGAAAATGGCGGAATTAATCTGCACACACACCTACAGGAGCGGTGGTACTGTGTGCGTGAACTGACGCTAGCGCCAAGCCAGCGAAGTGGCCACAACGCGAAGCCAACCACGGCCAATCAGCGTCAACAATCTATTTCCCGGCGACGTCGGTTGGCCGTCGTTGGCCTCGCGTTGGGGCCACTTGACTGCCTTGGCGCTAGCGTCAGTTCACGCACACATGACCACTACTTCTGTAGGTGGTATCTGCGGATTAATTGCGCCGTACCTATAACCCACGCTTTTTTCTCGATTTGAATCAACCGTATTTCGTAGATCGTATAGGTATTGTGCTTTTGTAGACGCTACGCGAGACGCAGTGATTCGTGAACAGTTTTATAGCTTGTTCATTCTGTTATTGAAGTCACAATATGAATAAGAAATCAGGTAAGACAAATACTTAATATTTTCCATCAACAGAATTGTATTAGAAATGATATTTTTAAGTCTCACGTTTTGAATCGTTGTCTGCGGCCTCCGGCAGGCACAATAAAAATCTCCGGCAGAATAGAGAGTATATTGCAGCATGCCTTAAAAAACATAAAATCTGTAACAAATTCTAATAACAATTCATAATACTTTTATTATTATTATTGCTCGTGTATAAGGAATCATTATTATAATGAATTCTAGATGCCTCTTTTTTTTATTGGCCTTTTTTTCTCTCACCTTCCCCACTCCACCCCACTCCAGTCCTCCACGAAATTTAAAGCTCAAGCAACAAATGAGGCCTAATCTGGTAACCCTGATCCTAGCATTGCTGGATCTAGCAGTGCAGCTTTTATAAACTCAGATGTAAAGACTAATTCAAATAAGATATATCTTCATTAGTGTTTCAAATCATAATATTATAAACGGAATGCAGTTTCTTTGTTCAATTATTATTTACTTGAAATTACTTTTTACTATTGTGTGAATAAAAATTAGTATTTTATGAATAGGCAGTGATAGCATTTCCATCAGCCCCATGGCAAAGAAAATAAGGAGACGGAAGCGAGTATTTCGCCAGGCTTGGCTGGATGACCCAGCCTTTACATGCTGGCTACAACAAGTCCAGGATGATCCGTACAAGGGAAAATGTACAATTTGCTGCAAATATATTACAGCAATCAAGTCTAATTTACAGCATCATGCGAATAGCCAAGAGCATATCATGAACGTGGAATATGGAAAAGAACAAGCAACAGGCACGAATGTAGCAACTGATTCAAGTAAGATATATCTTTAATTTATTAGTGCCTCAAATCGTAGAATTATAAACGGAATGTAGTTTCTTTATTCAATGATAATTTATTTGAAATTGCTTTTTAATATTGTGTGAATAAATATTAGTATTTTATGAATAGGCAGTGATAGCATCTCCAGCGACCCCCCGGCAAAGAAAGTAAAAAGGCCAAAACGGAGGCAAGCATTTCGCCAAGCTTGGCTGGAGGACCCACTCTTTAAATGCTGGCTACAACAAGTCCAGGACGATCCGTACAGGGCAAAATGTTCTATTTGCTGCAAATATATCACAGCAGTCAAATGTAATTTACAGCATCACGCAAACAGCAAAGAGCATAATAAGAACATGAAATATGGGAAAGGATCACTAATAAGTACAGGTGAAGCAACGAAGAATTTTTCAGACGAGATGAAGGTGGCAGAAATAAGAGTATGCATCGATGCAATAGAGAATAATAGATCCTTTCACTCATTCATACCTTTTATGAAAATGCTACAGGAGACACTGCCAGACCAACATTCACTCAAACACATGTCTCTAAATCCAAAGAAAATGACAGCTATTACTAAAAATGTAATAAATAAGTTCATTATTACAAAAACCATAGAAAATATACAGGGCAAATTTTTTTCAGTTTTAATCGACGAAATTGCAGATATAGCTGATATGAAAATGGTATTTTTTTTAATACGTTACGTTCATAATAGGCAGATATGTACAGATTTATTAGATTTAATTAGAATCAAGGAATGTACAGCAAAAAACTTGTATCAGTGTCTTCGATATTCTTTGAACAAGTATAACTTGCCTGTAACCAACATGGTTGGGGTGTGCGTGGACAAAGCAAATGGCATGGTAGGAGCACATAATTCATTGAGTTCTCGTTTATTAGCAGACAATGACGAAATTTGTGTCCTACCATGCATTTGCCACTCGATCGATTTGGCTGCACGCAAAGCATGCGAATGCTTGCCACGTTACGTTGAGAAGTTTCTGCAATCTCTTTATTCGTACTTCTCGCGAAATTCTGAACAATTGAGTATGTTGGAAGGTACGCAACAGTTCATGAAGGTTGCAAAACGGAAAGTTACACAGCCATCTGTAACTAGATGGCTAGCACAATCTGAATGTATAAAAAGAGTCTTAAATCAGTGGACCGTTTTATTTAATGTGTTTGCCGAGGCATCATCGGAAAAAAATGCTGATGTCGCAAAGAGAATATTTTCAAGTTTTAATTGTCTTTATACCAAGGCGTATTTGCAATTTATGGATTATATATTAGTTATATTCACTGAACTCAACAAACTACTACAAAGCTCGAAAGTTTTAGTCCACCGCCTGCTCCCTGAATCTCACAGATTGTTGAAAACATTGGCAGGCAATTTCATACAGTCTAAATATCTGAAGCAACCAAATATACACAAAATAAATGTCAATAATGAAGATAATTTACTACCACTGACAAAAATTTTTACTGGTGCGGGATGTATGACTACACTGAGTGAAATTGCAAGTGGTAATTTGGAAGAGAACGGAGATATGATACAATTTTATGCTAACATCAAGAAATGTTACCAATCGGCCTTCGAAAATATTGTCGATACAGTGCCATTTGATGATACCTTCTTAAATGCACTAGATTTTTTAAACCCAAAAACAGCTTTAGATAAACATCAGCACGGTCAATTAGACTGTATTTTAAACAAATTTAAATCAAAATTTGATTATGAACTCGTTGTAAATGAATGGCATCTACTGCCGTTTACTTTTTCGGACACGGCAATAGAAAAGTTACAAGTAATGAGTTTACCTCAGTTCTGGCACGAAATGAGCATCACTACCAATGCTGAAGACGAATGTATATTGCCAAATATATCCAAACTGGCGCAGTTGTGTTTATCGTTGCCCCACTCAAATGCTGATGTCGAACGATATTTTTCCACCGTCACAGAAATAAAAACTAGTGAGAGGAATAGATTAAACCCAGAAACAGTAGCTGCAATCGCCAGAATAAAACAAGATTTGAAAAATAAAAATGAACACTGGCATGATTATAAAATTACTGATGATATGTTAAATTTATTTGATAACAGTATGTATGACAGAGAGGAAATACCGAACGAGCTCATAGGAATATTATTGCCGGATGAGATGAATGAAAGTACTAGCGATAGCGATAACAATTAGAAAATATTCTATTCGTAAATGTATATAAAGTTGTGAATATGTATATATTTACGTTCCTTTCATGTGTATATGTACATCACATTATATTTTACCTGTAATATTAAGTTTTGTATTTTATGTATATATATTGTAACATAATTTCTGTATACTTTATGTATATTTTGTAAATACTGAATACAGAAATACGTTTTATCACCTTACATGTCTATTTAGTATATTGTAACAGGATACATTCCTTCAATTTACCAGTATTAGTAGATACATAAATAATATTTCCATTACTAATCTTCGTTTTCTTTTACATGCCATCGATATTACATTTATTTTAGTAGAAACAGGGACGTAAAGGACCTTATATTTTTGAATATTACCGCCACACTTCATTCATTCCATAAATTGGAAAAGCCGCGCGCAAACGAATCATACAGCAGACAATATACAAACACAAAACCCCTACACTCCATAAATTGAATAATTTCTAAATATCAAGTTAAGCCATAACAATTAACTTATTCTCGATTGCAGTTACATAACGCGATCTTTCTACAAGAGGTCTAGGACCTCAGATTGCAACTAAATAAAGAAATAAGTTTGTATAGTGATCCACAGTCCTCCGTATAACCTCTTTTTTTCAATAGACCGACCAATGATGGCAAATTTGTGAATTATTAAAGCTTCAAACTAAAAGTAAATCTAAAACAGCGTGGAATTAAAAAATTCTTAATCGTGCATTTGCAATAATATGGACAAAATAGAATAAGCCGGTCGTGCATACATTTTTTCTCAACCATAGACCACCAAACGCTATAGAAACGGATTTTAAATTCGACGGATTAGTCGACTATTCGTTGACTTTCCTGCTGAACAGAGTTTCAGAAAGTTATAAACAAGCAACATATTTAAAAGCTTTTACATTTTAAGGATAACGAATTTGTTAGTATAAATGGCCACTCTCGAGGATAAATCTATTTGGGAAGATGGAGAGGTATGAAATACGAATTTGTTTTCTATAGGTTATGGTGGAATGACAAGCAGATATAAACGAATGAATAGAATACAATTTAATACATATGTATCATAACGCATAACTTTTAACACCAAGAATTTAACGAAATGTAGATTCAGTAATGCCTATTTATTAAATCGACGCTTTCTCGTATTATGGTTAACTTCGGAAGTACAGCCGCCACTTTCTATTTTCAAACACAAAGCGAATACCACCGAAATATCTTTTTATAGGAGACCCTAGGCGAGGACGTCTTACGAATGTCCACGGATGAAATTGTCTCGCGCACACGTTTGTTAGACAATGAAATCAAAATTATGAAGAGCGAGGTGATGCGCAATTCCCACGAACTGCAGGCACAGAACGACAAAATCAAGGAAAACACAGAGAAGATTAAAGTAAATAAAACCTTGCCATACCTGGTATCCAATGTCATAGAGTTGCTAGACGTTGATCCCCAGGATATGGGAGAAGAGGATGGCGCAGTTGTCGATCTGGACGCTCAGAGAAAAGGCAAATGCGCGGTCATTAAGACCTCTACCCGTCAAACGTATTTTCTACCTGTGATCGGTTTAGTCGACGCGGAAGCATTGAAGCCTGGCGATTTAGTAGGCGTGAATAAAGACAGCTACCTTGTTCTTGAAACGTTGCCGGCTGAATACGATGCGAGAGTGAAAGCTATGGAAGTGGACGAGAGACCCACCGAGCAGTATTCGGACATTGGTGGTTTGGACAAACAGATTCAGGAATTAATAGAAGCCGTCGTCTTACCTATGACGCATAAAGAGAAATTTGTCAATCTCGGTATTCAGCCTCCCAAAGGTGTGCTTCTGTATGGGCCACCGGGAACTGGCAAGACCTTGTTAGCCCGAGCCTGCGCCGCGCAGACGAAATCAACTTTCCTGAAGCTGGCCGGTCCACAGCTTGTTCAAATGTTTATCGGAGATGGCGCGAAGTTGGTGAGAGACGCATTCTCGCTAGCGAAGGAGAAAGCACCGGCAATTATCTTCATCGACGAGTTGGATGCGATCGGTACGAAAAGATTTGATTCGGAAAAAGCTGGCGACAGAGAAGTGCAGCGTACTATGCTGGAACTGTTGAATCAACTAGACGGATTTAGCTCGACTGCGGATATCAAAGTGATAGCAGCTACGAACAGAGTAGATATTTTAGACCCGGCTTTGTTGAGGTCTGGTCGCTTGGATAGGAAAATAGAATTCCCACACCCGAATGAAGAAGCCAGGGCACGTATCATGCAGATTCATTCGCGGAAAATGAACATGTCTCCGGATGTGAATTTTGAAGAATTGTCGAGATCCACTGATGATTTCAACGGCGCTCAATGTAAAGCCGTTTGCGTGGAAGCGGTGTGTAATAGAATTATGCTTAATGGTGGCAGTTTGACGAAAATTTTGAGTAACTAATCTCTTTTTCATTCTTTTAAATAGGGTATGATAGCACTGAGACGCAACGCAACTGCAGTCACGCATGAAGATTTGATGGAAGCCATTAATGAAGTCCAAGCAAAGAAGAAAGCTAATCTTAATTATTATGCCTAATATACTTTACTCAGTGACTTATTTAATAAGATACTTTCTGTAACAAAGAACAACAGAGACTATATAATTGCGTATAAAAATTGTTTGTAAAATAAATAGCTCGAAATGGGCAAATTAATATCATATTGACAGAAAACATTTCTACCAATCCAGAGTTGGGCATTATTCGAATAAGTTATTCGAGAATAAAAAATTATTCGTTATTCGAGAATAACTTCATTTTATTCGCAATTCTTATTCGTGATTATTCGAATGATGCCCAATGTATAGGTATCCAAACACTATATTTTTTTCGCACTACTAATCTTGGCCCGTTTTTAGTAAACTACCTCTTCATTTTCCCGAAAAAAATTGGCCCCTCAGAATGTTTGCCAGTTGGGCCATTTTTCTTAAATTCGCCATTGAGAACAACGTTCTACTGTATTACGTTCGTTCTGTTTTATTAGTTCATACATTGCCTCCTTTCAATCTGTCTTACAGAATTATAATAAATAATAGTTTTTTTACTACAAGATTCACATTCAGGAAGTACACATAAATATTCAGTTTACTCAACTTTTTATTATTTCGAATCCAAATTCCTTTCAAACGTGAAATCATTATGTGGAATAAATTTGCAGAACATAGTTTATCAGCTTTTGTCATAAACTATAATACTCTCAAAATTTTATTTCTTACAATGTCTATGAAGTACAAAACAATCTTTCTTATTTAAGATAATCGTACACAATGGAAATAAGTTTTGTTTAATAGTGATAATTTTGTTCTCATCGCCTTCGGTGACTTCTCTTCTTTATTCTGTAAAAAGAAAGAAATGTGTCGGTAATTTACAAAAATATATATTTCCTTTGTGCAATAGACGACATCCTTACTTCTTTGGTCCTTTCACGAAACACCAATCAACGGAAATAGGTTGCCCCAAGATTTCTGTCCCGTTTAACGCATCTTTTGCTGCCTGTGCTTCTTTAAAAGTTTCGTACTCCACCAAGGCATAGCCTTTCAAGAACCCTGTCCTTCTGTCCAAATTTAAGTGCAGATTCTTAATTTGTCCAAACTCTGAGAATTTGTCTTGAATATCGTCTTCTTGGGCTTCTTCATGTACTGAATTTATAAACAAAATCCAGCCTTCTACAGCTGCGAATGAAAAATTGGTTTCTGTACTAGATATTTAAACAAATAATTTACATAAACCTTATGCTTCAATGCTTATTTATTTTACATTACTAGGTATAAAAGCATTACTTCAGGAACAAATTTTAAATGAAATTATTATGTTTCTTACATCTTTGTGGACCCGGTTCGTCGTCATCCTCCTCAACAACATTCATAGACTCGTAATGACCGACATCGTCACGAGTAGAAACTAGTTCTGCGCCGTGTCCTCTGCCTTTTCTCCTCTTCGCCTTTTCTTTCAAACGGGCAATACCCTCTAAAAGAGACAGATAAAAGCATTCGTGGAAACTATCATCAATGCGTAAAGAAGCATTTCGAATACGCCGAATACGGACAGAAATGCGGAGGGGAAAAGGTTATATGAATGAGCGATGCTTACGCGCTCAAACATAAAACTGAAATGAAAAATGATAGAAACTTACGGTCGCCTTCATCATCAACTTCAAATTCTTCGGCATTATCAATATCTAATACGTCTGCCATAGTTAGTACTTTAGGTGTTTATTCTTGACAGTAAACTACACTGAACATCGGCAAAATAACGATGTTTATGTACGATCAGGAATGAATGGAACTGGCGAACTTTGGCACAAACGAGGTGTAGAGTGTAGATGTGACAGCTAATATGAATTTTAGTCGCACGGATAGGTGGCTCACGAGGCTTTTGCCATTTTTGTATAACCACAGACGAGGTATAGGATAGATGTATCACCTTATGGATGTTCGCATCATGGATGTTCGTGTCGCCACCCAAACTGTGTTACCGACCCATATTTTGAGGACTTAATGTAGTGACATCTGCTCACGAACAGCGTCCAACTTGCCAACTACTCTGAAATATGTTGAAATGCTGAAAAGTGTGTGCGTGTTTGTATACGTCTAACTTGTTTGAAGGCAGGATTTTTATACGCTATATTCTTTGACTCGGCCAGTCAACGACTCACGCGGATTTCTCTGCGAAAATCCATTTCGCGGATCAAGACATTATGGTGCGCAAAAATGGTATTTCTTCAAATCCCGTGTAAGCTATAAATTACAAGATGACATTATTTATTAGTACTTTGCGTGCAGTAGAACTCTTTCACGTATCGTACGCCGAAAAGTATTAAAAATTCACGCTGCTACTGATATTCCCGCAAGTTACTAATGCACTGTTTAATCATTCTAGTGAAGTAATAATAATTGGATTCTATTTGCCCCGAGCATTAGTTTATCGCCGACATTGAAATTTACTCTACAAGGTGTGACCACGCACGTCCCGAAAAAACAGCGTTTTCATTTTATATTTATGAATATTTCCGTTTTTTGGACATTTCCTAAGAAGCCGCTATTACGAGTCGAAAGGCAGGGAAGAACCCGACAAGGTGTGACCACGCTTTCTAGTAAAGTAATAATAATTGGATTCTATTTGCCCCGAGTATTAGTTTACTGCCGATATTGAAATTTACAGTAAAATCTAATTCTTGAAAGCCTCGCAGAATGTTGCATGATGCAACTGCAAATCGAGTTACTTTTCAAACCCGCATTGCGAAATAAAATTTTGCCTAGCCCTGAGAAATTCATCGGTTCAGTGTTCAGTGAAATGTGTGCATGTCATAGTGCATATTATTTCGTGACTTCTCAATTCGTGCATCAATTTCATCGGTTACTGGACCATGTAAGAGGCCCTTTAAGAGAATTCCACTGAGATATACCCAGTACCTAGAAGACTTCCCGAGCAAAACACTTTTCTCGGGAACTGTCATGGGTCCTCAGTATTGGAAGACATACGGAAAGTGCAGTTTGCATACAGTCGCGTCGGAAAATAAATTGACGCTCATTAAAATAGCATAACTTTTTTAAAATTGGTCCAAATGTCTTGAGTTTTTTTAGAAGCTGGCGGAATTAGTTTTCTAGGTGACGTGTTTCGACGTTTTAAGAAAAATGCACTTGGTCTGAATAGCAAAAAAAAAATAGTGAAGGTCGTTTTTTAAACTTTTTTTGTGAGCCTTGAATGAAAATTCAAAAAACCCGTTTGTAGGTTTAAGTAAGTTATATACGTGTCTAAAATTTCATTAAAATCGGTTAACATTGCTCTGAGTTAGACACGTTTAAAGATCGCAAAATAAGGTCGAGAATCGCGAAATTCCGGGAAATCATGTATCTAGCTCAGAGCAACGTTAACCGATTTTAATGAAATTTTAGACATGTATATAACTTACTTAAACCTACAAACGGGTTTTTTGAATTTTCATTCAAGGCTCACAAAAAAAAGTTTAAAAAACGACGTTCACTATTTTCTTTTTGCTATTCAGACCAAGTGCATTTTTCTTAAAACGTCGAAACACGTCACCTAGAAACTAATTCCGCTAGCTTCTAAAAAAAACTCAAGACATTTGGACCAATTTTAAGAAAGTTATGGTAGATGCACCATTTGTGGCCACTTTAAGGATTTAACTGACTTTCATCGTAATTATCTTTAAAATTGTACTTCAAATCAGAAAACTAAAAGCTTTACTAAATTTTACACTATCTTTACTATTAATGTCTAAGTTACCATTAACTAGAGAAATCGTTAAAGAACTTTTCGCGTAAGCAATAAATGTAACCTCATATTTCTGGTCGTATACTAAACAAAATATTTACGGTATAATTCTACACATAATTAAGTGTCTGCAAGCAATTTCGAGCTAAAAAAACGCGATAATTATGGACATGGCCAAAAACGGTACAATGGCTACAAACGGTACATCTACCCTATGCGATTTTAAAGAGCGTCAACTTATTTTCCGACGCGACTGTAGCTGCAGCTGCGAAAAGTACAAGCGTTAATAGATAAAATTATTTCCGGGCTTGACGAATTTCAAGTTAAGGGGTTATATACGTTTCTTAGCTCTAAATCGTGGTCACTGTTTGCGAATGATTCAGGGATAAAATATTAATCCGATTGGTTTAATTCCTTTGGTGTTTTATAGGTATATGTCTATATACTTATGGTTATATACCTCAGACATGAGAATTGGAAAATTTATAAAAATGTGGGTTTTTCTCAAAGCATCATTTTCCAAGACAGTGGGCATGATAATTGCCTCACCGTTCATCCGATTAACTTCATCAAGAGACACGGTAGTGTCTCGCGCCAAGTATATTGTTTCCACACATATTCTACATAAGATTCGTTATCGGGTGACGTTGAAATTTTTCAATTAAATTCAACTATTTTTTAATAACAAGCAAAAACGTACGACTTTTATAGCGAAAATCACGATCCTTTTCTTCAAAGTATAACCATTTTCGCAATTTTTTTTCGAAAAATGGCGACGTCACCCGATAACTATGATCCCCAAAATTGTTAAAAAATCGGTGATTTTTGTTTCGGACCACTCGTAGGGACTGAATCATGCCCACCGTTTTGGGCGGCGCCAGAAAACATGTTCTACGCCACTGCCCACGAACGCCACATTTTTAAAAATTTTCCAATTCTCATACATGTTTTATAATCTATAAACGTATACCTATAAAACACAGAAAGAATTAAACCAATCGGGCTTATACTTTATCCCTAAATTACTACCAAACATTGACGACGTTTCTGCGCCGAGAAACGTATATATATATATATATATGACCCCTTAACTGGGAGTCGTTGGAGCGAGAGAGAACGACACCGACCTCTGCCAAAGTCGCGCGTCAGCGCCGAACGATAACACCTGCCAGTTCAACTTTACACGCGAGAGTGATCGGACCGCAGTGAACGCGCGAGCATATTATTTCGTGATATATCGATTCCTAGATTAATTTCATCGATTACTGGACCATGTGGGAGGTCACTTAACAAGATTCTACTGCATTTCACTCAGTATTAGGAGACTTCTTGACCCACTGCTTCGGTACATTTAAAAATTTGCAGTGCTTTGTATTTAAAAACATGAGATGGCTGTGCGTTTTAGTATTGTCAACGCGAGTGTGGAGTCAGTATTTTTACGCATCTTGAACTAGTTAAGACTCAGCACCGGTGCTCAAATTGCTTTTTGATCGTGAAATTAAAGTGACATTTTTGTGTGTGATACATTCTATTCGGTACTAGGTACTGAGCTTGGTCTGTGAACCTGCTGAAGAAGCTTCCTGTCTGCATGGGTAGCAGTCTGACTGTGTTCTTTGATGGGTGAGTGGTACATTTTAATTTTCTCAATTTTTCTGCGTGCAATTGAACGAATGATTGCTGGAGCGAGCACAGTGATCACGAATACGTATTTAGTTCTCGTGAACAGTAACATTAACGCGCGTGCTTCCAAATGTTTAATACAGACGAAAGCAATAAATAAATTTCAAATTCGACGTCAAAATTCTAATATCGCGTTTTAAATATTCCAAATCATCTTTCTTGAATTTTATAATCAAAGCTTGATGCTTTGAATACGAGTCACACTTCTCAAGTTTAATTACATTCGAGTCATTAGATTCTCTTAATAAAACGAGAATGGAAAGCATTCATTTCTTAAGGATTTTCAACTATATAACTTGAAGCTCTTTCTCATATAAATATAAATAACTTAGAGTGACAGATGCTATTGGTACTACTTGGTCACTGTGCTATTTTTCTCACTCCTTAAAATATTTAAACCAGCCTAGCAATAAGTTTTAGTTTAAGAACTTTAGTCGTAAGACTTTTTCCAAATTTTCAAAAATGCACAAAGCATTGGTCGAATGTGGACCAGAAATATTTCGTAGAAATGGGTCACTTTCGTAGGTACCTCCACGCTGGTGTGCTCGGCTCCTTGGTAACGTTTCCCGAGCATTGCGACTTGCGAAACGGAATCAAGCTAAAGCCTACGATCTAGTTTAAGCGTCCAGATCGAGCCAAACCAATTTATTCGGTGAGCTTGGTTCGGTCTGGATATCTATTCAAAAATGCACTTGCGTACTTCGAACGATAAGCTTCTGTGTTCCGCCTCGTTCTTTTTAAATATAAGAGTATCAAATGCACTCTTCTAGAAATACAATTCGCCTTCGATCTCTGATTTCGATTCGAAAATTCGGTGCATCGACGGTGAATGTTCGCGTCGCATCTTTCGGTCCTTTCGGTCGTTTTGTCTCCTTTGCAATCTCAATCGGGAGATTCTTAGCTTTCGCATATCCCTCGAGATTGCGCAAGTGCAGATTTGCAATAGATTATGCCACCGGGGCCCATTGTAAAGAGTGCGATAGGCTAAATTTAAGGGGTTAGGACACAGTAACGGGCCAAAAAAGCAGACGATTTTTAGACGACGATAATAAGAAAAGTAAACGATCGATTAATATAAGGTTTTGTGGTTTAGTTCACTATATTATGAACTATTAGAAAAGCTTATAATATTTACAAAATAGCATTTGTATGCCGTGCATTTAAACTGTCCTTTTTTTCGGATGGCCAACTGGTGGGCCGAATTCCGTGAAATCGGATGAACTGAATGAAATACCCCCCAAATATCATAAACTATAATATATTTCCTAGGCATTGACGATCCAACATTTCAATTTTTGCGAAAATTGACAAAATGGCCGATGTTTGAAAAATAATGATCAAATTTCGACAGAAGTGTCGACATCCTTCTGTTTATATTTTGTACAATAATTAAAAAATTTGAAATGTTGGATCGTCAATGCCTAGGAAATATATTATAGTTTATGACATTTTGGGGGTTTTTCATTCAGTTCATCCGATTTCACGGAATTCGGCCCACCAGTTGGCCATCCGAAAAAAAAGGACAGTTTAAATGCACGGCATACAAATGCTATTTTGTAAATATTATAAGCTTTTCTTATAGTTCATAATATAGTGAACTAAAACACAAAACCTTATATTAATCGATCGTTTACTTTTCTTATTATCATCGTCTAAAAATCGTCTGCTTCTTTGGCCCGTTACTGTGTCCTAATCCCTTAAGGGCAGAGGTGCGCTTGCTTGTCGAGAATGACACCTTTTGTATTTGCTTTTGCTTTCTCTTACGATTGGTTTCACCCTGCACCGTAGATACGTAAAAATTTGACTGCAAATTCGCGGTAATACTACTCTAAGGAGATTTACTCAGAATTTCGTTGGCGGCCTCAGGGTGGAATTAGATCTGGGTTAAGCTTTACTAACATTGTAGAGTAGAATTGTTACATTTTTTTGGCATTGCATGCCATTAGCGCCTGACGAGGCTGCTGTTTTCACCTTACAATTCGGAATTAATATGCGCCCAAAGAGGCTGCTTTTCTTCCGTCTTGTTACTAGGCGCCCATAGTGGCTGCCGTTTTCTTTTCTTTTTCATTAAAATTGAAAAGTATTAGGCGCCCAAAGGGGCACTCCTTTTTTCTATCAATCTTTAAAATCATTAAGCGCCCAATGTGGCTGCTCGAAATTTTTCTGAATGTCCGAATTGCGTGGCGCTCCATGCGGCTGCCTGGAAATTAAAGCAAATTTTTTGGAACTTGTTTAAATACAAATTGTCTGTTTCAGTAATAGTTTTTGTGATCGCTCGTAATGCGATCGTAGAGTCAGTGTTTTTGCGCAAATAAAATTAGTCGAGAGCTCCGGTGCTCTAATAGCCTTTTCACCGCGAAAGTAGAGTCATGCACGAGTCCAACTGGAGCTGCTGGGCTGAGGGCTAAAGGGGTGCTGAGCTGAGGGGTGCTGGTCAGAGGGCTGCTGGTCTCAGGGTTGCCGGTCAGGGGTTACGAGTTTGCAGAGATGCAGTACTCTTGATGACAGCGAACGGTGAGTCACTTTATAACTCTTTGAATGTGGGTGCATGCAATAGAACATAATGGTTTCTGTAGAAAACGTAGCGTAGCCAGCTCTTTAGATTCTGGCCGTTCCAACACAAATGCGCGACATGCAGGGGCCCATTTCACATGGTCGGTATTCGTTTCGAGAACACTTATGCAATATTTCGCGAATATGGTCTAGGGCGTCTAGGCAGTAGCCTCATGACGTGGCTCTTTTCTAAACCATATTTACGAAATATTGCAGAAATGTTCTTAAAACGAATGCTAATTATATGAAATGGGTCCGTAACCCCTGCGCATGTGTTGGAAAGAGCAGAATTCAATGAGCTGACCGTACAAGGTACTAGTAGATGTAGTAGATAGTGACATGCATGTGTCTGTTTTAAAATCAGAAAATTAAATCAATACAACAGTTGCTCGCGATTTTTCCAATTCCGATTAATAATTCGTAAAATAATCTAATTGATCGAGTCGAGTAGAGTCACCGCGAAAAATTTGAGAAAGTCCCTAGTGGAACCAGACTTCCTAGCAATCTTGCAGTCTAGCAAGATCCTTTGTGGTCGCGCGTAATGCGATTGTAGAGTCCCCGGTTTTTTCGCGTCCATCTACATATTTTGATGACCCCGCGGCTCTTACTTAGAGTATTACAGCGAATTTGGAGTCAAATTTTTGCGTATCTAAGATTTGTTCAGAGCACCGCAGCTCCAGTTGAATTTTCTTCGCGAAAGTAGATCCAATTTTTTGCGCATACAAACCTCGTCCAGAGCACCGGTGCTCTAATTGCTTTTTTATCGCGAAAGTAGAGTCAAATTTTCGCATAGCTTCAATTTTCAGCTTAGACTTGCCAATGAGATTCTAGGCCCTAGACAGGGCCTAGCTCGTGGGCCATGGAGAAGGCCCAAGACACGGGCCCTAGAGAGGGCCTAGCGCGTGGGCTCTAAAGAGGGCCCAAAAGGGGGCCCTAGAGAGGGCCTACCATAGGCCCTAGAGAGGGTCCGAAGCATGGGCCCTAAAGAGGACCTGCAGCATATGCCCTAGAGAGTGCCTAGGTACACGCTAGCTTGGAAGCCAGCGAGGATGACAGGATGACAGGATGGACCATATTCGCCGACCGGTGAGTCGTATTCTGTACTTGCATGCGATAATAGACACAAGTATCTTGTATATCTGGGTAGTAATCTTTGTGCGTGCATTTTGGAAGGGTAAGCATCCTACCTAATTGCACGCAGTGCAGTTTGGTAGGATATGCATCCTACAAAATGCATGACCCACCGAGTCCATTCCGAGAGCAAGGAATGTGATATAATTGAAATCCCCCCCATAAACATGACTCATGTATGAAAGAAGCTAATTCCGTTTAATTCACGAAAAAAGTTCACACGCAAAGATTGTGAAATCATCTTTGCTAATTCCAATTGTACCTTTAATCCGCGACAAACATTAAAAACGTTCTCACGCAAAGATTGTGAAATCAACTTTGCTAATTCCAATTGTATTCTCGTTCTCCGTTCGAACACTGATTCCTCCGTCACTTTTTATACTTGACATTCCTTTATTGGCCACAAATCAATTCAGTGTTCAGATTTTCAAGGAATTTGCGGGCGATGTTTGTAGTTGACACAAAAACTTTTATAAGAGAGACATCTTCTATTAAAAATGTCGTATGAAAATCGTTTTATGATGGAAAATAATAAAAACTTGGTAGAGACTGATTTAAACGAATCGAAGTCGGTAATAGATTAATAGCACATTCGGCAACCTGCACTAGTGCCCACTGAATGCGAACTTTTTCGCTTCCCATTGGCGAAAATTCGCACCCAATGCGCACCATTGCGACCGTCCGAATACGCTGTAAGAGAGATGCGGAGAATATGAAACATTTTGTTTTAAGTCGACTTTATAGTTTTTTTCTTATACAACGCCCGCCAATTCCGTTTCTAATGTTTTTCGTGAATTATAGGGAATTAGCTTCTTTTAGACATGAGTCAAGTTTATGGGGGGGGGGGGGGGATTTCATCATTTTTTTTCACAATTAGTTATAAATTTTGTAAATTTTTTAATTTGCTGCTCTTTTTTCAAATTAGAGCTACCTCTATACTATACCTCGCAGCGTGTACACACATATGAACCCCCTATAGACTTTAAAGTAAAATCTTTTGAAAGAAACTAGTGAAAAGTGATTGAGAAAAGGGGTAGTGAAAAGTGATAGTGACAGAAGACACGTAAGGAAACCTGGGCTAAATTATTATAGCATTAAGTATTTAAGGCCCCATGTAAAATTGCCAAGCTTTGTTGCACTTTCGTAGGATGGAACTTTCTTTCCATCCATTTGTTTGGGTTAATAGGCTAAGATTTTCATGTACAGGGAGATCGATGGGACTTTGATTCCATCTATCTCTCTACGGGTCTCCAAGCGCAGCAACCTCCTCGTGGTGAGATCTGGTAATCGGTGAGAACCGAGCCAATGGCTGCGATTGTCAAATACTCTACTTAGTCGGATATAAGAATTTCTCTAACTTACGATACTGTGATAGAATATAAGAATAAAATATGTAACTTTATGATAGAAGAATAAGTGCAAGTTGGATAGAAGAAGTCGTTATGATAGAAGAATAAGTGCAAGTTGGAATATTTCAGCGAGATACTGGAACTGATGCGTTTTTGACAATTTTTAAAATCCTCTTTGCTTCAGCACCTTATTGAAATATACCAACTGACAATTTCTTGACATTCAGGTATTCCATGTTACATCATGAAAGCATGTCTTCCACAAATAATGCTGTTGTTTATATAAATTCTTATGTTAAAATAATTTGTTTTGCGTTTAATGAACTTGAATAGGATAGCAAGGTTAAAAGGCGTATGTGTTCTTGTTTTGTTGTGATCCTTCTTCCTCTGTTGTTGCACGGAATACGTTTATAAAACGATCTTTAAATTGTTACTCTAACAGAATCATTTGTAACTCGCGGGTTTCAAATGACCTAGGCCGGTATTCATAGTCGCTACTTATTCTTCAGCAAATGCTTAAGCATTCGGCATCCTTTACTAGCTATTAGATCAGTAGAAGATGCCGCATGCTTAAGCATTTGCTTAAGAATAAGTAGCGACTATGAATACCGGCCCTAGTTTTACACGTGTTGAATTTTAATTCCTACCATGCGTAGCGTTACAATCTGTTTCCAGACTTTACCGGTAACGTTGCATGCGACACTAAAATGGTAAGGGGGTCCTAGCACAGACCAGGTATAGAATAGACCTTTCACCACAGACCAGGTATAGAATAGACCTTTCACTCTTTTGTCTTCGGTGTCACCGTTCTGAAGTACCGATATTCTGAAACAACCACTGGTTTTCGAGCGCCCTCTCGGATTTTTGAGCGGTGGGTGCGGCAAACATAATGTATTTCTAGCATTGACACAGGTAAAGCTGCCGGTATCACCGAGAAAAGTATAGAAGCTGTGTTATACAGGGTGTCCCACTACCTCGGTTCCCTTAAATATCTATTATTTCAAGTAATAAGCGAAAATATTATTTACTAGCATGCCCCGTCTCGGCTTCGCCCGAGATCGTAGCGTGACTGATACGTGTTTATTAGAATTAATTAATATCTTTTCTATACCTATTATATAAAAACAGAGCCGATTTTTATATTCGCGCAAAACTCAAGACCTGTTGAACTGATCTTCCTCAAATTTTGACACGTTATTCCTATATACTCTAAGCCGGACATAGATATGCTATGTAGCATGTCTCAGAAACGCGTTATTAACATGTAATTATATGTAAACATTCCATGTGTACTGTTTTGCATACCACGTGATAATAAATTTGCAAAACCGTGATAATAAATGTCCGCAAATAATTTATTAGGAAATTATAAGATAGCAGAGATTCGTTACGTCGTGAGCGAAGTTGTACAACGCTTCTCCGTTGTACAAGTCTGTAGAGTTGCTGATTAATAAAGAAATTAAGAAATTTATTTGCCTTTTAAAAATGCTGTATTAATTTGACATCGGGACACCCTGTATGTAAATTCTTACCGCTATTATAACTTCCATTCCTACCGCTTATAGCGCTGCACTCTTATTTCATGCTTAGCCGTTAAGGTTGGATGCGACACGGAAATGGTAATGGGGCTCTTGAGCCCCAAAATCGAGTGACACGGAAGACAATAGAGTGAAAGGTCTATTCTATACCTGGTCTGTGCTAGGACCCCCCAAACCGGTGACAGAAAAATGCATTGGTTGATAGGTCTATCCTATACCTCGTCTGTGGTATAACATCCGACATTATCGATTCAGATTGGAATAAGATCGCAGCGCTAGTAACGATAAGAATTAAAACTAAATATTGCGTTGGGAATCGGGGAAACAATGCGATTGTATATATTTTTATTATTTGACATAAACTTCAGGATTCACACTTATAGCGAATTCGGTACCTCGCACTGACTCTGTGCTGGTGCCAGAAAATGACTTGGATTGGCTAGCTCTATAAGAATCAACCAATCCAAGTCATTTTTTGGCATATTTTGGCACCAGCACAGAGTCAGTGCGAGGTACCGAATTCGCTATTAAACAATTCATAGTAAACACTTCATAATAGCTGATCACACATCACAATTTAACACTGCGTTTTCTACGAGAAACACGGGCGTTGCGGTCGCTTTGGGCCCAACTGGAACGCACCCCCTGGTGTCTATATACAACTCAGCGCGCGGAAATACTCTAAAATGCGAGAATACATGAAATACAAATTATGTAATGGGGCACCGGCCGGGGTATCGCTCTCTTTCGAATAAAAAAAGGATCATCAAAATCCATACGCTGAGGAGTTATGCGCGGACAAACATAAAAAAAATACATGCGTGTTGAATCTATAACCTCACTTTTAAGTTTCGATATCGATAGTAAATCGCAATTCAATTGTTCGCAATTGATCTTTTCATACTTCGCGAAGAGCATCGCGCCAAATTTCAATGCATAATCCCCAAACTGACAGACAAAATCATGCAGTGCCAATACTTCCAAAAAATTCCTTGAAATATGTAACTCAACAAGTAAAATGACGTCACTGCAGGTATCAAAATTAAAGTAAGAACATTTACAAACATATATAAGAACACAAACTACACGAGTTCTGCTGTAATTACTCGATCTTGATACCCACAGTCAGCATAACTACACACGCTTAAAATGGCAACGGCATCAATAACAGATGATAAATCCCAAAAGGCCGGTTTAAAATTATTGGACGACAGGAATGACGAGAAATCGAAGAAATTAACCGTTCTCGAAACGCATGGTTATACCCTTGGGAAAACAATAGGCGCCGGTTCGTATGCTACCGTGAAAGTACGTTATGTGGCAATTTCATGAAAATTAATAAACACGTGAGAAACCACCGAGCAAACATTTGTCATTGAAATATCTAACGCGAAGGTTGCACAATCTGACCGACATGATTGTCAAGTAGCGGTAAAAATCGTTTCAAAGTTTCAAGCGCCCGGCGAATACTTAAAGAAATTTCTGCCTCGGGAAATTGAAGTTGTTAAAGGCTTAAAGCATCCGAACTTGATCCGTTTTTTGCAAGCAATCGAAACGACCCATCGGTTAGTTGATCTATTATGCCCGGCCATTAATTCACACCTCATTATATCTGTATTAATGTTTAGAGTATACATTATTATGGAATACGCTGAAAATGGTAGTTTATTAGATATAGTAAGGCGCGATACGTATATCGATGAACAACGCAGTCGTAGATGGTTTCGGCAATTATTGGAAGCGGTCGATTATTGTCACGGACGTGGTGTAGTTCATAGGTAAAGAAACTTGATAAAACTTGTCACCACATTCCTGACGCATTAACTATATAAGTCACTAGTTGATTTCACTTAGGGATGTGAAATGCGAGAACCTTTTGATGGATCGTAATTTCAACATCAAATTATCCGACTTTGGCTTCGCACGTGGACAGATGAAACCAAAGAATGGCATAGCTCCGCTGAGCGAAACGTTCTGCGGGAGTTACGCTTACGCCTCGCCTGAAATATTAAGGGGAGTCCCATACCTACCTCAATTGGCCGATGTATGGTCCATGGGCGTAGTACTGTACGCAATGGTTTATGGCCGACTACCATTCGACGACTCAAGTTACAATCAACTTCTAAAGGTAGCCAGGTACATTAAAAAGAAAAAAAAGAAATGCAACGTAAACCAACGCGATATGAAATGCTTTTCCACACAACGCAGCAGAAAATCCCCTATATCAGCGTATTTGCTTTTCGTAATATAGCAAGTACAAAGTAAAGTTATCTTTCCGAAAGACCCAAAGGTGTCTAGAGCTTGTCGTTCCCTTATCTCACGAATACTTGTATCGCAACGAACACGGATACACATTGATAATATAAGAAATGATAGTTGGCTCGCTGCGTCACTTGTTACGGCTCAGACTTCTACTACCGATACTTTGATGGTAACACTTAACATCGTTTCTATTCTTCGCCTCACCAATCGTAAATATTTATAAACTTCGTTTCCTTAGGACGTTGCGTCTACATTATCGAAGGTAAATGATATCGAATTAACTGAAAGAAGTGGAGTAATAGACAAGCCTCCAGTCCAAATAATCGAAGCTCGACCATCTGAATTAAATATCAACGATCGAAACAACAATTGTATTTAAAGTAAATTGCTGATTACCGTAATTGTCCAGCGTTGTGTTTCATTTTTCGCGTTTCATTCGGCGTTAAAATAATCGCAGTGTTATGGCACTTATATTTGTATTTGCTCTTTAGTTTCTTTTCCATGCTTATAAATTAGTATTATCTTTACAAAGTTTGATGACCAGTATAATTACATTGCGGAGTAATCTGTGTAAACACTCGATAGCAAACAGGACCGGCCTAAATGCGTTATCTGAGACAATTACAGTACATGGTACTGCACTCATCGAGTCACAACATAGACTGATACTTGGCAATCATAAGCAGAATTATTGTGCTTATCAGGAAAATGCCGGGGGCAGTTGCCTTGTGGATATTCTTCGAGTCGTCTGCAAATAAATTACGTAATAACTTAACGCGGAATAGTAATTTTAATAGGACAAAATTTCAAGAACTCAAGTAAGAAAAACTGAAAATAAAGTTTAGCAACAACTAATGTTTCCCGAAAAAAATCTATTTCTACTGTAGCGTTATTATTGCAGAATTATATTTACCAGTGGTGTCTATTATTGGTTCCCAGTCAAGGCTTCGTTCGATGGCCATTTTCCATTGCGAATACAGTATATCTCGTTCTGTACGAAATATCATATTTTCATGTATCAACCGAACACAGAGAGTTTAATGAACTTACCATTTTCAGTTATAGAAGGTAAAAAAGTGTCGCTTGGCACGGCAGCATCTATTTTCATGTCCCATTTACGTATTCCATCTGCACTTCCCGCCGCTATCGCGACTCCAAGCGCAGTGGTCTCACACATCAATGGCCTGACTTTCTTGTAAAATTGTCCATTTAATCAAACATTTATTTCATCTAATTAATTTCTCACGCATGGAAGCAACAAGCGCCCGTTAAAAGTCGCGCGTACGGCATTCCACTTACCAACTGGGATTCCACAAATGTCGGCTTGCATTTGCATCAACAAATTATTGTTAGTCATTGCGCCGTCAACCAACAGCTTAGACAATGTTAATCCGGTATCTTGCCTCATGGCTTCTAAAATGTCTCTCGTCTGAAAACAAACGGCTTGCAATGCTGCCTTTATAATATGAGTACTATTAGTGTCTTCAGTGATTCCACATATAACACTGAAACGATAATACTTTGCAAGAGATATGTGACAGTAACATTGCTCAGGATTTTTTATACTATCGAAACAATGAAATAATCACGATGCCGCGCCACTGTGCTATTTACCTTCTCGCATCCTTTCTCCAATATGGAGCGTATAATCCAGCAAATGCAGGCACAAATGTGATTCGATTATCGGTGGGTATTTGTTCGACCAGAGTCTCGGATTCTTTTACATCCGATATTATCCCAAGGTTGTCTTTTAACCACTGAATTACAGCTCCGGCTATAGCTACGGAACCTTCAAGAGCGTACACGGGTGGCGTTTCTGGTCCCAATTGATACGCAACTGTTGTTAACAAGCCATGAGACGAATCTACGATCTTCAAAATGATATATGCTATAAGAACGTTTATCGGAATAAATTCTCGCGAAGTATGAAAGCGTTTTGGCGAAGCGTGGCGATACAAAGAAAAAAGCACCGACAATTAATTAGTTATGCAGCTCTAAGATGCCCGAGAGTGGCCGTTGGTCGTATCCTCGTCCTCTCTCTCGGAACAGCGAAGAAGGAAATTGAAGGAAATGCCTTTGCGGGCCTCTAATTTATACCCGATCGTTGCTATCCGCGGCCGCAGAAATCAACAGACGCGTCGTTAAGGGTGGCTTACAAGCGTATTCGGGAAACTTCTAAATGGTCGGCATCTCTCAAAGCTTCCTTTTCTGCATGCTACATAATTAATTTCTTCGATTCACCGCGCTTCGTCAAAATACGCGACGGTCTTTACGATCGATCTTACAGCGGTTCCGGTGTTGTATAGAAGAAAGCAACCAGTGCCATAAGTGCTTTTTGCTTGTCCCCTCTGCAAACACATTTGGCCTACCAACGCCGATTGCTGATCGCCTAAGCACTGGACAAATAATTATTTACTTACAACACGTTCCTTTAAATGTATCATTTCTCGTTTTTTAATTATCAAAATTGTATACCCCTGATATTGGAACCCCAGCTAGAATATCATCCTGAATATAACCATATATTTCCGACGAACTACGTATCTCCGGTAAAATCTCCGACGGTATGTTAAAAAACGACAACAGAGTTGGGTCCCACTTTAAAGTTGTGATATTCATCAGCATCGTTCTCGAAGCGTTTGTAACGTCCGTCGCATGAACGCCAAAGTTTGTTCCTCCGGTTAAATTCTACATTAAAACAAACATTACACCTACTTCATTTCCATGAAAGAAACTTACCAGGAAACTTACCCAAATTAACCAGGAATCAACCGTGCCAAACATGCATCGCTTCTGGCTGAGCGCTTCGCGAACCCGAGGAACATTCTCCAATAACCACTTCAACTTCAAAGCACTGAAATACGGGCTAATCGGCAAGCCACAAAGTGGCTTCAAATAGTTCTTATTTTGATTACGTATCGTCTTTAATACATCATCTACAATTGACGTAGTTCTCATGTCCATCCATACTGTAAAATTGATAAATTCAGCTTTTCCCTTTACTGTTATCATAGGTGCGAGTAACAGTTACTACCTATAGCGTTATATAAAGGTTCTCCGGTAACAGAGTCCCATACAACTGTGGTTTCTCTTTGGTTCGTTATACCAATCGCAACGATATCACTAGGATCTATGGTAAGCTGCCTTAAATTATATACAGTTTGATTAAGGCATTCTCTAACTGCGCTCAAAATTTTTATAGGGTCCTGTTCAACCCATCCCTCTTTCGGATACGACTGCGATATTGAAACCTGATGATATGTCAACACTTCGGCTGTTTTCGCAGCAAAAACCTGCAACATAGATCGTATGTTATTACATATTACTTAAATCCATCCTGAATATAAGTTTAACGTAGCGTTTATTATCCAATCTTTCGTTATAAAAAATTAGTAACAGTAAAAAAATACACGAACATTCTAATAATCTATAGTTAATATTCTAGGGGATGATTATACAGGCGAAAATCAAGAGCGACGAAATTGCGGTGAAGGCTTCGTTTTCGAGAAAATTGACTTTGAATTTCAGCTAAATACGCGTGCACCGTAGGCATTGAAATTCAAAGTCAATTTTCTCGAAAACGAATCTTTTACCGTAATTTCGTCGCTCTTGATTTTCGTCTCATTTTCGCGTGTATATTCACCCCCTGAAGTGTTGATTATTGGTAGAGTAACGGCCTGTATTAAACACACATTTTTTGGCAGGGCTTTCACTAAAACACAAAGAATGAAAGAATCGTAATATTACGAGTGATGGATAGAATTACAGTACCAAAAATCTAGCACTACCCGTCCCTTCATCGATTGCACCGACGAGGGGTCCGTATCTGCTCGTCGACTCATTTTTGTTCATTTCATAAATAGTTGATCGAAGCACTTGCCAACAATCACGCGCTTTTGTTTATCTACTGTCAACCGGCAGTTTAAAAACCCGAACGTCGCGACCATGAATAACGAAATTAGAAGTGAAAGGGTTCGGAGTAACGCGGCGCTGGATGGTTAGGTAACCATAGAAATCATCCGGTAAAAATAAGCGCCTCGGATGACGCGCATGTTGCTGGCTGCTTTTCATCGATCGCCCACTCAATAAGCAACATGGATTTTCATGCATCGGCGTGCATTGCAGATACTCCGACCGACTTTGACTACTGCTTTCTATTTATAGCTATACTTGACACAGATAGGCGTATTGCTTTATAAGACTTAGCGGCGATTAATTGAATCAGTAGCTTCATAAACTACATCACGTTTCGAAAGTCGATCTGTAGAGGAAAACGGAAACGGAAACGGAATGCTCTGATTGGATCGTGGAGTTGTCGAATGCGAAAGAGAAAGAAACACGATTATATCTCTCCTCTCTTTCTATAATTAAGAACGTATCAAACGCATTAAATACCTTAAGAATATTAATATATACGTAATTGAAAATGTGTATGGTCTAATAAAACGAGTACAAATAAACGAAATCTATTTTCTTGGAATACGTGGATGGCTATTAAAATTAAATTTCATAACGATATGCTTCGAAACACGGTCACGTTAACGGCCCCCGCTTTAAAATGAAGAAGCGATGTTATTCATCATTTAAATGCGAACGTGGCCTATATGCCTCGATGTAATTTAAACGGCGCAATCATGTCTCGCGTTATCACAAGCGTGCTTGTAAAAATTTCCCCGGATAGAGGAGAGCATTGAAATTTTTGTAAAATATGGCTGTGTTACGCGTACGAAGGGTCCGATAGAGGGCATCCGGCGCGTGCATACGCAATCCGTGTGCCTCCACCTGAGACGGAGGAGACATCAAATTTCCGCTCGCGCTGGAAAAAGTGGCAAGTTTTTCGACGTGAGATTTCCGCAGGACTTTCGCCGCGACCGACGTCCCTACCTGTCATGAAGACTTAAATGGCGTTGGCGTCAAGATCCGTCTGCCGTTTCGCTCGCTGCCAATCGTTCGCACAGAGAAACGAAAATTTCAAGTCAGTGCTGGCAACTTTTTACGTTTATTATAACGCTTCATTTCGACGAGGAACGCAGGCAAATATTTTGTTTACCGTTCCTCGTGGCATGTTATCGTTAGGGTTATTGGATTTTAGCAGTTACTTGTCGATACGGCTAAAAAACGGAACGCTTCGTTGCACGCTACGTCGAACGCTCCCGTCGCAACGCCCCGCCGCCTTATTTATCGTTCCCTCGCTCGTCCAGCGAATCGTCAAATGCGTTATTGTTTGACGACTCACCGTATCGATGGATGCTTCCTTGTTCCGCGGGCACATGCCCGCGCGCTGTTACATAAGAAGAGACCGTTATGAAAACCTGATTTTAATAGACCTCGGCCCTGTCCGTTGAAACGCTTATCATGAGAATTAAACATTTTCCCGTTTAATGACCGCGACTGTTCCTTTCATACAGGGTAACGGTATAATTTATTACAGCCCCTGGTCTAAACTTTTCCTGTTAATCTTCGTTTCTCTGCTTCACATTTCTCACCCCCTAATGTCACACGGTATTCATCTTCAGCGATGCATTACTAAATTCCATATCAAAAGCTAAATGAAGCTTTATCCAAATAAACGTTTACTCGAATAATGTAGACGAGATCGTATCGCCTTATCAGCAGACACTGAGATATCGTGGTTGCTCAGTAGGAGTAATATTTCATAGTCGAAAACTTAAAGTAGGTCCTCGGTACGCCTCGCCTGGTCTCGCCTCGGCGCAACTTCGTTTCGTACTCGGATTAGGTTCGTGTCGCCTCGGCTTTTCCATAGCTGAAGTTGCTCAGAGAACCTCTTCCTGTGCTGTGGCATTGCATCCACTCACGCTACGCCTTGCCTCGCCTATCTTCCTCAAAATATTCTCGCGGAAGAATCCGTGGCTTGGAATCGCGCCGAGGTGAGGGGAAGCGCAATATGAGTCAAATGATCAAACTGCGTAAGAGAAACATAGGAAGAATAAAATGAGCAGAAGCGAGGCGTAGTGAGAGTCCGCCTTTAGAATTCGAAAAGCGAAGAATACATTAAACTTCAGCGGGCAAATCAAGAGAGTATTCAGACACTCCTGTATTCATAATCCCTCATTATCGATAAGAAATAATCATTATCCAGATAAGCTTTTTGGATAAAAAAGAATTTTATTCTGATAACTGTTCGAAATCACTCAAATAATGTCTGATTTTGCTAAACAAATGTCCGTATTCGATTTAAATGGAAGCTTGATATATTAAAATCTCTTAAACGGTAATATCGCAAGCTCCGATTTCAATATTTCTCTTATTGTTACAGTCGCCGAAAAGATGACGGCTGATTTGGAGAAGGACAGTACGCACTGTCTGATATGTAACAGTAAAGTTGGCGTGTCCACTAGAAATAGTATACGTATTTTTAATGAAAACTCTGTAACAGTGTCAGAGAAACCACTAGTAGATACAATTTGCGCTGTTTTAGAAACAGACTTAAACGAAGAAAATGTACATTCTCTTGTAATATGTAAGAAATGCTATAAGTTATTTAACGAGGTAAATAAGATACCGATTTCTGTATTTCTTGTAGTAAAGCGAATGTAATTAAAAGGTGGATAAAATTTGTAGATCGACGAGCTTGAGAGTCGACTCGCAGAAGTGAAATTAGAGATCTTCAATAATTATAAGAAGACCGTCAAGAAACTGTCCGACATGCAAAATGAGGAAGAATACAACGATCATGATTATATAGAGAATCTAGAAAACCAAGGCGCAGATTTGGAAGTAAGATACGTGGAGAAGGTAACGGATGGAAATAAGATCGGAAGGTTCCGTTGTCGCAGAATGGAATTGTTATAATATCGTACAATTTATTTAAAGGATGATGCAGAAACTCAAGAGATGGAGGGGGAAGAAGAAAGATTAGAAGAAGAAGAAGAGGAACCGTCTCGCGAGTCGGAACAAATTATCTTCAAACTTGAACCGATCGCTGAAACAAGTAATACGGAAGAAAGAAAGAGGATAAAGCGGTCGAAAATCGCGGCAAAAGTTGAAGTTACCCAGGAACAAGTGAGCGCGCTCGCTGCTTAATAATTAATCGCATTTAACAATTTTCTTTAACCATTTATTTCCTCTCAGATTGTTACTAGAGACGGTTCTATATATACCTGTTTATTATGTACAAACGATGAAGATAAAGCTGTGGGGGATGCGAAATCGATTATTGCGCACATGAAAAGCGTACACGAAACTCGTTTATACATTTGCGATATATGTGGGGACGATTTTAAGAAAAGAAACGAGCTCTCTCTTCACCTCGATGACCACGTCGCTAAGGAGGAGGGTGACTTCCAATGCGAAATATGTAATAGAATATTTAGTAATCTGCGGTTGTTTAGAATTCATAAACGGATACATTATCCGCAAGTGAAGTCCTGGCCGTGTGAAACGTGTGGTAAAAGATATAGGTATTTGCGGAGGATATTTCTTAAATTACCGAAGTAAATTAATACTACGCTCGTTATATCGTAATTTCTGTTATTTTCGCAGCTCGAGGAATTTACTAGAGGAGCACATTAACACGCATACCGGCGTGCGCCCTTACGTGTGCGAGAATTGCGGGAAAGATTTTGCTTCTAAGTATACATACAAAGCGCATGTAAAAACACACGAGATACGCCCTCGCCCGTACGAGTGTTCGCAGTGTAGTAAAACATTTTTGAGCCAACAGAATCTTAATCAGCACGAAAGGACCCACAACGGCGTGAAGGAGTATATCTGCCATCAATGTGGTACGATTTATTTATTCAGCTTTTATCGTTTTTATACATTTAGATGCTAGTATCAATGCAAGTGATGATTATTAAAGGAAAAGCGTTCGGCTCGCCGCATAATTTAGAGGTGCACAATATAGTACACACAGGGTATAAACCGTATATATGTAGAATGTGCGGGAAAGCGTTTGCCCGCAAAGCTGAGATAAGAGACCACGAGAGGACGCACACCGGAGAGAAGCCTTATCAATGCGAATTCTGCGGAGCCACGTTCAGGTATTGCTTAATCGCGTGACTGTCGAATTAGAGAGAATAGCAATTATTTGCTACATTCCTGTAACTCCTTAGCCAACGGTCGAATCTGCAGTCGCATAAGCGCGCGACACATTACAACGACAAACGGTACAAGTGCGACGATTGCGGGAAAGGATTTAAGCGGCGAAGATTGCTGGATTACCACATAAAAGCGGCGCACACCGGCGAGAGGCCGTACAAATGCGAAATATGCACAGCGACGTTCGTTTATCCCGAACATTTCAAGAAGCACATGCGCATACATACAGGAGAGAAACCTTACCTCTGTGAGGTGCGTATAGCGCGAACTCGTGTAATTATACGAAATTGTCATAGTAATTTCTATTGACTTGGAATGGCACCCCATGGAATTTTAGGTGTGTGGTAAAGCATTTAATAGCAGAGACAATAGGAATGCGCATCGATTTATACATAGCGACAAGAAGCCGTACGAATGTTTAGTGTGTGGTATGGGTTTTATGAGAAAGCCATTGTTGTACGCTCACATGCAAACACAGGTGAATTTGATGCATTGCCTCGGGACAATGTAGCTTTTGTAATTCTGCGGCGGTGTTAATACCGATGCTCGTTATCCATTTTAGGGCCATCTAAACGATACGATTGTGGTTAATCAACCGAGGCTCACTACGGAGGATGATCAGGTGATAGCGATTCCCGACGGCGACGTAGAACTTTTAATGGACGAAGCGGAGAATGATCAGGTAATTAAATGCGATTTCTTTGCGTAGTATCTTACATCGTAGCGGTGCGATATAATGGCTTAAATAATGTTCTTGTTTTCATTATTTTTCAGTTAGAGGAAACTGAGTTGTACGTGACTGAATTGAAAGACCACGTTATTATACAAGAGCAGAACGATGATCAGATGTACAACGAAGAAGACGTATTAAATATTCCCGCGGAAGAAACTGTCGCGGATGAAGAAGTAGGCCATCTCGTTGATGGCGAGGTCCGTATAAGTTATGTCGCGCCACCGTTCGATATTTTATGACTAACGAGATCTCACAATTTTCAGATGACTTTTACCGAGAGCGAGGAGCTGGAGTGTAAAGTGGAGGATTCGGAGCAAGTGGAGGAAGTGTATAATTATAATGAAACTGAAGACGGGGAAACGATAGTGGTACCAACTACCTCGGAGTACAAAGAAATGGGAGACGAGAAAAATGCGGTGCGATTAGTACAGATTCGATTCCCATCATCGGTCAGTGGAGAAACCCGGAGTTGGTTAAGCTTAGTACAAAACACGTGAAGCTTTGTACCATTATTGTTATGTTCCGTAGCTTACTGATCTGGCGATCGCCTCTTAATTGACCCTTAACGATAACGTAAAATCGATATTAACGAGTGGGTAACAATGTGCACGCGAGAGAGTGGGTGAATTTTGCCTTATACAGTATGCAGGCGTCGTGTTGTAAACTGACACGAGCCACAACTTAATCACTACATTATACCATAAATTTGTATTTACATAAGTTCATGTAGTTTTTAAGCACTGACTACATTATCCCCTAACGAAATATACGATTGAGTCTAATTATAATCGACGGAAAAGGCGAGAAACTTAAATTGTTGCTACATGGCTCCTATTCAATGTTACTACTATTTCGAATATTTTTTATGCTTTATTTTGGGGAAGCTGTGCCAAGTTGGACAGATTTTGATTATATTTCTTTTCTGGTAGAGTAGCCGCGTGGTAGTTGGTTTTACACGCACCGCCGTTTTCTTTTAATTAAATACTGTACTTGTAAACTGAGCAAGTCTGAGGCCGCTTAGTGGGAGTCAAGAACCATGTTCGAAAAGAGAAGGAGCTTAAAATGAATTTGGTTGCCAGTTATCCAATACAGATTTGTCTTGAAACAAAATGACTTTCTTTTGAGGCGGAGCCTTTTCAGCTTGCCTTTATTGCCTTAAATACGATGGCACTTAGTTCCTCTTGCTCATTCCCACTGTCTCATTCGCCGCGGCAACAGCAGAAGAAGTGGAGGGGATAGCGATTACCTTGTTTCGAGACGGGTTTCACACGGGCATGTGTTAGCCAAAGACACGAAAAATAGGAAGTCGCCAAGTTCTATCTGGCTCCTAGCTGGCGCGTATCTTTAAATGGATGTGGATGAATATCGTGAAGAGTGAAGAGGTGAACGACGGTCTCAATCTTCCTTAGATTATCTGTAGAGCTGTTTGCAAAGAATATATTTATACCCTATTTTATACGCTTTTAACGGATACTTTAGAGCAGTTGATATGAAATTGGTAGCTTCGCTTATTTTACTTGCAATTGTGACAAGTTTTTCTCAAATAAAGTATAAAAGTTGTATTCGGAGTGGTAACGCGGGACACCCTGTACAATTATTCACGATGCAGCCAGTCAGTAGTATAATTTTAATTGTAATTTTAATCTTTTAAGTCGTGTTTGCTTTTACTTCTTGGTTCTCGATAACTTCAGAGTTCGCTTTGCATTGCCAATAAATGCGAGACGAACGAACGAGAATTGATAATGGATCGTAATTTAATTTAACGCGGAACACACACTCCATTTCATTCTACGTTTATATATTTCGCGCAAGAAGTACACCGAACACGTTACGAGCTATGTAGTTTCCATGAGCTTGACAATGTATTTCATGCGTGTACTCGAATTACAGCTCGTGTTAGGTAATCGAAGAGTTTCTTTGTTGTCAAAACAGAGGAAAGCTGTCACAATTATGAATGAATTTTTGTACTACATAAAATACAAATTCGAGAAGATTCTGTTGGAATTTAGCAACTAATGCCGATTCGCGTTAGTTGCAGCTATTGTTCTCAGTAAAATTACAAAAAAAAAACAACTTATGCTTATTACGAACAAGGAATGTCATCGCATTAACATTTCAACATTTACATATTACTAGTTGTGTAAAACCCTTTATAAATAGTAATACGAACGTGTACAAATAAATGAAGCTATAATGTTCTTAGACGTTGTTCTTTCTTTTCATATTCCTTCTTGCGGTGGCGATAAAAATTAAGTGGAATATTATTACATTTTGCGGAATAGCAGTCAAACTGATCATTATCTATTCAAATTTTAATCGCGAAAATAGTTCCTAAGGTGCTCGAAGAATAATATAGGAGCTAACGATGCACGTGTTTTGTAGGAATCCTGGGAAGAGAGGGGGTGGTTTTGATAAATGACAGGAAATTACGGAGCAGCGAGATAATCCATTCAGCGATTAATTGTTACGCTATTGTAGCCCGGGCCATCAAGCAGCTTCTCTTGGCTCTCAATAAGTTAAATTGAGCGTGAATAATATTCGAATCCGCCGGTCCCCGTGTCGAAGATTCCCTCCCTTAATGTCTCTTTATGCAGTTCGGTCTTTCAAACTTACTAACACACCGACGCCGGAGAATATGCGATTTTTCACAAAGGAATGAGATTTTAATAGTCCGTCGGGGAATAATCGTAATTCCCACATTCAGCCGCGAAAATGATTCCGCGAAATTTTCCAACTTTTTTAAATTTCGTGTTGCGAGTCTCAGCGGACGATTTTGTTTCATAAACTACGTAACTTCGCTTCACGATTAAATAACAGTTTGGAGTTTTTGTATGGAAAGAGTTTCACTCTCATTTCAGTTAAATCCGAATAATGTTTTTGTGGAACTTACGGCCTTAAATTTTTTACGGTTGATTTTTGAAATAAAAGAATTTTCTGCAATGAAAGTTACTTTAGTTTTGTAGTTTTAAAGTTAAACAGAAAATTAGAATTTAATGTGAAGTATTTATTTTACACATACAGCACATCTCGTTGCAGGGACGTTGCAGATACGTTGCGATGTTGCAGTTTTCCAGCGCAATATTACTGCAACGTTGCTGAAACGTTGCCGTGGAATATTGCACAAAAGCGGACATAGGAAGATTTCTGCAACGTTGCAGCAATGTTGCACGGCAACGTCCTTGCAATATTCCTGCTCCGTTACGGCAACGTTGAAGAAACGTTTCGACAATGATTCCGCACCGTTCCGGAGATTTTACAGCAATGATGTTTCTGAAAAATTTGTGTGATATTACAGAAAGGATAAAAAATGTAAGGAAAATTAATTAAATTACAGTAAATATCAACGACTGCTTCGTAAAATAATTGAATACTGAAAGGTAGCAAACATAAAAGCAGTCCTTTTCATTGTTTTGTGTGCAGAATCTGATAGTATCGAAGAAATTTTTATTTCTATGTTTTTTAGTCATTTCAAGATTACTTTGCTTTGTTTTAAATGAAATATCATGTTTCTGCTCTGGTATTATGAAACAGCAAAAAAAGATAAACTATGAATTCTCGAAAGGCGAATAAAAAATGAATAGATAATTAATTGATTAATTAAAAAATCTGGATTTTACTTGTCTTCCACCATCGTAGCGTTTATGAAACGTAAATATATCAAACCAGATTCATTCACGTGAATTATTAATTCTACTGGATGTATCATTACATTAATTAATAATAAATTACATAATATGTTTAACAGTTAATGATGTGAAATGGGAATCTTTGATTAATTATTTTAAGCTCTGTGTAAATAAGTTATTTTAGACATATATGCTCCTTTTTAATACTTTGCCAGCACTAAAGTAAAAATATAACATCTCATTTAAAATTCATAAAGTGCTTTCAAGATACCTATGACGAAAGTAGTAAAAAAATATGTTCCATATTATTAAATTCAACGTAAAAAATTATGAAAGTAGAGTTTCTTAAGTATCTCCGTATATACAAACGTTTGGCATGTTTGCTTCACGCAGTGCTCCCCTAGAAATACTATAATTCAAGTAATTTTTTAAATAATGCCTGACAACGAAATAGCCAAAATTCAGTGGTTGGGAAACGATCCATGCCGTTCCTTCAAAATAATGATTTGCTCGTATAAGATGCTCAGGAATTCTCCTCTCACTCGCCTTGAACTCAATTGCGCGAATGCATGACGCTTCTCACATTAATTAATCGACAGTCTAATTGAATTGCGTTGTTAGTAAACCCCCATTTCAATGTGCCTTCAATGTTTCATTAAGTATGTGTAAAACGCGTGACAGCGGCGTTAATGAATCCTTTGCGGAACACATCATGCCTAAAGTCGTAACTTAGAATCGAAGAAAACGTTTTTGGGTATTTTACTCGATGTAGATCATGTTTTTTTTTTCATAATAGAATAGTAATGATATTAAATAAATAATAAAATACGTCTTATAATTTTAATTTATTATATTTAAATTTTATTTGAAATTTTATATAAAATTGTATTTCTCCGTGTTCGTTGTAACATATTCGTTCGTTGTAAGTGTTTTGATTTAATGCGAAAAACTTTTCGTTATAACAACCGTTCGTTGTAGGATACCACACTGTACTCGAAAATATGTTTAAAAATTGGTTCATTAACTGTAAAAAAGTTTCTTTTTTCGATTTCTGGGCAGCATAATTTTACTAAAGCTATTTCTATTCTATTTTATTATTAACCAAGATACGTCCCATGGCCTCATTTACGTAGATCTTCTGTTCGCCTGCTTTTATTCTGTCACTTTTAGTTTTCTAGGGACTGGTTTGTCTCGAGGGCAATATTACGTGATTAATTGAATAAATATGCTATGCTTTATAACAATTCTTCCCATACAACAAGGGAAGCTCCCCAATCCGGAAATTCAAAAAATTATGAAACTTTAGGAATATGTAGAGGATATGTATTATGTAGCTATATGTATGTTCCCTTGTAAGTACAAATCCACTTCTATGCAAGATCTATGACGAAGTAATAAATAAAATGTGTCAGGCTTCGTTTTGTTCCTAAATGTGCCATTTTTTTTTACAATAATAGTCATAAAAAATATCCGAACACACAAAGCCAAAATTCAGATTCGTTTTCTAGTGTCACAGATATATTTTACCTACGGTTTACGCTGTGTGTATTATATTTTGTGACCAAACGTAGGTCGGCGGAAATGATGGATGATTTTAAGAAAATCAGTGTCGAATTCTTTCTTTTATACTTAAATCATCGTCTCCACATTTGTTTTTTTTTCATTGTAGGTTTCGTCGACTAGGGTAGATGTCCCTACTACTGTCAGTGTCCCTATTACTGCCACTGTATTTATTTTTCTTAATAAAAATGTAACGTATAAAGTATAGTGTACAACAATACTATTAATAATAATAAGAACAGTCCCAATTTAATGATAATAGTAGTGTTGTACACTATTCTTCATACGTTACATTTTTATCAAGCAAAATAAATAAAGTGGCAGTAATAGGGACACTAACAGTAACATGGACATCTACCCTCTTTGATTATTTCAACCATCAATTCATTTTCTCCCATCAAGGGCGAAAGCAACTTCCATATTTCCGCGACCCCATGCTTTTTCCGAAACTTCTCCTTTTTCTCTACTCTTCATTTATTTCGCGGGAACTGCACACGGAGCATGCAAATGTAACGCATTACTTCAGGGCTCCGTGTTTTTCAAGTATCGCGTCGAGAATGAGTGGAACCCCCAGAGATTTTTTTTTTTTTTTTTGCCGGTGCACGGAGGACAGAGGGTGCACGAATGTACGAACGAGAAGGAGACAGGGCGAGATAGGGACGAGCAGGGGCTGGCCTATCCATACGTCGAGATCCTACGATCCTTTGATCCCATTCTGATTTACTCACAGGTGAGGCGTACGCGTAGGATCGAAGGCTTGCCAGAAGTACAAGTTCGTCGGGTGTTGTCGGAATTTTCATCGTCTCTGGCTCGATACGTATCGCACGGTGGCCCGAGTTATTGGCGTCGAGATGTTCGACACATTTCTTCGCGATGTTCGCGAGATTTATGAATCATTCTCGGGAGTTTCCTACTTTCTTTGATCGACGAAAAGGATTCATACTAAAAAAGGGAACGTCACGTTCTGAGTCGTGTTCAAGTAATGGTCGTTTCGGTGAAATCTCCACGAATTTCCTTACACTGGATTGCCTCTATGGGAAATTCTTCAGTTATAAATAGGAAAACGTATGAAATTAAATTTAATTGAGGATCTTCCAGGTAAAGGGGTGAAGATAAATGTTTATAAAATTAATGCTTTGACTTAACGTTAAAAAGAGAACACTAATTTAAATAAATATATATGACATATGAAATTAAATTTAATTGAGGATCTTCCAGCTAAAGGGGTGAAGATAAATGTTTATAAAATTAATGCTTTGACTTAACGTTAAAAAGAGAACACTAATTTAAATAAATATATATGACATATGAAATTAAATTTAATTGAGGATCTTCCAGCTAAAGGGGTGAAGATAAATGTTTATAAAATTAGTGCTTTGACTTAACGTTAAAAAGAGAACACTAATTTAAATAAATATATATTTTCATATAATAAGTAGTAGGGTGATGGTACCTAATATCTTCTAGCAAAAGTTAAATCGCTGGCAATTGAATAATAATTAATATTTTTGCATGCAATTCGTTCAAAGTAAAGAGAAATTACTCCCCTTTTATGTAGCTTAAGTTAGAATCGTTGAAACCTGCAACTTTTGAATTAGTAATTAAAAAACGTAAGACATGCAAAAATCGGGTCTTGAAAAAAGTGTGCCTAATAGGTATCGCTTACTCAAAAAATATTGATTAATTCGTGTATGTAGGTATTAGTTTTTCAAGTCATTTTCACATGTGCTTTTATTATTTCTTGCTTTATAAATGTTTTTTTATCAAACTTTGATTAGGATTAGGTGTAAGAAAATGTTTTATTACAGTATTACACAAATATAGAAAAAGCATTTTTAATATATTTTATTTTTCACGGTCGGATGTACATATCTACATATTGGACAAATAAAGTTTATTTTGGTTGTTCTGCAAATTTCGTGACCTCGCCTGTAACAAACATTACATCGAAAAGTAAAACGCATTTCTACATTTTCTTATAAAAACGAGATAAACGGTAATAAATAATATCAACAATAACAAAAATTGAAAGTATGTACAATCTCGTTATTTTACACTTATTAAATTAATTCTTCAAGCTGCTCAAAGTAATCCAAATCGTTTCGACCAATTTTAAAAAGTAAAGGGTGTTCCAATACTTTTGTCCGGCACTGTAAATAGATTAACAAAAATTGTTTCCACTCTTCCTGAATTTCGGATGACACGTCGAGGCAGCGAGAGAGCACACGTGTTTGGCAGCGAAAAAAGTGTAAAATGAACGGCGCAATTCGTGTACATGTCAATTTTGAATGAAATGGTCGAAATCCAAATAGCCAGATTGTCATCGGTTTAAACGCGGGGAAAAAAGATTGTCCTTCAGAAATCTATGTTTAACTGCCTATGCTCATGTAACAATCCCTTGTTTATGCCTTGCATGGTCGTTCATGGGAGAGCAACGTTTAATAATTCACTATCTCGCGGTCGGCTATTTCGCGGAACGTACTCGGGGACATTTCATCCATTACATTCCCGGGCGAGGTGTCTATGATGATTGCTAAACGATACCTGGAAACCGAATTTGCTGGCCCGGATGTCGCGCAAAATATGGATATCCGAAAATATCGACATCTGGATTACCAGGAAATTTCGGTGCTCTCAATGCGATGGAATTTCGCGTATTAATGTTAATTACATTCCACCTTGGTCTCTTAATATGAAAATCCGCGCTGAATTAAATTTAATATCTTTTCTTGTTAATTCACATCTCCTGTTACACGTACTTGTCTGGCGATACGGTTCATTATAATTACAATCATTTGAGTGGCTTAAATATTTCACGTTTCGCTTTCGGTCCGGTGCCATTTCCGTTTCAGCTTTTCGATGTTAATGTTGGGGCTTTTCAAACATCTTTCACTGCGATCTACAAGTAGCAACGTTCACCAACTGGTATTCTGCGGAATTCAAGATCTGCGATATGAAGTTTAAGATTCTGTGAAATTTATCTTATAATAGAATTCCTAATTCATTTGTTTTATTTATAAACTAGTGAAATACCTCCGCCCTTCGCTTCGGGCCTAGGAGATATTAAGGACTCCATGAAAACACATTTCATCCCCTTAGGGGTTGGTTAGGGAAAAATCCTGAAATTGTTTTTTTTCTAAGTAAAAACGTACTTGTAAAAAAATTAAATCAAATACACAGTGTTTTAAAGTTACGAAATATGTAAGCTTCACTTTCATATTACTTATTAAATTTTATTAAAAAAGAAACAAAAGTTACCTAGCGATCCACAGTTTAAAAAATTCTAGTCCATAACGACTAAATATTATTGCAATTCTCCTCATCAGAATCTGTAACTTATTTTGTGCTACAGCTACGCAATGAAATTTGTTTCTATACTTAAAGGAATTAATTATTTATATAATTATGGATGGAGCAGGAAATGAGCTATATGAGCTGTCATATTTCGATGCTTCACGAGTAAATTAAATTTTCATTTCACTTTTTTTATGGATTAATGGATAAAGCAAAAATATGTTTTCTCAAAAGTTTATGGAGGCAGTCGTTGCAATTCCATTTTGCTATTTTTACTTTAATTTCATTTTACACAGGATTATGAATAAATTTTTACGCTGTCGCATACTTAGGTATTCAGAGAAGCAATATTTGTTGAAAATCCTGTTCATTCTTCATGCACGTATGGTAATATGGCACAAAGTATCCTTCATTAACATAAAAAAGAACCTATTATAAACTGCAATCCATGTCATTAAATTATAATTAAAATGGTATATGTATGCTCTTAAAAATTCATCGTATCCCTAATAGTGTCTGCAAAAATATCTTGCAACATGTGTTGTACGTATTGTTTAATAATTAATTAATTCTGCAAGCCAAATTTCCAAGAAAGGACCACAAAGGACAAGCCAAATTAATTTACCATTTTCTGAGTACCTACATTAATACATTTCAGTTGAAACCATTAATATTAAAATTACTTCAAAACATTTTAAACCTTACTAAATCTGTAATATTTATTAAACTTTTGTGTAACAGAAAAGTATCTCAGAATTCTGTACCCGAAGCTTCCTCACATTTGTATTTCAATTTTTAAACACATCCTGTTCTATTAATTATAAATTAAGCCACTACCAAACAGTTACTACAATCTTACATAAAATTTAATTTAATGAATCCCAAGTGCAGTGAAGATCGAATAGAGTTCAATTTAAATAATAATCGCACACACTCATTCAACGCCTTTCCCAAAGCCCTCCGCAGTTCGTTACCTTAAATCTATTCCCCATTAGTAATCGATAGTAGTTCTTGCCCGCATAGAAAGTTCCAAGACACGTTTCCACTTCTATTTACCACGGAACAAAGCCTCGGCAGGTTTTGCGCGGTGCAACGCTAACACGGCAAGCAGTGGAAAGCCCCGTGAACGTTATTCGGCTGTATCGCCACGTTACATAAATTTTTTATACCGGTAGTTAGTGCGAAAACGTGTCAGCGTGTCTGTGGGATATTATTAATGGTCCTTCATAAGGTCTCCGATAATGAATCACAGTGATAAGATTGGCATTCGACCGTTAAATCACGCCCCCGTTACCGAAGTGGAAATAAAATTCGTCGGCGAATCGTTGTCCGTGCAAAAGTCACATTCGACTGGCGAATCGAGTAATTATGCCCCGCGGAAACAGCCGTCGGGACGGGTTTGAAATCCTTCGACGAAAAGTCGAAGGTTCGGGGTCAGCCATATCACGGTGAAACTCGTCGTCGCGAAAGGGCCGTTTTCGCGCGGACAGCAAATTTATAGGGATTTCTTGGGAATCTCTGCAAAAGCCCACGCCGGGCATCGACGACGCCGCTTAACTTTCGACGTGGTCCGGGGGTGGTTGCCGGCAGATGTGTGCTTAGCCCTTTGAATCCATCTGTCGTCCGCAGTTTCCCCATTTTTAATTGAATTTTTTCACAAGCTAGGAAAGTAATTTATCCTTTTTATCTCCGAGCAGAATCACGGATTCCAATTGAAAGAAAGTTGAACTAGTGTCTTCCCCAGATGGCCGGCCGTTTGCCAGGGGTGCTCTGAAACACGATAAAGCGGCCCCCTCGAAATAATTAGAGGTCGCCCGTGATCGATACACTCCGCGGTGGATTATAATTTTTATATTTACGCAAGCCCTTCTGCTGTGTTTGTTCATTGCTGCGTGTTTTCACTGTTTCTACACGGTGTTTCGCTTAGCTTCCTGTTCTTAATCGCTCGGCTGCTACTCGAGATACGAAAATATGTGCAGAGGCAGGGGTGATTCGTTTGGGAGGGATAAATTTCTGCAACGAATTTTGATTTACAAGTTCAGTTTTAAAAGCACGTATTTTGGAAAGTATTCGCAGTATTTACTAAGTGTTTTATCATTTATATATAAATAATTATTATGTATATATTTATATAGAAATAATAATAAATATATAAATAAATTGATTAGAATTTCGACAGTAAATAAGAGATAATTCAAAATTAAAGTGGTTTCAGTATTTCACTTTCCTTGATAAGGGTCACAATCAATGACCGAAACGTCGGAAATATAAAGATTGCAAAATAGCTTTTATTAAAAATTTAAACTGACCGAACCAGTGCGCTGAAACCACTTCAATTTTGAAATATATAAATAATAACAAATTTACAAGGGGAGGACTGATGATGATGAGCTTTGGCACGATGGATCTATGCTGAAAATAAGTAAATAGGTGTCCAAGCGTTTATTAATTCACGTATCCCACATCCCTTAACCTAAACTCATCCCTTCTAACCAAAAGTCACTTTTGAATTTACTAAAACATAAATCCAGAAACCACAGCTAAAATCTCGAAAACTACATGCTTCCAGAAGCTAAACGAAAAACCTAAAAACACCCTCCAAAGCAACCTAACCCACTTCGAAGCCCACCGCCTCCACCCGCTCCTCGCAGCTCTCGCTCTGAAAAAACAAAGACCAAAAGCCCCAATATTTCATCGACCGAGCGCTGCCATTCCTCAAGGGCGACCGATTAATCCGACCGTCTGCGTATTAATCCCGCCTCGGCAATTAATAAATGGCAACACACCTCGGGAGGGTCGAGCCGCAACAATCGATCGGCGCGTCTCCTAATATAATCCTATTTACCTCGTTAAGAGGGTGCGCGGCGGCACGTTAATTCCAGGTGTCCCTGGGCTCCGAGCCAACGGACTCCTTCGTCCTTTCCACCTGGCGGGCACGTAGCATAAAGGTTCGTCGGTATACATAGAATCCTCTGCCCTCGCTAATGACATTCACCGCGATTTCCACACGGTAAATTAGACTCGGACTGAATGTGACTTTCTTTTCCCATCGGTCGAGGGCCTGCCCCGGCTACGTGCCCGCCTGCCGAGGGACGGGGTGGTCCGGAGGGGGGTGGAAAAAGGAGAGTAGCAGCGACAGGGACGACGGCTGACGGGGCTGCGTCTCTCAGGCGTAGGGCATTAATGAGGTGGGACCGGGCGGGCAAAGTATCTGCGCGAAAGGAGATTTAAAGTTTAGCCAACTGTTCACGAGCCTGGGACGGATGTCGCGCGTAAATAATATGCTAATCCACGCTGTCCGCGCTTCGATTCTTTCCCCTCCCAGCCGTTTTCTCGGTGTCCGTCTTTGTTCGACGACGTTTTCTTTTTATCCCCCCCCGGCACCCGCGCCGAACGGCGCAGCTGGCCGGACGACACAGCCTGCTCAAACTCCTCCGGGCTCCTCTCTAATCTGGCGAAAGGCTAATGCATGTTATTCAGGGAGGAAGAGAGGAGGACTCTCGATATCGACTTCGGCTGTCGCTTCTACGCTATGGAGACGGCCACTTGCGAGGACCTTTGTCGTTCCTCGGTGTAAAATAATTTCAACGCGGGACAAGCTGGGGAGTCGATCTCAGGCGATCCATTGTCCACTTCGGCAGCGTGGGAGGGAATAAAGGAATTAACAGATTCGCTGATCCTTCAGGCGAGCATTCCAAGGGAGGTGGATTTTATAATAGGAAGGGGATGCTGTAACGTCTTAGAGCGTGGGCAATCCTGGCGCGACTGTGCTAGAGAGTTTTTTTTTAGATGAAGCACTTTTGTGGCTTACTGCTGGTATTTCAGATTCATTCGCTTCGCAGGGACGGCGACGAGTTAAAAAGGATTGAAGGAGATAGGAATTCTGGAAAAGGCTTTTAGTGAGGGGATCGTGTGTATTGTAAGTGGTATCGGAAGTTGGTCAGACAGACACTAATACTGATGTACTAATACTTTGGGAAGTAGAAGGAATATTTATGGGGATGATAGAATTCTAGTAGAAAATTTTGGTAATTCTGCGAGTTCCGTAGTCAACAAAGGTGGCATTTATAAATATTATCGAAATTCAATGGAATCTGATCGAATCTTGTGTAAAGAAGATCTTCGCTAAAGAAGCATGCTACACATTAGGGTGGCGCCTATTTTCAACCTGCGATTTCTTCTGCTCTCATCCACTAATATAGTTTTATTTCATAAAAAAATAGGCCCTGAAAAAGATTATTGCAATCGAAAGGGTGCCGACCAAGCTTTAAAGTTTAAAATTCATTAATGGTGTTTGGATGTAAAATATTTCTCAAAAATGGTAAGCTGTATCGAAATTTTGTTTCAATAATACAAAAAGAGCATTCAATTTTCTGCAATTATTGAATATACATTTTTTCGTGCTTCCAATCATTTTTTAGATAACAGCATTTGAATATACAAAATTTCATTGTACTCTGAATCGCACCAGCGCCAGTTCCCTCGCAGTGTGAAGTGCAAGGATAAGGTGCAGCGACCTTTTTCTACGTATCCGCGAGGGTTCGCCAACTTTTTCTACGGGAATTCTTAAAAGACTGTTCGGTGTCAATGTGTGCGGATTTGTGTGCACGTGTGTGTAGATACAGGACGTTTCACAAGGCGAGATATTATTTATCAGAAAATAGAAATTTACAAATAAGAGACAAAATACAATATTTTATAGTAACTACTGGAAATCTTTATTGCATCACTCGAATAAACACGGTCTTATTTGTACGTCCCGTATTATTAGTCCTAGGAAAGTATTGTTGGCCAAAATAAGTTGGATGCGAATCATATTAATATGAAAATTCGGTGTACTACATAAATTTGAGAGGGATGCTATATAAATATTTCTATTACTGCATGTCATTGAAATTATTCGGAGTTAATAATTCCTATTACTATCTTCCACGTTTAGCTCCTCTGTACCATCATAATACACAGAAAATAAAATGACACAAACTTGTATTTACGTACATATGGGAACGATTTATAAACAATAATTCAATTAATTTAACGATTTGTAATGAATTTTATAGAAAATTTAGTATCTTGAAATTAATTTGGATGCATAATTGTTCTCCAAAAAGACGTTGAATTTTTCAATAAAATTAGAAAAAGTAATATATTATCAGTTCCTGTATTTTTTAAAACATAAATTGCTATAATCTGTGTAATTCGATGTCAATTAATAAATCTACAGAATAGATGGCTAATCTAGTAGAATTTCGTTTTATAGTTAGCTTAAATATATATCGTTATATATTCGCTCACACCATGCGCTCTGGAATACGCTGTATAAGGACGTATCGATGGAAAATTACGAAAAGGGGAGGACTTATCGAACGTCGCCGCAGGCTGCAAGAAAACTTCCGATCGGGGTAGTCCATTAAAATCAAGCTTCCTAGTGAAATAATTTTCACATATCCAGACAATCGTTCACGTATCCATATACTAGTGTCTAGTAGCCTTCTTATCGGGTCCATTTTCCAATTAACCCATTTTTGCATCTGAAAGACAAAATATTACTAGATATACAGTATTTATTGCTAATCAACCATTTCTTTAATTTAAGATTTTTACGTATTTTTCTTAAATTTTCTCCTAATTTCGTGGTTCGTGGGTGTTAAGTTTCTTCTTTCTTTTTATTCTTCTTTTATAAATTTTCTGTAAATCAAGAGACACGGTAGTGTCTCGCGCCAAGTATATATATAGATATATGCGCCGCGCGAGACACAGAGTGTATCTATTACGGCACGCCGCGCTATCAAGTACCCTGAGATTATCGAATCTCAATAACGGCAGGTCCGATTAGACTTTGAATGGTCTTAATGGATAGCTTGGGTTTAATTTACATAAGAAAAGTGTCTTCGTTTTGTTCCTACGTGCCTTAGGAGCTGAGATATTTTGATGTAAAGTTGCAATTTGCCGAATTTTATGTTCTGAAGAATTAAGAATCGTCATCGTCAAGTGTGGGCAAGAGGGGAACATGAAAGGGAGAGGAAATGTCCAATATCCACGTCGCTGATTCGCTGAAGGTTTCGGCCAATCGCGTAACAAATCGTTGTCACGTGACAGCTAGCAGAGAGCAGAACTGTCGAGGTAAACGTAACCTAGCTAGTGTCAAACAGTTATAACCTGTCAAGTGTGAAATAAGGAAACTAGTTAAAAATTTTTAAGTGACACGAGTTTTTACACCATAGAGGACACTGAATTATTGTCTCAATTAACAAGGTAAGTCGCCAAAATTTTTCAATAGACTATTTATGTAGAGCATATAGAAACGGAGGGAACGCACAGACTTGGAAGTTGCCGGAGGAGGTTTGACAGTAAAGCATCTTCTTTCCCAGAAGTTTCGACAAAATAATATATTGTTTTTATACCAGCAAACTATTTTTACATTAGAGTTTTTATGTATAAAGCTTATAGAAATGAATGAAGGGGACGCACGGGCTTATATAGAAACGAAAGGAATGGACAGGCTTGGGTAAAAATGAAGGGGACGCACAAGCTTCGATAGAAATGAAGGGGATGTACAGCCTTGGAGGTTGTCCGAAGAAGGATAGATAGACAGAGAATCTTGAAAGAAATTTGTCAAATAAGGTAAATCGACGAACTTTGTCAAATTAGCGTAGCATTAAGAATTAAGAAAATTATAGCTTACTGCTTGCAATGTATAGAAAGTTACATTATTGATTGAAGAAAGTGCGATGAAAACGCATCTCCCTTGATACTTTTCTATCTCTTGTGAAAGATATTTCTAAAACTTTATTTTAAAATCCACCGTAGTTCCCACGCTAATCATTAATTTTATTAGTTTCACATTACCAATATTTAAATTCACTAATGAACATATTAAATTAATTTTATTCCAACACCAATAAATTGTGCGTTAAATATATTGGAGCTCTTCGTTCATTTTTGATAAATTACCATTAGCATTTAAATTTCCTTCAACAAGAGTTTCTGCCATACGCTCTCACCTCCTTCGGACACATTATGTAGTCTCCACGCTTACTATAGGAAAAGTCCACCCTTCTTCTAAAACTTATATTGTTTAATTTTATATTGTATAATAAAGTTATATTGTAACTAAAATGTGGATTTTATATATTTACAGATAACTGAAGCACAAGATGATGCAGTGTGATCTACGTCAGAAAAAAAATTTATTGTAATATAGTATAATATTAATTAAACTTTAATTAAACTTTTATTCAGCTTAGATCCTCTGTGTGGTTCTTGTATGTTTGCTTCATATTTGAAAACTCAAATTTAAACCAATTCCACCAATCCAATTGTCTTGTAGCTTTGCAGGTGTGCGTAGTTTGGACGACAATATAATATATTGTTAATTAAAAAAAATAACTTCGACAGGGTGAAAAAATTATCCAGTCCTCAATAAACACTACAAAATGTGTGAAATCCTCACAAAATTACCTTTTTCAAAAAAAGGTACAAAAAAGAGCGCCAAGTATATAATCCCATCAAAAAGGATCCCATTTAAAAACATTGTCGTAAATTAATAGCTTTACAAAACTAATGATATACACCAATTGCGCCAATTATCGCAATGACTATTTATACAAACAAAAAAATGTATCAAATAATAGTAAACAGATATATTTTTATACAAATAAATATTTTAATACGAATAAATATTTTATTCAAAATAGTTGGCGCTGCTCTCGGAATTGGTGTTGCTAAACTGAATAAATATGTCTGAATCAATAAGTCTGGCCTTGTTTTATTTATTAACCAAGACACTTAACATTTTTTCAGAGAGCAGCGCCAACTATTTTGAATAAAATATTTATTCGTATTAAAATATTTATTTGTATAAAAATATATCTGTTTACTATTATTTGATACATTTTTTTGTTTGTATAAATAGTCATTGCGATAATTGGCGCAATTGGTGTATATCATTAGTTTTGTAAAGCTATTAATTTACGACAATGTTTTTAAATGGGATCCTTTTTGATGGGATTATATACTTGGCGCTCTTTTTTGTACCTTTTTTTGAAATAAATATATTACGGTGACACGTTTTTAAAAACTCGTATCACGAAATTGAAATTTAAAAGATTAACATTTTTCAAGAAACGTGAGAAATTTTTTTACAAACGTCTACTGATGAAGTTTAAATAATTTTATTCAGGCTCATGATGTTGTGTTGTACGTTCGAATAAAGTTTCTTCACTTATATGTACAAATGTGCAGTGACATCAATGTTGTAAATTACGCTAAAAACAATTTGGCCATTATCTGGATAAAACATTTTAAGAATGTTCACAGAATTGATTTTCAGATCTCCGTATATTTTCATTATCAGTGTTTAAAATAATACATTTGACGTACCAAAGTGACGTTCTCGTTTTAGTTACAATAAAAATCGTGTTAAAACTTCACTGATATAAAGTGACATTTGAATTAGGAAGAAACTGAAACTCGCACTGCGAAATTAAGGCTTGTGCCAGTCTTTTTATGTTACCTGCAGCTATTTAAATTTTATCTTTGCCTTGCCCCTTCCTCTGCCTTGATCACGGACTTCCCATTTCGAAGTTTCTATTTTTATCGCGCGAAATCCTTGTCTTTGTCAGTTTCGTTTTTATCCTTACGAGTTCTATCTTCCGGCGCACTGTTTCTAAGTTTCCTCTACTTGCAGCGGTATAACGCTACCTCAAACGAGACAAGAAGAACCTTCAACCTTTATATTTCGACTTTATATTTTCACCTTATTATCAAATGTCGGAGGTTCAGAGCAAATTTGTCCCAACTACGCAGTTCTTTCTTTATTTAAAAACTCGCGCTCAAAGTTCAAAAGCATTTGAAACACGAGGCAGGTATGAAACAAGAGATGAGGGCAGATATGAAAGGGGGACGAAATTAACTTGCTTAATTTCACTTAAGTCTGACAAATTTATATGTGTTTTCAAGTAAAGCGTTTCGCAACGCATTCTTGTTTCGTCTTTTATCAGTGAGAAGTTTGGGGAAAATAGTGAAAATATTTTGTCTGATTCTTAAAAGTGAAATGTGTATGCATTTAACTTGTCTGTTTTAAAAATTGAGTCCTGCATATAGGTTTACACGTACAACGTACGATTTGAGTACCAAATGAATTACAAACTACTATGTTTTTATTTAATTTATTTCACATCTTGTGTGTACATTTGATGGAATTTAATATTAAAGTTAATTATCCTGAGCAGATAGATGTTATTGATGAATGAAAGGATAATAGCTGGAATTGTTTAATTTTGTATGATTCCGAGATTCGAATGTAATCAGATCATACTAAATTCCTCCACCCAAACAGAATTATTTTTCGAACAATTGATCGAACTGTGCTTATTTTCGGAGAAGTTTTTATTTAATAATGAGGTTCCATTGAATGAACTGTGTTACGTGAAAAATTATTCAGCACATTATTTCTTTCTTTTTGTTATATTTTACCTTTCATAATTGACTATACTTCAGCACATTATTAACACCCAATTGCATCAGGTTTCTATCTCCGAAAAGGCTGAAATAACTTCATGAACAATAAAAACAAAAAATACAGAAATCACAATGGAAATTGTAACGTATACCAACACCGTGACCAACCAATTTCAATGCTTCTACAAATTCTTTACCAACAAAAATAAAAAGCAAATATCCCGCCCATGTAAACATTCCAAAATCACAGTTCCCATTCAACCCAATATCAACATCATCGCCAAAAGACTATCCACACTCCTACCAACCCGACAAATGGCAAGAAAACATTGCCCCGCGCTGAAAAACACCTTCCACAGTCCCTTTTCCAAGCAGACCTGTAACTTCGTATTTTAGAGACTCTGCCTGAATCCGATTCGAGAGTATTACCCCTCGTTGACTATCATCTGTCACTTGCACCAGCCTCCCCGTTCCTCGCGGGGAAAGGAGTCCCCGTTGTCTTCAGCCTCCCCGAGCCTGCTCCGCGACGGCGACGAGACCTCCGATCAGGACTCGTCAGTCAACGTGGATCAACCGAAGAAACGGGCAGAAAGGCTAAAGGAGATACGTCACGCGGGGCGGAAGTCGAACTAGTATAGAGGCTGGAAGCGAGGTGGAGGGAGAGGAGTACCCACGGATTGAAGCCACAAACCAGTCTGCAGTATATTCTTATGTAGGCCTAGAGGAGCAGAGTTTCGGCAGCTTCCAGGAAAATTTACGAGCTTCGAGCTGATGGGGTTTCCGTGCTTGCCCGAACCTGCCACCTAATATCTTTACTGGGGCTCCCTCGATCTCACCCTTCTCGCCCTCCCAGCCCTGCGCGCCGTTCGTCACACGTACATAATCGAAATACACACAGATACCGGGCGTCGTTTTATTATTTTACATCCCGGAGGGTGGAGTGCTGCTTCCCTCCGCTGCCCCTCGTGAAAGCGCGGGTGCATGGCACGCTCGCGTATTAAACGTAATAAAGGATCGATAAGAATGTTGCTCGTCGCTGCTGATAAAGGAATTCGCGTGCTCGCGCGCAGGTAGGGTTTACGAAATTGAAAGTTGAATTTTCTTGTGGTGTTTGAGTACGAATTTAATTGAGGAGAGGGGTGAGGTTGGGTATTTTATTTTGGTGGAGGGTGGTTTCGCACCGTGGGAATTTGGGTGGGTGATGGGACAGATGAGTGGGCGGAGGGGATGGTTGCATGATTTAAGGGTACTTGTTTTTAGTGAACATGCTACTCTGAGGGGGTAATAATGAATCTGTGAAGTACACTTGCAGTATGTTTCTTAAGGGTGTATATCCGTTTGAACGCTCGGAAAATGTGTACATTTTGGGGATTTTTTTACAAGTCTACGGTTTGATGAAGATTTTAGTTTTTGTACTATGTTTACATAGTATTATGAAATATGAAGTACTGGAAAAAAAGTTTCAGTTAAAAAATGATTGTTTTTCGGAAATTATGGGTACATATTCGAAAGATTACGTTTTTTACAGTAAACTGTTACCTACTACAATATGCTTGTGGCAGAGGCGAATTCAAGTCAAAGTGCCAACGCTTTTCAGTAAATAATTAATTCATTTTTAGATATTAATTCTAGTATATAAAACCGTTTTTTAAATTTGAAAACCGGTTTTTTTAAATTTGGAAACTGTTTTTTTTTTTAAATTTAAAAACCGGTTTTTGGATTCTAAAAATTTATAAAAAAAACGTTTTAAATCCGATTTTTAAAAATGGACAAACCCTAATGTGGAAATAAGGGACAGGCATTGTTGAAATATGTAAAATCTTTAGGTGTAGTACAGTTGTAGGCCGAAAACTGTGATTTCCGCCACTTTTAACTGTTTTTAGCTCATAGCTACGACAAAAATACAAAATAAGGCCCACCCTAAAGGACATTTTAAGTAACAAAAGATCAATACAAAGATTATTGGACTACCTAAAACACATGAAACTGTGCAATAAATTGCAAACCGGACCCTAGGTCTCTAATAACTCACACAAGTGGTTGATGCAACAATAAATAATAAAAAAAGAAGAAGAAGATATGACGATTTATCTCCACTTTTCTTAAGCTTTCCCATTATCCTTTCCCCATTCTCTTTCCAACTTCTTCCTCGCAATTATCAGCAAACCAAATCAACTTCCAAAATATTTAACCATCATTTCAACCCTTTCCGCCTTCAAAAATCAAATCCAACTATGCATTAAAGTATTCCCCTCTCTTCTTCGGTTCGCTCTGTCCTCCTCTTTCTTTCATTTAACCGACCCCTTTCCTCATATTTCCTCGCTACTTATCTACGTCCGACCTTCATTCGTCACATTCTTCCATCCCTTACTCTTTGCCCTTTCTCTCCCTTACCTTTCCCAATCAGCCGTCCCTCTGATTTCACAAAGTCTGTCCGTCGATCGGGCATCTTTCTTCCCTCCTTTCCTCCGTTTTGTCCCTCGCCAGCCGATTCTGTCGTTCCGTTCCAACGTGCCCCTTTCCGGTGAATCGTTCACGGTACCGGAAGGAAACGAATCGATAGCATACGCTGTCTTTATTACCGCTTGAACGTCGACCAAGGCGATTTATGGCGGGACCAAAGACTCCGCTGGCCTTCCTTCCTCCGCCATTCCTGGCTGCAGCTTTTCTTGTACCTTTACATTTCGCGACGTTCTGGTCCATTGTAGAATGGTCTACTCAGAGATTGTATATAACCGCCTTGCACGTCATGAAGAGATTCGAGAGGGAAAGGGGCTGGCCAGAAAATTGTTTCCCCATTTTCCCACCAGTTGACGTCTGTTTTAAGTTCCAATCTATTGGAGGCTCCTTCCGTTCCCTTGTTTTTACTGTAATTACGGAAACTTAGAAGGTTAAGATTAAATTTTTCGTCCTTTCTTTTCCGTCGAGGTGGTAATTTTAAGCGTAGCATTGCACAAGACACCGTGAATAATTTTCCAGCGCAGATTTCTTTGCAGTAGAGGCGTTATATGAGCTTGTTTTAAAGGTAATAGTTATTTAGTCACGTAATTAAGTTTCTTTTGTATTTTGAATATAGTAATTTTGTTTACAGATGAGGTACCGAGATAAATGAGAATTTTATGAAAGTTTACTGTAGTATTTAAAGTATTACTGCAGACTTATTTTATTATTTATATCCAAAAAATATGGGGATGAATTTTTGGAAAATTATAAGTTGATTTTATGATATTATTCTTTGGTTGATAACTGGAGAATGAAAGGAAGTATATTTCAGCCAGTTTTCAAATATAAATTAAAAATTCTTAAGAGTTAGAAAAGCATCAATGCATTGTCCTTGTATCTAAACGTCGAAAGTTTCGTACGTAAGGCGATTGAAAGAGATTTCCCTCTTCGCGACAGGATAGAGGGAAGCTGTCAGAATTTCGATCGAAAAAGGAAGCCTAAACAGGGCGCAGGCTGAACTTCGAAAACAATTTTTCAAGTCTCGTAAGTTCCGTGGGGGAGCCATCAGTGGTCTCGTGTTTGATAAAAAAAAATGCACGACAAAATTTCAATGAAAATTCTTTTCCTCCTGCATCGGTGTGGGTAATTTTTTGGAATCTTCAATTATAAGTGGAATTTACAGCTTAGCGTAAAATATACAATGTAACATATTATCTACACAAGTGCACTATTCTTAAGCTTGTACTAATTTTTAGAACGCCATCTTTTTGGTTTTAAAGAGAGTTTTTTTAGTTCTCGTCTGTGTAAGGGTAAGTGAGTGTAATTTAGGGGTTTGAATATTTATTTTTGGATATTACAAAAAAGTAGTGCAGAGAAGAAATATATTCTGTTTAATGGAGTTATTATGTACATGGAATGCTTGAAGTAATTGGAAGGAAGCATTCGTCGTAAATTACATTAATTTCCAATTATGTAATAAGCAGTAACAAATAAACTTTCGAAATATGAAAATTATGTTTTAGATCTAGTGTCTAAATAAGTGTATGCTATTTTGAAGAAAATGGTTAAAAATTTATATGTAGTTTTGTTTGAATAGTATTTTGTCCAATTGAATATGCAATAATGTAACACTATTAAGTAATAACAGTAATGAAAGTTGAGAAAAAATTAAGTAAACATGGATTAGACCTGATTATTTATTTGTTTCTTTCAAACGACGAATTGTAACATTTAAAAAAAATAGCAATAAGTATATCTATAATTGCTATGATTCAACATATTTGTTGAGAACACGTTGAAAATTAATTCTACAAACCATTCGTTGCATAAAATTCTGTATCTGCAAAATAAAAAAAATGTTTGATTAGATAAATACTATATTAAATAATAGGATTATTTTAAACATAAGATTCCAACGTATCGTTTTAACACAACATCAATTTACTATTGTCTCTTTAGCAAAGTAATACAAAGGAATAGTTGCATAAATTATTTGTACAGATGATCCATGTGCAATATTTTTATTCCGACTTTCATAATTTGCCGTATATAAATTATTTTCCTTTTTATTACTCAGGTATACCATAGTTATATAATATGTTAATACAATTTTAGAGACAAGTATAAAATCAGCACACAAATATTTATTTATTGAAACCATTTGTTATCATACATTTCGTTCCAATATTTTTCTCCCAACAATCCTGTTCGTATTGAAAATAATAAATCATTCCCATATATTACGAAAATGAATTCAAACTGTTAATGCTTCTTCAAAATATCAGCACACATTTCAATTTCTATAAAAATCACTAATATTTGTTCACTTAAGGGGTTACACCTATCTGTGAGGTCTGAAAAAGCATATATATTCGGGAATTATTGGGGGATAATTTTTCATTTGTAAAATAAGAACTACGCAACAGAAATGAAAAAACACGTTTAACGACTAAGTAGTTAATTTAATATAGATACTACTTAACTTTCTGATGAACCAGGTCAAAACATCAATGGTCACCGTAAACTGCTTAAATAAAAAACGCTTCCGGGAGATCCCCTAAAATTCCATTATTTACTTAGATATCGCATTGCAAAAAATACTACAAGAACTTTAAAAATACATTTTCGAGTCGTTTATTTAAAAAAGTCTTTAAGTTTTTAAAAAACCTTTTAAAATTAGTAGCTTCTGATTTCCTTTCAAACCTCAAATTTCTACTCATTTAAAAAATTCTCTCAAACCAATTCACTTTTCAATTCCTTTCAAACGCATTAACTTTCGTTTACTTAATCATCCTTTTCAAACCCGTGCACTTTTAATTTTTTTTTCAACTTCGCTAATCTTCGTTTAAAAAGCCACTCATGGCGGAGAGTAATTGCTATTAATCGAGGGTGGCATGGAGGGGGGAGTGGGGATGGGCTGACTCTCTCGAAACACGAGCCGATCGGGGTCTTCGCTTTTATATTTAGCCCCCCTCCCAAATTGCGGTAAACATTTACGGCCTAATATGAGGATAATCGAGTAATTATTATAAAAGCCGGTGCTCCATCAATCACCACCGTTTGATAACGCCGATAACACGAGCGTCCCATTTCAAGAGGTCGGACCACACCTATTCCTTTACCGGGTATCTGTCTCGAGAGAAAAAAAAATATTGCAGTTATCTCTAGGCTGCGCTCATACGATAAGCCACGCTTCTTTATCCCATTCCTTATCAGAGGCGGGGGATGGAAATTTATTGTTTTGTTTCCCCCCGGCTCCCTTGACCATCGTCAGTCGCTTACGTCGGTGCTTTGCAATGATCGCACAGATCTCTGCCGCTGATATTACGTGGATTGCACAAAGGCCTTTTCTTATAAACTCATATTTGAAATGGTAATTAAATCCTTTGCAGTGTTATGTCCAATCGATTTTTTTCCGTCACTCCTTTGTCCAAAGTAAATAAATAATTGCAGTTGTTTCGTATGAACATCCCCACGTTGTCATATTTCATTAAAATTCTGTACGTATATAAATTAAAGTATACTCGCAGTAATAATATCAGTCGCAGTGGTGTTTTATTTTCAAATTTTCCAATACTCTAAGATTTATAAAAAAAGAATTCATGCAGAGACTAATAAATTCCAAAATTCATATTATTTTCCCTTTAATCTTTCTACCTTTTTTACACTTCATGCCCCTGTTTACTTACCCCTTCCCATTTTTCATTTCAATTTTACGCAAGTACATGAATGCTGTGCTCGTTTAAATGAGCTACCAAATAATTTTCAGAAAAGTGCCCGCCGCGCCCGTTTCGTGGCACATTTCTGACGATGGATTGTAAGACTGAAATCAGAGCAGAAGACCGCGAGTAGTCGTAGTTGTTTGCGCGCTGTGGCTACGGGTTTATTCATCCCTTCGCTGTTTCACTCGAGGCTGCGGGATGAGAGGGACAGGAATTATTAAAAGCACGGTATCGATCACGAAACCTGTTGATACGCGGAACGTGGACTGTATGCGATACACACGGCCGATATACGAGCACGGGGCGTGTCATTAAGCTGCGGTCGAGCTTTCCTCTTTGGCGAAAAATCGTGACAAGAGGTGCAATTACAGATCAATCCGGGCGATCAATTGGGTGCCTGAGCACCGCTGAGCGTTAAAGTCTCGTGAAGTGATAATTTAAATGAAGAGTTGGTGTGAGAAAAAATTCTGCAAAATAAGGAACGCTGTAGGAATAACGCGCGAAATTTTCTTGGCGAACGTCACACGCATCAATTTACATTTCCACGGGTTACGATTTATCGACAATTTTATTTCCGTTTTATTCCCCCAGTTTTTATGCAAAACATGTACACGTATAACGTTTGACGTGTTATATTTCTTCGAAAGCACAGGAGAAGACAATGACGAATCTGCGTTGACGTTTTGCCATTTTTCAGGAGGAACGGGATAATTTTCGTGGGACCATGTGGCTGGTGTTACGAGTAAGATTTCTATTTTACAGGAATTGAAATTAAGCCATGCGATGGATGATAAAATTAAAATAAATATTACATAATACTGGAATGCATACAATTCTAACAATGGATATCTTTTGCTTAAATTTTTATGTGCGACTAGAAGATCCTATAGAATTTTTTAATTATTCGAGAGGCTTTTTAATCGGAAAATTCTTTCAAATATTCAGTGTATGAATAATAAATATTCCTCGTCAGGAGATACGTAACTTAAATATATTGATTCGAAAACTACGAAGAGTGTGTTTGTCTCTTTCCCACAAGAATCTTGACAGGAATATAAACATATGAAGAATGAAGCAACTTATTAAACAGTGAAACGTCGTCGCACAAAAGAAAAAGTAGAGCAACAAGTTCCATTGTCAAATACTAACTTTGAGAATTTTTGCATGTACAGGAAAAATGTGCAATATTAAATTCTGAACTACAATATTGAAGCTGCAAGCTTACTTTAATAATCAAGCATAAAACTTTTCATGTTTGTAGGAAGAATATACGATTTACGTTTATACCATATTTAACATGACTTTCTTTAATTTACGCATATTTATTATCAAGGCTGCAGAATATAGCCTTAAGTTAATAAATGGAATTATTTGGGATTAATTGACTCGACCCTATTGCTGGATAAAATTAGCTGGGTAAAAGAGATTTTTTAGATATGCCTGTTAAAAACCCAAGGCAAACATATACTTTTAACGCGTTTCCAGGAAATGTTGGGAAAATGGTAAGATATTTCGAGTTTGTATGTCAGTGCCCTGTTCACCCACCGAATTAATTGAATCACAAATACATTTCAATGATCCTATTCGGGAATAACTATATTCGCTGTTGACAAAACTGAGAGCTTCTACTTTCGAAATGTCAACGATGGACTTTAATATTCAAAGCTTGCGCCATTATCGATCAGCGAGGTCTGCCTTTACGGCTACGAATTCGCGATAGGGTAGAAGTACCGTTTGTGGCCATTGCACTGTTTTTGGCCATGTGCATAATTATCTTATTTTTAAATTGCTTGCAGATCATTATTATGTGGAGAATTTCACATCATAAATATTTTGTTTAGTATACCGCCCGAAATATAAGGTTATAATTATTTTTTACACGGAAAAATATTATATTTTTTAAGAAGTGGCCAAAACTGGTACAATATCTTAATGCTGCCACAAATGGTGCATCTACCCTAGTATTTATTAGGATTTGTCGGTTTTTATTTTTAAATTTGTAAAATTCGAATACCGGGTTTTAAATTTAAAAAACCGGTTTTATATACTAGAATTAATATGAAGAAATGATTTGATTATTTAATTAAAAACGTTAACATTTTTACTTGAAATCGCCTCGGACACAAGCAAATTGTAGTAGGTAACTGTTTATTGTAATACTAATCATCATGAGTTCATATTTTCAGAAAAAATACGAAATGGAATAAAGATTTATAATTTGGTACCACATTTTAAAAGATTTATATTTTGTACGGATTTTAGTTATTTTAGCTTTTTTCATTTTCAGGCTATCGAAGTTTGCAATTTTTGTCTGTCTTCGCGAAAAGGAGCTCTATAAATGAATTCTTATTTATTCTCTTTTTCTTTTATGTTAATCGCGAATTGTATATTTTCTCATCAAATTGGAGGCTTTCCCTTTTCTTCTAAAAGATTACATTTTTCAAAGTCAAAGGTATAATACAATACAATCGATAGAAAATTGTATCAAGAGTTTACCAAAGTACCGGAATCCTGGTACTTAGTGTTATATATTCTCTGTTGTTTCCCATCTAAAATTATAATATTCATTCGACAGGGTAATTTGATAAAATTAATAAAAAAACTAATTTCAAACTTTTATTGTACCACAGAAATTTCCATCGAACGAAATCGAATTTGCATCGTAATTAGTTTTTCTAGCACGTTCTCTGCCAAGGAGAGTTGTTTGTTGTTTTCATTGTCTCATAAAAAATTGGAGTTGCTCGATAAAACGCGAAATATTTAATGACTGTTTTGAAATTCTGTATGTTCTGCTATACTTTTAGTATAACTAGTTATGGGCAGGCACATTTTTAAGAGAATCGAATAAAACTTAACTTTGTTAATAGAAGTACGTATCTACTTCATGTCCCTTTGTCTTTTTAATAAAAAATGAAACAACCTTTAATCAAAGTGTTACGATTTGATAAGTTTCGACTACGTATCAATTTTAAAGTGAATTTCTTTAGAATGAAATTATCTAACTAAAATCACTTGGTAGATTATAGATCTGTTACTTTTGTTTAATTCGTTTAAAATAATTGATTTAATTATTCTATCGCTACATAATTTTATATACCCTTTCTTAAAACTTTATTTTGTACAAAAATGTAGATCGATAATGAAGAATTTTATTTTCATGGTTCTCGAAACTTTTAAATATTTTAATTCATATGAGAAAATGTTTTTTGGATGTGTAACTCATTCAAGAATTCTAAAATTCTTAAGGACTGTTAAAAATATCTGATTTCGAATAACACCCAAAGCGATTGTAATTTTCCTATGACTAAAACATTAAAAAAAATTTAATCCAGATATTCTAATCTGTTTTATATTATTTAAATCTATTAATCTGAATAACCTTTCTCACCATTCGTTATGGTAAACGGTTTCAAAGCAGCTACGCACCTTCCTGTCCTCAGACCTTTAATGCAATGCCCTTCAAAATCGACATTCTTATGCAGTACCACCTTCATCCCCTATAATCTGCACAAAGTCACCCTACTTCCACTCACAAGGGGAGGTATTCAGGTTCCGTCACCGATTGCTTTGGTTTTTACATATGTTTCAAAGGCCCGAAAAATAACAAAAATGTTATTTTTTATTTTGGTCCGTGTGCATATTTAGTGGGCGAAACCACCACTCAAAATTGATAAGATTTCTTCAGCCTCCTGACTGAGCGTAACCCCTTAACTTGAAATATCCTTTTAGGTTTCCTTCAAGTTTCAAGTGAAGTAGAGATCCTTCCAACTTTACTTGCCTTAAAATACGACTTGACTAATGTGAACGCGGCTTAAGACAACCCCAATCCACCCGACGGAAGTGAAAATTCGGTAACAAGTGATCGATGCGTCTCGACGATATTGTGCATTGCCATTCCCAAATACACCGACGTGCTTCCAACCCCCTCGAAGGAACATTCGCCCTCCGACTAGGCCTAGCCCCGAAACCACTGGACACCGGTTATCAGGCCGCAGTGAATCATCCAGCGACGAAGATACAGAGCTCGTGGATCGCGATAATTCGCCGCAGGTACGGCAGATCGGTGACCGTGCGGGATAGAGACGGGGACGTCGTCGCTCCGTCGAACGATGGGATCACGGAGAAAGAGAAAAGGAGGGAGGATACGGCTCACTCCACTTTAGTCTCCTCGAAGGGAGCTCGTAGAGATAAGCCGCTGCCCTCACGACTGTCATGATGGGGCACCAACACCGAGGGATCGACGTTCAGGTGCACAGAGATCGTTCGCGTGTGCGTGTCGGTGTAGACGGTCTCTTTTACGGGGTTGGCGCACGCACGATGGAGGTACACGGCGCCGCATCGCGGCCTCATCCACCTCGAGGAACTCCGCTGGGGCTTGCCGAAGAAGGGAATAAGATGTATCCCGTGTTGGCAACCTTGAGACGTGATGCCTGCCACTGTTAGCTGCTTGTAAATTTAATTCGCGGGGGCGCGTGAAAGCGCACAGGGGCGGGGCGTGGATTTTTCTTCCACGGCGGGGTTTGTTGTCGAATTAGTTGCCTCCTAATTTTCGTCGAGATTTCGCGATTTTTGTGAGGTCGACTACGTGAGACGTTTTTGGATAAAAATGGAGGGTGTAATACATTTGAATTATTCTAATTGTTGAGGGAAGTTGGGTATTTTTGGCAGACGTGGAAAGATGACAAACTTTGGATAATTAAAATTATTTTTAATGTAACTCTACTCTTTTACTCTTACTTGTTTGACACTCTAAGGGGAAACGACTCCGAAGGGGTGAAATCATCGTTTAAAGTTATCGCGTTTTTTGTTCTTTTAATAGAACTGTATTTTTCCTTTTATAGTTTGATAGAGTATGACAAAACTGAACAATTCTTATATTTAAAGTTTTGTTCCGTATCGCACGAAAAACAAAACGCGATAACTTTAAAGGTGCAAAATGCAAATCCAAGATGAGACAAAAATATCGTGTCTCACGTGAGACTTTAATCTCACGAGCTATATATATTTTATTATTTTTAAATTATTTTGCCATTGGTTTCATGAAATTAGACTCTCATGAGACAAGTTTCGTGATATATTTTAAGAAATCTCATCTCTCGCGACTATTTCCATTATTTAGATTTAATTGCTGCTGAGAATTTTTGCTCGTGTAAAATCTCATCGCGGATTCGCACTTGATTTTACCCTTTCGCAGTGAATTTTCGCAGAAAAGGAAAATTGCTCCTTACATTCACGCGAAGTTTCATTAAAATTAGAATTTTCGGGTTGGAAACGTTTCCTTGTTAGAGTATCCCTACCCGTATCCTTGCAAGACAGATCAAGCCGCGAGACTGAAGAATTGAATCTAATAATTAATGACGATCGTCCCTCTCCTGATTTAGAACTGCCATATTTCCTATTTCCGTACTTTTCTGGATAGATAGCATACAGTGGTGGGCTGGCCAGGGTGTCAATTTGCCCGATGGCAAGTGGTAACTTAAACACTGTAATTACTAAAAAATATACATTAATATCGCAAAAATTTTAATTGTACTTTTTTTAAACTAATGTATATTTTGGATATTTGATTAATTTCCTATAAAAATTAAATGATAGGCTTAGTGGTGGGTGGACCCCCTTTGTCTCCTGGTAACCAATATTTGTGGACCCAGTCTGCCAACGTTAAATAAAATGCATTTTTGCACTCACAGCGTTGCAGGCAGCAATAAATAGCCGGATAAATATTTTCCTCGCACCGTGCGCGCATTTCCGCGCAAATATCTACTTTCTAAAAATGCTCAGAAAAGAAGATACCGTCTTTGCTCCGTTCTGACACGTTCGCCCTCCTCTCCTCGCCCTCCCTCCCAAGCCCGTGACACCTCCGCGTCTGGGGCACGGGGCTGTATACAGAATATACAGAAAAGTCGGATACACTACGGTGTGGAATCTGAATAACGATCAAGCCCAGGGAAACCAGAAAAGGAGCCAAAGTGACGATTCCACAAAGGCTTACAAAGAGCGCTCCTATTTTACGTGCCCATTTCTTCCTCCATTCTTTCAATTCATTTCTCCGCCCCCTCACCGAAGAATCGTCCGATTCATGGCCCATTCAACTTCCTTCAATCTAGAAATTTCAATTATGAACTTGTGGAAATCACACCCCTCGCGACTCTAACGCTGTCGCTGCATAATACCTCAATAAAAATGTAAAAAATTGCCAACGAAGGTGCGATGGAAACTGTTTCACCGTCGCGTCACTTCCTTGAAAATTGTTGCGGATATAATTACTCTCTACTTTCTACTCTCTACTCTCTACTCTCTACTCTCTACTCTCTACTCTCTACTCTCTACTGTCTACTCTCTACTCTCTACTCTCTACTCTCTACTCTCTACTCTCTACTCTCTACTCTCTACTCTCTACTCTCTACACTCTACCCTCTACTCTCTACCCTACTCTCTACTCTCTACTCTTTACTCTCTACTCTCTACCCTCAACTCTCTACTCTTTAGTCTCTACTCTCTACTCTCTACCCTCTACCCTCTACCCTCTACCCTCTACTCTCTATTCTCTACTCTCTTCTGTCTACTCTCTATTCTCTACTCTCTTCTGTCTACTCTCTACTCTCTACTCTTTAGTCTCTACTCTCTACTCCCTATCCTCTACCCTCTACCCTCTACTCTCTACTCTCTACTCTCTACTCTCCACTCTCTACTCTCTACTCTCTACTCCCCACTTTCTACTCTCTACTCTCTACTCTCTACTCTCTACTCTCTACTCTCTATTCTCTACTTTCTACTCTCTACTCTCCACTCTCTACCCTCTACTCTCTACTCTCCACTCTCTACCCTCTACCCTCTACTCTCTACTCTCTACTCTCTACTCTCTACTTTCTACTCTCGACTCTCTACTTTCTGTTGATAGAGTTGTCACAAATATTGACGCCTACATGAAAATATTAAGCGCGTAGAGTAGAATGCACCTATAGTGTGTACTGTGGTTGAAGGTTCGAAAGGTTTTGGGGGTTGAGCAAGTTGAGTTGGTCTAACGCAATCTGGATCCTCGTTCCACAACCTTTTCCACCGTCCGTATTTTCCCTTCTATTCCGTTCTTGCTCGGGACCCCACGAATCCAGGAAGCGGAAACAGGAGGCTCGACGCGTCGCAGCCACGACGCGTATCCTTAGAGATTCGTACGGATGCCTTGACACACGTGTGATAAATAATTCTGTTTATTGAGTTCTCTTTTCTTCCGTAGCCGGGGTTTCTTGCTTGCTCCCCATAAATCTTATGCTTTCAATTCTCTGAATTTACAGTGAGTGAGCCCTGTTCGTGTTTTTACGACCCCGAGTCGTTTGAATAGAGATCCTCGGATGACTAGTGGGACAATTGTTTCGGAGGGAGAATCTGCTATGTTTTGTAATCGAGGTGTATGTTTTGCGTATTGTGCCATTAATACTCGAGTATTTTTTACAAGGTTCTGTATTTAATTGATGCGTTCTTTACCCGATTTTTATTTTTTTTACTTGAATCTTCGCAGATTTCAATTAACCAGTTTTTAATTTTCAATTTTAATTATGAAATAACTGTAATTTTATGACTAGTATATTTTGTGTTCCGAGATATAGTGTATTAACTGAAACTTTTATTCCATACATTTTTGTGTACACCAGATAGAAAGATATTTAAGGTTGAAATAAAATTTGACTGATACTCGTTTGCTCGCCCCCCAGAGATTAATTCTTGTTCTACCTCGTAACATATTGGCATTGTCAAATAAACAATTTTCTTCTTCTCCGCCTACTTTCAGGAACGTCATCCCCTAGCGTTTCAATTTACACCCCGTACTATTATTGCCGTATAATGCAGTCGCGTAAAATTCTATCGGGTAACGTTTTCGTCAAGCCTGCCTCATTTCGGCGGCCAAGTATTATCCTCGATACGAGCATTCAGCGCTAATTCGCACAGCAATTACCCGGCAGAAAGGGTTTTTCATCGCGTATTATCGTCATAGAGACAATGGTATCCAGCTCGTCGAATGGGTTTTATGATAACTGGCCTGTCAAGGCGAAGCCTCACAATTTGACAGTAGCGCAACGTCGACTCGAAGCTTTTCGATGTACCAGCACCGTGGCATCCAAGCTCGCCCGTGCAATCCTCGTATAAGCTTTACGATCGGTACGTGCTCCTTCAAAATGCGTTTCCTCGCCTTAACTGTCACGGTTCTTCGCCGGCCGGAGAACTGTTACCGTCGAGACGGGGAACAAAGCCAGCGTAGACAGCGGAACGAAATCACTACTTAAAGTCGAACCCCGAGTAATGCGCTATATAACAGTAAACCCGATCTTATTTCCCCGCTTACCTGGAAAAACCAATGCACGTGGATGTGAAAATGAAAAATTAGCGACAGCTCCCTGACTGCCCACGGAAAGTTTCAGTCGTTTTTTCATTACGACCTTTGGTAAGCAGTGTTTGGTACGAAGGATCGTTTATGTTGATCACGTAATCGCTTTCAGGATTATTAGAAATTTTAAACAAATTTTGAGAGCAAATGTTTTAGGTACTTGTATTCGTTAAGGATACTTTTTAAAGTATTCTAAATCCTTTTTTTAGGAATTAGTAACATTGATTTGTTAACTTTGCTATGAGCGTGAAGCACAGAAATTAATAAAAACTGTCTTATATATTTTTGAAAGTTGGAAGAGTTGTTAGAGAGATGAGAACAACCGGGGTAAGGACATATTATGTTGAATGGAAAGGGATTGAAGGGACGTAGTGGAATTAAATGGCAATTCGATTGTGACGTGCATTAAGAAAAAAATTATTTTCTATTATTTCAATAATTTTTTTTAATAAACGTCACACTATTATATGGGGTTTTGTTGTATGAAGTTAAATTTCCTTAGTGTATTAAACAAGTTTAGTAGGCGAAAAAGGATTATATAGTCTTCTGTCTGATGGACCTTTATTATGTATAAAATATAAAGTGTCAAGAAATAGTGCGTGACCAGTGTGTTGCCAAATATTCATTGCATCTCTTACTAATGTAGTTACAAAGTAAATAAGAAATACCCTGTGTAGCCTGAAGAACGGTTAAATGAAACCTGTCTAAAACAGTCCTTTTCTGAATGAGAAATCCTGATATTCTGTGGCGACGTTAACGTGGAATATTCTACAGATACACACTGCGCACGCCATTCTGTTTTCAGCAGATTCGGATATTAAAAAGAGCCCTTGCACAATTAATCAAAGCATCATATTCAGCGATAAGCTAATCGCCTTCGCAATCATTAATTCGGCGACGTAAACAAGTCAGAAACAATAGGGGACATTTGTACAAAGGGAAATAAATTCTGGTAACATGACTGGTTCAGATGATACTCCCATGTTTCTTAATAATAATTTCTTCTCCGGGCAAAGGAAGTTTCAATAAAGGCAGCTTCATTTTAAAGACTTCTTCGCTAATAATAAATCAATATCGTGTTGCTACATTCAAATTTTTTAAATTAAGTGCGAATAGAACTCGATTTTTACTTATTAATAATTAATCTGAATCTTTAAGTAAAGCCTTATATTTTTAACTTTATAAAAACACAGAGGAATAAATTGGACAATTTTATTTTTCTTTGAGAGAACAGAATAGTTAGAAGTTTGTTAAAGAAAAGGAAAGGAAGGTTATTTTTAGTGACTTAAGGTTAGTCGTCTAATAACGTTGCTATGATTGTACTTGTTCTTACTAAAACACAATCGAGTCTTGAAAGAATGTAATTTTCCAACATTTTCTAAAGCTTCTTTAATATCAGACTTAAATTTTGGAGTGGACATTTCATTTTATAGAGCAGAGAACGAAGCTTTTATTTTATTTCCGAAAGAATTCATTGATGTGGGTTGCACAGAAAACTACAAGTGTCTTCGGTAGAACACTTAGTCCTTTTGAAGAAACAGAAAGAATAAGAAATTCCAAAGCAGTTTTACAATTATTCAAAATATTTTAAGAATTGGTTGTTTCTTTGTGACAAAACTTCCTTCTAAGAGGGATGAGAAATTACTTTAACCACGATTGCCCTCTTAGGTATGAATCTCAAGGCTTGTTCGATCTATGCGGAAATTTAATGCCTCCTCGTTAATTTAATCCACCTCGTGACACGGCCACATTTTTCACACGGTATGAATCGGTTCCGGAGAAATGGTTAGCAATATCAATTCCATAATGCAGTCATCTTTGGTTAAGTTCTTTAAGCGAATTCTCCGCGTAATTTATTCGCTGGGACCACCTGTTCCTTGGGCTTCGTCAAATCTTTGCTCGTTTCGTTTAACCAATTACTGGTTTCGTTTCATCGATTAATAGACAGATCTAGTCACTGGATATTAGCAGATTCAGTGACTGTATTATCTTTTGATATCCCAAGGAAGTGATAATAAACATTAAACACGCCGACGAAAGTTATTCGGAGCCTTCGAATAAACTTTCCAATAAAAAGAAAGGTACGGATGGCAACTTTATTCGACGCAAAGGATAAAACTCTCTTCGAATAACAAAATTATCTTTATTCGTTGGATAAATTCTCATGGAATAAACTTATTTATTCGTCTATTACCCAACTCGTTATTTAATTAATTTTTTATTTAGATAATGCCCAACTCTGAATGATTGGTACATCGATGACTTGAAAGCTGCAAACACTTACATCACTTTCAATCCTGCCTCTACTAATTTTCACAAACTCAAACAAACAAAACTCACAAATGGTATGCTTCATGAAAATGCAACTTTCCCAAGATCAAAGTTCTCATAAAAGTCTTCACTTCCCATTTTCAACTTATTTCCACCACAAAGAATCACCCTCCTTTTAATTACACCACGAAGTACATTGGAGTCTGTATAACAGATGCCATGAATATTCTGTTCACACAAGAGAGGGTGGAAAAGTTGCTAGAATTTCACTGCAGAACGTCGAATAATGACATTATGGTAATAAAATAATTTCGAAAACAAGCACACCTCTGCTTATATGTCAAAGAAAACGAACGCGTCAGAGTGATGCAAAGATCCCAAAACATGGCTGAAATATGAAATTGATCTTCGGTTTGTATAAAAAATGAGTAAAATTGCAAAAAACAAAATAGCGGATCTAATATCACTGATATAAATATTGTTTTTAAGTTAATTTATTAATTTCAAACCGTTTTTAAAATGTTTCACATATGGATCTTCTCAGATAAACATTCTCTGATACATTAAGGGGCGAATACTATTCTTTGGACTAAAAACATAGCAAAATTTAGAATTTTTTTTTTTAAGAAACCAGCGATTCGATTCATTTGAAATTTGAACCATGTTTTGGAGCATCTTCGAAGAAGCTGCAGATTTTTTTAAATTAATTATTAACCATAAATATAGTACTTATACAAGATCAACTATCACGTCACGCAAAATTCGTCGGCCGTTGGCGTGCATGATATTTATCTACCAGGTAATCTGAAACAGAAAAATGTAGCAGAAAGCTGCTATATACATCGAAAATTGAATTTTGGCCACGTTTTGGGATCTCGTAGCACTGATGAAACACGTTACACATGTGTCTGCGTGGCTGTGCAAACACGCGAAAGGAGGGACAAGATATCAAGGCGGGATCTACGCGGTGCCTTTCCAACCCCGGTTTTCAGGGTCTGGATGGCGTCAACGAGTAAACTTCAAATATATCGTCGACCGTTAAAAGCGGATGAAATTGTCTCACGCGACCGCGCGCGATTAGGTCCGCCTCCTTACGATGGCAAATGTTATCTATTTAATTTCCTTTTCCAGAGGCATCTAACGCCCTCCCAAGCCAACCGAGTCCTATTCTCCCCCCCCTTCGATGGAACGGGGGTGAACATTTTCCCTCCTATCCGCCTTATTCTTTACATTTACTCCGCTGCTGCCGCCAGCCTCTAACCATGATAGAGGGCGCTTTGGGAATATTTTGCGAAATCGTTGCAGAAGATTAATAAGAAGAAAACGAGATGATTATCCCCGTCCTTATTCACTTTAATTCCTAACATTCTTCTGCCCTGCGTTCTTCGTCCTTTTTTCAGTTTCAATTATATTGAGAAGATGTTGGATTGAAAAGTTTAGGAAATTATTAGTGAAATTAAGTGTTTTTTGTGTCTATTAAGAAAGAGGAATTAGTTTTTGCATTTTCAGTGGTATTTTTCATTTTATTGCTTTTTTTTAAAATTAGGACTCCTATATTTTTAGTGAGTGCTGTTCAAGATTCAAGATTTAATCCACTTTCCCTCCGTTTCATGTTAAACGGCGCGGTGTACAGTTAGCATTTGTTGGAAATTAACATTGCTAATCTCATTTGAAGCTGTTTTATTTGGTGCGCCGCGTAATCTCAAGGTCCACTTTTACGTGACCCGCATTAAGCGAAGTCCACACCACAGCTGAACGTTATTCAGACACACTTTTATTTGGTTTATTATTCAGATAAAATCTTCTTTCTTTTTTAGCTTGTGTGTTGTACTTATACAGCGGATTAGGTGAAAGTGGAATTTCATTTTATTATTCAAAAATCAATTCAGCGTGTTTAAGGGGGGATTCTCGTGTAACAGTCCTCGAAATTTATAGTGCCCACATCTACTATGTCAGTGTTTCCTAAACTTGTTTGAGTCGCGGTCCCTTTTTATAATATTTAAATAATCTGTTTTTTTTTTTAATAAGGTAAAGAAAACACATTATAAATAGGTATTTCAGATATAATTCTAACTTAATGATAGTAAAAAAGAAACCCAAAATCCGTCGCGTCTCCCCACAAAACACTTCGCGACCCAGTTGGGGGTTGCAAACCACAGGTTGGGAATTACTACACTATTTTTTATCTCCTTACTACTTTCTGATGGAACTTTACTTAACCCTTAAAAATAAAAAATCCAGCCCCATATTTGCATCCGCTGAGAATCCTCCTAGAATTACAAAAACATGATACAAAACTAAAAGTATGACACTAATTTCTTATACAACCACGAATCTTCGAAAATCCTCTAATCGGAAGTGTGCGAAACTAAATTCTGAGAATAATTGATGTTTATTTCTCACACGGAATATAAAATGCTAAGATATGAATATTAGCAGAAATGATATGATCCAACGATTTGCACACTTTAATCGAACCGCGTGCATATTTGCGCAGCGCGGCTGGAAATATCGGACAAGTACGTATAACAGCGTGCCAGTTGCCCCATTGTGCGACAAAAGTTAATCAGAAGTCGGGGCGAGAGCAGAATGCAGATGGTAAATTTTCTAGAAACAACCATGAAACCGCTCGGGGCGACTTGATGCCAGATACGGAGCCGCTTATTCGACAAGTTTACGAGTTGATAATGCGTCATTGGCCCGTTATAACGAAGTCCGCCGGATATTAAAACGAACGGAATAATGTTCCGCGACAACAAAATAACGACGAGGGGCACGATCCTGGCCAGAGTTCTACCCCTCGTTCGCTGGCGAAAATATCCGCGAGCACGAGGGAAAGATGAACGTTTCCGTGCATTGTTTGCGCTTTTCTGTTGCACGCGCGAACAATGTGGTTTGGACTTCGAATTACAGTGTGAAAGGTAGGTAACACGATGAGCCTGTTTCTCCTCGTTACTAAAGATCCTTACAAACTTGTTGAAAGGAGCGTGAATTTTCGAGATGGGTGATTTCATCTCATCTGTTTTCTCTAAGTAGTACGAAATATAAAATCAATGATCGTACTTGCTAAAACAATAATTAAGATCATTAGTTTTTAGTCTTTTGGGGACACACTTATGGATGGGTAATATTCAGAGTTTTTTTTTCCTGTTGTTTCTTTTTAGGTGTAGTTGATAAAAGGTGTTCATGTGTTGCAACAGAGTTTCAGAGCGTTCAATCATTTTATGAAGCTTAGATGATTCATAAATGTATGTGGATCGACATTTTTGAGTACAGTAGTATATTTATTATTAGATTAATAAAGGGGTGTAACTGTTTAGATGGGGACCTTTTTTCTTGATAGAGTAATTACTTTTTTTATGTTAATTATTTTCTTTTTTTAGGTGTAATAGTATGGGGTGTTTGATTACAGGTGGGAGAAAATTTAAGGGGTGATTCTAGACACCAAAATAAGAAGTTTAAGAAAATCAAGAATAACGATCTTGCGGTTGAGGCTTCGTTTGAAGGTTGCACTACAATTAATTAAGTTTCAATGAAACGTTAACGAGTATTTTCTTCAGTAACCCTCTCCTTAAAATGAAATCCACAATACAAGACTAGTTTTTTAATTTTAACAAAAATTTCCTACAATTTGTGATGCTCAGTGTATTCAAATAAGAACGCAAAACATTAATGACTTCAGCTCTAAAAAAGGTTACCATACGAAAATAATTAATGAAACCCTTTCTATACCTTCAAACCCCATGGAGGTATTCAAATTTCCTTCCATGAACGTGAAAGCAATTAAAAATGAAAAAATCAACTCGAGTCGTGCAGATTCTGGTTTCTAAAGAGTCTGCAGAGCCACAGGCTCCATTTAACAGTGAAACCACTTCTACTGATAAATACTGTAATAATTATGGAAACGGCGCTGCAAAAGTTGAATTGACCCGTCGAGCTTCATTTTGAGAGTTGTGGCGAAAGATACGGGGAAGAACGGCCGGGAAAGTTCCCTCGGTTGATCATTTTCCAACTGGTTGTCCCTTTTAGAAACGGAAGTCCAGGTAATAAGAGATCGTCGCCAATATTTTCTATCGATTGCCATCGACGTTTCAGTGGGGACGATCGTTTGACCGAGCTATCTTTCGGAATTAGTTTCCCCTTTCCGCGAGTTCTGGGCGCGATCGCGGGTTATTATTTTTCCCGGCACTTCGGGATATTATTTAAATTGGAATTACTTTTCTCATTATAAACCACCCAAGGGGAAAATCTTCTTCCCGACCCGGCTTTTACTTTTACTGTTTTCGTCCCGCGGCGAAGGGGCAAAAATAAGGAGTTTATTTGTGACAGTTGACAACTCCGTCGACTTCCCGTCGTTCATCGTGTTCGACGATCCTCGTCACCTGCATTCATTCGATTAAGGGTACTACGCAGTCGTTCCTGTCTAAAATGAAGCACTTCTGTTTCATTTATATGTAATTACAAAGAAATAAATTGAAACAGAGACTTGTTCTTTGGCATGAAATTTATTAAAATCATAATCTTTAAAACAACATGTTTGTTTAGTCAAAAGTATGAATTATATATGACGCTACAGATGGATCATTAAAGAGGCTTTTAAAAAATGTTTCTTTTGTTTTGCAGTGGTAACTAAAAAACGGAGGTTCCAATTGATTCAAATCAAATTCGAGCATGTTTACAAAATGTGGAGTTTCGGACCGGGCCTAAATTGAAGTTAATGAAAACTCTTATTCTTTATGAAAATAAACTAAAACCCCATTGATGAAGTTTTATCACCTCAAGCTCCAAAAGATGAGGTCTTAGTTTCTTTTAAAAACCCGGTTTTATATAGTAGAATTAATATGCAGAAATTAATTAATTATTTCATTAAAAACGTTAACATATTGACTTGAAATCGCCTCAGATACGTGCATAGGTATTGTAGTAGGTAACAGTTTACTGTAAAACTAATCTTCATGAGTTCATATTATCAGAAAAAAATAATTTGGTACCACATTTTAAAAGATTTATATTTTGTACGGATTTTAGTTTTTTTTTCATTTGGTTTTGTATGCAGTCTATTTTATTGTTATATTTTTGTAGATCCATTAATATTAAATGAATTCAAAAATTGTATGAATTTTAATTATTTTAATTATTTTTTATCTGTTTTTTATAAACAGAGTATATTTTATTTTGTTATATTTTTGTAGATCCATTAATATTAAATGAATTAAAAAATTGTTCGTATTTGTACTGATTTTAATTATTTTAATTATTTTTTATCTGGTTTTGTATAGACAGAGTACATTTTATTTTATTATATTTTTGTAATTCCATAATATTAAGGGAACTGGCATTTTTTTAAATAAGTTCAAATATTTATTTACCATTTTAATTATATTTTCTGGGGGAAAATTCGAAAATCGGTTTAACCGGTTTTCTGGGAATAGTGGAATTCGGAGACCGGTTTTTCAAAAGTCGGTTTTTGTATAAACCCTAGTTCTTTAGACCACTGCAGAATAAATGGTCAGCATGATATCTCCTTTAAACATCGATGGATCTGAAAAGTAAAATGATATTCTTGTAAAATAATGTTGCCATTATGGCTGGACGGGCAAAAATTTTTAATTAAAAACAATGAACACATTGTGGTGCTTTCAAATTAAACGAATTCTTTTCGTGCGATATTTTGCTCTGTAATTGTGCATAAAATATTAATTAAACAAAATATAATAAAAAGGCTCGTCAGTCCATGATGGAAACATTATTTCACGTGAATATCATGTTATTTTTCAGGTCGATCAATATTTAAAGGAGATTTGCTCTGCAATAGTCTAAACTAAAAAACCGAAAAAAACATAAATATTTTAATACAAAAATGATTGAAAATACACTTTTTCGTGCAGTTTATGGACTAATAAATCACATGTAATAAGTATTTTTGTAATAATAAATATAATAATAATGCCTCTTAAAAATTCGTAAAATTATTCATTTTCGTCGCTGCTAAACGTATGCACTAAGCTTAATTAATATAATTTATACAAACATAATTACAATAAGTTAATATTTTTCTAATATTCCTGCAATTTTAATAAGCTTTAATCTATTATGCATAGGTTCAACTAACTTGCACAGAAAAGTAATCAAGCTTTATACAAATATAAATTGTAGCGAATAATTCTGATTTTAATCATATCTATAACAATACTAAACATAGGTATCAAAATATAAAATTTTCTTTTATTGAAAGCTGGAAGATCCAATTACATTTAACGAACAATCAAACTCGACAAATATTCGAGCATAAAAAACCTCAACCAACAATAGTCCTAAGTAATACCAACAATCTATTATTTTCTCTTCTACAGAGTGTATCAATAACCGGCTTTCAACCAATAATTGCTAAAAAATCCCGACAAACTCTCCCATTTAAAATAACGAACCGACAGCGAGGGGCCGAAAATGTGGTATTGTCGAAAGCAGTGTAAAAATGTTTATAGCAATCGCGTATTCATCGGGAATCGATGTGCAAAAGCTCGACGAAATGGCGGTGTCGCTTTCGAACGAATGTTTTGCGGGGCTTCTTGACCAGCCCGGTCCGCGGGTCGAGCTCTCGCGTTTTTGCGGATTGATATATGAAGTGACGTTAGCGGCGCGACTAAAAACCGGCTTGTTGTACCGCCGCGAGCATTGATGTACATTGCGGCCCGCTAAAAAACAGTGTAAGTGGCCGAATGCGAATGCATATCAAGTGCAACACGGTGCACTGCATCCGGTGAATGCGAAATTAGGCTGGCAGGGTGGCAAAAACGGATGGGATCCTGTGCCCTGGCACGGCACGCTGGCTAGGTAATTATAATTCGGGGGATGACTCGGGGATTTAACTTTGATCCAAGAATGACTGCTAGATACGTCTAAACTTCCTCTTAATTCGCGAAATAACGTTCAGTAACTAGCGGAAGAACAGCTGAGCGCAGAGTCGAGAGTGGATTACAATTGAGGACCACGCAGTAAAAGGGGTGCAGCTGCATTTTTACCAACTTCGAGTAAATTAGAAATAGAACTGTTTATAAAATTATTGCTTTGACTTAACATTGAACGGAGGATATTAATTGAAAAATATATATTTTTACACAATTTAAGTAGTTAGTGAATTGATAAGTTTTTATTTTTTTCTTCTATTTTTCGGATTTTTTTGACGTTGGTAGATTTAGTATAGAAATGTTCTTTCTAATTTTATTTTTGCGCGTTGGTAATTTTTTATTTTTTAGTAAATTGTGCTCGAGATTGTTTCTTGTAGATTATTTATATTCTGAGGATTGTTGTAGGCTTTTTTGTATTGTGCTCGTATAATTGTTTCAGTGCTAGGGATCTGTCTAATAAGAATTTTGTAGTTGCCCTCAAAGATCCGGGAATCATTTTTTTTTTATATATTTTTGGTGATAATTGAACCATCCTATTTTTTTTTTAGATTTGAAATATTTAATGCAGCATTAAAAACGATGGTTATTATTATCCTTCATTCCATTGTTTTTGTTATTGAAAATTTCGTTATTAAAAATAGTTATGCAACGAAAAGTGTCTTGAAATTTTTCCATCTGAAAGAATAGGATAGTGAAATATTAAAAATGTCACATTTTTTACACTTTACGAGAAATTACTTCATTTCTAAATACTATTTAACTTCCAATAAGAGCGTCTACTTATTAACAATTTCACCTTCCACGATGTGCAAAATAAGATTGTAGTGGGTTATAACTCAAGTACAATGAACAGTGAACAATTTTCTTACAAATCATGTTATTCTTCTCATACAAATATATACTAAACTCAAAGTCACCATAATAAAATACCGGAGCAATAAAAGTAAACAAACTTCGTATCACTTTGCAGAATCTGGAGATTTCTTTTTTTAAAAAGGAAAAGCGAAAAAAAAAATAGCCGCAGAAGTGATAGGACAAATACGATGAAAGATATTCCTAAACATTTCGAAGCTGATGGCCACTGCGGGTTCGCGAAAACTGGTGAAAAACGAAACCGCGAGCGGGAAATATTTCGACGCTCTTTTCGGTATCGCGAAAAACAGCCGTGTCCAGAGGTGAAATTCAGCCGTATTAATGAACGCATCACGTCGCTCGCGTACAGGTGTGATCATTAATTCTGTTAAACGGCGATAAATGACGACGACGTTAAGTGACGTTGACCCTGTTTTAATAATTGTCACGCGCATCCTATATCGATCGACCGAATGTCCGCGCTACTTCGCCCGAATAAAATGGTAAATCGCCTGTGTTTTCGGTCAGGATGACATTTATGCGCAATTACCGCGGAATAACTATGTGATCGAATAGTTATTTCAATTACGCCCTAATTATCTACGAAAGTGATCTGTCGATGATACGGGAAAAGGAAGTTTATTGGGTATATATTTCGTAATAAATAAATATACAAAATTTCGTAATCACATTCGCGAACAAAGTAACCATACGTATGTACATGCCGAAGTAAATAGAAATTACTGAGTAAGAGTTTCTCGTACAACGCTCCGTTTTCGAAAGAATGAACTTTAAAAATTTTCTTACAATTATAAGAATTATAGAATTTAATTCAATTTATTCGATATATACGAGTATGATACTATTGGAATATAAGTATGTAAAAGACAAATAGAAGAAAATAATATAAATATAGAAATAGTGTCGCGACATATAAACAATAGATATAATAAAAAAAGAAGTATGTAGACAGGACGATAAAATAGAACAAATAATTAAATACAAGAACGCTAAATCTTGAATTGCAAGAAAATTACTAGGCAGTAACAATTTTCTCTTTGCCGTGTATGGTTGCCCCTTTAAATATTATATCCAATTACATATGACGCTGTATATCTTGCAATGATTATTAAATTTATGCTAGTACTTCTCACTTTTATATAAAGAAATCATGATAATTGAAACGTAACTTGAGTATCTAGTGTCGAGTTATTTTTACGTAAGAGTGTCAACTCTTTCCTAAGTGGAAAGACTAAACCATTAGTCAGACGTACACACGCGCAGCGTATGAATTAAGTAAAAAAATATACAACTGACATTTCATATGCACCAACGTGTTAAACCATTTGATATTTATAGCTTTAGTCCAACTTAATTACCGTTGAATAAATAAATGAATTATAAACAATCCGCACATTAATTTCGATCCCCTACCTTTTGTATTTTATTTATATTTACAAAAGGATTTCTTCCGTTAATAATTAGATAAATAAATTAACGCGTTCCATGCTAGGATAGGTATTTATGACAACTGCATTTCTTCGTCAAACAGAACAGCGTATTTTTCTATTCGACGTTGAAATAAAGCAGAAGGAGAAAGAAATTGAGACTACGAAATATTTCACACTCACTGCTACTTCTCTGCACTTCAATACTGTAGTCTACTTTTGTTATTTTTATTTTTGAAAGCTATGGGAACCTCGAAATTAAGGATTCGCTTTTATTTCACATCTATCACCGATAATCTATCGTCTCTAAATTTGCAGATTTTTTTATTTCGATCCTTCTTATTATTTATTATTTATTGTGGGATCTTCTCAACCGCTTCGACGATATAATTCCTGTTGGCGGCACGTGTAGCATCTGTCACAGTCACCTGATAGCAAAAAGAAAGAAAAATCTTAAAATTAGATAGTTTTCGTTGGAATTGACCCATTTTAAAGAAAAAAAATGAAAAATTGAAAAATTTATAGCGTTTGAAAGAAAAACTATGTTTTTCCTTCGACCATTTGTTCATATTATTCTTTATATTGATGAAAAAAGTTTTATAAACAAATACTAAAGTTAAAATTTTAAATTCAGTCCCAGCGTAAATTATTTAACTTCAAGAAAATTTTCTTCTTTTTGCAATCAGATGACTGTGACAGGTGCTACACAATAATTAATAAATAATAAAATAAATAAAGAGAAAGCTAAAAAAATCTGCAAATTTAAGGATGCCTCCTTATATCCCAAAAGAGTTTAATCCAATATTAACAATAGTTCTTTCCTAAAAAAATCGCAAATATTAAATAATGTTGGGGGCTGTTACACGAGAATCCTCCCTTAACAGATTTGGCACAGGTTTTGCGAAGGAGAACGAAAATCTTCCTGCAAATTGTGCACACAGATCATCTTCACAGCAACAAGAACGCTGTCAAATATCGGGAAGCAAAATTGACGAAATAATTTATTATATAAATACACCAATTTCCTGCCAAATGGAATAAATTATTGCTCCCGCAGCGGCGAGAGTATCAGAAAACGATCGCTTCGCAAGCCCGCGTAGCAATGTAACAGCACAAAGTCTATGTCAAAGGGAAGCCTGCAAATATATAACCACGATTTCCAGATGTAAATACCTGTCGCTTTAATTCGCAACTAAACGTCACCACGTGCAACTCCAAACGAATTACAGCCGCTCGGTCTATCGATAGGTTCTGGTGCGTTCAATTTAGAATCGCTAGAGGATTCAACGCGCTAGCAGGTCTCAGTTGACTCAACTTTCGACACAATTCAATAAACGATAACTTTGCCTCGCTGCGCGGGCTGAATATTCCAGTAATAAATAAACACCTGGATTTCTAACTACAATTGTGGCATTCAAATCAAAAACGGACTGACTCACATTTTTTTGCGAAATTGAGTTACTTAGTAGGAATAATGTATTTCAAAAATAGGAAAAAATAGGAACTCTTTTGTTCTTGATGCTCCAATTAACAGTGGTGTTCTAGGATTAAGCTCTTATTGAAGAGCACGACGTATAAGCGAACGCACCTTTCTACTTTCTTTTCAAGCTGTGTGCCACTGACAGAGGTGACGTCGAATGGTAGAGTAGTTGAAAATCGAACTATTATTCACTGGCACTCGACGCCACTCTTCGTTCACGCGTGAATCACTTCGCTACTCGATGGTAAATGGAAGAATGAGCTGAGGTACGCGAAGGTAGTTGTAAATAGCGGAGGGTATGGTGTACAAAAATTAATCTGGTTTCCAAATCTGTTTGGGCTCTTCGGAGAACTGTAGAAATCTATTTTGGTCTTTTAACAATTTGACAATAAAATTCTATGCACTATCAATATGGTCACGATAATGCAATATGCGAAGGAGTTGGAATGTGTCCACCGTAAAAGATTATGTTAGCCGTTGATATATGCTCTACGGCTTATGAAGCGTACAGACTCGGCTCTGTTTTCTGTTATAACACCACCTACCAGAACTGCCTGGCACAAAGGGAAGTTAATTAACATCATATATAATCCTACTGACCACCTCTATTACCAGTGCATATACTTGTATTCAGTTACTAGTTGTTAGTTGTTCGTTTTTAGTGTTAGGTATATGTTTGTAATTACATGTTACGTGTAATGTAAGTTAACAGGCCAACCTTTTTAAAAACCTCTTGCATCTGCTTCGTAGTAATAGTGTAATACTTAATAGTATAAAAGCATAATTTATACTTATATAATCGTTGGGTCACAGATTCATCACCGTCAAGCCCCAATCGCTGAACCTAGAAACATGAAATCCGGAGGGTATATTCCTTTTGCGACGTAGGTGTTCGATGAGAACGGATTTTTTAAAATTCTAACCCCAAGGGGGTAAAAAAGGGTGAAGTTTTCTCGAAATCCTTATTATTTCTTAGGCCCGATTACATATCAACTTGGTGTTTACTTACAAAGGTTACCCACACAAATGCCGGAAAACAAGATTCAGTATTTTGCCCTAATCAACCCCTAAGGGAGTGAAAATGGGTGAAATGTGTTTTCATGGAGTCCTTAATATCTTTTAGGCTTGAAGCGAAACGCGGGGTATTCTGCTAGTAGTATAATATTATAATAGTATTGAAGATAATTAAGTGACTACTTTATTTCTAATAGTTAATATTCTCTTTAACTTACTACGACAATGATCTATATTCTATCAAAACATATACCTAATTCGACGCTTCGCGGAATAAAATAGAAGTTACATTAAGAATCGAAAAGCAATAATTCTCCCATTCTTCGACCCATTCTTTCCCACTTCCGATTTCTTAACCCTTTCGCTGCGTATTTAAATTTTCGGACGATTCTTGAAAAGCGTCATTTTTACATCGATAAAGAAGTTTTTAATTTTCAGTTTTTCATTGTTTTCAGAGAACATTGCTGAGTATCGCAATACAAGAGAATACATTTTTTTAATGCGTGGATTATAGCCGAAATCCGCAGGGAAACTAGAACACAATCTTTCGATCATCTCGATGGAACCTACTAACCTCCACCCTTAAATTAATAAAAAAAGAAAGACAAGCACTCCTCCAGGCACATACACAGTAACACGTTCTGCCGTATTTGTAGGCCACGCTGCTTTCATTAATTGCATTTCCTGCAGTTCACAATTGGTGGTAAGTAGCTTTCGCCCACGACCAGCTCCTCGGTTTCATTTTACAGAACACAATAATGTACGGCGAGCTGTTTTTATCGCAATTAATAAGAAGGTATTGCTGCAAGATCTTGTGGTTTTCCGTTGGACCTCGGCGTGCGGTTTATGTTACGTCCCCGGAAAATGCGCAATTCCACGGCGAACAATGCAAAAGCTCGCCCGGAAAAAAGATATGAGCGTTTTCCTGCGCGATACCCCGCGCAAAATGTCCAACAATCGGGTGGGACGCGTAAACGTTCTTCCTGCTACAATTCTTCTTCTTTTTTTTTTTAATTTTAATCCCTTCAGATTTATATTCCTGTGAAATTGTCAGGAATTTGTAATACGACCGTTGGAATCCCTTCTGTAAACAGGCAGCGAGCACTTGCATTAGCAATTGACAAATGGTCGTATTCGTTTGTCACGAAATATTAATGCGCATAGTATGCGTTCGTATATCACGTTACGAAATTTTTGGTGGGCATATTTTCATAATGCATTGTTGCTGTGTTGAGCGTATATGAAAGAAACACCTGACTGGTGTGGAAGGAAAATATTTCGTACCAAGAACGTGATTACTTTGGACATCATTTAAAGAGAGAGAACTTTTTGCAATTGATATTATTGTTGTTACAAATTAATATATGTGTTTGAAAAAAATTTAAAATGAGGTACTTGGATATTATGAATAGAAAATTAAAAGTATTGAAGATTGAAAGATGATCGAAGTATTCAGGTTCCTAATAAATAATAGCATAATACATAATAGTACAATGTACCTATATTATGGATGATCAATTACAATTAAAACTACACTTGAGGGAAAGTTTCAATAACATCAGCAGAATCTTTAATATGTTAGCATCTCTCTTCCTCTTTCTAAAAGAAAATACTAGCAAAATTAATATAAAATTAAAATCTTTAATCTATTAATTTCTTCTGACTCTTTCGAAAAGAAAACACTAGCAAAATTAATATAAAATTACGTTGCTAATGACTCCCAGTAGTATTCGACGTAACATGAAAGTCCTATTTAAAAAAGTAACTCCCATTTCATAAATAAAGTATTTAGAATCTGCCTTTACAGGACATTTTGAAATCCTTTGTTCGAAACATAACAGTTCCTTAATGAACTACAGTTCGTTAGTTTAAAATTAATATCACCGCCATTTTTCGTGTTCGATTCAATAATACCCGCCACATCATCCCATTGTATCCGATAAAATAGCCTGCTCATACGTTCCTGCCATATCATCGCTGATCACTGGCCAACGGGCAGAAGTTGATTTAATTAAAGGTTCGGCGAATTATTTAATCAGACATAACGAACCCGGGGCGAAATCGAGAGCATCGGGGTGGGGGTTAATCGTAGATAACAAGGCAGAGACGAGACGATGGAAGAAAGGCATAAGCCGGATTATACTTTCGCTTTGGAGGACGGTGTATTCTTAATTATCGGATTTAGAGGTATGCGAGTTGGCATGTATAGAGGGCACCTAAATCTGATTGAATCGAGAGTCGATTAAAAATTACACGGGCCCGGAGTTGGATTTTAATGAATCTCAACGACACTTCCTATACCTAGCCTATTTAAGAAGAAATTCTTAGGACTTGATATTATTTGTTTCAAGCTGTGCTTTTATGTTGGAATGTAACCGTTCCATTTATATTAAACGCAGAAACTTAATGCTTGATCTGTTTATAAAGACTGGTGTGTTAAGAAGGAAGTATTCTTGAAACACTTAATAATTTATTGTAATGAACAATTGAAGAAGTCTGCAGGAGGGCTGTGACAATTTATTTTTTGTCAGATACTGATGAATAGGGTACTTAGAGTTATGTGTTAATTAGTGATTCAAAGTATTGGTCTATGAATGAGTGAAAATTGAGAAAGGTATGATTGAAGCATCGGTGTAATTAAGTAAATTATTCTCAGAATACATGTATGAATAATTAAAATGATGTACCAGAAATATAAAGTGTATCTAATTGAGGTTGTTGAATCTTTTATAGAGAGTCATTCTTTCTTTATATAAAAGCACAGACGTGTGGGATACAATATGCTTTATCAGCATTGATAAAAATGTCACTTTTTGAGATTTATATGAACGAGAACTGCACACTGTGCTTCATGCTGAATAAAGCTGTGTTTATTAAAAGAATTATTCAAAAAATTGTCATATATAATAACGTCGAATGAACGTCATAAATATTTCAGTCTCTATTTCCGTGCCAGATTGCTGTTTGAATTTCCAAAAGTAAGACCTACCTACAGTCTGAGGTCGAGTTATTTTTATATTTAAGTGTACATTAAATTAATCGGTCGTCTGCACGAAATTGATTGGAAAATATTAAAATACAATTTACAGTAGAATGCCATTCACAAATATCTCATCGTACTTGTTATTTTAGTTATTTTATTTCCGTTTTTAAAATTGTGATAAAAGTTCACAAGAATTAATAGATTTCGCGCGTTCGTTTATCGACATTCCGACAGGCAAGCCGGAAAATTTGGAGAAAGTGTGACGAGAGGATCTTCGACCAACTTTATTTAAGGCGGCAGATTTATAAATATTTCGCTCGAAGACAGTGCAAGAGGGTGGGTGGAACGGGAGACACCGCACGGTTAGCAAAAACAAATAAAACAAAAGGCAGGAACTTTTATTGTTCGATGCACTTACTTAACATGGCGAAACTTACAAACTCCCCAGGTGCTTCACACGGCCCCAATAACAACGAACTTTCGTTTCTGTGAAGCGCGGCAAAGTAGAAGTAATGAATCCAAGAGGACTTCTTAAGCTAGCTTAAGGTTTATCACAGTCAAGTGAATATTTAACAATTTCGCGAGCAGGCAGGCTTTTAACCTGTACAAGGCACGAACACGAGCCCGTTCATTTTTTATTACCAATATCAATAAATTAATTTCAGGCATGGAGACGGTACGACAATTATGCACACGCGATCTTTTCTTTTTCTCACATTTATATTGGCACGGTACATTTTGTAATTGGCTATATTGTTGTGTTTATACGGCAGACGGCTCAGTGTAACATGAATATGACATCAGTTACTTGCGCAAAAATGAATTTACATTCCTAAAATGGCAAATAAGACAAAACGTCATGCACATTTTTATTCATTTCCAGATAATATTTTGAAAATATATAACTTGAGCCCCACTGCGGGGCAAGTTGACTTATTCCTCTCACTAATCTAAATATAATAAAAACTACAATCTAATAAAAAAAATTTCAAAATTAAGTCTGTGTACATGATGAAAGTTGTAAACTTTGGTATGCAAGAAGTCAACAAACTATCAATGGTCCATTTATAAAAATTAGTCAACTAAACCCGGTCTTCCTTACCCACAGTGGTCTGGATGGTGGCCAACATTCAATTTCTCAACTTCAACTTTACAATGTCATTTTTTTTTATGAATTGACAACCCTCCAGAGCTTCTAAATCCGCATAGCTTTCCCTTTTCAGATGATTCTTCGAATAGATATAATATTACAAAGACAAAATCATGAAATTTTATGTGAATCTAATTGTTTTAATTACTCATTATAGAACATCAAAATACGTGTTTATATCATACAGTTATATTGGTAAGGAAGTATATTTCAGTTATTTATATGCGTCATAGGCATTTTTTAGTCTATGAACAAATAGTGCAATGTTTATATGAATTTAAACTTTGAGAAGGCTTATAAAAAAATGATTAAGCGAAATTAACATCGGACTTATTTTACATGAAAGCTTACACAATTGTTAACAAGAGCATGTAAATTTCAAGTGCAACCTTCAATTTTATACAGACTTTTAGAAATGACGCTCGAGGTATTTGGGCGTCCCGAACGCGTGTGTTTTTAATATTTTATTTTTTTTAAGTCAAAGATAATGTTGGAACAGATTCTTTTTTTCTCTAGTACGGTTATAATTTTTAATTTTGGCTATAAAATACCGCTTTCCAGACTACAATGCGCTCCATATTGAATCCGCGATTTGGAATTTTAAATTTTTGGAGCCAAATTCGTTATCAGCGACCTGAAAAACCCATAATCACCAAGTTTCAGAAAGATCAGAATTTTGGCCGCTAAATGTAGATATCCCCAGACCACTGTGCTACCCTCCAATTACCCAAAGAATGACCTCCCACCCTCCAACGCTAAAACCAAAATCCCCATTTCCCTTGCCAGTGTGTTAGACTCTGAAGCCCGCGTTCCCGAGGAAGGATCGTTCGATCCCGGTTTGCTTCGAAGGGAATCGGTAGTTCCCCTCGACCGGCCAGATAAGGCCGTCCCCCTCGGCTGGCCGAAAATTTCTCGACGGTCCGGCTGGCGCCCAGTGAAAGGCTTGAAGATAACGGGGCCGTTCGAAATGACGTACGCGACGCGTACGTCTTACAGGGTCGACGGCGCGGCACGTAAGAACTCGCAAGATAGAGTCTCGGTGGCTGGCTGCGGCCCGCTCCGCCAGTCCGCGCGGCCGCCAGGCTCAATGTACCAGAGGAAATCGCTGACTTATGGCTTCGCCGGAGAGTCGTAGCTTTTTTCATAAACCCCCAGTCAACCCCCAACCTCGCGACTCTTTTACATTGTACCCAGATTTCAGCGATTAATTTTCCCCCATTGTGCCGTGGCGCATCTCTCGCCACCCCTCCCCCCAAACCTATCCGCCCCCTAGTTCCCCCGGTCTCTCTCTCCCTCGCTCGCCCTCTGACAGTCACTCTTTCGACCCGATTCAACCCCCCCTCAGCCGACAGCAAGCGTTTTCAACCGCGGACCAAGCTTCACCTACACACGCGAGACCGTCTCTTCACCACCGCGATCCGCTGCCTATGCCTGCTTTCCCTCCCCCTGGCTGTGCACAGTCCGCATTGTCATTGGCAAACAAATTTCAATGGTAGTATTAAAAGTATCCGCTCTAATGGAACCTAGTATCCGTTCTACAAAAATTCTCGTTCCATCTGCACGCGTAACCCGCTCCTTCTCTCCTCCGACCACCGCCCCCCCCCCCCCTCCACCCTCGACGATCTGGGTCCCCGTTGCACCCCACCATGTCGCCCCATTCGTTTCTTTCACCGCGGGGCGGTGTGCGCGTGCACGCGGAACGAGGGCCCCTGGGACGAATGCGCCGCGGAAATTTCTGCCAACGTCGGAATAATTACTCGCTGATAGTCGCGTGGTAATTGTCCGCTCGTAATCTATGGTTAAACGTAGGAGGCGGGGTGGAAGGGGTAAGGGTGGGAGAGGGTGGGGGCTAGTGCGTCGGGCGTCGATGAGCGCCCGATCTCGTACGACGGATTACGCGTAATTATCATGTCGCCGTTGCTATTTCTATACGCCCTCGTGTCTTGGCGGAAATCGATTTTCGGGTAATCGTGCGTCAAGGACGATTAGCTGGCTGCTGCGAGCCACCGTGCTGGCGGATGCTGCTTTCCATGCGGCGCCATTGTTGCCGGGATGAAGGCATAAAGCAAACGGATGTAGCTATTTGCGATGTGGAAATGAAGAGTTTCGTTTGCCGCGGCCGCGGTGGGATCGTCGATCTTTAATCGTGCGGTATCGTTGATATTCTGGGAGCCCGTTGAGGGGAGAGATGGTTTCGCGGCGGAGTGATATCCTGCTGGAAGTTTGAATGCTTCGAGTGGCCAGGCTTATTGTTAGAGAGAGAGCGATGGTTCGAAGCGTATTGTAAGGGGAGGGTTTATTACAGAGATGGGCAAAATTGTTATTTAAATAAATTTCGAATAACGAATAAGAGTAAAAAAAAATATTCGTCATGTGTCGAATAAAGTTCACATGGGTTCACTTTAGTCGACGGAAAATGTCTTTAAAAATAACTTTATTCGTTAAATAATCTACAGCAGGTTTCGAAAACTTGTGGAACTCTTATTTTTTAAAAAATTCTGTTGGGACTCTTGTGTTCCAGAATTCTTGCGAACCCTGATTTAAAGTTAAAGAAACTTTTATTTGAGCAGTTTTGCAAGAATCATCTGCAAAAATGCTCCACATCTAATCACGCTTGCAGTCCACATTCGATTATCCAAGAATCCCAAATTTATCACTTAGTTTTCACAATTTTTACAATACTTTTCAAGCGACACTACAGCGTTCAGTGGTACGAGTCAACCATATCCAAGGCGTTTACGCCGCACAGTGTGCGATTTTGGACAAAAATCGCTAGACAGCGCAAATCTTGACCGATTTCAATGATATAAAAATATATATATATTATTCTTTTTATTTTATATTAGAAATAAGATAAAAACTAATAAAATTGAAATAGGTATAATTTAAAAATATTAGATTTAAATCAGCTATACTTACAATTAGCAGTTTATTTAAAACATAAATTTTGTAAATTTGAAGTAAATTTTTTATTTTATAGCTAATATTAAATTTACAAAAAATTAATTTTTAATATTTTTAATTTCCAAATTTTACGTTTTTATGTGATGTTATGCTAAATAATGTTTTTTATAGATTAGACCAAAAAATACAGGATTCACTGCAGCCCTCCGTTATTGCTGAGCCCTTAACGAGTATTTTAAAAAAAAATCATTGAAATCGATCAAGATTTACGCTGTTTAGCGATTTTTGTTCAAAATCGCACACTGTGCGCCGTTTCACTTGCGTTGTATCCGTCGCGTCGATCTTTATTCACGAGCCCGTTAAATATTAATCAATAGGTCCGAATAACAACAGTATATTTAATGTATGTACGTAAAGACGAGCGATTATGGCGACTTATCGCCCGAGGGTGCAATACCCAAGTGTAAGACCGTGACCATTGTTTCCACCCTCCTCGCCCGAGATGTCGGGCCATTGTTTACATTTTTTCGCGAAGATCGGCGCGATCGCAATATGGGGGAGCGCTTGACGTGGTTTGAATGCACGAAGAAAAGCATTCTGAGCCCCCCTGCCTCGTTTTCTGCGCGCTGCTCGATGTAAGAAACGAATATCGGGGGCGAACAATGTCTTCGACTCCACGGTTACCTTTTCTTATTATTCACAAGCGATTCAGCGCGAGTCTCCAAAAATTAGGACGCAGTTTTCCTTTCCTTCAATTTTACCGCGAACAGTGTTTCCCTCTTGGGAACCAACAGAAACCATCGTTAAACAGTATTTTCCTCAATTTTCATTTCTAATTATAACTTTTATACAGTTTCTAATTTCTTCTGAGTCTTTTTCAAAAGAAGAACACTAAATTTTGTTTTTATTGTATGATACAGTCCCAATTGTTCTTATGTTATATCAAAGATTGATGGGCTGAGGCATTTGCTGAAAGTCCTACTTTATTTCAGGAATATATCGGGGGTTTTGGAACCGGATATCGAAATTGACACAAATATGTGCTAGCAGAGAGTTAGTAAGTTTATAGAATTTTATCAGAATTGCGCTGCCCATTAGAGAAATGAAGTTAATCATGGTCGTGGCAGTAGTGACCCACATGTCGTATGAATAAGTGGATGAATAATAAAACGCTTCGGTTTCGAGTATTCCGATAGCTCCTTCAAATGTAAAATCGTTGAAAGATTCTATTTATTCGCGAGAACCGCAGCATCCAGGATCGAAGAATTCGGTAAAAGCGCTTCCAAGTAACTTTCTGCTATTGAAACATTTTCACTAACAAAGAGTCTTTGAATTTGAATTTCCTAAAAATTATCTTACTAAAAAATCACAGACAATTTTCAAAATTAATTCAATACTGTATTTAACCACTTGTTTATTTTCCTTGTTTCTACGGCTACCAAAAAGTGGCTCAATATAAAGAAAAGCTCGGACAACAGGACACAATTTGCTTCCCTCAAATTTCAGTGAATCAAATGCAAAGAACGGCCCGCAGAGAGTCAAGCGTTTTTGGGTCAGTCACTAAAGTTTCCCAAGAAGAGAGTAAAACGTGAATGGATCATTGAGGGACAGTCATGGCGGGACGATAAATAGCGTAATTGTTCTGGTCTCATCCTGCTCTTTCGCATGCACGGCTAGGTTCAATATCCATCCGTCCGGATACAGGCGAGACCCCCCTCCAACCCCATAAAACGCCAAGATCTCGGTGAGATTGAGATCGTAACGCTGCCAGCAGTTTCAGCGAACTTGTCTGATACACAGATTTAGATCTCCGCAGGGGCGACGTCACGTGTATAAACATAAACATCGCTGGTGCTCTAGTGAATTAATCTATAAACTGTCAGACATCGCCTGAGATTTGAACATCTGTATTTATTATTAACCGAAAGGGAATATGTAGCCTTTGGAAGGGTTCCGTGGACCTAAAATTGATTTGGGAAACGTTGAGCTGGGCATTAAATAAATAAAAAATTAGTTTAATAACGGAACAAATAAAAGTTGGTATAACTTTAGATTATTTAACGAATAAAGTTAATTTTATTTATTCCTCAAGCATTTCAGTGTCGAATAAGTTTTGCAACGATGTTGAATGAAGTTAAAGTTAAAATGAAAGTTAACCCAGGTTAAATGAAGTAAACTTTTTCCTGAAAACTTTTTTTCTGTCTCCTACGGTTCGCGAGTAATAACACAAAATCGGAAAATTTTCAGGGGTCAATTGCACCCTTTTGGAGTGAATTTTAGCAGCAAACAAAATTGCGTTGTACTCAGGAAGACGTCCACTACATATCCACAAAGTTTCATAATTTTTTTCAATTCCCGGGTTTGGGATCTTCCATTCTCAAAATTATGAGGGTTGCAGCTTTTAAGCCGTCTACAAGAAAATGGTAATTCCTACGAAAAAACTCATACAACCTTTTTTGTACAGAATTTCTTAAGCTTCAAATTTCGTAATAACTATTTTTGGCGGGAAACTGATAGCTAACGAGATATTCGTGAAAAACGTTTTTTTTTACCCTCAACCCCCTGAAAAAACTTTAGCGGATGTCGATGATCGATTGGGACTTTTGACATATTGCGCAAACCGTTGAAATAAACCCCCATTCCAAAATTTATCTTGCTGTGAATTATTCCTTAGACAGATGCGAATTTCACTGGATTAAATACTGCCAACATCGAAATAACAATGAATTACAACATCCCCAAAAACCTGTTCAAAAGTAGGTCCGGGACTATTCGAATATTTTACAGTAAGTTTTACAATAAGTTGCCAGCATCAAACGGAGAGGAGTCTCAACAGCGAGGGGGTCCACGATGGGAAATCGCTGGTTCGTTTCTAGGAAAAGGATAGCACGACGACGTATTAGCATTCGTTCAATCGGCCTCCCTATTGTCCGTTCAGAGTTTTCCCGTTGCTCCGCGGGTCGTCTAGACGACAATGGCTTGTTAATTAAACAGAGCAGCCCTTCTTACACATTACCTGGAATCCTCTGGGTTCATGGGTGTCCTTTAACTCACCGTGACAGAGGCAGAAGCTCTTATGCAAACCGCAGGGTCCGAGCTGCGCGGAGTCGGAAGAAGCTTATTATGGCCATTTGCCTCCCCATTTAAGTGGGTGTACTGAAAATTGTCGTAAACCCTGAAACGACGGTGTCGCTACTCGAGAACGACAAGCCGACTATCTTGTCCTACAATGTACCGCGGTGGTAATAAAGCGAATCCTTGAAATTACGCATGATGGCGGACGGGGGTGGAGGGAGGGTGGCGGGGGGTGGCTGGCATCGCCCGGACCTTTCTTTCAGCATTCCTTTCTGGGTCTCGGTTTAAGCTGTTTACAAGGGAACTATTATACTTTCTGCCGCTTTGTAATTGTTCAGAAATGCTGACTAATTCTATTTTCAGCCGCCGAGGTAAGTGTGCGGTGTCTTGGATCTCAATCTTGGAAATAAATTTCAGTTCGAGTAAATAAATTTCCTACTTACGACTTCCTGGTACTGCCTATCTCGCTTAGAAGTGGTATTTCGAAGCAGTTTGAATAAGACATATCTTCGGGCTTATTGGTGGGCATATTGGGTCGTGGAAAATATTTTTGGTGAGCATCGAGCTGATTTATTCTAAAGCTGGGTAATAGAAGATTCATGTGGACTTCCTGTACAGGGTGTAATACAATGGAAAAGAAGATGGTTTTATGTGTGAAAAAGAACTAAGAATATAGAATAAATTTTGTATATAGGAGAGTTATGATGTCCCAAATGTGTGTAAATTTAATTGATTCTCGATTTGATGAGATAGTAAAAATAGTAGAAGTGTAATCGTCTTAATTTTCTTCTAAAGCAGTGATGAGCAACACGCACTTGGCGGGCCACATGTGGCCCACCTGAACATCGTCATATCGGATTTTTCACGAACGAGCTTGATAATATTAGGTGCGATATTTGTAATTTATACGTCATTTAGATTTTAGATAAACAGTACATCAAAGTTAAAAAAAAGAACGTTTTATTGTAAATCAATGTCAGAAATTCTTGGATTAGTTATATATATGTATTTAATATTGTGGCCCGCATAGAGAAGTAGGTTTCCACTTGTGGCCCACTTCTGACAAAAGGTTGCTCATCACTGTTCTAAAGTATCATTTTACTTATGAATGTAATTAGAAACAGTATTGACAAGTGGAGACAGACAAATTTCTTTTGAAAGAAGGGATAATTAATCCGAAAAATATATTACGCATCTTCTTTTCACGATTTGCAAAATGAGGAAGCACGACACAAATGTTCCAGTCAAAAAGTAAGAAGCATGAAAATTAATTGTTTGAAATTTATACGTCTCCTCCATTTATATATACACATTTAAAATGGTCTTCATAGTAAAATTTATTATTCTAAAGAGAATTATATTTTATTTAGCAACTTTCAGTGACTTTATTTTCCAAGTTTTACATAGACGCACATATATGTGAGCCCTTCAAATCCTACGTTTCAAAGGCAAACAATTGTTTTTCACACAAATTGATGAAATCTCAATTAGAACATCGTACAACAGTAACGACCATGATCCCATGAAATATTAGTCACTTTCATTATTCAAGCATCTGTTGTAACTTTTAATTAGACACCGAGTATTTTCTACGCCATTGGACGTGTATTTTTTATTTTATAAATTGTTAAAAAAGTACTAACTATTCGACATTGTTACAAGTGGAAACACATATAAATCGAAAATCACGAGAATAATAATTATTCTTTGGGTGAGAAATAATATCTTCGGTCAAAATGAAGTACCTATTAATCATTTTTAGTATCATTAACTGTATCAGCAAAAATATGATTATAAATAATTTCGTCAGTGTTCCCTCTTCATATGTACAAAACAATTGCAGGTGAGGTCGTGGAACGAGACGCAGGCGCAATTAATGTTTACCACAAGTAAATTAATTTATTCGACTCTTTTCGTGGCGGAGCAATAAACTGTATGTTTTTTCACTCGCGCGCCACGTGCTGTGCAATTTCCTCGTCTAGTTTATAATAAACGTAGAAAGGGAAACTTTGTTCCTCGTTGCGGCGCGTACACCCCCGTAATAGGAGCGAACATTAAAGAAAAAAACTCCCACGTGAAAGGGAAGTTTTATATTGCATCTGGCTATGTAGTGCGAGAAATCGTAATTATGCGTCTCTTCGGCCAACAATGGCTTCCCGCGTATTATAATCGGGTGTCTTTTAACCACGCCACTTTTGTCCACTTTGCAGATAGATTGTGTGTCGATTTGACGCTATTCAGAATTAAATTCGCGGGAAATGGTATGCCTATCTATTTTTTTAATCGATTTCGAGTATTGTGAATGGTAAAGTAAGTGCGGGTAATAAGGCCCAATAGGTAAAGGGATTACCCGTAAATAAATAAGTAACCAATAAAGAAAAGGCCCAATATGTAAAAGGATTACCCGTAAATAAATAAATAATTATATAAAAGGCCCAATATCTAAAAATCTAAAAATATTTAAAAAAAAATTTAAAAAAATTATGGATCCTTGAGTGAGCCTTATTACCTGCACTTACCTTATTATTTAAATTTTTAAGGGGGTAGACACGTCACGTGACACGTGTAATGCAATGCGCTGTAATACCGACAATCTAACCTAAAACATGGGTTTGGGATTTTTCGTTTTTCGTCCTTATATGAGCAGATTTTGGGCTGGACGAGGTCTCATTCGAAAGAGGCAGATTCCATGCGGAGCTCTCTGCTCACCGTTTGAGTCACAAAACTCTTTTGGTGACCTAAATATACTTAAGAAGGTAAACACGCCACGTGACACGGATAATGCAGCGCCCTGTATACCGACACAATCTGGCCCGAAACATGGGTCCGGATTTTTCGTTTTTCGTTCTTATATGAGCATATTTTGGGCTGGGCCAGGTCTCATTCGAAAGAGGAAGGTTCAATGCGGAGCGCTCTGCTCACCGTTTGAGTCACAAAACTCTTTTAGTGACCTAACAATGCTTGGATTCTGCTGGTGTATTTTGTCAACTTTTGCTCTACTTTGGACACTCATATTATTACATATCAACACAATCTCGTTGAATCATGAGCAGAGCGCTCCGCATTGAACCTTCCTCTTTCGAATGAGACCTCGCCCAGCCCAAAATATGCTCATATAAGAACGAAAAACGAAAAATCCAGGACCCATGTTTCGGGCCAGATTGTGTCGGTATACAGGGCACTGCATTACCCGTGTCTACCCCCTTAAGGAGATTGCAAGGTATCGATTTTTAAATCCTCATTATCTTTTGAAAAATTCAATTTTCTAAAAGGCAGCACACTACACCGATATTCTTATAACAGTATAATTTGCCCTTATTCTTTGTAAAGCGATATTTAAGAAATTTCAGTGTCAATGGCTAAAGTGTATACATATTTTAAGAATCAATTATGGAGATGTCACTGCTCCAATTACGTCACGTATAATTAATGCGAATGTATATTTCTTTCGTGTAACGTGTTTAGCATCTCTTAACAGCTCTTTCACTTGACCTATTAACGTACCAGACTTTACTTTCGTTGCCCGTTATTTCATTATCCGCGAAGCTTGTCCGATTGCATAAACGGTATTACGTCCACGAGAATAATTTGTTTGGTGCCCGTGGCATACTGTTAACCTTTCCACGACACGAATATTTTTTTTCTTATTACAGAACATAATTCTGTTGAAATTACTGGCAGTCTCTGCTAATTCGTCGCCAAGTACACTTAACCCAATTTTTTCGCCCTGCCAGACAATCATAATTAATTCACTTCGCCATTTTTGTATCACACCAAATAAATTTCCCCCTTCGTATCATCTTTTACGTTAAACTATATCCTAATAGGAGTAACTAACATCAACTAAAAATAGAACAATAACAATTACCTACTTCGAATATCCTTAAGAAATTTTATCGAACAGTTTTAACACCTGAAAATTAATACTGAATTAAAAGCTATTTACTCCTCCAACTTTACTTTTTAACAATACCTCAAAGCAACGCAATCCCCTTTTTTTTGTATCGCCCAATTATTCTCAAAACTCAACGAGTCACCCTTCCAATCTCCCACGATATCCTTGAACACCCGCGCAAGGAATCTCTCAGTCAGCGAAATTCGAAAATTCCACCCCAAAGCGCAGAAAAGAATAACACACTGTCCGTAGCGGCGAATCAAAGATTATTCAAGGATGATCCCGGTATCGAAGTTTCCAGCGGGGCGAAGCTACACGGAGAAGACAGAACCCGGAGGGGGTGGAGGGGTGCGTGGATGATCCAGGGAGCCCGAGGGGGTGGGTCGAAACTTAAAATTCGGCGAAATAATATTTCGATGATATGCCGAACCGCGTCACAGCTGCGGCGCACGAGCAAAGGTCCCTCGTCCCGCGTCATACAAGATTGTTAAAGCTGAGATCGGAGGGAGAGATTGTGGGTGGTTGGCCGTGGAAGGGCGGACTCGGCGGGAGGCTAGTAGTGAAACAGCTGGCACATACTGGCGACAGCCCGCCCGTCACTAACTCAACCTGGATACACACGCGCCATGTGCGCCAGATACAAACTTCATTGATGTTGGGTGAAAAGAACGACCGAGACTTCCGTCATTCCGCTCCACCTTTCGCCCATTTCGACGGCCGCGTCTTCGCGGGCCGGATTAACGTTTCTACTTTTACTGTCTGCATCAGGGAGACGGCGATTATTCTGAACGGCTCTGGTCGATAAGTTTCCCCCCGTTTCTGAGTCGGTAATAATTGAGTTGGTATGTTAGGGGGTAGTTTTGAGTCTAGAGTAAAGGAATCGACTTCTTTGGTGCTTTTCTTCAGTTTAGGTTCGTAAAAGTGGGGGAGAGTTGCCAATGTCGTGCCACTAAAATACAGTACTTTGTATTTTCCTTTTGGTACTAATTTGTATGCTACTTAGTTAATATTGGATACTGTTACAGTATTACTGTACGTTGATGGGGCCATTATTTGAAAAATTCGGGTTTTGCAACACTTAAAACTAATAAATTCATTTCCGAGAAATGAAAACTTTCGTTTGATATGTTATCACTTTTGTGTCTTTTAATATTCAATACTTTACAGAATTTTGTTCTATGTACCTACACTATATCCGATAAGCATAAAAGAATGTACGGATGGCGAAATAAATACTACTACTACTTTACAAAATTTTTTTCGATTTTGTTTTAGATTTCTACGACAGCCAGAATTATGTTCGCCAGCAGCAAACTTTTTTCCAAACTCCTCTTATTACTACCACTACAACATTGAACAAAATTATAATCTTTGCATAACAAACAAAGTTTCGAATTATAATAATGAAAAAATTTCTTCTAAAAAATTCTATCAAATTTGCCTTATTTTCACAACGTCAAATCAAGATTTTTTGGGTGAATTTTTTGTCAGGAAACTATATATGCAATCTTTTTAAAACATATAAGCTATGTTATTATGTATTTCAAGAAATGAACTAACATTTTTTATATAAAAATAACGCGGAATCTAGGGTCCGTTGTAGTGACCTGAAACCAAAACCAAACAGTTTTGTGTTTGTAATAAAATTACTGGACCTCAATTCGGAATAATATTATTAAATTTAATAAGGTGAAATTTTTCAGTGAAAAGCGCAACTATTTTTTCAAACACTCGCTATTATCTTAATTTCGCATTTTTGAATGCGGTTTGAGGGCCATCCATAGTCTAATTCTATTAAAAAAAGAAAACTATTAGGTTTTGTTGTTTCAAGCCACTACAACAGACTCTGGACTGCGCGCAGTTGAACAACTTCCGCATCAAAGCCGCTCGAAACACTTGCGCCACTTGGAATTACCGTGTTATTTATATATCAAAAAATGTTCCTTCACTGCTTGAAATTCATAATAACATAGCTTGAAAGTTTTAAAAAGATTCAATCTATAGTTCCCCTGCAAAAAATTCTCAAAAAGAACCTTGATTTCTGCCGATTACACCTCGTGCTTGGACCCCTAAACAACTAATAAATCGAATCTTCTAACATTACTCATCCACCCCACAATTTTTCCTACTATTGTCCACAAACATTAAATTGTCCCTGTTTATTCCTAAAAACGCGAACTCCCGAATCTAATCTCCCCCGGGGTCATTATTACAAGCATAACTGGCGGGACAACCCGAAACGCTTGTTTCCAATAATCGTGGAAGGTCTTTCTTTGCAAAACCGTCGGGGAACAATTCCCCGGGATTTTTAAAGTTAATTACAAAGATTGTTAACGACCGCCGGGGCCCCCCACGATTGCCACATAAATTCCTAATGGCCGGCGAAAGTGCCGACTAGAAACTGCGTCCAATTAGTATTTCCGCAGTTAAAGATCCTCCTTCCGTTCGCGGTATCGACCCGCTTTGTAAACCGACGCGGCAGCTTATTTAAATTTAATTTCTTTGCGATTAGTAATCCGCGGCCGGGCGAACACGATCCACGTTTTAATTGTCGCCTGTTCAGCCCCGAGCAACGGGGAACGGCTTCTAATCCAGGGGAACGAGGCGGCGGGAGCGCGACTCGCGATTCCTTAAAATATTCCGCTTTGGTTGCGCGCCACTATGTTTCCACGGGGTCTCCTCCACGGACTCGCTCTTGCGCGCGGGAATACGAGGCGCGCGTAGAATGCACTCGCGCCAAGGGACACGTGGGACATCAAAGATACTGTATGAGTTTGACGACGACGGCGTCGATTAAAATCGTCGCGACGAGTCGCGTGGACACTTCGTTCTGGAGATCAGCCTTCTTTCCACGCACTTGAGACACCGTTGGGATTTTGAAAAATCGTGAATGATCTGTCGGACGAGTTTCACGTCTTTAGGGTCAATTCAGACGAGCGATGCGGCGTCGTTGCGATCTCGCAGCGGTACATGTTTGTATATTAATAGCGAATTCGGTACCTCGCACTGACTCTGTGCTGGTGCCAGAAAATGACTTGGATTGGTTAGCTCTATAAGAATCAACCAATCCAAGTCATTTTTTGGCACATTTTGGCACCAGCACAGAGTCAGTGCGAGGTACCGAATTCGCTATAAGCTACCGTAAAATGGGGGAATATTGGCAGGTTTTTGATACATTTTGTTATATAATATAAAAATTAACATTTTTACATTTGCTTTAAGTACCCCAGGGCCCTTAAATGTTTTTAAATCATTCAACAGCTCACAAAGTCGATTTTATACAATATCCTCCAAGTTATTGATTAATTCAAGAAATATGTCAAACGACAGTTGTAGATCCGGACAAGGAGCATCTTCTATATTGTATTACTTTTTCTCGTGCGACAAACGGTTCAACTATCATAATTTTTTTGGGGGGAGGGGGATATTCTTTACATTACATGCTTTCAAGTGTACATTACGATTTTTGTTTAACTAAATTACTTAGAGATATAATGGTTTAAAGTGTTTTATGGGTGGTTGAGAATGTTGATAGATCGCAAATAATGCATATGTTGTTATTTAAAAAAAAGGAGTCAGCCCCAATAAACTTATCTATTTAAAAAAATTTATCTCGATGGGGCAATCACCCTTGAAAACAGTTTTTAAAATCAAAACTTTTACATGCTGGTTAGTCTTTGGTATATCAGCTTGCAATATTCTTAGTTCTACATTACGTACAATTTATATTTTTGTTAATTCATTACCTCAGTGACATTTCTGTCAACAACGCCCCTAATATTGTGTGTGAACTTTGTCCCCCTAATTTAATTTCGTTTCACTGTGCCCCATCGTTCTCCTGCGAGTTTCTAATGTATCCGTTGGAAACGAAACCCTTGAACATTCCCATCAATCATCTACCGACGTACTGAGTCGCTTGCCCATCCTTAGCAATATTGACGGAGTATACTTAATTAAGAATTCTAATTCGTCGAATTCCACGAATACACTGTAATCAATACCCCTGGCATATAATCTTTCATAATTATCACTCGTGCATAATAGAGGGAATTTTTGCGGCTTTTCCCTGCGCCACAGATAAATATATGTTGTTCGAATGTAGTGGACATTGGCCAATTTCAAATTCACTGTTTTATGCTAAAAAATAAATATTAATTATCACAAAGCTTTCAGATTTATAATCAACGAATAGAAATTTTAACGATAGAAACTATGTATGAATATTCGAGAGCTATCTACATTCTACGTATTAAGACTGGTAAGTAACTCGTTCTGTAGAAATAAAAGAGGAACAAACCTTTCACAGCAAAGAATTCTCTGTGGATACTTCTATGAAGTATGAAATGCATTTACAAATATTAAACCTTAGTTTATTAATTGTAGGGGATAGAATATCTGAAGGTGTTTTTCGATTCTTAATTTTTTTTTAAAAAACAAGCTTTTATATTTAACTTCACTTTTTAGTTTCTTTATGTTTGCACTAAAAAGCATAAAATAAATTATAGTAAAATTTTTTTAAAAGCACGTTGAAGTGAAACTCTTAAATTACTATCCTTGTATAATTACAGATTAAAAATATCTCAAATTATGACTCAAAATTGATGTCCAATTTAAAGATTATACGAAGAACGTGTAATAAAGAGGTCAACTTGGTGTTCTGAATGCCCTAGAGATTGTCTGATTTTAATATTTCGGCACGATGGACCTCATTTATTTTATCGATGCAAATAATACAATATTCTATTATTGTCGGCATCACATATATGTGGCGATGCTCTGCCACGAGAAATAAGGATGTGAAACATATATGACGCTAGTAGAGAAAGTGTTAACAGACCAATATCCTCAGATGATGGCGATGAAGCTACGCTGTATGTCGATCGAAAAGTATTTAAGGCCATTGATTCGTTTCACTGCCTCGATGAATACTTAAAACCTAGTAAACTTCGCCTTTTATTAAGGAAATGCGGAAATGTGTTTGATTTAACCCATAATTTAGGACAATTTGCGTCATTATACATTTTCGTAGGAGCGATGGCGATCGTCATTAGTAAATGTATAGCCGCTTCTAATGTTGTATAATTATCGCTAAAGAGTCCTGGCGCGGTTTGTGCGTGCGACATCAAAGAAAATTCGTCGTTCCCGCTTAATTCGTCGCGAGTGTCCGCGGCGGACGTTTCGTCACGCAGGATAATTGCTGTAGTTACTGGATTTTAAGGGGGGGCCTTTAAATTTGAAAAAGCCCCGTGAAATTTTTCCCGTCGCGACCGTCACGGCACAATATCCTCATTAACTTTTCCCCCTTTCTTCGCAATTGTTTAAACCCCGGACAATTTACTTAATGCAGTTAACGCGCCGGGATGGTTCGATGGACGTTCACTACGTTGCAATATTTCCTTCACCAGTTCCGATGAAATATTTGAAAGGTATCAGGTCGCAGGATTTTCATATTTAAATCTAGAAATGAGATTAATTAAACCGGGTGTTATAAAAATAGAATTTATTATTTGGGGTCGATAATGGGACGAGTAAAACAGTTTGTATGTTGAAATATGAAATAAGAGATAAAAAGAGATTTTCTTATTAATAATTATTATAGTCTTTTAATTTTGTTAGTCTTTTAACTAATAATTATTATAGTCTTTTAATTTTGTAATATTAGAAGAGACTAGCTTAAAGTTCTCGGCGTTGTCTGATGTTATATGTATGCACATCTTTTTTCGATGAAGGGGAGGGAGTTTTTAAAAAGATTTCTTAGCGAGCACCTAGGGCGTCGAAATACATTAAATATATTCTTTTATAATTGAAATGTTTATATTGCACCAACGAGCAGATCTACGTTTTCTAAGAGATGACCAACGATAAAAGCGTCCAATCGACACACTTATAGTGTCTTTCCTAGCTCCAACATAAACGTACCCCAACGTCGTTGATTTCTCCTTTAGTTATACTTATTAAACATTTGTTTCTCAGTTCACCGTGTACTATCTAGTCTACAAATCCTGGATGATTTTTCTAGAAAACCCTTTGCAATTCCAACTATATTTCGATAGAAAAGCAAGTCATTATCATTCCACTCATAATTTTCATTTATCAAGACCATCGCCATCACAGAATTGAGAAGCTGCAATTATAACTGCTGTAATTTCCAGATGCGAAAATTTTCTGTATTTTCTTTTCAACCCCAGCGACGTTGGTATATATGATCTCAGCTCTATCTTCCGTTAGCCCTAGAAATTAAAGTATGTAAATTCTTCTACACAGCACTTACAGCCTTTACCAAAATTGATACATCCTTTCTCACTAAAAAAATAATTTTTCATTGCATTCTTACCATTTCAATTCCTCATTTATAATTTCCAACTCACGCTGGCTGCGAAAAAATTGAAATTCCAAGATCCAAGGGGTTCATCTTCACCCCACTTCGGAGGCATTCCTCTTCCCCACGTAGCGATTCCCCGTCATCAATTCCAAACGTCCTCAAACTTCCACCGGTTCTCGCCGACAAAAATCCCCGAAACTACTCAACCCCCGGCCGCCGACCGCTCTCTGGAACCGGACTCTGCTCGATAACGCCGCGGCGGAAGTTCCACGGGCATTTACGAATTTCGAGGTGGCCGCGTTCTTGCGCAGCCTCTAAACGCGCGTACACGGCTAATACGCGGGCGCAACATCAAAGAAACTTTACGGGGGGTCGGTGTCGTTTAACACGTTGCGACGATCCGCATAGACATTCCCCTAGCAGCAGTAATTGCTCGAGTCCGGCCGTGTTCAGGCGTCCCTGTGTGTATCGCCACGTGATTCCCGGAAAATGAAGAGCAAATGGAGTTTCGTTAGCCCGGCTGCGAGGGAATACACGCGAACCGCTTGGTAGCGGTCGCCAGTTCTGCCCCTTTGTCTTTGTTCGTCGCAGCTTTTTGCGCGAAACTTTGTTTGTCCCTCTTCTTTCGCAGCCGAGGAGTTTGCTACCACAATGTACGTACGTGGTCCACTCGTTAACACGCTGACCTGTTAAGGGTGTTACTGGTTGTGGGTTAGAATGCAGTTGGATTGGCAATCTGGTAATAAGAAAAATGAGAATAGGGGAATAATTAGGCTGTGGGGAAAGTATGTTTGCCATTTCTTAGGCTCCTTATGCGATATTTAGAAGAAGAGAATTGAGCAGTGGAGGAATTTATTTGTAGGGTTGGAGAAAATGCTGATTTGGTGACCTATCTATGGCGAATGAATACTTAAGGATGAATTTGAATGTTATTATTCGAATACTCGGATATTCGAATTATATTCGCCCAATAATTGAGCAACTGAAGTATTCGAATATTAGAATACCAAAAAATTCGAAAAGTAGTCACAGTCCTAATTCTAATGAAATCTAGAGTGTCGTAAAATACACTTCTCCATGGACAGTATTCTATGAAATTCTGTAAAGAAGTAGTTAATTCATTTAAGGAACGATACTGTTTCCAAGTTTCAATTGTATGGACTAAAAATTGAAGAGGCAAATGACTATCTGCATGTTCAAGTAGAATAAGTTTCCTTCTTTGGTCAGGAATCAGCAAGAAGTGTTGGGGAGTGGGGAAGATTTACGAGCCAATTACGTATTTGTACGTATAAATAAGATTTGAACGTGTATGCAAAATGTAAATGACTCGGGCGAAGAATTCTGCTTATTAATTGGCAAGCAAATAAGATTAAGTCATTTTAAGACATCAGAACTTATTTCCTACGTATGTGATTCGAATTATCCTTCTTTTTCGTCCTCATTCACTATTAACTTTCGTTACAATTACCTAAGGAACTGTTTCCACATGGTGCGACGTCCCTCTTGTTATTTTCGAATAAATTCAGTCCCATTTAGAAGAATCGCGAGAGTCGAGCTTGTCGGATTTGTCCAACAGCGTCGGAGACTGTACTTACGTGGGTCGGTGGATTTTTAAAACACTCCGATTTACTGTATTCCCGAGGGTCTGGTTCAGTTCCATACTTCCATGGTTCTTCTAATACCGTCAAATTTAATATTCTTTACAAGTGAAAACAATTATGTAAACAATTTATATCAGTATAAATTAAATGTAGTGTACTAATTTCTGCAGGCGGAATGCACAGTGTTTTTCAAAAACGTCCTTATGTAAGTAGTACCTACTATTTTAAATTACCAATTCATTTCCGACAGTAATCACAAATTTTGTTCCTAAACTACATATTACTTAACGCAATATTGTAATTTTTGGAAAGTCAAAACTTTTGGTGCTTAAATATTCTATAACAATAATTTCCAGATATCTGTTTATAAACCCATATTTTTATAATAAAAACGAGTACTATTATATTACTCGTCCTATAAATCACTGAAAATTTGGAATACCACATTCCCTCATTATAATTCTACCTCATAACATTAATATTCCATACAGAAAAATTTCTACACGATTTAATACAAAGCATACAGTTCATAATTTTTTATATAAAAAAAGAAAGAGAAAATTCAGTATTTACTTCTACTTTTTCCTCAAAATACTCAGGCGAAGTATCCTGGTCAATTTTAATACATGAAATATCGTTTTTGATAGAAAACGTTATGTGCCAAGAAAAGGCGGGAGAATTTTAAATTCTTCTGCCATGGAAAGGGACTGGTGATCCGAAATACATCCGCGTTAACGCGAGGAATAATCGTGCCGGAATAATTTCACGAAAATTTCGGCGACTTAACTTTTAATTATGTTACCGGAATCGTGGGCGAATACGGAAAACGTTGCAGATTGGAATTACTACGGCCCTTGTAACAGTCGCGGAACACGGGCACGCCAGCATTATCGAAACGAGTTAATTAGGTTCCGCAGGCGCCTAACTTGCTTAATGACATGCAAGTTGTTGCTTGGCGCCATCCATCAAAAAGTAGTTCTCGAGCCACCTTCGTTAGTACTTTCGAGGAATGCGTTCCTTCTCGTGCATGCTACCTGTCTTTAATAACTGTCATTAATATTACGCCGACATACTGTGTCCATCGAAGGCTCGCTCATTTTAATGAAATTATTTCTAGTGAAACGTTATTATGTTCCACTGAGAACGAAAATTAAATGTGGCTCTGCACGTGAAGTAAATCAGGGATATTCCCTTCAACCACTCATTAATATAATCAGGTCAATTTAAATTGCTAACTCGACTGTTGTAAATACATATTTTTTTCCGTTTTTTAATATAATTAAAGAGTCCTTGTAGAAAAAACTGTAAGTGCCAAAATTAAAAAAAAATTCAGGGACAATGTTTTACTTACCAATTGTATTAATCCTTATTTCCTTGTCTGTTGAATGGTCCCTCTTTCACGTCTAAACGGCTGAACGGAGTTCAATGGAATTTTGAATATTATATTACATACGTCCTAGATTAAATTATAGGCTATTTCTATTTTAGGCTTTTTATTTTGGAAACATCAGAAATAATTCCCCGGTGACACCGGGCAATGGGTCAGCTAGTGAGATATAAATGGCTAAGTTTTTCTAATATTCATTTAGTAATATTAGATTGACCTGATTTGTATCGTAGCATACAAAGTCTGAAATTTTTAATAAAGAGAAATCGAGATAGACTAATCCACTGCACATCTTTTATAAACTGAGTATATCTACCACTTGAATTATCTGTCTTTTCTTAACTACTTATATTTCGTTTCGAATTTTTATGAAATCAACCCCTCGGTTCTATCACTTCATCTTATTTTTCTATATTTTCTACTGTTCCGCTGCACAATTTATATTCACCCCAAAATCAATCATACATGAAAATATTCCACATTGGTTTCCAGCACTCCCGCGCCCAGAATGTCTTATCATATTTAAAATAACACAGATGCAGAAATATAATATTCTCTCTTTGTGTCTAAAAAATAATCCTAAATTTCTAGCTTCGATTCGTCTGAAGTATGAAGCGTTATCAAGTACATTACACCGTAATAGAAAGAGAACAGGGATGTATAAAAACTAAAAAGGATCGATTCTTGTATTTATATTTCATACCTTTTTTGTTAATTTAGACAACCACTGCAGGTGCACAAAGTTCGCATCATGGATTTGCGAACACAAATTTAAAAAGAGTACAATAATTAATTTATTGGTTTTGGCGGATCGATTGTGAGGAATCATGTTCGATTAACAGGTGTACTTGCAAGACTTCGTGTAATTAATATTTGGTAGGAAATCAAAACGCACAATTAATGCACTATTCTATCTCGATAAGTTAATGGATATTATTATGAGGTTGCTCAATTTTATTCGAGCTATCAAATTTTAGGGTGTACCACTTTTTTTTTATGCCGAAGAAATTTCAACTAAAATCGTGAGAGAATTTCATTGGAAAAATATTGTCACCTAATATGATTACTTGAGCCTCTATGACTGATATAGGGGAAAGGTGGGATACTTGATCACAGTTTTGATTTATATTAAAATAATAAAAATAATGGTTTGCTTCGTTTGTATTTAATTATTTAAGTTGTAATTCTTAATGATTCTCAATATACTTGTACAAATTTGTGAGCTGGAAACTAATTTTAATGACTGAATTTAAACATTTTCTAGCAGTGATTTTGTGCACAAGCACCCCCCACTGAAGGGAAGACTTGATCAGTGAACTTTAGGAGTAATAACACATTAACTTTCTAAAAAATATTTGAAATAATATGAAATAGAGGGAATATCATAAAAAGAAAGTAAACTAACTTGAAAGAATTACTAAAGAAATAAAATCGAAAAGTTAAACTCTATGACATAAAACAACATAAATGCATTCTTAAAAGACACTTCACTGAGATATCATCTGATGAAGATGATGGTGAAGAAAAGATTTTCCTTCTCACTTTCTTTTTGCCAATATATTAATTAAAATGCTGATCAAATATCCCACCTTTCCCCCAAATTAAAAAATATGAATTTTTCAGTAAACACAGTGTTCAAATCAGAGTTGGGCATTATTTGAATAAAAATTTCGAATAAAATGAAGTTATTCGGGAATAACGAATACATTTTATTTGAATGATCTCGAATAAGAATTGCGAATAAAATGAAGATATCCAAGAATAACGAATAATTTTTTATTCGAATAATATCATTTTATTCGCAATTCTTATTCGAAATTCTTCGAATAAAACTTTATTCGGATAATGATTATTAACTTTACCAGGTCTACTATTCTTGAGAAACATTAATAAATAACGTAAATTATATGTCAGAATTAACTGCAGAGTTATGGTCGTTCCAACCAATTTTCATAAGCCAGTTCGAATTTTCTCACCCTACTTAAACGTTCGCCTTGAGACACGGCTCCTTTATGAAATCCATCATCAAGGGTAGCGTCAAGGTGTATTCTTGACGGGGCTGGCGTCTATTAATTTTCAGCTAACAGTGACACAGCTCTCGGCGGCCTAACGTGATTACAACTTTCTGGATAATCAGACTTCCGCGAAGGAAATACACCAGGATGGCCTGCAACTTTCTTGGACGCGATCTGTTCGAGGTGTCGTCTAAGGGGCTTCAGAAAATCTGCTCCCCCTATCAGGGTTAGTGGTTCTTGAATGGGAAAGGAAACGTTCCTCTCTCCCTCGCTTTAATGGTATTGCTACTTGAAATTACGAAGAATTAGGATTTTATATTCTAGGATGCTTCTTTTCGAACAATTAAAGGGACTTCTATTAGTCCATGGTCTCCTTTTCCAGGTCCAATGCCTCCTTTTCAATTAATTTTTATTATATAATAATAAGAAGAAGACGAAGAGTACTTTAGTCTTTACTACACAAAATTGCAATTAGAAGTGTGTTGCAAAAAACTTTGTTGCTATTGAAGCTCACCTCGAATAAAGATATCGTTATCGATATATTGAATACAATAACACATTCGTAATTTTAATTTCTAATCGCTTTGGTCAACGGATATATTTGTTCCTTTGCCACTCTGAATAGTAAAGCGGAAACAGCTGGTCAATATTGGGCACATTTATTTGAGGTATTATTTTATTTTAGGAAACGCCTGACCCCTTTCCCACAAAATTTGATATTTACTTATTTACCAGAGAAAATAATTAATTACTCCAAACTACCAACACTGTCTTATAGAATAATTAATAGAATAATAGTAAAAAAGTTTCTTAGATTTTTAAAAATATACACCAATTGTTAATTCAATTTAAATAAGCTTCAATCTTGCCATAGCCTTGAACTCGAAACTGATAAATCTGTACTCTTACAACATTACGCGCGTTCATCGTTCTACGAGCATCCTTGAAGTTGCAATTATTGTAATTCACTATTCTCCGCCGCGTTTCAACTAGGGCTGGGACTATTTGTCGAATTTTTCGGTATTCGAATATTCGAATATTTCGGTTGCTCAATTATTTGGCGAATATAATTCGAATATCCAAGTATTCGAATACTATTCAAATATCCAAGTATTCTAATACTATTCGAATATTAAAGTATTCGAATACTGATGTATTTGAATAGTATGGTGTGAATTACAAATCAAGTTCTTTAAGTTCATTTGTCAGGGTGAAATCTTGTAAGCTAATTTTGACCCACTTCACACCATACTATTCGAATAGTATTCGAATATAGCAGTATTCGAATAGTATTTGAATATCCAAGTATTCGAATAGTATTTGAATATCCAAGTATTCGAATAGTATTTGAATATCCAAGTATTCGAATAGTATTTGAATATCCAAGTATTCGAATAGTATTTGAATATCCAAGTATTCGAATAGTATTTGAATATCCAAGTATTCGAATAGTATTTGAATATCCAAGTATTCGAATAGTATTTGAATATCCAAGTATTCGAATAGTATTTGAATATCCAAGTATTCGAATAGTATTTGAATATCCAAGTATTCGAATGGTATTTGAATATCCAAGTATTCGAATAGTATTCGAATAATAACATTCGAATATTGAAATATTCGAAGTTTATTCGTCTAGTTTCGACGGCCACTTCGAAACCGACCACTTCGCGGATATTAAATCTCATTCTCGGTATGTGTATTTTCACAGTACCTACCGATCGCCCTCAAAAGATCGATGTCACTCTTGTACGGCACGCTAGCACGTAAATGAATTATTAGTCGAAATTCAAGTGCAGAAATAATATTTCCCGCGAACCACACTCTCGCTTAACAGAGGGCACCGAAAATTAGCTTCAACCTCGTCATTAACCACGCGAAATATATTCACTGCTCCAGCAGCGAAGTAAACAGCAAGAATTTGTTGTACGCGGTTCAATTCTAAAGAGCCCGGTGCCCGTTCATCATAAAATAACTCGATAAAAACCGAAGTCCCCTGCAAATATCCACAAACGAGGCGCGGAATCACGATCGGCGTATTGAAAAATTACTCGACAATGCAGCCAGTGGAATCGATCGTTCCGCATCAACAGCCAAACGAGTCAAAAGCAAAAGGTAATCGCGCCGACGTTTAATTGACAATCTTCACCGCGTCAAAAACACCCAGCCGCTGGGACAATTAAAACTTCAATCTATCCCCACGTTGGATAAACTTCACGATCCTCGATATCCAGCGAGTCCCAACGAACTGTCTCCATTTTATGCGTGCACGTATTTTAGGTAAGGTAAATGTCCCCATTACTGACCGCGTCTCCATTAGTGACCAATTATTCATTTATATTGTTTATTACAACACAGAAAGCAAAATATCAACCAGAAAGTTCAGAAATTATTATTAGAGGTATTTCGTTTATTGTTGCATACGTTATTTATGTAGCCGTACATTAATTTTTAAGTAAATTCACATGTATATTTTACAGACTCTAATAACGTGAGGTGATACTACAGATATTTAAACTGGCAAATTTTACAATAAAAATACATGGATACCATGCAGTAAGTTACTCAAATTAACTGGAAATATATACAGAATTATAAAATAATGAGAAAATATTCATTTTCTTTCATTATTGTAGCAGAGAATCGATAAATTGTAAGTTGGTCAATAAAAGGGACATCAGGTCCAACATAATTTTCACCATAATTATTGTATAAATAGTCAAATATCACTCTAAAATCAATTTGATTAAGAAACTAGAGACTTAAAAAAATACAATGATCCATACTTTATTCAAACATTGTCCTATATTATTAAAAAAATTACTATTTTGAACCAGTCGCACTCTTAAACGGTCGCTAATGGGGACATTTACCTTATGTCTATTTTATAACTGTGTCCCTTTCGCCTCAGCATCCTAGCGGAGCCAAGTTCCAGCGGGGACTTCAAAATATCCCGACACGTTTCCAGATCATGAAATTTCGTTTGCACGATGCCCAATACTCCTCGGCGCAATTCCGCGATACAAACCCGCCGAGCTGTTCGAGAACTCAGGGTACCGTGTTCCTCGAACGCATTCCAGGCTGATCGACGCGGAACCACCGGCTCGCAGAGTCCTTCGATTAACCCTCGGCCAGAAACCCACCGTATTAACATTTCGTAAATTCAATAACGATAATGCACCAAGGTGGCGAGTCGAGGAATCGAGCCTTTCTTCGCAATCGACCTGGTCCAGTCTCGCGATACGAATTGTCTTCAGCGCTCCTCCTCTGCTCGCGCATAGGCGCAAATTACCAGAGCTTTTTATCCTTTGAAGGACCACCGTCACGGTATTCCTTCGTCTTTGCGATTCGATCAAGCCTTGGGTTCTTCCTTCCAACTCTTATCTTCTGCTTCTTCTTTTGCTTCGTCGCTCGTTGCTTTCCATTTACCTTCTTTTTCGTCCCTCCCTTTGATTTCACGCATTTTCTCTTTTTTTAATTCGACTCTATTCCCCTGTTTGCACTGTGAATCCTACCGACAGCGTATCTCTCTTGTCTTCCGCAGCACTCTTTTTTTTTGTTCCTACATCTGGCTTCCTTCTGCGGTAAGTACGTTGTAGGTGGCGTGATAATGCTGTTGACAGCATTATGCTATTGGTAAAATGACGGAGTCGGGGGAGTAGAGGGTAAATCCGTGGTGCAGGATGGCAGAGGAGTTTTATATGAACGTGGGTAGGGTTTATTTCTTCGGTTGAAACAAATTAAGGAAGGTGGTGTCATGTTCCACATGCATGTTCGATGTTTTAATATCCTCTTTCAAGAGTTACCTTGCGTCGCTCGTCTTTCTGTCGTATCATCTTCGTAATTTTTTCCGCACTCTATTAGAAATCTCATATTTCTTGTCGCTATGTTACAGTGAAGCTCACGCTTTTAGATATTTTTTCCATGTTTCGTGCCCTTTTATTATTTCTGCCTCTGTTAGTCTTTTCATCATTTCCTATCTATTTACAATTTATAGTGAATACAGTTTCCTGATTTGGAATATATTTTTTTAAAGTACTCATAGTTATTGGGAAATCCTGAAAATTATATCTGCAATGGACCTTTTTTACTCATGTTATTGAGGCGTACGTGAAAAACGGCAAAATCTGCTTTTCAAAATTTTTTGTTAAAAAAACTGATTTTTTATTAAGAGAGTTACCTTAGGAAATTTTTGTACACAAGAAATATATTCGGATTCAGTACCCCATGAAAAAATACAGATGCCAGGTTTTAGCTAATTATTCTTAAATGAGAGGATTTTATGAAATTGTAAAATAGGTCCATTGCAGATTATACCCACTTTAAAAAAATATATTCCCAATCGGAAAACTCCATTCACTATAAGTGAATGTTTACTTGTTAGTGTTTTTGTCTTGTATTTCTTCCTAAGATGCCTCCATTCGCATTTTCTTTAATTCATATTCTATTCACTCACTCCACCTGTATTTCCATTTCCAGCTTTCTCTTCAATCTTGTTCACACTTCCGTCCTTCCCCCGATCCTCAAAGTTGTTCCCTACAATTTCTCTCTTCCACCCCGTCGCCTCACTTCAAATTCTCCTCTGCATCCTTTATTCTATATCTACCAAAATCTCACTTCCTTCTCTTTTCTCCGATCACTCACCTTCGCCATTACTTCCCACGTTTCACCTCAAGCTTCCACCCTCCCTCCTCGATTCTCCCCACAAACTGCTTCATCCTCATTTCACACTTGTCCCCCCATCATTTCTCTCTTCCACACCGTGTACTCTTCACTCAAACTCTCAGCCCTTTTCCCTCCACCAAGTCATCTTCGTCGTTACATTCCACATTCTTCCTCAACTCTCACCACAAACCTCCTTCACCCCTTTTTACTCTCCCCTCAATCATCCCCACACACTTTTTCTTTCCCCGATCACCAGCGTCTTCGCCACATTCCCGTCTTGCATCCCGTCGCTTCATCCACCCCCAATTATCCTCGTCATCCTCCTCCACGCTTTCCTCCTAGTCCCGTCGCATCGCGCCCCGCCTCCGCGCACTCTCCTCCAAGTCTCGTCCCGTACTCTTTCCCCGTCAGCCCGTTCCCTCCTCCCCTCGCGCCCTCCGTTAGTCCCATTCTATCCACCCTCGGCCTTCTCCTCCCCATCCCGACCCCCCTGGCCACCCTACCACTCCGCCTGTTGCGTGCTCTCCGTCGCTCCTGCGCTCGGGCGGGCTTGCGCGCCTCATCCTGTACGGAAGAGGCCTCCTCGACGAAGGAGGACCGTCAGGATCCCGATCAGTTTACCGGCATCTCTCAGTCCGCGCGTACGCGTCCGGTACACAGGCGGTCCGCCACCCCGCCGACGATCACGTGCGTCCACGCGAGACGCCAAAAGCTGTACAGTTGGAAACGGAAGTTCCTCCCTCCCCGCCCCGCTCGTGGGATATGCCAACGGAGTTTTCCCTTCCACGGAGCACGGCTTCGCGATCCCCCAGCGGTCCCTGAGATATGAGAAACTTCTTCGGGGAGAACGTCGCAGGTTAGACACAAATTCTTTGCTTTCCCACGAACGTCACAGATCCTCCCCTCCCACCTCTAATCGGGCGAATCCTCGCCCCAGGGAGCCACGAACGCGTTAAATCGGGGGGGAACTTGCCGCGAACCGATGTATTCCGATGGAACTCGGCGCCCATGGAGCTGAGAATTGATGTAAGTTCTAGCCACCTTCGCGGCCAAGTTCCCCTCGCTCTCTTCGCCGGCGGTAACTCGATTGTGGTCTTGTTAATGGCAGCCCGGAGTGCGAAAATTTCCACCGTTTCTCGCGAGTAAATTAACGCGCATCGATACTCCGCTCCTCTGCAGACCGCGCTCCACTTCCACGGTGTCTTTGCGGATGGCTTGCAACGGAGCTTCTTCCCTGCCAAGGGGGAAGGGTAATCTTTGTCCGGTCGGGAAATAAGGTGGACTGCAATCACGTCTGTCCCTCGATCATTCCGTCTGAACGCAGTCAGGTTTTTATGTCAGCCGCTCCATCATGCGCTCCGGACAATTTAAGTCGGATACATCAACCGCGGCATTGGCGTTAGCGAGGCGTAAATGATAATTCAAATCGTTCGAGGCAACTCAAGGCGAGGAGGCCTTTAATTGCTCAACTCTCTCGTCTGTCGGTGTGATGCTTCAAAAGTACGTTGTTGATGGGACGTTTTGGAATAAAAATTACGGAGGGATCTTCGCCGAGGATCTACAGACTCAGACTTGCTTGCGGGATATCTAGGGCCCCGTGTAGGGGAGACCGGGGCTAAAAGTTCTTATTATTATTAAATGTCTTTATTGCACCATTACAATTAAATTAAATTAATTATTCCGGGGGTAAGTTGTTCCGACCGTTCTATCTTCAAAATGAAGAGAGCGTTGTACTTTAAATTATTTTTTCCACGGAGTGGCGTGATCAACTTACACGGAAAAAATAATTTCAAGTACAACGCTCTTTTTCATTTTGAAGATAGAACTGTCGGAACAACTTACCCCCGATCTCCCCTACCCTATGCAAACTGCTGGAAAAGGTATTTGAACGGTGTTAGGTTTATCTCAGAATTCTGGAGAACAGACGTATGACCATAATTCCCAACGATTTTATTTCGAAAGATTAAGAGGCTGTCCTTTCAATAAAAGTGACTAAATATGGCACGCTATTTGGGGCAATTTTTTACACACAACCCTTGTTAAAATTTGGATTCCATCACATAAGATATATTTATGGCTCATGATTTGGATTTCTAGAAAAATTTACATATTTCTACGTATATTGTTTGTAAAGCATTACTATCTCCGCCAAACAAATACATTGAAGGCTGCTAAAAATGGCCCCCAATAATTTCAACGCTTCCGATCAAAGTCCGAGCGTTCCCGGTAACCGCCGAGCTTCATCCCAAAATAACAAACCCCGCGCAAAGTTACGTCTCACAGATCAACGAAACTAATTCCCCCCGAGTGATTTCTTCCCACGATTTCCGTCCATTATTAGGTCCCACTTTTTCTAATCACCCACGTCGAAACCGCGGAACCGTCGATTCAGAAATAGCCCCATTAATACGCGGAGGCGAACCACGCGAGTGCTAACGAAACTGCGACCGCGTGTCGCCGTGAAATTAATTTAATTAAAATCTGGCGATTCGCCGCGATACTTGACGCCCTGTAACGAAGTGGATCCGTGGCGTTTCGAAAACGGAGTTCCCTGCATTCTCGAAATTTCCCGGCCAAACTCGAGGGCTTCTCCTCTCGTTTTTGGCTGAGACCACGTCCCTCGTTCGTGCTGGGGAAACAGGGGCGGCGGACGGCGACGGGGGCGGTGTGGAAAATTGTTGACCGGTTTTTACGAAGTGTGCATCGAAACGCGAGGAAAGCAGCGCGCGCGTGCCGTCCTTAGGCACCGAAATAAATGGCGAAACGCTGCGGGAATAATTGGATTGGCACTTCTGCTCTGGGTGTCTTCGTTATCTTTTTTAATTGAGACACGCTGTACACACACCGGCGCGTGCACACGCGCGTCGAACCAAACCGTGCAGCACGCTCGTTTAGCAAGTGTATGGGCTTGAACAATAAGTTGGATCGAATTACACATTTTTCGGTTGTATTGCATTTAGAATGACGATGTCCAATCGGAGATTTATACAGAATTTTGTTCGAAAATTCGGAGGCTACCTTGGGGAGACTACGTGATTGTTAACGGGTTACCATTGGTCAATTTCAGGTGTTCGGTGGAGCCTTAGAAAATTAAAAAAGTGGTCTGTAATGTCCAGTCATGGAGAAGTAGAATTTGCGTGACATTTCTTCATTATTTTGGTATTTTTTTTTTTTTATTTGCGGAATGAAATTGAAAATATTTTTGTTTGTTCCATGGAAGTGTCTGGGTTAATTTCGTGGGCCACTGGTGACCCATGTAGTGTGAGACGGGTTCATCCTCGGTTAATGGAGGCTGAGTCTAATTGAGAACCTTGCAGCAAGAGGGGTGCAGCTTCATTTTTGACAGTTTTTGAGTTATGACGTGTAATATATGTAGAAAAATAATTCTACAGCGTTTGGTGCACGTTTCATCTGATAACAAATGAGCGATTTATTGCACATTATGAATCTGCACTTATTTTTGTTTTGTGCGATACAAGTGCTCCAGATTTGAAGAATTCGACAAAAGTAGAAATAAAAACTTATCAAATTAATAACTGCTATTTATCATGTGAAAATATATAATTTTCAATTAGTGTTCTTTTTTTAATGTGAAGTCAACGCAATAATTTTATAAACTTTTTTTTTTAATTTACTAGATGTTGGTAAAGATCTTGCTGTAAAAGGTATTACTTTATTCGCTGCTTATTCTTACTTTAAGAAAATAAAAATTTTGGGTATTATGAAGAATGTTTAATATGAAGGGTTATTTGGAAAATTCTGTGACTGGTATTGTACTATGGTACTGTGAAGGTAGTTACTACCCAGAGGGTAATATAGACTCGGTTTGTGAGTAGTTTCCTATTAAGCTGCAGCGGGGTGAATTGTCCTCGTGAACGAATGAAATTTATTAGATGGGAAATGTTAGAGGAGTTACGAGAAAAATGCTGAAGCACGTGCTTACGGTAACTGGGACATTGCATTTCTGATGTTCTATGCTTTTTTTACTACACTTTTAATAAAACGAAGACTTAGGAATAAAATAAATAAAACTCGTACGTGTTACGTCTGTCACTCCATACGGTAACGTGCCAAGCAAATGCAAATTGCAAAAGTCACCCATGAATGAGAAGCTGACAAATTAAAGTACTGAGAATGAATATGGAAGTAATATGAATGTAATATAACAAATTGTATTAATTATTATTATGATGTAGAAGACAGGCGACTCCTTTTCTCATTATATTCAATGGTTTCGTTTCCAAAAAAATATTCTTAATTATTTTAAGACATTATACTTCATTTTTGTTTACACTTATTCATGACATTACTATTATTATTATTATTATTAAATCTTCAACTTAATATGTAATTACGAATTGTATTTAGCTATCTACTTTTCCATTGAAATCTATTAATCTATTTTCACTGAGATTTACTAATTTCATCATAAGTATTTAATAATGAACATCACGCAGGAAGAACAACAAAATTTTATCAAATCGTGCGTCCTGTTGCCTTGAAGTTAGAAGAGACAGCAAGAGAGGAAAGTTGACTGATATATCCCTAGAATTTGATCGAGAACCGTGTAAATTGATTACACTTTGACGATGTAATACGCTTCAGCAATAGTTCCTCGGTACTACATGGGTTCTAACGAGAATTATTACGCTAAATCGAGAGTTGACGAGTATTGACTGAACGCGCTATAGCACAGGTCGAAGTACCGTGCAAGATCGAACAGGATCTCTGTCGCTGCGAATTAGATTGTAAGCTGGATCAGCGGCTTTTTAAGAGAAATATACAGTGTGTCCCACACAACTGGGCTGTCTTTCTTCATTGAACGCAGTGTATTTCTATGTAGGATATTAATTTTATGCGCTTTGTGTTTTTACAAAATTCCATATATTTATGTGCACTATAAACAGTGTACTTTTTCATCCTCTAAATACAAAGCCTTAAAAGATCCTCCTTTTACTTTTCCATCAAGGAAATTCCAAAAATTATGAAACTTTGGGGATATGTAGAAGATATATAATTAAGCAATTTTTTTGCTACCAAAATTCACTCTAAGGGGATGAAATTGACCTCTGAAATCTCGGTTATTTTTTTATTTTGTGTTATAACTCGCGAACTATGAGAGATAGAAAAAAAGTTTTCCGACAAAAGTTACTTCTTTTAATTAGTTCTTACAGTTCTTACAGTTCGTTAGGTACAACAAAAAATCGGAAAATAGCCGAATTTTCAAAGGTTAATTTCATCCCCTTACAGTGAATTTGGGCAGCAAAAAAAATCCAATACATATCTATATATTCTCTAAATATACTAAAGTATCATAATTTTTGGAGGTTGGCGATCTTCTCTTGTAAGTAGAAGTCTATAACTGCATACTATACTCTGTCCATAAAATAAAGAACTTTTATTTGCACTATTACAAAACCAAGTAATCATAGTTGATTACTTCAAAAATATGTATCTAACTTAATCACACCTTCCAGCACCAAAAACAGATGTAGAAATAATGTACAAATTTGAAACCACGGAATATTTCATGACCCTCCCAAAAACTATTAGGTAAGGAAAAAATACAACTATCAGATTTTTCCTGTCCAATCTGTTACAATTAATTCGTAGGCCCCTAAAGGTTGCACTTGTTCATGGTGCCAAGCATATTTAAACGCTGGGTAATTGATTTAGGAAATATCCTTAATATCCTGGGAACACCTAGAACCATGTATCCTGGATTATTCCCAATTAGCGTGGATATATTGTCGTGATTAATCTCTCTTGATCTTCCACCTTGTTGTTGACCTTCCAAAATGGAATTACTGCTCATCTTTTAAGATGTTCCACCATCTCGCAATAGTATCTACGCGTTCATTGATCATTGGTCATCGATCGCGTCGACACCGTGCACATGGCAATGTTTACGGTTCCCCGTGCCACATTCTCTCCTTTTTTTTAAAAAATCAAACCACTTCGAACAGTAAAATCGATCGCCACCATCGATCACGCTCGCCGGAACTTTTAAATCTCGCCTTCAAGTCGAGGCAGAACTGAACAATGACACAATTTAAGGCGCGTTGTTAAAGATTTGTGAATTTATTCGTTGTTAAACACATTGTGCGGAATAGGGCTGCAACAAATATTCAAATATTTGAATACTCCTAATTATTCAAATATTCGAATTATTCGAAGAAAATATTCGAAGTATTCGAAGAAAATATTCGCATTCGAAATTATTCGAAGAAAATATTCGCATTCGAAATTATTCGAAGAAAATATTCGCATTCGAAATTATTCGAAATATTCGCATTCGAAATTATTCGAAATATTCGGAGAAACTATTCGAAATATTCGGAGAAACTATTCGAAATATTCGAAGAAACTATTTGTATTCGAAATTATTCGAATTATTTGAATAATTACAGTTCGTCGTATTACTTAAAGGAGGATGAAAAGTAAATTACATTTCAATGTAATTCCGATTAATTATTATTATATATTCATAACTACTATTATATATTCATAATTGAGAAATCCTTCTAGAAAACACTGTTACTGCCAAAAATCAAGTTCTATCCTGCAATCATACCAATGGCACGTAGAACATTTTCCGCTGAATTTTTTTTTAATTTTGGCACAGATTCCGCGATTTTCTTTCCTCAATCAAACTTCATAATTTCATTTTAAGTAGTTTCCTCACCGTCCAAATATTGACTAATTAACTGAGATGGTGGCCAGATGGATGGTTATCGCGTCGGGAACGAGAATTTGGTGAAATCTTCGCAGAAATTAAAATCCCTCCGCGCTGCGTCTCTGGCGAGCAGCCTCTCGAACACCTCTTTAATTTACGATAATTGGGCAATTAGCGAGAGCCTTCTAATCGCGAAGCGCCGCGTAAAACAACAGTGGAGGATTGATTTACAGCGCGTAACGCGTGCCTCGACGCGTTTATTCTCCTTGCAAAAAGCTCCCTTCTTTCGTTTCCGCGTGGTCGCGCGCGTTTCACGGGTCGCGGGCAAGAAAATACGTCGGAGCATTACGAAAACGGTAGAAATTTTTGCAGTCTCGTCGTATTTATGCCTGGACGGCTTTGAAATATAATTCACGGGACGATGCGTGTGTTGGTCGGCAGTAAATAACGATGGCTTATGGATCTCCCCGTAATTTATGGTGAACTTTCAATGCCCGCTCCACGGAATGGTCTTCTTTCCACCAAACTCTGCCCTATATGTTTCGCCGGAAAATTCCAACTGTCGTGCGGTTCACGGTCCTTCTTTATACTCGCAGGAAAAGTTATCGAGCATGTTGTTACAGGGGCCATTCGAGAAACAGCTTAATTCGTCCAAGGCGACGTGTGGTTCTCAGTACCTCGAGGTTTAGTTTAGGGTATTTAAGGGAGGTTAAAGGAGAACCCAAATAGCCGCCAGTTTTCAAAATTCTGCGGATTATAGATAAAGCTCAATTTGGCGTTTGAGCATTGGAGGCATTTTTATAGGAGAAACTTTTGTTCCTTGTGTATTCACTTAACGGAAGCTAGTTTGATGAAGATGATTTAGAAAAGGAGAAGGAAATGCGTGAATATATGTTTTGAAGAAATATAATGTTACTTATGTTGAATATACTAATGTGCCATTATCAGTTATTAAAGCTTGGACACCACAGACTTGTATTTTGCAAGTTAATATTTAGCAAGTGTTATTTAGTTGTTGATTTAAAAAACATTTTTTTTACATTTACCAAAGTTCTATTATACATAGTTTGTGAGACGCGGCGAAACATTTGGGTCATAGGGTGATGACAGAGAATATTTTTGGAAGGAAATGTCGCTCTGTTTAACGAGTTCTATTCTTCTGCGATAGTATTTTTTTAAAAGGAGTTCCAGAATAATTTTGAACGTAATCAGGTTAGGAAGCTGAACCTCGCCTTTTGACTTTTTCTTCCATTTGTAAAATATTGTTATTATTATAGTCAATTCTTTCTTATACTTTGTCTACTAAAGTTATTAAAGCTATTATATCTCGCGAAATCATATATTATAGTTTAAGAAATATCGATATCCAGACTCAGCCCCTAAAATCACCTTGTATATGAATAGAATTATCATTCTATTACATTAGCGTGTTATCCCATATTATTAACCTAACAATAATAGTACAATGGATTCAGAATGTTATGTTACAGTAAACATGTCGATATAATCTACAGTGCATATACTATCTACCGCGTAATTCTTAGTGCACTGCACACAGTGGTATTAACATGAACGTGATAGATTATTCTCTTTACATAGTCCGCAGTTTAATACATCGAGTGGTATCTGAATAATTTGTGAAACCAGATTGGGAACTATGAAATCGGGAAGATATTCACCTGGACCGCGATTAGTATTGGTAAATCGAGTGAAAGAGTAATTAAATGTAATTCCTCCAAGCTAATTGATGGGAAATGCATTAGTGTCGCGGGGAAGGGGAATGTGAAATTAAAATAATTTAAATTACTGCACGACTCGCATTGATGATATTTCTGAATTAATATTACAGGTGGAAATTCGATCAGGTTCATTATTAATGAAAATTATGATTTCTTTACTAATAAATTTTTTTCTCTTATTTGGGTAACGATAATAATACTTGCTGTAAGAAAAGTGAAACGGGCGAATCACATTATGTCTCTTATAATTCATTTTTTTTTAAATTTTAATATCAATAGATGGCTCAGAGAACCCAAGCCCATAGTAATTCTTCTGTTTTCAAGATTTAACAAGTTTAGTTTAGACAGCCATGGCTTGTAATTCTGACAAAATATTGGAATTCTAGCACCGGATGTATAAGTTATTAACCTTATTGAACGCTCTCCATTCTACTGCAGTGTATTTTGAAACTAGGAGACTAAATTATAAAGCTATATTCAAGATGAGGCCGTACTATTGTATTATATAAAAGTTTGCGGAGCAAAACGATAAATAAAACCTAAAGTTTTGTTGGCAGAGTTGATTATTTTTTTACAGTGATCCGTGAAGGATAATTTTGACGTAAAAAATATTCTTAGATGACGTGTACTGTTGACTAAAGGTAAATGAGTATTTCCCTTATTGTACTAATTTAAACTTTAAAATCCTACTTTTATGCCCAACTCTTAATAAATACAATAAATTTTTGAGAAAGAGGTTAATGACATCGCGAGCAAGCCACTTTAATGAAAAAGAATATCTGATTCTCCGACACCAAGTGACATTTCGATAGAATGTCTTGAATCACCTACGGACAGAGGAAATATCAAATGGCACTATGAAAATTAAAGTGACCAGTACTGTTTCATTCAACTTCGGCGGTTCCATTCTGTCATCGCCAAATTAGCCCCGAATTGCTAAAGCGCAACGTTTGTTAAACAATTCATAGCGAATCTGGTGAAATAGATGCAGCATACAGTTCACTCGATTAAATATTCCATTCTACCCCCATCAAAGCTAAATTAATTCATTATGATACTGCAAGCCACAAATCAATGCCATCGACCTACAATACACATTTAGTTTGCACTCTCTAACAACACTGTCTCACACATCACATCAATGATAACTTTAAAACTCAACGAAAGCCTACTTCTAACATCCATAGAGTTTCAATTAATCAATTGCTCTTGATGAAATCAAAGCAATTGTGTCAAACATCCATGACAATAATCATTTCCAATCCCATTCCCTGCAACCAATGTTCAACTAATCAAAGTCATTTCTGTAACCATTCGCCGTTGTTCTCGGCCGCTTCAAAAACCCCTGGCTACACAGGAATAAACCAGACCTTCCACCTGCATCTGTCTAACCTTTAATTCGTTACACCTTCTCGCGCGAGCAGCAACGATCAACGACCGAGTGGTGCGAACAGGAATTAGGTTCGCGCGTTTCTGCATCTTTCGCGAATCGTTGGACGCTCTGTTCGCTGGTTGTGTAAATTCGCCGTATAAATCTCGAGGCTGTTTCGTGCCTTACCATTCAAGGATGGAAGGTAGCGTTCTTGGGAATTTCAAACGCGTTTCTTCGATATATTACAACATACAGTTACTCACAAAACTTTATACATTAAATCGGCTTCGAAGTAAGATTTCCTAATTCTAATTCACATTAATATGAAACTTTATTGATATACTTTTGTTTGCGGTGGATTCAATTGAAAAATTTGTTCACAGTTTATTTAAAGTAGCAAAGATAGTGCAAAAAATATTCGCCCAAATTTGATGTTTAATTTATACAAACGTAATTATAATAAGTTAATATTCTTCTAATGCTACTGCTCTTTGCGGTTTGATTATAAGCTTTAAGGCCGTCGCGCATTTGGGCGAAGCGAGTCGAGAAAATTAATAATAATTAATTAATAATCGCTGCGCTCCGGTCATCAATTGTTTCTAAACTTTTCTCTCTGTATCACCGTGCTTGGCCGAAATGCGCGAAGGCCTTTAATCTCTTCTGCATAAATTCAACTAATTTTCTGTGAAATTCGAGCTCATCTATGCTTCTAGCAAAATTTATACTGTCTATAACGAAAACTAACATTAACTCATTTTTTTTTTATAAAACTGTGCTTATACAACTTTTGAAAATAACGGCTCAATTATATTTCTCGGCACTCCTCAGACCATACATATGCGTGTTCTGTAAAAACGTTTCTGTTCTCCCGTTGCTAGAAAATTGACCAAAAGCTGGCATTGCCCTTTCGCGATTCGTTGGACCTGTTTGAAATTCAACGCCCAACCGCGAGTCGCGGCCGGAAAAAAACTTCTCCCGGTACTTATTTTCGGTTCACCAGTAATGAGCAGTTAATTTCTTTTTCTACGGGCTACGTGCATCGGCCACTGTTTCGGGCCAAGTTAGATTGCGTTGCGGTTTACGGTTTTTCCGCTCGAGGAGCTAGCATCGATAATCCGTGTGTCCTCGAGTGTTGGCTGGCCCGGTGTTACAGCTTTCCGGCGGAAGCAGCATCGGTTTTTTGCTTCTTTTTACCTTCGTCGATCCCGAATGGTCGTTTGCATAAATGTCTGGGGGGCGAGAGGGGTTCGGGCACGGTCGGCGAGGATCGCTTGAATATCGTTGTCAAGTTTTTAATGATATGGAAATAATATTTTATTGTATAAAGGGGAACGACGGTGGGGCTCCCTCTTTTTGCCGCCTTAATTGATTCGACGGCAATTGACCGAGGATTAAATAGTAAAGCGAAGGAATTTGTGTAAAATAAGGGGCCAGGAACTTTTTTGTATTGGAGTGCCGAAATTCTTCGCAAGGCCGCATGGTTCATTAGAGAATAAATTTTGTCGAAATTGAAAAGTGGTAGCTACGTAAATATAGGGTGTTCCTAGTAACTAGACCGCCCAGTGAAAACAAAAAAATTGTACAGGAAAATTTTATGTGGCTCAATCAGCTCTGCCTTCGAGAGTATAATACGACTTTTTTAGTGGAACCTTTCGCTTTAAAATTCTATCATTTTTAGAGTCGGAGGAAATGATTAATCACAAAAATTAATAGGTTTGGAAAATATAATTTTGTGATTTTCAAAGAAGTTTTTTCGAATCGTTAAAAAGAAGAAATATTCGAATTTTCAATGATTTTTAGGATTGATGAGTATGAGATAGATGACTACATGCGTTGCAGATTTAGTTGAGTGATGAGCTCCTTCTTTACGAAGGTGAGCTCGGAGCCGGAGTCGATGAGCAACCGAACTGGCGAAGATGACACTGGTGAGATATAAAGATAACCCTATTTTCCGATCAGTCAAAGGTATGTAACTCCTTACCTAGTTTCGTTCTTACGTACACAATAGGCGCCCCTGCAGGATCAGTAAATTTAACTGCAGCATCCCGTCTGTTCAAATAAAAGACGAGCGCTTCCTGCATTTCCTTTAATCCCCCATAACTCAGAACTGCTCCTAGAACATGTTTTACTCCCCGTACACTGTAGCTTCGCCCCTTAAAGCATTGGCACGTATTTATGAAAGCGCCTGCGTCACAACTCTACTCTAACATGATGAGTGCCATTTAATTCTATCAAGAACCAAGTGCTCTTCACTGAATGCGTAAAAGGATTCACGCAACCGCTGTAACCGCCATTTCTATAAGCGAACATCCATTAAAATACCGTAGGTACGTACGACGCACTGGTCGTGATGCGCCAAAGCCCCGCGCATCTTTGTTTCCCCGCGAACGCACCAAGCCACTCGCCAGCTCCGCGAGTGAGACGACTGATACACGCGGAAAGTCCCCCTTCAATCCCGCGGATGCTCGCGCACGACTAAATCTGATGAACTATCCCGTTACGTAGCGAAACAGATAACTGTGCTCCCTGGAAATTAGCCAGTCTCCGCGGCTCGTCGAGAACAGATAGAGAGGCCAGAAGGAGGTGAAAAAAAAAATGCCCCTTTTGAGACCCCGACCAAAGAGGCATCCCCCCTTTCGCGCGTATTTCAAAGGAATATTTTAAACAGTCCACCGTGTATTCCCCTGGGAAGATGGCGTATTCATCGGCAGAAAACTCGATTCCTTTGAACTCGTTACTCGCACCGACCAGTCATTTTACCAATCGCAGTCCCGCGATTTCACCCGTACGCCCGTTTAACCGCCGCGGACAGAACAATCGCTAGTCAGCCGCGTGACAGTCTCTGCGGAGCTGTGGGGTGACAAGTTGACGGCTCGAAGAGGCGATCGATCATTTCATAAGTTTCCAAAAGTTCCTCTCGTTGTCACACGATACAGTAGATTCTCGTTATAAGCTCACTTCTACTATACGCTATATGCTCGGTCGCTACCCCCACCATTTCTTGGATTCCTTCGGACGAGAGTGAGAGAACCCGAGAACGAGCAAGAGGCTCTTTCGTCTCCTCTTGCTTATAACGAGTGCATACTGTATTTGGGAGCCGTTCCTTCGTAGTTACTACGGGTTACAGTAACCTTCCCTGGGTAACCGGTTTTGGGTTAGGGTTATATGGCGGTTACAATCCTTGCCTCGCGTAACACTCTCGTTGGCGGCTCGGAATAGCCGGCACTATGCGTTGTAAGCTCGCCGCCAGCCCCGAGCGTGAGCCTATAACGAGAGTCTACTGTAATTATTTACAAATCCCTCGAGTGCTATTCCAACAAAGCTAAAAAGCATCCGTCAGCTTTCTGCGCGCTTCTAGTCGAGGGTAGATGGAACGGGAGAGCATTTGAGGGTTGAAAAACTTGGGGATTTATTCATTATACCCCTTTTCAGGGGGGTACCATCATGCTCGTGTCACATACATTTCCGTGAGATACGAAGGCGACCCACGCGTGGCTCGACCGCGCGGCGGAAAACATTTTTCTGCTGCATTAAAGGCCAGGAATGCGGTGAGCATCAAGGAATCCAGACACATTTCTGGCCTCGCTGTTTATCGAGGGAGAGCGGGAGAGACGGGATGGAGAGGCGGCACTTCCCTCGCGAGATGGAGGGAGGATTGTAATTCCTGTTTATTATGAAAATAAAAACGTTAACGCGGGCCTAGGAGCTCGTTTCGCGAGGAAATGAATGACGATTGCAGATAGCGAATCGGTATCTCCCGATGTTCATTTACCGGGGAAAGGGATCGTGCTTTCCGCAGTTGCGGTAGTTTCTGCTGCCTCGTTGACTCTCCCTTGTTTCCTCTTTCTCCACGGTCTGCCGCTCCTTTTCCCTGTGCTTCAAGTCGCGAGAAAAAAGAGAGTTTGATAAACGAGAATCGTTTAATCGGATGCGTTCCGATTTCGCTGGTGATTTATTCACCCGCGGCACTTTTGCGCGGCTGCGCCAACGGGAGCTCGGCTGGCCTGGTGAATTATAATTGCGCTGCTTAGAAAGTTCATTGAAACGCAATTAAGGGGTCTTGACGGGGGCGACGGCGGGAACGGCGGGGAGGGAGTTTCCTGATTGGCAAACGGAGGACGAGGTAAAGCGACAACGGGGGAAATAATAAATATGTCGCGGGGAAACTGGGTTACCTGTTTTTGGTGTTCTTGCGCGAAGAGAGTGGCAGTGTTTGTTTCCTTGGGGTGACGGAATAGAGTTGGGTAAAGAAAAAAATTGTCTAGAGACCTCACAATCAGAACTACTGGATTGTTTTTTTCGAATTTAATAAGGGTGCATGTACAGTTTCTATTAACATTGGCTGGTTTTAGTAATAAATCAGTTTGATAAATGTTATTTGGTGTCAAATTAAACGCATTGAACCCATTTTTGTTGCTAGATAGGCTATATATAGCATATTGTGTGTTTATTCTTCGTTTTATCAAGTATTAGTTTTTTTATCAAATGGCATCGTTCTAGGAGGTGAGAGCAAAGAAATACAAAATAAAAATTTCGACACGTATAAATAAGGGCCACCGCAATGCTTCATTTAACTTTGTTAGTTAGAGCCATATTTTTTATATTTCAGTAATTCTTAATGATAAACAAACATGGTATAATTGATTCTACTAAACTGCTTTTAATCAAACTTGTTTTGCTGAATTGGAAATTAACAGGCCAAAGTTATGTAAATTTTTATACAAATTTGTCGCACGTCGCATGTGATTTATGCATGACGGTGCACCGTCACATTTTTTCATATTTTATGAGAAACTCTACAGCACGACGACCGCGGGCTTGCATGTCAGGCGAAGGTGGCCATTTCCAACACTTCCTATAAAGATAAGCACAAGGTATCAAAATTGATGTAATTCCGGAATAAGATCAAATAGGAGACATGTTTATGTAAACTTGTTTCGTCGTCTTTGGGTTCCATATTCACTGCTGAAGTGCGTACCACCGATAAGCCTGCTACAACTGTTTGAGCCTATAACGAATCCTGTTTCTCTGCCCTGGCCTCAGAGCTCAAAGAATGGTGCACTTCAGGAATCGTATAATGAGCAGAAATACAGATTACGAACATAGCAGCCAATGGTGTTTACTTCAAAGACCAGAATCGAAAGTGTAAAATCTTTTATAGAAAATTTTTATAAACTGGACATGACTTTATAATTAAGGGGCCCAGTGGAAAACAGGCCCATGTTTTATGATTTTAGAGGAAAGCAAGTTGAAGGAAAAATTGTTTTCATAGGAAATGCAATACGAAATTGTAATTATTTTAAACGGTACTTGAATTAGATGGAAAGCGACAACTATTATCAAATTTTAGGTGGAAAATTAATTTTATTGCGTCACGTGTCCCCAAGAATCTGGGTGGCATAGGCTCCTTCTCCACTACGGATTTGTTTTTCCTCAGCATGAAGAAAATTTAATATGATTCTGCCCCTGAATTAAAAGTTGCTAGGCAACGTTCACTGCTTTTCACGCACGATCAACTTGAACCCAAGATGCCCAAATGTGGAATCTCCTCGCGCTCGATAAGACGTGATGGTCATCGATGACGTTAAGAACTCTCCATCGAATTTTTCGAAAGCACTCGTCCCGCTGGGAGTTGATAACATAAATATTGCGTCGGACAGTGGCCAGGATTTATGGGCATTGTAATGACCCTTAATGTTCATGAGCAGTTGGGCTACAAAGCCCTCATAACTCTTGCGCGGAGCAAACGTTGCTAATTTTCTTGCTGGTCCGCCGCTGCTTAGGCTGTCTTGCGCCGCCAAGTTAACCCTCGCTCTGTAAAAACGTAAATTACACCCAACCACCCACCCTCGTGCAAGGCGAGATCATCGTTTTCATTCTTATCTTCGTGTCTTCCCCGAGTCCTGGGGATGATTCATGCATCTCAGCGACTACCGTTTTTTTCAGCGATCATGTGGTTCCTCGAGTATATCTTATTTTAGATCTTTCCACTTTGCTAGCAGCGCAGCTTTGGCTAGCAAATGGCTTTCTGTGGGAAGCGTTTTGAATTTCATTTTTTTATAAATCAGAACTTAATTGATAAAAAAAATCTGAAAAGTGGGAAGGTAAAATAATGTATGCATTTAATTAAAGGGAGTTACGATTCTTGGTTAGAATTACTAATAAATGAGGATACAAATCCGGAAGAAAAAAATTAACATAGTATAGTGTTTCGGTAAGGTAAATTTAGTAAGGCAAAGAAAAAACATTAGAAATAGACATTTCAGAATATAATTCTAAATTAATAATATTAAAAAAAAAAAAAACTGTGGCGACCCCCAGAAACACTTCGCGACCCACTTGGGGTGGAAGTACTAAAGGGGCTAAGTGCCAAAGTTAGATTTAAGGGATTGTTCGGTAATTAGGTACTGCTAGGCCATGTGCTAGCAATTCCCTTGTGATTGAAAAGCGCGTCTATATGTTTCTGCTCCTTTTGTAATACTACGTACCTCAAATCAAATGTTTCCTTTCCATAATTAAGAAACTTTTGTTCGATACTTAGCTCCTTTGGTAGAGTCAACCGAGGCGAATCGGATGATTTTTTGTTTGATGTTGAAAAAATTATAGTTAAACATTAAAAAACTAGTTTTCTATTATATATTTATAACTAAGTAGTACCTCTTTGTCTTGAACATTAATAAAAAAAAATAAATCGAACTTAAAAATCTTTCTTCCACAAACAAAGAACTAAAAAGTAAGAAATATTCGATTAAATTTGATTTTTTTATGAACTGAATTCTTATTTTCATCCGATTCTCCTCTGTCTACTCTACTTGCACTCTGCAATTGTGGAACCAGTATGACACGGATGCTGAAAATTAATTGAACGATCAATTGATTCAAGGATGAACATATTCTTCATCTTAAACAATCAAACAGAAAACAACTCCTCACAGATAAACCACTTTTTTAAACGCATCTATGTACGTGTATTTCGAAGGATGATCCTCCCACTAAGTTTGGATAACGAGTTCTTGGTAGCATGTGCCCGAGTTAACGGCGAACCCTGGCAAACCTAACATAACAGCCTGGCGTTGCACACGCGTTGTTTGCGGAAGGTGGATTAGAATTTCGTGGCGCTGAATTTCGGATATGAATTTCTTGAAATCCAACTCCCTGTGCACGGTATACCTGGAAGCAATTGTTGGAGAAGCAGCGAACTGCGAGCCGCGTATCGCGGTCGAAATTGTTAGAAAGAGGGATGATAACAAAGTAGAAATGGAAGTTTCGGACCCTTTCGAAAGGGAGTTTTGATTTTTCTGGAATATCGATGGGAAATTTGAATCCCTTTGTGAAGGTGAATGGTGAAAGGGTATTGATATCGACTGTGGTCTAGTAACATAGGTAAAAGCTGCAATGTGAAACAATAACGAGTGAAAATATCGACACATCTCAACGTCACTCAGTATTCGTCCATCGATGTGTTTTCTTTGTTCCAAAAAGCGTAATAATCGTTTCGAAAATGTCCCGAAGCATCAGAGTAATAATCCAGAGAGAATTCCAAGAGACTCACTGTTTCAGACATCCGAAAAAAAGAGGAGGTGGACCAAAGCGAGTCGTAAGCTGTTGGAACAATTATCAATGGTCCCTTCCATTTGGAGGAGCTCTCCTTTGAGACTTTTACTTACTATGCTGGGTGAAAAACTATTCTATTATCCCAAAGTTTCCTGATCACTTCTGGTTCTCTCCTTGAGAAGGGTAGAAACAGCGAAAATAGTGAAAAAAATAAATTCGAGAGGATTATCCTTCAGGAATATTGGAAACAGAGATACTAATATCAATTAAAGTAATGTTTCATTAACCATGGAGGATCCTAACCTGAGAAACTAAAAAATTAATACTTCCCTTAAACAGAAATATCGTTTTATCAAAGTTTATTAATTACAAACGAACATTTACATTTTTATTTATATAAATTTCAAATACGTTCAAATTTAATACTTCGTGGCAACATGGAGTGTATCGCACCCCGAGATATGTATTTGCCAATATTTCTGTAAATTTTTAGGCCTTAATAATAAAATTTAATAATTTGGTGAGTTTTAACAGAAAAAAAATCGATTTTATCCACAACTATTTCTGGAATACATTAAATTGCATTGTACAATTACCACTGAAAAGTTAAAAGATTCAAAAATACGAAAATGGTAACTCAAAAATGACGCCGGGGTGCAGTGAACCCAATGTAACCAATTTGTGATTATAAGAAGGCGTGATCACGGAGGGTTAATTCTTAAATTCCTTAGATTTTATTTTCTAGTTTTAATTTTTTAGTTTCATATTTTTATAATTTCTTGGATCTACAAGGTCAAGATCTTCCTTTCAGACGATAAGATAAGAAAATACTATTGATATATGATGAATACCTATGATGTCTGCCACAAAAGATTTATCATGTGACAATTCTAATTATTGCTCACATGAACGAGCAAATACTAAAGCACAGTGTTAAACGAGCACAGCCGTGTGCAAAAAGCGTTGCAAAAAGAACTCCTTCGTTCTCGATAAGTTTTCCAGCTATTAAAAAGTTTCAGGTGAAGTGAAACACTAATTACAATAATAATTACAGCATGCAAATTTGCCCGTGAAAGAAAAGGCAGGATATTCATCAGAGTGTCTTCCAAAAAAATGTTCTGCTCGGTCGTTAACAGCCCGGCGGGGCGACTTCCCTCCGCCACTTAATATAAATTGAATAAACCCCATTTCGGTTGAACGGACTCTCAACAACATCGGCTAATTAAGAATTTCAAAACCAGCCTGGAATAAGAAAGCGCCATCGCGGGTGAACGTCCCCTTCCTTTTCCCAAAAGTATTCGGCGAATTCTGAGCGTTATCCTGTCGCGAAATTCCGCGAAAACCGTAACAGCAGGGCCACCGGCATTTTAATATACGTTTTCCGCTGACGCGCAGTGTCACGGCCCGTGTTTCAAAAGAAAAAAATCACATTTTGAGATTTTGTGTTTCATTTCATGGAATTGATAGTAAACATTCCTCCGACATAAGAGCGTCATAACGTAACATAAATAACGGATTTAAGCTTGGTTATTAAATTCGAAGTCGAATAACCAAACGCAAGTTGCCACAGACTACACGTAGGAAATATTTCAACACTCCATTTTGATTGTATTTATAAGTTCTTTTTGAAAATATTACTTTTTTCGTCGCATCTGCTAAATTCTGCAGAGAATTAAAAAAAAAACGAAACATCGGTTCTTCCATTTTTTTTTTACTAAAATTAGTTCTTCTTACGTCCTTCAATTTGGTATAAATTTTGTTTATCGAGTGCTTCGAGACAAGAAAAATGCACATAATAAAACGGAAAATCTAGACTAATCTGTGCTACAATATTTGGTTATAAAAGACACTGAGATTCCAATTCCCTCAGATTTAACTAATAGTGCTGAAGATGCATAATACGAATGAATAATTAAAATGTATTATCAACACAAATTATTTAAAAAGTGAATTTTATTTGTTTCTCATTGTTTCATATGATTGTTATTAATTTGAGTTTAAGTGTATTTAAAAATATATATATTTTATTTATTTTACTTCTATTATATACAAAAATATATTTTAATGAATTATTTTCAAATAATTTCGTGTAACACAATTGCATGTAAATAATAGTTTCTTAATAGAAAATTGTATTTTGATTTTTTCCTTTATACTCGTTACACTTCGTAGTTATCAGTGGTGGCAAGATTCGCCGACATTTTTCCCCGCGATTCGAGCGCGCTTGTAATCCTGCCTGTCCACCGATAATAGCACAATCACAGGATCGCAATTAACCGTGACCGTAAAACAAGCGTGTAAATGAAACTTATCGAGTCAGATAAATATTTTTTCCCAGCGAAATCGCGCTATCTGCTTCGGTAATTTCGAGCGATACAAGCTTCAAGGGCTACTCGACGGCCCGCAGCAACGTCCGTTGCCGATATATCGTTACGATCCTGGCTATTCGTGATATAATTTGCGGTATTCCTGTTATTCATGCGTTACGCAGCGCGCCAGGTAAATTACAGGGCCTGGATTTGCGAAATCATTTTCCCCAATTTACCACAGGGCAAAGCGCATTTTAAACAACGTTTTTGGTAGCGCGGCACGTCCCGCCCCCAAACTGTTTTGAATTCCCCCGTTTACCGTGCATTCGGAGCGCCGCATTTGTAACGTTTTCAGTTGTTCAGGGAATTGGGGTGGTGATTTGATAAATTGGAAAGACGTAAGTATTGAGTCATTCGATCCTGTGGAGTCTCGGTACAAAGGCTGATTAAACCGGGATGTCGTTCCAGGTGCCTGAGAAATGTACCAGTATCCCATAATAGATTTTGTAAAGATAGAGTTATTAATTGTGACGCGACAGAAAGGATTTATGGGTATAGAAACGCATGTGCTCGTGAAATTAATTTTCTCGATTTTCCCATTGACAGATTTAAATGTTAAGTAATCCCAGCACTCTGTTCTTTGTAAATGATGATTGAGTTAATTCTGTAAGTCTCTTTAGCTATTGGAGTATTAAATAATTATCCTTCCGCAAACAGATAAGTAAACATGGGAGATGATTTTGTTTCGCCTGATGCAGTTTGTAGAGCAAGCAATGCAATGAAAATAGGGGAAGTAGATAGAGGAAGTAAGAAATATGTAAATTCTGTTCTATGTTGCAGTGGGGATTTGATTATACGAGCATGGTTGAAATATTTGAATGTTTGAATACTGTCGATGGATGGAGGAATTAAGAAATTGTGTTCAAAGAAACACCATGTGTAAGAATAATTGTTATGTAGGGGAAAATTATATTTGAATGAATTAATGGAATTTGAAATGAGAAAGCAGTGAAGGGAGTTGTAAAGGAGATTATATTAAGCTGTGCTATAAATAATTTCCAATTTTTCAATCAGGATGCATTTTTTACATGTGTGAGGTATGTTCTTGGATATTTACATGAATTTACAGCATTTTTACCAATTTATATTTATACATTTTTTAGAAACTGTTCTTTTAACACAGTCTGTTATTTTTTTAAGGAGTATAGATTATCTTCGAAATTAAAATCAAATGTACCAAAATACTTCTTATCAGGCAAAGAATATTTAGGTTCATTTCAAAATACAAACTCCATTGCCTCGGTATTGGGCGAAACATTAATTTTTATACATTTCTTCTACGCTGCAATTGAAAAGATACTAAACAGTCGAATTTAATTTTTGTTTCACCGACTCGAGGTTAACACACATTTTTGTACTTCTTAAAAAGAAAACTAGTAAAAGCGATAGGAGCTCGCGGGGATTTGGGAATACTGTTTCCGGGGGTCTGACGATCGACAGAAACAGTCGTTCATCCCCGTGGAAGAAGCGTTGTCGACGAAAGACGTCGTAAAAAAGATCAATGATAGCTCGCCGATGTATCTCACGGAACGACCATAAATGTGAACATAAGTGGTTCAACCTTCATTCAGACCTCGTTACCTCTACTTTGCGAATCGACTGACGGGGCATTACTCGTCGTAGCATTGCCATGAAAGCCATTTTCTCGCGTCTTTTACCTCGATTCGCTGCAATATACGATCTTCGAAAAAAATAGTGCACTATCCGCGGTGAATTGGTGCGTTCCTGTCAAAATTTTAACGAAAATTCGTAATCAGTTAGAAAGAAAAATGAAGCAGTAAATACTGTCTGGAAATACTTAATACTATCCACACTAACTGGTTGGTACGAACCACAGATAATCGATTTTTTCGATTGATTTGATTCCACTTCGACACGAAAAAATCAGTGTGTCGTGATATTATACCTCTCAAAATTACCTTTTTCAAAAAAAGGTACAAAAAAGAGCGCCAAGTATATAATCCCATCAAAAAGGATCCCATTTAAAAACATTGTCGTAAATTAATAGCTTTACAAAACTAATGATATACACCAATTGCGCCAATTATCGCAATGACTATTTATACAAACAAAAAAAGGTATCAAATAATAGTAAACAGATATATTTTTATACAAATAAATATTTTAATACGAATAAATATTTTATTCAAAATAGTTGGCGCTGCTCTCGGAATTGGTGTTGCTAAACTGAATAAATATGTCTGAATCAATAAGTCTGGCCTTGTTTTATTTATTAACCAAGACACTTAACATTTTTTTCAGAGAGCAGCGCCAACTATTTTGAATAAAATATTTATTCGTATTAAAATATTTATTTGTATAAAAATATATCTGTTTACTATTATTTGATACCTTTTTTTGTTTGTATAAATAGTCATTGCGATAATTGGCGCAATTGGTGTATATCATTAGTTTTGTAAAGCTATTAATTTACGACAATGTTTTTAAATGGGATCCTTTTTGATGGGATTATATACTTGGCGCTCTTTTTTGTACCTTTTTTTGAAAAAGGTAATTTTGAGAGGATTTCACACATTTTGTAGTGTTATTGATGATTGGATAATTTTTTCACCCAGTCGAGGTTATTTTTTTTAATTAACAATATATTATATTGTCGTCCAAACTACGCACACCTGCAAAGCTACAAGACAATTGGATTGGTGGAATTGGTTTAAATTTGAGTTTTCAAATATGAAGCAAACATACAAGAAGCACACAGAGGATCGAAGCTGAATAAAAGTTTAATTAAAGTTTAATTAATATTATACTATATTACAATAAATTTTTTTTCTAACGTAGATCACACTGCATCATCTTGTGCTTCAGTTATCTGTAAATAAATATATAAAATCCACATTTTAGTTACAATATAACTTAGAAGTTTTAGAAGAAGGGTGGAATTTTCCTATAGTAAGCGTGGAGACTACATAATGTGTCCGAAGGAGGTGAGAGCGTATGGCAGAAACTCTTGTTGAAGGAAATTTAAATGCTAATGGTAATTTATCAAAAATGAACGAAGAGCTCCAATATATTTAACGCACAATTTATTGGTGTTGGAATAAAATTAATTTAATATGTTCATTAGTGAATTTAAATATTGGTAATGTGAAACTAATAAAATTAATGATTAGCGTGGGAACTACGGTGGTTTTTAAAATAAAGTTTTAGAAATATCTTTCACAAGAGATAGAAAAGTATCAAGGGAGATGCGTTTTCAGCGCACTTTCTTCAATCAATAATGTAACTTTCTCTACATTGCAAGCAGTAAGCTATAATTTTCTTAATTCTTAATGCTACGCTAATTTGACAAAGTTCGTCGATTTACCTTATTTGACAAATTTCTTTCAAGCTTCTCTGTCTATCTATCCTTCTTCAGACAACCTCCAAGGCTGTACATCCCCTTCATTTCTATCGAAGCTTGTGCGTCCCCTTCATTTTTACCCAAGCCTGTCCATTCCTTTCGTTTCTATATAAGCCCGTGCGTCCCCTTCATTCATTTCTATAAGCTTTATACATAAAAACTCTAATGTAAAAATAGTTTGCTGGTATAAAAACAATATATTATTTTGTCGAAACTTCTGGGAAAGAAGATGCTTTACTGTCAAACCTCCTCCGGACAACTTCCAAGTCTGTGCGTTCCCTCCGTTTCTATATGCTCTACGTAAATAGTCTATTGAAAAATTTTGGCGACTTACCTTGTTAATTGAGACAATAATTCAGTGTCCTCTGTGGTGTAAAAACTCCTGTCACTTAAAAATTTTTAACTAGTTTCCTTATTTCACACTTGACAGGTTATAACTGTTTGACACTAGCTAGGTTACGTTTACCTCGACAGTTCTGCTCTCTGCTAGCTGTCACGTGACAACGATTTGTTACGCGATTGGCCGAAAGTGCCGAAACCTTCATCGAATCAGCGACGTGGATATTGGACATTTCCTCTCCCTTTCATGTTCCCCTCTTGCCCACACTTGACGATGACGATTCTTAATTCTTCAGAACATGAAATTCGGCAAATTGCTACTTTACATCAAAATATCTCAGCTCCTAAGGCACGTAGGAACAAAACGAAGACACTTTTCTGATGTAAATCAAACCCAATCTATCCATTAAGACCATTCAAAGTCTAATCGGATCAGCCGTTATTGAGATTCGATAATCTCAGGGTACTTGACAGCGCGGCGTGCCGTAATAGATACACTCTGTGTCTCGCGCTGCGCATATATCTATATATATACTTGGCGCGAGACACTACCGTGTCTCTTGATTAAAAGATTTCCTAATTTTCATTATCCTACTCCAGTTAAATATAACAGATACAGTAGTCTGTTTTTGTAAAAATATATTTAAGAGGCTACAGACGAAGGAATTTCTCCGGCACAATTAAAGAGATATTTAAATTGTGACAGATGAATTTAAAAGTCCAGTAAATGATAATAAGTGACCTCGGTGAACAATGAAAACGTTTCCACTCACATTCTGACAGCTTGAAATATAGCGGGAATAATCCCTGAAAAAGGGACATGAGAATTCTTAATCGGATAGTATTTGCGAAATGAATGCTCTTGAATTTCATCAATCCAGAATTAGATATGTTCTAGGTTCAGTATCTCGGCTAAATTTTAAGAATTAAATAGGGTCACAGGATTTCTAGACGAATATACGCCACACTTGCAATCAATTAGTTATGTTCTTCGATGTGCATTCATATTTTATGTTGGAGTCATTTATAATGAATCTTTCACTAATTCTGTCACAAAGAATTTTCTGAACTTATTTAAGCCTTTGGAATAACATATTTCTTTGAAATCTATCACATAAAGGGTTCTTTCGTCTCATATATACGAGTAAATATTAATTTCCTCTCTATGTAAACTGTGTAAACCGTAACACATATGCATGGAAATCGTAAATAGAATTTCACAAAATTTTTGTCAGTCCAAGCACCTTTATTTTTTGTAATTTACAATATAGTGAACACTTTAATCGATTCGATGTGGTATAAAAGGTCTCATCGATACGTCCAAAGCGCGAAAGAGAAACGAGGTGGAAGTGAGCAAGTGAAAACGGTCAGCGTATAGTCAGACGCGCCTTTCAAACGCCTTATGACTTTTTATAAGTGCGTCATCTTCAAAATTGTTTCCAGTAAGAATCCTTCAGATTAACAAAAACTTTAGACAAAAAGTTTAAACACATTTAGTAGCAATTCTGGAAAAGATTTTAAGTTATATACATTCAACGCAGGAGAAATAAAGTCTCTTCTATTTTGCAGTGCAAAAATCTTCCTTGTGCTATGAAATTTAATTAAAAATTTTACTGAAACGATTCATATATTTTTCTCAGACTTTTTGTGACATACAGGAAAAATATTCTCTATATAATTAAATTGTGTGGGGCGTGGGATATAACTTTAATTGTGTATCAGTATGAATATTATGAACTAAAGGCTTGCAAGGTGATGTTAGAATTGTTCAATTAATAATTGTTAAAGTGGAAAATAATAGTCTGTTCATTTAAAGTAGATATTGAGTGATTTGAATACCTTTCTATAACACGAGGTTCAGTAAGAAATTTTTCTAACATATTCTGTACAAAACGAAAATAAACTGAACATTCTTTACTCTCATGGTCCCATGGAGATTTGAAAAATTTTCGGAATCGATTGGATGTATTTACCCAGTTGTATAATGTATATTTGACAAAAGGAAAGACTCATTTGCGGAAACATTGTTTTACACTTTCGACTAATGTTTTCCAACGAATCGCCACTTCCTTGACTCTATCACTAATGATAGTTCACCCTGTACATGCTGCACCGCGGTGAACGCTACAGAATTCTTCCGAGATTTATGGAAGAAGGTACATAAAACCTAAAAGTTGTATGTCTTGACCACGACGTAAAACGAATGCGTGTAAACAGTGTGGTTGCGGAGAAAATTTCAAGAAAGACTTGTCACCATAAATCAGAGTCTCAACGCTAAAAACGGGAAGTTTCCTGAAGCGTTTATCAGTTCCAGTTATTTACCGAATAGATTCGCGAATGAAAAACGCTGCATATCGAATAATCACGATATTTTCGTTCGTTAATTAAATGTCAGATATTCTACATATGGATTCATATTACTAATGAAATTCCTCGAATCCATCACGTTTTCTCTCAAACGTACATGGATATTTATTGTTGACGTCATTGCTAAAGCCTTTTGTAGCATAAAGGATAATTTTTTACAACGTGCTAAGAAAATGTCACCTCCCCATTGCTCCAAGAGAAAATAATTCTATTTTCTGTTTTTTACATCTTGCTTCTTATTCTTATTATTAATGAAATTCTTTGAATTCTTCAAGTTTTCTCTCAAACGTACACGAATATTTATTGTTGACGTCATTGCTAAAGAATATCTTTCTTCGTCATTGCCTATCTACCATAAAGAATAATTTTTTTTTCAGCTTTGACACTTTCTAAGAAAATGTCACCTTCCCTTTGCTGTAAGAGAAAATAATTCTATTTTCCGTTTTTTACATCTTGCTTTTTATCAAAGGGAATACTGTTTATAGCAAGCTTCGCAAGAGTTCCCACCAAATTTGCCAAAGGACTGTATAAATATGGAAACTAATTAACGTCACTGGCACCTTGCACCGAAATTACAATCTATTTATTCAGCTTCTAAACTCGTTTCAGATATTATATTCTTAATTCACAGTAAACATCAGTTTTGAACAGGGCTTTTATCCTATTCCTGCAATTCTTACATTTCCCGCATTTTATGCGCATAATATTTGCCATCAACTCACAGATATCCGAACGCGGGTCCTCCCAGTCGGGCGCAGCGTCACCTCTCGGAACACTTTATTCTCCGCAATTTGCCTTAACTTCCTGACGAATTCAGAATCGCATCCACCGACAGGGAAACGACACCGCGCTCTTGGCGTTGGTTTTTCCATTTTTACGGCCCCCGAAAATGGAGCCGTCGCTGCGACGTGACCGTCAGCACAAACTCCCGAGGCGTGCGTGTTACGAACAGCCTAGAACGGATACCTCGGCGGATAAGGATCCCAAACAATCGTGAAAAATTTTCTTCTTGCGGAACATCTCGCGGGGGTGTTCTCGAAATAATTCAATGGAAAAATCAGCGTGGTTGTGTGCACGAGACACAGCGGACAGCGATTTAACCATCGCACCTCCATCCTGCAGGGCTGCCAACGAGGAGGAGGAGGGTGGAAGTGGGAGGCGAGGGTGCGGGTATACATGGAGAGAGGCGAGTAACCAGGATGTCGGAGAGGAATTCTTCTTCAAATATTTACAGGGAAATGTGGACGTATCCTGACTTGGACCGACTTCGACATTAGGGGCGAATATACAGGCTGACGTGGGAAAGAGAAATCGCGAGAGAGCTTAGGAAGGATCGGGCCCCGTGATTTGCTGCTGCTAGACGTTCCTGCGCTGATAAAACTGGAAATGGAAAAGGATTGATCTAATTAAGAGGGATTAAACGTCGAATATTTCGCGGACGGGTGCTCTGTTAAATTAAAGCACTATTAATTTGCCAGTTTATTAGTTTCGCGGTTCCCATCAATTTCCTTCATCCGCTATTTTGGCAATTTTATGTTACTGGCCGGTGAAATGAGTTGTTGTAGTAATTATTAGTGCACTGAAAAGATCCATTTTAAATTCGCGAGTCATTTTTTTCAAATATATTTGACCTATTTCTAGGAGGAAGTGAATAATTGTTGTCTCAATTTTGTATGTTTCTCGTAATTTTCAAGTGAAATATATTTTTACGTAGGAAACGTTGGTTATTTGTTGCTTTTCCATAATTCCTTTGCCAGGAGGCATACACCTTTATGAACCTATCTATCACTTAAATCGTTAGCTACTTAAGTGAACAAGTGTCCTCTTCAACTCCACTTTGAATTCAAAGAGGAGGAAAAAAGAAACTAAAATTATGAAGTTCTACTACTGCTTAGGTACTTCTCTATTAGAGATGGGGAAAATTTTCATTTAAATAAAATTTCGAATAGCGAATAAAAGTTGAAACAATTATTCGTCGTGTCGCATAAAGTTAACCTGAGTTAACTTAAAGTTACAGTTACAGTTAAAGTTGAAAATTTTACGAGTAAACTTTAGTCATCGAATAATCTAAAGTAAAAGTAACTTTTATTCGATCCGTTATTTATGCAAATAATTTTTTCCAAATCCAATTCCCTCACTCTCTGTGTTAGGTTTAATTTTTCCAATCCAATTTTCTTATCACTTCTGACAATCCTCTAAATCCACAATTTGAAATTAAAGCAATATCTGAAATCTAATTCTCCCCTCACTCTTTACACCCCCAAGAATTCTGAATTTGAAATTAAGAAAAAATGTGACCACGTTTCATGGCCACTTAAAGAATCTGCAAAGAATTAATCGCAGGGGAAGGGGTCGTCGGCGAAGGAAGTCCCGTCGCGAAATCAATTAGGATCGGCCAGGCTCCCCTTCTTATTGTATCAAAAGCACAGGCACGCCAGATTGGACGGGCGCATCGTTGGCGTAGGTAAGGAATCCGGGGGAAGATTTATGAACAGGAGGCGAGAGCTTGTGCTCTGACTTCGACGTGAGCCAAATCTATAGACGCTGGCGAGGCTAGGCGTCGGCGTCGCTCCTGCACGAAAGCCGACGCGAACTTAAGGAGGGGAGCATACCTGACGTACAGAGGGTGGGATATATATCGCCCGGTACATCTCCCGGCCTGTACTCTGATTTATTTTACGCCGGCTAGCGGGCATCGTCTACAATTTCGAAAAGTCAGCAGACTCTTGGCGTGCTAGCGCGCCCCTCGTATACACGGGATTTTCGGAATTTTAGGGGTACACTATCTGCTCCGAGATAAACACCTCTTGTCGCGCAAACTCCCCCCCGTTACGATGACAGACGGGGACGTCCGTTGTGCACTTCCCCCGGGGGAATCTTAAATTCCCTCGTACGGATACCTTCCGTTTCCTTAAAATTACTTAGGACCTGTTTGTCAACGATAGATTCTGTAGGGCGCTGTCCTTAAGGGAGGTTTCTGCCTTGTTGGGCCAAAAAATGTTCGATTCTTCACCAATTTTTTATGCGAAAGGTATTAAATATAAAATGTTGATATTTGTTATGTTGACTAAGCGGTCTTTATTGAACATAAAAATATTTTTGAAACTTTGACAAAACATGGTAGTGAGGGTGGGAGGAGCCACGTATGTCGGTGCGCGGGCGATGACATTCCTCGCTTGCGGAAGTCCTAAGCCTCGGACAGGTGATCTGAAGCACGAAAATGAAAAATCCCACTCCCACTACCATGTTTTTTCACAGTTTCAAAAATATTTTTATGTTCAATAAAGAACGCTTAGTCAACATACCAAATATCAAAATTCTATATTTAATACTTTTCGCATAAAACATTGATGAAAAATCGAACATTTTTTGACCCAACAAGGTAGAACCCTCCCTTAAGGGGTTAGACCACCTTGGTCAGGTAAAGAAACATCGCATCTTTGGGAATTAATTTCGAAGTGAAGGGTAAAGGAAAAAACAAGGAATGTCACAAAACAGCTTTCCTGAGAAAATTAATTTTTAATACTTTAGTCCATCAGTAAAGAAATAACGTTCAATGAATTTCATTTTCTTACATAATTTTCTTCTTAAATAATTTCTTGTTTTTCCTCGACGACAGAAGTTTGTGCTTCGGCAAAAGTGGGGACATTCCGTATTTTTTCTAGTGCAGAGTAGACATTTCCTATTTTTAACCAATATACAAAATCTTTAACGTTATCGTACGACGGTATTTAAACTTCATAACCCTTGTGATTCGACAATTCTGTAGTCCTAGTAGCCACCAACAAAATATGCCACAAATCGCAAAATCACGAAAAATAGTCATTCCCTGTATTCCCTCCTTACCCTTAAAATAATCTTATTAATTCAAGAGCCATATTTTACTCCACTATAAAATGCAAAGCTTAATAAAGCACAAACATACATTCATGCACTAAAATAGGAGGCAATATCTTCTCACCCTTCATAAAAAGAAGAATCGAAAATTTTTCATTTCACTATCTGCGCAGTGCAAAGGGTAAACAAATTCACGCTCCACGGTAAATAGATCAAAGAACGATTCCTTTCTTAAAGAGCACAAAGGGCGCGTGTTTCGCGACAGGGGAGAATAAGTGGCTGCAGAGATCGCGTTCCCTTCGTTCCAAAGACAAACACGTATTACTTCCGGGTCCTTTGCGGTTTGCGACACAATGTTTTCGCTATTTTTCTCCTTCTCCCCCGCGCCGCTGATGATCAAACGTCCCGGTGCACAACTCTTGCACCTGTATCTCGAGTTTGTCGCGTGTACTTCCCGTGGACCTGCACCGTGGGGAGCGTCGACGGAATTGCCGGAGTTGCGCGGCCCGTGTTCCCGGGGGCTTGAAATTTTAAATAAACCCTGCAGCGGGAAAGTCCACGTGTGCAATCTGTACTCGCACTTGGGCCACGTAATTGTTGGAGCGGGATGAACTTTGATGGACGTTCTTTTGGACGTGCGTTCTGCTCGACGACTTTACACTGGTCTGTGCCTATATGAATAGCTACTACGAATTATGTGTGCCTCTAGAAACAAAATGAATTTAATTCTAGCAGCTCTGAGGATATTTTCAAAGATACGTAGGTACCAAATGTAAATTGGTTTTTTAAATGCAGTTGAAAATCCTGCGAGCGTTTGATGCTGCAGGCGAGTCTCGGTGATCCGAATTTCGTGGAGCAAATTTAGTTGTGTCAGTTAAATATGAGTAAAATATAAATGATTTTGGAGAAGGGAAAATATATGAAAGGCGGTTTCACTCGTGAAAAATTGTGAAAAATTGGGAGGCCATGTGATTAAAATTGTACATCACTGACATTTGAATTTTAATTTTCAAGGTTTCAACTTCAAAGTGTAATATTTTTTTACGGAGATTAGGGTTTTCTAAAAGGGAAGGAAATTATGGAAAAACCTGGAGTATTACCAGGGGAATTTTTATATCATCAGCTTACCAGTAAGTATATTAGTTTGAATTCAGTTTAAGTTGATGCATAAGCTAGTAGGTATAGGTTACTATTTCTGGTATGCTTGTAATGGAGATGAATAATAAAAGGGAATATTCAGTGTCTATCAAGCAGGAAAAGAGGTAAAAAGAATTAATGGAGTGACGACAGATTATTACAACTGAAATTCCAATTATTGGGGAATTATTTCCCCCAAAATATCTATCTAGAATAATGAATTATACATTTCTCCTTCAATTATTACCCAATCATTATACCCGATCATTGATTTTGTTCCAACGACGAAAATTGCCATCAAATCAGTCACCCCTGTTTAATCATTAAATCACCCTCGAAAGTATTCCAACTAAAATAATAAAAATTCATCTGAACTATTCCCATCACGATCTCCACAATTTTATCAACCCTTATGCTTTCATCTCCAAACATCGACAGCCACTACTTTCATCACCACAGGCCTTTAATCCTCAGTTTGGATCTAGAATCGCAGTTTTGATTCAAAACTTTTGAACCGTACGTTTCTTCATTAACCGTTGCTGCATTATTGAATAACATAAATCAAGCCCCGGAAAACGCCAGCAGCCAGCAGGAGCACCACCCTAAACGCGTCGCCGGTTTCCCAAATTATCTGCAGTCTCGTGGCAGCGGAAGAACGGCGGGACGAAAGGAGGGGTGAGGGAAAAAAAGGAAAGAATAAAACAAAAATACTTTCCTCATTATTCTTGCCGCTCACGGAACCAGCATCGAACGCGTTTTCTCACCCTCCACCCGCCCCCCCTCCCTCTGGCGGGAGACCCACCCCTGTGCGCGCAACGCCGGCATCTAAATTCTAAATTCCGCGCTGCAAACGAGACACACCAACACGTGGCCGCAAGTTTTCGAAAACTCCGGGCGAATCGTAAAAACACACGGGGCGCAAGGTGTCGAGGGCGGCTCGCCGCCGAGCTCCACGGCCAAACGGCAGAGACAAAGGGGAGAATCAGGGAGCACCAGACGGGGGAAAGTACGGCAAACTTTTCAGGATCGAACATGACTTCCTTCAGAAGCGAAGCCCTGCTCCATTATGAGAATGCGATCCCTCCCGCGTTTGTTTTCGCGATCCTCCGACGTCCCTGTTACCCGGCGGGGACCGGGCTACACCTTCTCCGTTCATCCTGGTTCTGTTTGCTCGTGAAAGGGCGACGGCGAAGTCTGCAGGGTACATTTTCGACCAAACAGCGCGCCGTGATTGCTGTATACTTTTGGGAAGGCTCTCGCACGATAGGAATCCAATGGTACGGTTTTTATTTTCAAGATCGGCCGGGGGACACTTGGAAATGGAACCAAAGTTTGCCGTTTGGTCGCCGGTCGACAGAGGCGAGCTTGGCAGATTCGTACCTGAGTGTTTCCCAGCTTTTCTCGTGCTGGAAGCTCGGCCGTGTCTAGGCTTCTGCTTGTATTGGCACTCTTACTTCAGGGGGAGGAATTAGTGGAGTATTTGAAGAGACTGGGTGGTTTGCAAATGATGCCCTTGAAGCATGAGCAAGCAAATGTGGTATTTTGCTGTTCGTTTTAGATGTTGCGTAGGCTCGGAATATCTTCCTTAGTAGACTTGGTGTAAAATAATTAGCATTCTGAGGGTCGGATTTACGTCTGTGATTTCGATACGAGGAAGGAACAGAGTGGAGCGATCTTCGTCAATTGGTATTGATTGTATCTTTTACAAACTACTGTGTGTATATATTTTCTCATTTTTTTTCTGCGGATGTTCGTCTTCTTGGTCTGATATCTCCGTTCCCTTTGACGTTTGCGTCTTCTGTTTTTAAGTAGGGCTGGGATTATTCGAATAATTTAATATTCGAATATTTTACAAGTATTCGAATGCTATGAATAAACTTCGAATATTTGAGTATTCGAATGCTACGAATAAACTTCGAATATTTGAGTATTCGAATGCTACGAATAAACTTCGAATGTTTGAGTATTCGAATGCTAGGAATAAACTTCGAATATTTTACAAGTATTCGAATGCTACGAATAAACTTCGAATATTTTACAAGTATTCGAATGTTACGAATAAACTTCGAATATTTGAGTATTCGAATGTTATTATTTGATTATTTATGTATTTGAATACTATTCGAATATTTAAATATTCTCAATACTCAACTGTATTATCGTTATACCTCCTACGGCTCCTACATCACGATCACCTTCGACAATTATTAAGTACTGTGAGCTAAGTATAAGTCGAAAAATGATACCGCTGTGTTTTTACACCCCCTATTTTCAATACTCAATTCTGTTTCCATTTTACCTCTAGTTGCATCATAATCTTGGTCGCTGAATATCCAAATTACAAACTTTGGGTCCATTTTTTAAGGTGTTCGAACCTGCTTTCAACATTAAAGATAGTGTCATTCGATTTTTCTTATCGAGAGATTTTCAACAATTTATACCAATCGTGGCACACTTTTTTTACTTGAAACTCCATCAGACATTTAGCATTGTCCTTGATAGGCCACTCACGACCCTCGCGAGTTTCTCTAATTTCACGTTACATTAATCAATCCATCATTAGCCGCGGAATGGACGTCCCCCCGTGGACGACGCCGACGGTCGTTAGTCAGAAACGTCAAAGACAACGACCGTGAGACCGACTTTCTCCGCGACGACTTATTTTTCCAGGGAACGTCGTGTACCGTTCCCAAAAAAGTGAGCGTGGCCTCTATCTTCCCTTTCGCCACGGTCCTTTTTGCCCCGCCAGCGGATTTAATGACGAAACGAAGTTGTTTACCGACGCCGTTTCGGTTTACGTGCCCAGCGTTTATCTTTACTTTTCGTCTAATGACACGATCAGGGGAAAGGCGCGTCTCTGTGCTTATTAGTTGTTATTAATTCATGTTAAGGGAAAACTTCAGAATATAAAGGGGATTATGAAAATTAGCGGGGTTTTAAGAAACAGACGTCGTCAAGGCTTGGAATGGTTGCTTTGCTTTCGGGCAGATAGACAAACTTTGGTGCCCTTTTCTTATTCGTGAAAATGAAATAGAATGTTGGTCACATGAAATTATGGAAGTTTAGAAAATTTGTTTGAAAATAGAAGTCGATGGTGTTTGCAATTGTTTTCTGTACCCACGAAAATGGCAAAACATTGAAGAGTTGTATTTTTTAAACAGATTCGAAATAGCGAAAATGATGACTTAAACTGCTCTTAAATTCACGTGGTCTATGTTATATTTCAATTTCATTGATATCCCTCGGAATTATTCATACTTTCTCTTGAAATTACCAGATTGATACTACACATGTTATTCACATGTAATTTCAATTACTATTTAAACCGTTAAGACCGTTCCAACGAATTGATTGTGTGAAAATACACAATACGACACAAATATAAATGATACTCCTCAAAGATATAAATAAAAGCTACGGAATAACATTGCTTCATACATGTACGTTTCGATGATATCCGAATTCTTGCTATCTTATACCGTCTGTATAAGAAGAAAATATTGAATTTAGTTTTTCCCTATAACTGTGAAACACCCTCTGTAATAACTAATATAGTGAGGGGAATTTTAATTTAAATTTGTGTTTGGAAATCTAAATTTCGGGGAGGAAAACCCAAATTTGAGTTTGGAAATCTAAAATTTAGGGAGGGGCACTCAAATTTGAGTTTTGAGGAACAGGAAAATTCAAATTTAAGTTTTGAGAGAGGAGGAAATCCATACTTGAGTTTGGAAATTGAATATTTGTCGAACGTCTATAGAACCACTTTTTTGCATAAAAATAGCTGCTTAATTTTCAAACTCAAATTTGGATTTCATCCACCTCAAAACTCAAAGTTGGATTTCGCCCTCCCTCAAAACTCGTATTTGGATTTCCTCCTGTCTCAAAACTCAAATTTGTATTTCCCACTTCCTCAAAATTCAAATTTGGATTTCCCCCTCCTTCAAAATTCAAATTTGGATTTACTAACTCTTTGGGTTAGAATTTCCCTCACTATACTTGATACTATAATAAGAGTAGATACCTCACACCATTGAGCTATACGAATAATAAGATTATTAATACCTCCGCGTCCTTTACCACGCTCGAAAAGAAATTTCTCTGTTAATCAATAAAATTCATTCAAGTGGAACGGACTGCAAGTGAAACGACTAGCTGAAAACTGTTTCTCAATACGTCGCCTCCCAAACACTTTCGATTATGGGGCGAAATAAGAAGAAGCATCTGGTAGGAGTATTCGCACACTAGAGCGTCGCTGTTTCGCCAACGAGAAAACACAGGTGGCTCCCTGGGATCTGCTTTTATCAGCGCTATGAACATCTACGGCTGAGATACTATCCCTCCGTAATATCGCGGATGATAGTCGTTATTCTTTTTATCGTGGACTTACCGTGGCGGGATCGAAGCGGGAGAGGGTTGGAGGGGAGTCGCTGACAATAGCAAAGGGAAGTACAGACGCGGCCTCAGACTTCTGCCTGCCATTGAATCTTCATCCATCCGTTTCAGCTTCCGTGAAAAAAACTTGATCACACGACAATCTGACGAGTTCACGCGATGATTCCTTATTTCCACGTCATCTTTGGATATTAAGCAATAGGAAGCTTCACTCTCAAAATTGGGCCTCTCACAAGCCAACCTGATTAATTGCATAAAATAAAGAATAGAGAAAGTTGATAATTTAAACACTAATTAATTACGCGCTTGAGTACGAAATGAAATTGATCAATTTGGGTTCGCAGCCATCGAGCTCTTTCTTCGTTAAAGATAATGTAGAACAGAGAAATTAGATCAAATCTGGGAAATAAGAGGAGATAATTAAAAATATTGATGATTAACCCGTGGTCACACGGGGTGTATCGCACCCCAGGAAATTTTCTTCCAGAAGTATATGTCTTTGCCAACATTTCTATAAATTTTTAGATCTTAATATTGAAACTTAAAAATTTGGCGAATTTTAACAAGAAAAATCGCTTATTTCCATAACTATTTTTTCAACTACTAATTTCATCATATCAAAATTTACATTTCTTGAAAAAAGAGTATTAACCACGACTGTACGAGTATTACGAATTTACAATTATCACTCAAAAGTGGAGAGATTCAAAAATACGAAAATGGTAACTCTAAAATTACGTTGGGGTGCAGTGATTATAAGAAGATGTGATCACGAAGGGTTAATTGATAATAATTTAGATATAATGAAGCACTCTTTATGTAGGAGTAGTAAAAACGAGGAGTATTTAATGAAAGTTAAGTTGTGTGTGTTTGGAGGATGAAGATGAGTAAAATGTATTTTATACATGTATATATAATTGATTTAAATTTACGAAAGAAATAACTAAATCTGAATCGTGAGCAACGAGGTACTTTGTCAAGTGGCAATTTATCATACATATTGTGTTAAATACACTGCGCAAATGTAGGTACTGTATTTTTGGATGAGATACTACGGACGGCAATAAAATTAAGATTAAGCCGCAAAATTTATGACACGTAGTAGTTTTCAAATTAAAACCGGCTACCTTCTTCAAAAGCTATTTTAAATGGCTTTTAAAAGGATATTTTAAAGAAACGTTTTTAATATGTGTATACATAGTAAATAAATCAATCTTGCAAATATTAAAAGAGGGATGTCTACTTATTGTTAGTAAAAAATTACGTAACTACTTGAATTATTTAATAAAATTCTACGAATATGCCACATAGAAAATTAATTAAAGAATTGAAACGATTAAATCATCTTATTTCTTCATACCTTTAATTAAAAAATTATTCGAATCTTTTGACGAAATATCCGAATCGGAAAATGTGTGATTTAATTACACTTAAGCCGAATGCAAATAGATTCAAGAAAAAATTGTAAACAATAAACATCTACACGTATTCCATGAATTTTTAAATTCGACTTTCTCGAAAACGAAGCCTTGAAAGATGATATTTTAGTCTTCCTTTTCACTTTTTTTGCATAAAACTACTTTTTCTTCCATTGCACAGTGGAGTCTTCATTACATGAACACTGCCCCACTGAAAATTCGATTATTCGAATTCTGATATCAAGTAAAAGAACTTAGAAACACTTCAAACATACTCTTTTACCAGCAAGGAGAAAATATTAAATAGCTCGATTGAAACATAGTTGAATAGCCAATATTCACAAGATCCCATGAAACAACAGAAATGGGAGCAAGAAGAAAGAAGATTATACTTCCAAAGATTATATTCCTAGACATTTTACCACGATGTCAGCTTGAGGAACAGTTTTAAGATGCCACAAGGGGGTCAGCCATATGAAGGCCCTAAAACTTAGGATTATAAAAGAATCCCATGAAAGCAGTACCTCGAAGAAGAATATGTCACCACCTAGAAGAATTCAGTGCGTACAGCTCGGCTGAAGAAGATTAATAAACTCCGGAGTAATTCTCCTTTTACAAACCTAATACTTTTCTAATTGTCTCAGCGTACCAAAAAATCGATTATTCTAATCCGAATCCAACGGAAGCTCCACTGCACTATCACATATCCAATTACACTACGTACACCCTTTCAACTCCTTGGATTATAAGATGCAATAATTTGAATAATCATCGTCATAAAATAACCAAAATAAGTCGCCATAACACTGCAGAATCACAAACTGAACAGTTGACGATTAAAGGGTCATTGTACTTCGATCGGCGGAAAAATGAAACAATTTTTAAAGATTTTTTCTCAGTAAGTACAACATATAATTAAATAAATATTTTTAAAGAATTTTTAAACCTTTCGGATGTCATTCTAGTGATTTCAAACTAATATTTAAGCGAAAAAAGTTACGACTTTTCGATCGTTTTACAAGAAGTCTAACTCCTTAAAGGGATGATCGTGTCCACGCACTTCCTAAGCATACATAACTTATGTTTCGTTTGAAACGTGCGAGACGCTGGCAGGTCGGTCCGAAAGCCAGCGAAACAAATACTCGCGGGGGGCGGAAATTTATTCCCCAGAACAAGCAGCATTAATTTTTCCAGAAGCCGCGGTGGATCGACCGCCGTGCGCCGAGTTTCCCTTAAAACATTTTCAAACTTAGCCGGATTGTCCGCTGGAAGCGTCCCCCTATTCTCCCTCCGTCCGCGCATAATGGCCAATTCCACCCTCATTTTTTTTTTAACCCTCCGCCGTATTCAGCGCGACAATTCAGACGTCGAGGATGACGGCCGACGGTGGATCCCGTAATCGTAATTTGTTTGCAAGTGCTTTCACCGCGCCGCTTAACGTCGTAAACGGGAGGACGAGGGGGGGGGGGGGTACGGGGGGAGGGAGGGCGACGTCGAAGAAGAGGGAAGAAAAATGGGCAGACAGACTGGCAGAAGAAGTCGCGTACATTGATACCCAGGGAACTTTTGCACGAAAGTTTTCCCTTTTAATGAGACAAGGAACCCGACCGTTGTCGTCGGTGACCCGTGCAAGGCCAACTGTGTCCCCATTTAACGAAGCTCCATTTTGGAAGCGAACCTGTACCTACTCTTCCCGTGCCAGATCGCGCGCCGAGGTTTCATGCCCATTAAAATTGCCTTGTATATTCGAGTGGTTTGCTGTTCGAGTAATAATTAATTGTACTAGATGTGAATCACCTGGTCCTGGATAATTGAAAATTCGTCTGTAATGAATCAGTATTGGAGGGGGAGAGGGTTGTAGAGGGATGTACAGAAATTGGAGCTTCAGACTTGTTTATCGTGTGACTTGATGAGTGGTAATTGGGGACTGAATGAGCTTACTGTTTCTGTTGGATCTTTAAAAGTCTGTTATTTTGCAGAGTTTCTTGTAGGTACAAGGGGTTTGTTGTCTAATGGCTGGTCTGGTTAAACTGAAGTGATGCTTTAATAGCTTGGCATCGATTAAAAAGGTGATCGATGTAGGTGTTATTAAAGGCTTCGAAACTCTTATTTTTTTCAATCGTTAAGAGTGTCGTTTAATGAAATAGGGATACTGTGTTTGATTGCAATTTAATTTCTCGAGGTGGTGTTCTCTTGAAAGGTAATGATTGTCAACGGGGATATTTATAATGTAATATGATAATAGGTTTAATAATTTTTTTTTAAAAACAAGCTTTTATTAGAATGTACTAAAAAGGAATCAATAATTTTGACACCGACCCAGATGACTACCTGAGAAGAATTCCCTCATATGACTAAAAATAAACGCGTGATATATAATTCAATAGTAAACAATTCGAGTAGTATTCGAATACTTAAATATTCGTATAATAGCGTTCGAATATTCAAATATTCGAAGTTTATTCGAAGCATTCAAATATTCGAAGTTTATTCGAAGCATTCAAATATTCGAAGTTTATTCGAAGCATTCAAATATTCGAAGTTTATTCGAAGCATTCAAATACTTTAAAATATTCGAATAGGTATTAAATTATTCGAATAGTCCTATTCCTAGTTCCATCGAGGTATGTCGGAGAAAAATCCACGATCGTTTCAGCCGAGCGCAATAAGTAGTAGAATCATTGGTAAATAAACTGGAAAGCTGCAGAATGGAGCTGCTGCTGGCGCGTGGAAGCGTGCTAAAAGTAATTAATTAACCACTTTTTGTTCCACGGGTCAATTTCGAGCGAAGTCGACTTGTTTGTTCGGCCGAAGTATGGTTAGATCGCGATTAATCTCATTACACATGGGTCACTAAACTTTTTGTCAAGTAATTGGGTTACCATTAAGCGTACCACGGTGTTGAATATTTAAGTAACCCGTGGAAGCGCTTTCTCGTGGCACAAAGTAGGACTTTTTGCACGAGCAACGTTTTACACAAAACGCCGTGTCATCCTTTCGTTTGTGAAAAGAATTTGAAAAATGTACATATTTAAATAAAATTTGGTGTTCATTTTTATTATGAAATTTATTATCCGCTTCAACAGTTATCTTCTTCGTACGAATAAACAGCATATGCCATGCGTATAAAATAATGTCAAACGATAACGATAAAAGTGTATAAAATAATATTATTCGTAACGATACTTTGTATAAATTTATGATTGTCCTAAGATTAATATTCCTGGCTAATAAAAAACCAAGCTCCAATCTCGATTATAAATTGATATTATTCAATGTAATTTACAAGAGGCATGTTTAAAAATAGTATTCCACTTCAACACATATTGTTTATTTGCGTACCACAGCGTTATCGCGTGTAATGCGCTTACAACATTTAATTACACTTTACAACTATACTATGCAAATCGATGTTCCGGAATATCGACCTACTTTGCTCGGGACAAGAAGGTAGTATCATTAACGGAGTAAGAATATTACCCTAAAGAAATCACAGCATCAATTAACTAACAATGCAACTGCAATGTTCAATTAATCGCTCAAGCCATCAACATATTTTTAAAAAACTAAACCATTCCATATGTTGTGAGCTATTGCGTCGCCTGTGTTTTGGAGGGCGTAAATCTCCGACGGCGCAACGTCACTCTCTCTGCGGTGTCTTACGACCACAAGAGATCACTGGATAGGGTGTGATTGAAGGATGTATCTTGAATAAATTGAGGTACCGCACATTAACAATAACAATGAAACTGTATTTAAACTAAACTTGAACAATGGTGAAATATGGCAATTAACAAGTGAGTCTGTAATGGATGTATGAGTCCCTCCAAGTTACTCTTGCGAGGTATAAATTCGGACTGGTTTGGGACTCTCTCGCTGGCGACAAGGCAAAACGAAGATTCCCCTTAGGGGTGGAGTTTTAACAACACAGGCGTAAGAAACTCTGTTCATTGGCGGAAATGGTTTGGTGGTAGGTAGAGACAAACTACAGGAAAGGGAAATCCTGACTAAAGTGTTGGTGTATACGTGATGGTTGTCGCGAGGTCGTCTGCTTATTGTCACGGCGATCCTGGGACCCTTGGCCCTGACTTGGGCTAGTCGGCTACGTTTCCAATGTAATGAATTTATGAGTTTACAACGGTCCCAGGTCTACAAGGCGCGGACTGACAGACCAAGTGTCTGCCAGATGAGGTTTCAAAAATGCAAGGCGCCCTTGTGCGTCCTTGGTGGCCCGGCAACGAGCTAACGCTCAACACCATATATACAAAATAAATTTTTACATATTCAATTAATCAAAATATTATTAATAAAGCTTCAAAAATATAAACAAGCATTTATTTAATTTTTTATTTAAATTTATATATTTTACAAGTTACTAGTGTTTATTTTTATTATAAACCCTCCCTCGTAATAATTTCATAATTAATACTAATTTCATTATATTATATATATAAATACACATCTAATCTCATATAATGTAATTTTAATATATATGTATTATAATTTAAATTTATTAATTGATTAAAAATCTAATATATTTTATTTATGTATACATACTTTACTTAATGATATTAGTTATATATGTAAATATATAAATGGTTTATATATCCTTATACTTATTCTTACTAATATATAAAAGTGAAACGTTGTCCGTTTGTTTGTCCCTCTTTCACGCCAAATCGACTGAACGGATTTCAATGAAATTTTGAATATACATTACATACATCCTAGATTAGATTATAAGCTATTTATAAATACCCTAGTAAGGCCGTGGTTAAGGTAGCTTTTCCTATACGCGACTGAACCCAACGTCAAGAATTTCAAAGCCGATTTTCTTGAAAATGAAGCACAATATCAAAAAATTTTATTCCTTTTTCTCGACTTTCTTACTTGTTAGAAGTCGAAAAGAAACAGTAACTTATGTTGATATCGCGCTTCATTTTCGAGAAAATCGACCTTGAATTCCTTGACGCTGCGTCCAAACACGTATAAGAAAAGCCCCTACCTAAGAGGCTTCTTTATTTTGTTTCTGTGGTAAACAATAACATTCATTGATGTGATCCATTTCCCCTTCCTCATTGATATCACGGGATTTCGCGCTATGTTCAAATCGATACTCCGTCCTTTGCCTGCTCGTGCGAGTCGGATCTGACGCGTGGTCTCCGTCAAGCTCTCGAAATCGTTTTCGTGTAAACGCTCACGCCTGTCGCGCAGGCAAAGGACGCAGTATTAAGCGAGAAAACGATATGTTTCCGTCCATGATGAAAAAATGTCTTAGCGAGAATAGTCGCGTGAATCAAGATCTTAAAGATTCTAACACGCAGGGCTGTCAGTAAAAGCCCTCAAAATAGCGTTGAACATACTGAGTTTTATAAAATTCACACGTGTAGGAATAGAATGTGGAGAAACTTGGGGAACAACATAAATAATTCCCGGGTAAAACCGGATAACGGGTCAGCTAGTACAATGTATAAATAGTTCCAGATTCCGCCAGCTTTAAAGTAAAAACTACTTAGTTGGCAGGAATTACCTGAACTCCTAAAATCGTTTAAAAACACCTTCGTTTTTCTCGTACCGTTAACGATTAAGGGAACTAATTATATTAGGTGTTCTGCCTCCGTTGTACCGTCCCTGTGGTTAAATGCAAATGTCGATACGTTGAACAATATCCAGCACAGTGTCCCCCGTAATTCTTTAAGTGAACGAAGAATCCCTTCGTTTCCCCAGCAACTTCACCCTCATAATGTGGTATTAAGTTTCAAGTAATGCAAAGGCCACCCGATACCAATTAACGTCGCTCCAAGGGAATTGACAGAGAGCTTTTCTCCTCCGTTCTCTTGACCAATACCTTCAGCCTGGCGTATTATACCATTGAAAAGTCGCTGTCTGCATTATGGCACGTTGCCATTGGGGGATTCTGTTACTTTGAAAAATCCAACGACGATTACGAATATTTGATGGGGGATTCGTAATCATTCATTGATGAAATGTGTTTAACCGAACGGAGGCTGCTTCTTCTGTCATTCTATCATGAAAATATATCACGTTAAGCTACGGGGGGACTTTATCGAGTTTCCAATAAAGTAGTTTATTTCAGGATCTTGAACGACAAACTCGGAGCTGGTGTATTTATTGTAGTAGCTTTTTCGGGGACGGGGACGCACTGATGAAAAATTAATGAAAATCCTTTGCGAAATATAGAATTTGACGTATTAGAGAGAGAGAGAGCACTTCTCGTTGCGTTTAATTTTGAATGTTTCAAGGTGAAAATATCATATTTCCCGTGAAATACGGAGTATCCTGCCAATCGGTATTAAGTGATGTTAAGTCAAAGTAATCACATCAATATTGAGTTACGCTTTCAGACTGAAGTTGAAACGATACACGCAGGAGATTGATATAAAGGATAATACTCGAGTAGAAAACGGGAAGGAATTTTTATTATTCTGGTATCCTTGACGTCAGACAAATATGAAATTTTCTTTCTCTTTCTTTGTTTTGCACGAGGAAACACCGTTTGAATCCAAAATGCTCACCTGCCATCGTTTTATGATGTTAGAGGAAGGGAAGTTGAAGGAATAATCATTTTCAAAGACAATGCGGTACGAAATTGTAATTATTTTAAATGGTACTTGAATTAGATGGTAAGTGACAACTTAAATGTGAATTAATTTGTTTTTTATTTCGTTATCTTTCCATTTATTCTAATTACAAGGTTGTTTTTTACCAATTTTAACTGTGTTTGTTTTGCATAAATGATTAATTTCCTTACACATCTGTTATCTTTATCTTGAAAACACTGTAATATCTGTCACGTGTGACCAAGGAGCAGAGTGCCATGGGTCCCTTTTCCACTACGGAAAATTTAACATAATTCTGCTGGGTGAAACGTAGTTACCTGCTATTATATTAGGAGGTGGTAGAATTACAGTACATTGCGGGGGCGAAATAATGGTACAAAGGAACGAAAATTCATGCATACGTGGCGTGTGCCTTTTTTTCCACCGAACCCCTCAATTCTCAACCCTTCATATCGATTTTGCATTAGAATTTCTTGCTGTAGGTTATGAAAGCAGATTCCTGTAGACGGAGGCAGAAATATTCAAGCTAAGCTACTTATGCTCTCACCGAAGTCTAAAAATATCCGCAGTAACGAATATAATAACGAGCCGACGCATTTGTCTCGCAACCTGAGACGTCTGATATTTACATTCCACGAGCGACCATTGACGAATCCAAATTGATCCAGATATCCATGCAAAATAATGCAAAATTAATATTGCAAAAAAGCCGCGCCTGTTCAGGCGGAATATAAATGCCACTTTAATGACGTTTCGGATTAAAACACGCGTTCGTAAATCATCCGCGTTTCGTTTGTTGCGTTATGCAACAGTGGGGCGGAGAGCAGAAAAGTTGACCGTGTCGGATCCCGCACGCACGATTTCGCGAGGGGTGCGCGAAATTTTCTTCAGAGGCGCCACACTGTTTACCTCGCGGTTTGACGCGGCGAGTCAACTTTATTCGAAAAATTTCCTTAAATTAACGGATCGACGTGGCGCGCTGTTTAAGGAGGTCAACGGCGCGGAAAGCTCGCTCAGCATTCGGCAGAAATGAAATTTCAAATGTAGATTAGTTTCTTGCGCGACCGTGTTTCCGTTTTATGGGATACGGAAAGTTAAGGGGGGGAATTAAGAACCGACCGACGCGGTCGCTTCGACAAATATTTGGACAGTCTTGGGTATACACAGTGTTGCTCCGCGCATACGAACGGCGACCGTGTAACTTCTTAACTATCAAGGAACGCGGTATTTCCGCGTCGTGGGAGCGGACGGTTCGCGGAAATTATGTCGACGCTTGATCCGCCGATGTACAGTGGTAGGAATCCACGGAAGGCGCGAGGTAAAGTCTCGAAACACTTTATCTTTCCATGTTTTCAGAAGTTTGGATTAAGAGATGAGGAGGTTGTAGGTTGTGAAAGTTAATTTTGTGGTTAACACTGTACAACGTCGCGCCACTTTTAGATAGCGTATCATATCAGGTGCTAATTCACAACAGTTCCATATCTCAATATTGTAAGACAGGCATCAGAAACCTTTATTTTACAATAAAATTTTAACGAAATGAAATTGAAATGGACCTGTTAATTTATATGCAATATTTGAAATGAATCCCTTCAGGAGGGTGAAGTGTATTAACACCTTTGAGCCATTCTAAATATCGAACTTTGTGTGTTAGGTACCTATTATTAATATTACTTCTTGAATAAAAAATATATAAAAAACAAAATTTTAAGTAGGAGGATTTTATTCAACTCGATCAATAATGCACTAAAGAGTAAACAATAATTATTTCCCTGTATTACAATTTCGATGGTGATATGTGACTTTAAATAAAATCATACAAACGCTGTGATTATGCTGCAGAATTATTCAATTCAATTTTAAAAAGGGTAATCACAGAGTTTGTAGGATTTTATTTAAAGTCACATATCATCATCGAAATTGTAGTGAAAGAGAAGAATTTTTTTTCATTTTTTACTGCATTATTAATCAAGTAAAATAAACCAATTCTTTTCTTATGAATTTTCCACTCAAATATCCCTTTGAAAACTATTGAAAGAAATAGGTACATCTGAACATTCACAAATTAGAATTAATTTTGATCTTCAACAAATTACAATTATTTTTATCAAGTTACAAGCCAATTGGATTTGTGGAAATGGGTTAAAATTGTAGGGGATGCCATTTTTTCACCCCCTCAGGGGTGAGCTTTTCAGAATTTTGTATTTTCATCGTAACTATCTACGCCTGCAAAGTTTCAAATTGATTGAATTTGTGGAAGTGAGTTAAAATTGAGTTACAAAGTTTAAATCAAACAAACGGATAAACAGACAGAGGAGTACAGTTAAATAAATAAATAAATTAAATCGTTTAATTAAAAAATGAGGATTTTAAGTCATTCGATATCAGATTCGAATATAATAAAAATGGACTTTGCATCCGATAACCAGGTAAGTTCGTCGTTCAAGGATTACACATGTACACTGAATGAATTTTGAAATATGTCACGTAAATTTGCCCACTCCCAAGACAGAGTAGTTCTACTGTAATTAAAATTTGACATCAAAATAAAATTCTACGACCTAAGAAACTCGACGACCCATTATTTTCATGATGACAAGCGATAAAATGTTATACCAAATTTATTTTACAACGCTCTGCAATTTCGAGAAGGAGACAAACGCGTCTAGATACGTTAAAATGCGAAGGACAATGCATCTATATCGATTTTGGCGATCGATAATGATTAAGGAAGTTCAGCCTGCCAGAGTAAACTTGACGCGAGGCCAGCGTCTGACTAATCACTGACTTCGACTACTGAATTTACTCGAGAGGCCCTTCAGTAACTCGTGACCCTAGCGTCGCAATGGTATATATCATTCTGTCACTTTGCACATTAATCGTCAGCATCATCCTGCCGCAATTACCCACAGGTCCCGTGTGTTAACGTGAAGTTAATCGTCACTGAGTGCATGGAGTGCATCGTCCAAAAGTAACGGAGGAAAAAAAATATGCAAACAGTTATGTGAAATTGCAGTATTGCTAAGAATAATCAACGACAGTAAAAAATTATATGGATCATCGACAAATGAACATTCTCCAACATTTTTCAAAATTCTATGCAAAAATGGGAATAGTTTTGCCATAGAGAAAGAGCTGTAAGGTGGATATATTTTAATAATACAAAAGGGAATTATAAAATAATTTCAAAAGCTCAGAAAACTGTGAAAAAATTCAGAAAAATTCATCAAATATATCTAAACGCGTTTCGATGAGAATGATAAAGAATTTGAGACGTTAGAAACATCAAATTAAAAGAAACGAAATAAGAAGAGTTGAGTCAAGATTAAAGTCGAATAAATTGCAAGTTCAACAGAACAGTAATTTCCAATAACGTAATTCAAATTACTATATTCGTGTATAATTTATTGTTGAGTCGAGTGAGTTTAAGCTAAAAGGAAAGGGTAAATTCTGCAAATACCGCAAAAGTAAGTTGAGATTTCAAAATAAACTGGCAAAACTTTTTAATGAAAATTGAATTTATATTTAACTTATTAGTTTCAATGCCTTCATTTAGAAGCTCCACAAATATATCCCACCAAACGATCCATCAGTTTACGACTGTAATAATTTACGTTTACACGCATTAATTTACGCACCGTTGACAATGTCGCACCTGTTGCTATTCGTAACTTTCGATTCATAGGCGAGGGAGATATGAACTGACCCTAACAATGTTTGCAACATTTAATAGTCATAAATCATTGCAGAAAAAATGTCAACTATTCTCACAAAAACAAAGAATGAAACGGAATACTAAATCCATACTGTGTACTGAATGTGGTTTGCCAATTTTTAATATTTGTTTAGTTACAATAAACTCAATTACCGAACTTCAAATTAACAATATTTATTAAATAAGGAACTGACAAAATACATTGCCTTCTTAATTAATTCTTTCTTTCCAACCAATTATTATTTTATAAAAAGGGTAATAATTTAGGGGAAAAACTCTAGGAAACTCTAGTAACTATTAACACTGGTAATGATCAGACACTCGATGTCGCATAAGCATGCATAAAAGTTTAATGTGTCTGGAAATGCTGTGAAAAACCGAAAAAAAATGCTGTGCCTTCTCCTCAATTTCATATTTTTTGGATTTAAAACGCTTCAGAAATAAGCTTTCTCATTCTTATGCAATCTGGGGGAGAAATATTTCAGACGATCCGATGAAAGAAACGTTCAACTCGAATTATCATACCTTCTGCAAACGCATCGATGGATATCCTTTTATATAAGCAGAGCTCTCGCCGGGATGATCGATTCATTGTACAATAATCGACGTGTATATACGTAATTGGTTCGGGGGCATTGTTTGCAGAGAACTGGCTGTTCAGCAGACACTGGCGTGCTGGCTTCTTGTTAGCTGAAATCCAAACCCAATATTACTATTCCCTGTGTAATCAGCAAACTGCTCGAAGTCAGACTCGGTAAAATAATTGGAGTTAGAAAGTTAGCATCTATAGAATCGCAGCGGATGCAAAATTATTTTTCAAAAATTACGACTCGAACACTGGCTTCCTGATGTTTTTCCAGATTTTTATTAATGAATGGCTGTCTAGAAGAGGGTGTATGTTACATTTCATTAAAAATTTCCTGGAAAATTTAAAAACCATTCAATGCTTACTGTAGCAATTAAAGAAGCAGCTGGTGCAACATACTGCCTTTCTTCCACCTTGAAAAATAAATAATATAGTAATTTATTAAGCGCAAACACTTGTGTTACGGTAAACACCGTTTGAAAAATTTGTAACATCTCAACATTATTGCTGAGTTATTCTCTGTACTTTCATTCGTGATATTTGTCGTCGTTACCTCTCAAAATTACCTTTTTCAAAAAAAGGTACAAAAAAGAGCGCCAAGTATATAATCCCATCAAAAAGGATCCCATTTAAAAACATTGTCGTAAATTAATAGCTTTACAAAACTAATGATATACACCAATTGCGCCAATTATCGCAATGACTATTTATACAAACAAAAAAATGTATCAAATAATAGTAAACAGGTATATTTTTATACAAATAAATATTTTAATACGAATAAATATTTTATTCAAAATAGTTGGCGCTGCTCTCTGAAAAAAATGTTAAGTGTCTTGGTTAATAAATAAAACAAGGCCAGACTTATTGACTCAGACATATTTATTCAGTTTAGCAACACCAATTCCGAGAGCAGCGCCAACTATTTTGAATAAAATATTTATTCGTATTAAAATATTTATTTGTATAAAAATATATCTGTTTACTATTATTTGATACATTTTTTTGTTTGTATAAATAGTCATTGCGATAATTGGCGCAATTGGTGTATATCATTAGTTTTGTAAAGCTATTAATTTACGACAATGTTTTTAAATGGGATCCTTTTTGATGGGATTATATACTTGGCGCTCTTTTTTGTACCTTTTTTTGAAAAAGGTAATTTTGAGAGGATTTCACACATTTTGTAGTGTTATTGATAATTGGATAATTTTTTCACCCAATCGAGGTTATTTTTTTTAATTAACAATATATTATATTGTCGTCCAAACTACGCACACCTGCAAAGCTACAAGACAATTGGATTGGTGGAATTGGTTTAAATTTGAGTTTTCAAATATGAAGCAAACATACAAGAAGCACACAGAGGATCGAAGCTGAATAAAAGTTTAATTAAAGTTTAATTAATATTATACTATATTACAATAAATTTTTTTTCTAACGTAGATCACACTGCATCATCTTGTGCTCCAGTTATCTGTAAATAAATATATAAAATCCACATTTTAGTTACAATATAACTTAGAAGGTTTAGAAGAAGGGTGGAATTTTCCTATAGTAAGCGTGGAGACTACATAATGTGTCCGAAGGAGGTGAGAGCGTATGGCAGAAACTCTTGTTGAAGGAAATTTAAATGCTAATGGTAATTTATCAAAAATGAACGAAGAGCTCCAATATATTTAACGCACAATTTATTGGTGTTGGAATAAAATTAATTTAATATGTTCATTAGTGAATTTAAATATTGGTAATGTGAAACTAATAAAATTAATGATTAGCGTGGGAACTACTGTAGATTTTAATAAAGTATTACGAATATCTTTCATAAAAGATTAGGAAGTATCGAGGGAGATGCATTTTCAGCGTACTTTTTTTACTAATGTAACTTACTTTACACTGCAAGCACTACGCCATAATTTTTTTAATTCTTAATGCTACGCTAATATGAAAAATTTTGTCAATTTACCTTATTTGGCAAATTTCCAGAAACTTGTGCGAAACAAGATGCTTCTCTGTCTATCTAACTAAATGTAAAAATAGTTTTGTTGTATAAAAACAATATATTATTTTGTAGAAACTTGTGGGAAAGAAGATGCTTCTCCGTCAAACCTCCTCCGGACAACTTCCAAGTCTGTGCGTTCCCTCCGTTTCTATATGCTCTACGTAAATAGTCTATTGAAAAATTTTGGCGACTTACCTTGTTAATTGAGACAATAATTCAGTGTCCTCTGTGGTGTAAAAACTCCTGTCACTTAAAAATTTTTAACTAGTGTCCTTATTTCACACTTGACAGGTTATAATTGTTTGACACTAGCTACTTAGGTTACGTTTACCTCGACAGTTCTGCTCTCTGCTAGCAGTGCTAGCTGTCACGTGACAACGATTTGTTACGCGATTGGCCGAAAGTGCCGAAACCTTCAGCGAATCAGCGACGTGGATATTGGAGACATTTCCTCTCCCTTTCATGTTCCCCTCTTGCCTAGAAGCGTAGGACGATGACTATGAAAGATCTTAACATGAAATTCAGCAAATTGCAACTTTACATCAAAATATCTCAGCTCCTAAGGCATGTAGGAACAAAACGAAGACACTTTTCTTATGTAAATCAAACCCAATCTATCCATTAAGACCATTCAAAGTCTAATCGGATCAGCCGTTATTGAGATTCGATAATCTCAGGGTACTTGACAGCGCGGCGTGCCGTAATAGATACACTCTGTGTCTCGCGCTGCGCATATATCTATATATATACTTGGCGCGAGACACTACCGTGTCTCTTGATTGCTGTAAACATGTTGTTAGAATTTGCTATATCTGAGGCAATCTGCGTTATTAAACTTCCCTGCTTTCAGATAACTCAGAGAGTTACAGGTAGATAGTATTTAAGGAAGTATTTTTCATTAAAGTAAATATTTTGATATTTTCCAGCAACTGAGGTAAAATTTAATATGCCTGCCTCTTGCAATGCCACAAATGTTCTTAAATTGTTATTACATGTTTTGCTATAAGGATTTATCGTGATATTTAGTAGAAAAAATGTTGAATGAGATGAGCTAATAAAGGTTACTATTTTTGTATTTTCTGAAGTCATGATGCTAAGTAAAGTGAAGTAAACGATTCGAATTCAAAACGAGAAAATAGCAACCCTAGAATGTTAAAAGTAGTAAATCGAATGTAAAAGTGACGTAACTTAAAACAATTTTTTAATTATAAATGCGTATTTCTACAGTTTTGAACTTGGAATTCTGACACGTTTCTAATTCATGCTCTCTATTTGACATCTACCGCGACATTCTCCAATTTTGATTTGAATCTTTTTTTATATTGCCACTAGATTTCATCGACCGAAATAAGACACCCTTTATAACCGATCGTTACCCACGAGATATTTTTAATTTATTTTTCTTGTTAATAGAACATTAGTCAATCCCTAAAATAATATCACATTTTGGTCCCAACTTAATCCTACTGCTGCTTGCTAAAATAACAATGTACAATAAGAAAAGTCTCCTTTATAACTTACTTATCCTTATTTATTCTAGAGATACACGAAATACAAGTTTCACATTTATTTCTTCGTGTTTACCACCTAATTAAAGTTCATAAAAAAATTGTTTCTGTAGAGTTTTGCGAGAAACTTAATGCTTCCAGTCTAACCACGCGTTTTACTTTCAAGTTTTCGAGATCACCCATCATTTTTAGCGAAATCTCGCGAAGAGATGACAACGACGTTAACCGAAGCTCGCGCCGCGAGAATCGATTTCCCAAGTATTTTTGAAACTTTCCTCCCGATTTGCAGTTTTTTGGCAAACAGTGGGAATCGTCCGCGTTTCCCGTTAAATTCTGTTAAAGCGTTCCTTTCTTGCCGAGACGGTCGTGTAATTTTTATATCTAAATTTACATCCGGCGTGGTTTCTAAGGCAAACAGTGTATTTCTGCCTCTCGTTTCTGCACTCGGAGGTTCGTTCAAAGTTTCTGAATTATGTTTTTATTATTCCCCGTTTACGTAATTCCTGCAAGAGCTAGCTACTCGTGTTTCAACGTCCCCGCTCTGTGGTTTAATTCCCTGCTTCCGCTTCATTTGCTTAAATAGGTCCCTTTATTTAAAATAATATGAATGATACTTTGGAGTGATGTTGACCCGCTGTATGCAAGCGGAAGTACGTTTGAAGGAAAAGGTAATTTGCTCTGCGGGGTAAAGGGATCATTGCGCGGGGATAAATGGAACTGGATGTAAAGTATGATGCGATTGGTGAATTCCTATGGAAATGAGTAGAATACTTACAAGGGGAGTGCAAGTGGTTTAGGTCTAATAAACCGATTTCGCTAAAATTTTCTATAGAATTAGCCTGTTCCACAAAAATTAGTGGCCAAAAAAGAAAGTTTAAACTGTGAATGGTAACAAAAATAAGATAATTTCATTAGAATGAAGTGTATCTTCAAACAGTGTCCCAAAAATGAGGCCTTTTTTAGCCCCTTTTTGGTCCCACGATTTTGGAACTGAATTTTATACGAAACGATACCTTATGATGAGGCATCAATCACGACAAATTTTCAAGTTGAGGTGGCAATTAGTTTCTGAGATATGGGAGGTGAAAGAAGTGAAAATTCAATAACATGTCAGCCCATGTATAGACTTTTAAGTCATTCCGATAATTTAAACAATTATTTTCAGGGATTTTCCTGACTGCTAATAACGAATTTGAACTTAGATTTTCAAAATTCACGAAAAAAAAAATCAAGAAATATAAATGTCTGTGTAGTATTTAATATATTGTCCACAATGTTGAACCGGCCATTTAATTTTTTTTCGTGAATTTTGAAAATCTAAGTTCAAATTCGTTATTAGCAGTCAGGAAAACCCCTGAAACTAATTGTCACCTCATTTGTCGTGATTGATGTCTCATCATAAGCTATCATTTGGCACAAAATTCAGTTCCAAAATCGTGGGACCAAAAAGGGGCTATTTCTTGGGTCACTCTTTATATCCGAAAGATTTGAGGGTTGCCAGAAAAGGTCGGCGATAAATTTGAGAAGAAATCTCGTAAATGCACGTAGGTAATTCTTTTACATTTTGCTCGCCACGTAGTTGTGGCATTAAGATTTTTAAAGGATAATAGGTGACTCGTTTAAATTGACAGTAATGGTTATAATCAATATCTGATCGATCGGTGGCTGAAGACCCGAGTTTCTCTATTCCCCTAAGAAACTAATGAAGAATAATAACCCATCGCTACCTATATCTTTTCGAGGTAATCCTTTCCAGTGGGTTGCTCTTTCGATTCGGTTTAAAGTTTCCTTCGGGTTGCCGGTTCCGTCCAGTCGAATCCAACCACATTACGATTGCCACGAATTTCTTCTTTTTTTTTTTATTTTCATCCGAGCTCTTTTCGAAACGAATCGGAATTGAATCCGTGCGGGCAGCAGATTCTCCGTCGATATTTCGCGTTTAATCAAAATTTGTCATGCTGTTTGATTTCCAGAATGATACATCTGCTGGTCTGCTACTGATTAATGAATATTGTGGAACACTTCGCGGCGAGTAAATTGGAAAATTTGACTGAATACGAATGTGATTGAAAAGATAAATAAAAAGTCGTGCTTCGTGTAATCAGTTGCTGTTGAAATTAATTTTTGAATACCTACCTTCCGTATTTTAAAGGAATTTGAAATTACATGAAAGCATAGAATAAGAATTGGAATACGTGAAATTAAAAATTTCCCTCGTTAGTTAATGAACAGAAGATGAATTAATTTTCTAGATTTAATTATTGCGGTTGCTTTTTCCATGTGTTTAATTGAACTCTTTTCTACTGTTCCAGGTGGATCGGTGACTGTGACAAAATGGTGGATCGGCAAAAAGCGCTTCTAATGGTGTTAATAGCTCTCCTGATTTATCCAAACGATATTTTCGGTGAGTTTTTCACAGAGAAATGCATAGTAAAAAGTCACATACGTTCTCCTTCATTTCAATTAATCTTGTAATACCTTGAATGTAATTTATTTTTGGAAGAGATATCATGGATCACAAAATCTGTGCCCGATTTATACATATATAGGTACTTCAAAGTGCATCGAGAATTATGTAACGAATTTATCAAAAGTGGTTTTACGAGAGTAATTGAGTTAAGTCTGCACGTGGTGAATTTTGTATTTTCGGATCATTTTTGACTGATAATGAGGAATTTAATCAATGTTCGACAAGGTTGTAATTAAGTTCTTTTAATAGTATAATATACCAGCGATTTAAACGAAACTTGGTAAAAGCTTTTTAAAATAACGTCAATCCTCAATTATTTTGATAAAAAAAAATGCGATTCTGCATAATCTGCATTCTAGTTACAGTGTAAAATTAGATCAAGACGATACTTTTATAACATACCAGGATTTACTGAAAATAAAAGAAGGTAAAAGCCAAAATCTATTGTCGTCTCAGCGGTTACACTAAATTGAACGGAATTAGTGCAAATGTAACGTCATCAGTAAATTATTGAGAAGTGGCATATTACCCCTAGTTACCACACTTCATTTTTTAGCTATTTGCCTGCCTAGTCCCCTTAAACTTTCTTCTTCCCGAAATTCAGTGGGATCAGGAACCTCCATAAGAGGGAGCCTTGAATAAAAGACGTCGGAGGGTCGGCTTTGGCGACGTTGGTAAAGCGGCTGGCCAGTAGCACGGAGGACCCCGAAGATCGTGGGTTCGAGTCCCATCGCCCGAGGTCCTTTTTTCCTTGGCTCCCGAAAATATTATAGAAATAATTACGAAATCTTCTATTCCTACAATCGAGAGAGCATCCGTTCTCGTTTCAACTCTCAGAAACGAGCAGCGCAAGAATAGCGAAGAATCAGATTAGGAAAATCTAATTCCAAGTTCGTTCATTTAATGAAATTGTTCTCAGCTTGAGTTACCACTGAAAACGTCCCGGAAGTTTCAGAGAAATGCTTAAAGCCACCGAAAATAACGAGTAACATTCTACGTCCGCGTCTAGAGGCGCTATTCTGAGTAGCGCGGTTTCGGGCGCGTCAATCATCGCGGGGAACCGTCGCGCGGGAATTTTAAAAGCGGCTGAACTCGACGGATACCGCGAGTTATGATGCCTCGCGTCCCGGCGCGCGCCCAATCTCGCAACTAAGCCGTTCACTTCGCGACCACCTGTAAATACAATGTCGGAACTAATCCGCTTTTGAAACGCACGCTGTCACCAACGTTGTACGGTGATATTGGCCCTACGCGACCCCTCCCGGCCGGTGAAATATTACTTTTTGCGAGTGCCAGGTATGCTGTTTCCTTTTCACAGTAAACTGGATGAATTGCCAACTTGCCGAAAATATCACCGATGGGGGAAAAAGAGCAGCACGCTCTCAGCAGATTTATGCGGACAATCATGTCGGCATATTTCACTGTGTTCTAGTTCCACTGTATTTCTTACTTTTTTTCCCCGCGGTGTCTTAGGCAATTTTGTAATTGTGCCACTTGTGAATGATGCTGGGCTTTTGATTTAATATGGGATGTCGAAATATAGGCAGAAGGTATGAAAATTTTAGGGTACTGAAATGATTGAAGTTAAGGTTCAGAAATATGTGCAACTGGAAATAAGGGAAATTTGGTTTTTTGTTTAGTTTAGATTATAACACCTATTTTCAGCGGTGGATTTGTAGGTATATAAGCTAAGTAGGCTGCAGTCTGAGGCGAAAAATTTTGGGGGACGTCAACCTGTATAAATAAAATATGAAACATAATTTAATAGAAAGGTTCATTTCTTGGCTGTTGTAATCCGGCGATCTTTAAATACAGAGGCTTGAGACAATTTTTAAAACAATTCACTCTTTGTTATTTTGCAAAATAGGAATAACTTATATGTGAGTTGTCATATTGAACTAATTTTAAAATTGTCTCGACTCTTTTAAATCAAAATATTTTATGATATTTCACGGAAAGGACGGAAGACGCTTGTCAGTCAAAGGCGCCAAATCTCCAAATCCGTGCCTATTTCGATTTTTTGGTCATCCTCAATATATACTTATTCTAATCATTCCAGGATTCGCATTAATCTCCGATATTATTTACAACGATAGGCAGAAAGAAGGAATTATGTTAAACTGAAGAAAGATGGATTTTTTACGTTCAACACGAATTGAATACGAACGAGAATTTAGAATGTTTCTAGGAGTGTTGTTACTAGAAGTCAGGGACGATGAAGTTTTCAATTTCAAACCAGCTAAAAATCACAGAGTGCAAGTTCGTAACTACTCTGATGTTTTTATGGTCTTATTAAGGACTTTGCCGCGGTAATTGGAATTTTACTGACTGTATGTACAACCATTGGCAATAAGTTTGGAACCAAACGCAAAGATACGAAACTAACAAAAAATACCAATATTTTTTTATACATAAATTGGTCTATTTTAAAGTAAAAACACCGAAAATAATTAAGAGTTTCGTTTATTATGTAATAGAAAATATATAAGAAGCAAACTATTGCTTTAAGATGAGTATAGAACATTATGAATTTTCAAAAAAATTAACAATAATTTATTCAATATTTCTATTACCGAGTATTTTCTGACATTTGTACATGCATATTAGTTAGTTACTTCATGGTTTTCATCTCATTATTCTTTTATCAATATTCTTTTCCTGAAATCCAAAATCGTTAAGCTGCCATGGAAACAAATTTTGCCATCACAATATGAAAATTTGATTACATCGATGCCAAAACGAAAACAAGCTGTGATACGTGCACGCGAGAACGTCAGAAAATACTAGGTAATATAAATATTAAATAAATTACTGTTAATTTCTTTGCGAATTCATAATATTCCATTCTTATTTCCAAGCAATAGTTTGTTTCCCCTATATTTTTTATTACATAATAAATCAAATTCTCAATTATTAAAATATTGTTTTTTCTCATTAATTTCATATCATTGCGTTTAGTTCCAAACTTATTTCGACGTACAGAAATTATAACTTCCTATCATAAATCTAATCCTTGTCGTTGTCCTTAACTTCGGTAACTACATAATCCATTCTGATATTATTTATCACATATTTGCGTTACATTATTAGCGAAGTATGTTCATCTTTAAACTGTTTGGTAAACACGGTAGTATTGATTTCTTTACGCGCAGATATTTTAAAAATCTTCAGGCGCCAGTTTATCTCATTTACTCTTAGGAATCTTAGCCACAAAAGTAACGAAACATTTAAACGAAGTGTTCATAAATAACGTGAATTAAGTAGAATTATCTACCTTACCTACTTATGTATTTAATTTAACAGTGACGCTGTATTTCATCGAACACTTCAGTCCTCCTTAATTATTTCTCCAAACTCCCCAGAAAGACCTCCTTTCCCTGAAGCAGGCTGCTTCAAAATTAAGTCTTTGGCATCAGTTAAACCGTCCCCGACTTCGCACAATCGAGGATCCTCCTGAAAGGCCCGAAGCTAATTCGAATTCTCTCTTTTCTTCGATTCGCTGACAAATGCGACAAGAGGAACGACAACTGCCTTCTCAGTTTCTCGCCCTATTACTTCGGCTCCCAGCAAGCGAGTAGACTTCTTCTCAAAGCGTGTAACACGAGCGCGTATCGTGGCCCCCTTCCCAAGCTTCCTCCTTGAATTAAGTACACTCCCGAATGAATCGCGAATTCGCCTTAACTTTTCCTACGCTTTATTATCCGCCGATTCACCCGCGAAGGGCAATGGATAATTGGAGCAAACAGAATGACCTTTGAAGCTCCGTAGACCCAAGGAAACTTTGCCAACCTTGCCTTTGGACATGGTTCAATTATTGTCGAGGCATCGCAGTGACGGTTCCAGTGGAACTTGTGACAGCGATCTGTGTGCATGAATCGCCGATTCAAAATCGGACAGATGAAAGGAGCTTTAAGTGATAATCGTGCTTCCCTTTCTTGCTTCTGGAATATGCAATTTGATAAGAATAAAACGATTATAACGATAAAAACAGTCGTTTTAATTTTAAAGTCATGGAAAGATATTCTATGGACAGTTTTAACTGGTCAGGGACAAAGAATTTGTGAATTTTAGTAAAGTCATTGTGGCATAATGATTTAGTCAATATGAGAAATTATAAAAGTAATAATAGTTTAAGAAAGGGGCATGTGGACACTCTAATGGCAAAAATCTGTAGATAGAAATCAATTTTCCAAAACACATACCTGCTTTCAGTGCAGGCTACTCCTAAAAAGAAGAAAGCTAATCCTTTAAGGGGTTACATCCACCCAGAGCTCCGGAAGAAGCATACAAATTCAGGAATTTTTTGGGCGAAAAGTATAAGTGAAAATCATACACAATGTTTTTCTACTAAAAAATACATCTTCTAACTATATTATTCTACATTTTCATGAGATATTATTATTAACTAAAGGAGATATCGGCTTGGAGGTGAGTCGTGTTTTTTTTTAAGCATTTGCTGGTGGACATTACCTAAGCCAAAAAATGAATTTGAAAGCAAAAATTCAAATAAAATTTAAAATTAAACAACTTACAGAAGTGATTTTTATCGATTCTTCTTAGCCCATCCTGTTTACATATTTGGCTCATTATTAACTATTAGGTGCAGTAGATATTAAGCCAAATAGGTTCCCTCCCCCAACTTCGAATGTTATTTTCACCCCCCCATATATAGACATACAGTGGGGACAAAATTATGTGGACACTTTTAAAATCCTATAACTTGTTCAAAATTGGTCCAAACAACTTGAGTTTTTTTGAGAAGCTTGAAGGATTAGTTTGCTAAGTGACGTGATTCGTTGTTTTGCAAAAAGTTGCAATTGGTCGGAATAACAAAAGAAAATAGTAAATGTCGTTTTTTAAACTTTTTTTTATGAGCCTATAATAAAAATTCAAAAAACCCGTTTGTGGATTAAAGTAAATTGTATACATAGCTAAAATTTCATCAAAATCGGTTAACGTTGCTTTGAGCTATAAACGATAGAAGATCGCAAAATAAGGTCGAAAATTGCTGATTTCTGTGAATTTCGCAATTTTCGACTTTAGTCTGCAATATTTAAGCGTTTACAGCTCAGAGCAGCGTTAACCGATTTTTATGAAATTTTAAGCGTGTATACAACTTACTTCAATATACAAAAGGCATTTTTTAAATCAAGAGACACGGTAGTGTCTCGCGCCAAGTATATATATAGATATATGCGCCGCGCGAGACACAGAGTGTATCTATTACGGCACGCCGCGCTATCAAGTACCCTGAGATTATCGAATCTCAATAACGGCTGGTCCGATTAGACTTTGAATGGTCTTAATGGATAGCTTGGGTTTAATTTACATAAGAAAAGTGTCTTCGTTTTGTTCCTACGTGCCTTAGGAGCTGAGATATTTTGATGTAAAGTTGCAATTTGCCGAATTTTATGTTCTGAAGAATTAAGAATCGTCATCGTCAAGTGTGGGCAAGAGGGGAACATGAAAGGGAGAGGAAATGTCCAATATCCACGTCGCTGATTCGCTGAAGGTTTCGGCCAATCGCGTAACAAATCGTTGTCACGTGACAGCTAGCAGAGAGCAGAACTGTCGAGGTAAACGTAACCTAGCTAGTGTCAAACAGTTATAACCTGTCAAGTGTGAAATAAGGAAACTAGTTAAAAATTTTTAAGTGACACGAGTTTTTACACCATAGAGGACACTGAATTATTGTCTCAATTAACAAGGTAAGTCGCCAAAATTTTTCAATAGACTATTTATGTAGAGCATATAGAAACGGAGGGAACGCACAGACTTGGAAGTTGCCGGAGGAGGTTTGACAGTAAAGCATCTTCTTTCCCAGAAGTTTCGACAAAATAATATAATTGTTTTTATACCAGCAAACTATTTTTACATTAGAGTTTTTATGTATAAAGCTTATAGAAATGAATGAAGGGGACGCACGGGCTTATATAGAAACGAAAGGAATGGACAGGCTTGGGTAAAAATGAAGGGGACGCACAAGCTTCGATAGAAATGAAGGGGATGTACAGCCTTGGAGGTTGTCCGAAGAAGGATAGATAGACAGAGAAGCTTGAAAGAAATTTGTCAAATAAGGTAAATCGACGAACTTTGTCAAATTAGCGTAGCATTAAGAATTAAGAAAATTATAGCTTACTGCTTGCAATGTATAGAAAGTTACATTATTGATTGAAGAAAGTGCGATGAAAACGCATCTCCCTTGATACTTTTCTATCTCTTGTGAAAGATATTTCTAAAACTTTATTTTAAAATCCACCGTAGTTCCCACGCTAATCATTAATTTTATTAGTTTCACATTACCAATATTTAAATTCACTAATGAACATATTAAATTAATTTTATTCCAACACCAATAAATTGTGCGTTAAATATATTGGAGCTCTTCGTTCATTTTTGATAAATTACCATTAGCATTTAAATTTCCTTCAACAAGAGTTTCTGCCATACGCTCTCACCTCCTTCGGACACATTATGTAGTCTCCACGCTTACTATAGGAAAAGTCCACCCTTCTTCTAAAACTTATATTGTTTAATTTTATATTGTATAATAAAGTTATATTGTAACTAAAATGTGGATTTTATATATTTACAGATAACTGAAGCACAAGATGATGCAGTGTGATCTACGTCAGAAAAAAAATTTATTGTAATATAGTATAATATTAATTAAACTTTAATTAAACTTTTATTCAGCTTCGATCCTCTGTGTGGTTCTTGTATGTTTGCTTCATATTTGAAAACTCAAATTTAAACCAATTCCACCAATCCAATTGTCTTGTAGCTTTGCAGGTGTGCGTAGTTCGGACGACAATATAATATATTGTTAATTAAAAAGAATAACTTCGACGGGGTGAAAAAATTATCCAGTCATCAATAAACACTACAAAATGTGTGAAATCCTCACAAAATTACCTTTTTCAAAAAAAGGTACAAAAAAGAGCGCCAAGTATATAATCCCATCAAAAAGGATCCCATTTAAAAACATTGTCGTAAATTAATAGCTTTACAAAACTAATGATATACACCAATTGCGCCAATTATCGCAATGACTATTTATACAAACAAAAAAATGTATCAAATAATAGTAAACAGATATATTTTTATACAAATAAATATTTTAATACGAATAAATATTTTATTCAAAATAGTTGGCGCTGCTCTCGGAATTGGTGTTGCTAAACTGAATAAATATGTCTGAATCAATAAGTCTGGCCTTGTTTTATTTATTAACCAAGACACTTAACATTTTTTTCAGAGAGCAGCGCCAACTATTTTGAATAAAATATTTATTCGTATTAAAATATTTATTTGTATAAAAATATATCTGTTTACTATTATTTGATACATTTTTTTGTTTGTATAAATAGTCATTGCGATAATTGGCGCAATTGGTGTATATCATTAGTTTTGTAAAGCTATTAATTTACGACAATGTTTTTAAATGGGATCCTTTTTGATGGGATTATATACTTGGCGCTCTTTTTTGTACCTTTTTTTGAAAAAGGTATTTTCATTACGAGGACAGACAAAAAAGTTGAAAAAATGATCTTCCCTATTTTTTTTTTGCTATTCCGACCAATTGCAACTTTTTTCAAAATGCCGAAACACGTCACTTAGCAAACTAATCCTTTTAGCTTCTCAAAAAAACTCAAGTTGTTTGGACCAATTTTGAACAATTAAGTAATACGATTTTAAAAGTGTCCACATACTTTTGTCCCCCGCTGTAGGCAGTTAAAAAAAGCACGGTTCAAATATTTTTCAAAGTACTAAGTAGGTATTGCATACCCAAATTTAATAAAAATCAGTGATTATCACTCGGTGAGTATTTTGTCAAAACGCAATTACTCCAACGAAAAAGTGATTTATATTGAGAAACTATTCCCCAGTCCGTACTCCTCTCGGTATGTCAACGTTACAAAGGTGCTCATGAAATATAAAGGTAAACTCCGCGTGAAGCAGATTTCACAGAATCACCGAATCAAGTACTTTCGCCGCAGTGCATGGAAGCTCGGAAGTGCAGGCTACCCTGCAGCCGCACCGCCAGACGTTTGAATTATTCTTCGACAGTTCCGCGCGTTACGTTTCCACGCAATTTACAAGTGTGTGCGAAGCCGCGTTTAACGCCTCCTCGAGGATGCATAACCCCCACCAAAGTCGCGCGATTACATCGAATAGTTCCGCGACGTTGGAACTCGTTCGAAACAAGCATCGGGGCTTTATTGTGAGCGCGAAACTGCCGTTCCGCGATCGCGGTTATTTCGAGCAGTTCCGAGGGGAGACAGCCGCCCCCGCAATAAGTGCAGATAGCGTTTCTCGGGAAGAAAGGGGCAGAAGGACAACAGGCTGCGGGTGACGCTGCTCCTTCATATCGAGTATCGATTTCCATCGATTGGCCCCGGGCGGTAAGAGCCTCGCGAAATGCGCTTTAAAAGCTTCGAATTTTTAACTAACGACCGTCCGCGGGGGTTCTTACTCTGCGTTAGCGCTCAGTCATTCTCGAGTAACTGACAAGGGAAGATCGCCAACCCTCCAAACATTATGAAACTTTGCGGATATGTGGAAGATATATAGCTACTCCATAATTATAGTTATATATTACATACACTTAGATATGTATTATATAATTTTTTGCTGTCAAACTTTGTTATGAGGGGGTGAAGTTGATCTCTGAAAATCCGGCTATTTTCTGTTTTTAACTGACTTTAAAAAGGAGGAGGTTATAGATTCGACCCGTATGTATTTTTTTTTATGTTTGTTCCCGCATAACTTCTCGGCTTGTGGATTGATTTTGATGATCTTTTTTTTTATTCGAAAGAGAGAGATACCCTGGTGGTTCCATCCCATACTGCATCAATATTAGTCTAATGTTTTGCCAGTTATGGTTAATAAAGGTTATTGTCACGTGATTTTTATTATTTAATGTACGTACGCGCACATCTTCTCGGCATGTTATGCCAATATACATAAAAAAACATCAACTAAAAAATTTAAAAAAAAAATAAAAACCGACTTCAAAAAGATAAAAGTGCACTAAAGAGTAGAAAATAATTTGTCCCCTTATTTAATCTACGACTCTCCATTTTTTTAAGTCGGCGCCAGATTTACACAGTGAGGCGTAGATTAATAATGAAATTTTCTTTTTACTTTTTAGTGCAGTTTAATTTTTTTGTTGTGTTCTAACTCGCGAACTGTAGAAACCAAATGTAAGTTACCAAATGGTGATCGTAATTAAAAGAAGTGACTTTTGTCTGAAAACTTTTTTCTACCTCTTCAAGTTATAACACAAAATTGGGAAATAGACAGATTTTCAGGAGTGAATTTGGGCAGCAAAAAAATGCGTAATATATACGTTTATATCCTCTACATATCCCCAAAGTTTAATAATTTATTGAAATTCTAGGTTGGGGATCCATAATATTGTTAGAAAAGGTATATTTGCTCTTCAGTGGACCGTGATTTTTGTGATTTTGAAATTTTAGTGTTCATTGCGTTGGATATTTATTTGCAGTAGCTACTTGGTGTTTTTATTATCGAAGTCCGTGAGTATTATTATCGTAAGTAGAATGAGATATGAATGAAATGAGATGTTCAGTTGCTATATTGTGTAAATTATGATTTCGTCGCAGTTTTACGGTTAATTTGTTTCCACGGAGGTAAATTGAATTCTTCTTGCCTGACTTTAATGAAGGATTGTAATAAATGATCCACGGGCGTGATGAAACGCGCACGTCAAAGTACGATCAGGGTTTGAAATACGAGCTAATTATTGTTGCATTTTCTCATAGACGAGATGGAGCGAGGAAAATTACAAAGCCCCAGCGCCGTATTGAATGTCCAGTAATAATGGCTGACATTGAAAGGATTAAATAAATTTACTTGGGAAAATAATTATCCGCACTGAGAGGCTTCTTTCGTGTTTAAATGGATAGGTACGTTAATGAAATTCATTTGCTGTGAGAGTAGAAATAAATAATACAAAGTATCACTATCGTATTAAATATTGCGCGGTAATTTGAAACGGTTGTTGGTTAAATGAGCACCCATTTATCGAGAAATAAGAGAACAGAAAAGCGAAGGGAGAATTCGTGAAAAATTAACATTTCTTCGCGACGATGTGCATTTACTTTAATGTTACTTTTTTATTTAATAAAACAACGCTGTTAAATCGATTTTCAATTACTGATCTCTTCATTGTCTTCACTAGATATTAAATGTGTAAAACATACAATAATTTGAATATATACATATTAGTATATATAAATTATCGACAATATTCGTTAATTATCGTAAATCCTGTATCGAATATTTAAATGAAAATGTTCGACGTAATTTCTATTGTTAGGAGAATACAACGAGTTACAGTTAAATATTAATAATAGTTAAGTACATTTCAAAGCAGTATTACAGCACACGAATAATCTCGTTCAGAAATATTCCCTTCAACTTAATGAAACATTAATGACCCTGAAAACTCACAAAAAACACGCTTCATAAACCAAAATTGTAAGCGTGAAATTCTATAATTTGAAACATTTTGTGCGTCTTCGAAGTTAACAAAGTTCTTAAGTCTTCATACACAAACTGCGCTCTTTTCTGCCGAAATCGTAAAACTTTTGACAGAAACAAGATACATAGAGGGATGAATCATCTTGGAGGTTAAAGCTAAGATGTTGCATAAAAAGGGAGAAATATTGAAAAAGTATGTCAAACAAGTTCGAAAATCCATGTCAAAGTTGACACTTTCAAAGAAAATTGTGTTTTTTTCGTTGTAATGTGTGGTTGAAATTTTTCCTCGACGTGTTATACATCATTTCCAGTAGATTTTGACGCGCTGAATTCAAATCTGGCCGCAGAATTTGCCCTGAATTTATCCTCGGTTTTCCAGAATTTTTACAATCACCTAATGAAACAATTTTTATCCGTTCAACTCGGCTCCCTCGAAAATTAAATCCTGAGTGCGCCACTGATTCAGATACTGCACCCCCGACAAATCACACAGCACCTATAGAAAAAGGAACAATAATAAGCACAATCGTTGAAACATCAATTAACTAAAAAAGGTAGACCACCGATGCAATAAAGGAACGACGAAAGTTTCTCAATTAACATTTCCAACGACCGGCTACAAACAAGTCGCGTTCTGTTAATGAAAAGGATGCATGAATGAAAACATTTGGAGAGGTTGAAAATAACTGAATGTACAAGTGAAACGGACAAAGGGGGCCAGGCGGAACTTCACCAGAAATAATAATTCCGTCTAACGAAAGAAGGGCGGAGGGGTTGGCGTGAAAAGGGCGGCGAGCAGGTAAGTGCGAAGGGTTGAGCATTTTCGTTATATCGACTATCCAGCGCTAATGGCCGATAGAAAAAGGGATAAATAAGGTCCTGAAGGAACGTGCGAGGCTCTGAAAGGAGGCTTCCGGCCAATTGAGAAGTTCTGCTTATCGGCTGCTTAACGAACGGCGAAGCGAAAGGAAGAGGGGCCCCATTCATCGCGTCCGAACTCAAGAATAAATTAAGTTGAATCAATTCGAGCCGCCACTTACGGAGTTCCTCGAGTGTCGTTCAACGTTTCGGTTTGACAGCCCGCGGGGAAATTATGTCCCGGGGTGGTCGAGGACACGGGCCGGGGAGAAATTGTCAATGCGGCTCGATGCATGGTCCTTTCATCGCGATCGGCACTGCCGAATTCTTTTTTCTACTTCAGCGGGAGGAGAAAAAAAAAACGATAATTAACTGCGAATGCATATTTCACTGGTTTAATAATTCTGACGGGTCGCCAATGAAATTATGTGGATTTATCTTTCAGTCGGCTTCGAAAGGCCACTCAGCACGCTTGAGACGGGCAATTGCTCGTTTCGTCGCTGGTGGGCGCGAATTTTCGTATCGAAGGTTTATAATTATTGTTACGGCACCGGGACTAATAATTAGTAATTGGTACTAATACAGATACTCGTAGATATTTTAGATATTAAATCGACTTCAAAGTAAAAACTCACAAATTCTAATTCAGATTAATATAAATCTTGATTAATGCACTTTTGTTTTCGATGCAGTCCATTTCTGACTGTTGATATCAAAATTAAAATCACAATAAAAGCAGATTTTTTGTGCTAAATTTGACTTCTAATTTCTGTTTCTCCTTTTACCAGATTTAACGCCTTTATAACCGGAAGTATGTAAATTTATTTTTTATATCTACATAATTATAGTAATTGTCTGTCGCCTAAAAACTTTCGAACGGTCAATTCTGGGGTCACGAATTGTGCCTCAGCTCATTATGCCTGACTAAGCCAGATGAATTTGACAATTTTCACAAAAAAAACGAAAAAAATTTTTTTTTTATGAAATCATAATCTAAATTTTGGTCGAAGCCGAATAGTAAAGCTAGTATCTAATAATAATAACAAAAATAATTATAGATAGATTCATTTATTATAGAAATAGAAATTGCAGAGTAAAATAAGATAATTTAAATCCACCTAAAACACCGATGACAAGTGGCACATGTGCTGGTGGCATTAGGGGTGGGGAAGAGCTGCAGTCAGCTTCCCCATTGCAAAATTGTATGTTTCTCAACTAGTTTTCTATGAAATTCAGGCTTTTCTTGTTCCATTCTTCTAGCAAAATTTTTTTGAGTATTTTTACCATAGATGACTCTAATTGTGAGTAAAAATATATTAATCAAGGTGTATACCAATTATTCTTATAGTCTTACTTAAGGGTACTAAGCAGTCGTTCCTGTCTAAAAAGAAGCATTTCTGTTTCAATTAATTACAAAGAAAAAAAAACTAAGATTTCATCTTCTACAGCTTTGGGAAGGTGAAACCACAACAATGGGGTTTTAGTTTCTTTTCATAAAGAACAAGAGTTTTCATTGACTTCAATTTATTATGCTCGAATTTGATATAAATCGATTAGAATCTCTATTTTTGAGTTACCACTGCAAAACAAAAGAAACATTTTAAAAAGCCTCTTTAATAATCCATTTATAACGTCATATATATTGCATATTTTTGACAAAAGAAACATTTTTTTTTAACGCTTATGATGTTAATAAACTTCATGCCAAAGAACAAGTTTCATTCTCAATTTGTTTCTTCGTAATTAATTGAAACAGAAATGCTTCATTTTAGACAGAAACGACTGCCAAAGTAGTTCCCTTAAGTAAATAAAAAATGTTATACGTTAGGGGCGAATACTTTTGCGAGCAACTGTATTTAGTGTATAATAATTCTGAATGCTCGTCGCTAAAAGTCGTTCTGGAAATTAAACATATTCACTGGAAAAGAATATTCGCGACGTAGAGAAATATGTACCCGCGCATGCTTTTCCGGTTCATTCGCCAATTTTTCTTCTGAATGTATGGGGAAAGAGGAGCGTGATTCTATTAAAAAGGATATTCCAACGTTGAAGCACCGCGAGATATAAAACTCTCGAAATAATGAAGATCGATATTCGCGAGTTCATTTCCATCTGTTCATAAAACAGCCGCGTGTAAAAGTTTGCGAACTGGGCAGAAAACTATTTTTCTCCCCTGGATTCCACCCCCCGCATTTGCCGCGCTCCACTCCCCTTGATATTTACATTTATGCGGCCGAATGCCCTTAGCGTGCGCGCAAATATTTCAGCGCCTATTCGGGATCGACCACTCGCATCTGTGCCCCCCTCATTGATGCTTGTGATCGACACCTCGTCACGATAGGGAGATCGGGGCGCCAGAGACAACGACAGAAACTCCACGGATAATGGAAGCAAAGGAAGATGCGAGAGAGGGAAGCTTTTTTGTCTGAAAATAAAGCATTCATATATTTTATGTGAAAATAAAAAGCTGGGAAGATGGGGATTATTGCAAATGAAAAATCACTGTTTGAAGGTATTAAAAGAATTTTTATTAAAAAAAAAAACAACCTCCTTCTCCTCGCTATAGTCGCTCAAAATTGATCTCTCGCGGAGTGAGTAGAAATTGCGGTGCCACAAATTCCAACTTCTGTGCTTATCTGAAACGTAGAAACAAATTTAGATATTAGAACTTATTACGCTTTGGTGTCGTTGACCGATGGGATTTTTAAATTTCGCATTTAAAACAAAATGGCTGGCGGAGTGTATTTTGTTAGACATAGGGGGTGTCTTAAAGAATCGAAAATGGGCACAAACAAAGAATTGTTTGATATTACTTCTTTTTTAGCAGACTTTTCAATTGCCAAAAATTCACTCTATATTCCCAAAGCTTCGCAATTTTTTCATTTTTCGAGTGGTTGAAAACAATCGAATTCGTAAAAGAAAACAAACTGTTGTGCATACATATCGAGGATGAGAGGAAGGGGAAGTGTGTGTTGAGGTCGGTGAAAAAGAAGAGACAAGTGAAGATTAACTTAGGGAAGAATATAGGTGCAGAGGAAAAGTGAGAAAAAGGAGATAAAAAGAGGGTTCTAAAATGATACTTGAGGGATTAAAAGAAGTAAGAGGGGAAACAAAATACCGGATCGATTCGTAGAGGGGAGTTGAAGCTGCAGGGCATTGCCGAAAAAAGAAAAGAAGTGAGTACACGAATTAAATAATGAACTCCTTTTCAGTTGATGGATTTTCAATGGGATTTATTAATTTCAAGCACGTTGTTCCCTCGACTTTTTACGAGCCGCGACAATACGAGCGTTTATTTCAAGGAGTTGAAAAATGAAACGCTAGTGACGCGCACCGGTTTCCATGTACCGAAAGGAGCAGTGGCTGCAAAATGCTCTCAAACTAATTTCGGACAGCTGTACACCGGCTGAAATGAAATCCCATTTAATTTAATCCTATGGAAATAATTTCACGCCACTCCGACTATATTTTGCCATTACGTCTGACTGTTCCGGAATTAATTACTTGCACCACGGATTCTTACAATTAGTAGAGTGGCGCACGCTCGATACGTTCTTCTACTTGTGCCGGCAGCACACGGCGAAGTTTTCGTATAAACAAATTATACCGTCAACATAAATCTTGTTTCCTCTAAAAATTCTTTGAAATATTCTTCGATCACTGATTTAACAAATACTTGACAGTTTTGTTATTAAACTTCAAGTGAGGCAGATTTAGTGGAATTTTGTAAGAAAGTGGTTCAGGATAGAAATAGGAGAGCTGATGTATTCGGTGAAATGAATTCTGATGTAATTAATCTCGTGTCAATTGTGTCGAAACTCCACTTGAAATAATATTCTTTTTTGGCAGGGTTTGTTGAGGACAGGGAGAATTTATCGATCCTAGCTGATTGTCTCCCTGTGGCAAATTAATGAGACTCAGGCAACTTGTCTACGCGGTTGGCGTTGAGATTTGAGGAATATTCTTGGCAAAACGATGTACTGTATTTAAATATATTGTAATTATACTATAACTCTAAATATACCATAAGTGCGGATAGAATTTTGTGTACAGTGGAAAGAGTTCGTAATTTCGAGGATTATTTGGATTATGCCAGGATGGTTAGAATTTTTATGTCACGCTTCACGATTTAAGTGTAACTCTTCAATTTTTGCAAAAAAAAACAATGCCAGATTATTAAAGGGTATGAAACTCGCTCATGGACTAACCTGTAAAAATGACAAAAATGACACAATTTGAGAAATAACAACACCTGAAGTTTGAAATCACTTTTTCCCTCTATTTTTCGTTCTTTCAACGGCTTTGAAAATTACAAAATTTCATTTTTTTTTAAAATTATACTAGATTGTGCATAAGTCAGAAGTATACTCTTTGAAATAAAAAGGGTTTCGAATCGGATAATAACTTTTCCAGATACAGGTTCCGCCGACTTTAAGAATACTGTTTTGAGAAAACGCGTTTAAAATTTTAATTTTAATTACCCATGAATTTGCCGCTACTCAAATGCGTATAATATCGAGAATTTTACGAATTTCAAAAATTTCCTTTTTAAACACGTATTCCTAAAAGGTTGAACATTCGAAAAATAAAATTAAAAAAAAGTCGATTTTTATACCGGAACCTCCCCTTAAATGATTTTGAGGCTTCCTTATACAGGGTGTTCACTTCAACGCAACTTACCTTGCGATTTCTTAGGCATTTTCGCTAATTTCACTAAAAAGTGTATCCAACAGAAGTTTGATTTTAAAATTCAGAAAAATCCTGCGATCTCCCGATGCCCTAAACACGTACTTATTTTACTTATTCGTTAATCCAGCACTGCATTTGTCCCGTTTACAGTCACTCACCACGGAACATCACTTAATTCTGCGCTGAAAATGAAGGGCACAGTTTGTCCTCGCATAAGTGGCTTCCTTTGTTTCCCCCGGGCAGAAAAGACACCGGAGCTTCGCGGACAAATAAGTCACGCGAAATCCCTCCATGCTTTAATTAAAGTCATACTTTTTTACGGAAACACCGCCGTTCCGCCTCAAAGGGGTGTGCGGACGCTGGACTGAAAAAGGATCCTGTCTGAAGTGTGGCCAGCGAGCAAATCGCTTGGTAGAAATTTTATAATAATCGCGCCTGCGAGATACTCCGATGCGTCCACTTAATCACTGTTCAACGACGAGTATCAAGCGTCGCCACGTTAAAACGCTCGATGCTCCGTGAAATCAGCCCGTTTGCTGGGCCACCGTGTCTCGCGCCGCGGCATTCGGCTTTATCATCGCGATATTGCGTATCATACATTCACGTTTTCCTTCATAACCCGCGCCTTTAATATTGTTTACGTTCACCGGGCCGTGATCTACTTTCAATTGAACGTAACAGCGGCAGGGAGAACTTTTACCGCCTGCCGTACTTTCTGGGGAGAGTGCGAAAGCGGCGGAACGGATCGAGGGTGGGGGCCGGAAAAAAGCGGAACGTAGACAAAGGAAATGATCAACCGAAACGGTTTTCACTTCGATCGCAAGCGTAAGAAGCTGCGGGGGAGGGGCGGGCATGTAAACGACAGACGGATCGATATTGGTAAATAAAAAAGTAAGAGTCGGATCGAGGGTGATTCTTTAACGGTGCAGGGACCGGGGAAACTTGTGGCAGTGATTATTGGCTGAATATAGAAATTCGAATTCAGATTTCTAGTGGTTGGAAATTGAAATTGAGTGGTGAGATGGAGTACCGTTAAGGAACTAGTTCTTGATCAGGCATTAGTTTTTTATCAGTTCGTGAAATCAATTATTCTTTTAAGTCTGTGTGAACAGATAATCGTTTGGAATAATTTTTAGAATGAAAATTGACGATTTTGAAATATGTGTGTTGTATGTGAAAGCAGTTAGTATTGTGAGTTTTTGTGAAAATAAATGTGTAAGGTAGCACATTTGTAGATATACCTTGTTGGATGATATCTTTTACTGACCAGAGGGAATGTTTTTGCAACTGTTAACGGTGTTTTCATACATTTTGTTTATTAAATAGTTTTCTTATAAATAATGTAAGCCAAGAAGTTTAGTAATGTATACATCATTTTGCTTTAAAAGTCAGTGATCTTTATTTAGTTTCAATTTTTTCTGGGGTAACTAATTTTTTGGTCACCTGAATAACAAATATGTTTGTTCGGACAAGTGATGGGTTTCGCCTAAAATGACAAGTGCAAAGAGGAAGATCTCTTATAAGAAGTATAGCGAAGAAGATTTAAAGCAAATTCTAGAGGATATACCGAAATCATAATGTATTGTCTGTGCCTGTTGTCGTCATGTTCCCATGTATTTTAGATGATCGAAAATTAGTTCCCATCTATTTCAGATGATAAAAATATAGTTCCCATCTATTTTAGGTAATCAAAAATTAGTTTCCATCTATTTGAGATGATCAAAAATTAGTTCCCATCTATTTTAGGTAATCAAAAATTGGTTCCCATCTATTTCAGATGATCAAAAATTAGTTCCCATCTATTTTAGATCATAAAAATTAGTTCTCAGTTACCTTATTCTTCCATAGCGTATAAATAATTAAATTACATATATTTTCAACTGTTTTAAATTTTTCTTTAAAGTTTAAACATAAATTTATCTTTTAGGAGAAAAAAAGTCTATGATTTGAGCCTTTATTACGTTAAAAATCAATATTAAAGTGGGAAACCTCTTAAAATGATCATAAACTACTTAGAAGGGAAGGACAGGGCGTGGAGGACATCGATTTTGATGAGCCTTGACACGATGGATCTATGTCGAAAATAAGTAAATATGTGTCCGAGCGTTTAAACCAATAGGCCTTAATAATAGATATACTTACATGAAAATTATTAAACATTTCATAGTGGCCGTGGAATTTTAATGGGTAAAAATCCCATACTACCCTGGCGCCCCCGAAGATTCCCCTCTGGAGGCGTCGAAGCGCCTTTTGAAGATATCCCTACGTTAAAAAGAAAATGATAAATTTATAATTTTTTTATATTTTTTTCTTATAATTTTTTGTTGGGAAATCTTCAAAAGGCGTCCCGACGCCTCCAGAGGGGAATCCCCCGGGTGCGTCAGGGTAGTGTAGAATTTTTACTCACTGAAACTCCACGGCCACTATGAAATGTTTAATAATTTTCATATAACTATCTCTATTATTAAGGCTTATTGACTTAAACGCTCGGACACCTATTTACTTATTTCCGACCTCGATGTCTTCCACATCCTGTCTTCAATTTGTTAGTTCCTTAACGGTACCTTGAGAGGCGATTAGAAATATAAAAGAACTTGTTTACTGAGGCTTCGTTATTTGCAGTGGTAGTAATTATATATCCGTGGCATCTTAAGTTGAAAATGTTTTTAGCAAATTTTCTAATAAAATTATTGACAACACACAAATTATATAGCCATATAAGTTCACAGAAGTAGATTACTGAATAAAATAGCCTGTTTTCTCTCATTGATTATCTGCTGCATATACTTCGTATTTCACATTACCCCATATATTTTCTACGATTCATAACGACTCAGTACAAGCAATACTTTACTGAATAGACCACATTTCTTTCACTCCAGAAATACGGCCCACCATATTAACTTCCCCAGCTGTTTCGAACACTCCATTAACTTTATCATTAACTCAACTAAATTTCAATTTACAATTTTAAGATTTATAAAGCAATCTGACCAAACGTACAACTTCAATTCCACATCCGTCTATCTAAACAAAAATATTGGAATTAAGCTAGCTACAATAATTATACTTAAGGAATGGTAGCATAATTATATCTTAACAGTTCAGACATTACAGAATTATACCAAAAAGGGGTTTCGTCGTCCAGTACATGTCTCATCGTTCAACAAAGCAATCAGACAATCAGAGAAAATGAAGAAAAAATCGAGAAAATGAAGAAAAAATCGAGAAAATGAAGAAAAAATCGAGAAAATGAAGAAAAAATCGAGAAAATGAAGAAAAAATCGAGAAAATGAAGAAAAAATTGAGAAAATGAAGAAAAAATCGAGAAAATTTAAAGTCGCATTTGTAACAAGATTGATTGACAGGAACGAACGGAGGAAGAGAATGACCCCGGAATTTTTTCATCGAACGGCAAAGCTTGTTCGTAGATTGTATCCGACAGAAGGAAACACACAGGCGGCACAGTGCTGGCAAATAGCGCTTGGGAGGAAAGCTCCCCACGTCACGATTAATAAAACTCCTTATTACGAAACGGGAAGCGCAAGTTGCGTTCAGGATACTAATTCGACGCTGACGCGAGCATTCCGTGGAAGCTAAGAATTTTACGATATTTAATATAGGTAATAAGCTTCCCTGGAAAGTTCGATAATAAGCTGCTCGTGAAAAGTTCTGAGGCTGGGAGATCGTTGCCTGTTGCACGATATACTAATCAATCTGATGGCTATGAACGATTTATGGTCGCGATCAAGCTGGCGACTTTATTCCAAATTGAATGCGAGCCAGCCGGTTGTTGTTCCTGCGTAGGAAATTTACGATTTCGCGTTTCAGGAATTTTGCATAAATATTTTCGGCGATAAAATGCAGCCTGTCCAAACGAAGGCTGCGGAATTTTAGGAGTGTGTAGAGAGGAGAATTGAAAAAATTGTTTGGTCCGCCATACGCTTCGTTCGATATGAAAGCGGGACCCATTCGACGTATGACGATTGAATTTACCATAGGGGACATTGTCAATAAAATGATTGTTAATTAGTATTTGTGTTTTTCACTTTTCTTCAATGCTTTTCCCAGTGAATCATTATTTTTGGCACATTTCCTCGTGAAAATATTTCAAGTAAATATTACTTATTTTCAAGTGGGATATCAGGATTTTGAATATTAGTAATTGAATAATGGTAGAAAAAAAATTTGGTCTTTAAGGAAATGCTTGATACCTGGTGTGCAGTGATACGCAGGACTAGTTTGTCAACATAGTGATTTTTATCCACACCGACTGCATATTTCGGGCAAAGTAAAATACGAAAGGGATGAATGAAACAGGACGAGTGGTGTCCTTTATCGCAGTGGAGTTTTTTGATGCACATTTTTTTTATATTCGTGGATTTGACCCATGCAGGTTTAAATATTTAACCGCTTTTTATAGCCGACAATCGAACAGACCCTATCGTTTATCTTGAACGGAATGTATACGAAAGAAATGGACAAAATTTTAACATGGTAAACAATAGTCAGAAACAATTACTGTTGGTCGTGAATTAATTTTCTGTGCTTTAGAGCTCAGAAGATATTAAGAATATTCTTAACACTTTGATGACCACACGTTTCGGAGCACAAGCTTCCAAACTGTTCCATGGTTGCAAATTTTTAAATTTAATATTTTAAGAATATGGAAACATTGCGACTAGATGCCTCTACCAGTAATAATTATTAAGTTACGTTATTACCTATTATATCACAGCAGGATATGTGTATTTTGAAATACGTAAACATACAAAGCGGGACGCCCAGAAACGAACAAAGGAACAATATTTCACATTCCCACGATACAACAAGCCGGAATGAAAAATTTCCACTGGCAGAAAATGGCGATGGAATTGTATTTTGCATGAGCCAATTAGACGTTGTTTTTGAAAGTGAAGCACAGAGTGAATACCGTAGAAGCACTTTTCCAAGTGAAGACCAAAATGAGGTATATGAAGGTGCTGAAAAAATATAATTGTAAGCAAATATCGATGGCTTACTGCATAAATATTGTATGTCTAATTTTTGTGAAATTGTGTATTTTTTTAATTATAAAGTATCCTTGCATTTTTAAAACTGTTTTTCCCGAAAACGCTGAAAGTGGATATACGATATTTGTACAGTACGCTATCGATATCAACTTAAATACCTAATGTCTGGAACATTCGTCGTAAGACATGAATCTAAACAAATATGAAACTTAAGTGGGCAATGATAAAATTGTTGTTAACCTGTTACACTCTGAGACAAAAAAAAAGATAGTACACCCCATCAACTGAATGTTTCCATAATTTCTATGTAATAAATTTATCCATTTTTGATCTCTAAAGAATTTTCTTATATAGTGCAATATAATACTATGAAACATTAAAAAAACTCATCATTTAACTACAGAACAAAATAACAGAAAATCAGCACGTCATAAAAGAAAACACTTAAAGGGTTACATAGGGTCAGTTTTATTTATTTCTTTTCATTTAAAAAAACGTGATATCTTCCGACTTGTCCAGTGTATGTCCCCGCAAAAAAATCTCCGACCAGCAGTTAAAAAAAACTCAAACTAACATCTATCAGATTCCAGACAACTGTCATTCCTCGCCACTCTTGCAAGCGATACACTCTTTGCTGGCGCGAAAATACGAAATTAAGCCTTACAGAGCATCCACCTACGCCGTCTCCCTTTCCCCAGTACCTATCCCGATGCAAATTCTTTTACACGAACTCTGAGAAATGCAAAACCGACCCTCCTATTTTCTTTTGCGTGCCCGAAGCTCCGCGGAACAAAGAGCACAAAACGGCGCGGCGCGGGCGTTTCGGGGGCGCCGCTCTAAAATTAATACGACCTTAAATTACAATAGGAAACGTTGGCCGCGCCGCGGACTCAATACAGGAATTTCATTTTTTTCCAGCGGCTCGACTGGCGAGCGGACGTTTATACGGCGCCTTTATTTCCGCGTAATGCCGGCGCCGTCAATTTACTTTGCTCTCGGCCAGTCTCGGCAGGCTGGTTGTCCCACGGCGATTGTCACTTCCACTTATAATACTTTCCGATCCTATTACCGCTGTTATGAGACAAATAGGTCAAGCTTGTCTCCTCTTAGATCCCACGGCTTGACTCCCAGCTTATCTTTTCCCTTGAAAACTACCCCCCACCCTCGGCGTCACTCTCCCCATCCCGCCCTCTCATCCCTTACAATTACTTCGACGAACGCTGGCCGTTCGAGGTAAAAAGTGTTGCCCCTTGTTTCATTACTGCGTCTTAGTTCGGCTCTTTTGAGCTTCCTCCCACTCCCCCCCCCCCCCCGCCCCTTCCTCCCCCACCGCCGCCGTTCTGGGCTTGTCGTTTGTTTCCACGGTGCTCCTGACGTCGCGCGGAAAAGAGGTTTAAAAGTCTTCAAGAGAGAGAGACTGCACACCGAGCTAATTATCTTGATTTAATGCCTTTGGTATAGGAGCCGCCGTGGAGTGGTTCTAATTGGAGACGGTCCTTTGCTCGTCGACAGCTGTTTCTGCAGCGGGAGGGGGATCTCCTCGGGGGAGGGCGAGTGCGCCGATGATTTATTCCTGTCGCCTTTCTATATCCAAAGACAGCCCTGATAATTGACTGGGGAACGGTAGCCGGGACTGTTCCTTTGCTGTGCGCGCTGTTTGCGGATGATATTGAGGGACGTGGATCGAGAAGCTCCTTTATACAGAGTATCCCAATGGTATGAAGCTAATATACGAGACCAGGGTAGTATCGAAGGAACGTCTTTACGATATGATCCACGGTGCGGACCCTCTCTGAGCAATATAATATTAATAATAATAATAGTTTCTCGACGGAAATAAACTCCACTTACAGAGCGAAAAATGGCAATAAAGCCCTTAAGGGGGTAGGTTATCCTCAAAGTTTTCGAAAATTAGCTTTTTTACGTATTCAACATCTTTTTTTTCTACGTATTTCCCGAAATTCCAAAAATTGAAGGAATTATAGTGAAAAATGTACGATTGTGGATTTTTAGGTCGTGTTTATGCGTTAATTAAAATCCGAAATTGCAACCGTCAACAATGGGTCGAATTCTGAAGACGCCAACTTCACTGCGAAATATTTATGTAAACAATATAAATAAAGAACCAACAAAAAATTTCTTGTATTTCCAGGGTGGTAGAATATATCCCCAAAAATACGACAACGTTAAGGGTTTATTTCATTATAAAAACCATCACCGAAAAGTGGCCGAATTTTTGGCCGAGAGGGTAGGATGTCCCCTTAAATAATTCCTTGTTTTACGTTGACGACAGAAGCTTGAAGCTTATGCTTAGGCAAAGAGTGGGGAAATTCCATATTTTGTTCCAGTGCAGAGGGGACATTTCCTGTTTTTAACCAGTACCCATACCAAATATTTAACGACAGTTCTGTAGTTTGCAAAATCGCAAAATCACGAAAAATGGTCATTCCTCGTTTTTCCCCTCACCCTTCGTATATGATATATCTATATTTAGTTTATTGCCGTATTAAATGCAAATATACGAAGAAGTTCGAAAAAGAAACATTTATTAAAATTTTCATAACGCAATATGTATAACGATTTAGTATAATAACCATGATACAAGTGTTTAAAGATGCAGCGAAGGTTAAAAGGCTGGTAACGTGATGCAGACTTTCCTTAATCAACTCTCGTTCGCAGCATTTCCCCATAATAAATGGTTTCTACAAAATAATCTTGCAATAAACACTTCCTACATAATAGTAAATAGACCATGCACCGACACCATTTCTAATTAACTCGGCTAAGTTTCCAGTAAATAAGGATAAATAAATTAACTCTCAACTCGTAATTTCTCAAAGTCATTTCCAGGAGACGCTTGTTAATTTCCTATTAAAATAATAAACAGCATAGAATCTACACTCCAGTCATAATACTACATCTTAAGGGCATTATATTTTTATTCTCGTCACGCTGATTCAATATCTTTGTACAATCTTTATCATGGAAATTAGTTTCTACTCGAAGAGTCGTTTTAATAATTATACTGACTATAGTACAGTGTTAATCTTCCCATACAGAGAAGTCTATAAGTAAATTCCCAAGGCTATTAACTCTTCGTGGCCACACCTTCTTATAATTATAAATTGGGCACATAGAATACACTGCATTCCAGTGTCATTTTTGAGTTACCATTTTCGTATTTTTTTATTCTTTTAACTTTCGAGTGATAATTTTACATTTCTAATTGTACCTATAGATATGGCGTTTCAAAGACACGTCTGACTACACGCCGACCAGTTTCACTTGTTCCCTTGCGACTCAATTGTGCACTCTCTTGAAAATTACATAAAAATAAAGTTGTTTGGATTGACAAAAATTTTGTAAAAGTGTAAAAGATTCCAGTTACGATTTCCGTGGATATATATTTTAATGTTTACATAGTTTACACAGAGAAGAAGTTAAAATTTAGATGAGAGAACCCTTTATGTGATAGACTTTAGAGAAATATATTATTCCAAAGGCTTGAAAATTTTCTAAAAATTCTTTGTACATAACAGAATTATTGAAACATTCAGTATATGCACTCCTACAATCATGCTGTAATAGTATTTTTCCAGAAATGTAAATTTTGATGAAATATGATGAAGAAAATACTTGTGAAAAAAACACTTTTTTGTTGAAAGGCGCCAAATTTTTAAATTTCAATATGAAGGTCTAAAAATTTACAGAAATATTGGGAAGACATATACTTCTGGAAGAAAATTACTTGGGGTGTGATACACCCCGTGTGACCACGAATGGTTAAATGAAATTTAACGAACTTAAATCCCAATTTCTAGATCGAATAGAATAAAACTATTCCTGAATTGCAATTAGAGGTCGGCGAACCCAATTCTGAATTGATCCTCGAATTTGTTGCAACCCGTCAAATATATCTCGCTAAGCAGTTCCGTTCGAGACGTATCTGTCCAATAAATCCAGAGTTTAATTCAATTTCCGCGTTGGTCGTATCTTGAAACTTTCGCGGGCTTATTTACCGCAGAGGGAAGAAAAAAAGCGGCTGTTTAATAAAAACCCAGCGAGGGAAGGAATCTGATTACCGTGATTCCGTATCGGATACTTCTTGTTCTTTCGCCGAGCGATTACAATCGAGTGCGTCGACTTATTTCTTGGGGAAGTATCGTTATCGATCATCCAAGTGGAAAAACAGATAACCGGGGAACAATACATTACCCGGACTCCTCTCGCTGCTCCAGATGAAAAAACGACATCCGGTTGCAAGTATATCGAGCACACATTTAGAGAACGCTGCGAATCCCTTTCTTTCTCGGAAGTAGAAGTCAATCTATACGAATCAATTCGAGAATATTTATTCACAGAAATATTGTATGTGAAATCACAAAAGGTTACCCACTTTCGTTTAGAAATAAGCAACAGTTTGGAATTAATGTACCTACTTTGGATGAGTGAATGTGAGAGATTCTGAAAATCTTCAGCGATTTCAATGATGGAAAGGGATTTCCTTATCCAGAGTCGCGAAACAAATATCAGAAATTCATCTTTGTGACCGGGAATGGATTTCAAGTCAATAAATTTTAAGTCTCATTTCTTTAAGGGGGAAAAATAAGAACTTTTTAAGAATTTCTTTCAGGAATAATTTACAGTTTTCGTATAAAATTTGTATCATCTACTTTTAGTACGATGTCTTAAGAGATTATAAAAGGAATGAATAGAAAAGCATGCATAAATTTTAATATATTAATTAATCTTCTGGTGTGATCAAATAAACATAGGGTAGATGCACCATTTGTGGCCACTTTAAGGATTTCAGTGACTTTCATCGTAATTATCTTTAAAATTCTACTTCAAATCAGGAAACTAAAAGCTTTACTAAATTTTACACTGTCTTTACTATTAATGTCTAAGTTACCATTACCTAGAGGAATCGTTAAAGAATTAATAAAGTTAAAAAATATAAGAAATCCATTTTTCACCGTTTGTGGCCACTTGCCACTTTTCGCGTAAGCAATAAATGTAACCTTATATTTCTAGTAGTATACTAAACAAAATATTTACGGTTTGAAATTCTGCACATAATTAAGTGTCTGCAAGCAATTTCAAGCTAAAAAAACGCGATAATTATGCACATGGCCAAAAACGGTACAATGGCCACAAACGGTACATCTACCCTTGGCCGCTAGCGAGATGTGTAACTTTGGAACGGCAGCTTTGAAATCCAATTTAATTTTTTTGAAAATTATATAAGTGTAGTTTCTGTTACACTTATGGATTTTTTTATAGAAACCGAAAATTTGCGGGTTTTAAAAACGTTTTCATCTAAAGCGCGCCATTTATACAAAAATGAATTAATATATTAAAATTTATGAATTTTTTCCTATTTATTTACTTATAGTCTCTTAAGACATTGTACTAAAGCTAGGTAATCAAAATTTGACATGGAAACCGTAAATTATTCCTGAAAAAAATATCATAAGAAAGGCTTATTTTTCCGGCCGTAACAGTAGTGTTCCCTCTGAAACGGTGTTGTTTCTAATGCAATGAGGAAGCGGGATGATTCTATATGAAAGAGTAAGCTGAGGTGCTACAATATTTAATGACAATCTCGAGTGAAAATTGTAGGAAATAAAATGAAACGTGATGATATATCGATGAGAATTACACGTGGCGCGGTTAGGGCTAATCAACTGCCATTTAATATCACACGAAATGTGAGGCATTTGATATTGCTGGCATCGTGCAGACGCGGCTCGTTTATTCTGTATTAAATTGCCCGTGCACGCTGCGCCACGAAAATGAAACATGCAATTCGATGTGCAACTGAATAAGGCACAAAGCATGTGTTGCATCGCGATGCTTTGAGCATTCTTACCAGCATGTATCTTCTTGGAGCAGTCTTCTCTTAACAGCATGCGAGACAAATACATTTCTCTAACAATGTTAGCCTTTTGTCGTTAAATTGTGCCTCCCAGGCATGTCGAAGGCGAAACTGCCGTTGTCTATAGATTATATTACATTTTCCAAGCAAATTTATTGGCACATAAATTTACCAGGATTTCTGCTTTCGGTTTACACATAGATTAAAAGATGTTTAATATCATTTTTATCACACGCTTTGTGATGTATTATTCGTCGCTTTTATGCTACTTTTGTGTCGAGCTTTTTTTCATCGACAAAAGCTCATTTAGTAATTACATCAAGAAGAAAGATGGAATAGTAAATTTTGATAGAGTTTCATTAGGTTTTATTTTTATGCTTGTGGGTTTAGAATTTGGAACGCTTTTGTCATGAATTTAATATTTAATTTGAAAATTTGGAAAGAGATTTAGTACGAAAATGCACGTATTTTTTAGTAATGAGTTGTAATTGTTTTGTTTTGAATAGTATTTTACTTTCCAGTAGTTTTGCTCTGAAATAAGTCGGACGGGTTGCCAGACGCTTGCGTGACACAGATGGATTGCAAACGGTTAATCTGATTCTGATGATTTTTCTTTTGAACATGATCCACAAGCTACGTAGAAATTTCTGCAGACGGTAACTATATTTTTAGAAAGTGGGTAAAAGAAGGGATACATTTCTATAGTTAATGTTAAACGATTCCTAATATAAAACATTTTCACGGCTACTCTTCTATCGTCTTAATTAATTTTATAGTGCAGAATACTTATTTCCACGTTTGTATATCACTGTTTAATCACGAGACCTCGATTTTGCCACGATTACCAACATATTAGAAATTTACAAAAATAGATACTTAATTGCGTACAATTATGTCTGCGTTACTTCAATAAGCGGATAGAGATTGATACTAAAAATCATTTTTTTTATTATTAAATGCATTAAAAATTTAAAAAAATTCTTACCACATAAACGACAAATACACTTGTTTCGATTAAAATTTTTCAGAAATGGAAACAAGTACATTAATAGAAAGTATGTATATTGGCCATCAATAAAAATATATTGCAAACTCATTAATAATAACAGATAATAACAAAATCTCCGATTTTCAAATAAGTTGAAAATGTCCCTTCCACGATTAGATAGTCTTAAGGAGATCATCCGGTCAAACCATTTAAAAAATAGGTGATCTTTATGAATTTTTTACTAGAAGAGGTTATAACATAGCCTAAAAAATAGTTTTGGCATTAATTAATACACTCGTTAGGATGCTAAAAAAAATATGTTTCATGTTTTCGGTCTTGAAGCATTTTCTAGATGACGCTTAGTGCAGGCGCTGCCGAAAAGAGCTGCCAAAACGGTAACCACAAAATTTACTCACAGGATTGTCCAAAATCAAAAATTCCAACAATTTCTTAAAATCTATTTCAATAGCTAACGCAGCACCCCTTGTTGGGGCAAAAAGGACCAAAACTACGATGATGGTGTACATTTGAACGAAGTAGTGCAAAAAAAGCGAGTAATTTTCCACACCAATATGCAGACAAAAAAAAACGGGTTTCAAAAATGTATGTTATACGGTGCTGCGATAGCGAGTCCAATGACAAATCAAATGCCTCAAGCTTTTTTGAATCGGTTCACTAGTTCTTTTGAAATCGTGGTTACCGTTTCGAAATATCGTGTTTCGAGAAAAACGCGTTGAAAATGTTTTATCGGCTTATACCTGCATTCAGAGTTTGAATTATTTACGTGACTGTTAATTCTTTTCCCATAAGAATTTTGTTGTGAAAATTTTACAGGGTATTCTCGGGATGTTATACTACAAAAATATATATATAAGAAATAATCGATTTCCTGAAAAATTTTAATTGTTGAGTCCCCTTAAATGTCATGCTTCTTTCTTAGCAATAATGAGAGTCAACATCGAGTGTCTTATAAAATCCAATTCCTGCCACGAATTCCCCAGCAGAACGCAAATAGGTGCCCTGTAAATAACACGCGAAAAAAAAACTTTCCATCTTCTCGCTTTCCCATTGTGGAATCTACAAAAAAAAGAAGAAAAACTTGCACACATATTTCAACCAAAAAACAATGCATGCACCGATGTCACGATTACGAAAATTATTCAACGGAGTCAGCGAAGGGGCGGCTAATGGATTCGCATAAATAAACGTGCACAAACCGCAGAGAGACAGAGAGAAAGCGAGAGGAATGGGGGGCACGCGAATGTTGCCCCGCAGAGAAATGTCCGAAAAATCCGAGGCTTACGTATCGAGCTGAAAAAAAAATCATAAATAATACATAGCTAACAGTAACGAAATAATTTAACACGAGGCATTAAACGTGAAACACAATACGCTCACTCGAATGCCATTCCATTTCCGAAACAACGCACCGACATATCGATCCCCGCGTATTATATTTCCCCCCCAGTTTCTGTTTTACGTGTATCGCGTGTAACGGAGCAGTACTCCGGTTACAAAAGGAAAAAAAAACGCCCCTTCCGTTCCCGCTTTTCCTCGTTTTTTTCTGTGTATGTGTACTGTGTGCGCGTGTTTTTTTTTTTTTTTGCTAAACCGTTTTAATTAATCACAGTCGCGCAGCTGATTTTTTCCGTAGCCCTCAGGCCGCGACATCCTCGTACACCGGGCGAAACTTTTCTCGCTTCTTGTTCCCCTGTCCGGCCATTCTTTATCAAGTGCGTCCCCGGCTGGTAAATGAACGTCGTGTCGCGAAATTGCTGCGAGCAAGATATGCAAATTCGTTCCAGGGCTTCCCTTTTTTTCATGTGCATCGTATCTGTTTCAGGCGGCGCTTTCCGACCCGAATTCGCTGGCCCCATCACGAATCTAACGGTGCCGCTCGGAAGGGACGCGACTTTCACGTGTCTGGTCAAACATTTGGGGGGCTACAGGGTAAGTTTCCCTTATGAAAATTCATCGTATGCTGACGCATGTGATTCCCTTGTGCCGGGGAGACGTGGCACGTGTACTTCGAAGGGGTTCTTTATTTTTCATACGTACGAGATGTCGCGGCGGGATTTGATCGTGGTGATTAAGGGTAGGGTAGATGTACCGTTTGTGGCCATTTTACCGTTTTTGGCCATGTGCATAATTATCGCGTTTTTTTTAGCTCGAAATTGCTTGCAGACACTTAATTATGTGTAGAATTTCAAACCGTAAATATTTTGTTTAGTATATCACCAGAAATATAAGGTTACATTTATTGCTTACGCGAAAAGTGGCAAGTGGCCACGAACGGTGAAAAATGGATTTCTTATATTTTTTAACTTTATTAATTCTTTAACGATTTCTCTAGTCAATGGTAACTTAGACATTAATAGTAAAGATAGTGTAAAATTTAGTAAAGCTTTTAGTTTCCTGATTTGAAGTACAATTTTAAAGATAATTACAATGAAAGTCACTGAAATCCTTAAAGTGGCCACAAATGGTGCGTCTACCCTATAATGTATTCGTTGTTTAAATTTGTTTGGTAGCTTTTGTTCTTTTAGAAAAATTATTGAGACTCGCACTTATTTTCACATCCTTTCAAATCACGCGGGGATCTGATGTACCTGAAACTTTCTTGGCTGTTCTTATTCAATTATTTTCAAGTATCGAGTTAGTTTGTTCTATTAGGGTGGCCCTTCTTTATACGATTGAATTTTCTTTTTCGTATTGCTTTGCTCTCACCCCCCAGAATGATTTCATTTCGTAGGAAAATAATCCTTGAAAAAAGTTTAGAATTCATCAATGGTTTGGATTTAACTCAGCGGGACGCGCAACCCAATATGCAACACACGTTGTTGCTACCGGGTCAAAAATACCTAAAATTGAAAACCACGGTTTCAGAATATTTTTTTGTCTTTGTTACTGTTATGTTAAAGTACAGTGTGCTAGGAAGCAAACAAAATTTAAAAAATATTTCAAAATCTTTCTTTAGTAACAATATCAAATCGAAATCGATATCAAAAGTAGATGCTAAGAACTTATCAACGAACCCAAAGAAAACTAAAACATAAATAAAAGCTAAATTAACAACAGTTTCTTCTCTATTTCTATATTAATAGTTAGTGTAATTGCCATTTCTTCGAGTAACATAAAAAATGCTGGTCGACATTGATAAAATCAAATTTAAAATAAATATGGCATATACTAATCACATTAAATTACGCACTCTTATAAATAATTACGTGTTTATTAAGTTGTATTAAGACAGTGCAAAAGTTCGTTCGCTGTATTGAACCAGTTCTTATTAAAAGTAAAAATATATTACGTGCTCCGTTTCGATTACTGTTTCGTCCAGAGTTCGTAATTCGAATTATTTTTTATACCGGTGTTAAGTAATCAACTTTTTTCTATTTCTTATTCATATCTTTTAAGTTTGTGGTAGAGCGGGATGATTCAGTTGGAATGGATGTCGAGAAGTATTATTCCCACTGGGAAAGGTATTCCTATTTTTGTTTCTTATTATCGAATCTGTTTGAAATAGCAGGGAAATAAGTGAGTGCTACACGACGTTGCACTTAATTTAACTACTACTCTGTCTTATTATTCTCCAGCAATTCTGTTGGACAGCAAACAGAATGCAACAACATGAAATACGTGTTACGATTCACAATCGGGGAAAAACAGTACGAGTGTTACAACTAGCGGTTGTATACGGTCACGTTTTAAATTGAAGATAAAAAAGCTTGTCTGAAGGAGGAAATCGACGAATGCTGACAATTTTTATTTTACTGAAACAAAAGTTTTCATTGTCAATGGACGGCAGTCGGATTTTATTTACCAATCAAGTAAATTTGAATGTATAATTTTCCTTTACTTATTATTTGGTTAAATTATAATTCTATATTTCTTCTTTTAAAACTCTATTCTATTTAGTTAGTGTGTTAGTACATTTATCATTAACGTTGTAACGAACAATTAATCATTTATAGCAAGTATTATGGTTATTCATTAAATGATCGTTAATAATTAATTGCAATTACTTTATACCTACAAATTCGAAATGAATTTCGACCTTTCTACAGAGGTATGGAAATATCTCTGTCATATTTAAATTTCAACATTTTTGTAAAGTACTACAAAATTAATACATCACAGCTAATATTATAAAGTTACAGTGTGGGGCATCAGAGCGGAGTATTTCAAATAACTCTGTAATTTGTAATATTAAAAAAAAAGTATCAAAAGGAGGATATATTGTGCTGAATAGTAGGTACAAAACTATGGGACTCATGAAAAATTAATTTCAAATGTTACAAATGTCCAATGTACCCTATTAAACAAAACTCATTCCCCTTTGATTTTTTCCCTCATATTTCAGTTTCTCCCTTTCACAGTGAGAAAGGTGGGAAATATATATACCAAATAAAGTTTTACATTAAGGGCACGCCCCGGTCAAAACATTAACAATTTTTTTTTGCATATTTTCATCCCACAACTTCTCAATAATGACCCGGTAAAATTTTAAACCGAAATTCTTGACGGTACAGATTTCACAGGCAGTTCAGTGGGATCAACAGCGTGACGTCCTTAAAAATAGGTGTTTTTTGAAGATAGATTGTGATGCAGGTATAATAGATATAAATGTGATTTTTCTTTTAATTTACCTATAATACAGTTATTCATCTAAAAAAGGAATCAATTTGTGTTTTAATCGAATAAGCGCATGGAAAACAGGGCGTTCACGGGCAAATCCCCGTTTGATTTTGGATGATCCTGCCTAAAGTTATCGGTGCGATAGTGCAAGCCAGTTTTTCTTACAACGATCCAGCACACAATGCACATCAGAGGCAGAGGTGGGCAGAAATGAAATAAAAAAATCGTGTTACACTCTACATTTGTAGTAGAATAAAGAGCAAGAAGTTTCAGGTCCATACATTCTATATCTTTTCAAGAAAAAATCATAAATGTCACCTATGTTTTTGATTTCACAGAGAAGTGCCCTTAATATAAGATAATTAATTTCCCTTTCAAATTCACATTTCATACAAATAATGAAAGAGCCATTTGAGCTAGGTACTAAGCTCCCAGTGACTCACCCCATACAATCGAACACATCGCATTGAACAGGTCTCCCACGGAGAAGGGGTCCAGTAAGAAATTATCCGAAGCCGCCGCCACAAAGAGCAGTCGGTCTCAAAAAGAAGCCGTCGAGCAATGGTTTCAGGTCAAAATTTCGATGTCCTTTCCCGGGCTTGGTGGAACTGCTTCCTCGACAAAAGCGATTTCTCGAATAACCTATTCCAATTCGCAAGCACTCTTCTTGATTCGATATCCACCATCCTGCCTCGCACCCGTGTTTGAGCACAAAAATAGAACCGTTTCCCCTGTCATATTAGATTTCACACACGAGGCCATGAAGACAATTTCATTACGTCGCCAGAGGGGAAGGGGGTGGTTGGGGGTGGTTACGACGGGACGAATAACAATTTAAAAAATCCCAAGTTTCCGCTTTAATGATGCCCAGGAGAACGGTGCAAATTTAATTACGCTTTTATCCGTGTCGCTACCACGCGAGATTATCCTTCGGGCGCATTAACATTTTTCTTTCGGAGGGGCGAGAGGGTGGCGCTACCCCCTTTAAATCACATTACTCGCTCACCTGCTGCGCCGCGTAGACGCTCTCTGATTATGACGTAACCAGTTGCTTGAAACCGTGCAAGTTTATCTGCTTTGACCGAGGACGGGGCTTTGATCTAAATCCTCGAGCGGAGCGCCAGCTATCCTTCCGCTGCTGAGCATAAGTTCGCGCTCCAGCGGGGAATATAGGAACTGAATCGCTTCGAAGATTGTTCCGAAGGCTAATCGTTTCTCGTGGCGGGCAGAGGTCACAGCGGTGTATCGATTTTCAGAGAGTATCTTTGGGGTAGGTTCCAGATCGAGTCTTTTATATCCCTCGGATTGCGAGTTAGCTTTACATTAGCGAAGACAGATGTTCCAAAGGTCAGGTTTACTTTGCCGCTTGAGCTGGATAATCCTAGAAAGTAGGGTCCCAGGCAGGGGACTAATGAGCGAGGCTTTGTAGAATTCGTCGTATGTGAAAATTCGGGGGATTGTTTTGTGAAATTTTGTTTGGTGGCTGAAAAGTAGGCTGGGCCGAAAAAAAATTTTGGATTCTTTCCTCGTCATAGTGAAAAGAAGGTTGAGGTGTGTCAAAAAGGTCGCTGATTTTTTTTTATAATTTTAAAACTAGCACAGTAATTCAACAAAATAACTTTTGGTTACTTACTAGCTTGGTAGAAACCGATTGCGCTCTATGATCTACAAAAACTATTAATTTGAAAAAACGACACCTTTCACCCCGCACGGCTAAATATAGTTTTAAAATTATAAAAAAAATCAGCGAGCTTTTTGACACACCTCACACCTTTTTTCACTATGACGAGGAAAGAATCAAAAATTTTTTTTTTCGGCCCAGGGGGCTGAAAAGTCTTTTATGATACCTTCGAGCTGAAGGACGCGTTTTTCAGAGACGCATTTTACTCGAAACAGTGTTCCCAAAACGGTGGGACCTGTATCTCCAAAAGTTATTATCCGATTCGACTGGAACTTTTTTTATTTTGAACGATATACTTCTGGCTGAGGGGGAAACAAGAAAAAATACAAAAATGATATTTTTTAGAAAATAATGACACTTGAAGTTTGAAATCACGTCTTCCCTATATTTTTCGTCCTTTAAACGTCTTCGAAAATTATAACTTTTCAATTTTTTGTAATTTTTTCTGTCCAACTATTTTTAATTTTCCCCAGCCGTGGAAATTTATCTTTTCGTACGATTATGTGTCAAATATTACTTGCTTCGCAATTTCTCACCCCTGATCTTATAACGACTAAGTAGTCATTACAATTTTAGCACTACAGTCTGGTCACATACTCTCGAATGTGTCTGAAGATAATTTTGTAATAACTTGTACCCAAAGTGTCTTACTGAAATAGAAGGACACGGATTGAAGTGGTAGGATAGCCAATTTAATAATTTGTTTCCCCGAGGTAAAATAATTTCAGGAAATTCAAATATTGCGTTGGTAATCCTCGCGATATAAATACGCATCTATTAAAATCGAATCGGAGCAGTATATGTACGTTTAATTGAACTATCTTTACATATTAATAATTTGTATTTCCTCTATCTATGTTTCCATGAAATATTTATTCCCCTTACCGATTAACTATAATATATATTTCACCTCAAGAACTTCAAATTATCACCCACGTATTTCTATTTACTTCAATATTAATATCATCTTCATTCCCTTATAACTGGCTGCACCAATACAAATTCCAAGCAACGTAATTGGATCGTAAAAAAATTGCAATATACACCATTTCTAAAATGAAATAATTTCCAACTCACGGAGTTCATTTTCTCCGCAGAAAGTATTACAAAAAGTTCCTTGATAAAATCCAACTACCAAATACGTACCTATACTTGAGTCAACGTTGTCCGTTGGCTGTTATTAAAGGAACAAAATTATCGCCGGTTTTACCATAATCGTGGCTTTATATCTCTCATATTACCAACATTTAATACCTCTGCTTTCAATTATGAATGGAACGACTGGGCGAATGAATTCGTGTTTGCCCGGATGAAATGAAAATGGCCCTTCCACCGTAATTTCCATTATGCTTACGGGGAAATTTAATGGTTTAGTGTAACAGCGCCGTAACACGTGTTTCAATTTCAGCGGTGTTCAAGAAAAAAAGAAAGGAAGGAAAAGGGTACCCGAAGCAACGATGAAAATTCAAAAGCATGTCCTCAGAAGGGTGAGGGTGGCAGGAAGAGTTGTGTTGTAATAAGCCCGCTTGCTCTCGTTAAGATCGCTTTGGCACAGCTATAAAGAGATAAATAATCCGGTTACGAGCGTCTAATGACATTACGCTAGAGTAAAGTGGTAACGAGCGACTGCTGCTAATTTTTCATTTAAAGTTTAAAATGCTGCGACAGCTGGCCCGGCGACGCGAATCAACCGTGGATTTGCAATCTCCGTTGGATTATTTCGCAATTCCGAGTCTCTTGTCTTCATGAATCTTCGACCATTGTGCCAATTGCTCGGCTAATGAGCACCGTAGGACACAAAGTATTGGTATAATTGTTGGATGGCTCAACGGTTTATGCATAATGCGACATAAATGGGCTTGTATGTTTAATGTTCATTGTGGAAGTGAATGCCCGTCGGGGAAATAAGGGCGATGACATTTCATCGATATTGTATAATAACTGGAACCATTAGGGGAATTTTGGTTGACAATTTTGTAAGGAATATTCTGAATGTGGAGGAGACGCAATATTTGTAACAATTCGGAATACACAGTACACTACAGTGTATTAGGTACATGTTTGAAAAGATACTTTTGCATGTTCTATGCAAATGTTTTATTATTCTGCAGGAGTCTTCCAGAAGGGTTGAATGTATCCATTTTATACGAATAAATTGACTCAAATTTTGTTGCAGATGTAAATATTTATTCGTTGGAGTTCAATACTTAATATTTAATTGAATTTGTTAGAGATTACAGCATAACAATCTGATGTTGCGAACTTGTAGTTAACTTTCAATTAGCAAAGTAAGAAGACTAAGGGGTCATTTTATAATAATTTGAACCGCCGAAAAATTAAGCTAGGTTTAAAGATATTTTTCTCAGTAAATGCAACATATAATGAAATAAATATTTTTGTATTTATTAAGCTACTCTTATATTAGATACACAAAAAAATATTTGCAATTTCCCTTAATTGATTTGTTACAGTGTGAATTTGGCAACTAAAAAGTATGATTTCCCGGCTCAGGCTTACACGAAACAAAAAATTCCAAAAGATTCTTAATCCGAATAAGTGTCTCTATAGCATCTAGCTCAGTTAACAATTTCTGTTGAAAAGTAACAAAATAGCGCCGGTTTGAAAAAAGTTTGACAAAACACCCAAAAGAATATATTCTGGGCTGTTCCATGAAAAGAATCTTGGTTACTTCTCGATTAAATTGTTAATTGAGCTGGATTAAAACTCTTTTGGAATTTTTTGTTTGGGATAAGCTTGAGCCGGGAATTCACCTACGTTGACGCTGAAAAAAAAAATAAAATCAATTAAAAATAATTCCTTTTAATTTTTTCCTATAATATAAGAGTAGCATTTAATAACTACAAAAAAGATTTATTTCATTACATGTTGTATTTACTGAGAAAAAAGTCTTTACAAATAGCTTAATTTTTCGGCCGATCAAAGTAGAATGAGCCGTTTAAAAATGTTATGCGCCTTTAATTTAATTTCTTACTTTCTCCATCGAAAGATATCGAACGTTAGAAACGGTACATACTTTTAATTCATTGTTTTTCCCTCACTCATGTACTTAGCTGGCTAAGGAAACCCCCAAGAAATTCTTCTGTACAGTAGATCATAAACCAGATAAAATTTTAATTACCCTTGTACGTACTATAATCTTTATTAATTGTAAGTTCCTCGACGATAAGAAAACCATTTTTATCTTAAATATCCATTTACCTTTATCGGCACTTTTCATACCTTCCTTATTTTATTAAAGCTTAAGACTCTAACATTAAGCTTATGAAAAATTCATTGAGAATATTCGTTAATGCAATTCTTCAAGTAAATAATAACACACTTTACGGAATTCCTTCAATTTAACCGTTATGGAGCTAAAAAATATTGCACCAAGGTCGAGAAATTTTCTTAAATCAATTTATATTCTCAGCAGAATATTCTATTAATCCTAATCTTAACAAAGCCTCCTCAATAAAAAAATCTGACACAACTGTGAACAGCACCCACAATGTTCACACCACAATCTGACCATCTATATTAATAAAAATGAATGAAACCTGCCAATAATAAGACTCCACTAACTGCAAATTAACTACACTCACATGCCAATTCATTTCTATCGATTAAAACCATAAGCAGAAGCTCCAGTACTCCTTTTTTGTCGGGTCTCGAGTGTTCCCACCCCACTTAAATAAAAGTTCCTCCACCCCAGCACTCAAAGCCAAAAACAAACGTCGCTACTCAACGAAATTCTAACTTCTACAAATGTAAACCACAATGTAGCTTCTCAAATCACACGATTATCCTGAAGGGTTGCAACAGCCCCTCAAAAATCTATTCTTCCTTAATCCACCCTAAATCACGATATCCCTAATCGTCCCAGACATATCCACAGTCGATCCAGCTGCTAGGAATAAATTTCAATTACACCTTTCCGGGTGCAAGAGGCACTCTCCGAAAACAATTTCGAACACCATTACGACATTCCTCGAGCACGCTCGGCAGCCCCTTTTCTATTAATACAAGCGTTTCCTGAGGCCCGGCAGCGTGCTTCTGCGACTTCGCGAGATTTGGAATATTCCAAGGAAAATGCAAATATCGTCCCAAGTTTGGCCAAGGAGATAGAAGACGCGTACGAGCCGCCTACACGTGCTCCCTCTCCACCCTAACCCCCGAGCGCGACCCAGCTATTCAGGCTTGTTTGTATTCCGTATTCGACCTGTCTATAGGGAAATTGCGGTGTTCTCGACGTTGAAATCTATGAACACGTACCTGCCCTCCGATCGTTTTCACCGGCCTCGTATGCTGCCGTCTCATTAACCCTTTCGATCTGACCGGGGGACCTTACGCCTTAGCGGGGAGGGGGAGGGGGTTCAGCACTGCGCGGCTGCAGCAAATTGCTTGCTAAATTGAATCAGTCGCTTCGAAGGGCCACTGGGGGTAGGTACTCGAAATTTGAAAGTTTGGACATTCTTGACATACTGGGGACCGTATATGAGAAATTCTCTGATTCAAAAATGTGTATTGAATTAGGTATAACGTGGAATGCGTTCAGAATGGGTACTTGGGTTAAGAGGAAGACGTCTGTTTTGGTGTATGGATGAAATAATTGGTGGGATAGTCTCAAGTTTGAGTTAAGTCTGAATGACTCGTGATGCAGAGTTCGGCAAAATGTAATTTAATCACAACTTACGAATTACGATTAACCCTTCGTTGACACTCTGGGTGTGAGCCACCCATGAACTGATTTTGACACTCTGTACCTTCCATATGCAAAATAAGTACCTCTTTCCAAAGCTGACTTTCAAACTATTTTTTTCCTCAAAATATTATATCCGAACAACAACTCGGTAGATTTTTAACTTCTAATTCTGAAATTTATAAAAGTTACAAACTTTTGAACATTTTCTTCGTGTCTTCTGGACATATGGTAATCTAGATTTTTTTTGCAAAAACTGTGATAAAATTTCAATCAAAAAACTATTGGAATACATTCTAGAGACTCTGAAATTGACCCATGATTTTTTTCATAACAATTGGATTCTTTAGATGAGAGTGACAGACGTTCAAAAATTGTTCTGGGTATGAGCCACCCAGGTGTGTCAAACTTCATCGAAAAAAGAGGTGTGTCAACGAAGGGTTAAAATGTAATTGTGTAGTTGATTACACATTATATTCTGTAATCGTTGATTTAGGTGGTTGACCAGAATTTTGTCAACTGAATTGCGTGCCAAATGGTACATTATGACGAGACATTGAGCGCAACAAATATTCAAGTTGATGTGACAATTAGTTTCTGAGACGTGGGAGGGTCGAAGAAGTTAAAATTCATTAACCCTACGTTGCAAACTGTTGCAAATATGCAACATATACTTTCTTTTTAATTTTTTGTTTTAAGTAGCCTGTAGTGTGATGTAACTACTTTAACATGAAAGATACATATCTTAGTTTCTAAACATTTACATAAATCGCGCTGAACATTGCAATTCCGCAGTTTATAAGTAATCATAACCGTAATGGCGAAAAAATTGGAAAATAAATATTATTTTTCTCTTATTATTATCACTTGTACGAGTCGAAAAATTAATTTTTTTTCAATATCGAAGATCTTTGGGGACTGCTTTCCTTGCACCTCCTAGATGTGGATGATTGCTGATATATAAGAATACAAATCTGCAAAGTGTGATGAAAATCGGCGCACGACACTTAGGTGATGGTCACTTGTATTTTATCAAAAAGGTGAAAACAAATGGAAGGGACCTCTATGTTTGACATTTACATTTTCGATTTTAGTTTATTTTAGTAAAGTGTTACGTTCACTTGTTCAATATTTAGCAGTGAATGTATCAAGATGAGGGACGATTTTATAAAGCCAGTGTTTTTGACAGGTTGGCTGGGTGAAGGCAGACACTAAGGCGATCCAGGCGATCCACGAACACGTAATAACTCACAACAAGAGGATCTCGGTGTCCCATAGCGATCACACCATGTGGAACCTTCACATAAAGGGCGTGCAACAGGAAGACGAGGGGCTCTACATGTGTCAGATTAACACGAATCCTATGGAAAGTCAAGTAAGTACATGACAGGACTTTTTGGAAATCGTTTTAACAACTATTCACTGTGATTCAGTCGATTATACCCTTTTCACCCCCTTAGGGGTGGATTAAGGCAATATCCCGAATTTTTTTTTAAGCATTCGTGTAGACCTTTGTAACTAAAAACCAAGTTGATATTTAATCGGGCCTAAGAGATATTCAGAAGTCTTTGAAAACACATTTTACCCATTTTCACCCCCTTCCGGGCTGATGGTACCCCTTAGAAATACCATGGTGTCCAAGTATAAATAAGAGTCGCTGTCGTCATTAGCAAAGCAAAAAAAATAATTCAATTAATCCAAGAAATTAATGAAAAATTTAATCCCTTGAATGAATTAATCCAAACGCATCGTATAGAGAATGAAAAATACACCCAAACGACGAATCAAAGCACTTGTCCCTCAACGTTTCCGTTTCCAATGCGACAGTCGATAAACAGCGGTCCGCCGTCTCGGAATCTCGGAATCTCGAAATCTCGGAATCTGGAAATCCTCGCGGAAAGAAAGGTGGAATTTACTTAGGCGCAGCTGGCTATCGGACACGTCCAGGCGGCTGCTGTTTCGAACGTTTTCAGTAACTAAGCGGTTGGAATCAGAGCTTTCCGCGAGCAGTTTAACCGGCAGGACGAATCGCGGTAAGCCGAGAAACTCGGTGAAATAACTAATTGGAAACGGTACCGCCGACACTATTTAGATCGATAAAGTTCTGGGGATGCACGTCGTTTGCGGGCCCCATCAATTCCAATTAGGTGACTCTCTCTCTCTCGGGCCACGCTCTCCCGATACGATCTTTCGCACGATATCAAATTCCTTTGCCACGACTGGCTGAATTTGCATACTTTAATTTCACGGTTGTCACGTAATTCGCTGTGAACCGTCGTTAGCCGGAGAGGGGAGGGTAAAAATCGCGGGAATTCGTTTGCACCGTTTGGAGAAGGAAGTGTAACTTGTTGAGGCTAACGAAAAGATCTATCGATATTTCAGTGTGAATCTAATCTGATATTGTCAGATTTTTTTGTGCATTACTTTATTGGATAGTTTCTTTATTTGATCATATTTTCTTGCGTCGGTGGTGGTGTGGATTAATTAGGATTTATTTATTGCTCCAAAGTGTTGGTTGTGAATTTTTTAATCTTTCATACTGGAGCTTCACAGGGGGTTAAATAAGGGGTGGTCGGGGGTGCGATGTCTGGAGAATGTGGTGGGTAGCTGAGCGCTCGTTTAATTCCTGTTTCGTTGAAAGCACAAGGGGATACTCGAAATTTTAGGCACGTTAAAGACACTTGATTTCTTGAAGGTAGTCCTGTTTCTATTAGTGATTCGTTGAATTTGTGTGATTATTTGAAATCGTTTTCAGAATTTATTCAATTATGTATTTACACGATTATGATTTTTGTATTTCTTCCTATTATTTTTATTAGGTCTGTCATTTTTTTTAGATTCGTAATTGAAGAGTCTTTGTAGAAAACACTGTAAGTGTCAAAAATCAATTCAACTTCAACTTGAAGTTGAAAATTTTATTTTACGCTACAGTTGAAATGCTCGACAAATAAAAAACATTAACTTTATTCGTATAATAAATTCTAGTCGAATATAAAAATTAACATTATTCGTCAAATAATTTAAAGTTAAAGTAACTTAAATATTTGATCCGTTATTTAACTAATTTTTTATTTACTTAATGCCCAACTCTGTACGTAAGTATCACTCGCATTCTTAAACAAACTTAATCTAAAAGGAAACTACAATAATGTTCACGTATCAACGAAAATAATTTAGTAATTCTTAAATTCTTTTACTCAGCTCCCATTCATATTCGTATAGCACTGCATCGTTAAACAACAATGTATCATGGCACAATCAATTATAGGGAAATAGAAACGACATATTTAAACGAAAGCTCGTTTGCCTCTGACAATTTTTAATGTCGCTTAATGGCATAGCGTTGTAAAGCCGCAACGTTATTAACTGAAATATAGAGATTCACGGGTATTAGTTGCCTTCCGTGTAACAATCTCTGCAAGTATCGAAGGTATTTCTCCGGAGCTGCAGAAGCGCAGCATTCCAGGAAACTTAACAAGCCGTCTTCGTCAGTTCAGGAATGCCAGTTCTCATTTATGAACACCTTGGAAGTATTCTTTCGATCTCGACCAGTTTGCTTGTCAGAAAAGTTACTTCTCATTGGATTACCTTCAATTATGTACACCTGTCAGCAGAAGAATTACAAAGCAACGAAATCAGTTGCCGTTTGATATTAATTACAGATGTAAAGTGACTTTGAATTTCTTAAATAATCGAGAGCGAAGAAATTCAATCGACGAATACAGGGTGATTCTAAATACTTAGATATACTGTACCCCTTTTCTACGCGAAGCTACAAAAAATTGATAATGGGAAGATTCAAGTATCACAATTTTTTCTTGGGTGTTAAAGTACAATTGGTTAACAGAACACAAATAGTCAAGAATTTTTCAATACATCAACTCGATTAAAGGGTCATTCTACTTTGATCGGCCGAAAAATTAAGCTGTTTGTAAAGATTATTTTCACAGTAAACACAACGTATAATGAAATAAATATTTTTCGAATTTATTAAGCTACTCTTACATTATACAAAAAAATTAAAAAGATCTTTTTAAATTTCTTTTCAATGTTTTTCATAGCGTCACCAAATATTGGCGGGAAAGGCTGCATAGATGCTTTATGAAAAAATATCAGGCATTGTTTAAGAAGAAACGCATCTTACACTAGAATACTTCCTTAAATTTAAATATTAATTTGGCAGACGCTTGTCAGCCAAGGGGCACCGAATTTCCAAACCCGCCCCTGCACCCATCCCACTCGAATCGCACTCCACCCTTTACTCCGCAGTGACTAACAAATAATTTCACGTTCCGAAGAGCACTGTTACCTGCCACTAGTCCCAAGAAACGCAAACTCCATCATCGTGAATCCATAGAGCGCGGACCGAGTGGATCGGGACGGGCCCGTGAGCTTTTTTCTTCCCGCCCATCCTTCTCCCGTTCTCTCTCAACAAGGTCGGGAAGCAGATAACCTCGCATAAAATTGGCGAGCAACGGGACGAACCATTTCCTCCGCACGCTAAAAATTTCAACGCACTCTTGAACACGGGTGGGGGTTCGCGGCGGAATAAAAATTTAGCTCTCGAGAAGGAGGGGCTACGATGCAATCTCGATCCGAATAAAACCAACGAGGGAGCATTCCTCCGATCGAGCCACGCCTCGCCTCTCATCATATCAAATAAATTCGCGAACAAATGGTAGTTCCTCTCGTTCAACGTTTCCCCATCGTCTCCTCGAAACAGAGTCCTCGACGAAGCACAAAGTTCGCGAGCCCCCTGCGCCCTACCCCGCCTATCCCGGCGAATAACGTCTCCGCTGCACCGTGACCGAGAAAAATTCACCGTAGAGAGAGAGAGAGAGAGAGGGGGTGGAAAAGGACTGTCTTTAACGAGCTATTTCCTCTAACGCACAAACGTCACCTTTCATTCCCCGACCCTCGGCCAGCCAGCCCGCGCTGGCGAGGCAAACCTGCGCCAGCGGACACACTCTGCGGAGCATCCTAACCCCTCACCCCGCGAGTCCAACACGAGTACACCCGGCAAAGTGCGATATGGCGAGAGATAGAGTCGAGTCTCTCCTTTGAGATCTAATTTTCCGACGTTTCAGATTGAATCCAGGCTCACTGGCTTCCGTGCCTGTCCCGGAGCACCTCGCTCTCCTTTTCCCCTCCGTCGAAGAAACAGTAATCTTAAATAGTGCAGCAGGCGTTACGACGCTTGCCAAGTTAGTGACTCCGTTCTCCACCCGCCTCCTCCATTTTCTTTACAAGGTCTCTAAGTAATGAACGCGAGAAACACTGCCGAAAATGCCTCGGTCGATCGGTGGGAAACCCTTCGCACTGCCACTGGTGCCTGAAAGCAGCCTGCTTTCTGTCCCTTTCGTTACGTCAGAGCCGGGGCCCACCCTCGAAATTCGTCTCTCCGTCTCTGTCCCCTCGGAGCTCGCGCCTTCCCGTCGAGTGGTAAAACTCGACGCTATTCCCCGCTGGCGAGGGGGTGGGGGGTGGGTTCGGGTGAATTCTCTGAGCAGTTTCGTTTCGGCTAACCGTATTTCCCTGCTCGTTTCCGCGCGGCGGTTCCTTTCGTACACGCTTGTCGCGTCTCGATCGCGCGCCCCTGACAAAATGCACTTCGCAATGGGGTGTATGTGTATGTATGCCGGGGCGGAAGGAGAGGAACACGGCGCCCGGTGCTTCGCGTAGAGTGTTTGATGCGAGACACTGTATTTCACTCTTCTGGTTATGGTTTGTTAGCAGCGACGCGACCGATCACGCTCGAGTTGAAGTTCAGGGGGATAACTAGCGATGGGATTTAAGATCTTTTTGAGACGGGTTGAGTGACAGGTTGACAATTAAGGGATCCTGAAATGAGATGCAAGACAGCTTTGTTTGGCGAGCTTCTACGATGTTGCTATAAAGTTTGGAAAGTCTTGAAGGCCATAATAGTTTTGAAAGTCTTGGGAGTATAGTTTTGAAATTTTTATGTCTGGAAAATCTTGGGAGTATATTTTGAAATTTTTATGCTTTGAAAATCTTGTAGGTCCTAATACTTTTGAAAGTCTTTGGAATATAGTTTCGAAATTTTTGTGTTTTGAAAATCTTGGAAGTTCTAATAGTTTTGAAAATTTTGAGTTTTCAAAGTTTAGGGAGTACCTATAGTTTTGAAAATTTTGAGTTTTCAAAGTTTAAGGAGTACCTATAATTTTGAAAATTTTGCGTTTTCAAAGTTTAGGGAGTACCTATAGTTTTGAAATTTTTGAGTTTTGAAAATCTTGGAGGTCCTAATACTTTTGAAATTTTTGAATTTTGAAAGTCTTTGGAATATAGTTTCGAAATTTTTAAGTTTTGGCATTTTTGGAAGCCTTAATAATTTTGAAATTTTTGAGCATTAAAAATTTAATGATTCGTTTGTGTTTTTCTTTTTTTTAATTTATGTTTGATTACAATCGATGTAAGGTAAGCACAAGCAGATTCTTAATGCTTTCACAGTATATTCCGCGTTGGGCAGGGTCACAAGAAGAAGAAACAGGACAAAAATGTACTTGTAAAACATGTTTTTGTCACTTTTTATCATAAACGAAATATTTTTCAACATAAAAAAATACATTTTTCAAACTGAAATTTGAAATATTATTAGACTGCCAAAGGGTTAATATTAGAACGACATTAACAAGCTGGGTTAAGCTCTTTCAAGATTGAATCATTTCAAGCCATTTGAATCTGTCAAACCTATTTCAGTCTCAAAACAGTTTCAAACTGTGTAACTCGAATTCTGCATTCTTAATTTCTCCAATAAATATTTATAAGAGATGTATTTTGAACTATCGCCAGTATAACTGTAAGAATAAATACTGCTCTAATTCCAAAAGGTCAACTGTACGATTTTCTTTCGAAGACGCTTTCTGCGTCAGAATTTATTTATGTATTAAAATACATTCTATCCAGATTAATACAGGGTAGAAATGGTTATAAAGTGTTCATATTAAATGAAGTAGCTCCACACTGAAGTTGATTCGTTCGAAAATAATTGATTTGTGGTTGTCAAGATTTCCCGGAATGTAATGAACGAATTGCCTCCAAACTTTATTAATATATTTTATTACTTTACTACTTAATCAGTGTTTTGATAAGAGCTACGATCTTAAGATACATGATACCTCTTAGAACAGGCATGGAACTAAAGTGAACGCAGCGGCCGATTTTCGGAGGCAACGCCTACTTTCTTCCGCAGCGCGTCTTTGTCCCCGCGGCGGGCCTAGGAGCTTCGAGCGCCTCAGACCCGTACCATATGAATCGCGCGTGGCGCATTGGGGCGACATTGTATCAATAGGTTTCCACATCGACCCAGAGAGCACGATTGTCGATGCGTTTTTGTTTTGTCAACGCGCCACGCGCGGTTCACGTGGTACGGGCCTGAGGCGCTCCACGAACCTGGGCCGCTGCGGGGGCCAAGACGCGCGGCGGGAGAAAGGAGGCGTTGCGTCCGAAAAACGGCCGCTGCGTTCACTTTAGTTCCATGCCTGTCTTAGAATTTACTATTCAGATGTTAATTTGTTTATTAGAGTTTAAGCAATTTTAACAACCACAAAACAATTGTTTTTTGGATTACATTTCCTTTCTAGAATTTGGATCCACACTGTCGCAAACGTATAAGTACAAAAACATTCCGTATTCAAAACAACTATATCCACCCCTACCCTATGTTATAACCACATCTGAAAATAAAAAAATCTTATTCCACCAACCAAAAGATTTCTTTCCAGCAATCGAATATTTTCTACAATAATCAAGTTTCTATAAAAAGGACCTTTTTATGTTACAGCGATATTAATATTGAAGTTCACAGGTTTTACGTTTATCAGAAAACACCACTCTCACATTTTTTATTGAAATAGTAAATCCTACTCGTAATGAATTGGAGTTGTTTCAATTAGAATATATATTTTAAAAAAGAAGGAGATAACATAATGCTTCGATAGGCTTTTCTATGTGAAAGCTGATAAATTCCACGTTTACATTCTGTTTCCTACAATTGGATCCCGGTATTATTCTCGCAAATAGGTCGCAGTGAAAGAGGTTAATGCTCCGGGAGAATAATAGTTTGCAAGAATTAGTAAGAAGCAGTTACGAAGGAAATCTCGAAGAGTGTAAAGAAGACGACAAAATAATAGGAAATCTCCGAATAGTCTGGTTGCCGCTAATTGTATTTCCTTCTAGTTTCCGGCACCGTCTCGGCGGACGAGGTGCTTCATCGCCACTGGATTCTATTTTTTTCCGTACTAAAATATATCCAATGCTACATTGCGCAATTACTGCGAAATTATTGAACAGCATTAATTCCAGGTGTATCATTTCAGCTGTAAAGTATTTCCGATCGCGATAATATAGAAGCACAATTAAATACGTAATGATTGATTAAATATATTACTCCGTTCCCACGAATCTATCTACGAGGAATTCGACCAAATATTATTATACCATTGGCATTTGGTGTGTTTAATTTCGACTTTTGGAATCGAATTTCCGTCGAATTTTAACGAGAAAGATATTCGTTAAAGAATTGTAACTATCCCAATTACTTCATACCTTGCTTTGCAATTAACAAATTGTTACCAAGCGTGTAATTTCATCTGTAATGATTTTTTATATTAGCAAGTCTGCATTCCTTCCACATACTTCACTTTTCATTTCCCACGTTCGTTTCATTTTCAGAGAAGCAATTCATATTTTTATACAAAATTTCTGAATCGCGAGAGAATTTTGATTGTTTATATTACAATTTCTTGTAGAATTAAAGGAAGATTATCTTCAATAACACTTGCGGGAAGATTATCTTCTCAGTTTATCGTGGACGTAAAAGGATCTTTAAAATTCTTACTAAGACTAGATTAGGGGGTTCCCCATTATGCCAATCAAAGTTATCCCCAAGACGTCACTTTATTTCACGTTAAGGGGTTGTTAAGATAGCGACACTTTCCCGCGTAAAAAGAGTAACAAGATTTTATACAAGATCTACAGGGACAAACTTAAAATGTAGAGTCGTTCTAGGTTCTCAGAAGCCCAAGTAGGATCTCAGAGTCTTCCTTGTCGTAAACGAACAAATTAAACCACTTTCAGAGAAGATCTATAATCTCTCAGAAACTATAATCTCTGAAATGGCGAAGAAGTCACGTCCATATCGGAAACCCAGCCTCTGTCGCTAACTTAAGCAATTTCTAAATTAATAAACGCGTTCGCAAATAGTTACAAGACATACGACATTAAATAGGTACTTGATTCTGCAACAAAGTCAAAGTAAACTATAATACATTGTGACGAGTAGAGATAAGTTTTCTTGAAGAATTCCAACTGAGCTGAAAATTTAAAGTTTTTTTTTACACGAATATTGGTATTTTTAACAAATTCGTAGGAGCTTGCAAGAAATGCTAAAAATATATTAAACCATCTTTACCAAGTGAATATATCCAAGTGAAAGATGGACAAAATTTTCATTTAAATAAAATGTCGAATAACGAATAGAAGTAAAAAAAAATCTTCATTCGCTGGTTAAACCAAGTCACTTTTATTGAACACATGACGAATATTTGTTTTTAACTTTTATTTGTTACCCGAAATTTTATTTAAAGAAAAATTTTGCCCATCTCCGATCCAAACTACCATCTGTAACTCACAGAAGTGTCTCGCGCATAAAATTCCAAAGATTCACCCCAATTTCTAGAACAACAATAATTTCATCCCCTAAAAATGATTCTAAAATATCGATCAGGTGGAAGATTCTCGCCCCGTGCAGACACGCCAGTAAATCATCGGCCACTGCCGTTGCACCGCTCTGTACTCTGTCCGAACCACGAGCACGCGAGACGAGTGGTCCGAAAGAAACTAGATTTCCATCCGCGAATTAATAATCGCATCTGACCGCGCACGAGCAATAAGACGGGCGATCTCTTAAAAGCCGATTAACAGGGAAGCCCGCTGTAGTCGCAGCAAGCCTATACAGACCGATCGATCCGGGCGGGCGTCTCCGATTAGCGCGCTATATTTATCAGCATCCACGGGCGAAGCCGCTCCCAAGTATGCAATAATTAATTTATGGGACGGAGTTTCATAATTCACCCCCGTGACACCTTCAACTTTGGGAGCAGGGGCACGTGTCTGCCTGTCACCGAACTGTCACACGCGTGATAAGAGAGACACGTCAGGCAAGCTGGGAGGAGAGTGGTTGGGAGAGAGAGAGAGAGAGAGAGAGCGGTAGAGGATGAGAAAGAAAGAGAGTCGGAGGGAGAAAGGAGAAATAGGGTTGGGAAGAGAAACAGAGTGAAGGGGGAGAGAGGTTGCTCATGCCAGGGATTCGTTGAGACTGTTTTAAGCAGTTCGGTGACTGGCGAGACAACTCGGTTATAACGATTGAAGTTTCGTCATAGCGTAGATCACATCCTCGTAATTACGCGCACACCTCGCCCGGCATAGCCTAGTTGCAGGCAGGTGCTTCCACCTTCTGCCGACTGTTGTCTGGCTCCCTTAAACCGTAAGTGGAGTGGAAGGATATTAAAGCAGGGCCAAGTCCTTCTGGCTGTACTGACGTTCACGTGGTTTGACGTACGGATGCCTGGAAAAGTCTTGACGCCGACGAAACTTCCTCCAATTTTTATTCGAACGATCTCGAATAATAATTTATTCGAAAATAAAGAATAAGTTCTTAGTTGAATAACTGTTTATTCGACTAAATTTTTAGTCGTTATTCGTTATTCGAAAGACCCCCGTGGCGACTAACCGACACGAATAAGCGTGGGTCAGAACCTGAGCTGCTCCCTCTGGGGTCCCCAGGCCCTCGGTCACCGGTCTCATAACCGGTCTAAAATTTTTTTTATAGTCCTAAAAGGTGATAGAATAAGGCTACAAACGTGCAAAATGATACGTGCAAATATTTGTTTCTTTTTTTCATTCCCGAAAAATGAAACCTTTTCAACCCCGTGTGTGGAAATTGAAGGAGGACTGGTATCTTTCAGTTCTTACAGTTCGCGAGTATTTATTCACTACTTTAGGATCTACCAATAATTTTATATTATAGTATCCCTATCCCTATTAATATATAAAAGTGAAACAAATGTCTGTTGGTTTATGCTTGAAATTCATGTTTTTCCTTTTTAATAGATGTTCCGTACTGTCAATGTTCCCCCAGTTTACGGTATAGCTTACATACTATTTATTTTTTTAGGCGTTTTTATTTTGGAAACATCGTAAATAATTCCCGGGCGAAACCGTGTAAAGGGTCAGCTAATTTAAAAAATTGTATTATTTTAGTAATTTCTGGTAGATACCACATTTCTATACAGCGCAATACTTGTTCCCTAAACACTCCGTCGTTTTCTTATTAATCCCTAGTTACCCAGTCTCATCCGTTCCTAAAACAGGTATACACTAGTCGTTCGTAACGTATGGTTGGTTCAGGAAGCAGCTAGTCTACCATGGATGCTATCGCTTGGATAATTCCGTGAGGCGAATCTGAGCCTCTTAGCAATTTGTATCGTTGTTAACTCCGGTTCAGCTTCCACCAGGTTGATTAGCAGAACGTTATCAGAATCTCCAACACACCTAATAAATCTCCCAACTCCAACAACAACACATTCCTCTCCCAAAGATCTCTCGAGCACAACTGTCAGTTTTACGTTTCTTAACAATTGCGATGACCTTGCGGCCCGCCAGTAGCTTTTAATTAATAACAATAGCCTCCCTACAAGATTCGCAGCGAGACTATTAACCAACAACTCTTCAACAGTCCCTTCTTAAAGATCACTACGCCGCGCACCGTTCAGTCTCCCCCGACTTCCGCAACAGCTCCCCCTTTGCGGAACAAATTGCTCTTTCCCTCTGCTTCATTCCCAGCCGTGAGCCGGGGCACAAAGAAAACTATCGTCCACGGTAAAATATTCTTCAACGAATTTCTCGCAATCAACCGGAGCGCCAGGTGCGCCTAGCACGCGGGGATGGCGAACGGGCGAACGCACAATTCAAGGGTTGAAAAGGCAGCGGAAGACGCTTTTTCAGCCTCCAAGGGAAAATTCCCAAGCGAGGCGAGCTTCTCGCGCAGTCGATGAAAGTCAACTATATACTCAAATCTCCCCGTAGCTAGAAGCGAAATCGCGCTGCAAATGCGTAATGAACCAACAGTTTCGCGGCGTTTCAACCCCCTCCACCCCCAGACGGGGAGTGGGAAAAAAGGCGAATCAGCTTCGAGCAGCGTTAGCAGCCCCCATTCTTCGCGTCGCTCTGCTGCCTCGTGTTAACAGCGATTGCTCCGGCGCAGGTAAACAAAACGAAGAAAAAAAAAAAAAAATAGTGAGGCGAGTGAGCAGTTAGGCAACGCGGCAACAGCAACGACAACCGCGTCGACTGTTACTTATTGTATCGCGTCGCGGCGTGTCGTTAATTAACGAAAAGCCACGGCGCTCATTGGCAGTGCCGCCGTTGGCCCGTGCCTTTTGCCCCCGTTGCACCCTTCCACCGTCGCTTACAACCCCATGATATGTTGCCCCAGCTTCCATGCAAGGGGAGGGGCTGGCTAAGGGAACGGCGGAGGCGAAATACAGCAAGGATTTAGGGGCTCTTACGTTATTCACTCGTGGCGGCGGCGGCGCGCGCGCGAATAGAGTAATGCGCGCGGATATAATTTAGCGATTCGGTAAGAAAGGAAATTTACTTGATGCATCGCGCAGCCGTTAAGCGTATCATTAACATTAAATTCAGCCCTGTTCCGGTGCGTACCACGGTGAATATATCTCGCGAGGGACGAGTTTTGGCAAGGGGGTTGAAATACGGGACTGGGTGGAAGCGGAACGGAGGCGCGCGGTGGTACAATCGGGTGGAAAAATATCGTACCAGGGAGTTGGAACTATGCGCGCAATCGGCTGTTCGTTACTCGCGCGCCGGGACTCGGTTGTATTTATAATTAGGCAGAGTGGAAGGTTAATGAGTGGATGCTAGAGGGATCGTCTTTTTTACAAGGGTGAGTTTCGGAAGTTCGGCTGGGAATATAACGGAGTTCTACACTGTAGGGAGTATGTGTTCTCCGTGATGTACGCCGTGGACTAGGGTTTATACAACAACCGAATTTTCCCCTAAAAAATATAATTAAAATGGTAAATAAATATATGTACTTGTTTTAAGAAATGTCAGTTTTCTTAATATTATGGAATTACAAAAATATAACAAAATAAAATATACTCGATCTATACAAAACCAAATAGAAAAATTGAAATAATTAAAATCTGTACAAATACGTACACAGTTGTAGAAAACACTGCAAGTGCTAAAATTAAAAAAATAATTTATCGAAAAATGTTTTACGTGCCAATGATAATACTATAGTACCTATAGAATTTTAATGCAATTTCCCTTTGCAAGTATCGTGTTAAAAGAACAGTGTAAGAGCCAAATAGCTAGGAACAAACAGGATTGGCACTTACTGTGGTTGCAAATTTAAATAAATGGCGCATTCAGTTTAATTTGCAACTAAATTCTTTTTTTCATGCATGTTATTGTATACTTCAGCATATTTAACAATTAAAACAAATCAAATTTCGTAAATAATTTAAAGCCAGGAAAATTTTTCTCGCCCCTGAAAAATTTGGTTTTTGGCACTTACAGTGTTTTGTACACGAACTTTTCATTTGTCGTCAGCATTCACGAGCATATTTTAATATTGATAAGAAACATTGGCGGAGCACAGCACGAGTCATAGAAGGCGAAAAATAAAAATTCTAGTTTTCTTAAATTTTGGCAACGGTGGCGACATACAACTAACAAAATTTGAAACTTGTTCAGATTTTATATGTAAGAAGTGTTGAAACTGCTTTATGTAAATGGAACTGCAATTATTAACAGATACTGAGTTGAAATATTGTTCTTTGTTTATTTTTCCAGACAGGAATGCTGTCGATCGTCGTGCCACCAGATTTTATTCCCGATGAAACATCTAGTGATGTTATGGTACACGAAGGAGAACAAGTAAGTTATCCTTCATCATCCAAACATAAGTGTCGTATAAGTTCCATCGTTTTACTTATTAAAAAATTACGAATTAAGCTTTTTACTCTATAAAGGCACTATATTTCTATTAAAATTTGAAATAAAATTTCTCATCCACCGGCGCAACAGAAAATGCACTTTATACGAATAGCGCGCATACAGTGAATTCCCTCATTATTCGAGTCCATAAAATCAACATTTTTTACAGCTGCATCATTAAGCATATTAACCAACTTTCATTATAATTAGTCCGAAATTACACATGAAGACAATACGCAACACCAATAGTAGAATACATTCCAAGAGTCTGAACTCTGAATTAATTATTACCCACAAAAAACACTCAGTGAACTACAAAAATTAAAGCCCCTGTTATTCCATTCTGGGGTTACATACATCTTGTACCGTGAAAAGAGGAGAAAAAACATTTTTCCCAGAGAAAAATTTCACCAGTTTTTTAATTACTAAAAACAAACTGTGGCTTTAAAAAAAAATCCATATGAGACAGACTAGATATTGATATAAGAAACACTCGTGCCAAGTTTCATTCAAATTGGTTCAGTAGTTTTTGAAATATCATAGGCACCCAATTGAGAATCGTAGTTTCGAGAAATTAGCGTTTAAAGTTTAAGGTACAGAAAATCGTCGATTCCGCGGAAACAGAAATATCCTTCCTCTGATGTTGTAGCTTCTGCAAATACTTTATTGGAAAAATCGATTGTATTGACCATTCTAGGTGTATATAACTCCTTAATCATTATAGTATAATTAAACTCGAAATCAATAAATATTTAATCAACATATAATTTCAATCGCAACGTGAAACTCTATGCCCGTTGCAAATTGGGTTAAAAATTCCCCGATTTGAACCTAGGACTGGACAGGCTTCTACTTCGCTTTATGAAAAGGAAAATCCCCGCAAACATTGCTGAAGCGTCTCAATAACCTGTTGCACGTGTACGTATGGCAGCACTTTTGAAACATATGCACAGCGTAATGTGTAAATATTTTCCTTCCATGAAATGGCCCACAAAATGCCCACGAAAACGACTCTTTTCACGAATCCTTCTTTTTTCATCTTTCTTTTCGAGGAGCATCGCGATATCTTTCAACCGGCGATGCGAGACCGTCGCAAACGAGACGCACTTATATCGCGGCGAGATTTAGTTCCCCTGAATGCCAGTAATTAAAACTACTTCGCCTACTAAATCTCGCGCGAGTACAATTAAAAAGCCGCGGAGAAATGACGACGTAACTCACCGTAATATGCATGCATTTAAGAGTCGCGGATTTATGTAATGCGGCAAAAACGAAGTCGCGTTCGCTGGCCCCTGTTGGGCGTTGGAATCAGTTTGTCCCAGAATCGAAGTGAATTTTGGATCACCGTTCTATCGGGACAAACGAAATTATTTGTCGCGGCTTCCACAGGTGATTCTGAACACCTGATTCGGTGGAAATCTGTTACAAAAATGTGCCCCAAAATTGACCGCGATCCCAAAATTTAGTGATCAAATTTTTCTTATTTTAACGTGCTTGACTGACTAATGGCGTAAAGAGTATCAAAGGAATTGAAGAGTGGCGAAATTAAAAAGATAGAAATTTTTATTGGAAGATGTTCTACGTGCCAATAGTAAGATTATAGTATAGAATTTGATTTTTGGCACTTCCAGTGTTTTCTACAAGGTCTCTGCAATTGTGTTTCAAAGAATGTTGTAAACAATGAACGAAGAAAATGATTTAATTGACAATCACAATCGCGCGTAACAATAATCAGCGAAAAACAGCAAACTTTCATGGGAAAAGCAAATCTCAAAAACTGAAATCACATTGAAAAAAATCGGCGCGTCTGTCAGGACAATATCGAAGTCGTTTCTCGTCGTAACAGATAGCAGGCGGAGTTAGTCTTATCAAAAATGAAAATCCCAATTGCGAGTGGAACCCGTGAATCCTCCACTGGCCATTCGACAGATATTGAAACGGACGGGCGATACATTTCCCATTCCGGACGATAAATATCGTTATTAATGGCACGTAGCCGGCTGTCCTCGTGTTTATAAAAATCTCGTTGCGCGGCGGGATCCTCCTTCCGTACGTTTCCTACTTTAACTGAATTTCAATGCGGCCAGAGACTAGAACTTTTAAACTCGTTTCTGTATCATCCCACATTTAGGATATCCTTCCGCGGCCTACCTCGCTGCCCTTAATTCAAAATTGATAAGTTGCTTGGCGACGAGACCACGAAACGACCGAGTCGAGGAAAAGATCGTTTTCTTGAGAAAGTCTGCTCGCCCCTCGATACTTTCCCTTCGAAAAGGATGCAAACTCGCGGCGGGCTAACCGCCGGTTAAAATATCGAGGGCTTTTAAAACGTTATCGAAGAACGCACCGTGGAAACAGGCGAAACTCTGAGTCGATTAGTTTCTGCGGGGCACGCAACATTTTCCAACGATTTTCCGCGGCCACTGAGTTTCCTCATTGTGTTTTTGTTTCCGCGTGGAATGGCGCGGGACAAATTGAGAAATTACTATTGTTTAATGGCGGATTGATTGAAATTTGATCAAGAGGACCCGATATTCTTCGAGCCAATAGGGGAAACTTTATCTCGTCCGGTCGAACGGCAGAATTAAATTACAGGAGGACCTCGATTATTCCAACTTTGGAGCTTTTATTCGCTGCGCGCGCAACCCTCGCCCGGGGATCTCGTGGGTTTCCTCCTGTTACAATGGTACGATCGCATTATCGCTAATTCGAGATGGAATGAAATATCTTTTAAGAGGTCGGACGAACTGAGGAAACTAAGTACTCGTGGCAGCATTGCTGAAATTTTCTAGCAGTTGGATTTGTACTCGAAATTAATCTCTCAAACAGTTTCGTTCTTAAGAAATTGTGCACCTTGGAACGAGAGGGTTACAGCTCCATATTTACCGACTTCGAGTAAACTAGGAAAAACTATTTATACAATTATTGCTTTCACTTAACATTAAAAACAGAATCCTAATTCAGAAATTTATTTTTTCAGACACTAAGTACGTAGTAGTTTTTATTTCTATTTTTGGCGAATTTGTCAAGTCTGGAGCTGCCTCTCACATGCACCAAGGTATACAAAAAAAACAGTTGATTTTTAATAACTATGCACAACAGTGCCGACTTAGCGTTTTCTGGGGGCCTTAGGCGAGCTCCATATGCGGCCCTCTAAATTATTCTAAATTAAATAAAATCAAAAATACCGCGCTAACAATCGAAGTGAATAAGTGTTAAAACAATTAAATAATTAAGATTAAACGTAGGGTCCATTTCACGAAAAAGGGCCTCATTTTAAAATCTAAATTTTGGTGTACCTATTCGTTATTTTCTTTCCGTCACAGTTGGAGGGCCCCATTCCATTTTTTTTTCTAGTTTTTGCAACCCCACTTTTTTTAGTTTTTCAATTTTTCGGGGAAATTTTTTTTAAATCGATTCTCCCAAAAACAAAGCCTCACTCGAAAAAGCATATTCTACACTTTCGTCATATTTTTGCAAACGAATTCATGACATTCCCAGTTCTACCATATTTATTAATAAATTCTTCTGAGATTTAGTCAGATATGCGCGTACCAGGCGAGTTTTGAAAATCGATTTTCTCGAAAAAGGAGTCTCCGATGATCAAATTCTATTCCTACATTTCTATTATTTTTTTTTTTCGTCTCGGTTGTGCCACCTATTACGAGACATCCTGTATTCATACGCGGAAAGGAAAAGGTATATGTGTGGCTAACCTTGCCCCAGGGACAGCGGAGGTACTCCAGCGGTAGGTTCGCGGGGTCCTCGACTCCTTGCTTCCTCTCTTCAAGCAGACGTGTTTCCTCGCTGCACACACTTTAACACTCTTAACCTGGAAAACCGTGCGCCGTCAAGTTCATTCGTTGAAGCACCGTGCTCGACTGTCCTCGAGACGCTGGCCTGTTCCGGGTGTATCCCATAGACTCAATGTCAGCGACCGATTATTAACTGAAATTGAAATGCGATGTTTACATCGAGAGGCCACGTGGAGGGGAGAATTGAATGCTGGCAAAATGTTGTTGAGGGAAGCCTGTGTATTCAAAATCGAAGTGGGTCAATGACCTTCGTTGGAAGTTTCTACACGTTGAGTTTAAAGAATATTAATATTTCTGTATTCAACTATTTTTATATTCGAAGAATAATGGGAAAAACAGGGAATGTGACAAAACAGCTTTATCGAGAAAATTAAGTTTTAATACCTTAGTCCACCAGTAAAGAAACGAGGTTCAATGAATTTATTTTTCTTGTATAATTTTCATCTTCAACAATTTCTTGTTTTACTTTGACAATAGAAGCTTGTGCTTAGACAAAGAGTGAGACATTTCCTGTTTTTAATCAGTATATCTACCAAATATTTAACATTATCTCACGGGGGTATTTGAACTTTATAATCCTTCGTGAGTCAACATTTCTGTAGTCCAGTTGCCACCAACAAAATATGCTATCAATCGCAAAATCACTAAAAATGAACATTGTTTGTTTTTCCCCTTACCTTTAGTAAGCCATTACGACTATATGTATATACAAATTGGACATTTTTCCTCCTTTTTCTAAGAATTATTCATAGACTGACTTTTAAATTATAAGTTTCTTTTCTTTGTCTTATATTTCTTGACCTTTTTGCTTGAGGAATCGCAGGTTTCTGAATTTGTTAATAAATAAACCCGTTAAACTGAAATTTTGATGAAATTTCAACGAACCTACATTCTGCAAAAGTGTAATGAAGGTTTCTCTCAATTATTAATGATCGAAGAACGGAACTTACAGACCCCTACATCAAATAGCCAGAAAAATTCGCAACACTAACCCAATGTAAATTTATGTTTTTACCTAGTTAGAATATATTCCTTTCAATGAAATACGTCCAGCGTTATAGGAGAAGGATTTAAAAATGTTTATTAACTTTAGACGTCAGAAGATTTTGAAATACATTCATCTCGGTTATAACGCAATTATGCATAATGTTTAAAAAAAATATGAATTTTCAACAGTCACGTCAAACACATTCCAAGTTACTATGGAGAAGCTGAGAGAAAGTTCAACAGTAATTAACAATCGTGGGCACGAAGTTCCACCAGCAAGGTTCCATAAATTTTAATTTAGTAAAAGCTCGTCACGGAAGCTCCAGACCAAACGATGGCACAAAGTTTCGCCGAAGAAATCAGTAATCTCTATGAATCGCGATTAGTTGACAACCTTCAGCAAAATCACTTCAATTTTGATTGAAATATAATTATTACAAATGTACGATCTTACTCCACGGATCATCTTGAATCACATATTATTAGGTACACTCGTATTAGGAAGTACTAGGTATTAGTAGAAAAAATATATTCCATTAAACCAAAAACAGTTATTTTATCTATCGATTATTAAATTTAACTATAGTTACATGAATTGTTTAAACACAACAAAATTTAACCCATGGATAGTGGATGTCTTGGCAGAAAACAGCATGGCGGACACAGTGTTTCAAATTAACCGGGCCGCGCAGTTTAAAGCCGAGTCAGCTGAGCGCCGAGCAGCGACCGCTCTCACGCACGCGCAGTGGAGCCGACCGCGCTGGTTCAGACCGCGAAAACGGGTTCGCGCGGTCGGCTCTACTGCGCGTGCGTGAGAGCGGTCCCTGCTCCGCGCTCAGCTGACTCAGCTTTAAACTGCGCGGCTCGGAAGTTGGGCCGCTACAATTCAACTGTTAATATCACGAGAACGAATCCTCAGATCCCAAAACGGTAAAGGACTTTTCGATGTTTTTTTGCATCAGCATATTGCATGTTCCGGAAAGTCCCCGATCTTTGTATATAACATAGTGATTTTAATTGTGATTTTTTCGAACACATTTATACACGAACCGGGCGTTTAAGCGGCAGCGATGACGAAGTCGATTCTCTTCATAATTCTGCTTTCGTAACACGTACAGGTGAAGTTAACGTGCCGTGCAAGAGGCGTGCCACCGCCCCGCGTATCGTGGCGCCGTGGAGACACGAAGGACATTATAATTCGGAAGCCATTTGCAGGAAGCGCCTTGAACCAGAAGTCTCATGGTAAGATTTAATATAGATGACGCTCCCACTATTCCGCCGATATAACACGGAATATACAATTATATTTTCCTCGAACGTAGTCGCTGCTGGATTCACTTGGTATTTTAATTTCCTTATTTCGCCACACCGACCGCCCTCCCGCGCCACCCTGCGCCCCCTCGGTTGGCAGACTCGCTCGGAACCGCCCGCGGGTAACGTAACTTTCCAGAAATTGTTAAGTAACACTTCGCAAACGTGCAAAGAATCGATAGAGACCCGCGTTTTTATAGGTCACGTTCTTTCGCTCTGTCACCAAGTATTTCGCCCTTACTTGCGCTTGATTTCATAACCCCCCCACTTTAGGATATCCTATATCGGTTTGGAGTATTTTTAGGGAGAGGTAAATTAATTGTATATTCCTGTGTCTTCTTATCCAATGTGCTGTATATATAAAAATTTCGTGTGAAACGCTTTGTAATTTGCATGTAGTGATATTAAGCGGTGGCGGATTTAAATGGCCCAGGTGGCAAACATCCTAAGGGGCCCATTTTTCGGGAAAATTAAGAGGTAGTTTACTAAAAACGAGCTGGGTGTAGGTGTAGTAGTACAGAAAAATATAGTATTGGATAAAATCATAATTTTTTTTAATATGGAGCCTTGGGGGGGGGGGCTTTCTGGGAAGGGGCCCAGGCAGCAACTGCTCAATTTGAAAGATGTCTATTGGCTGTTTAAAGAGGTATAAAGTGGCGGGGCAGCTAAATTCTGTGGTGGGAATACAGTCTTGTCTAGTTTAAACGGCCAGTTGATTTTATTCTGGCTATGGGTAACGATTATACATTGAATAATTATCTGGGAACGTGATTTAATATTGAAATAATAAAAACCCTTGTGGGGATCATAATAAACGTTTCAAAGGAAATTTGTTTTTCAAGGAGATATAATGGGAAGACTCATATTTGTCAAATTTTGAATAGTGTTTACAGATCTGACTTTCATCCCCAGAATTCATAAATTCGTTCCCTTTCACGTCAGATCTGTTTTTAGATAAGATTCCTATGAGAATTTGAATAATTAATACGAATAACAGTTTCTATATTTAAGATAATATTTTCACGAGTATAATATGTAGTCAAATTACATTGAAAGTTTAAGGTACGCGAACGTGTGATGCAAATTTAATAATCCTTAATCAAGTGTTTAAGGTAGAAAATGTAGCCTACTACAAATGCAAATATCGAATGAAAACACGCGCAGTATATTGCCTGTTAAGTAAGGCGAAGGCTGTGTTGCGATACACAGATGGGTAACACCATCTGGAGCTGAAGAGCTAATAGAAATCGATAATGCTTTAGACAAGTATGTACACGTTGAAAATTTCCAAAATCTGCGAACACAACGAGTATAAGAAGCACGTGTTATTTTCACGAAAACTGAGATGCAAACCACACTTAAAAAATACCACATGAACATTTCTTATTTACACGCTTATAGTTTTTCAATTTCAATCCGATCGAATGTGCACAGCGAAAACATGAAGAATGTGTACAGAAACATATCTAGAATGGATTCTAAAAGAAGAGTGAAACAATCCACTACCAGCGACCTGTAAAATATTTAATACAACCAAATGCTCCATAAATGGGAAAGCTAACAGCAACATTTTCCCACCCGTAGAATCACCAGCGTACGTGCCATTTTTAACAGACTTCAAAAAGGAGGAGGTTGTAGATTCGACCCGTACGTATTTTTTTCTTATGTTTGTCCTCGCATAATTCCTCAGAATACGGACCAATTTTGATGATCTTTTTTTATTCCAAAGAGGGTGGTTCCATCCTAGGTGCATCAATATTGACCCAATATTTTGCCAGTTCTGGTTAATAATAAAGGCTATTGTCACCTAATTATTATTATTTTATGTACATACGCGCATAACTCCCCAACATGTTGTGTCAATATATATAAATTAAAAAATTAAAAATTAAAACCGACTTCAAAATAATAAAAATGCACTAATAAGTAAAAAATAATTGTTTCCCTTATTTAACCCACGAATCTTATATTTTTTAAGTGGATGCCTCATCATTTGCACTGTTTAAATCTGGCGCCGACTTAAGAAATATGAGAGTCGCAGATTAAATAAAATAAGGGAAAAAATTAGTTTTTACTTTTTAGTGCATTTTTATTATTTTAAAGTCGGTTTTAATTTTTTCAATATTGTTTGAATTTAAAAAGGAACAGTCGGGAAAAACAAACTATGTAAATAATCGGGTGTATTCGCTAGCGGCGCCCTCTGTACTGAGCTTTGCGTCACCTCCCTCATTCTAAGAAGCTGTTCACAGCAAAACTGAATACCTTTCTCACAGAAACTAAATTACTATAGGTACACAAGTGAAACCAAAACTCTACGTATCATCGTATATTAAAACTCATCACGCAACAACAATATAATTCCTCATAACTTTCACCACAATTTACCTCCCAATGTAGCCACTCTTCCCCCAAAAAGCGACACCGCAACAAAGTCCAATTCCCTCCTCTCATAAAATAATTTTCAAACCCGGCTTGTTAGCAAACAGCAGTGGACGTTACAATGAATACCATAAAAAAACGGCGCAACACCAGTGTCTCGCTCGTCCCGGGGCCATTCAGTCGAAAGAAAAGAGCCCGCGAAAATATCCTCGTCCCTCCCGCGTCCGTTCTGAAATCAAACGCTCCTCAAACGCCGGCGAAGGGGGAAAAGGAGAGTGACGTTCTTTAACAATATCACGAGCCATTCATGCAACTCCATTACGCTGTTCAAATGTCGCGTAATAACCGCCGCGGAGCGTATCGTGCGTATAAAACGAAATGGTTGGGGGCGCAGTCGTTGGAAACGATCGGCAGACGGCGGCCATAAAATCGCGGCGTATCTGATAGACAGAAACGGACACCGTGGGGTCGACCGGAGTCGGGCCTCGCCTTTCCTCTGGCTCTCTGTTACGAACTAAACGGCGTATTTAGTATTCGCTTCAGCGCCGCGTCACTAATAGCGGGCGAATTCCAGCTGCGCCGTCCACGAGCCGACGGCTACGTGCACGGCGACTGCAACCCCTGCAACACGTGCCAAGTGCAAGGGGCGTAGCTGCAGCCCCGCGAAACGGATAGCTTATCGCCAGCCTACAATGGCAATAATTATCGGCTACCGCGGGGCAAAGCCCGCGGTTCTTCGCTGCCAGAAAGCTACTCGATCGTTGTAAGATAGTGAAACGGATGTGGTGTGTGAAGGATTGTTAATTTTACGTATCGGTAAGAGAGAATTTGATTGAATAAAGGTAGGCTTTCACTACGCCTCGCCTCCTCGCGGTGCAACTTCTTTTCGCACTCACGTCTAGGTTCGCGTCACTTCGGATTAAGGCTCGGATTAATCACGGATAATTGAAACCGGTGGCATTGCATCCACGGACACTACGCCTCGCCTCATTTCCTCAAAATATTCTCGAAAAAGAATCCGCGGCCCGGAGTCGGGCCACGTGGGCCGCTTGTGCCCTCCGATATTTGTCGGTGCATGGTGGAAATTTTTATTTAACCCTCCGCGGTCACACCTGCTTATAATCACAAATTGGTCACAGGGGGTTCATCTAACCGTCAATTTTGAGTTACTATTTTCATATTTTTAAATCTTTTAACTTTTAAACGATAAGGGGTGGGTAGTCAGAGAGCGTCTTACGTAATATTTTTTAACCTAATTTTCAATAAATATTAATTATATCATTAATGTTCCAGAAAAGTAGTTTTAGTTTAAATTTCCCGAAACCGAGTTAAATGAATTATATAAACCTTTAAGAGAATTTTAATAACTGAAAAAATTACATGTAAAAAATATTACGTAAGGAAGGGATTGGAATGTCAAAATTTTTGAATTCCTATACTGAGGGAGGCAGGGGGTAAGAATTTTTTAAAATTACCTCTACGTAATTTAAGGACGCCCCTAATTGTACATTCGTGATACTCGTACATTCATGCTCTAACAGTCTTTTTGTAGAAATGTAAATTTTGATATGTTCAAATTTATATCTGAAAAAAAACAGTTGTGGATAAAAGCGATTTCTTTTTATAAAAATTCACCACATTTTTAAATTTCATTTTTAAGGTGTAAAATTTTTCAGAAATATTGGCTAATAAATATCCTGGGGTGCGATACACCCTGTGTGGTCAAGGAGGGTTAACCCTCGGCTGTCACACTTATTTTTTCGAACGTAATTGTCACGCTGGATTGATTCGATTCAAACCAATTTTCAATCAACTACTTTTTAAAACCTATCTGTTAAATTGAATCGCCAAAATTTTGAGTTATTGTTTGAACATTGTACAATATACGTCCATCGTTGAAACTTAGCATTTAAAGTATCATGTTTGGAAAAAAATTAACAGAAAGAGAGTTGCAGAAAAAGCTTTTTTGCTTAAAAAAATCAAAACTTTTTCAATTCTTAATAGTTAAATGTTTAAATTTTTCAAAACGCATGCAGAATGTACTTTTTTAGCTCTACTACATACATTTTTCTCGAGATTGCACATCAATTATTAAGGGTGGAAATAAAGGAATTAATATTTTGACTGACACCTACAAAAAAAGTTAGCAGTAAAGCTTCACTACTTACCTATTATTATTATTATTTCTTGACAAATCGTGGATACCAGCTCCCTGTAATTACTAGCGTGCTTTTCGAATCAGCGACGTAATACAGCTTCGCGGAAAATTTAAGCGGAACACGATGATTTATGATTTACAAACTCATTAATTAGCGATTGCCGTTGGCACGGTTAGAGAGCAGCGTGGCTGATTTACGGAAGTTCGTTTTCGAGCCGCAGTTTTCTATGGAATTTCTGCGCAAGCTGCTTGGAAAACTGACTGATTTCAATACAACAGAGCAGAGTGTACATATAATTTACGTTAGTTTCTGAACATCAAGTTGACACGTTTCAATCTTTGGAAGTATTTACGATTGACGTCCGATAGAATTTCATACTGATTAGTTAAATTAAGGCACAGCAGACTTGCTTTCAAATAAAAGCAGAGGGAAAACTTCTTACTGCAGTTTCTTCTATAAATACATTTGAATAACATCAGAAAGTTTCCACGGTGTGAAAGGAAATTTTTACTGCACTCGTGAGAAGTTCTTATCTCTCTGCAATTATGTTCTTGCACATGGATGTGCCAATAAATCTGCAATATGCAACTGCCTCCTTCTTTACAGTAAACCCATATCTTCTGCCATAAATTAATTTTTCTCCTCATAGTACGTGTAAAAGAATTTAGAATGAATTTATACAATAGGAGAGACCACGGCAAGCTGATACGATTTACAGTTTTTAATTTTTTTCATTTCCGTTTGAATGAATTACTTAATAAAAAAAATAGGTCAAAATATACTTTGGTCCTTCCTCTTTAATATATATACATTTTTTAATTGATAACCTGAGATAATACATAGAATATAAATGAAAAAGCATCTACAATCTTTTTAACTAATTTCTTCCACTAAAATGAAATTAGATAAATCAGTAACAGAATTCAGAGTACACACTAATTTTCTAAGCTTTAGATTAATATAACCGGAAGTTACTGAACAACAACGTATTTCAGTAACGTTACGAACTGATATTTCTGAAGAAGCAACGCAGCGTCGTGAACAACATCGGAAGGACCCAGTTTGCGCTACAGTGGATAAACAATCGTGTTGTTTCTGCTCTGTTGTACATATAATTACATCGCAAATTATGAATTCCACGGGCCTTCTGGCGGTTCGGAACTTGGATGGAATCAATGTTTTTGCAAGTTTAAGGCGAGACTCGAGCAAGAATAGCACGTGAGGATAGTTGGCGCGCTAGCCTGCAATATTACAGCTGGGGAAACGGGCAGGTGCAACAAATTGCATTAAAACGCTCACTTTATCTTCTCCGGCCTTCGCTGCCGGACTTCTGTCTGAATAGATTCAGGCATAATCGCCCTGACTTGAATAATTAAAAAATAACAGAAGGCAATTATTTTCGAGTGCCCTCCAGGTGAAAGTAATTCGAAGACTGAAAAACAAGAGTTTTCATTAACATCAAATTAGATGACTTCGTGTATTTCGAAGCACGCTGGGGTGTTAAATTCGATTCTACAGAAACTCATCAAATTGACGACGACTAATTACAAATACCACGCTGAAAACAACTATTTTTCTCGTGTTCGCAGGCACATTGATTGCCTCCAAAATAAATGTGGGCTATTCCGCGCTTAATGGATCATTATTTGCAATCCATGTCGGAAATCTGGGTGAAATTGAAATATGTAGTAGTACGTAATGCTGATGATGTAGTCCACATGAAACCGGGGGGAGTTTCAGTCAGCATATTCCTGGTTTTGAAGTTGTTTAAATGCCTATATCTTCAATATTTCTACGAATTCCGGTCACAAATTTTGGGAACACATTTTTGACATCTCAAACACTGAAGATATGTAAGAAAAAGAATCGATTTTTTTGGAATATCTAGGTGTAAGTCTCTCCTTAATTTTGTAAAAATAAAAAATAGACACCTTTTAGCCTTTTTAGTCTTTTTAAGATTTTTCGAAAACCGTTTCTCGCACAAGAAAAAGTAGTAGAATATAAAAGATGCTCTCTGTCTGGATCTACAATTGTTATTCGACACGTTTTTTTTTTGCAATCAATAACTTAGAGGATAATTATTAAATAAACTCCACTTATGCGAGCCCAATCTTGCTCAAACTTTACACAGATTTTTTATTATTAATACTATTCTGGGGGGGGGGGGGGGGGGGTGCCGCATAGAAAATTCAAATGTCGAAAATAAGTGTATGTCCAATACCAACTTAGGAACGAAGGAAGACATGAAAGGCCGAAGCTCAACTGATCATCCCTAGCAACAGAAATGTGCATCCCTCACTTTTGGTTGTTCAGCACACCAACAAAGCTTCTTAAATACCAGTTCCAGACACCCCGTTCTTTATTCGGTGCCCTTTATTAGTAATACACTTGATGAGCATGCACCGTTGAGCAGATCTCTAACGATAATCATCCTGTTTAGTGACCTCAGTGCCGGAGTACCAAGGCGAGGAGCTGAAGCTGTCGAAGATCTCCAGGAACGAGATGGGTGTTTATCACTGCATCGCGAGCAACGGCGTGCCACCGGCGGTCAGCAAACGTATTTTTATCAATGTTCATTGTGAGTAATAGTGATTACGGTAGCCAATAATTTATCGACCCCGTTCAGGCTACAGACCGAAGGAACATGGCCGTCTGTTGCTCGGCTACAATCCATACCCTGCTTTCTGTTTCGTAGTCTCGCCTGTAATTCATGTACCTAATCAACTGGTCGGCGCTCCTCTGGGCACAGACGTGGTCCTGGAATGCTTTGTCGAGGCATCGCCCAAGACGATTAATTATTGGCTCAAGGATGACGGTGAGATCTCACTGAAACACTTAACCTCTGGTCCGACGCGACGCTCGTAGAACCCTGGGCACGTATGCTCTTATTCCCTGGGCTCTTTCGTTTCCTTGGGTGTTACTTCTTTTTAAAGACACCATTCCCTTTGCTCTCGAGACAGAAACAGAATGAAATTTCTATTCGACTTCTATTTCGATATGGGACTGTTTGTTGAAGCGTCTCTGAAGGAATGGATCCAATATCGTTCCCTTAGTATTTACAGAGGCTGAGTGATCAGTTCCTGCTCAGTTTATGCACGAACTTTATTTCTGACATGCATTCATAAAGTAGGTTTCAGTTTTTAAAACAAAGGCTATAGTGTTTTATGGTGTTAAATCGTTATTTTGATAATTAAATGACTCCTTAATTGCACTACTTTTGGGCTTTGAGGACCAGGGTGGGAAAGAGGATGCTGTAAAACGAGCAAGAATAGAGTTTTGCTCTGGATATAAATAAAAACGAAAATCCTCATGTTTGTTGGATTTTTCATAATGCCGTGGAACGAAAATTATGTAGTTCCACTTAAAGACGATTTAATGTCGTGAAGTGAAATCAACTTTGCGATTTATTTTTGCGTTCAGTAATGCTTTTGTCTTGTAATTTATTAATGTACCAAAAGTGCATTCCGTGAAAGCATAATCATTACTAAATGTCAATCTTACGTGAACTTTATTGTCTTCTATTTTTCAAGATTTCTCGAAGTCTGATAAACCGATTGTCTTCAAATTCTATAGAGATTTTAAGATGCACAAAACTTCTCACAAAACTGAGAAATTTCATGTCAAAATTCAAATAATTTTCAACTTTGCAATTTGTCATGAATATTAGAAAATTATATCATGAAAAAATAGAAAATTCTTAAAGTTAGATAGTTTCTGCTGGGATTGGTCCACTTTAAAGAGAAAAAAAATGAAAAATTGAAAGAGTTATAGCGTTTGAAAGAGAAAGTAAGTTTTTTCCTTAGACAAATTTTTTATTAAATTTAAAATTTTAGGTCCAGTCCCAGGGTAAATTATTTAACTTTAATAAAATTATCTTCTTTTTGCAATCAGATAACTGTGCCAGGTGTTACACCTGACGCCAAGATCGTCGAAGAGGTTAACACGATTCCACAATAATTAAGAAAAAATAAGGAGTTACAAATACAAGTTTAAAGATGCCTTCTCATATCTTAAAAGAATTTAATGCAATATTAACAATAGTTTTTTCAAAAAAGAAATCTTAAATTTCGGGGGCTGTTACACGAGTATCCTCCTTAATCACACTTTTCGAGTTGCTATCCCCTTTAAATTCCTAATGCAATCTGTTCAATAAAAATCGTCCCGTTAAGATGCATATTAAAGAAGCATTAAACCAGCACAGGCTCTTTGAAATCACAATGGTTGGATTAGCGGTGGCAGTACGTTGCATTAAATTAGAAAAACTTTCGCCGGCGCTCAAGACAAATGGCACGTTTCTGTTTCATGCCGTTCCTCGGGGTCGCGCTAAGGAGGAACGGGACGCTCTCTTTCTTTAACAGGTTTAATATTTCCGTGCGGGAGTTGGCAAAAAGTTGCAGACAAATGCTGGAGTGAATTACTCCCGGCCGTTCGCAAATATATTCCCCGAGCATTTTGTAGCCTGTACGAGTAGACATGCTTTCGCTTTAGCGCAACTTCCACGGAGCACTTCGGCCCAATGCATTCGTATGTAATTTTCACCTAGCACGGAAAATCCTGCGCCACCTTTTTCTCTCTGCCGCGTCCCACATATACGTATATACCTACGTACGACCATTTCAGAGTGTAATAAGGAGACTCGACGCGCGTTTAAGAAGTGAATTTTCGCATACTTGTATGCGCCTCCCCGTATTTCTTGCTCGTTTTCAATATCCTCGGCGATCCCCCTGTGTACGTGTATTAAATTTCATTCGAATTCTTTGCCCGACGAAACCGATTTTTTCCCTTCGATTTTAGTTTCAACGAAGATTATCCACTAATCTGTGGATAGCTGAAGGAGGATGAAATGTCGAGTTTTTAATCGATGGACGTTTTGCAGCAAACTTGCCCTCGGTGCTATTTTCTAAATCTTCGAGTTAGGCAGAGGTTCTTGAGAGACTTTCCAAGTGCATGCGAATGAAATAAAACTTTTTCTATCGTGCAGTTTTTGCCAGTGATTAATAGGAAATAGGTAATCATTTATTTGTGATAAATTCGAAAGTTTTAAAGAAAGGTTGGCTAAAACGTATATATAGCTCCCGAGGAATTCGGAATTCGAATTTTTACTTTGTGTTACATCACCTACCATTACAAAATAAATGATAATTTCAATTTTTTTTAATTTTTTACTTACACCATTTTCATAACCACCGGCACAATTATTTTCTCCATACGTGATGGAAAAATTAATGAAGGTCTATTGTATACCTAAGTACCTATAACTCATACAGTACTGGAAATATTTATTGCATCAGTTGAATATAAAACTAGTTATCACTTACACTTATCTTATTAATTATTACCTAGTGCTAGGAAAAATCTGTAGCTCATTTTTTTATCCAAAATAAATTGAATACAAATCATTTTACACTTTATCAATCATATTACCATTAAAATTTTATATTTCCAGTACTCTACGTCTATAACTTGGTTCTTTATTTAGTGTTAATATATCTTAAGTGCCCAGACGGTCACGCAGTTATTGAAGCAAAAATATGAACGTAAATGGAAGGAAATTTTGATTCGCACAGAAATGATATTCAAGCAGCATCACGACGTGCAGGCGATCGCCAAGTCGCAGTTCGAGGTTCGAATGGTGCTAACCATCCGCAATTTGCAAAAACACGACGTGGGCACCTATAAGTGCGTGGCGAAGAATTCGCTCGGCGAGGTCGAGAGCAGCATCCGATTGTACGGTGAGTGTGCATTGTTCAAAACACCCTCAAATAGAATTCACATCTACACGCCACTCTTACGCACTTCGTTTACACCCTTGCGGCAGTTTTCTGCCCTAACGTCACTCTGTAATTTTAAATTTCTTTTCAAAGAGCTGCACACGCTTTGCATATGCTTTATAGTGACTTTTACATTTTCGTTCCTGAAAATTCTAGGAATGAACGATGCTCTTGGGGTACTTAGCAAGCCATCCGAGTAATTTCTTTATTTTCGAACATGGAGGAAATGTTTCAGGGAAAAGTTTAGTTTTCAGGGGGACATGATTTTTTTCACCAATTCTATAATAGAACGATATAGGTACTCTTTCATTTATCTTTATACATATAGGCAGATTTATATTTGGATGAAGAATATATTTCAACGACCAGCGGCGGTGGTCGTGATGGAAACACCGGTTCTCGTTAGATCACCGAAGTTAAGCATCTCGGGACGGGTACTGGGCAAAGATGGGTGACCACCACCTTTTTTTCTCCCGGTACTCCGCTCGCTGCTGGGACCCGAAGGGAGAGAGAGGAGGGAAAATAGAGACTATTATAGTTCGTTGGGCAATAGAAGCAAATATGCTTGAAACGCCATCTCTGTATAAAGACAGGGAAAAAACAGAAACAGAAACATATATTTCAACGACATTGTTCAACGTCTAGATTTGTTAATACTGAAATTGATTTTTCGTTAACATGTGGTTTTTTAAATGACCCAAATATGCACTGTTTTAAGCCAGAATTTTACCGCAATTAAATAAAAGACTGTAGAAGATATCTTTCTGTCTAAAATATATGTTTCTATCTCTAAATCTCTAACGATGAAGTTATTCTGGGACCTGTTTCAAGTGCCTCCCACGTAGAACACGTTTCTCTTCTTCTACCTGACCGTGCGATTACAGCATATTACACAATCTTTCTCTTCCGTGAAAGAAAGAATCATATAGCTATAAGCTTCCATCTACCCACAATTCTCAATCAGATAACGACAATCATCTACTTATTAATACAATTTCAGGTCCACGATAGTAGCGTAAAAATGCTTAAAATATGAGATTGCTATATTCAGTGACAGGGAAATTGAAGTTGCATTAGAAACTAACTTGAATTTTCGAAATTTTTGAAATTAAAAATTGTTAAAAATTTTATTATCGTTTCGGACCGGCAAAGTCCCTTTTGGGATTCTGTGCAACTCCTCTAATTCTGCACAAAATATACAAGTTACAACTGAAAACCACTATTTTTTTTAAAAAAAAAGCTGATCCTCTAAATCAGGGGTGAACAAGGGAGCTGTTTTAGCGCCTAGCTGCGAGCAACCCGTTTGTCTCGTTGCTAAGGTCAGAATCGGTGAGGAGAACTGCAGTAGTGTACGTGCGTGCTCGTAGGCTCGTAGCGTCAGTATATTTGGCTGGGTTCAAGTCATACCAAATGCACATACACTACTGCAGTTCTCCTCACCGATTCTGACCTTAGCAACGGGACAAACGGGTTGCTCGCAGCTAGGCGCTAAAACAGCTCCCTTGTGCACCCCTGCTCTAAATGTTAAAGGACGATTTGGCACGAATGAAACATACCGTTCTTATATTGAGTCACTCTATAAACCCACAAAATTGCGTTCCAATCGGTGAGAAGGGTTCGCGGTGTTCCCTTGTAAGTAATTCTGATCACAACGATTTTGTTTAGCGTCATAATTCCTGTTGGGAATTGAGCAGCCCAAAATATATGGGATCCGTAAACATTTAAACAAACTCTACTTAAGCAACTGAAGTTTAGTATCCAAAAAGTGATTTTTCTACTCCCCGAAGATGGTATATGTCTCCCTATTAGCTCTACTGTCCCACCCCAGAGGCCTCACAGCTTTCAGATAATTCGCCAGCCGCCAAAGCCTACCCAGCAAAGAAAAATCAAACAACGTGTCACCAACTAATGACCAGTGATCGCAGTCGTGGCAGGCATTCAAAAATCCAGCAATCGATGACCCTCGAAAAGCTACGCGATAACGAGGAGAGTTGATACAGCTCGCAGAGCATCGAGGGAGTATGGCTGTCGTCCCGTTGATAGCTGTTCCGCTTAGCGCCGGATATCCGTCTCCGCCCGGTGTTATTTCACGGCTGATACGCGGCGCGGCGGGGAGGGTTAACGAGTCTTTGCGGAAGCTCCGCGTGGAAATTGTTGCCCCGGTACATCTCGCCGCGGCGAATCCCCTGGAAGACTGATCGTCCTATGATAGAAACAAGGGGCCCCCCTTTTCTACTCACGGCAAACACGCCTCCGTTTACAAGCATCCTCACTTTGCCCTGGAAACCTCCAAGGATTTTCCCTTCCGACCTCCCTCGCCCCCCACGCCCGGCTTCATTCGGTCAATCCTCATCTTTTCGCATACGATCCCGGGGATCTTTCAATCAGGTCAGAGCACTCAGGGGAAACACAGTCGCGGGGGCTGGGTAGCACTCTCCTTGAAGGATCTCGGCGCGGCCGTGTCCTTCGTAAATCGCCGCCAGCTTTGCAGATAAGCTGAGCCCGGCTCACGTCCTGGGAATCAATGCTGTCTCGCGATATACCAGGATTTACTTATTTCTCTGTACGGTCTATGTCCGCGTTCGACGCGGAGGTGGCAGCGATCATTGGCTGACGAGTGGATGACGGAAGGGGTGGCTTTTGAAGCTGGCGAGGGGGTTGGTGGGTAGATGCGCTGGGTTGGTGGGAGAGATTTCTGGTCGTCGTCGAAGATAATTTGAGGTAATTAGAGATAGGTACATAGTGGTGACCGGTTTTAGAATGAAGTTTGTTGACCGGTTAAATTTGGGCGAAGTGTTCTTTCGCGGCTCTCTCCACCTTCGTCCTTCTGGACAGCGGTGCTTCTTTACTGTGATTTTTGTATCAGGATTCAGAAAGTTGAAAATTCTTGTAATGGATTTTGTGACCGTAAGTTCTTATTATGTATTTAATATTAAATAGTAATCTGAGGAATAAATATATAAGACGCTAGTAACTCAAAGTGATTCGAATCCTACAAGGACTCGAATATCCGAACCATTTGAGTTTTTCGATTGGGTTGCATTTTTTTCAAATCGTCCGTCGATTTCAAGGAGGTCGAAAAATTCAAACCCTCGACTCGCCTCGAGTGACCGATCATTATTCGACTCGAAAACCGAGTACTCGCATCCCACACTATTTACCCAATATTCAGATATCCAATTCAGAAACTACAGTTGTTTATCAAACTTGCTAGTGAAACTTTTTTCAAATCTTCTTTTAAAAAAAAAATGGAGACGCTTTCGATATTACTTCGTCGGTGAATGAACGAGAAATATTAAGTATTTGTCATGCACTTCCTTTAAACATTTATGCAGCTAGAAAGTGTAATATATATACGCAGAGATTTTCTCAACACGATGATGAAGCTTTTCTGAAAGGGTACATGAATTTTCATGACTTAATAAGTCTACTGAATTCAATATCGTGAACAGAAGGATCACGTTCACTGACAGTGCAACAGTATACGATACGTTGTGGATATAACGAGTATAAGAAAGATCTTTAGAATATTCTGAAAACGTTGTTACAGGGATCGTTTACAAATTTATGAGGTAACGTATCACGATGAAGGTTTATGACTTGAAGAAAGCTTATCAGCCTCAGTTTTGTTCTTCATAATTAGTAGTAATTACATTCATAGTATGGAATTAAAGACAACCTCATTCCAAAATTATAAAGTTTCCTTGGTGGTCGCTTGGTGCCCTTGTTTCAAATCATTGTCTGCCTGTCAGGCAATTTAGTCAATTTATATCCGTGCAAGTCCAATATCCAGACAGTGTATTTCAGGTTCTTGTATAGTAAATAATAAATGATCAGCCTTGTTCAAACGAATGACTATCGCAAGCGCACATGACATACCAGTTTCTGCCATAAATAGATTCTGAAGTTACTATCTTCAGATTCAACCATGTCGATGGAAGAATTTTTTGTTCCTCGTATCTTTATTTAAAAGTCGGGAGATGTCTTTTTGCCTAGAAGGACTGAAATAATAGTAATAGTTTTGTAATTGAATCGACAATCGTTCTATTATAGACTTAGGTGAATTAAAAATTCGCGATTTTCAATGTTCATTCCTATCACGAAAGCATTCTTGATATCAAAATAGCACAAGTCACCAGGAGAGTGAAGTTAAATATACTTAAAAGTAGGTCTACATAAAAAATTGAAAAACATTTGAAACACTGCCAAACTTGTTTCATCGTTGTTCGAGAAAATCGGTTTTCAAATTACAATTGATTCACCGTCCTAGGCGTTGTGAGCAAATAAATTTAAAAAGAAATTCGACTCTTATAAATAAGGGCCATCCTAACGTAGCGTTAGCAGTACCTAGGGTAAAGGACCCAATTACTGGCACCTAAGCAATTACTGTCACCTTAAGCTATTTTACTTAAAATAACAAATAAATAAACTATAGTATATAATTTATAACATAGATTATAGGTTGAACTACGTAATTCTTTTTGTGTATGACTTTACAACGTTTATTTATTTGTTCTTTAACTAAAATAGCTTAAGGTGACTGTAATTGGTCAGGTGTCAGTAATTGGGTCCTTTCTCCTACTCCAAACAAGACCAATATTTTTTTTTTTTTTTTTTTATTATAAGCTTACTTAAACCGAGACCAATATTTTGATCGTTATTATTATTAAAGAAACACATCACTCACGATTCAGCCAAATACCACATGCACCCTACTGAATGCCACCTCGCGTGGGCCATTTTGTTCAGAGATTTCAGGCCCAGCGAAGACTCAAACGGCAGCTCGGCCATCGTTCTACAACGAGGAGGACGAGATGGTTTACGGCTCGGCAGAGGTGGACAAAATGGAGAACAAACCACTGTCCGTCGACAACACGATCCACGGGCGCATGGGGTATCCCTCCGTCGCGACGCCGTCGCCCACCATCAGAATGGGCAAGAAGAGGCCAGCGATCAGCGTCAGGTCCGACGCGGATCATCGCTCCACGTCAGACCTCCTCGTGATCGTTCTGACGCTGGTCGTCGTTCGCCAGAGATGCCAGTGAACCGACGGACATAGAGGTTTGAGAAATTATTGAATCGAGATCGTTACGCGACGCGAGACGGAACCAATAGACGGTGCGCTTTGTTTCTCGGTTATTTCGGCGCCGACGAAGTATCGTCTTCCCCTGAGTGGCTTATTCGTAAATCGTAGGTTTAATTATGAAAACGAAGGATGAATCGGGAACAGAGGGCGGTTGTCAAGCGAAACACTGTACGAGGGGCGCGGTGCGGGGCTCGTATGCGGGCTGCGGAGTCCGAAATTGGGGTATTTTCTGGAGAAATGCCTGGCAAACTGCGGAGGGAACAGTAGAAACGCTTTTACCCGACACTTTTCTGGCTGATATTTTGAATATATTCACACGCTTTTTGCTTCTTTTTATTCTATTTTCTTTAACGGATTGAACTTGAGCAGACCTGAGCACAGAATTGATTTGGATGGCGAATATCGAATGAACTTTTATTCCTCAGAGTTGGGTATTATTCGAATTGTTACGAATACATGTTTATCCAATATAACTATCTGAATAAATTCTATTTAGTCGAATAATTCTATCCATTTATTCGAATAATTTATCGCTATTGTAGGATCACGGAAAAAAGGGAACCTCGGCTACGGGATTTGAACCCGCGATCCCCAGATTCGTTGCGCCTTAGCCAGCCGCCTTAACCATCTCGGCTACCGGCGACTCCCCCGGTCTTGGTTCTTCCGTGCCCTCTCTTATGGTGGGGCTTCCTGATCCCACATTATTTAATCGAATATCTGTTAAAAAATTATTCAAATAAGGGTACAAATAACCCTCCATAATTTTGAGGCTCCATGATCCAATAAAAAATCACAGAATGTCTTACGACAGTTAAGTACTTACTGCACCTATCTATCGATCGAATGTATTGGAAATATCAGCGATAGGAGTGTCTCGTGTAAGAAGGTCTGAGGAGTTCTGCAAGTTGGAGGTTGTTGCTTGAACGTGATTAAAGACGCTTGCAGATAATTGTGCATGCGTCAAATAGCGTGCAAAGGTTCGCGATGGGTGGAGCATAGGAATATTGAATGAGTGTCGTATTCGTTATCACAAATGATGGTGGTACCATTAAATGAAAAAATTGAAAAATGTCAGGCTTCGTCGTCAACTACTAATCACGGGAAAATGAAATCATACACTGTTCTATAATACAAAGTATTAATCCGTTCTTTTTCGTGTGTTATGCCATGAACAGTGTTTTAAAAAAATCAAGTTTCATGACTGTAAACTTGTAGAGTACAGCTACGTTTGCTTTCCCATTCAGATGATTTCACATTGACTGCACATTTTGTAAAAGCAGACATTAAAGACGAATGTGATAAGAATACTACCACGTTCTTTAATACAGAATGCTGTATCGCTTCTGTAGAAGTGTGATTTGATTCTACGCCTTTCAGATTGCTGTCATGTCATCAAATAACATGGAAATCTAATATTTCAAATCCTGGTTACGTAACACTATTCTTGAATGAATCCTATATTTTGAAAATTACAACGTCTATATCAATTTTCATGAAAGATCTTCAGTCGAAAATTATTTGGATAGCTGAAAGTTCTGTAATCAAAGGAGAAACAAAATTGAGTTAGCCGTCCCTAACTATTCGACGTGCAGACAGGTGCATTCGCGAGCAATGCGACGCAGGCATAAAGTAGCTCGTACGATTCATACATTACGTAGTCGCAGCAGTGAAGGAAATGAAAAACACAAGCCCGACGGGGGACATCAAAACTTTATTCCGCGCTGGCGAAAAAAGGGAATGATGAAACATTAACCAATGCACTCCTAACGTGTGACACGTCGCCAGCACTGATTCTGCATTGCCAATTGCCCCTGTGTCGTTCCACCTGCACATTAGATAAACCGTCAGCTTTCAAATATCGGATGCAATTGAATTATATGTATCAAAGGTCGACGAAGTATTGCGAGCGAAGTAAATTATACAACTTACCACTGTCTGGAGTCTACAGGGTTCATTGAAACAAAATCCTTTAAAATCAAAATCCCTATTCTGACTTGAAAAGTAATCGAATTTCAATTCGATAACGTTTCGGGTACTTTTGTACCTCTGTTCAGCAGTTTGCAACCTTTCACTATTCTGTCTCATACTTCATCGCGCATTCAATTGATTCTAGATTGTTTGTACAGTTGATTCATCTCCAAAATTCACATTGGTAACACAATCTGCCATTATTCATCGACTCTTCGTATTTGCAAGCGGGGCCGAATTAAGGGGGGATTCTCGTGCAAAATCCCCAAAAGTAACTAATATTTACAATTTTTTAAAAAATTATTGTTACTATTGGATTAAGCGGGGGAATCCTATTCTTTGGGCCTAAAACATACAAAAATTTGGGATTTTTTTTTATGAAACCAGCGTTTCGATTTATCTTTAATTTGATACATATTTTGAACCATCTTTGAAGAAGCTGTAGATTTTTTTTTATTAATTTTTAACCATAAATATAATAGTAAGGATAATAGGAAGGATCGACGTAAAATAAAAATCTCTGCAAGTTTAAAGGTGCCTCCTTAAGGGGGTAGACACGTCACGTGACACGTGTAATGCAATGCGCTGTAATACCGACAATCTAACCTAAAACATGGGTTTGGGATTTTTCGTTTTTCGTCCTTATATGAGCAGATTTTGGGCTGGACGAGGTCTCATTCGAAAGAGGCAGATTCCATGCGGAGCTCTCTGCTCACCGTTTGAGTCACAAAACTCTTTTAGTGACCTAAATATACTTAAGAAGGTAAACACGCCACGTGACACGGGTAATGCAGCGCCCTGTATACCGACACAATCTGGCCCGAAACATGGGTCCGGATTTTTCGTTTTTCGTTCTTATATGAGCATATTTTGGGCTGGGCCAGGTCTCATTCGAAAGAGGAAGGTTCAATGCGGAGCGCTCTGCTCACCGTTTGAGTCACAAAACTCTTTTAGTGACCTAACAATGCTTGGATTCTGCTGGTGTATTTTGTCAACTTTTGCTCTACTTTGGACACTCATATTATTACATATCAACACAATCTCGTTGAATCATGAGCAGAGCGCTCCGCATTGAACCTTCCTCTTTCGAATGAGACCTCGCCCAGCCCAAAATATGCTCATATAAGAACGAAAAACGAAAAATCCAGGACCCATGTTTCGGGCCAGATTGTGTCGGTATACAGGGCACTGCATTACCCGTGTCTACCCCCTTAAATCCCAAAAGAGTTTTAAGCCAATATTAACAATATTTTCTTATAAAAAATTATAAATATCACTAACTTCTTGGGGCTGTTACACGAGAATCTCCCATTAAAACCTTTAGAAGCCCTAAGTGCGTAAAAGATTTTGAAGTCCCCTTATACTGGGTGATTACTTTTGCTACAACTTGACTGAAAAATGTTTCTAACAAAAATCAGATTTCAAAATTCAGATAATTTCTATGATGCCCTTTCTCCCGATGCCCTAAGCACGTGCTTATTTTGCTTACTGGTGATTCCGGCACTGCTTGCAGAATTCATCGTGGCCTTCCAACGTCACGATTTCCCAAAAAGGGCTCGCGCCCCTCTCGCTAATTTCTATATTCCTCCCTAAAGCTGGGTTTACATTAGTCCAGTCGCTGGATCCAGTGAGTGGTTTGACTGGAAATCAGGCGATATCTTGATTATTCCAGTCGTTTCTGAACCGTTGAAAGTGGTAGAGTGTAATAATAATAGATTCACGCAAAAGAAGGATAAAAAAAAAACATTAAAGTAGCATCGAAAAGTAGACTTTCGATCCAGTCGAAATCTGCTGGAATGACCGCACTGTACTGGAACGAACACACTGTTTACATTATTCCAGTTCTAATCCAGTGCTGTACTGGATCACTGGACTGGACTAATGTAAACCCAGCTTTAACCGCTACGGGCACGCGAAAAACTCGACGCGTCGCTCTGCAATCGACGAATCGCTCAGAATTCAGCCCGTATACGTGCCCCGCTTAGTCGACCTCTTATCGCTCGACGCCCAATGAAATCATACCACGTGAATCGCGGGAGATAAGGAGCACCGAAGGAGAAGGGTCATTCTCCGTGTCTTCGGGAAACATTAGGTTCCCGAGGACGGAGAGGGCCGTCGGGAACTAACGCTGCGGAGCTTCAAGAGAGATCGAATGCACGGGAAGAAGAACCGGAGGCAGAGGAAGACGGAGCAGGGTGGGAAAGGGAGTAGAAACGATAGAGGTGGGCATAGAAAAAGAAAATTACATAGCCCTGGCAATATACTATACATATACGCGCGGATCGAGCAGCCAGGTGCGTACTTCTCAGTTTCAGCGGCAATAAATTCGCGTGATGTACATGTACATATGCTTGTACACGTATCCATGTATCATACACGCGCAGGCTTGCAGGTGTACATGTGTGTGCATATTTGACACGTCAGGGTAACTAAGATATCTGTATAAGTAGACCTCGTAAGCGGCAACGCGTAATAGGGTGTATCGCGGTTTCAATGACTCCGGGCGGCTTTTTATGTGCGGAGCGAAGGGTGCCCCGGCCAAGCCGGGGGTGCCAGCGGATTCCTTCGGTCGGACCAAGCTTCCCAACGATCAGATCGACCCTTGATCGGTGACGTGCGATCTTGTAGGATCCATTATGTCTCGACAATCATCTTTTCAGCTGAACTTTGATTTATCATCTCAGCCATCGTGGTATATTTTCTCTTATTTCAATATGATGCGTTTCATAAGTGCAGCATTGAGAAAAAGATCTGTGGTTGATTGTTGAGCGGGTCAGTTCAGTTTTGGAGTGCAAAGAGTTAAGTATTTCCAAATCTGCATGATTTTGGACTCTAGTCGGATAAAATTAATTTAATGAGCAAAGTCAATTTTCTATCACCTACTTCTACATATACTATACTCTCCTATTTTTCTGTTTGAGCAACAGAAAGTTTGTGGTTGCGAATTGGGGAAAGGAGAGAAAGGTTTGATTATATTATCGGAGTTTTCATTTTATTTGGTATCGAATGAAAATGTGGCAGCAGTTTAATATCGAATTTGGTGGGAATTTGCATGAAAGCTTGATAAGCATAATTTCTTTTAACTTTAAAAGAGATCAGATATTAATTCACTGGAAACAGTGTGATTTGTATCACCAGTATGATATAAAGCTATTAATTGACGAATTAAATTTATAAATATGAAAATTAAATTCACTAGGAAAATGAAAACGTCAAAGGTCAACAATATAATATTTATCAACGCTGCGAATTTCATTCTCCATGAAAGTTCCCCGATGGAATTTTGTATTCACAATCAAAAATGTTCAAAGAGCTCTGCTTATCGCTGGACACAACTGTCGAACAAAAACTGTGGTCTCGCGAGCTGGTAATTGCTCGTGGCTAATTCATTTTTTCATCAATGGGCGGAGAAATTTTTCTTTTTAAAAGTAAAGTGGCACTTTTCGTCTGCAAACTCTTCAAACACATTCGCGGCAAATCAAACGCCCGCAACCATTTTCCTGTTCGATATTATTATAAACGTCGATATTGAGAGCTGAATAGAACGAACGTAGAACGAAGTTGATGGAATGTTCTCGGAAAAATTCCCCAAAACTTTCCTAAATTCCTATAGAGCTGAATATTAACACGTTTTCTGCCACGAGAACCCAACACCATTAATATATTAACGAAGACTAACTATTCATCTTCTAATCAATCGGTTTATTAATTAAAAACCTCTGGGTGATAACTAATGATCTCTACAATAAACACAACTGCCTCGCGTGTGTTAGTAATTACAAGACACACCCATTCAAAATTTTCTCAAAATTAATTCAAAATTCATTCCCTCATTTTCTCAGACACGCACTGCCACCCCTCTGCAAACACGTACAAGCCTTCTTTCCCCAAACTAAACAAATCCTCATAAAGCAACTCCAAGGCTGCACTTTAGGCCAAAGACACTTTGCACTAAACTTGCTTCTACAAAGTGGCACCCGCTATAAAACCACCCTTGGCGAGTCCACGTCTTCGGCCAGGCAAGAAAAAAAAATCACCACAATCTCGCGTGCACTACAGACCCAAAATGCAATGGTTCTGTAGATTCGTCTCATATATTGCCAGCAACAAATTAAAATACTTCATCATTCCCACCCGTTTCTCTTGCAACTATCATTCGAATTCCTTTGGATTCCTACGATCGCACTGTCTACCGTCCAGGCAAAACGCATTCGTTTGTTCGTTCCCGAGGGCAGGGGTCATCGCGAGCGTGTTCTGTAGGCGAGTGAGTCCTGTTTTCTAGACGATTTTAGTTGAATAGAGATGCGTGGTGTAGAGGACGAAACAGAGAGGTACTAATCATATTTTTGTATTTCTAACTGTTGATAGCGTACTTGGTTTCTCCTGTTAATCGTTTATTTGTCGACGGGGAAAGTTCGGTTTAATCCCTCGCCGACAGCAAGAAGAGGGACAGATGCACATAGAAGTGGAGAGGAAGAGAGAGAAAGAGAAAGAGAGAGAGGGGACGAGAACTTGTACAGTTAGTCGAGAATCGAGCGATTGGGGATTAAACCGCGACAAGTTTAACGTTCGATTACGACGTCGACAGACGCTTACGACGGCGTCCCAGACGTTGGTGTGTATTTAGCGCTAAATAAGTGAATGTCCTTCAGGTTCTCGGTTCCTCGGGTCGATGATAACTAAACGTGACTGGTGCTATCGGTGGTTTCTTCTTTTTTTGTCGAACCAGGGCTTCGTGGACGCTCTCCATTGTGCAATTGGGAGGACGAATTACTTTGTAGGACAGGTCCTCCCTTTTTAATATCGACTACGTAGAAAGAGATGAACGGAGATTATTCAAGGGAATTTTAGGGATTTTGGAATCAAATCGTTCGTGGCTTACGCTGAATTAATTAATACGCTTTGAAATTGCGGAGAGAAGATCACAAAGTTGGATTGAAGTTTTACAGTGCTGTCTAATGGTAAGGAAATCGATGTGTCGTTTTACTGTTTTTGTTTGAGTGGAAAGACTAAAGCAAACAAAAAACATCCATACAATTTTTACAGAAAATCAGAGACTAGAAATAACAGTTATTTTTTACATTTTTTCGAAAAAATCATGGAGAAAAAGTTAATTTTTATTCAAATGGAAGTCTGTCTTCATTAAATACTGCACACATTTTGTGAAAAATGAAGTGATTAAAAAGTATTAAGATTTATCTGTTTTGGTTATACTGGTAACCATTATTGTCTACTGAAATATTTTTGGTCCCTAATAACCATTATTGACGACGGAAATTGTTTTCGGTTACGAATAACCACTATCAATGACTAGAATTTTTTTTGGTTACGAATAACCAAAACAAAATTCCCGCAATAGTTATCCGTAACCAAAAACAATTTCCGTCGTCAATAATGGTTATTCGTAACTGAAAACAATTTCCGTCGTCAATAATGGTTATTAGGGACCAGAAAATAATGGTTATTCATACCCAAAATCATTTAAAGAAAGATATTAATTCTTATGACATAACATTAAAAATTTAAGTTATAACAGTTATGGTCCCTGCGGCAAACACATGTTACACCACCCTTATTGTTACATATTCCCCAAACAATCAAACGTATACGCAAACAGTCAAATATAGGTAGAACAAATACTCTTCCACTCTCTATCTACCTGCCAAGTATCTTTAACCCTTTAGCGCCAAACGTATCATATATGATACATTCCTTTTTTTTTGCCGTTTCGCCGTTTGCACTTGAATTTCGCTGTTTGCAACAGTTTAAGTGAAACATGATTAGTGTAGTTTTATTCACTGAAGAAAGTTGGATTTATCTGAACCCTGTATTCTTTGGTTTGATGTATTTTGATTTCGGAAAAAAAATAAATTTAGAAAAAAATAAAAACAAATTTTTGTATAAAAATATATAAATTCAGACCATTTTTTACGGTAAAAACAAAAGGGGATATTTTTCCTTCAACGACATCTAGCTGTGGACGCTAAAGGGTTAAAATCGAAGCTCAACAATTCACTTGATTTCCTAGCAAATTGAATCTCTTAAAATTCTTCCTCAACCAGCAACACGTTCACAAAGTATCCCAGATCGCTAGACACCCAGCTAACTCACCCCGGAGACTCATTACCAGTCCACCTGTCAAGGCAGACGGTGCCTCGCGGAAGGTAGGGGGAAAGAATTCGGTCATCGCGAGGAATTATGTGGGCGAATCCAGCTGTAAGGACTACGCCGGGAAGATCTTAGTTCCTTCATAAATAAACACAACTGCCCGAACAGCTGGCACCGACGTAATTCATCGCGAATTAATTTAAGGGCCAAGCTCCCCCATCCTCAGCCGGCTATGCCCCGCGCCTTTACCTTCTTACCCGCCACCGGTACTTTCATTAAAGGTCTGCCTGCGCCATTTGGTGGCCCGCTTTATGCTGATTTTATTTCCTTTCTTTCGAGAACTTGAGATCCACGGTAATTGTGCGGTATTATTACCCCCGCGGTGGCGTAATGGCCGCGTGAAATATGGCCCATCGAACCTGGCTGCGCTGCACCTCGTGAAGAGGATTTCACGTCTGGCTGGGAATCATCGTCGTAGGCCAGCACTCTTCGTTGGTCCGGATCGCTATCAACGGATCGTTCGGGTCGCTCGGGTGGCGGTAACTTTGCCGAACGGATCGGGCTCCGCGGAAAAATACCGTCCATCGTCGGTGGGAATTTTGTGTTTCGGGGAAAGTTCGAGCTGGCTGCGGTATGAAGTTTAACGATTCGCGAGGCGAAACTTGTGCGAGGCGAGAAAGCGCAGGAAGTTTTGATCAGCGTTACGGCTGACGATTTGTGTATAGGTGTGCAACATGCACACTGCGTGGAATAATATTGCAACGACGCGCGGTGCAACACTCATCATTTTATTATTATTTTTTATTCCGAATATGCAAATACAGTTTATCATAAAAGTATCTGTCCACTCTGTATGTGACATATTTTACAATGTAAATTGACTTCGAACTAAAAATTCGCAGCTTTAATTTGTAACTAAAATAAATCTTAATTAGCATATTTTTATTTTCGGTGCATGCAATTGAAAATTTCAACACAGTGTATTTAACAAAGTATCTATTATTATTCGTGGAAGTAGCATTTTGAAAAAAATATTCACACGTATTCGGCATTTAATTTATACGAACGTAATTACATTAAGTTAATATTCTTCTGATATTCCAGTGATTTTATTACAAGGTTTAATCTATTATGCATACATTCAACTAATATTCTGTTAAATTCGGGCTTATCTTACTTCATTCTTCTAGCAAAATATCTGTCAGCATTTCTGTGGTAGGTTTTACTAATTATAAGTAAAAATATGGTGCATATTTAGCAAAGTTCACGCTAATGTAAATTATAATTTAAGATTGCTTAAGTAAGTAAAACGTGTCATAGATATTGGGAGGACGGACACTTTTGTGAATAACTGTAAATACCCGTAAGAACGGAACCCTTTGAAATATGATTTTAAACATTCAGAATTAAGCAAAAAGAAATTCTAAACGCTGTTTTAAAACCCTGAATCGTTTTATCATATTTCCTTATTAAGAATATATTACGATTTAATTTAAATTTAGTTCTATTTAGTTCTACTTTCATTTTTATGTAAATTAACGTTGTTGCTAATGAGCCAAAAAAAATATATATTACGGAAAGTTGTACTTTTCCTGAAGATTAAACTTTTCAAACTTCCCCACTGGTACAATTCAACTAACAACTAAAAGCAGTATTTCGTCCCATAAATAATATTACTATATACTCATTTTCACATGATATTAAGATTCTTGAAACCAGCATTCACTCAGCTCTGTTTCTGTCGAGTAAATATCCCATTCGTGAATTTAGAAATTCATTAAAAACCATCTCCCCATCTCCCTAATTATTTATACCCTATCGTAACCGCTGGACTGCTTGATAAAGTATGAGAGAATGTCTGATGACTATAACATCTGGCAAAAGTCGAGCGAATTCAAATATCCAATTGCACGAGTCTTGTACACTCATTTAACGCTGTAATTGAAGAGGACGTGAAAGAGCAACCGTCCGCCTCTAATTCCTTCCTACAGATCCAATTATTTGTTTAAACAAGTTCCGTGACGAATTACTTATAAACGGACTTCAAAGGCGCTTCTCAATATTATCACCCTGGAATCTCGCGTTTCTGTCGTCCCCCCGAACTAATTCTCTTACTCTGATTTCCCAGCGTGTAGTTTTCCAAAGTTCAGCACAACGTTAATAGATAAATCCAGGAGCAAGACAATAAATCCCGGCCAGTGTTCCAGCTTACGAACTCACTACAGCGCGTTACATAATACATAGGAAACACCTCGAGAACAATTGCACCACTAAAAACAATAAAATAAGGTAAATGTCCCCATTAGCGACCGTTTAAGAGTGCGACTGGTTCGAAATAGTAAATTTTTTACTAATATAGGACAATGTTTGAATAAAGTATGGATCATTGTATTTTTTTAAGTCTCTAGTTTCTTAATCAAATTGATTTTAGAGTGAGATTTGACTATTTATACAATAATTATGGTGAAAATTATATTGGACCTGATGTCCCCTTTATTGACCAACTTACAATTTATCGATTCTCTGCTACAATAATGAAAGAAAATGAATATTTCTGATTATTTTATAATTCTGTATATATTTCCAGTTAATTTGAGTAACTTACTGCATGGATCCATGTATTTTTATTGTAAAATTTGCCAGTTTAAATATCTGTAGTATAACCTCACGTTATTAGAGTTTGTAAAATTTACATGTGAATTTACTTAAAAATGAATGTACGGCTACATAAATAACGTATGCAACTATAAACGAAATACCTCTAATAATAATTTCTGAACTTTCTGCTTGATATTTTGCTTTCTGTGTTGCAATAAACAATATAAATGAATAATTGGTCACTAATGGGGACATTTACCTTAAGTCCAATTTCGCTTTAAATCCAAGTTGCAACAATTCTCGCGCTCCAGCAGTGTGTTTCTTTGCACATTCACACCGGTTGACGAAAATAGCCACCTTCCATTCCACTGCAAGCGTGTAAACGTATTCTTATCGATCTCCTTATTCTTACGACACGTGCAGATGTTACTTGAATTTACAAGATGCTTTATTCGATTAATTGACGGAGTTAGGAGCGAGGTAGAATTAGTTATACCAGTTTAGCTTATTACAGAAATTACTTGAACACAAATCTCCCTGTAACTTGGAAACTGTAACTTTCAGTGCTGACTTCATTACTGAAATATTTCCCACGTGTTGTGTTACGCCTTGCATTTCGGGCTTAGCGTCTGCCACGAGCGATTTGAATATAGCGAAAGCTTCAACCATTACTCTCTGGAACGAACTTGAAATCGACGATTCGTCTGCGCGTTTGTATATCTAATTAAACATATCTTTCTGGGCGATTAGAAACGTGGAGGGATGGTTTATTTTTCTGTAGTTAAGTGAGAGGAGATCGAACGTAAAATCACGTTCCCACGTGCAAAACAGCGTTGAAAATTGAAGCACTTTAAACGCGTATTCAGAAATGGCACTCTTCGAAGGCAGTGTGCATCGAATGTAGAGTTTAAGTGTGACTCGTGCGAGTTACGCACGTGGGAGTGTAGCATATCAGAAGCACTCACTCGTGTGGCTGGTTGGTTTCAATCAGAGTTGGGCATTAATTAAATAAGAGATTATTTAAATAACGGCTAGAATAAAGATCGACGAATGAAGTTCATTTTTTTATTCGACACATGAAGAATAATTTTTTTAACATTTATTTGGTTATTTAATATTTTTATTTAATTAAAAATTTTGCCCATCTCTGGTTTCCATGTTTGGCTGTTGACGCTCTGTCTCCACTTTCCGATTTTCCTGCGCGAAAGTCGGCTATATCTGCATGTGAGTTGCGTGTCGTTGAAACGAACTGTGTGAGACGATTAGTAATTAACAGAACGCATTTACGTTTGCATGTACTGACACATTTGTTCTGCTACACTCGACGTAAGGGAATTTGTACAAATCGGAGGTTCGCAACTCCTACTGGCATCGAGATTATACGTTACAAGCGAAATGTTTAACGTAGAAGCATTAAGTACCGAGCAGTTCGGTGTTTGTGCAACTTATCATCGATTACTAAGAATAAGATACAGATCTCGCGCGACAGACGTAAGAAACGAAATTGATGTTCACTTTCAATCAGTGGTCGAATGAAACTGCTAACTTTTATGAATAAACTTTTAAATCCTTTCTTTTCTTTTTTAAGTTAACTTAAACATTAACACTTTAACTATATTGTGACAGTTCAATTCTAAAGGTAAAATAGTAAAGTTTTTAATTATTTAAGAAGTTGGAGGCAGGATAAATGTTATAGAGACAGCACATTGTGATTTTCAACTTCCTTTTTAAGAAATCTGCTTGTCACAAGTTTATGGAATAAAAGTTTCAGTTAATACACTGCATTTTATAACAGTTTTCTCGCAACGGAAAATATAGTAGTCATAAAGTTAGTTATTTCATAATTAATTGAAAATTTGAACAGTTTCATTCGACCCCTGGTTTCAACTTCAGTTACTCAGTTACTCACAAGTTACTTTGCATTCTATGGCACTATATACCTCCAATAATTTTACACCCTACTGTTACTATTATTCTGCAAAGTGAGAACGCAGATTCTCGTTCTCCTGGATTTTTGTGCCCCGCGCGCATCTACTTCGTCAGTTTCTGTGCCAAAGTTCCGAAAGACACGCTGCTCGAAAGCTTTCGCGTGACGTGAAAGCTTGGATCTCCAAGCTTTCCTGTAAACGTATACACAAGTACGCGAGCAGGACGCCTCAAAGTCGCCGCGCCGTCGAGATCCCAGTGTCTGGCCCCAACTAGGTGCATTCCACTGAGAATCATTTAACGGGCGGCGCATCGTGGCCAACTCGACGAAAACCTCTGAAAGAAACTCATGCTTCCAAAACGCTTCTCCGATCGTAACAACAGACAATACGAAATAACTGATTTCTAGCCGAGAGAGAGAGAGAGAGAGAGAGAGAGAGAGGGTGACGAGGGGAAAGAAGGAACGAACTGTATAGTAGGTTCCAATTAGAACCGTCGTTGTACATTAACGCAGTCAATTCGGATTGCTTTTCAAACTGTTTCGGTTGGCCCGTAGTGTTAACTCGACGAGCTATAGAGATTCGTTTCCATCTAGATGAAACGGTTGTACAGTTAGCTTCACTAGGAACTGGTCGCTGTTACCTGTAAAAATGTTTTCACTGATTTTCCCAGCGGGAACGCGGACAGCGCGGAGGAGTTATTTTTTTGAAGCCTCGAATGAAACTTTTGTGCGGCTACAGTCTGGTCGAAGGGAGGATTTTATACGACTTTTCTTTCTTCGGATAAATCACAATTCTCTGAGCTCATCGGCAATGGTACTTATTAGCTATTTCCATTATTAATGAATATTTTTTATGTTTGACGAATGCTTCCACACACTTGAGTTATTTTGTTGATTAAATCTGCAAACCGTGTATTTCTTAGCGTTACATTTTTAGCTAAATTTGTTTACATACATCGATAGTTCCGTTCAATTTATAATATATGTATTCATTTTTTTTCTTCTCATTTTCTTATTTTTAATAATTTTTTTCGTTGTTCACTATTTAGTATTTTGTGGTATACCATCGGTATTTTAATAAATCAGATTAGGTTAAATATTAAATCTGAATTAAAAAGCATCTAAATATTTGTCACACAGCCGTAAAACAAAGACTAAAAAATTAACTGTAGTTACGCCATTTATTACTAATATTTTGCAGCTACTGCTATTTCATTTAATATACATAATAGTTAAACTATTTTTATGCTACTTGGCAGCAATAACTCAATTTAAGCGAAAGCTGTTTCATGTTTTCGGTGTTGATGCATTTTCTTGGTGGCGCTAAGTGCAGGCGTTGTCAAAAAGAGATGCCAAAACGGTAACCAGGAAATTTACTCACAGGATCGTTCAAAATAAAAGCTTAACACGGGAGTATAGTACATTTCTACTATTGTAATATTGTAATGTACAACAGTACATGCAACCTAGTATTTCATTTACTCTTACAAACTGAAAGGATGAATAAAAATTCCAATATAGATACCAATGGTTATTACCATAATAAGAAAACAGTATTTCAACCACTAATAATAATTCGTCATCTTCATTGTTCAAATAATGTGTGGCAATTAATATATTAAAAACAAATCCCAAGTGAGGAATGTGACCAGTGATACCATCCCCAATCGAGAAGTAACAAATAATAAATTATATGCTTCTGAAATGGAATTAGGACGGGGATATAAATAGTCGATACTTTCATTCGCCGACCAGACTGTAGAATTGTACAATAGGTTGCATTAAGTGTCCCGTTAATTAACGTAGACTCCCTCCTTTTTCCTTTCAAACTGTCAGAGGAAGGAAGGAGGGAAATTGAACAGGTTGCACGCGTTATGAAACCACGGCTTCTTTATATTCAAGTTTCTGTATTCAACGAATGTAACGGTACAGTAAACAAACATATCTAAGAAACGAAACCAATGTAAATCTTCGATACGCAGGTGTCTCAAGTATTTATTCCCGCTACAAAAGAGATCTTCCTCTCCGGCGAATAACAATTTTACGAACCGTTTCTTTCGACAACAGTGTCTAACGGCCGTTTAAATAATCTTTGATATTCCTTTGCTTTTTGAAGGAAGCATTAAATTTCTACTTTTGTACAAGCGAAACGAGTATCTGCTTCTATCGCATGTCACGTTCAACCCCATATCGCAACAAGCAAAAGCGCTAAATTAATCATTAAGTTACATGATGAAAACACCACCAACAATTTGGGTGCAGAATTAATTTCGTTCAAATACTCGTTTCGAAAAAGGAGGAACGAGTAATTAACTTTCCATTTGCAATAAAATAATTGGATACTCTACGAAATTGGTTCAATCATTCCGCAGCACTTTGAAACGAAATCAACGTTAAATTCCAGGCAAAGTTTAAATGTATAATCTACATCTGCCGGAATCATTTTCTGCCTTCAATAAGTAATCGATTGTCACGGTATTATAATTGCCTGGGAATCACTTGAACGTTTTACAAATATTCGTTTCCTCGAATATTGCTTAATTTACGTTTACCTTTGTAGAGCTGATGTTCGATGTTCGATTACGATAAACGTTTCATTCTGACTCGTAACGATTGCTTTGTAAATGAATTAAGCAACTCCACGACCGACAATTTAGCTGTGTAGAAAGTAGAATACGCTTGAAGCTCCTACAGTCTTAAGCTGAGTTACTACAATATAAAGAGAACGTTGTTTTTAAAAAGAAATGTGCATTAAAAAATTTAAAACACTTGCCACATATCAGAAAGTAATTATTTGCAATATTAATATAGACTCAAGTATAAATAATTTTTGTACGAATGTCACTCGTGGTGCTGCTTAATTCATTCACGAAACGTGGCTTTGTTGCTTCAGAATAATTTCACACTGCAACAGTGGAATAAGAACGAGAGATGTGTTAGTTCGGCGCATAAATGAAAGTGTAATGTATAGTTTTCTGTCAGCGTTCCTTCCGACGATGCAACGTATGTATGTGTATCAGGTGTATGGTAATTTGACGCACCCACGCGTATCGTGATCGATAACTTCGACAGGCGAGGTTAACGATACTCATTAACAAACAAGAAACTGTATAAAGATGAGACGGTACAACGGAATCCTGTAAATATTTGTGAACATATTGTAGTGGGTATCACGAAGAAATAAAGATAGAGCTTCGTGTGACGTATGAAGCTGTACGACAAATATTATACCACGCCTCTTTCTCCCCACGCTTTATAGACCCATTTTTCTAACAACAATTCCCCCTTTCTAAGACTCGTGATTAAAGTGGACTTTCAGCGAAGTTAGGGTGGAAGGTAGAAGCTTGAATTTTTATGATTAAACTTCATAGGAAGTAGGATGGCATGTTTCTATGTCTTTGCAGAATTGCAGAGAAGTCTCTTGTTGTAAGTATTGTTAAGTTTTTACAAAATCAATGACTCAATTAATCAAAGTATTTTTAGAAACCATTAAGTAATATTCAACTCATATTAAGGGGAGGTTCCGGTCTAAAATAAGATTTTTTATTTTATTTCATTTTTCGAATGAACGACTCCTCAATGCTGTCTGCAATGATTAATTATAAAACAAAAAATTTATAATTTAAGACATCCTTAATACAATGCAAAAAGTCCCATTAAATTATATGTAATAGTTTTCCTTTAATTAATTCCTAAAGATCACCTATTTTTATGGGCCCTAGACCGGAACAGCCCCTTAAATACATTTTTAAAAATTCAATTAACCGAAATATTATTAATAAACCTTTAAATAATATTCAATTCATATTAAATATATGTATACAAATCCAATTACCCTCCAATAATTAAATTAATCAAAATATTGATGATATGGACAGTTTTATTAATTTTCATTTTGAGCAGACTTCCACACTTTGCAAAGGTACCTATCTTATAAAAAAAATCTTAAGTTTTGTAAGACCAGCTTTAGCTTTACTTTTCGTGATGTAACAGTTAAGTATTTTGGTCTATTTACAATGAACTGAAAATTATCTGTATTGTCTCTGTTCTTCTTATTTACAATAAACAAAAAGAAACACCAAAATTGATTTCTTTTATTACATTTAAACTACCCATGAATACTCTTCCTGTCATACTTTTCCTATTTATGTTATTTATTTATACACAACTTGTGTTTGTCCGTCATTTCATAAGAATAATTACTTTTTTACAATCGTTTCGAATTATCCAGTCACGCTGGAAACGCAGTAAAACGGTAAGTAGAATTTTTATTCTATTTTAATCAGAGACTTTCATATGTCCCTTCCTGTTTGCATTCTGTTTGGAATACGCGTATGGATAGATATATATGGTTCACCAATTTCATATCGGATACACATGTCAAATACGTGCTCGTAAAGCAAAGCAAGAAAGCAGCCCGACTCTACGGAGCAGAACGGAATTTCGCGGATGTGCCTCGAAGGCGGAAAAAAAACTGTGCGGATACAAACGCCACCCCCGTCTCCTCCAGAAAGTGAAACTTTTAAATGAAACGAAATTAAGCCCGCAGAAGCGTTTCTTCCAAACTTTAATTTACTTAAAACGAAGAAATTTACTAATTACAGGCGAATTTCATCATGAAGTGCTCTCAAGCGTACTCGCGATCGCGTAGTACAACTATTGAAATCCTAACAATGACATGGCGGATATTCTATTGTTTTCCTTCTATATTCACAATGGCTGAAGATAAAGTTTGTAAACAAAGCCTGAAAATGTTAAGCTATTAAAAGAGGAGAAATATGGGAGATAAGTAAAAATCGAGGAAGGGTACATACAAAAAGAATTTATTAAATTTTTATCAAATGGAAACCTAAATTTTTGGAAAATAATAATTCAGGACTTTATAATAATTAATCGAAACCGAGTAAAGGAGTTGAGGCAGTTGGATCGAAATATTGATCAATTATTCATACAATTTGGTATTTTAATACCTATGAAAAGCTGTCAAACCTTCGAGTCCTCAAAATATGAAGCCAGTGATAATTCTGTTCCTCGAGTTTAAATTGGACGAGACTGTGTCTGGGCAATTAAAGGCAGTAAATTAAATATACATTACAGAAATTGTATTACGTATTCGAGATACTAGAATTTTGGTCAAGATTTAACTTATAACAGCTTCAGGACAATATTTTCCATTTTTATGTTTCTAGGGCAACAATAAAATATAGCAGAAATAATCAATGTAAAAGTGGTAAATATGATTATGACGAGAACTGTAGCAAGTGTTACAAAAAGCTTTAATAGCTGCAGACTACAGCGTCACGTATTTAAACTGTAGCCACGCGTCTGACTCTTTACTGACCGTTACTACTGAAAAATACGTTTCCAGAGGAAAACTGAAGTTACTCATGAAGTTTTTTCTATTTGTTTATTTTTTTTTTCCTTCAGAAATGTTTCACGTAATATGAAGCTTAAAAAATTATATTGTTCACGTGTATATAAGGAAACTAGCGTCCCCTGTAGGGAACATTTAGGGAGGAATTTTGATTTTTTATTCAAATGCAATACTATTATAGTGTTACAATATAAAATTGTGAGATATAGTGGTTTAAAACATAATATCATTTCCTAAAAATTCTTAAAATTCCAACTTCCTCACAAGAATATCACTTCAGAATAACTAAAATAGATACATACTGTATTTACCAAATCAATGAACTTCCACCTTATTACCTAAAATAACCGACAGAAAATCTATAAAAAGGTAAGTATTCCACGTTGACTAAAAAATAGATCACTCCCGTCTAATGCGTTAAATACCTCTTGCCTCCTCGTCAATAATTACCCTGTCATTGCAAAAAATATACACATAAGTGGAGGTTCCGATCTAGACCCATAAAAATAGGTGATATTTAGGAATTAATTAAAGGAAAACTACCACAGATAATTTAATGGGACTTTTTGCATTGTATTAAGAATGTCTTAAAATAGAGAAATATATTTTTTCTGTAATTAATCATTGCAAATGGCGTTGGGGATTCGTTGAAGTAGAGACGTAAAAAAGTCATCGAGATATAGCTTTAAAAATGACAAAATTACATTTTTTTACAAGATAACGACACTCGAAATTTTGAAATCACTTTTTCCTTATGTTGTTCATCTCTCCAACACCTTTAAAAAATACAAACTTTCACAATTTTTAAAATGTCAGATGGCTCTCCACTGCACAGAAGTACCATATTCTTAAAAATACAAAAGCCTGAATCGAATCGGCTAATAAATGTTCGAAATATTTTTCCCCGATTTGAAGAACACTGTTTCGAAGAAAACGCGTCGAAAGTTTTACCTGAGCGCTGAGTGGTAGGATTTTTACCCACGCATTCGCCGATACTCAAATGTGTATAGCTTCCATTTAAACACGTACCGTAAACTGGGGGCGCATTGGCATAGTATTTTTGGAACATTTTGCTATATAATATAGAAAGTAACATTCTTACATTTGCTTTAAGTATCCTATCATAACATTGTATCTTTTTTTAATGCACTACAAGTGTCAAAATGCATACAATTTTTTTCCGTTTCCTTTTTAATAGATGATAAGTAGCCGCCAATGTTCTCCCAGTTTACGGCATTCTTAAAAGGTTGAAGATTCGAAAAATGAAATAAAAAAAAATCGATTTTTAAACCAGAACCTCCTCTTAAAGAGCGTCATAACGCCACTAACATACCAACACTGAGCTCTTCCATCTAAAAACAGGAAAAAACACATGAAATTTATTGAGCCTAATGAATAAAGTGTAAGCAATTGCTTTTTCTTAATATTTTACTAGGAATTGCTTAAATTCGTGTGAATAAAAACACAAGCATTTGCTTTATCTTGTAGGAATTCCTAAACTGACAAGGAATTACTTATGAAAATAAGAAATTCCTTTTTTGTTTAAGTAATTGCTTTTGAAGCAATTGCTTTGGCTAATAAGGTATTGCTTAGTTTTTATTCATTAGGCTCAATGTCTTTCCCAAACAATCCATCGCTTGCGGTACCCGAATCCCATTCGATTAGACAATTTCCTCCATACTAAACAACGAAGCATATAACTAATGACTCACCCGCGAAGCGAGTGTTCACCCCGCTACTGGATCCGCGATTTTTTCAATGTTAGCATTAGCGTTGAAGCTTAGCGCGGAAATGAAGAAAAGGGTAGCAGCGCCATTAAAACGAGGGTCTCGCCGCGCAGCGCGGAGTGGATAGAGGAGAAAAAGCCAAGGTAAAATATCCGGGCGTTTAATATTCGAAGGTCCTAGGATCGAATGGACGTTCGTTAACGCGCGGACGTCTGCGTCGAGTCTCGCGAGAAAGTGCAGCGCGATTGCGGATTACGCGCGGGACGGGGTGCCGCGAGGCGAGGAATGTGAGGAAAAATTCGTTCAATATTATTTTAAGCTTCCCTGGAACACGAACGAAGGATATGCCGGGTCTCTCACGCACGTGCACCCGTAGGGTAACAGTCAAACACTTGGCACCAGCCGGCGCCGGGTATGTGACATGAATATTTGTTTCTAATAAGATATGCCGAGCCGACAGCGCCATTTGACGTACCTTCCGGTGTGCTTGCGTTACAACTATTAACTTGGAAAAAAAAGGAGCGGAGGGGGTGAAAAGGGAAAGGTCGGAAAATATGGAGAATGGTGGAAATTGGAGAAGTGGAATAAGTCGTCGAAGAAGAACAATTTTTTTATGACATGATTCTGTGTTCTAAGCCAGTGATTCCCAATCTGTGGATCGCGGAATGTTCTCTGAGAGGTCGCCGCGGTTATTTTTAGATTTTTCACGATTCATAGCACTTATTTCTGTTAACACTGATTTTCCAGAAATGAATAAAAGGAAATGCTGGTTATCGAGATGCGAGGGCAACCATAATTAAATATATTAAATATCTTTAAGCATATTTAATTTATAAAAGTAGCTTGTTAACTTATTAAGTACTATCTCTAAGTATGTATATCTAATCTTTGTATTAAGATAATTAAATATTTTTAAGTTAGAATTACATTCTGAAACATCCATTTTTAATGTGTTTTATTTTCCTTATTAAATCTATCTTGCATTATATTACCTCACAATTAAATTTCATTTATTTTTTAACTACAACAGTATTGTATGCGGATTAGTTACATATTTTCCAGGTCACTACCGAAGTTGTTGAAGGATTATTCTCCCCAGTAACACCTTTACAACGAGGAGTTCTTCAAAGTAGAAGATTTATATTAACAAATATTCGCAGGAATTCAGTTACCACACAATGTGAAAAGTTTAGTATCACGTTCATCGTTTGGTTATTCTGCTAATTGTTGGCACAGTGAATTTAAATAATTCACCGAATTCATCCGCTCTTGTACATATTTCAATTAATCACTAATCTTTAATATGCAGAACAATAGACGGAACATACTCGATTGATTAAATCGTTAATTAATATTGCATTAATGATACAATAAATTGCATCAGACTCATAATTATTCCCAATGAATTGCTGCCCGCGAGTAGTCATGTAAAATGCACGCATTGTTCAGTGGGTACATTTGAACGCGAACATCGCCGTTACTTCCACAATCCGGCTAATTTTGAAGAGTGCAGGATAGCATAGATCGCTAGACGGTGAAATTATTGAATAAATGTCCCGAAAGGACGAAAGGAGGGAAACGAAGCTCCGCTCGTTATGACATTATTTGTGAGGTAGAATGCGCCGGGCGTTTCACTGTGAATCGACTCGAAAAACGCGAAAAAACGGGGACAATTTTGCTGTTCAGTTAAAACGACGAAACGTACACTCAAGTAAATTGCCTGTCAGTCCAATGGAAAAACTATTATACCACTACTTTTGCTTGGTTTCTTGTGCGATGTCTACTATTTTCTTCGTCTACCGAATAGTAATATCGGAAGTGACTTCGAAACGTTTAATGCATTCCTCGCAAATTAAACGAATGGAATAGTGCAAATAGTGTGGCGTAATGTAAAAACTAGCTTGCAATGTGCACCATTTTCTGAAGTGACTTCAACCTCGAAATATTTAATGCATTTCTTAAATACGAAAAAAATTGAGTAACACAAATAGTGTAAAGTAATTAATAAAAACTAGTTTGTAATTTCATAATGGATTAGCACTCACAGCGTCAAATAATGCGAAAATTAGTTTAACACGTTTGCCACAGTGCATTTGGAAAACAGCTTACTGCTGACTGTGTTATATTTTTAAGAATTTTATTCAATGCAGTGCATGTTTTTAATTAGGTACGAGTAAACTGTTTTAAAAGAGGTTCCTGTGTGGATTAAATAAAGCGTCACATGGATGTGACACTTGTGTGTAATTAAATAATGTAATTGAACGTTTTAGGCAATCGTGGATAAATTTGTTACAGTTGTGTTATAGTGTATTATATTTTCTTTCGGATTATATAATGCTGATAAGGTAAAATTTAATGGCTTATATATACATCATAGGAAAAATGGTTGTCAGATATAATATGTGACGAATGTATTAGTTTTCAGGAATATTGCAATGCTTTTTGCTCAAATTTATTTTTACTAAAAATACTAGTTTCACATGGAAAACGAAATGGCACTTTTCCTGCTAATATAATGCGTGGTATAAATTGGGTATATTAAGTGCACTTTTTGATAAATTTGTAAATACATACGTAACTCGAATTAATTTGTGTGACCTCGGTCCCAGCAAATTTCAAAGTATAAATGATTCGGGTAACCAGAAGTATGAAGAAAAGGAAATCGTACGGGAGCAAGGGAAACAGAACTACCTATAGTCAGACGCAGCTTCCGAACCAATATGACTGGAAATATATGTATCTTGCTATAACTTTTCTCACGTGCAATATTTGAAAAATTGTTTCAAATAAAAGCTACCCAAATTTATACCAATTTCAAGAATCCGTATAAATTCAGCATCATGTCATGCACAATTCTGAATTTTCACCTTATTTATCTGTTCTTCAGTCTTTAAAGAGTTTTCACCAAGTAGGCACTAATCTAGAAAATTATATTAACTTTGTATCGTCTTATAGCATCATTTTGCTGCAATCCCCCACATAAATTATCCTCCCTTATCATCCTACAGTCGCATAAGCAAACATTGCCACAACTGTTTCACAATAATCCTAACCCTTCAGTGTCCAATTTCCCCGCAACAAATAACCACCAACGACAATTATCAATAAAAAAAAAACACCAACGATCGCCAAAATTCCTATCATCTCCACAGTCTGAATTTATTCAATCCCCCTAAGGTTGGGGCCAGATATATTGGCGGTGAGTTTCGTGAGGAGTTTTCTTCTATTCTCAACGTTTTCTGACTCGCTCTCGCCTTGCCAGAAAAAGAGTGCGCCAGAAGTGGTGGGGATAGCGCCAAGCTCTTGACGTGTAGGCCAAACCGAGTTCTTAGCGTAGAAATACATACATCAGAATAGGTGTGCGTTAGCTGCGAAAACGAATTCACCGGCCAATATATCTGGCCCCGACCTTAGCTTCCTTTTCACGAACCTGTCAGTCCAGCAGGTGCAACGCAGAAAATAGTGTATCCATGTGCTGTATCCCCCGGACCCCGACGAAAATGCCAATGATCCTGGGTCAGGTGCGCGAGGTTCGATCACGAACCTCCTGCAGGGAGGACCGGCTTGGCGTTAACAACGGAATGGATCACGTCTTCCCGCGCTCGTAAAGTAATGCGTGCCAGACTTAGCTTAGTTGGTCGTTGAGAGCACACGTAAGGTCGCTTCGACACCTTGGGCTACCCTTTCCTATACCCACGTCCCTGTTTTTTTATACCCCATCCTTTACGATGGGTCCGAATGGTCGTTGACGGGACGAACCGTCACGGTTGACGCGGTAAATTGCGTCACGAGCGTTTCTCCACGTACGTCCACTTTCCCGCGTCCGTCGCACGAAATGCCATATCCCTCGCGCAGGAACACGTAGAGGCATCCTTTTCACGTTCCACGGGGCTGATTAAGCCGTCAGGGTCCGTCGTGATCCGAAAGGGGTTGGATAATTGTCGCGGACATACGTTCTGATTCGGTGAAACATGATTTCGTACGGGGTTGATGTATACTCACTCTTGTTTGCAGGAGTTGAGGAAGGAGGTTTAGAAGGGTGGTTGATGGTACGAGTAGCAGACATGTTAAGTTGAAAAACAGTCGTGACTGAACTTCGCCTGTGCTTGTGGCTTTGTTTACTTTCGTTCCTTGTTATTTTCTGTGTTTGCAATAAATACGCTTAATAATAATAATAATGTCATACAAAAATTCAGAACAATAGCTCAAAACAGAATAAAACAAATGCTAGGAGATACTGCGATGCAGTCGTTTCAAACTCCTCTAAATTATTAACCTTTCCCAGTGCGATTAGGTTGACGCTGAGAAACGCGATCTGATAACACCAGTAATGTCAGACGCGCGGCCTACGTTCGTTAATTGTTTAACAATTTATCGAAACAATTATTATTGTGCTCCTTGTGGCAGCTTCGTAAAACGATTGTGGGTTTAGGCGTGGCATTCGTGAGTAATGAAATTATTGGAACCTTCCTGGTGAGTTTCATTAGTTGTTTACTGACAATGAGCCAGTCGAAAGAACTTGGATGTTCAGTTTGTATTATGTTTAACGAATACCCCGTTTCTTTGGAACCCGATATATTTAAAGATCGAAGAAGGTGTAATAGAGTGGACATGTATTACCATAAATTGTGAAACCTAGTAACAGGGGCAATGCTGAAAACAACAGATTTCTGCGCCACAAGAAACCACAATAGTTTTCTCACGTCTGTATAATTAAAAGCACAGTGGTAGGAAAATTCACAGTCGACATTCTGTTCCTTTTGCCTGGTATCCTTCATCCTGTTCCGACGTAAAATCGGTTTATTCATGTGTTACGTGAGTGACATGTACGTGACTCCTTGACTCATGTTCCAACTTTGATTAAGCCGTCAGGACCTTACATCTGCTTCAAAGATACTTTGACGTTAATTCGAAGGGGAATTGGCGGCACGAGCTATTATTAATTTAAATCCTTACAGGAAACCTTAGAAAATCTGAAAGTTGTCCACCGGTTAGTTTCTATTCAGCTTAATCCCGCTGTACAGTAATTCGTCGTTAGTGTCACGTTTTTACCATGCGTTATAATCACGCTCACTATCCCCACCATTTCATGGCATCCATCAATCGAGAGTGAGAGAATCCGATACCTATTTGCGAGAGAGAACAAAAGAGTCAACGCGAAGTTGTCGTCGGCACGAAATAGTATCCGCATCGCGTTAGTATCACGCTGCCAGCCCCGATCGTCGTGATTCTAACGAGGCATTACTGTATACCTTCGAATTTCTTATTAATGCTCTGTTGGAATTTATATCTTCTGAGCAGCCAGATTCAATCCAGTTTGCTTTTCAAGGGAATGCAACGAAGTGGATACTTATGATTGATGAAAAACCTTATCAAACGTTATTACGGAAAAATGCATGGTTACAAAAAGGAAATGTAATACTGTATATAACAAAAATGATACGGATAAATGTATAATCGAATATAGAAAGTGACGCGTCGCCCTGATGCGTGCAACTTGAAGTATACCAGATTTCGATATATAAATCTCAACATGCTCTTTGGTCTCGATTGGGAAAATGTGTATCAGGAAAAAATAGATTCTTGGAGACACGTGAATAGCAGTGAGAAAATAGTTTCCTGGTTACCGGAGGATATGAATAAAAAGAAAGTACTTTCTTGGTGACTTGAGAATATTAATAGGAACTTCGAGACTGTGAGACACGATTAAGGGTACTTTCCGGATAAAATTTTTCGGAAAATCAATTTATATATATATATATATTTTTGTAGTATAACATCCCGAGAATGCCTTGTGAAGGTTTTACACTACAAATCGTAACGGTATAGATTCTATAGTCACAGAACACGTTTTTCTCGAAACACGATATTTCGAAACGGTAATCACGATTTCAGAAGACCTGATGAATCGATTAAAAAAAAACGTGAGGCATTTGATTCGAAACTGGACTCGCTATCCCAACACCCTATAACATAATTTTTTTATTTGCATATTTGTGCGGAAAATTACCGTTTTTTTTTGCACTACTTCGTTCTAATGTGCACCAACAACGAAGTTTTGGACCTTTCTGCCCCAACAAGGGGTGCTGCAATAGCCATTGAAATAACTTTTAAGAAATTGTTTGAATTTTTTATTTTGGACGATCCTTTGAGGAAATTTCGTGGTTACCGTTTTATCATCTCTTTGGGGCAGCGCCTGCACTAAGCGCCACCTAGAAAATGCATCAAGACCGAAAACACGAGACAAAATTTTTTTTCCACCCTAAAGTGTGTATCAATAAATGCCAAAAATATTAGTTAGGAAATGTTGTAATCTCTTCTTGTAAAAAATTTATAAAGTCACCTATTTTTTAAGGGGTTTGACCGGAGGATCTCCTTATGATATATTTGAACCTGCTGCTGGACACTTCCAAATTTTACGGGATGTCCTGTAATATTATTCTGTTCCTATATTATTATATAGCAACACGTGAAACAAATTCCCCTTCAAATTGACCCCTTTCAAACCCCCCATCAAGGTATCTCTTGCAAAACACTGCCAGGGCTCATGAAACAACGTAAAAGCTTCGCAATAACCTCATATTGCCTTGCGTAATAAGAGACATTATATCTCAAGAGAAATATTCCCCTCTCCTTTCCATGCAGCGAACACGGTTTCCCGCGCTCTACGGGGTCGCAGACAAAAGTAATCATCAGCATGGACGTCCAGCAAATTACAACAAAGTACTCGTGTCCGTTTTCGGCTATTTGCCCATCACTCGACACCTCGCGGAATCCTTTCCCCATTTTCTGAGTTTGATTAACCCCGACGATACGGGCAGCGAGGGTTGCACGACGCGAGCATAATTATCTGAGGATATTTCATGCATAAAACAGACCCTCTGACCCTTTGAATTTGCAACGCCAGTAAACCCAGCCGGATGTCCCCTAAAATCGAAATTAGTTCGGCCATCAACTTATCGATGCACCTATTTATACGTGCACACTATTAGCAAATGCTAGGGAAATGTTTAAAATTTTTCAAGAGTGCCGTTTATTCGCGGAGAATCGACTGAAATTCTCGCACATCTGGCGGGCATAAATCGGGACGATAAAGTGTTCCAGTTTTCATCAATAGTAGAAGCGAAAGTACCTGTTGATTGACGGTTTTTCACTTCTCCCCCGCGCTAGACGCGGTGATACGTGGCTAATTAAGTTTCATCGCTGCGACTCCATCAATCTTCAGATTCCTCTTCAACTATCCTGCGTTTGTTCATTGTCGTGACAAATGTCGCTCGATTGGCTGTCACCGACGACAGAACAAATTGCATCTTCAACCTCCCTCCTCCTCTCCCCTCGCCCCTTTATGTGTTTTTGTTTGTCATCCTGGCTACGATCACAAGCGTGCATTCTCTAAACCGCGACCAGCGTGTCGTCTATCAAGTATGATGGTGAACTTGACAACAATTAGAAGCTAAAAATAAGTGTGGAATAAAAGAAGTTAGTAGACATGCTTCAGAATAAACAGTCGGTTTTGATATTTTACATATTCCACACGAAATTTTATTGCTTTGATCTCTTTATGTATTTAATTTACCGACAAGCTTGAATTCTGCACGAATATTTCAGCGGAGACCAGATGCCGCTTGTATTCCTTTTAGCATTACAAAAAACAGTGTGCACAATGCAATTTTTCTGAGATATTTTGTGAAAACGGGCAAACGTATTCTTCTCGTTTGTTTCTCCACACCGTGGAAAATAAAATGAAACAAAATAAAATTCTTATGTAATAATATATTCGTGAAATATATAGTTGGAGGAAATTTTTATTCGAATATTTCTGTTTAAACATTACCTTGGACTTTTATACGTGAAAATATGAAAATCAGAATACAGTTTTCTATTAATTTCCGCTGCAGCAACATTGCCAAATGACAACAAATATAGTGAAGAAAAGAACTAAATCTAGTGTTTCGAAAAATATTTGTATTCATTTAATAACTCATATTAGTAACTCAAAATTAATTAGAAAGATGCAATAAGAGGGCGAGCGTTCGAAAATGCGAAAACTTATTGTTCAAAAGTTAAAAAAAAATGAAAAATTGAATGTTGATGAACTGTATTTTAAAAAATATTGTGTTTTAAGGCTCGTCACGACACATATTACATTCGAAGAAATATTGGCTTTGGACGATGAAAAATTTTTTGTTTATAATTTTTACCTCGAATATTAATGATTGGATAAACAATCTGTAAATAGACAAAAATGCGTGTCTTGACGAGCTTTACAACAGTATATTTTTTTAAATATAGTTTAACCACGTTTAATTTTTCAATCTTCTTTAGCGTTTGGACAAAATTTTTTCCCATTGTCGAGCGCTAGTCCTCTTATTGCATCCGACCCTTGAATTTTCAAGCTCAAATATCGCGCCTGTACGACTTCCAAAGGGGATTTATCAGGGAAGAAAAAAAACCCAAAAAGTTCTTTTCCACAATCGTGGAAAATCGTTATTTTTCAACTACAAATTTCATCATATCAAAGTTTACATTTCTAGAAAAAGAATATTAGAGCATGATTATATTATGCTTTGATGTAAAAGTATTTATTTATTGCAAAATTGCAACTAATTTCCCGGAAACTATTTTTAGAAATACGTTTTGCGGTAACCAACATTAATTTAAAAATAAATGCTTCGATTAAAGACTAAATTTGAATGTCTAGAAGAAACCTTCAAAGTTTCAAAAAGATTTGTGAAGCGGTTCTTGAAAAATCGTAGTCACCGCAAACCAATTTAATTTTGGAATAAACAAATACTTTTACACCAAAACATAATATAATAACCTGTTAAAGTGTTCCACGTCTGAATACAAAAACCCTTAGCATAGAAGTATGTATGTACTTTCTCAAAAAAATTCCCCAAGAATCGGTCTTTTTCTGACCTAATTGGCTGCAGTACCCCTTAATGGTAAATTACATAATTCTTGACTACCTAAATTTCCAAAATGGACTAGACACTCAACGTATTCTTGACATCCTTCAAAAACCCAAACACAACTATTAGTGCCACGTTTTACATTCCCTTTATTCTACTCCAACCCCTGGCATTTTGCTTTCCCAACCTGTTCGACGACCCTAACCTACGCACAAACGAGTATCTCAAAAGCCACCCAGAGTTTCACCTTCGCATTACCCCTCAGCTTCTAAAAACCCAAGTAATTCCTTACTTCCCAGCGGTATCCGAGGATTGCTGAAAATTACATCCTCCCTCCAATTCACAGGTACGAAACAGATATCAACGTAATAGTGCCATAAACGAAGGAAGCGCAGTAAACCGAGCTCCACGTCCCAAAGATAGCCTTGACCTCGCGCGAAGCCGTTAACATCCTCCCAGAAGATCCATTCCCCGCTCGTTCCTACCAAATCCGGCGAAACCCCGTTGCCCAGCTTCGGAGACGTTTCGCAGACCGAGGCGTGCCGTCGGAAAAGCGTGGATAACTCGCGGCGGGATAAATAGAAATGGCACTGCACGAGGGGGTGGCTGTCGCGAGCTGAGACGGCGACCCACGGAACGGTTGGCTGAAGGGACAGGGAAAAACGTACGCGGGGGTGGCGCAGGAGGAAGAATCGGGCTGGCCGTCATTATTATGAATGAGATTTACACTGGCTGACAGACGATCGAATACTTCAGTAGGTAAACCAATATATCTTCGCTGGCGCACGAGCCCCGGCCTGCGCATGCAAATAGGAGAGATTGGCCAGTACGTGGCAAATATTTGTTTTGACTTCTCATCGGGACGCTGCCCCCCCTCCTCCTCCTCCGATCCCTCATCCCCTCCCCCAGTTCCTACGGGTAAAAGATCCTCTCTGCCACGGGGACACGCGTCCTTTTCCACGGCAATTCGCGCCAGTTTTAATATCGCCCCGTATTTACACGGCATTACGCGCAATATACGCGCCGTGGGGATGCGCTCTCGAGCGTTTTGCAACAACGACGCGCACTTTTACAGTCCTGCACCGTCGACTGCAACCACCCCCACCCCCACCCCCGTTGGACCCTTTCCCCAACCATCCGGTTTACGCCGCCAGGCCGACACTTTCCGACGCCGGTGTGCCTGGGAATATCCCGCGGAATATTATCGCGCCTCTCGCGAAATAATAAACGCGGACTTCCACGGGCGAAGCTTCCCCGAGTGGGTTTTTACGCGCGCTCGCCCGTCTGCCCCGGTGGAGGCGCCGACGGGGGTAGATTGCTTCGTTGCTCGTCCACGAGGGGGGTAATTTCGGTATAGATGCCCGATGGGGGAGAAACTCACCCCCCGGCGCTGGTGAGTGAAACTATGCGGCTTGCGCGTCTCCGCGGTGAGTAGAGTAGTGCCCTGTTAGCTGGCCGGGGCCCGAGACCGTATTTGGTCATCTATCCGGGCGGATAGAGTTTCGAGAATTTGGGGAGCGATTGGGAAACATTTAGCGCGAGAGTACCGATAGTCAGGGATTACAATTATAATCCTTGCATAAGGGATTACAATTTACATCAACCTAGAGGTCCGGAAAAAGGATACAAGTTCAGGAATTTTTTGAGGAAAAGTATATAAGTGAAAATCATATGCAATGTTTTTCTACTAAAAGATACATCTTTTAACTACCGTCAAGGACCCAGTTCCTGATCACTTAAGATGCAAAGGGAGCAGTTTCTGATCGCCTAAAACATTTTACTATGAGCTATCAAATGTTTGCGTATAAATTTAAAAATACTTCATAATTATTTAATAATTTTTTTGACCAAATTTGTATCGTGATAAACTTATTATTTGGTATTTATATACGAAACTGATCAGGAATTGGGTTCTGATCAGGACCTGGGTCCTTGACGGTATATTATTCTAAATTTTCATTAGATATTATTATTAACTAAAAAACATATCGACTTGTGTTTTTTAAGCATTGGCTGGTGAATATTCCCCAGGCCAAACGATGTATCCGAAAGCAAAAATTCAACCAGGTTTTAAAAATAAATAACTTTCAGAAGTACCTGACTGAAGTGATTTGATGAGAGGGTACCCTTAAATTTATGAACCGATTCGCCCCCCCCCCAAACTGATGAACACTAAGAAAGTAGATCTTCTACAGAATGTTTTTCTATTTTCTTTATATATATATAGTTCATTAAGTGAATTGTTTTGGGAATGAACACGTTTCATTTACCGCAATGTTATTTCAGCCAGAACTTGTCCACGCAGGACCCTCCAACCCTATTTATTTCGTCCATCGTTTTGGCTTTATGTCTATCATCTGGAATATGAGCCAGCATCTTCGCTCGGAGGGACACTATTCTCTTTTTCTCTTCAAGACTCTAATTTTCCCCTTGCGCGCTCTTATCATTAAAGCAGACGGCTGCAGTTTGTTCCAACTTTTCCAAGCGTCGTGCGTACCACAGATTCTGATCACTAGTAAGTTCACTTATTCTACTGTTCTTTCTCTGCTATCACCTGACCTGCCTACTGCTATTTGTTAAAGTAATAATACTTTCTTTAATTTATAATTCACGTTTCATCTAAAGCAGAGGGTAACTGCAAACGGAATTACTATTTACGTTAAAGGGAATAGAAATTATAGTACTTACAGCTTTCTTTGGAACGGGGCTTTGTTTTCAAGAAACTCGGTATTGAAGATGGAATGAATTCTTTAAATTAGTTCACTATTATTCATTTTTTATTTTTCATCTTTCATCTTTCACTGCTCACTGCTCACTGCTCAATGCTCAATGCTCACTGCTCACTGCTCACTGCTCAATGCTCAATGCTCAATGCTCACTGCTCACTACTCACTGCTCACTGCTCACTGCTCACTGCTCGCTGCTCACTGCTCAATGCTCACTGCTCACTACTCACTACTCACTGGCCACTACTCACTGCTCACTGCTCACTACTCACTGGCCACTACTCACTGCTCACTGCCCACTGCTCACTACTCACTGCTCACTGCTCACTGCTCACTGCTCACTGCTCTCCACTCATATTTCTTTTTATACGTATATTTTTGTTATATTATGTACCTATGTTTCCTTTCTTTTCTTACTCAATGTATGCATACACAAAGTGTTATGTGCACTTCTTACGTAATGAGTTTAAAACACGTTTATAAATAATAATAATAATAATAATAGTAATAATTAGTCAACTCCACAAGTATTCTACAAATTTTCAAAATCAATTCTCTCAAAAAGAAAGCCCGGTTCGAGAGAAGGTTTTTATCCACCACTCACTTACTTCTCATGTAGAATCACCACTATTAACTTTGTGCCACCAATTACAGAGCACCGTGCATAATTCATCTAAATTCCACATATTACATGTACAGTGATAAATCCCTTCATCCATATACTAACATTATCCAATCCCCAAAGAGTTGTTTCAAAGGGGCACATACCTCTCAGATGTCCGCGTTCAACAGCATGTTTCAATGAGCAAATCTATTTCTCGGTAGGTGGTCCTCAAAATAACTCGCCAAGGGCAGAAATTGAAGTGATTACGCCGCGCACTTTGTCGCGGGACATTCCTTGCTCGAAATACGCGCGAGTAGCGATAAAACATGGGGCCAAGGGACGAAATGAATTCGTTACGATGGTCGTTATAAAATTGACGCAAGCCAGGTTTACGACGAAGCTGTTCCAACGGTGGCAGCTCGAAACGACGGATGTCTTTTTGGAATAATAAACGAGAGAATTTGTTAGAAATTGCTGCAAAGGCCTACGAATTCCCGCTGGGTTTTTATCCCACAGTCACTTTATTATGAAGCTCTCTGCTGCCCGACAGACGTGCCAGCACGCATACACATTTATTCCCCTTTCATCGCGCACGCGGAATGTATCGGGCAGATAACAAAAGTCGCGTGGACTTTTTGCTTCGAACATCCCGTTCGATGACACGACGCTATTGTCAACGGAGCTTTTATTACATTTTCGCTAGGTAAATCTCACAATCAGTGCTCTACTTTCACGTGGCTTAGAGACTATTTGACTATTTCGCTTTGCAATGATCTTATAGCACTCCGTGCGATAAAACTTCGTAATGTGAAATTAAGGGGGTAGACACGTCACGTGACACGTGTAATGCAATGCGCTGTAATACCGACAATCTAACCTAAAACATGGGTTTGGGATTTTTCGTTTTTCGTCCTTATATGAGCAGATTTTGGGCTGGACGAGGTCTCATTCGAAAGAGGCAGATTGCATGCGGAGCTCTCTGCTCACCGTTTGAGTCACAAAACTCTTTTAGTGACCTAAATATACTTAAGAAGGTGAACACGCCACGTGACACGGGTAATGCAGCGCCCTGTATACCGACACAATCTGGCCCGAAACATGGGTCCGGATTTTTCGTTTTTCGTTCTTATATGAGCATATTTTGGGCTGGGCCAGGTCTCATTCGAAAGAGGAAGGTTCAATGCGGAGCGCTCTGCTCACCGTTTGAGTCACAAAACTCTTTTAGTGACCTAACAATGCTTGGATTCTGCTGGTGTATTTTGTCAACTTTTGCTCTACTTTGGACACTCATATTATTACATATCAACACAATCTCGTTGAATCATGAGCAGAGCGCTCCGCATTGAACCTTCCTCTTTCGAATGAGACCTGGCCCAGCCCAAAGTATGCTCATATAAGAACGAAAAACGAAAAATCCTGACCCATGTTTCGGGCCAGATTGTGTCGGTATACAGGGCACTGCATTACCCGTGTCTACCCCCTTAAAACACTGCGTAAGGGAAATTGATGTAAGCGTAGGATCTATCTATATTACTTTGCTATCAGAACGTTTTGATATTCCAAGAATCAATGCTCTGATTAGCATTGCCTTTTGTATTGAAATATTTTTACTAAATTTTTTTGTTACGATTAATTAAGAAACTTATTTGCAATGCTGATATTGTAATTTTGATTTTTACGATTCAGAGTGTTTGGATATAATAATAATAATATTAAAATGAACAACTGTGCCAACTAAATACAAGATCATTCAAAAATTGGAAAATGTTAGCGAGAATTAGAGCAAAGGGGTAAAGGCGATAGAAAGGATTGACAGGAGTAGATGAAAACTAGAAAACTATAGATCACCGCAAATAGAAATTACGTTACAAGAACCAGGAAAATCAAATTGGAGCCCGTTTAACATAGCCACTTTCAATTTCGGTTCAATTAACAGATATTAACATAAGTACGTAAGTATGCCTAATTCCTGCCAGAGGAATTTTGATTCAGCTCAAGCGTTCAGCTTGAAAAGCGCTTATCATTGACCTGCTCCACTTCCTGCGTAGGTAACTGTAAAGCAATGTGAGTATTCGTGTGTGGGATACTTTGATTGTCACTGAACGTCAAATTTCAACAAATGCGAGCAATAAATTTTCACTCTATTTCGTAAACCATGTGTGACAGTAGAATAGAACGAATTTTTCATGCGCAGCAAGTGCGATGGACCCTTTTAAAAAGCCGGTTTGATTTAAGAGATAGAAATATTTAAGATGCCCAAATATTTATGAAAATTCTTTCTTTGTAGTGATATTCGCGTTATTTTACGTGGAATATACGATGAACATGAGAAGATTGGCATGCCTCTCTATTAATGCTGATATAATGGAACGTCTACCATACCAATTTGCAAGAGAATTCAATAGACGGGAAGTAAACGTTCTATCCAAAGAATTTTACAGCGGCGATCGATAAACAGGTACGTATATCTCAATGTATCGATTCCTTTGTAACGTGGCGCGTAACTTCAACAATAATCCAAGATGAAATATGAACATCTCAAGCTTCAAGTAAAGGGGAAGACTTAACGCAATATAAAGAGCTGAGAAGAAACTTAGAGTTTAAGACCTCTGGAACTTTAATTTGAGAAGCTGAAGTTGATCAAATTGCGTGCCATCGATAATGTAGGGTCATAGTGGTCACAGATTTTCCTCAAAGCTCGTGTTTAATTAGCATACCTTTCTCTTTAAATCTTTTGCTACTGATACTGGATCAGAATATATTTTATAGTTCACAGTATTCCACTAAGAGGCTTCTGGATCGATTCATTCCCACAAGAGATTCTTCTTCTCTTATTCGTTGATCAGTTGTAAGCAAAAGCATTCAAGTTAATTACTAAGTAATTTTTTCAATTACTTCTTTACATTTATCTGTTACTTTCGACCAATTTTTCTGGATTGTCACCAGTTGCGAGCAATATATTTCTGCATTCGTAGATTCTGCAAGTCAATGGAATTGAAATTTTATAAATTATTATACATTGACAAAAAGATTCTAAAACAAGCTGTCAAGCACCATCAGATACGATATATAGAAAAACGTAAAGAATCACAGTCAGATATCCTTTTTTTACATGTCTCATGAGATTTGTAAGGGGAAATTGTATGTGAAATTATGAGAATACTTATGAGAATTTTGTCAGTATTCCAGCCGTTGGATTACACTATATATTGAAGAAAATTTTATAAGAGAAGTAACAATTGCACAGTGCAATTTGCGTATATAAAATTGATGACTGAAAGGCTAGTTCAAGATTTATTGGAATAAAGCACTTCGATAATAACTAATCCTTAAATTAAGATAACTTAAAACGGGACAAATAATACCACCAGTGTCAAATATTATCACAAAATTCGATATAAAAATCGCAGAAACCTTCGAAGTTGTTCGCCGATCAACGAAACGACGCGAAGTTTATTTTTCGCTCGAGAAGTCCACTCAAACACCCCCTTTGAAGTGCAACTTTAAAGGGCCATAACTTACAAAGAAAAACTTTACAGACCCATATTCGTACGACGTAGGTACTTACTGCGATTCCTACGAATATGCTACAGAGAAATTTCACCTAAAATTCCAGCTTACAGGGATCCGTTCTTCGCTAAACTTCTCATCTGTCAAGGTGCAAATCCACGATGGGACAAAAGAATCGTATCTCACATGTAACTTTAATCTCGTGGGACAATATTATTTCACTATTTTATTACTGTTTAATTATTGGGCCGTTAGTTTCGCGAATCTAGACTCTCATGAGACAAGTTTCACGATATATTAAAAATTCAAAATTTGATCTCTCGCGACTATTTCCATTGTCTTGCTGACAAGGGGACCTTCAGGTGTGGCAATATGTTGATACTTGGTTTACTTCAAGGTCTTTACCTGAACATTAATTTCCAAAAACAGTAAGACGCGCTTTTCTACCAAATTCGAGAAAATTGACTTTGAAAAATTCAATAAGAAGTACGATTTTTCAAGCCAGAGATAATTTAAAATAACATGTGAGTTTTTAATTGAAAATTATAGTTAAATATCTGTTAATTCGCGCGAATTTGGTAGGTGTTTAAATCAATAAAAAGAAAACTGTCAATAGTAAGACTAGTGGTGAGTGCTAAGCACTGATCTCAGAATTTTTCAAAGTCGATTTTCTCGAATTTGGCTGAAAAGCGCCCCTTACCTTTTGTGGCCATTGAACCGTTTTTGACCATGTGCATAATTATCGCGTTTTTTTAGCTCCAAATTGCTTGCAGACACTTAATTATGTGTAGAATTTCAAACCGTAAATATTTTCTTTAGTATACCACCAGAAATATAAGGTTACATTTATTGCTTACGCGAAAAGTGGCAAGTGGCCACAAACGGTGAAAAATGGATTTCTTATATTTTTTTAACTTTATTAATTCTTTAACGATTTCTCCAGTTAATGGTAACTTAGATATTAATAGTGAAGATAGTGTAAAATTTCGTAAAACTTTTAGTTTCCTGATTTGAAGTACAATTTGAAAGACAATTACGACGAAAGTCACTGAAATCCTTAAAGTGGCCACAAATGGTGCATCTACCCTATCAATATTTTCTGAAATTGCCAAACTTGTCTGATGATAGAAAAGTCTTATGTAAAATCTCCTCGCTAAACTTCTCATTTGTTACGCCCTGTTAGACCACAGATACTTGCCAATTGACGTTATTATCTGTCGGGGAAAAAGATACGCATTATGCAACGTGGCAACGAATACACAATAGCGTCAGACAAGGCTCCTTCGAGGGTCCTCGTTAATCAGCATAGCGCCCTGATCTCTCGTGGACGTTAGGACCCTCCACGTACATCGCAGCTCGAACCCCTCGGTATGTGTTACTCGGGTTATGCCGCGTTATCTCCCACGCTGGCATACTACACAGCATTATGGTGGTCGTGCAGCTCGTTGTACATAGAGGCCCCGTTTACGTGCAGGCATATTCTATGTACACCTAGTCGCAGCAGGAGGTGTCAGATTGCGATAAACGGTCCACTTACAGATGGCGTCGGCTTTATGGGACGATAAAAAAATGAACGGGCGACGGGGGAGAGGGTGGTTGCACGGGAAGGGAATAAAACGCGTGGACGGTGAATGAAGCGATGCCTCCATGAACGTGTCAAAGATGAGGGTGTGCGCGAACGGGACAGAGGGTGGACGTGCAACGACAGGATGGTTTGTATTTCGATTGCCAGTGAATGCTAATACTGATATGGGATGTACAGGTATTTGTACGGGGCGTATTGGAAATCGTGGTAAAATGGAGGAGGAGGTGATTTCTCGTGTTAAAACTACATAACTGCACAGTGGGACTTTCTGGAAATGAGGCTTTCTACGAGCAAATTTAATTCTGGACTTTTAAATCTGAGTACCACGATTTTTGGTACAATTTGTATATCAACCTGCCCTTCGGTAAAATTCTTTGCTTCGATGTTTCAGGGTGTTGTTGGAATCTGGTCAAGAAAATTGAAGATTATATCTGCGGTTGTAAGGAAAAATGTCGGATATCACATCTATATTCACTTTTGAGATATTGGCGTTTGAAGTTCTAAATACCAATTCTTCTTATTAGCAATGTTTGCTTGTTTTGTTTTTACGATATAAACGTATATTTTCTTCATTTTGCACGATATTCAATATTCGCATAATTAACGTAAATAATAATAAACAAAAGAGTAATAATTTACGGACACTTTATTGTATATTGGACTTCGGTTAAATTACATTATTTTTTGAACATATAAAATTTGTTTCTACAGCTGAATTAATGCACAAACTCAAATTTTTTTCCTTACTACCACGGATATAAGGTATTGAGAGCAAAAATGAACTGACCCACATTTTTGCGAAATTGAGTTAGTAGCAATAATATATTCCAATAGGCTGTACTGGTCATATGAAATAGGAAAAATTAATTCTTTTCCAATGTGAGTTAAGCCGTGTTTCCACTCAATGTCTCATATCGCAATGGCATGGCGTATGGGGTTTTAAAAATCATAATAATAGTAATGGTTCATCTTTTGTACAGCTTCATAGGTAGTATAATACGAAAATGTGGAATCACTAGAATGGCAGGAATAAATTTGGGGAGGTAGTGATGTAAAGAGACGAATTCAGCGGAAATAGAGTTCTCTGCCACTGGATCTAACCCTGAACTTACAATTTGAAAGTAATGGACAAACTTTGAGAGGACTGTTCGCTTACGTTTGGAGACGAAAGAAAAATTCAATTTATGATGAATTTAAATTGTGAAGTGGAAAGAAACTTATCACCTTATCCCTGGAGCATTTGGCTCAGGGATAAGAGAACTTTGATTCTCCAACGAGTCTAGTGTCTGATTGGTACTTGATGATGAAATAATTTGTGATTAACAGTAGGTACCACATTCACCTACTTTTCCTTGTCATAATCGAGTCAAAACAAGCTGATCAGTTATGCGAGAAGTATTGCATAGTATTATTCAGAAATAATACATGAGACACATTCCAGAAATGATGTCAGTACTCACAAACAATAAAAGAACCATACGTTACAAATTATTTTATAAATTCTGACGCTTCGTTTATTATTGAATACGTATTTAGAATATTAAATATCGGGGGTCAGTGGAAGATATTTTCTTACTTCAATGTTTCAAAGAGGAACCTCTATTATCCGAATATTCTGTCATTTGAATTTCTCCTATCTAAACAGTATAGTTTCATTTATGATTAAATATATGTATCGTGAGTATTTCACTATCCGAAAATCCCTTCACATATTCGACCGAACATGCCATCCTATTAATTCGAATACTGGAGACACTACTGTAATTAATTGATACTTCACGACTGAACTGTTTACTTCGAATAAATAGCTGTCTGTTTGGATTAAAACAAGATATATTACTACGCCAGCTACGTTTCTATTCAATTACCGCGGGACGAATTGGAGCGATCTTTTCGTGCGAGATGAACGAAACCACAGATCTAACTGTACTAAACTTTATATCAGACTTCTGAGGCTGGGCCATGTTCTGAATTGAAATTGAGCAGAATGCTTGTTGCATATCCGCGAAGAATTCTAGTTCGTTCATAAAGCAGCGCTTCTGGAATATGAGATGGCGTGGAGAACCGTCTGCACTAATATCTCAGAATTATTTTAATGTACTCCATGGTCTGAATTCTCGCAACAATGTGAAATCTCGTATGATAATAGTAAATTAATAGAACCTTTGTATATAATAATTATTGTGATCCAGTAAATTCTAATGATAGTCCAATAGAGGTCTAGAGCAATTTAGATAAAACTATGCTATTGGTAACTTTGCAGGATAAATTAGGGGGAAATATCTCTCATGAATTTGAAGATACAGAATGTATAAGCAGCGATTCCTTTATTAAAGATACTACTTTTACTTTGAACAGCCAAAAATGAAGTTATTCTTAAAGACTTTTTCTTAGTAAATACAACATATAATGAAATAATCTTTTTTGTATTTATTAAGCTACTCTTATATTATAGAAAAAAAATTAAAAATAATTTTTATATTTTGTTTTAAATGTGTTTTTATAGAGTCAATATGTCAAAAACACATTTAAAACAAATTAAAAAGATTCTTTTTAAATTCTTTTGTATAATATAAAAGTAGCTTAATAAATTCGAAACAAATTTATTTCATTATACATGTTATAATTACTGAGTGAAAAATGAAATGGCCATATCTAAAAATATAGAATAGCCCCTTAAACATTGTTAATAAACATGTACGGAAATGTCTTTTTTTACTTCACGCATGTGAGCTTTTACCAGAAAAGGTAGCAAGAGGGCATGAATAGCCAATGAAAATACTTTGATTAAAAAACCCTGCAATGTATTTTTACTGTTAATAAAGGCTTTGGTTGAACAAAGCAAACGAACTTTTACACCCACCTAATAATTATACTTCCCCAACGCAATCGATCATATTAGCAGAAATTCGCGAAAAGAACGTAAGCTCCGCGTTTCCCTATTCCACACATTACTTCGCCGATTCAGGTACGACCTGACGAAAAATCAACGGAAATCCAGAAAGATTAATGGCTCGATCCACAAAAATAGAGGCTCGCCCCTTTCCTCCGCTTCTCTATTTTTGTCTTTCGCGGCCGCGAAATTATAAAAGTTCGGTCATTAATTATTTTCGCGATACGCTCGATTTTATATCGGTGGCTCTCGCGAGGCGGTCGATACTTTTGGCAGCGACGCTCCACGCAGAGCCACCCCTTCATAATTCACATTTCGAGCGAAGGGAATTATTTAAAGAATTACTTTTTAGTCGGTGCGTCTTTGAGGCACTAAGAATGTTTCAGGTTCAGAATGGAGCAGACGTGGCACCAGGTGGATGCTGGCATCCCCCTGTCAGACAGTGTCCTATTAATTTTCTCTTACTAATCTCCAATCTGTGTCTCCTTGCATCGCAAAGTATTGCAAGGGCGTTCGTGACCCTGCGACAGGCAATACCTCTTATAATGAATCGGTTTCTGCCTTAAAGGAACACTTGTGTCATGGTAGTTTGACGAAAAATAGAAAACTTTGGTGATTTCGAAGTGGGTGTTCGTCTAAGAAGGTAAACAGTGATACGTAGAGGTATTTTGGTTGCTTTTTCAATTTTCGAGTGGAGGGACTTGGGGTTTAAAATTCGAAATTGTGAATTCTTTCTTCATGAGAAACTGTATAGGTTTTTTCACAGTTTGTGGACTTTTTATTCTAATTTGAGAAAAATTTTACCGAGGAATCTAAATATTCGTAAACTTTGTTCAATCTCGATTTTTGGTTGTGATAAGTCTCACAACTGAAATCACTTGCACAAGCAAGGCATCTATTTCCAAACATATCATCAAGACCGCTTTTAAAAGCATTTTAAAATCATTAATTTCATTACTTCTATATTTTTTTACTAATACTGATAGATATGTAGTTTAATAAATCGAAAGAAGTTGTATACCATTACTATATTTCTTTTCCTTGTAATAAATTCACGAAAATTGCTTAATTTATCGGCGCACAAACCGGAATGATCCTTTAAATCCCATTATAAAAGGCACCTCCCGCGAACTATTAGAAGTCATGAATAATAAGAAAAAGTGTGCCCCTATATTTCGTCCCACCCTATTAAACAGGTTTTTCTACTAAAATATTCTAATTTTGCAGGCCTATCTTATTAAATATCACCTAAACAGTTGACTCTATGCAGAAGCCCAGACACATGTAAAAGGCAAGTTTACATTAAGCTCCGAAACCTAAAATCACTTCGCGAATCGATCCCTTAAGCGTCGCATCCTTCCGCACTTCTTCAGGTGCCCCCACAATTAAAACCACCTTACGTTCAACAGCCTCACGTGCATCCGCCGCTTCCAGAAGAATGCCATCCCCGGCCGTGCTCGAGGTTAATTCTAGAGCGCGCCGGCTCTCGCTCGCAGCGAGCGAAGATAAAGCTTGCGCGGTGAGGGTTGGGAACGGGCGGCTGGAAGAAGTCGCGAGAATGGAGCCAGGGTCGAGGAAAGGATCGGATAAGATAGACTGGCGTCAAACAAGGAGGCGGAGGGGGTGCCGTGCGGATCCAGTGTCATCCGCGGGGTTTGGTCCACGGCTACGGAGCTCCGGCGGTATTGTTTTTCACCCTTAAACCGTGAAATTTTCGCTTTACAAACTCCGCGCGGCAGTTTATTGAATTATTCACTAGATAACAAGCCGCCGCGGCTCGTACCGCTAAGAGGGAGGACAATTACCAGGAAACAGCTCGAGATAACAACAACAACCGACATCCCAGGCCCGATGGTGTCGCAGGACTTTGTCGTCGGATATGGTATGCCGCGACTACTCGAACAACAAGCCTGCGTACCTACCTCTACCCGCCCATTTAACCGCGGCGGAGCCACCACCCCTGCTCCCCGCACCACCACCCCTTTCCACTGACGTACACTGTTATCTTTATAGTCAGCCGTCTATATCGCGATCGGGAGCGACTGTTAATTAACGCGCTTCTTTCATTAAACGCGGGCCCACGGTACCCGTAGCCTCCTCCTGGCTCCTTCACACTGATACAGGCCATTGTGCCCGGCGTGTTTGTACGTTTCCCTCGGCTGCCCTACCCCCCATGGGCATTGTAGAATTCGTTCTGACTCCGCGGGCAATCTTGGATCTTTTATCCCATCCACCCTCTTGGCCCCTGTAATTCTGCCTGTGACTTGATTTCAAGGATGAATGGGACGCGCGAGGAGGGACCTTGACCGAAGTGCTGGGGTAACGTGCGCGCACGTGTGACACGACGGTGTCTCTGAATTGAGAGTTTTCGAGGTCATTTTTGAGAATTAGAAAATTCCATTGCTGATATGATAGGGGAGATCGGGGCTAGTTGATACGTTATTCTGCTTTGAATTTTTTCATTTTTATTTGAATTAATTACTTGATAACAAATATGACAAAATATACTTTGGTCCTTCCTCTTTAATATATAGTAATTGCGAAAACTTGAGAAAATGCATATAAAATGAATGAAAAATTTGATATGGACGATCAATTTGGATGTATCAAAACTATTTCTTTTTTTCTCTATATAAACTAGGGTAAACTAACCAGTGAATAACCGAATTGTTGAATGAGATGCCCAGTAAGTGACCGCATACTTTTATTAAGAATCGTACTTATTAATGTTTGTTTAATACGCATAACTAAAAATATGGGATATTAAACGTGCAACTACACTCCATTTATAAACATATAGTAATTTTTAAATTTATAATTGACATTTCTTTGCCTAATGGTCATTCACTGGTATGCGGTCAATTACTGGTTGGTTTACCCTAAAACAGTTAAAAAACGATTGTTAACGTCAAGGTACACACAGACGTACGCTGGATCGTAGTAAAAAATTGAACAACAAACTTCAGATATCTCACTCAAATGGAGCTACATATATGCGGTGTCGAGAAAATTCGTCTGTATCAACCTGTCCCTGTATCAACTAGCCCCGGTCTCCCTTACTAATAGGATGTGTATGGTGTGTGGTAGAGAAGCTTTCGGAGGTGCATGTTCGAAACGTTCGTGCTTAGTTTTTACGTTTGTGTAAAGCAAAATTGGCATACCTATAGATGGCTTAGTACACAAACCAACACATACAATTATGTCTACTTTTTATGAAATTTGGGTTTTTATATGAAACAAATAGTTCTTGATTGTTTCTTTGTGCTGAATAAAAATCACATTTATGTCTACTTCACAAAGTTGTGAAAAATAATGTGTTATTTCATTGCATGTCCTTGGGTTTAAAGGGGTAGTGGATTATTTCAGTTTCAAAAAATCGATTCTTTTTTTATTGATTCTGATAGTCTTATCCTTTATGAACACTTTAAACAAAATTTCGTGAAGAAATTCAGATAATTGTAGAAGTTATAGCAGCGACCGTAATTTCTCGCAGAGCAGTATTGCCATAGGATGTCTCCAATATATTTTTCTTTTTATTACAACATTCCCTATATTTGTATGCGTGAAGTTATTCAAATGGAATTGAAACTTTCCACCAGCCTATTACCTGGGATAAATAGGTTACAAGGGGTTATGAAATGACCAAATTACAAATTGTTAAAGTCCCCTTTCTTGAGCCCATCACCTTAGACTGCTAATTTCTAAATTATCTTATAATAAACTTTATAATTGGATAATAAAATGGATAAATTACATTAACAAGATTCCAATGAATTTCTAATCGACAAAGTGTATTAAATTGCAAATTAAGAGACAACGCTGACAAATAACTGCCTTTTCTCTACAGACATGAATAATTTAAATGATTACAAGTACTAATGATGCACAGTACAATCCAAAGCATCGAAAAGTAAATCCTAAATCTCCAGAGTTTTTGCAAAAGCTCTGTGTCCACTATTTTTCATTATTCTTGCAAATTTTATAAAATCTTAGAAATCTTTAAAGCTAAAAGTCTAAAACTTTTTGAATTTCGAACATTTACTGCCTCGCATTGAAAATCAGAAGCAGATTCTACACGGTCTAACCAATATCAATAAACAAAGTTAAAACGTCGAGGGAAGATTAAATATTTTCATGAGTTTAAAAACTACATTAACCTCGGTACAATTTAAAACTGTTTCAAAACTCGGTACCCTTATTGAAAAAAAATTCACCAGGAAAGGTACTGAAGTCTCGCCACTCCTAGCCAAGTACATATTCGCTCGTGCTCAATTTTCTTCTCATGAGCATGATCACGCTCGCCTCGCCAGGGTGGTTAGGTGCGCTTTATCCCCAACCCCGTATGCATTTTTAACCGTGTGGATAACCGGATTCCGCGTGTAAAAGGGAGAGCGGAAAGGAAGAAGAGTTTAGGGTCTGTCTACGAGCAGGTCCGTCGTCTCCATGGAACAACGTCCAGCCACGGAATACTTTGAGGTTTGATTAAGCCTTGTGCGGCCTGGCTGGACCCACCTGAGTGATGCTAATTAGTTTCTCCTCGCGAACAGAGAACGACGGTGGAAAAAGGGACGGGGCTAGGGCTCATCGTGTCATGAAATTTCCGAGCAACCGCACTCGTGTTGTTCTTATACGTCTGTTCTCACAGAATACGCGTCCAAAGAAAGCTAAGCTGATTAAGTGATACTTTTCCGTCGAACATGACGAGCTCATTGGGTATCTCTTCATTACCTGGCAAAAATGTGTCCTAGGGCATTTTCGCGCTGGACTGAATGGATGCGTAATTACTATAGATTCTTAAAAAATTAAAACCGACTTCAACAAAATAAAATTGCACTAAAAAATAAAAAATAATTTTCTCCCCTTATTTAATCTACGACTCACATCTTTTTTAAGTCAGTGCCTCATCATTTGCACTATGTAGATCTGGCGCCGACTTAAAAAATATGGGAGTCGTAGATTAAATAAGGGAAAAAATTATTTCTTATTTTTTAGTGCAATTTTATTTTGTTGAAGTCGGTTTTAATTTTTTAAAATTTTTTTATTTTTAACTTTTTATCTTCATTTGTACTTGATGGTATATATTTTTTTATATATAGTGATATATCATGCTGAGGAGATATCCGCGTACGTACATAAAAGAAAAATAAAAAAAAATCAGTCCATATGCTGTATGAGGGGACAAACATAAAAAAAAAACATACATACGGGTCGAATACATACCCTCCTCCTTTTTGAAGTCGGTTAAAAATTAATTTCAAGCAACACATATTTCCTCTAAGAGTTCACAACATTTCAATACACGAAGTTCTGGTGGATTTCATTTCAAGACGAACAATGTAGACGCTTTCACTTAGAAATTACAGAGTAGCGAAACGAAGGAGACGCCAATCTCTCTCGAGGTGAAGTTCACTAGCCGAACTTCTACTATTGTAACAAGTTTCTGTAATTCTTCGATTACCGTAACCGGTCTGTTTGTTAAACTTCGCGTAACTCCGCGGTAACAATGCTCATTGTTCCAGCCGCCTTATCGAAATCACATAAATCCTCATCCAGGCACAGGAAACAGCTATGAAGCATTCGCGTCCTTTTTTTTTTATCCACTGGCGTTGTTTTGCCTGACGGTGCGTGTTAATTTCCGCAAATCGCATTTTCGCAGACGTAAACTTGACATTCGCACGCATATATCATTACGAATTCTGGCCAGCGATGCGCTGCAATGTCACGGAGATGATGCATCGTTCTTCGCACGTGCGTTCATTCGAAAGTTTCATCAATTTCGGCCGACTAATATTTTACTGTCTTTACTCGAATTTATTCTTCATTCGCGTGCAAGAATACACTTCGTCTCTTTCAAGTGTGTTTTTTTAATTATCTTCGCAGGAATGGTTTTCTTTTTTTTTCTAGAATAAGCTGTACCTGAATGGGATTTTGTGGGTTATTGTGATAAGTTAGGGTACTTAATTACAAAATTTCAATTTTGAATATTCTTTCGAAGGAGTAATTTCATACTTTTCTTCATATATCTATTATAATTAAATTCTTTAACTATTACATATAGTTTATAAATTATACATTATTTCATTTGTTTGTCGATTAAATCTTATTAAAAAAATGAAATGGTACAGCAAGAATAATGCATTGACTTTCTACACTTAATAAACTATTAATTCATATGTATGCGACATAAGCCTCTTCTAAACACCTAAGGCAAATTAAATTCTATATGACCTACATGCCGCAACTTAGAAACAATTAATTTAATCACATGGTAATTAATCACATCTCCGCTTTCCATGTTTAAAAACACAAAACTTTCATCCCTCCCTTGGATAAAAAAATACGTCAAACTGACTCACAATTTTGCACGCTATTACAAATTAATCAAAATTCATGCTCCTTTTGGGGCGTTCTAACATTCCCAATTTGTCATGGTATCGTTAGAATAATCATGCGTGTCTCAACTATTCAATTTGAAGGTAGTTTCCATGCAAAAGGTCGCCTTCGGTCTCACTAGGCGAGATACACCCCCGAAATGGAAACTTTCGCATACGTTCCATTATTGCAGGAACCACGTCAGTAGAAAGCGGTTGACGTTAGATGTCCCGGATAATCGTGGTGTTCCGGTTGCAGAAACTGTTGCTGCTACAGCAGCCTCGTCGTAACAGTAGTGTGCAGATGTCATCGATGCACTTCGTGTTCCGAGCAAATGGAATTAATGTCAGGGATAGCGGGAACCTCCCATTCGATCCAACCATTTGCATTCGCCAATTATAATTCTACATACGGTGCCTCGACAGAAGCCATAAGAAGTAACCGTTCCGCTTGAAATCGCGAGCAAGCCAATCTCGGTTTTCATTACTATGAATTTCCATTTTGGAACGAATGCTATTGAATAATTCGTCGATTTCATAAAAAAGAACAGAAACATCTGCTTGATATATTTAAATGTAGAAAAAGGGGAAATATCTCTAAGAAGCTATATTTTTTTAATTTCATTTACATAGGTATATGATCTTTCTGAAATTTTCTATATTTAACTACTCATATTCGACTTTTTTTTTTACTAAAACTCATGGTGGAAATTTTGATATTGTGTCCCTGAGAAATAAACAGAAAATTTTATATCGTGTAGGGAAACGAAATTTTGGGTATTATTAGTGGCAATATTATATACAGATATTTCGGAATCAAATATGTTGAATTATGGTATACAAGATATCCAGTAAGAATAAAATTTTGGAGAATTCATCCCTCTTAATAATTCAATAACACAAAAAGAAATCTATGTTGCCTTCTAATATCATAGTTAGGATGCAATCACTATGATCTTAAATCCTAGACTGGAGCGGACAAACGAGGAAAACTCATCAATTTAAGGAAGTACTATCCTGAACACAAGGAGCACCTACCCAGTCCAATGAACAAAAATATCGTGATCATAACTGTCATGGGGATATATTAGTCATAACCGCAATTAGAAATCAGAATCGAGGTATATGGCGTCTAATGAAATAAGTTCTTAATGGAGCACGAATTCAGCCAGCCACGAAGAAGATTTCTCCAACTGTAATTGCGTGAGTCCTTGAGAAGAACTCCTTCAAAGCTGAATAGATTTAAAGCAAATTAGAAAACGTTATCAACGCGCCACTTTCCACAATGGAAATTCTTCTCTTTAAACGATCCCTTTGTCTAAGTTTCCCTTCCTGGTAATGTGCCCGTACATAATGGTGACAAATTGTTCATCAGAGCGTTAAATTTTCCCGAAATTCCTCGCAGTGGATCCTTTTTTCCAACTGTGATGATTTTACTTTGTTTATTGTAGACGCTACGTAGCTTCCACTATTCTGTGATTCCCTGCACTATCCAACACACAAATAGAAGAGAAAGGAATATCCAACCGTTGTCTAGCAAAGGAATCTTTCCTCCTTGAAATCTATCGTTGACCACAAAAATATAAGTGATAGGCATTTTTTTAATTTTGACCAATCTCAATTTTAAGGGGTGAAACAGCCTCCCCAAGTTTGAAAATCGGCATATGGCAAATATTGAACAAATTATGTGTATTTTGGAAGAAATACATATTATAAAGTGTTATTCGTGTTAACAATTGCAAAATTGGCAAAAGTGGGGGACTGGATATATCTGAAAACATAAAAGGGGTGGACGTGGTACAGCATTTCATTTTCTTGTAAACTAGGGCACTATTTGTCGAATTTTTCGGTATTCGAATATTCGAATACTTCAGTTGCTCAGTTATTTGGCGAATATAATTCGAATATCCAAATATTCGAATGCTTAAATATTCGAATACCATTCGAATAGTATTTGAATACTTAAATATTCGAATACTCAAATATTCGAATACCATTCGAATAGTATTTGAATACTTAAATATTCGAATACTTAAATATTCGAATATTAAATTATTCGAATAGTCCCAGCCCTACTATAAACGATATGAAACGGTTAAACAATACCTATATACATGGTATTATCTAATTATATTTGTTCCATTATGCAAGTTTAATTTACTAAATTATTAATTATACAAGCTTTTGTATAACATTATATAATTTTATTTAACAATTTCCGAACATTGGGGGCCTGTTTCACCCCTCAAGATTGAGATTGGGCAGAAATAAAAAGATACGTGTCTCTCAGATTTTCGTGCTTAACAACATATTGCAAGAAGAAAAACGTCACAGTGTCCCCTGAAATTCAAGCGTGATATTAGAACTGGAAGAAGGAATCCCTCATGACAAGGTATCGAAATTCTATTCCCTAATTCCACTACGTTCCCCGCCCATAGAGTATCGAATATCCTGCTACATAGACCACAGAATTACAATCATCCTATTCAATACCATCGCTACCATACAGACCAACATTCAACTCAACAGGGACTTGAACAGCCTCAAAATATCGCCCCCCCCAAAAAAGAAACCCACCTCGGAACGGCACACAGCCCGCCCCCTCATATCTCGTTAATTACGCAACCACATTTACCCCCGCCAAGAAATTCGGCCGCCAAACATCGGATCACGCGCGCGTTTCACACGTGTGTACAGCCCGCGCGTCCGCCACACACCGCGGTGCATAAACTCGCCCCACGATCACGCGTATCGGTAAATCCACACGTGTTTAACCTTTCATCCACGCACACGAGCCCACCCACACCCACCTGCCCGCGAGCGCACACATCCGCGCCATTTACATTCACGTCCGCCCGAGTGCTCTAATTCGGTCTGACCGTGCAAAGGCCGTGCACCCACCATCGGCAAAGTTCTCGGCCACCCCTGTCCCCCTCGCCCTCCTTCCCATCTCACTTTTTACCATCGACCCCGCCCGCTTGGTCACCCACCCCTCATCCGCCACCCCTTTTCCTCCACCGCCTCCACCGCCTCCATCTGTTTCTCTTCTTCCGGCGGCGCTGGCTGGCCACGGTCGGTGTTCGCCTCGCGCGTTCGCTGCACTTTGTCCTTGGAACCGGAACCCACCCCCGTGGGCGTGGACCAACCCCCGACACCCCTGCACCTCACGGGATATTGTAACGTCCAGAGGAAGCGTGTTTGGACGGTTAGAGACTCTCCGGACGAATCCTTTCGACTTGTCGGGTCGAGCGCGGGGCTTCTGTGATTAAAGAAAATTACGGGGCTGCGAATAATTACAGGAGAGGGGCCCGGCGCGGTAGCACGGCCCAGAGAGGCCGGGAACCGGGTCACAGTGCATCGCGCCGAGTGGCCAAAGGGGGCAGGGAGAGACGTACAGCGGTGACCGTTCGCGTAGGGACACCGCAAAATTCTAGCCCTGACGGTGGCCAGCGAGTCCTCGGCTGTCAGGCGAAGGAGAAACCCGAGCTCGTTGGCTAACGGTGTTTGGAAAACTTCGGGCGACGCCGTGCCTCGGATAATACTCTGTTGCGTCGCCTAAGGACGCTGGGCTGCTGGCAGGGGCTGGGGACGAATGGGTGGTGGTCGCTAACTCGGGTCCTTGGGGGTTGTTGGGGTCGGAGAGAGAGGTGGGTGTGAATTGGTCGTTGCAATGCTGTAATGGGTGTTCACTGTTCTCGCGGAACGCGTCTGAAAGAAGGGAATATCGCCAGATGCGTTGGCAGATTCGTCAGATTCTTTATGCGTTAAATTACCTGTGCCCTGTTTGACCCGTCGAGAAAAATTCGGGTGTAATTTGTGGGGTTGAGCCTTGTTTAGGTTGCAAAGGTTCGTGCAAAATGTGTATCGAAATTTAAAGGAGTAGGGATTTTCTGTAATAATTAGCGAGATATTCGCAGAAACGTTGCTCACTACTTACCTTCGTTACGGTAGCTGTTCAAAGTAATGCCGGTCGAGTTCATGCTTAGGAAAGCACAGAAGAAAATTCTATTGGAATGGAATACGTTAGGGTAGATCGAAGGGCCGCGTATCTTTTGTGAAATAAATATCTGTAGGAAGCGCATGAGGTGAGGAATTTTTTTCTTTACTTGTATAACGAATCCTATTGTTTCTTGATTTACTGAAACGTTATTCGAGGGCATCCCGTCAGTGGAGGCGCAGGGAAAATATGAAACCCATATTTTCAAATAGAGGAATGAACTTCCATTTCCAATTAAGCATTAAAAACTTCCCCACCGACCCAAGTTATAATCCCACGTTTTTTACTGTAAGCAGCTTTTCGATATTTTCTATCGAAGCTACGTTGTTATTTTTAAATTATAAAAACGCAAAAGTGCATCAGGGTTGGTTAATTGAAACTGTGCGGAGGGATGTCTTGTCCAGTGTGCACAGTGAATAGAATGTTATGAGAGGAACTGTCGTAATAATGGAATAACATTCAATTGTTGGGAAATCGGATGCGTAGGTATATGTAATTGAATGAGAATGGTGTTTCGACGAGGTTGTTAATATTTAGTCAGTTCGAAATTATATTAATGGTGTATCGTGTACACTGGAATATACATGTAGGAGAAATAGAGGGCAATATTAAAAAATTCTACAAGTTCTTCGCTTAGATTTAATCGAGATATTGCCAGATTCCTATCACTGTCCGTACAAGAGAATATTTCCTTCGATCCACCTCTATATTCGAGTACTTTAAATATCGATCACCAAAGAAGACAAAACATTGCCTCTTTTAAAAATTAAATGCGTCGCTAAAGATAAAATTAAGAAAACAGTGAAATAGAAACTTTTTATTCTTCAATTTTTATTAAACTTTGCTCTACTGGAAATATTTATATAACATTAGTATTGGGAAAATATTATTGTATAGCTTTACATGAAATATGCATGGTTCAATGTCCTGACTAAAATAAAATCTGTACCAATCACTTTATTAATTTCTGATAGTGCTGATGAATATTTATATTTTTATGTTGACTTGAGTTTTTTTTAGAATCTAGAATTAGTTTGCAAAGTGGCGTGTTTCGTCGTTTTGAAAAATAATTGCAATTAATCGAAATAGCGAAACATTTTTGAATTTTCATTACATGCTCAGTTTTCAAAAAAAAAGAAAAAACGACCTCTACTATTTTCTTCGCTATTCCGATCAATTTTTTCAAAACGACAAATCACGTCACTCAGCAAACAAATCCTTTTAGCTTCTCAAAAAAAAAATCAAGTCATTTGTACCAATTCTAAGAAAGTTGCGATTTCAAAGGATACATCCTTTCGAAGGTAAACTTTCTTTCGCCCGCCACTCTAGTTGGCATGCAAATGATTTTCCAATTAAATTTCGTAGATACTAAAAACGATCCTTTTATAGCAACACTTTCCGCAGTTTAATTAATTTTCGGGCAAAACCAAGACCAATTAATCAGAAGATATTCAAATTTCCACTAACCACCTGAATATCGAATGATTCCATTTATCCCATCAAATAAAATTATATTCCCCCCATCTTCCAAGCTGCGATGAATATATTATGTTTGTTATTTCACAAATAAACAGAGCTATAAACACCCGAATAATTTAAATCGTCTCGCCAAAAATCTTAACCACGATTCTGTCTAAACTATAAAAACGAATGAAATTTATTAAAACGAGGGGATTGTGAATGCTATAACGGGGGATGTATTTATAAAATAGCTAGCGAAACGTGCGCACGTGAAATTTTCCGTGGCAGCTCATTATCGTCTCGTTCTTTAATCACTGTCTGGTTAATCTGCATTTTTAAGGTTCGCGTTGTTCAGAGAGCCGGGCATTATGGAATTACCCTAGCCGTGGCACGTATCACGAAATTATCCTGGTAAATCGAGCAGTGACAGTAATTATGTCACCGTCAGGCCGCGTCTATCTCAATTATCTGGTTACATTTCCAAATTTTCGTCCGGTTTAATGGCGCTGCTTAAATTTCTCCCGGAAATGCGCATTGAACGGCAGCCCTCCTCTGTCGTACCTCCGAGCAAATCGATGCTGGTCTTGCCAATTAATTCGCGTCCCGAACTGGTACAGTTTAAGCGAATCGAATTAAAATTATGGGAGAGAGTTGGAAATCTCCACTCGTATAAACGTGTATTTTTGCAAACCACGTATTTCCATTAATCGTGCTGGATCATACTAAAATGATCCTTTACCTATGGTGCACAGTATTTATTAAAAGCATCCACGTTTCGGGGGACATTACTTGTTCAACATGTTTTTCTATAACCAATTCGTGAATATTTATAAAGTCCGGGTTTCTATGTTTTGTGAATTAAAGGGTTCCATGCGAAAAATTTCTGCTGTCAAAAGAGCAAAGAAAAATTGCTTTTGAATTTGGTTTGTAAAGGAGAAAATGGATTTTGTGTAAATATGAGTGTAAAGTATGATGAAAGGGGAAAATAGAATTGTGATCGACGGATTTCTCTTTCATTTATTACAACATTTGCAATCTTGGATATGGAATTTCGGTTCTGCAAAGGTTTTGGATTTTAATAATTTTACATAATAAAATTGCAATGAAATCGATTTATGCACAAGATACGTTCCATCACACTTTCCCTTGCGTTTTGTTGTAGATATTTAAGCAATTAACTTTTATTTAAACGCACATATCTTTGCATTTCTTTTGCTCTATAGTAATTAGTCTCGCAACTTCTGAGGGATTTACGAAAAGCAAATGGGGCTGCTAACTCGAACTACATACACTTTTCTAAATAAGATACCAATGCTTGGGTCAATTTCCACCAAAGTTTTCGATCATTATGTCAATAAAATATTCATTCAGCTGATGTTTTAATTTTGAATATAAAATAATAAATTATGTTTGTATCACTACTCAGAATACATAGAATATGAATATCAATAAGCAGAAACCTTTAGTAAAACAAACATTTTACTATACTTAGTTACTTCTCTTTGTTTCGTGATTAGAATTTTATAGTTTATACTATTACAAATAGGGCTATTCGAATATTATACAAGTATTGTAATGCTATGAATAAACTTCTGATGTATTCGAATACTTAATACTGATATATTTGAATAGTATTTGAATACTTAATACTGATATATTTGAATAGTATTTGAATACGTAATACTGATATATTTGAATACTATTCGAATACTTAATACTGATATATTTGAATAGTATTCGAATACTTAATACTGATATATTTGAATAGTATTTGAATACTTTATACTCATATATTTGAATACTATTCGAATACTTAATACTGATATATTTGAATAGTATTCGAATACTTAATACTGATATATTTGAATAGTATTCGAATACTTAATACTGATATATATGAATAGTATTCGAATACTTAATACTGATATATTTGAATAGTATTCGAATACTTAATACTGATATATTTGAATAGTATTCGAATACTTAATACTGATATATTTGAATAGTATTCGAATACTGAAATATTCTAATAGGTATTTGGATACTTGGATATTCGAATTATATTCGCCAAATAACTGAGCAACTGAAGTATTCGAATATTCGAACACCGAAAAATTTGACAAATAGTTCCAGCCCTAATTACAAACACCCATTGAACAATTTATTTGCGCATATTTTGTCTTTTCTTCTGTCACACTGTATGTAGAAAATTATACAAGCTTATAAAATCGCGTAACACTATTTTTCAATACTTTTCCTAAATATTTATTTCTTGTAAATTTTCATTCCATTGGTTCATATTTAATCCCTGAATTCTTCTAGTGTGTGCACAGCACACGTGGCATTCGTTCGCTGTGAAATACGGTTTCTGATTTCACCGACACTCGCATAAAGATTGAAATCCGATAATACGATTATGAAATAAGCATGGCTCCTTTCACGAAGTGTACGAGCTACAAAACCCAGCCTCCGAAACGTGAGATTTTTTAGAATCTTCTATTTTATTTACGCGTTGGAGAGATGTTAATTCTTTTTACAGAATTATAACACTTTCCGGGGTGTTTTCACCCTGAAGAACCGAAAACAAAAGAAGGGGTACAAAAGAAAAATTTCCTAAAACTTCAACAAGCCTGCACAGTTTCAAAAAAATCTGAAATTTCGAGCAACATCCCTCGTAAGCCATCGATATTCTCGCAGAAGACAACCCCCAAATTCTAAAATCTCACAATACCAAAACAACAACCACCATTCCCACTTCCACCTTCCCAACCATAGATCGCTCCCCTCTTTCAGCAGAAAATGGCCCCGCAAAGCGTCAGGGTTCACCGAAAGTTGCCTCCAAAGCGTACAAACAATACCTAAAGCACTATACCATGATTGCTGGATATTACTATCGTTCTAGGTCCAATTAGCCGCGAGCATCGACCGCGTGCGAGCGTCTCCAATTACCAAAAATGCTATCGATTCACTCCAGTTATCGGCTGGTAACCAAATCAGGCAACGTTAGGGACGTATCGCGTACGACACGGCATGGCAGAGCCGGTGATTCGCTCGCGCGGGCACCGCTCTCAATGGAGATATTCCCGGCAGAGTCGGAAGTTCGCGAGTGGCCCCCCTTAAACCGTGGAATCGGACTACTTTGTCCATAATTTAGTTAAGAGCGTCATGCGTGTGACGTGCACGGTATAGAATAGATCGGAACAACCGAAGCGCGAATAGAACTGGCGTGCAGCCAACCCCCCTGGTCCAGGATTCGTGTAAGTGACTTATTATCCGCCGTTTATATGTGCGCCCTCTATTAGAATACGGTATATAGCCATGGCCCTGCGGAGGCACACGCCTAATTCTTCTTCGTAATGGCGCCTATCATTAAAGGTTGCGTGTAATTACGCTCATTCGTGACTGTATACGAGCGACTGTGCCCCGTCCCTCACGTCCGCTCTCCTCTGTGTCAGCCCGTGTGTCCGCGTGTCTCGTTTCGCCGTTATGTCAATGTCCGTCTCGCGGCGATCAACCGGGGAATGGACTGATCTCTGCGCAGCTTTCCAATGACAGCTTTTAATGGTGCAACCTGGAGCAGGTGCATTTTTGAAGGCAGCAGTTTCTTTGTGCTATGAAATGGGCTATTGGTGACATAATTCGGGGAGGAACCAGGTATTCGGGGTTTACGGATTGGAGAAGTTGATGGATGCTTGCATGCGTTCGCAGAGGGACGTTTTAATGCTGGTGCTTGGAACGAGTGCGTTATTGAAGGCACGAGTTTCTTTGGCCGATGAAATGGACATAATACTGGAAGGAAGAAATTGAGAACATTGCAGCGAGGGGGAGGCACTTTTAGTTTTCAAAATTTTTGAGTTATGACGTGTAGGTAATATGGGTATGTAAAAAAAATCTATATTGTTTCATACAAATGAGAGCCTATTACTGTTTTGCGCAATAGGAATGCGAAAATTTTGAAAATTTGCCAAATTGATATTTTGACCAATTGCATTTTTTTCAAAACGACGAAACACGACACTTGGCAAATTAATCCTTCAAGATTCTCAAAAAAAAGCTCATGTCGTTTGGAACAATTCTAAAAAAATTATGCGATTTTAAAGGCTGTAAACTTTCTTTCGTCCGCCACTGTATTTTTCTCTTAGTATTCTCTTTTCAATGTTGAGTGACGGCAATAATTTTATAAACAGTTTTTTCTAATTTACTTGAAGGTGGTAAAGATGGAGCTGCACCCCTCTTGCTGCAAGGTCCTCAATTCTCAATTAACTGGGCGTTCATTAAAGAAACATTTGAAAAATGAAACCTCAAGGGGTCTCTACCTTGACGGCCCGAAAAGCAAGCGATACTTAAGATTTTTTTAAGAGGAACCCTCAAAAGTATATTAATTAAAAATTGTATACCTATATTCGTGCATATTTAGACAACATTTAAAAAAAAAAAAATTAAAGAAACACTACTTAAAACTTTAAACGCGTTTTTCTCAAAACGATGATTTTCGAATTGGTTACTATGATATCTCGAATACCCGATTTACTTCAAACTAAGCATATATCTTCACTAGATATCCCATTCTCGTTGTTACTAAAACTAAGTCGTTTTTTGCAAAATTAGACTTTTGCGACTTAAAAAACCAGCGAATATTTTTCAGAAATCGATGTCTGTTATAGATGCTGTATTTTTTTGTTACTTTTCAGGATTTCTCATTTAATCTAGTTTAGGCAATAGCCACACTCGTACATATTACACAAATTTCAAAATTTTTTTATTTCACACAACTACAATGGCTGATTTTATGCGAACAATGTACATATGATTTTCGTAAGGCGCTCTATTTGAAGCACTATAACTCCGGATATAACCACTACTTTTGCATACAATTTTTTTTTTCATATTCTTTAAAGATTGACAAATGAAGCCACAAAACTCGAAGTAGTAAATATATTTAATGGTTTTGTTTTAAAAAATTCAGGAAGTTCGCATCATTTTTCGTCCACCTAGTTAGGGAGACCCCTTCAATAAAAAAATATAATTTTACACTTTCATCTTATTCATTCCTGAAGACCCACCCCTTCCGGACCACCAATAACGAATCAGCCTCTACATCGATCCTTTCATCAATCGTTACAGCCGTACGTAAAATTCCATCGCTCGGAAGGTCGACGTTGGAAATTTTTGCTCAAGGAAATCGCGTCGTATATCCGTCACGTTTAATTCACGCGGGATACATACCTGTCGCGTCTGCATCATATTCCAGCACGCGACAGCGAGTCGGGCGGTGTTTTGCGTTCATAAAGCACCATGTAGCCGAGAAATCTCGTTGGAACGTGGCCGTGGAGCCGATGTTTATTCGTGCCGATGCGAACAGCGCAAGGGAACAGGAAGAAAATGGCAGGAATTCAACGAGTCCCGAGCTTTAATCCTTGTGTATAACGACCAGGTGGCTAAGGGTGAAGGAGGGCCTCGGAAAGAAGGTCCAGCCGGCGAGAAGAAAAGGAAGGGAATGGAAGGGATTCACCAACGAATCTCCAGTAGGCATGTAGAAAGTTGCCCAATCTACGTACACAGTGCAAGAGAAAGCTCCAAGTTCAGAGGACTCTCTGGAACTTTTTGCTGGCAACCGAGGAAACGCCTTGGTGCCGTCACGCCTCACACACAGTCACCTTGGTTCTGTGATTTCTTTTGGCTTCATCCTGGCCGAGGAAAGACGTGTCCTGTTCTGTTATTAAATCTGCCTTCGTCTGTTTTGACGCATGTAGGGGAAGCGGGCATTATGAGATATCGTAAAAATAACGATAATCGAAAAATGCTGGATATTTGACACTTTGAATTTTTGCTTAGCTTCCACGTCATGCCCCCTTCCACTACTTTTCGAACATTGTTTGCCACTAGTTACGTGTGAAGTTTGTAATTGGGGCATATTAACGCAATCGATAGCAAAATTGAACTCGGTTCCCTTAATATTTGCACACTCAGTTGCTAGTCTGGTTGCTATCTGTGGTAGTTAATTTAAATTCTCGTGTGTTCTCTTAATTTAAAATTTATATGAAATTTTCTTTTAATTTAAAATTTATATGAAATTTGCTTCTAATTTAAAATTTATATGAAATTTTCTTTTAATTTAAAATTTATATGAAATTTTCTTTTAATTTAAAATTTATATGAAATTTTCTTTTAATTTAAAATTTATATGAAATTTTCGATTCTTTTGAAAGTATTATTCAATTTTTCAAACTTCTAAAATTTGTGAAAAAATTATATTTTTCTGAAACGTTATCGAATCTTCTATTTCCCCACAAATTCTTCTATTCTTCTGAAATTTTTGCAACAGCTGCTCTTCTAGAATCTCTACATATTAAAGTGAAATTCAGATCATTTTGACTCCACTATATGAATTGTGGTCTACTACGAAGTTCGTTCGACCAGCCAAATTTAAGAAACCCATCCATCACTTGCAATTCCCACAAATCCAAACCACCCATTATCGAGCAATTATCACCAATCCGAGGCACGCTGCCGTATCCACTGAATATTACATCGGCGTGCACAGCCCAATGGCGAGAGCATCCATGTGATTATCGATATCGGAATTCTTTATCCGGCGAAAGTAGCTTTGCATCCGGTTCCGCCGAGACGAGACGACCTTATTTATCGTCTCACTCGTCCGCTGTGCGTCGTACATTCAAAGCATCGGTGTGTCAAAGCTGAGCGTGTTTCAGGAAATCGAATTCCCAATGTCAAATATTCCTACGTCAAGTATAATAAAAATTTCCCGTCAATGTACCCGCGCGACAGTATTACTTGTTAGCGAAATTGCAAGAGAACTTGAAGCTATTTCGTCACAGCAAACAAAGCTTTGATTATTGTTTCGTATCATTGCATAGAAGCTACGCAATCGTTATTTGTATATTTAATGACATTAAATGGGAGCAAGAACGAGGTCATCCAACGAAATTTTATTATACCTACGACGAGATAAAGTTAAATACGTTTTCCACATTATGGATCACTACGTAGTTCTGGTATTTTCGATGTAACTGAGGAGAATGTAGTTCAATCATGACGCCAGAGGAAGATGCAGTAGCGTGATAAAGTTTCTGCAGGAACGAAGTTTTAACTATGATGAGTGATGAATTTTGAATGGCGTGGAACAGAAGTGTGGTATGAAAAAATTGTTAAGAAATACTGTCTTCGTTTAGTATTTGGTTGCGGGTATATTTCTAATGTTTCATGTTTGTAATGAGAAATTTGAATTATTATTGGAAAATACCGAATGTTTTGCAAATTAATATTATGAACGATGCTGTGTATAAATGGTGCAACGTACCATTTTTTGCTATGTACTCCAAAAAAGATACCATCTCAGTAATTGCGTCAACGAGATTGTGATACAAAATACAGATCTAAATTGGTTCAAGTATTGATTAATATGCCCCAATTATCAACTTCATATCTCAGTTTGAAATGACTCTCATGTATTTCCATTTTTTCTCAACTGACTTCAATTCCACATTACCTAAACTTTGTCTTCACATTTCTCGTACAAAACAAAGGTAAAGATGCAACTGTCTACAAACACCTGCACACCACAGCATACTTCCCCTCATAAAGAATTCATAAGAAAATTGGAGGAAAAAAGAAGAAGACGATGACGTTAAAGTGACAAAGCCATTGCTCCGCATTAACATATTTAATGAAACGGGTGGTTACGACCATGAAATTTCGTAGGATCCCCAATCCACGAGGAATAGGGGACCCAGTGTTCGACTATTTGTCTCCCAAATACTCGGCTGCGATCTTCGCCCACATTTATCCCAAGGAATATCGCAGTGGAGGTGAAGTATCGGCCGTCACATTTCCCGTATTGAACATCAATCGAGCAAAGGAATCGCAGAAGTTCCGGTACGTTCTTCCGAAGTCGAGCTGAACATTCACCCGCCACCCCCGCACCAACCCCTGAAACACGGAATCTCCACGGTGATATTTAATAGAGAAATCATTTGGATCGTACTTGCTGGAATATTTGCCCCATTTTCAGTGCGTGACGAGTTCAGCTCATTTGCGAATATTCGCGAGGAAACCCTACTTCTGTCGGCCGGAAGATCGAATTGGTTGTTGGGTATTCTCAGCGCGAGAGAGATAAACGTAGTTTGCGTGGAAATTGGGAGTATGTATCTGATTTTCTTTCGATTGGATTCTTCTTCCGGGGATTGCACGGTTGATGGACAATGCTGAGGTGAAGTATTTGGAGGCGCAATTTGCATTCGGAATAGCTTCCGCTATCATTAAATATTTCGACGGTTTTACACGTGATACTATGTAGTATAAGAAGTTGCGAGAGTAAATGGATGAATTTTAATTCAATAGTGAATAGTGCATGCATTATTTGTTTCTTTACCTAAGAATAGTTTATTTTAAAGCTGGTAGCTTGCTGCTAATGGAGATACAATCTTTATTTGGAAGGTACCAACATCCAGTGGCGGATTTAAGGAAAACGGCCCAAGAATTACACCGTAATTCAATTACGTAATTTAATTACATTCTATTTCAATTACATAGTAATTCAATTAGAATGTAATTACATCGTAATTGAATTACATAATTTAAACTTTTCAATTAATTCAGTTCCTAATTACTGTAATCATGCGTGTAATTTAATTATAATGTAATTGAAATGCAATGTAATTAAATTACAGCTCGAAACTTTGAAGAAGTGAGATAAATGATTATATTTATCTTTCATGTCTTGAAATCATGTCTTCAAACTTTTGAATGAAACTATTTTGTGCTCCTTACCTACATTATCTATTTCATTTTTTTTTTTTTGAGTTTCTGTGACATCTCTCGAGTCACCCCACCTGCCTCCACCATAAACAAAGGAACTTTTACACTATCTTCGATCGGCATTTTTCATATGCACCAAGCCAATAAAATGCCTGATAGCCAAAGCACCAATAATAATGCAGCTGGCTTAGACATGCCACAAAACTTTGAATTTTTACAATAAAACGTATGATACCTGGAAGAAACGAGGCTCCCGGTGTTGTGAAGGATGATCGAAAGCGTCCACTGAAATCCAGTCGTAAATCGGCGGCACACATTCGATCGCAGCCATTTCGAGAGCGCGCCCTGCTCAATAATGCATAAAAAGGAATCAGAGACGCGCGATTTCTATCGTATCGCGAGGGGCGTCGGGATCCAGCAACAAGTTCGCCGAAACATTGCAAAAACGCCAGACAAGGGGGATGGGGGTGGCGGGGGTTCGAGCGCGGAGTAACTAAATATAAACTTCCGGTACATAAATATTGAGTAAGCATACTCTTCACCACCTGGCTTCGGCTCTGTGTACTTCTTTATATCCCGAAACTTTCTCCACCGTAGACATGAGTTTTGCATAAAGGCAAAGGAAGTTTCTTTATTTAAACATCGCCGACGTTCGTGGATTAAAATTTTTGCTGAAACGCACTGCACCCTCTCTACCTCCCCCTCTCTCTCCCTCCGTTCTGCCCGCGTTTTTCCTTCTTTTTTAATACCGAGATAATGTCAGGGAAAATCGATAGGGGACCCTAAAAGGGAGAAAGGCAGGATGGTTGAATGCTGCGGAGGAATTAAGTGTAGTCTGATCCTTTCTGCGTTTGTTCATCAAGCGAACATATTTTTAGCAAATAGGTAATGGGGATATGGAATACTCGAGTTTGATTTTAATTGAAGATAACGGGTGCCATACGTAGGACGCATATAATAATCGATAGCCAACGTAACTTGATCATTTTAATTATTTCTGTTACTAATGCACAAATTCAAATTATTATTCTTTTAAATATCTTAAAGGTAATTTATGAACATTATTATAAAACTATGTTTGCAGCGCGAGTTCTTTCTTTTTTCTTTTCTTGTCCCACATCGAAGGTTAATATGTTATTATTATTTCCTTTTTCACAGAAAACAAATGACTTACCGTCAAGGACCCAATTCCTGATCACTTAAGATGCAAAGGGAGCAGTTTCTGATCAACCTAAAACATTTTACTATGATCTATCAAATGTTTGCGTATAAATTTAAAAATACTTCATAATTATTTAATAATTTTTTGGAATAAATTTGTATCGTGATAAACTTATTATTTGGTATTTATATACTAAACTGATTAGGAATTGGGTTCTGATCAGGAACTGGGTCCTTGACGATACACCACTATCGAAATGAATTATAAAAGTGACAGTATCATGTAATTGTTTACTTGATGGCTATTTTTCAACAATTCTTTCATAATCTCAATATATAAATAAATATAACGAAAAATAAGAAAAATCTCAAATTTCGGGATTTTTTGACTTACAGTAACTTACACCACTTTCATAATCACCAGCACATTTAAGGGTCGCGTGTGCAGTCTCGTGAAAGCGAAGCGCGGTAAATCCACTCGTAAATCGAAGAATCGCACTCAAGCCTCCGCATAAATGACGAATTTTCAGGGGACGAGAAAAATGTGGACGAATTCGTGGTTGGGACGCAGTCAACGTCGACGTAAGTTCGCCTTCTTTTTACCAAATTACGTTATTTTATGCCTGGATTCGCCCCGTCAGCCCCCTGCTACCGATTACAATATCAAGCACTTACGGTTACAGAGTTAACTCGCCTGGCGAGCGCATAATTACTAACTGGAGTGGAGAATCTCGCGTAATTTTCGGCTGGCGAAAATTTCATGGGAAATACGTACTCGCCATCCGTGTAAGACATTTTAACGAAGCGCGAGCTGTCGTCGTTCCTCACGACTGTCTTAGGATTTACAGGACGATTCTCCTTTGCCCCATCGACTCTTGTCCCCCGGAGGATGCGAGGATTTCTTTGCAGCACGTCTAAAGACTGCATCTGACAAGACTTTTATGCAACTTAACACAGCCAACTCGTTTAAATAAATCTGACAGCCAGGTAATTTGACGCAGATAACAGCGTTCCAGTTCATGGGCAAGTCTTGTATCTCAGAATGTGCTATTTTGAAAAATAAACAGCACAGACATCATGTTTTCAAAATGATTTTACTCTGAGCATAAGGTATTTGAAAATTTTATAAATACAGATTTTTGCTGATGTTTTCAGAAGTTATTCGATTTTGAGAATAGAAGGGTGTGTATTTCTTACAAAAAATGAATATTAAAAAAATAACTTTGATTGAATCATCATGGCTAGGTTCGATAAAATAGTAACATGTGACTGGAAAAATTCTTAATTTGTAAAAACTAAGAAGTTTTTAGTTCAATATTCTGTAGGGCCTTTTTTTAATGCTCTTTCGCACAGTTTATGGTATTGCTAGGGAAAAACGGGGCTAGTTGATACGTTTTTCTGTTTTCAATTTTTTTTATTTTTTATTTCAGTTAATTACTTAATAACAAATATGCTAAAATGTACTTTGGTCCTTCCTCTTTAATATACAGTAAGCGAAAACTTGAGAAAATACATACAAATTGAATGAAAAAATGTTACTTGGACGATCAATTTGGATGTTTTAAAATTATTTACTTTTCCTGTATATAAAGATAAACGAAAACAGTTAAAAAACGATTGTTAACGTCAAGGTACTTATACAGACGTCCACTGGATCGTAGTAAAGAATTGAACAACAAACTTCACATATCTGATTCAAGTGGAGCTACGTATATACGGTGTCGAGATAATTCGTCTGTATCAACCTGCCCCTCGGTCTTCCCTAGATACTGCAAGCTTGCAAATTCTCGACGTGTCAAAATTTTTTTCCGCTCACAATCACTGTATCTTTGGTATTCCAAAATTCTTGCAATTCTGCATTCTGCAGATAATTCCAAAAGAACTACTTTTTTTATTAAAACTAAATGAATTCGTTCCACATGTTTTAATAGAACATTAATTCGTATTCTAATTCAACCAAAGTTGTATTTCTTTTAAAAAATTCAAACATGTGCTTTTCCCCCAAAATAATATTCCTTTAAGTAAATCTTGAGAAAGACTGAAATATTACAATAGATGAATTAATCCCAACTAAATTTCAATAATTCGCAAGATAAGGTTTCATTACACAATGAACCTTCAAACTTATTCTTCTCAAAATCAAACTTCCCATACCAAAAAATATTTCGCGCCCCCTAAAACCAACCCTTTCCCACTCACACTACATTCTTTCCACCCCATCCCGCACATACCTACTCGCCTATTTTTCTCTCAACTAAAATTACGCACATTTGAATCAGTTATTCCGTAATATTCCTTCCACCGTTATCAGAAGCAGCAGCATCTCATTCACGCGACTGATTCGATCGCGCGAGGTGATATACACCCTGTAGCTACTACAGGAGCTATCGAAACTTGTCATCGATAACCCGACGTGCCACGAAATTATTGTTCCCCCAAGTATTCAATGTTACATTCCGTTAGACCGCGTTTGACGGACGATGAGGCCCCGACTGAATATCAATGCAGAGACGGGGGTTGCTTTATCACTGTGACGTATTAAAGCCGTGACGTTGAAAAAATACGAGGGGGAAAGATCGTCGACTTTATTCGCCCGCATTCTGGTGTCCGAGTACATCTCGTCGGCTGGCAGGAACTACGAATTCCATTAGACTGGTCGGATGATCGAGAATATTCGCATAGTTTTGCACGGGAACTCCGATAGGCGAATAACGTGGTTAAGGCGAGCAGAGAGGAGTAGTAGCTATCCGCAACATGTCTCTGCTTTCAAGCAACAAGATCGTTCTCAACTTTTCCCCCTCGTCACTTGCTATTATAATCGCCCTCTGTTCGCGATCATTGGATACAAACTATGTCGCTTCTGAATCACTATTCATCTCTCAGTCACTAAACTACTCCTTCATTTCTTTCACCTAGGTATCTTGCGTCCGCCTCTTTATTCTGTTACGTCGCACTCGACTGTTACTCAAGTCGTTACGAAATCAAAGAACTATTGATAGAAATGAGATAGAGCGATGATTTTTTTTTAAATTAAAGCTGAAAGATTGCAGAATAAGGGAAAATTAAAGAAATTGTGTACATTTGTAAAATTGTGATTTCTCCAATACCATGTACGGTTATATTTTTTTCTTGACATGTTGCACATCATTTCCTGTAGATTTTGTCACGCTGATTTCAAATCCGTTTGCAAAATTTGGATACTACCTCAGGATTTTGGACAAAATCGATTCCAAGTTTAATACAGATTTTCAAAGTTAAAAAACGTTCGTACCATAATTTCTTTAATTTTCCCTTATTCTGCAATCTTTCAGCTTTAATTTTAAAAAAAAATCATCGCTCTATCTCATTTCTATCAAAAGTTCTTTGATTTTGACACAAACTTCGTCACTTTGCCCCACTGCGCGTCGCAAGTGGATTAAGTAACGCATAATTGCGGTTAAATAGAATTTTATCTTTTATTGTTCGTGGGATTTTAATTTTAAATTTTAATGTTCGCACGTTTTGCACTGTTCGCTTGTATAGGGATTTGTATTTGCAGTTGTTTCTAACAAACGTGGGTAGAACACTTGGTCCTCTTGTTAATTATTGCATATTATATAGTTTGAGTTGGTTCTTGGGATTCTTGCGAAGACTAGAGTAGATTGAATAAGGTAGTTCTTGTAGATGTGCAGTGCATCCTGTGAACTACCTCGAAACTAAGGGAAGTGGGGATTTTCTCGCGAAACAGACTTAAGTAACTTGGTGATGTAATATTGATATTTATTGACATGAAGAATGTTACACTGTCACTGAAAGTATTAACTATGAATCGGGAGAAAATTTCTCATATGATATGATTTTAGTGAATTTTATTGGTTGGCCAAAATATCACGACACACCTTTCTTACGAAAAAATTGAATTTTCTTGAATTTTCCTTTGGAGAGGGTGAAGAGGGAAACACTCTTTATTCTTTACGGGAAAAATTGACTTAAATTGTAGCGCTTAAACTAAAAAAAGATAGCAGGGAACCATATAATTCTTTGATGTTTAAATTAAAGAAGAGCTAGTTTCTCTTAAAATTACATGAAAATAATGCAATAAAAAAATAGAATTTTCGACTGCCTAGTCCCCTTAATAAACTCAAAATAAATTCATTTCGTTATATGTTGTATTTACTGAGAAAAAAAATCTTTCAGCCTCTTTATCGAAATAGAATGACCCCTTAATATCCCCATCGATCCTTTGTTATTAAGAATCAAGGACACGTTTCCTTATACCATTAGTAAGAACAATTTTACCAAAAGCCGAAAACTCCTTGATTCCTCCAATCCCTCGATATTTCCGCTTTCGCCTTAACTTTAATCCCTGCTCGCGTGGATTTACGTTACTGACAGGTGTCGCGTGAAACGAACGTCGTTAGAACGTTATAAGGCGTCATAATGGAGTTGCATTTATATATACTGCCGCGTCGTACACGTTTTACGCGGGGAATAAAATTTTCACAAGTGGCGGGGAATTTACTACGTCCCCGGGGGCGGGGGTGTATGGACTTGTGTCTGTGTTTTGAAATCACAGCACGGAGGAAAGAGCGTGGCGAATGGTTTTGTTTATTTTAACCACAGAGAATTGGACATTCGAGAATATTCGTGTAATTGGAGAGAAGTGGCAGCCGTACGGGAATAAATGCAAAGTTAACTGGGAAAAATGAACTAGAACCAACCGCAGTACGTGTTGCTCTCTAGCGCCCGAGCGTGGAGAATCGAGTAAGTTTTGTCGAATACAGTGACTTCTATGGAATTGTCGTACGCAGTCGGAGAAATTGATTTCGTTATACTCGAAATTCACGGACTTGCTGTATCCTTAATACTGGATCCCACGTATAAACTATGAGCACTCGGGAATTAATTATTTTGAATGAATATAATAGATATAGTCCTAATTAAGTTATTTAGTATTAACTGTAACAAAAATATTGATGACACTAATTGTATTTGCCAGTAGCGATTAAGGATTTATTTATCACAGTTTGATGATGTTTATTGTAATATAGAATTGGGGAAGAAGAGTTCTTTAATAGTAAAAAAATAATATTATGAGAATCTTTCAATGGAGTATCAATAATTTCATATTTCCTAGTCAATCATTTACAAATGCGATTTCAAACTCACAGTTGGTTGTGGTTTCTCTAATCCGAGATGCAGATGCGTCTAGCCACTTGGATGATTACAATGCTGCTGAGTGACTCGCTTGAAAGTTAGAATGTAACTTGTATTGTATGATTGAAGGCATAGAGATTGTTACTAATGTCACTGTCGAGATTGAACTAGTAATCTGTTGGAATATTGAAGAACAATTGTCTACTATGGCATCCAAAATGCAGTTTGACACTGTGACATGTGCCGTTGCCATTGTCGATGCGGAGCCAATAGCAATTACATTATTGAATCTGTGAGAAATTTTCAGCTAAGTAATGGGAAGGTTCTCGTTCCCATCTAACAAATGACACTGTAAATTCTTCCGAGAATAGGTACACCAGAAAATTCTACTCGTCCCTTTAAAGGGGGATTCTCGTTTAACAGCCCCCAAAATAACTGATATTTAAGAATTTTTGGGGGAAAAACTGTTGGTCATATTGGATTAAACTCTTTTGGGATATAAGGAGGCATCTTTAAACTTGCAGAAAATATGTTTTGTATGTCGATCCTTCTTATTATTTATTAATTATTGTGGAATGTAACTCCTGTTGGCGGGATGTGTAGCACCTATCACAGTCATCTGATTACAAAACAAATAGAAATTTCTTAAAGTTAGATAGTTTACGCTAGGATTGGTCCACTTTAAAGAAAAAAAATGGAAAATTGAAAAAGTTATACTGTTTGAAAGAAAAAATAAGTTTCCTCCTTAGATCAATTTTTCATATTATTCTTTATATCTACGAAAAAAGTATAAATATAAACTAAAATTAAAATTTTAGGTCCAGCCCCAACGTAAATTATTTAACATCAAGAAAATTTTCTCCTTTTTGCAATCAGATGACTGTGACAGGTGCTACACATCGTTGAAGAAATGAGCACGATTCCACAATAATTAATAAATAATAAGAAGGATCGACATAAAAAAAAATTATTCTACGAGTTTACTCTTTTCCTTAAACGTGAAATGAGTTTAATGTAATATTAACGATAGTTTTTAAAAAAAATCATTAATTTCGGGGGCTGTTACACGAGAATTCCACCGTAAAAGCTGCAAACTTATGGTAGAAAAGCTAAATCTAGGAAACATGCAAGTGAAAATATAAAGTCCACAAAAATATACAAATCAACATGGATCCCCCAACAAAATCAGAAAAAGAAGCATCGATATTACAACTTATTTTAAACAAAACCATATTAAAAGATATCTGCGTCCCTCGCTCGACAGAAATTTCGCCCAAAACTGACAATCAGCCTATTTTCGCATCCTCTCCCAGCAAATTATATGGGACGTTCTCAATAGCTAGGGAAGAAACGAGGACAGTTCAGCGACGATGGTGCTTGCCTGGCGTATTTCGCTATTATTTCGGCAAAGAATGGGGCAGAATGCGCGTGGTAAATACTGTTCTCAGTCGTCTGGATGATTCGGAATATTCGTATAGTTTTGCAGAAGGCAGAGCAGCGAATAGGTGAGTAAGGAGTGAGTTAGGCGAGGGGAGCAGAGGAGGATCTGTCCGCAACACGTCTCTGCTCTCAAGTGGAGCCGGCTCGCCCCGAGGCATCCAAGTTTACTTACAACTTCACTGCCAACTTCTCAATATTCATCCCCAATTATATACCGAAGCTGGCGCGCAATTGCGACGGTATACAAGCGGGGCGACGCGTTGTGCCGCCAACGCCACGGATATATGCGCAGTAATGTGCACATAAGCAGGCGCTCGTTTGACGTCCCGAGAAATGATCTCACCCTTCTTGCCGCCTCGTTACACGCCCGTGCCGATAGTTACCCAAGTGCCAGGTACAACTCGCCCTTACATCCGAAAGTGGCATTAATTTAAGGGAGATAGTCACTGTATTAGCTGGAAAAATAAGGTCAACTTTGTGATTTATTTCTGAGCTCATTAATGGTTTCATCGTTGTGTGGATATTAATGCGAGAAATATTCGTTGTTCGAAAGATAAAACAAGAGAATAGAAGATTAGAAAATATTACTTTGGGTGAAATTATTACTTTTACGTGAAAAATGTTTTGGGCTTATAAAGTTTTTTTTTGGAATTTAAAGAACTTTAGGAAGTAGGAAGATATAGGTACTATCTATTATTCGATTGTGGCTTTGGTTTCTTTTTCACTTTGACCCCGTTTTCGGTTAAAAGAACTGAAAAGTTTAACGCTGAAAATGGAATTTTTTATTGCTGTAAGAATTCTTTTAAATTTATTGGCACAAAAAATAAACTCTTTAACTGCCTTTAACTGCTGATGAATTATTCAGATTTTATAAATAAACGATAATGTAATAATTCTGTCAAATGTTCCCACATAATTTCCCACTTGTTGCAATTTTTTAAACCACCGTGCTGCCAATAAAATCTCACGTTACCAGGGTGAAAAATTCGCTCCTCATTATTCAATTAAATTAGCTACTTCAAAAAGACTCCCTGCTGTAAATATAGGTAACGTCAAGTTTACTGCAAAATCTTTTCGTCGTCGTACTTTGTCCAGTTCTGAAAAGGAACTAATATTAAAAATAGAGATTAAAAGATGACCAACAATGCTGCTAAAAAAATCTTTTTATTGTTAGTTAAGATGTCCTATCTAGTATTTCGAAAGAACCGAGAAAACTGAAGTTTTATCATTTTCTTTCTACGGTCCCTGTTTTTCTTCATTCAATTTAAAAACTGTTGTCATTATTTCGCAACAGCGTAATATTAATTGATAGAAATTAATTAAATGTTTCAGATAAGATATTTCAACGATCTGAAAAGCAGCTAGGTTAATTAATACATTATTCTAACTTTATTTATACTGAAAAATGAAAAAATGCTAGATAGGACATTTTAACTAAGAGATAGTGTGCAGAATATCCTCTCCTTAAATTACCAATAAATGATAGTTTCAACTCATCATCGTGAGAACACCAATATTTTATGGAACTATTTCAATTTAAATAAACCTTACGATGCTAACAACGAAAGACTTAAGCATCACATTAATTTATTTAATCGAATTTAGACAGCACTAACACAATACAAATATTAATTTCTAAAAATTCAAAATATGGGGTATAATACCTCAATTACTGTCAGTATCCTTGTTACTACCACTTTATTTATTTCACTTAATAAAAACGTGCCGTATAAAGAACTGTGTAGCAATTTTTTTTTCAAATTCAGCCTGTTCTCATTATTATTATTGTACATTATTCTTTATACATTACGTTTTTATAATAAGGACACTGGCAGTAATTGGGACTTATTAAGCTACCCTATACTAACGAAATTATAAATTAATCTACCCTATACTAATGAAACAATTTATGCAACGATTTGCAAGAATTCATTTAGTAATTCCGTGGAAGCCCCTTAATTTTCGACTGCTATGCCACAGGTAAACGTCAAAGTAAAATATCCTTTCACTATTAATAACCACTGCGTCATTTGCGGATTGTCAAGTACCCTTACCCTCGAATAATCATTAAATATTTCAATATAAATCTTTCTCGCCGTGCCACCGTGGCTTCCTTTCAAACGCGCGTGTGTGTGTTACAGTTGTACTTGCCGTTGTGGAAACTTTGCTACTTCACTGGCGTTTGGCCCCTCGAGATTGCACCGATTAAACTTTTTGCGGTAAGTATTATTGTCTGGAGCGAGGGCGCGCTGCACTTGACACAGAACTTTCGTTTATACGGAGCGTCAGCTTATTTGAATCTCAAATAAACGTGTGGCGTATTTATTGCCTTCGCAGGACAAAACGAAACTTGGACAAACCCAGATGGACTTGTTGCTCTGGGGCTAATATATCTCACGGGCTGGGATCAGCTCAGCTTAAATTCTCCATCATTCAGAGCGGAATTTAAATCTCTTTTCACGTTCATTTTCAATGTTTACTAAATCAAATTATATAATGAATCACGTGCAGAATTAAATTCGGATACACAGCGTCGAACGACGAATTTAACCTATGAAATTTGAATTTAAATTTGAGTACTATATATTCCTGGAAAATTAGTTTAAACTTCAAAAATAGGATACTTGTGGAAGAACAAATGGTAAATTTTATAAAATTCTGCAAACAGAGAAATTCATTAGATTGATAAAGTCAACAAGGCATGTTTGGCAATTAGTTTCGTGAGTGGGGTACTGATTGAGTTTCGAAGGAATACAGTAATTAAATGTTTCATTTAAAAGTGAAGCGGTTATGAATAACTAATATTTATTGAACGTGTGCAGGACTTAATGAAATCCTATCTACGAGTATTTTACTCTGGGCTTGAAATCAATTAGTATAGAAGCCGCATTCGTAATATTCTTGCTCCAATATTCACGAAAAAATGTATAGGTATAAAGAGTAGTGCAAAGTGATGCAAGGGAAACATTCAACTACAAGCATGCAAACCCTCTCTATTATACGTTGCCAACGTAGCTTCGTGGAATCGTATTTTGCAGAATGCTCGCTTTGATGCCAAGAAAATGTTCGCATAAACTGTCGATGCATCTACCAGAATCGCAAAAAGCTACTCACATGAAGTATCGAGTATGAAATATAAAACCTTACTTTCGATCATGCGCGTCCATAAAGGAATACCTCCCAGTGTAGTAAAACCTCCAATGTGCATTTCACATGCCTTAAATTAAAAACTTAACGTACTGCTTTAAAGCTTAATTTAACATACTTTTTGACTGTTATAGTGTCAATTTTTAACATTTATTCAGTTACAACAAACCGAATTATCATACTTCGAATTAACTTTATTTATTAAGTAACGAACTGATATGCAACCATGTACAAACTGATAAAATACACTTGCTTCTTAATTAATTCTTCCTTGCCAACCAATTATTATTTTACAAAAAGAACCTACAATTTAGTGGGAAAACTCTAGTAAATATTAGACGCTCCAACTTAATTCAACTTAAAAACTCAGCTTAACAAAATGCTCTCCAGAAATCAGTATTTAACAAATTTTCAAATCCAAAATAGCTAAACATTTTTCAATTTTTCCTAGATACCACCAAATCTCTCTAACCAAACCCATAGCGAAATTAAGCATGTAATAAATTGAAAAATAAATTCTGCCGTGTCAAGTTGGAAAATATAAATCTTGAGTGTCAGGCAAATAATCCATATGGAAAACGCTTGGAAGTTTGGGAATTTTCTCAAGCAAACGAGGTAGACAAAAGGTGCTGATGGACGAGGAACACGTTGCGGTAATGTCACACATGATAAGAGTTATGCTCAGCCGGACGTTACATCGACAAGATTAATTGCGCTCCTGATAAAACCGTACAGGGAGGATAAAGTTGCTCATGAAATCGTTACCTGTTATTGACACACCACGGTATCGCGAGTAACCTCTCGGGGTTTCTCCGCTGACCGGACAAATATGATTTACTCTTTATTCGCTTTTAATTTGCCAATAACGCTTCGCAGCCGTACTTGTGCCTAAAGGGTAACCATACCCTAATGCTTCGATATGGATTCACAATTATCTCGTTATCTGCCGCAGCATGCTTCTGCTTGGCAATCAAAATGTAATTGCCCACGAGCAGAAACATATATAGATAGTCAGAAAGAAATGTGAAATGTGGGTGGTTACAAAAACAAGAACAGTATATCCTACAATTTATTATTTTTATGTGTGGATGTAATTTCAAGGTTCAAAATTTTAAATCATACTGGAATAATGGTGTGAAAATTAGCTTTGACTGACTTTTTGTTTAACGTTATTGAAATCCTCATTTTCTGGAGCCAAATTGATCACATCCGAAAAATAAAGAGTAGAGAATATTGATACGTTACGCACTAATTATTTATGTGCCTAAATATCTACTGAAATTGAGGAGTTGGAAGAAAATGAAGAGGGTCTGTTTGGTTTCTAACGGGCTCAATTCTCGTCAGAAATTGATTGCGAGTTACTTTGTGCAAATATTAAACAATACTTTTAGTATTGTGGTTAAATGGTTTTTATGTAGAGAGTAGGATTTATACAAAAACGGATTTTTGAAAAAACCAGTTTTCAAATTCCACAAAATATAAATTATAAATCTTTATTTCATTTAGTATTCTTCTTCCGAAAATATAAACTCATGAAGATTATCTTTACAGTAAACTGTTACCTACTACAATATGCTTCTGTCCGAGACGATTTCAAATCACAATGTTAACGTTTTTAATTAAATCATTAATTCATTTTTACCTATTAATCCTAGTATATAAAGCCAGGTTTTTAAATTTAAAACCCGGTTTTCGAATTTTGAAAAATAATATAAATAACGATTTTTAAACTCGGTTTTTAAAAAGTCCATATTCGATTCATATTCATTACGTAGAACTGCAGAAAATTAGATAACATAGGTCTATTCATTTCTTCCGAAACCTTAAACTGTGCAAACAACCTCCTGGTAGAAAAATACAATGTTAATTTAAACAAATCCTACACGAAGTAATTGTTAAAGCAGTGCACATAATAAACAATATATGTATGTATCAAGTTACACAGCTCTACGATGAATCCATACGCCCATAGTGGGAGAAAGAAGTAAGAAGTAAAAGTCAGCAAGTGGAAGAAGAGCATGATTGGTCAGACGCGGAACGAAAATAACATTTCTCTTTATCTTTTCACACGTGCAATATTTTAAAAATTGTCTCGACTAAAAGTTAACTAAATTTATAAGAACTTTAGAGGCGTGTATAATTTTATTAAAAATTCTCAATTTACACCCCTAATTACCTTCTCACAGAGAACATTAGGTGTCCATTAAGTGTCTCTTTGTGTCACAAATAATAAGACAATCATTACCGCGCATTAACACGTCATTAAAACATGCTGTATATAATAAATTAAAATTCCAGCTTCACTTAAATTCTTCTCAATAAACGAGTTCAAACACTTACCACCAGAACTTCTTTTTCATTGCCATTATATTAATATTGTCAAATTGCTCAATATAAATATACCCAAATCGACTATTTAACCGTTCCACACGTTAATTCCCCTAAACCAGAGACACGAACGTACACGTTCCCTTAGTAAACCCAGCAACTAGTGCCAGAGCGGGTCATAAAATTCCGATTCGTTTAAACTGGCACGATACACCGGAACAGACTCAAGCTTGCACACAACTCCGCCTTACGTAAATCCCTATCATCTTTTAAGTTTCCGTCTTAACGCCCCTTTTTCGAGCGTCCTCGCGCGACAATGGCCGAATCCTTCAGCTTTCACCGTGACTACCGGCGCTGAACGAGAAGAACGCGGGGGATGTTGTTGAAAGGCGGGAAATTTGTATACGCTGAAACCCACGAGACGAGGAAAAATTAAGGGAGAATCATCCGACTTCGCCGCCTGTGCACCTGTGGGCTGACGAAGGTTTTTGCATACGATGTTTATGCGCGGCGAGATGTAACCCGGGACATTATTTCCCTGGGAGATGAAGCCCGATGCTCGGTGCGATTCGTTTCTTCCCGGCGATCGATAGAAAAAACGTTGCGACGTGGTAGGTGGAATACGGAGTGCAGGTGAAAATGTTATCGCATCCAAAATGAAAGCACGTACGTGCGATACAGGGAGACGGAAAAAAGGGTCCGCCATCTGGCTGTCTTTCGGCGCGACATGCGCGTGGCGAGGCTCCATTAGGATTTAATGGGATTATCGGTATAATTTTACCGGCACTACGGGCCCCGCTTGCCGCGAACTTTCCAATCCATAACAATTATTCCGGCCTTTATGCGACGACTGTAAAGCGGGCCGCGCGAAATCAGCGGTTCCGTACGAAATTCGAGAAACTGTCGTCTAATAATGTACCATCCGATGCTTGCCGTTTAACTTTCGGGGGAGTCCTACGATCGTAATAGCGGGAAAATGCACGGGGGCGCGTAATAATGCGGATGCCAGCGCGGAGAGTATGATAGATTAATTTTGAGTGGGAACAAATTTTGTTGAGTTGCCTGCGTTAAGTGTGGACTTAATCGCGAGATGAGGGTTGAATTGAATTTTGTCATGAAGGGGAAATTGTATGTTTGATGGTTCAAGAGGGGATGTTTCGAGAAAATGTTGTTTGTTCGATGGAGATAATAAGGAGGACGTGTATTGTTTTAATTCCACCTTGTTTGTCCGTTTTCTATTTGTGTTATTATATTATTATATTGTTGAAGTAACTTATCAGAATTAAAGAGGACATTGCGATTCACTGGGGTTTGTCGGTTTTTAACAAACGGATTTAAAAACGAGTTTTTATTTATAAGTTTGTAAAATTCGAAAACCGGTTTGTATATTTAAAGACCCGGTTTTATATACTAGAATTAATATGCAGAAATGATTAATTATTTCGTTAAAACCGTTAATATTTTGACTCGAAATCACGTCGGACACACGCTTATTGTAGTAGGTAACAGTTTACTGTAAAACTAATATTCATGAGTTCATATTTTCAGAAAAAAAATATTAAATGGAATAAATATTTATAATTTGGTGCCACCTTTTAAAAGATTTAGATTTTGTACGGATTTTAGTTATTTTATTTGGTTTTGTATAGATAGAGTATATTTTATTTTGTTATATTTTTGTAATTTTGTAATAAGGAAACTGAAAATTTTTAAAATAAGTACAAATATTTATTTACTATTTTAATTATATTTTTTTGTGGAAATTCGGAAACCGGTGTAACCGGTTTTTTGGAATAGTGAAATTCAAAAATCGGGTTTTTCAAAAGTCAATATTTGTATAAACCCTACAATTCACAGTTGAATAAGGAGAACAGGATCAATTTGTGATTAGTCAAAGGTGGTGAGTTTCTGGTCCTGCGAGCATATCTAGATATGTAATAATAAATGGATATTTTTGAAAGTGTTGTTTTTAGAAATCTCAATGTAAGTACTTGAGCAATAATTATAGTACTACGACTTTAAGGTATTTATTAGTATTAGTATATTAGTACCATCTGACTAAAGGTAAATGTGCTATAAATTTCAAGAAAAATGTGAAAGTATTATAAAAAAATAACAGGCATCTATCCCGGAAAATCGATATTCGTCGTAAAATTCTCCTTCTCCTAGTCGCTATTTTAATAATTTTGAAACAATTCCTTTTTCCATAGAAATTTTTATTCCCAGCTCAATATCAGTGCAAAACCAAAGACACATTTTCTAAAACACTTTAAAACAGATACCTATGCCTTAAAAAAAATATATATATATTTCACTCCACGCGATACTAATAAACATTGTATAAAAGGAAAGTCTGTGCGTGCTTTCACCCCCTTGTAATTAATTCGCAAAGGATCTTTGATTTCCAATCGATCTGACTGCCTATCCCCTTAAAATGCTTGACCGCGTTGGCGACTCCCCGCGAATGCAACCCTGAGACGCAAATGGCGTGAATTGAAATCGCGATATTTACGGCGACTCCACCCTTCGATGCTGGGCGATAGGGATAAAGCAAGACCCACACGGGTGTCTGGCGGCGAGAGAGGGGCGAGCGGGGGAGCCTTCAAACTTTTTACCGTCGTCTGTAAAAGAATATACTGGCTACTATGAAAAAGTAACTCACCAGAAAGTGGCGTCGTTTATTACACTCGAGCGTTGTACTAATCCTCGAAGAAAAAAGGCGTCGCCCCTCCATACCGCCTCGGGGCCCTCGCGTATATGCAGCGACGATATCCTCCGGATGTGTTTTCCCTTTTCCGCGTCGAGAGGTGTGCTGTAAAACCGCACTGATAATATAAAGATCGTTTGAAAAGCCAAGCACGTCTTCTGATGTAATATATGCAGGGAAACTGAGTAAAACAAAACAGTTCCACTGAAATTGAATACAAATTTCACCGACTCTTTCTCTCTCTATCCCAGCATCCCTCCTTTCCACTTGTTTCTCAACTCCTCTCTCTCTCTCTCTCTCTCTCTTCGTCTCGCTGCCTCTTTTTCTCTCCCTCACTCGGAATACCAGTCGACCAAGCCAGAAATAGGGGACGGCATTACTCGCCCCCTTGCCCTCTCCAACTCCCTCCTCGCTGGATATACGAAAAATTATGCCGGCGGTAATGACTATAAAAATGAGCAAGATACCCTGGATCGTATTTCAAAGTGTCCGTTAGAAGCGAGGAAATTGAAATCTCGATAATTTCTAAGCCCACCCGGCACTCCGTTACGCCTCTAGCGGGCCCTGTAACCGTTTCCATAAAATTATTACGAACTACTGAGTTACTGAAATAGAGCTCCCTCGCTACGATTCCGGGAAGAAAAGGTCGCTGAATATCGCAGCGCTCGCGGTGCTTAAAATCGCCGATTCCAGCCTCGTTTCTGCACAGTCGAATAGGGAACAAAGAAAGGGACGCTTTCGGGCCAATTAATATATCTGGGATTGGGAATTCCGTTGGTTTCTAGTACCTGAAGAGAAAAACTCAAGGCTCGCTGGTGGTTTCATTAAATATTTGTGCGGCAAGAAGGAAAGTCGTAATAAAATACAGCGGTATGTGTATTCTGACTGCGGTTTGTGTCTCAAGCGAGCTTGCTCGTGTTCTTTGCGTCTCCGCGAGACCAAAGAGAGGAGAATTCTCTTACGTGCTCAAACGTGATATATATCGTCAAATGTAAGAAGATTCAAAAGTAACGTTGCAAAATTCAAACCCCAAAATTGAGGCATTGCAAGCAAAAACAGACTAATCCACATTGAAAAAAATTAATTTTACCTGTTTCATATTATTAAGTAGTACAGCCTATTGGAATACATTATTGCTACTAACTTAATTTCTTAAAAAAATGTGGGTTAGTCCAGTTTTGTTCTCAATGTGAAAAACGTGGGTGTTTTAGCTTCTCGATTAGCTAAGATTTAATACGAGCAATCATCATCTTACTCTCCAACTTTATAATTTTCCCCTGAAATTTTTTTATTTTAAGCTATGGAATATTCTTATTTCTGACAATACGCATTTGACTGAATATGAGTATGTAAACAGAGAACGCGAGACAATGCCGTGATAGTCGTGTTAAAAGCAGCTTTAACTTTTTTAGCAGTATCTGGATTCAGTATGCAATACGTGCGTTCGCTGCTCGCGTAGAGCGAGGCAGTGTTTCAGAAAAATAAATAGCAACGGCGATGTTAGTTTCTCTTTAGTTATCATTTCCGTAGGTGGCCAGGGACGAGCGCGCACGCTTCCAACTTTATTCTATCTTCGAAATTAGTTCAGCCGTCTTGGCACGTCTTTGTCGAGCTGCCGGTGATAAAGTTTAGTATGCTAATTCGCAGAACAGCTGCGCAGCTTCTCCAACCGGAGCAAAATACCAAAATTATTGAATTTAAATTGCTGTAATTAAAATGTCTTACGCCCGCCGACAATTTCCAGTTTCTTGGTATTAATTTCGGCTGCTTGCCCGTCTAACGCGGACGCATTATTGATTCTGCGGCTCTTTTAAAACTGTTCAATTCCTATACAGTACCTAGCTTCCTATTTTCTGGATAATGTTATCAAAGAACGAGAGCCTATTTAATGTAAAATTCATGTCCGAAGCGTTTCGACGGAAGTAAATGAAGTCAGCCTTAAATTTTCACATCGCGTATATTTCTGGTAAATAAAAGAAAAGTGTATTAACTCTTCGTGGTCAATTTATTTTTTCATTACCTATATTTCTGTAGATTTTTAGAGCTTAATACTAAAATTTAAAAATGATGTGAATTTTAACAAAAAAAATTGCTTTTTATCACAACTATTTTTTCAACTACAAATTTCATCATATCAAAATTTACATTTCTAGAAAAAGTCTTAGAGCATCATTGAATGAGTATTACGAATGTACAAAACGTTTGTTTTACATAGTTAAATGTGTTTAGTGTCTCTTTTGTTGTACTGTGTGACGGTGAGCCGTAACACAAATCGTATACTGTGAAGAAGCTGAATTTGTTATTTAGATTAACTCAAAAATGACTCTGGGGTGCAGTGAACCCCATATGACCAATTTGTAATTACAATAATAAAGTGTGACCACGAAGGATTAATCAAGGTTTATATTAATATGAATTAGAATTGCGAATTCTTGCTTTAAAGTCGATTTAATATGTAAAATATGTTAGTGTCAGCAACTGTGAATTTTTCTTTCATATACATAGTAGTATTTTACCCCGTAGATGCCACAAATTCACGCAATTCACGATACTATTATTCACAAATCCCTGATGTGTCTCAAATCCCCCTAAAAGTAAGTCTCAGCTAAAATAAACACCCTCCAGTCGTTTCCAGCCAAGAAACGACCCACTTAACAGATTAATCAAATATCCACATGAATATAATACCAGCCATCACACCACTAGAAAAAAAAAACAATTTATTCACTTCCACCCAACGTAACATCAACCAACATACCCCCACTTTACTGTTACCCTTCCAGTCAGCATTCAACCGGAAATGACCGAGCCGAAATGAAGCTGGTGGTCGTTATTGTTTCCCTTCCTGCGAGGAAAAATGATAATGCCCGTTGATCGCGCGTTAAACGCCTATAATGGCCGTCTGAATTAGAGGTGGCTGACCAATTAAGATCGGACGACGTTTAAATTCACTTGAGCGGGCCACAGAGCGCGGCGTCGCGACGCCGCGCCACGCCACGCCACCGCGAGGCGTACAGTCCATAAGTTAACGCTCCATCTGTTCGGCGGGGAGCGGCCGCTTTTCAGCTTTCATAGAGGAATGAATAGGGCAAGCCTGGCACACGGCCAGACAGCAAGTAACTTATTATATCTGGCATTAAATTATTATAGAGCTGGGACGACAATGGGCACGGCGGAGTGCATAGGAAACGATTAAACTGAATGACAGATCTAGACTGCTCCATTCGTAATCCGCCGTTTGCCCCGCGCGTTATATGCGCGCTAACCGCCCCCGCGTTTTCGGTTCGGGTGTGTGATGCACGCACGGATGAACGTTGCGCGGAATTATTGGCGGCCACCACCCCCCTAGACCGCCGCGACCCGCTGCCACAGAGACGGTTTTTGGTTTCTAGTGAAATTTCCAACAGCTCGCGGGGCTTTTTCTTCCTAGCCTCGATCCGGGAAATTCGATATTTCGCCAGAACTACGGGGGGCTGTAATCGACGAAACGATGCGCAATCGCTTGTAAATAATTCGCGACGCGTGGCTGGTGAGCGTTGTTTGTTGCAGCTCCTTTGTTTATGAAGTTCTCTTCTATTTTTCAGGAGATTTGGAAGGTTGTGTGTATGTAGGTTTTATATAGCTCACGAGGGAAGATCCCGAACCCGGAAATTCAAAAAATTCTGAAACTTTGTGAATATGTAGGGAATTTCCTCCTGATTACAACGCAATGTTTTTTGCTGCCCAAAATCACTCTAAGGGGGTGAAATTAACCCCTCAAATTCGGCTATTTTCTGATTTTGTGTTATAACTCGCGAACCGTACGAGATAGAAAAAAAGTTTCAAGACAGAAGTTACTTCTTTTAATTAGATCTATCATTTGGTAAAAAAATTATTTTACATTTCACGAGTTATAACACAAAAACGGAGAATAACCAGATTTTCAGGTGATAATTTCACCCCCTTAGAGCGATTTTGGGCAGCAAAAAAATTGCGTTGTAATCAGGTGGAAATTCCCTACATATTCACAAAGTTTCAGAATTTTTTGAATTTCCGGCTTCGGGATCGTCCCTTGTCAGTTATTACATCATTTGGAGGTAAGCGTGAATCCTATACGATATACTTAGCTCTAATTGACTACGCCGGTCTTTATATTACACCGCGTGACAATTCAGGCTCCCCATAACGTCACTTTGATTACTGTGGGAGTGCGAAGACTTTGCTTGATGAAGTATGTTTGAAACAGAGCTATTGTGATCGAGAGTAGGTGTTTATGGTAGTGTGATAGTCAGCTAAATAAACATACAGCTCAACGTTCCAAGTCATCCTGTTTCGCGTGAGAAATTTATCTAGTACGATTGTTAATCCAGCTACTATCGGCGTTAGTTTGAAAATAAATAACGTTAGCCACGTGTTCGTGTCGAGTCGCCACAAGCGTGAAACCGCAATCGATGAAATTATGACAGGGCATATTAAAACTGTGGTGAAGCATTTGACCACATACCAACCTTGTGCGGCTAATTTTTAGTTAATGAAACATTCTGCGTGATTTACATGAAAGCCACATGTACTTGAACTATATAAATGACTTGTGTATATTCACTAACAAAATGGCAATTTAAAAACATCCCTCCTTTGAAATAGCAAAACTTAATATTCCAAGGGAGTTTTAACTGGGTTTATAATAATTTAAACATGTTAATAAATTTTAAAAGAAATCATGTTTGTTCAACGTATTAACTAGAAATTCGAGGTTTCATGTGAAATTTGAATGTTTAGATTATGTTTTCTGTCCTACAGAAACTTATGTTATCAGAAATAGGAAAATAAGTCATTTATTATTGACTTTGGATATCATTTCTGAATTTCACGTCTGGAGATAAATTGTTATTTGTAGGTGTGCATGTTTTAGAAATAGTTTCATTTTACAGAGAAATAATGTTTGCAAGAAGGATTTTCGACGATTCATAAAATAATTTCTTACCTACCTAACCGAAACAATATAGTATAGCTCGGGGACATACCACAGATCAGATATAGGATAGACCTTTTTTTCGCACACTGATTTCAAATAATTTTTTGCCAATCTCTGAACGAAAGACGGATGAGGAATCGACTTGTTTCAGCAGTCTTATTAATCCACACTAGTGGCGCCATCTATGTCATGCCGTGGTAAACTTTGAAACTTCCCATTTGCTGAGCGGTATAACAGTTTCACCGATAAATAAAACTTTATTGTTCTCCAACGACCATACTGGGCTGTAAAACACCAGTTCCCGTCCGATCACTGCAGTTAAGCAGCGCTAGGCGCGGTTAGTACTTGGATGGGTGACCGCTTGGGAATACCGCGTGTTGTTGGTATTTTTTTTTTGTTGACAACAAGTATTTGCTGTCGCCCAAAAACTTTGAAATGATGAACTCTGGGATCACGAAATGTGCCTCAGCCCATTATGCCTCAGTAATCAGATGAATGTGGCAATTTTCACAAAAAAAATTTTATAAAAACAGAATCCAAATTTCGGGCGAAACTGAGTAGTAAAGCTAGTATTAGGATAAAGGAACTCTGTAAGTATCTATGTAGGGTACGTGTCCCGATTACCCTGCTTTGACGTCAATTTACATACAAAGAAATTAATTACTGACTTCTCTTACTTTAATTTTTCTTTGTGAAAATTTATATTAGTATTTTGAACTTTTCTCTTTTTTAAGGCATTTTTTCGGATTGAAAATGTTAATTTTTCATATTTTTTTAATTCAAATAAAAATACATGTTTTCGTCCCAATTACCGTGCCCCTTTTGAATAGCGTTCTAGCGGTTAGATTATGTATTTCAACTTTGAACTGTTCGAAACATTTTTTTGCTCTACAAGAGGTGTTTTTATGTAATTTTATTATGACCATTTCATTACAAAAGCAAAATATGAAAATATAAATTTCTGTTCACCCGTTCTGAGATACGAAAATAAGGTTAGGTTTAGCCGTTACGTGGGTAGCAGGAGGGAGCCAATGGGCACTGAGGAATTGGCTAAGCTATTTACGCTATCTGGTGGCGAAAATCAGAACCGGACAGAGTAGGTCACTGGTTGTTGCAGCATATCGAAAGTGTGTAAATAAATGGAATACAATTTACATTTTACCTTGATTGTGATAATATTTTTGCGTATAAATTGTTCTACAATAATGAATTTACTTTTAGTTATGGAGGCTGGAGTGAAATTTCCACCAAAAGTGTCGAAAAGCAAAATATATTGCTGTGTATTCGGTTGCAACAGTAAAGCCTGTAAGAATCCAGAATTGAGCTTTCACCACTTCCCTAAAGCCGGCAAAATGCAAGTCAAGCATGTAAATAAACTAGGACAATCAGAAATTATTGACAGAAGAAAGTTGTGGGAAAGAATTTTAAAAATGGGGAAAGAAGTGACGCGAAGCATGAGAATTTGCTCGCTTCATTTTGTTAAAGATGACTACTCTATATTCACAAGACCAGGTAAATTATTATTTTCATATTGTCTATCGAATTATTTAATTTTAGTATGCATATCAATTGTATTATAAATTTCAATCATTATTTAAATATTTAATTACAAAATATAATCAACTATAACATGTGCATATTATTTTAAGCTAATATATTTACATTTGATAAAAACTAAATTTATATTCTAATGGATAATAAATAACTAGTTAGGCGATCAATTTTTTTACATTATGTTAATCTTTTTAGATTATCCAGCTGGAGCACGTGTTTTGAAAGGAAACGCTGTACCAACTGTCAATTTGCCACAGTCGAGCATAAGAACTCGTAAACCTTTGGATAAAGAAGTTAAAGAAAGAGAAACTCAACTGGCGAAGCGTGGAAAACGTGTCAAGTTAAATTCAAAGAAAAAAGACACCAACTGCAATTGCTTATTTGTTGAAGAGGATAGTACTCTTATTGCTGCTCAGAATCACCCACTCTTTGAAGAAGTGAATGTAAAAGAAGAATTCGAAGATGTTGGGCAGGAAACAACTTTGGTTGATGTTAAAGTTGAAGTCAATAGTGAAGATTTAAGCAGTACTTATTTTCTTAATTTTTTAAAAACTGACGAAGAGTTATGCACAGCTACTGGAATCCAAAATTTTAAATTATTTGAGCGTATTGTAGCTGCTGTCGAAATGGCTACACCTCAATTAAGCATGCACACTGGAATAATAAGTATTCGCGAAAGAGTTTTAATAACTTTTATAAAATTAAAACAGAATTTGAGTTACTCATTTTTATCTATTTTGTTCCCGGCTGTTAATCACAGATATTGTTCAGAAGTGATTTGTAATATGTTAGACATTTTATATGACGTTTTAAGGCCATATATTTATTTCCCATCAGGAGATGAAATTTTGAGAAATATGCCATTATGTTTTAATAACTATAGCGACACTCGAATAATATTAGATTGCGCAGAGATAGAAATAGAGAAACCAAAGAATTTATGTTGTCAAGTAACGACAGATTCAAATTGTAAAGGGAAATACACTATAAAATTTATGACTGCAGTAACGCCAGGTGGGATAATATCTTTTGTAAGCAAACCGTACGGAGGCAAGGCCTCAGATAAAGCAATATTTGAACAAAGTCTTTTGTTGCAAAAACTAGAGGATGATGTGTCAGTAATGGTGGACAGAGATTTTTTAATCGATGATTTATGTTCCGAATATAATGTAAAATTGATTAAACTACCATTCCTTAAGGATCAAGGACAATTATCTGCAGATGATGCTGCAGAGAATGCAGATATTGCAAGCCCGAGAGTGCATGTTGAAAGACTGAACGAGCGATTAAAAGTATTCGAAATACTGGGTAGTAAAATGGCTACAGATCTTGTACCAAAATGTGAGAAGATTGTAACCATTTTATGTGCAGTCGTGAATCTAAACAATCCTATTTTCAAGGATGATTTATTGAAATGCGAAAGAGATTGAGAACTGTCTGATATAGATTTCGTTTTAACTTAATTTCTATTAATTCGTTAGGTTTGCTATTTTAGTTTAAAGTTTGGGCTATATCCTAGCCAAGGATTTATTTCTGGTACAATTTAATCTATTTGTTCAACTTTAACACCAGTGTATTTTCCATAAGCAGTCCTTGCTGATGGTTCATATTTGTATGCCGTGCTCTATGGCTTTTATTTTTTTTAAACGCCTTTAGATAATACTGCTGTGATTTTTGTTTCCAATTTGGTGCCTTATTTTTTGTATATGTGTTTAACATTATATGTATAACATATTGAACCTGTTACACAAAAACTGTCTTTCCTTTTTCCATGATATTTTATTTTTGAAAGTCTCTTTACAAATTGACTTGGTATCTACTTTAAGTGTTTTTGAAAATTCCGTACAGCACTTTTTTTCTGGTTGATTTGGGGACATTCTTGGCAGATTTAACATTGAATCTGATGGTTGAATCTCTAAAATAGCTTCTATATTATTATTATTTATTTCTAATACATTATTATTCACCTCCGAGATCAAAGGTTTATGTCTCCCAGACCTAATAAATTCATTTGAAAAATAATACAAGTATTCAAGTAATTAATTTGTCTTTTTCCACAATCAAAAGAATTATATATAAAAATAAATTAGTAAAAATCTTATACTTTTTTTGTTACAGTGTTTAATTGTAAAAAATGTTGGGTTACATCATGGGCGAATTCAATTTATGCCCAAATCGCCCGCGCCCATGACCGTAGGAATTTTCGGTTTGTGTAGGGTGCGTTCCAGTTGGGCCCAAAGCGACCGCAACGCCCGTGTTTCTCGTAGAAAAACTGGAACGCACCCGTAATAAAATGAATATCATAAATTATATGTTCCTGTTTTCGAATCGTAATTTATATTTACAAAACTGTATTTTCCGACAATGCCTTTTTCACAGATTTCTCTTCCATATTTTAGGAGATTTTCATAAATTTTGAAACAAGAACCACGGGCGATTCGGGCGTAAGTGGAAATCGCCCCAAAATTATTCATACATACACTAGGCGGCAAAATCGGCTTCCCTCCGGAAATTTGGCAACGTTGCATGTCACTAGGCATAACTCAGTAATTCTAGTGACATGCAACGTTGCCAAATTTCCGAAGGGAAGCCGATTTTGGCCCTTAGTGTATGCTTGAACATAGCTGGAATATTTCGCTATATTAAGTATCGATATAAAATATCGAAATTTCGATTGAAAAGTTTCGATGTATCGATACCTATATCGCCATCCCTAGTGGGGGTAAGCATTTGGGAGCTGTGGAAGGTAGAAGGCTAGGTTATGAATTAACTTTCAGTATATTACACTTAATTTTTTTTTTATATATTTATTTATTAACCGTGTGAAACGTACATTCTCGATTCCCTGACGTCTCATTGAAGGTAAGATTTGCAATATACGAAACAAAATTACATACTTTCATTTGAGGTTATATTTTTGTTTCCGTTCATCTGTTTCACAAAGATTATCGAAAAATAGATGAAACGCACGAGTCTTAAAGGATTCTGTTTCCTCGTGTCTTCATATAAATATATAATTCATTGATTCATTTGTACAAGTGAAACTGATACGCTAGTCGAATTGTAAGAGTTGCACTGTGAATTTTAAATCCTTATAATTTAGATCCCTTCGTAAATTATTTGTTAGGGTATATATTTAAAAAGAAATTTAGAAGATGGAAGAAGAACGAGGGAATGTAGAAGTTTCATCGAAAGTCACAGAGACTTTACTGAATGTACCGAATCCACGAGCCCATCAACAAACCGTTCCTACCGTACCTGGCCAATCGAAATATATACAGCTACTTAATGTCATAGAAGAGCTTGGTCACGAGGTGCGACCCACTTATGCCGGCAGTCGGACTGCTGCGGAGAAAATTAAACGCGGCATCGTACATGCGCGTATATTAGTTAGAGAGTGTCTAGTAGAAACTGAGAAGAGTGCTCGCCAGTAACGCACTCGTCTCAAATAGTTTTATCAACAATCATTAACTGACCAAGCATTCGACGAGTATTTAACTATAAATGACCATAAAAGTACAAGATATTTTTGCTAAGAACGAACTTGCATTTGTATGCTATGCGCAAGTATCGGAATGACGATTTATCTACCTCAGACCTTGAAACATTGTCGCGCAAGATATTTAGCAGAACAATAATGGTCGTTAAGCGAAAATCTAACATAATTTATAAAAAGATGTTTCTGAATCCAGCGCATCTTTATATTTTTATACACACATTAAAAACTCGTGCGTGGTCGCGTATTTTTTATAATAGTCTGCGTATTTTTACTGCCAAAGAGTACAACAGTGCTAGCCATTAAACGTCATAATTTATTAACACTTCGAAGTACGATTGATTTTATGCGAATGACAAGTATGAAGTCCATCGGGCGATGCGTTCTATCGGACTTAAACACAAGTACAAATATGTACAAATTCTCCAGAAGAACAATATATTTACTAGCTATTAAGAAGAAGTAAACTTTCCTTACTGGACCATTAGTAGTACAAAATATATATTCGTAGTAAAAGAGAAATGAAGATATTATACTGTACTTAAGCTACGTGTTATAAGCATATTCGATATGCGAGAATTTGAAAGAAATGAAGTTCCTATGATACCGAAATGAACGTTTGCTCAGAATTGCAAGAATTTGCTACTTTTAAGAGAAAGCTAACGAATCAATTCCTCCCAAAGCGTAACAGTTAGGCCCATGGCTTTCGTCCAAGTCGTAGAATATACGAACGCCATGTTTTACACGTATAAACTAAACTTTTACTATTATTTAGAAAAGTCACTATGTACCAAATGCTTTTAAAGAAAGTCTGTTTTTTAATAATAATAATGTACGATTAGAAATAACAGTGTACTAATTGCGTATGTTTGTATTCGAGTGAATAATTGTGAAGATGTATTAATTTAAAAGTGTATCCCGTATTTATATAATTCCCATTAATTGTAATATTTATAGTACAAATAAAGTTGTGTGTGCGCGTGAATCTCATATCTCTGTTTAAACTAATCATAACCATCTATAAGATTTCCAAACTTGATAACAGCGTAAGAAATCTATATTCATCAACCGAAGGGTTGTGTGTTGCAGATCTACTAGTCGACTATGTTCAACACTCTGGATAGCTTTGATACCGAATATTCTGCCGATTCTGTGGAGTGGTGCCCAGCCAATGCTTTCCAAGATATATTCGTGTGTGGAACGTACCAGTTAACGAAAGAAGATGAAGAAACGTTGGATAAATCCAAGTCCTCGAAACGTTTAGGAAGGATCTATATGTTTCGAGTCGCGGACAACGGACGTCTAATGCTGTTACAGAAGTTAGAAGTGCCTGCAGTGTTAGACATGAAGTGGGCACATGTTACGTATCAAGATAAAATTCTACTGGGCGTAGCGAATTCTTTAGGCTACTTGCAAATATACCAATTAAAAAGCAACGACCAAAAGGAGAGTTTAGAATTAGTAATAGAAAAGAGAATTACTGAAGGAGAGGAAACTCTTGCTTTATCTTTGGACTGGTGTACCGGAAAATGGACGCGAGATAATGAATCGAATCCAAAAATCGTAGTCAGTGACTCAAAAGGTTTCGTATCATTACTCGAGATAAACGAAAGCGAACTTAGCAAAATCGATTCATGGCCTGCCCACGAATTCGAAGCTTGGATTGCAGCATTTGATTACTGGGATACGAATGTGATATATACTGGTACGAGAAACTTATCTCAAAGATACTATTTGAACGATACTAAACACCTCATAACGTTAATTGCATTTAAGGCGGCGATGATTGTAAATTTTGTCGTTTCGATACGAGAGTAGGGGCCCATCCCATTGGCGTAAGCAAGGCCCACGGTGCTGGCGTCACAAGTGTCCACAGTAATGCGGCGAAAGAATTTTTACTATCATCTGGAAGGTGCCGTATCGAAACAACAAAGGGCGAATTCCACTTACGCCAAAATCGCCCGTGATTTTCATTAAGCCTGGTTTTTCTGTGCGCGACTAAACGCAACGTCAAGAAAGTTGATTTTCTCGAAAATAAAGCGCGATATGAAAAAAGTCACTGTTTCTTTTCGATTTATAACAAATAAATGAGTCGAAAAAAGGAATAAAATTTTTTGTCATTGCGCTTCATTTTCGAGAAAATCGACTTTGAAATTCTTGACGATGCGTTCAGTCGATTATGGGAAAACCTAGCTTAATGAAAATCACGGGCGATTTGGACGTAAGTGGAATTCGCTCAAAGCAGCTTACGGCCAATTTCTTCACCTTCAGATGTCTTCCAGTTAGAGTTATCTGGCAGAATCTGGTACATGATAGCATCCGACTGGTTGACGAGTGCCACATGATAGCATCCAATTGGTCGTTCACTGATCGGGACTTTAGTCGGAGGTGAAGAAATCGGCCTTTAGTAACAGAACCACTGCTATCAACAACTTACCTATAACTTTGCAGCTACGACGAGACGCTAAGATTATGGGACACACGGCACTTTAAACGACCGATTTCGGAAGTCGAGCTCGGCGGCGGTATTTGGCGTTTGAAATGGGACCCTTTCGCGCGCAAGTACTTGCTTGCCGCTTGCATGTATGGCGGGTTTAGAATAATCGACTGCGAGAACACCGAATCACCGTCCCTCATTGGCGAGTACAACGAGCACGAGAGTATAGCCTACGGGTGTGATTGGTCATTTCTAAGTAGCTCGGAAATCGCAAAGCGAATGCTCAAAAGGGAAGTGCGTGACGTCGCATTAATCGGCACCTGTTCCTTCTACGATCATACTTTAAGGTTGTCCGCAATATTCCTACAGGACGAATAAACGAGCTTCCGATAAAACGAGGAAAGCATAATTGAAAACATTCGATTTTATCAGAATACGCATGAGCCTGCTTGTATCATTCAAATATCTGCCTGTTTGCCGCTCATTTCTTTTACGTTCTCCGTCGAAGAAGATTGGTCGGCGGAAGAACGCACGCGCGGCAAGCAACGGGGAGGGGATATAAGCATCCCTGTTCGTTGGACGGGGAGTAGTTGCGGAACTCGCTGGGAGATGGCAATGTGGGAGCGCGAGCTGCAGTTCGTCGCGGCCAGTTCGATAAAAGTCAGTCGTTCGCAGGGGCTGTTTTGGCGTGGTGTCAGTGCTGTGATTACTGTGACGAGTTCGCGTGCAGTTCCGCGGTGAATTACCAGTGCTTCGTCGCGGTAAGTACACGTTTTAATTCATTAAATAAGCTCGCCCGCGTCCATCGTTCCCGATCGCGTATCACGAATATCCTGCACTTTCTCGCCTCGTAAAGTGTAAAATCAGCTGTGGAACCGTGCGTGTCCTGTCCCCGTGGAATGACCTAGAAAAGATTTGGCGCGTATCCTTGCAGGATTTTCGTCACCCAGTGGACGAGACCTTTTACGCGGCCCATTGAGTAAGTTCTCGATTTTCGAGGTTAAAATGCATACATCGTTCGATCGTCATTTCGGCGACAGGCTAGAACGCCGATTTCATTCCCCCCTAGACTACTTTCCGAGGATTTAATCGGGTTCCTTGTCTGTCGGTCCATCGATTCCCACCAGCCAATTCGCCCTTAAACGGTTCCCCTGCGATAAGTTTCTAATAGTTTCGAACTGTTCCTAATCGCCCACATCCTACAAGTTATTCGAATTGCAACATCTAATTTAACGAATTTATTATTGTAGCTATACTAGCGCGTATCTAATATTCCTTTAATGGATGATCATAACTTTGTGTTATCAAGCAAATTACATTAATGACTTTCAGTCAGACACAAATAAACTCGTATCATTTTATTCAGAATTGGTTAGAATCTGTTAAATGAATGCTACAGAATGTGCCTGGAATGAACGTTCACAATGCTGTCGCGATTTTGTTTAATCACTGGTTATGGGGGTGGGGTGAAAGAATTCGAATCAACCATTGCCGATAATTTAGTGTCGCATTGAATATCCCCTTTGTGCATAATGCTCGAATCTGTCTCCCGTTCTTGTGGAATTAACGTTAACTTCATTGAAAGGAGGAAATTAGACCGCTATGTCGCATTTTTTTTTGCTTTTGAATGCACAAGCGCTCGCCTGCCAGCTATGCTTCTCGTTGGACGCTGTGAAGGTTACTCAACAGAATATTAATTATCCTTCGTAGCTTTTGATCGTGAATTCAGACGTGATCTAACGGTTACCCGCCTCCACCATTATTCACCCGTTAATTCTTTCGCTCTCCGTAAACGACACCATTCAGTAAATATGTCTCACATTAAGTGTATCAAAATTAATAATTATGTCCCATCGTCTCTATATTTTTTAAGCTTCTCGTTACAATCGTTCAATTATCTACATTTTAGCGTTACGAAGTCTGTATTATTAACTTCCATAAAAATCAGCCGGCATTCGTGAAGGTTAAGTTGAAGACCGCCCTTAATGCTCCTTAGACCAATTACGTCCGTTTGAATTAGCCGCGCTAGAAGATGGCGCGCCAGGATTATTAAAACATACTCCCTTTTTGCCAGTGTAGTATGTTTACGGGTTAGGGGATCAAGGACGTGCAGCATGTAGAGCATAACTAAAAACCGATGACGTTCATGCTGACTAGAGTTTATTAACCTCTTCCCGTTTGGGAAAAAGGGCGTTGTCTTATCGAATCTTTGCGAGCTTTCGGTGCTTCGTTTTCCCTCGTGAAAATAGGGAAAAAAAATCTCGTGTCTCTTGCGTGTCCTCACACCGACGTGCTTGTTTCGTCGGGTTTGTAGTTGGTCCAGTGCGTTTGTGCGTGTGTAGTATACGGGTTTCATCGATCTCGCGCTGTGCCAACGTTATCACGTGAAAACGGAATCGTGGATAGGGTGACATAAAGGTAAAAAGAAATATCTGTTATATTCTGTATATTCGAGCGGCAGTTTAAGCAGTCTTTTTTGCACGCCCTTGTAAATTCTATTCAAGGGGAACGTACATCCTCTGAAAACATTGATCCTATATGCAAGGACCATCTGACACGATGTTGTATGAACGTTTTAGCTGTGCCTTTTTTTTTTAAACGCCAATTGACTCGACAAACTTCACCGTAACATTGAAATATATTTAGACGACGATTGTACGGGGAACGTGGGACATGTTGACTATTCACGGAAGCAGAAAATAGCCAGGATGCATTTTTTATTAAACGATTCGAGAGTCTATTAGTGTCTGGAGGATAAAGGACCACCGGGCGTCTCTTTCCCATGCGCGTCTCTTTTCTCGCGCCACTTTTTCCTAATTTGTTCCCCCTTTAATTCGGGGGCACCTTAAGCGTTCAAGAAAGTCCCTCGCTGGGAAATACTTTTTCCAATTAAAATACCTTGAAAGCGCGTCCCTGTTTAGTCTGCTATGCAATTTACCGTATATCTTGATAGGCTCGTAAATTAAGTTTCTCGTAGTAGCTCTTTCGAATAGCGCTTGATTATGCCGAGTTCCTTTTTTTTTTTCTCCTTTTAAATTCTCCGAGCACATGAATCATGCATTTATTTTCGACACGCGAAAAGAAAACTACGGTAATATGGGTGTTAGGAGGATTCCCCAGTATGCGGGACTCATTAAAATCGAAACTTTTCGATCGAGCGACGCCTCGTTAATTAACGAGTCGCCGAACACGCGATAGAAAGAACGTTCGTTTATTGGGGAAACTTAAGAATCAGCTGCAGTGTTATATGCCCCTGAACGAAGTCGGTATACATAGTAGTAGATACATACAGGGTGTGAATGTGATGAACCTATGCATTTGAAAAATACATAATCTGCTTTAAATCTCTAGCGATCCAGGCATACTTAGCTGAAAAATATAATCATCAGAGATTTTTCAGATTAATTATTACGAATTAAAACTTTTTCCATAGTTCAAAATTACTTTTTTCACGTTTATATTTTCTGGAAAGCATCTAAACAATTATTCTCGAGGTATATTTTCATTGTAAGTGAGCGAACCTTCCTCAACAAATTAGATACTCAGTTCTAGATGTAATTGATATTTTAGTAGAAACGGGATTAATTTAAAGAAGGTGGGGCGGGGCGGCGAATGCGTCTTCGCGCAAAAAGGTCCTTTGTGGTTTAGTGTTAAATTAGTGAGCCTCCACTGGCCACAAACTGCCCAACCGAAGCGTCCAATGCAATTACACCGTGGGTTGCATCCTGCTTTGCATCCTTGACGCGTCACAAGGGCCCGTCTCGTTTTTTGCTCTCCACTGCGTTGCATCCTCGCGGATGGTCATGGGCTGGCCACGTGTGCGTCTACCAGGCCACACGTGTGCCACCGAGGCGATTCTTTTCCAACAATGCCTCCTGGAGGTTCTCTGACACTCTTTCCTTGGCTTTCCTGTTACCCGAGCTCTGTTCTTCGAGGAAGCTAGAAATTCGCGACTTCTGCGGAACAGAGGTAGCTAGAAATTAATCAGAGTGCAGGGTAATTCATGGTGCAGGTGAAAAATGGGTGATTCTTTCTCCAAAGATGATTTAACAGTTAACTCATAACTGATGAAGTGAGATTCTTATATGAGAATACAAAACAAATAATTGTAGCTTTATATTCTTCACAAACAAGATCTTATTCGCATCATTTGTATGAATAGTCGTACTTACTGAAAAGATTTCAATGCTTTGTTTCTGAAGAGAATGTTGAAATTGTGTTGTGTAGGTGGATATAAAAATTGGGGCATATCGAACCTTCACCTCACCAGTTAAGGGTTAAAATTAGGGAGGGGCGACACGTCGTAGCCTCGAAAACCAGGAAAGTTTCGAGTTTTGGGAATTCAAAAATTTTATCGACCTCAGTTCTTAAAGCAAGATAGAGTAAAAAAAAATACACAGTGCCACACAATTTTTTACACACGTCAGATTTATACAGTGCAAATGCTGAGGCGCTGACATAAAAAATTGAGAGTCGTAAATTAAATAAGGGAAAAAATTATTTTTTACTTTTTAGTGCATTTTATCTTTTTGAAGTCAGCTTTAATTTTTTTGTGTTTATACAAAGTTAATGTTTTCTACTTATTTATATTGTTTATTGATATGGAGGTCGGAACTTTTTCTTCGCGTTCTACATTCAAAAACAGAATTCAGTGTGCAGTGCGAGGATGTGAGAGTAGAGCAAATAAAAATTTGAATCTGCGGTTTCATTGTTTTCAAAAGCCAAATGTATTTGGTAATTTAGAGAATATGAACCACTTAAAAGCATGGAAACTTGCAATAAAAATATGGGGAGTTACACCAACAATGAAAATCTGCTTAGTATCACTGCTAGTTTGAGGTTATGAACTAACCGGCAACAGTACAGCGAAGTGGCTATTATGTGCTTACATTTCTCCCCTAAGCCTGCTTTGCAGGAACGAACAGAAACAACATTTCTCGACACTTTTACAGTAATGTCGTGTGGTTTTCCTTTCAGTTGTGGAGTTTGTAAGCAAAGTGCTGAAAAACTGACGACCTGACTATATACTACCACCCCCATTCTTTCCACATTTAATTATGTGTCTTCCATAAAATTTCTTTAGGCAGGATCTGCATCTGCCAAAACACAAATACTTTGCCTAGAAATTAACATTTTCATAAAAAACACATCATCGCATATTGGGAAACCAAGATTTTCGATACGCCAACTAGTGACAGAAAATTAAACTACTCTGAGTAGGCCGAAATCAGATTATCAGTGTTTATATAGACAAGTTGTGAAAAACGAGTGTTTTTAAATCTTTTTGAGCACTAAATTTTTACTTCTTCGATTAATAAATACTTATTCGGAATGTTTGGTGGGATCCGGGCCTACTTGTAATAGTTCACCAACTTACCACCGCAGCGCTGAAATCTAAGCCACGCCTCCACTTGGTTTCCCAATACAACACGTGTGAGTGTAACCATAGTGGCGCCATCTAGGTTAAGCCCCGCCCCCCTGTCAGATTCCAATAGTCGGTGGCCCAAACTTTTTCAAAAAAATTATTTTCCGTCAGGCCATGGCGTGGGGACTGTTACACTCATACAAAATGGAAAAACTAAGGTTAATTTTCTTTATTATGGTTGTCGCTATGGTTGGAAGCACTAATAAAACCAATAAAAGAGTGAAACTTTTGAAAAAAGCGGTAAAAAGTAGATAATACATGTTTGAATTTTGTATAAAACTTATAAATTATTTTTAAATCATCCATACAGGTACGTAAACAATACTATTATATTAGGGAGGTGTGTACCTGTTTTAAAGATTCTTATAAAGGGCTTTTGTTCGACAAATACCTTCAAAAAAATTTCCTCCACTGTCAAAAATTATGTTTTAAAATACAGAGGGTGAGAGAGGTACTCATTTTCGTCAATTTTTTGAATCATTTTAAAATGGAATTAATACGATTTTTTTTTGCCCGTGCATACGTTCAAACTTGCAAAATCTCAAACCTGTTTCTTTGAGTATAATAATTTGGCCACCCACTGTGATTATTTAATGAACTGCAATAAAGGGTGATGAAAATAATTTTTGTCTAGAGCGGTGGAAGAGCTAAATCGGGGCCCGGAGCGAAACAATTAAAAAATTGATCTGCTCCTTTAAACTCAACAGAATTTCACATTTTCTGCAAATACGCCAGGTAGCCTAATACTCGTGAACAGCGGCGCGTGTGTGAGTAGACCTTTAATCGTCGTCAGAACGCCCACGTCCCTTTGAGGTCGAGGCACGAAGGAACTTCCGAATTAGTGCCCCCTCCCCCTCCCCTCCTTTTCATCGGGCCTAGATGCATGTGCATTCTTGGTGCACTTTCCTCTCCCGCGGATTAAATGCGAATTCCCACGAGAGACGGCCATGCGACCCACAGAAATTCACTCTGGAATCTGGAATGCTTTTCGTCTCGTATCGCCAGCACTTCATTTCTCGAAATTCTACGTTCACAGCCGTCGACCGAGTTTTTCCGCGTTACAGAACCTTGATGGCAAAGCGCTCTGCTCACCAGAATACCGTACATCTCCGGTTACCTCGCAGACACTGCTACCAAATTTAACCCCACACTGCGTATCTTTTTTATCACATACTTACCTGATTTATACTGATATTGTCACTATTTTTTTTTTATTATTTTTTGCAATTTAAATATATAGTTTGCACTCCTTGTCCGTTGGCGTTAATCAACAAACTTTAAATTGCTTTTACAACTAATCACAAAATCGGTTGAATGCCAAACTGCACAAAATAACGGTACCTAGAGTGTAAAATTAATAAAGCTTGATTTTGGGAACTTTTTTTCAAAGAACTTGTTTATTCTAACTCGTTGAAACTTTCAGAATGATCTGCTATATATTTAAAAAAAGTAAACGAAAATTTCCATAATGAATAATAGTGAATGTAGAACCTATGTCGATTCGTGGAAGCAGTTCCCAACGGCTACGATGCCAAAGGTTTAAATTCGCGTGCAGTTTACCATCCACTGTAGTCGTAAAATAAACAAAAAGTTATTTTTTTTTTTTTAAATAAGATTATGCTTTGGGTGAACCCATTAGAATAAGTCCTTTATTAAAAAAATTATACGACTTGAAACTAAAAGATAGCGATTCTTTCGAAAAACTTCCGTCTTCACTGTGCAATAGATATTATATACTTTAATAAAATAGTTAAACTTATCGAGTCACCTAAAGGAGAATTTAATTTTCTACATCTATGCACTGGGAGAAGTCGATTGGTCAAATATTTTTTGCCTTGAGAAATTCTTCCATGAATCAACATATATTCACTAGTTTTTATTATGGAAAATTTTTATTTTACTTTTTTAAATATGTACCAAGTCGTCCTGAAAGTTTCACCAAGTTAGAATAAATTAGTTCATTGAAAAAATTTATAAAATTCAGGCTTCATTATAGTCATCTATATTTTCCTATTCTCACTAAAAATAGTACAAAAAGTACGTTGTTTCTTGGTAGGAAGATCCTCCCTAAAATAATATATAGAACAATAAAATTGGTCTTCATTCCAGCCCTTTTCAAGCATCTTCATTTCCTTTTCTGTTTCATGTTTTAGTTTGAAACTTGTGTAGTTTTGTATGGGAGATTAATCTGAAGATTCTTGAGGTGTTCTATGGATAATTACTCTTTGCTGCTCTCGTTAGGAATTCCCTCTGTACTTTAAGCGTCGTCTGGGGCACTTATTGCATTATGCAAATGCTCGGGCGCATGGAGCAGCGGCGAGCAATAGCTGTACAGACGATTCCGCGAGTGGCATTAATTGCACGTTCGTCTGGGGATCATTCGAAAATTCTGCGGTAAAGTCCAGATTAATGTCGTGCGAGTTCGAAACCTTTTAACGAGTCTCTCACAGTTTTCTGGGTCATGGAGACTCGTTTTACGAATATACGCGGGCCAAAGAAATATTTGTAATCAATTCCTTAAAAATTGATGCGCAAATGCTGTTCGATTTCATTAATCTTTGTTACAACAGCGGTTCCTTTGATTTTGTCGTACATTATTATTGTACAGTATTGGATATTTTTATTAAATACTGTTGCCATTATGGGCTGACGGGCCAAATTTTCTAATTTCCAAAAAATAAAAAACGTAGGGCACTTCAAAATTTAAAATTTTTTATCTGCACTTATGCGTAACAAAAACGAAACAAAAAATAAAAAACATAGCTCGTCAGTCGATAATGGTAAGGTTATGATATTTTTACTTTTTAGTTCCATCGATATTTAACGGAATTACCATGCTGACCATTTATCTGCAGTGGTCTAAAAAAAACCTCAAAATCATACAAAAATTATTGTAAATAAATTTTTTCGTGTACTTTATGGACTAACAAATCATGTGTAATAAGTATTTCGTTTAATTTTTTTAATAAAACCCCCCAAAATTCATGAAACCATTCATTTTCGCCGTAACCCTTTAAACTAATTTTGGTCGAGATAGTGGGCTACAAATTTTTGCAATAATATTTTCCTAGCACTAATAATAAGAAAGTATTAGTAAGCATTTCCAGTGTCATTAAATTAAGTTAAAAAAGTAATCGGAGTCATTATCGCATCGATCCCCCTACCTCACAAATAAATATGAAACTTAGTAGGGGAGACCGGGGCTGGTTGGCCCCAGGGGTAGGTTGACTAATTGTTAATAACTTTCCACCGACGTGTGCTCTACCGCGGAGCGATTTTCTGTAGGAGCAAGTCACTTCTACTATGTCATTCATTTGTGTCCGACACCACCATTACACGTTGTTTGGTAGTTACCAGCGTTTATCGAAAAATTGGCTACGTAAGTAAATATATTTTCTTAAAGATTTTATGTTTCCACGCTCTATATAGTCACAGTAGAATAAAGGTGAAGGGACTATTTTAAAGTTTGTTTATTAAACGACCTATTGAGACTGCGTTTTTGATTTTACATAAATAATTACAGGTTGTATAGAGTATTGAAGTCAAAATGATCGTTCGGGGCTGGTTGACTAATAACCTCCGGGGTTACATGACTGAGCTGGTGAACCAACCCCAATGATACCCCAAAGAAAACTGTAGAGACACTAGGAGATGCGTAAAAGGAAATATACTTTTCTATGAGTGCACAAATGGCACATCAGATTGTGAAGATAGTAATTAGTTGATAGAAGATGGCGAATATTTTTATAATACTAGATATAAGATTTATTGCTACTATAAAGGTTTAAATTGTTATTTATTATTAAAAAGTAATAAATATTTTATAATGAAACAACTCAGATAAGTTGGTAACAAAATTTTCTTAACTGATTGCACCTATAGTCAACCTACCCCATACTGTTAGTCTACCAACCCCGACCACGGGGCTGGTTGACCAGCATGTAAGGGGTTAGAAAAACATTAAAATGCCTTAAATGTTGTCACATTGAGTCAACGTTAATAATTTATTCAAATAGCCAAATGTATGCCCTATCAAATATAGTAGCCGATTTAATGATATTTCGCCCATATAATTTATTAAAAATCAAAAACTGAAAAATTGGCCTACCAGCCCCGGTCTCCCCTACCTAAAAAGTGATTTGGGAAGTCCCAAATATTTCTGCTGCAAATTCAATCTTCGAAAAGAAACAATTCCCAGCTATCTTCCCAACACAAAAAGGAAAAAAGAGAACAGAGCTGTAGAGTATTGTATAGGAACATGGAATAGAAGAGGAAAACGGGAGCTTTCGGTTTGCTGGTGATCACGAAAATCCTCGAGAATCCCTTTTCCTCGTCGAGGTTCGCGTCGGGTCTAACGAGGTGTCCAATCTTTCTGGCGACAAGGGCGAAACGTCGGCTGGAAAGTTGGACAACGCGTGCACCGGAAGCGGGGGTGCCGAGGGAGCCATGGAGCAGCGGAAGCTGTGCCGATCGAGCTGCAAATTCCAGACAGTACTTCTCCGGGAGTGGGAAAAATCGATTAGAAAATCTGCGGGACGTTGATTGTCGTTCTGTAAAGGCTCCCCGTTAGATTGCTCTTGGAGGTAACAGATTTCACAGCGCGAGGGGAGCACGCGCGAATTTCTGAAAATTCTTCGCGCTTGAATGGGATCCGGGATCATTATCTTGCTCGGCGGAGCAGCGAGACGCTTCATTTCGCCCGAGGAGGATTTTTCTGTGGAGATGCTCCAACTGTTTCAGTAGGTCCACGTTTCTGTTGGAAAACCGATGTTCCCCACCGCCCTGCCCCCGTTCCCTTTGGGGCGGCTACAACGGGGTCGTCGATTTTTCTGGGAGCCAAAGCAAACCACGCGATGCCCCGAAAAAAGGAGCTCGGAGGAGGGGAGGCCGAAGAACTCGCGCGCACACCAGCCCGAGCTTTGCAAACGTGAATGCTTCCGCTTCGTGGTTGATCCTAGGTACGGTAGCATTTCTGCGAGTATCGATTTGTTCCCCGAGCTAACCGGGAACTTCTGTAGCTCTCGCGGGAAGTGACGTTCGGGCTGGCAATTGTGTTGGGAATTTTTGGGGAATTTGCTTCGGGGGGTGGGGAATAAGGGAAGGGGATGAATTAGATGGGGTTTTGCTGGATTCAATTTTAAGTGGGGTAGAAAGTAGAGAGGAAGTGGGAATTTGGGAATAGTAATGGGGATTTAAAGACTAGGAATTGAGACTGAAGGAAGTAGCGATTAGGAGTTGAAGATTGGGAATTGCGACTGAAGGAAGTAGAAATTGGGAATTAGGAATTGAAACTCAAGGAATTAAAAATTGGGGACTGAGAATTGAGAATCGAAGTATTAAGGATTGGGAATTGCGACTGAAGGAAGTAGAAATTGGGAATTAGGAATTGAAACTCAAGGAATTAAAAATTGGGGACTGAGAATTGAGAATCAAAGTATTAAGGATTAGGAATAGGGAAGTAGGAATTAAAGAAGAGGAATTTAGTACTAAAAATTGGGAATCAAGGAATTGAAGATTAGGAATTGGGAAGTAGGAATTAAAGATTAGGGATTGGGAATCTAGGAATTCAGATTTGAAAATCAAGAATTAAGGATTAGCAACTAGGCATCAAGAATTAGGAATCATCAGTGAACTGGAATTGAATTGGTATAGAATTAGAATAAATCTCGACTACTCAGGTCGTTGGAATAAATTTTTAGAAGCCCTTTAACCAGTGTATACTACAGAGTAGACCAAAGTGTAAGAGCTTATTCTTGCATCGACTCACAAGGGAAGTTCCGAACCCGAAAATTCAAAAAATTGTGAAATTTTGTGAACATGTAGGGGATTTCCTTCTGATTACAACCAAATTTTTGTTTGCTGCCCAAATTCGCTCGAAAGGGGTGAAATTAACCCCTGAAAGTTATAACTCGCGAACTGTAAGTGATGGAAAAAATGTTTCAAGACAAAAGTTACTTCTTTTAATTAGATCTATCATTTAGTAAAAAATTTATTTTACAATTCATGAGTTATAACACAAAATCGGAAAATAACCCGATTTTCAGGGGTCAATTACACCCCTTTAGGGTGAATTTAGGCAGCAAAAAAAATTGAGTTCTAATCAGGAGGAAATTCGCTACATATTCACAAAGTTTTAGAATTTTTTGAATTTCCGGGTTCGAGATGTTCCCTTGTCAGTACATTCCATCTCCCACAATTCATTGCTACATAGTGCATGGTAGCATTACGTACTCAAGCTGCACAAACTACAAAGTATAAAAATTATATGTAAGAAGATGAAGAGTGTTAAATTAGTCAGTTGATAGGCTATTAGTTCTCTTCCACCCTCGACTGTTAATTTTCAACCCAGAAGAAGTACCTACATAGTCAGACTATTAAAGAAGATGGATTAGAAGCTAACTGCATAATGACAAGCTGGCAGCTACGGGGTTGGAGGGATTGTCACGCGATTGTAGAGCATCGTTGTCGCGACAGGAACAAATAGTACTTTTTAGCATCGCTTCTGCCTTGTTGTTTCTTCGATAAAACTTGCCAGGGAAACGCGAGTAATCGCGTAGACGCGGACAAATGCTTCCATTCTACCCTCCCTTTCCCGCGAAGCCGTAGCAAAACCTGTCCAGGGGTTGAGGAACGACCGAACGGAAAAGTCGAATCGAGTTCTGCAACTCTGCCGTTTTGTTCCAAAGCAAACTCCCGTTAACTCACGGCCATAGTTTTCCCTGCCATAATTTCTCCATTCTAACAACTTTCCAACCCACCATTTCCAACATCCAAAAGCAACAAAACTCAGAACACCCTTATCATCCCCGTAATAATGAAAAAGAAAAAATATAGAATAAAATGAATTCCCACATCGCTTCTTTTTCGTCAAATTTAAACTTGTCAAAATTTTCTCCTCCAGATTCCGCCACAATTTACAACACACCCTCCCAAAACAAACATCGCGTTTCCACCACGCTCAACCCTTCTTCCTCAACGAAATTAAATTCAAATTCAAATTTTCTTCTGCAAAATCACCACCCTCTGCAACGATCCCATTATTTTGCATCCACCGTGCCTCAGCAGTTTCCTCCATCGATTCCACGCCGGATACCCGATACATCCAGCCAAGGGGGCGAGAAGTTTCAGACACCCCATAGCTGCAGGACTTGATTCGTCACCCCAGCTGATTTCCCGCGCCCGTGCAATCTGTTGTAATTGAAAAGTGGACGGCGACCCTCGCTCCTCGGAGGGGGTTGCACCTTTCCATCCCCGGGGGTGGCATTGTTGCACTCACAATCAGACCGTACAGGCGCGTGTCTCGAGAACGCAGAATGCCCCCAACGTAGACGAGCCGCGTGGCTTCGCTACCGCGGACAGGGGTGAATCGATGCGCCGCGTTACGCGAATCGCGACGCACGAACGCGGAAGGATCAGGTTCACTCGGAGTCGGCGATGCGGGATCGATGTTCAAGCTGCCGGTATGCCCCATGACGATGGATTTTTCGTGTCCGTAACACGACACCGCGGGGCTCGCAGGAAACGCCCGCTTAATTCGAAGCGATCCACCGGAACGCGGAAGGATCGGGTTCGTTTAAATTCGTATACGTTTCACGAGACTGTTTCTCTCTGCTTTTTTTTTCACGCCGCAGTTTCGCCGGCAAACCTACGGCGGGTATCGAGTGGTGCTTTGGCTTCACTTGCTTTCTAAATGTTAGGACACGCGCTGTATTTGCGCGGAATATTAAGATTTAGATATTTGGTGTGGAGTCTATAGTTTTCGTTAGTTTTAATTTCAAATACCGAATGAAGTAAAATTTCTTAGAAATTTCTTAGAATGCTTTTCACCATTGTAAATTTTCTAGAAATTTACAATGTTTTTCACCATTGTAAATTTCTTAGAAATGTACAATGTTTTTCACCATTGTGCCACACACTGTAAATAGGTGTCCTAATGCTTATGAATGGCAATGTACCTTCATCTGTTCGGAGGGAAATGAATTTCGAGGATAGCATTTTCACGTCGAGGATGATGATGTTGCTGGGAGTAGCTCTATCTTAAGGAAATTGGGTTCTGGCTAGCTCTGATGAGAGTTTAACGAGAGTTTTATCGAAATTGAATACCGCTCCTTTGGGCAGGGACGAAGTCAAACAAGCATTTTATGCTGCAATACTCGACTAAAGTGGGGACGAGTTTGGCGGAGGTATTGCACCTTGTGGTTATGGAATTTTCCTGTAAATTTTGAATAGTGTTCTCCCACTTATGCATATTTTCAAAGAGATGAAAGTCCGGGTGGGTAAAAAATAACTAAAATAACTCAATTTCGCAGTGGTATCCAAGGGACTTTGAGAATAATTTATTTATTTTTTTATTTTTTATTGTTTGTCAATGCAAATGATTTCCTATATAAAAACAATAAGAAGATTAAGACAAATAACGCTGCATATATAAAATAAAAGCGAAAAAACAGAAAAAATAATAACTGTCATACAATAGATGCTAGATGAATTTCTTTTAAAATCTAGTTTTGTGCTCTAGAAACTAAGGATGGGTTTCTCGAAGTATTAAAACTTTGAAACCCAAGAAAGTTGTGAGTTCCGAGGATTCGAAAGTCTGCTCTTTTTTCATAATTCAAAACTCTCGAAAGCCAGACAAGATGAAGTATAAAATCAATGAATAAAGAATCCTTCGCAGCGTGCCTCGAGAATTTCTATATTCTTATATTCTCGTCACTTCGGTTCTTAAAGCAAGACAGAATTAGCACTTCAAGCCTCGAGAGATTCAACTTTCGAAGCTTCACAAACTTTCGAATTCGAGTTTCGAGAATTCAAAAATTAGTTTCGAGCACCGTCGCTGTTAGAAACCTTCGATAGTGCAAACTCCAAACAATAAACACTTTACTCGTCTTCAATTACCATTCTGATTTCACAGACCATCATACATACACCCGACTCCCGTTCACAGCTTCTGATACGCAATTCGATCCGCGTGCCGCGATAAACAGGCACGAGCCTCGTAATTGCACGTTGCAATTATTAACGAGAGTATCGTTATTTCGCACCGCCAAGAGACGCCGCGTGTTCTATCGCTACCAAAGCGGTGAGTCGTGACATTGTTCCACTGACTGGCAGAACGCGTCGCCTCGCGTTTCCCAGAGGGGCCAACGACGCCTCCAACCCGCGAATAATCTGAATATGGTGTACTTCCTGCCATTAGAAAAGGAGGTATCGAGGTTGCTGCCTCTCGAGCGCGTCCGAGGCACACACAGATTCGGCATGGCGGGTTTATTATTGGAGCAGACGCTGAAATCGAGGCGCACGCTGTTGCAAGTCAGACAAGGGGCAACGATCACGTTTTGCAACAGAGCAGCACGTTTCTAAGATTGTCTGTTACGATCCGTGCTCGGTACGATCGATATTAATGCCTCGAGTGGCGCAAGCTTTTAAGGGGTTATACCTAGAGGCGAATGTTTGTGAATTTTTTTTGGAAAAACTGAAGCATCTATTTTCACAGAACTTTATGCGCTTAAAAGAGCAACATCTAAAAAAGATTTGGTAATTTTTTCGTAAAGAAATATTTATGTTTATAATAAAATTACAATCGATATCCAAGAAGCCTTTTATTAAAAGTTGTTTTGCGGTGAGCACTGTAATTCGGAATCAGATTATCTAAAATAAAAAAACAAAAAAGATTTCGTTAGTATATTAATGTATCTTTCGACTGACGGCGGGGGATTTTCGAAATATTAATTTAAAATAAAATGGTGGCTATTTAAAGTTTGAAGGACCTGATTTTCGCGCGAGAAACGGCCATTTTTCGTTGATAAAATCGAAAATATATATTAAAAAAAATGCGAATGATAGTCGATAGATTTTCATATAAAAAATAATCCCACAAAGTTGAGAAACATTGGTGCAGTAGTTTTTCAGATATCGTGCTCACCGTTTTTAAAAAGGCTTCTTGGATGTCGTTGTATTTTTATGATAAAAGTTGAATATTTTTCTACAAAAAAATTACCAAATGTTCTTTAAATGTTACTCTTTAAAGTGCAAAAAGTTCTGTGAAAATATATGCTTACACTTATTCAAAAAAAAATTCGCAAACATTCGCTTCTTTTCGGCCTCTTTGCTTAAAACGTACCAAACCGCGGTGGAAATTCAGATTTTTTATAGGACCTAGAGGAAAATAGCCAAATATGGAATACCACCATTTGACAAATGTTTCAATTTTAGTTCAATATGGAAAATTATATCCGTTTTAACGCTCGGAAAATGTGTACATTTTGTGGATTTTTTTACAAGTTAACGGCTTCATGAATGATTTCCTTTTTTTTTTTGTACTATCTTTACATAGTATTATGAATTACTTTTAAAAAAAGTTTCAGTTAAAAAACTAGTGTTTTTCGGAAGTTATGGATACATATCCGAAACTTGTTATCATAATTACGTAAGCTTGCAAAGTTCCAACTCTGTTAAATCCGTGGAAGTAGGTTAAAATTGAGTTACGAGATTTGAGCCAAACAAACGGACAGAGGTGTGAAGCAAAATAAAATCGTTTAAATACAAAATGATATCCCATATTTAGCTATTTTCCTCGTTAAGACCCATTGTCAGTTAAGGTACTTCCTGAATAATCTACCAAATTCAAGAATTCTTCCAAATTTCGTTCCAAACTAATTTGTAATACAAGAAACCCTTGCAACAAAGTTTAAAATCGATTTACAACATAGTTATCGAGGCATATGGCAGAGTCATACTACCTAATATTTATCGTTTATTACCCAACTCTAATTTGACCATCATAGTTGGTTAGGAACTACCTTAATATCGCTCCATAAACGCTGGATTTAAACATAAAAGGAGATCCACAGAACCAAATCAATGTCGCCTCGATACGAATTTCCCAACAATACTAATAACAGAAGAAAAGAAAGAGAAACCAAGATGGAGTACCTGTAGAATATTACACCCCTCCTCCAACCCTTATGGATTAATTAATACCTCCTCGATACAGCGCCCTATTAATCACCTCTCTTCGAATCCTGAAGTTCTAGCTCTGAGCCAGAAGGCTCTCGAGGCGCAGAAAGGAAAATACGGGTCACGCTATCGTGGAAATGCAAAGGGATAGGCCCGGGATGCTTCCGATAACGAATCCTCCCTATCTGGAGCAGCGGTGCTCTCGTTATCGCCGACGATTACTCGGCTCCGCCAAAGGGGCAGGCCCTCCCGATGGCCGATACAGCTCGAAACCTCTCCCAAGAGCATTTTAATAACGGCGAAACACGCAACAATGCTCCCCCATCCAGCGACGCGACCGTGATCCCCGCGACTCAGACACCGAGCCCGTTGCTTTTCCATCCAGCAGACGAAAGGGAAGATGGATCGATCGTTTAGCAACCGCGTCGATTCTATTTGAGACCGAGCAGAGGCTTTACGAGGCCTGTTATCGGGTCTCTCTTTATCGAGCCATTGGCGAGGCACGTCTTATCGGCTCGAATGGGAAATCGAAGGCAGAGAGGCGGCAGGGAATGAAATTCGTAATTCTGCGACGAAGGGAGACCCGCTTGTTTGCCACTCGCCTGGTATCCAATTTGCAAACGCCAAACAGATATAGGGTTCGGATGATTGAAACGTAGGAGGGGGGGAGGGGGACTCGTTTTGGGTGATCGATTCATTGATTGATTCGTGGAAGTATTTGTACTGTGGTAATTAGTTTTTGTTGCGAGAGTGAATCAGAGGAATTTGATTCATTTTTTTTTTTTGTAGAAGTTCTAAATCTAATAGAACAGGATTAGGAATATTGTTGTGGCGCGGGTTAATAGTGACCGAAGATTTCGTTGGAAGTAAGTCGTGGGATAATAAACTGGAATACTAATGAAGATTTTTGGGAAAGGAAATTTTGAAACACATATTTTTATACTTCTGCATAACTGTGTAGCTTAATATTAGGCTTTGAGTATTATATTCTGGTAAACCAATAATCTATATTCTAAGTGGGAAAATTTGTTCGCTCAGTGTTAGGTCAGTTAGGCATTCGAAAATATTTTTACACTGCAGCTACTTTTACTAAGTAGATAACTGGAAAAAGTTATAGATAGCCGGGGAAAATAGTTTCAGTACAAGAAGTTGTTATAAATTAAATAAATAAGTGAATGTTATAAATACATTATAATTTATGTTTAAGGTTAGGTTGAAAAATTTTCAGTTTATAATTAATATTTAATAATAAAACTACTCTTGTGACATTGTGTTATTGTATTACCACTGATTGTGAGATAATTTGCTAATAACATTTTCTTAACTGATTGTACTTATAGTCAACCGACCCCATACTGTAAGTAGTATAAGTCTACCAACCCCCGATCATGGGGCTGGTTGACCAGCATGGAAGGTGTTAAAAAAACGTTACAATACCTTAATTGTTGTCACATTGAATCAACTTTAATTTAATCAGATAGCCAAATGTATGCCCTATCAAATATACTAACCGGTTTAATAATATTGAAGGGGTGCAGCTCTATCTTTACTAACTTCCAGTAAATTGGAAAAATGGTTTATAAAATTATTGCTTTGACATAACATTAAGAAAGGAACACAATATTTTCACACAATAAGTATCTAGTAGTTATTGAGTTGGTAAGTTTTTATTCTTATTTTTGGCGAAAAAAATATTAATATTAGTGTTTCTACCTATTTTTAATTACTTGTAATAAATCGCTCATTTTTGATTGGATTGCATCAAACGTGCACCAAACATAACTCAAAAACTGCACCCTTCTAGCTGAAAAATCCTCAATTCTACTTTTCTGTAATTAAACATTGCAATCTATTTTTATCCTAACTCTTCACGGTCCCAATTTGAAACTTTGAAGTGGAGTTCTCTAGAGAGGTTCTCGGTACGGGCACACTCGCGGTGTAGGAATGATGATTCGAAACCGCACGCATCGTGCATTAGGAATGAATTAATGAGAATGCTTGCGATAGTGGCAAGTCTCGTTTTCGCGTTTCGTCTGGACACTCGGCTGACTCACGGGGGGGTAGGGGGGGGGATGACGACATCTTCCTCGTGTAAAGGACTGGCGCGTTAGCGTCTGAAGTGGTTTCTACCCCGCAGACGTACGCGATGGGAAAGAGAAGGAATTCCTCCCTGCAGTTCTCTCGATAACTTTTCTACCCCGAGTGTTCTCTCTGGATGACGCATACTCTGGCTAGGGAACGATAAAAATCTCTCGGGCCCGAGAGCTCGTCGTTGGGAAACTTTCTGTCGAACGTGGAAAAGTTTCTGATAGCGCAGCTTCGGTGAAAAATGTATATCAGAATATTTGATTGAGAAAATTGTAATTAATTCATCCTCGTTACGTTACTTAACGCTAATCCAGTGACGTCCCACTTTGTAACATAAACGGTAACGTGCAGTCTCGCAGACTCCTCATTAACAATTTGACATTGCTAAGCCTGAATTTATTTTTAACATATACACGAGTTAATAATCACATTATTATAAATTACAAAAGATACATTTGCGTGTTTCGTTCAAAACCACTGAAAGTAGTCTCGGTGACACGACATATTTTCAAAAAAAAATCGAATGAAAATATGGAAAAAATAATTCTGCAGAAGTCTTCCAGACTCCACGCCTCCAGTTAAGGGTTAATCAAATTTTATACATCATCGTCCATTTGTTAATTCCCTTCGTGATGTACCCAGCATTTTTGATTGACACGATAATTTTCCTCTGTTCCAAAGTATTTTTATATTTCATCTAAGGAATTGCGGGGGTTGGATAAACGTAAGGAATACTTATTCCGGCCGGTTGATGGAGAAATAGAAGCTTTCGAGGGCCAAGTCCCTCGAAAACCTTCCTGCCACCCCGTTTGTACCCTTTTTGCGGAATAAGTACCAGGACGTGTTTGAGTGTGCGTGCCTAAACTCGATTCCGTGGTATCGACCCTCGAACTCATCCCTGGGGTGCGAGCGCTATATCATCTGGAAAAGAGAAAAGATTCCTACAGGGAAATCGATGACGCCTTTTCTGCCAGTCTTCCAACAACCTTGTTCTTGCACGAGACATTGAAATAGTACTTACAAGGGAAGATCCCGAACCTGGAAATTCAAAAAATTCTGAAACTTTGTGCATATGTAGGGAATTTCCTCCTGATTACAACGTAATTTTTTTTGCTGCCCAAAATCACTCTAAGGGGGTGAAATTAACCCCTGAAAATTCGGCTATTTCCCGATTTTGTGTTATAACTCGCGAACTGTACGAGATAGAAAACAAGTTTCACGACAAAAGTTACTTCTTTTAATTAGATTTATCATTTGGTAAAAAAATTATTTTACAATTCATGAGTTATAACACAAAATCGGAAAATAACCGAATTTTCGGAGGTTAATTTCACCCCCTTAGAGTGATTTTGGGCAGCAAAAAAAAATGCGTTGTAATCAGGAGGAAATTCCCTACATGTTCACAAGGTTTCAGAATTCTTTGAATTTCCGGGTTCGGAATCGTCCCTTGTTAGAGAATCTATACCCCCACAATAACAGCTGCGCTGAGCCTGACCCATTCCCTACTTTGCGTCTCAAAGTCAAACTCGTTGTAACACTTATTATAAAAGAATAAAGACTTATTATTATTATTGTTATTATTACAGATCTCTACCACAACGAAACTTCTTCTGAGCCCAAAAGTTTCCCTCAAAGGCCCACTATTCCACCATCAATCTTCTCCGAGAAGCATTTCCTTCTTCCAAAACATCACCCCAACCACCTAAATAGTACCTACCCCAGACATCTGAATACCTTATCCAACAAAGTACATAGACCCAACATACTTCCCATTCAACACCCCCACCCGGAGACTCAAACGAGACGCCCAGGGGGTTGTCTTCGGGGTACGTAACCAAGGCATTCTCTGGGAACACTCGATCGGTGAAACGCTTTTCCCAAACGATCGTCCCATATCGCTGTAAAGTTACAAACGCCTCGGCTGTGTGCAGGAAAGGGGAGCCTGAAATCGTCGCTGTGGAAACGACACTTTAAAATCCAGCCTGCTCTTTCAATGCGCCCGACGCGTTGCTATTCCTCTCAGCTCCTCTCTCGCCGCGGATGGCACTGTCGACACTTCCTTCTCGCTCGCTCTCGCTCTGCCCGCGTGGCCTGTACCGTGCGCGGGCGTCCCGTTACGTAGTTAAGGGCTCATTATCCAATCTGCGGCGATACATGCACACCTGCGACACTCCCATTACCGTCGTCCGCATCCGGTGGGATTGCACGTTTTAACGGCGATGCCTCGATCGCCACGGTCCCCTTTGTCGCCCATCGAATGCGCCTATCCGTCTTTTCTTCAGTTTCCATCGATCCGTCGACGGGATCTTTAATCTCTGTTATAACGGGGCTTTGGCAAGTCCGCGGTGTGACAGAAACACTCGCGCTGAAACGCCACGTGTGTTGAAAAGTTGGTGCAAGAGGAAACTTGTTAACCCTTCGTTGACACACCTCCTTTTTCGATCAAGTTTGACACACCTGGGTGGCTCACACCCAGAACAATTTTTGAACGTCTGCCACTCTCATCTAAAGAATCCAATTGATATGAAAAAAGTCATGGGTCAATTTCAGGGTCTCTAGAATGTATTCCAATAGTTTTTTGATTGACATTTTATCAGGTTTTGCAAAAAAAGTCTAGATTACCATATGTCCAGGAAACACGAAGGAAATGTTCAGAAGCTTGTAACTTTTATAAATTTCAGAATTGGAAGTTAAAAATCTACCGAGTTGTTCGGATATAATATTTTGAGGAAAAAAATAGTTTGTAAGTCAGCTTTGGAAAGAGGTACTTAGTTTGCATGTGGAAGGTACAGAGGGTCAAAATCAGTTCATGGGTGGCTCACACCCAGAGTGTCAACGAAGGGTTAAAAAGCAAATTATTGCTAGAAAGAGGAAGAAATGAATAGTGCAGCTCTTGGTCCATGAAATTAGGATTTGGGGAATAACTTCTAGCAAAGTACAATTTTGTATGGGCTTTTATTTCCTCGTTCTAAACAATATGATAAAAAATTTTGCAGACGGTCAAAGGTAAAACAAAAAAACAGTTTTTCACGAATATGTATCTCGTTATCTACTAATTCTATGGAAAAAATACACTTCAGTTGCTAGGAATTATTCCCCAACTTGACCATATTTCCGTCTAATTTCACTGGGCTGAGTTAGCTGAAATTACTAGCGCGACACTGATCTTAACATCTTCGGAATGGCAGCTCGAATTAAGCAGAACTCGAGGTACCAAAACTGAATTATTAAGGCTCCGCTTATGTGTCTACATTGGATTATGCAATCTGAGAATTTGCAATACCACTTCCAATCAGAAACCAACGATAACTCAACTTTCCGACTTGGAAGATGAAGCAGGCGAAATGGAGGACAGAGGGGGTGCAGAAAGACGCGGAGAGATCTATGAATATTAATACGAGGGGAGAAATTGTACCGCGAATGCGCTGACATTCTTGGAACAGTGGGAGTCGCGTTTCAAAGGGAAATCGTTGCCAAGCCATTTCCCCGGGGACCGTAGTTTCAACATTTTTCTCGAGGCGAGCTGTGCGCCCCGTTTGTCTGTCGCGAATCCATGAATGGGTTCCATTCATTAGCATTTGCATCTCTACTGCCCGATGGCACGCAACTCGACCAAGGAATCAGAACTCGCGCGCCCATCGCCCGCGAGTTATCGAATCGGCGCGGGTGAATTTTTATCGGGATCAATTGAGCTGCATCGGCACTTTCAATTAAGCCTTAGACTTTCGGGGCATGCAAAACTACGGTCCGATTGGGTCGATAGAACGTCATCCGTGAAGTTATTCTTCTAGGGGGTTGCAAGCAGTCGAGGGTGGTAGAAATATTTTCTTATTTAACGTCAACAGCATTTTTATCGAATGCAGGGGTTGTAAGTTGTATAATTTAAATTTAAATGCGTGGCAATTGTTTTGAATTGGACACAATGTATGTATCGGTTCCGAGAGTTTCCTGTATAACCGTTATGGAACCGATATAATATCTTTATTTCTTTATTTCTTTATTTCTTTATTTCTTTATTTCTTTATTTCTTTATTTCTCTATTTCTCTATTTCTTTATTTCTTTATTTCTTTATTTATTATACGGGAAGTTCCATGGTACACAAGAAAGAAAGACAAAACTAGTGAAATATATAGAGAGTGTGAGCACAAAATTAACAAAAATTAATACATACTAAACATAATAGTTATAATAATCAAGCCAACAAGGATAAAACTACGTTACACCATTCAGGTTATGAATTACACTATGAAGTAACGTCCTAAACGAATTCAGGGTGCCCAGGAAGGGATCCATATAATATAATATCGGTTCTGTATAATCGGAAACCGTTATAGACGAGAATCTTTTTCACTCCTAACTGTTTCAAGAATATTTCGGTTCTTATAACTGTTTCAAGAATATTTCGGTTCTTATAACTGTTTCGGGAACCGAAACAGATATCATAACAGTTTTCAATCCCTGCTAACTATTTAAGTGTTATATTCTTGCAATCCCACATTGCATTCTTCTTCATCAAATCCAAATGCAAGGGAACCTAGTCCTTCATAAGATTCTTCAATCCCCGCCGCAGATTCGTTAAACGCGTGGTACTTTTATAAAACATCAAACTGCCTCCGTACGCTATCAATTAAAATTTCCCCATTAATTATCCCCGCCGCTTGAAAGCAGATTAATTAGTATTGCTGAGCATATTCCCGGCCATGTCGCGGGATCGCATGCAAGCACGCCAAAGTGGTGGCGATCGAGCGCGTGCATCGTATTAGAAGCTCGAACTGGAATAGCAGCGGTGTTTTAAGGTTACGAGAGCTTGCAAGCTCCGAAGTGGGTCAAAAGCCAGCGTGCCACAGAGCTCGACAACCTACTTGGAACGCATTCGAGCGGAGTCGTAAATATTCTTTCCCGCTGAATCTTCGCGACCACCCCCGTTCCTCCCTCGCGGGATCTCCACCAACGTTCTAGCGTTAGAGGGCACCGGCGTCGGGGGGGGGGGGGGCAAAAGGGGTAATTACCCGCTCCTGGGTTGTGAGAAAAATCGCTTATTTTTAAAAACTGATCTTTATTGAATTTATCCTAAAAAAAGGTAATACCTATTTTTAAATGTTTAATTAAATTGACGCTACAAAATGGGTTAAAAAAATGAAGGGGCTACTCCACTCGCACCGCGTGATTTATCATCCGATTCATCTATGTCACCGCCAGGGTTGCTTTTTTTATTAGTATATTCTGTTGCCACCCCTAGAAAAAAGTCTGTGCACGCCCTTGCTAAAGGGACATCGGGCGCTAATAAAAGAGGAGGGAAGGGTGGCCTTCGAAAAACCATCCCCTTGATGCGTCCTTCATCTGGATGCATCTTCATTGCAATTTGCTCCTGGCAAAGCTCCGCTTTTTTCCCCGCTTTTTTCTTTCGTTTTTTCAAACGCTCAGAGGTGGAGGTAATGAGTTACTGCAGAGTCTCTGCAGGATCCCTTCTAACGAAGAAGAATATTTCATTCATCTTTGATACGTAAAACCTTGACGACCACACTTCTCCATCTTTTTCAAATTATTCAATTGTTCACTGAAGTTTGAAAATTATGAATGAAATCTTTGAATAATATATGCAGTTTTATTGATGAATATGAAGTAAGATTAAAATCGTGGAGTCCTGCTGGGCTTTGAGTATTTTCTTTGTGTCATTGGCTTATTTTAGCAACCCCTTAATTAATTTCGACTCCCATCTGATTTCTATTACCGTTCACAGTTTGATCTTCCTTTCCCTCACTTCCGAGATCTTTGCAATTTTTTGCAAAGCAACGTGCAGAGGGATTTCTGATAAATTTATTTCGAAATCGATGCCCGACGATCCCCGAAGAGCAGCTGGAATTAAGTTTTCACTTTGATCACGCGAGCCGCCGCGGAACTTGGAATAAATCAGCGCTGGAGAGGTCGTATTTCATTTTCTATAGTTGATTGCAGCTCGTGACTACCGCAGCCCGACGAGGTCAAGTGTTCTAGAAATTAGATCCAGACGCTGGAAACAAGTTTCTCGAAATTGTTTGCGGTCGTGCCACGGATAATGACCTTGATTCTCTGCGATGAATTTAATCGACACTGGAAACTCCAAGTGAACCGAACGAACCTATCAAAGCCTCTTATCACTGATAAAGAAACTTAACCAACCCGAAAATTCTGATTATGACGAGAGCAACAAAACATTAAATATAAGAATTGTTCAATTTTTCCATCTAACACCTGCGAAAGAAAAGTATTTTCTCAGCTCAATTGGTATAAATTCTCTACCAGCCTCAATTAATAAATTTAATCCTGATGATATCCCACTCCTTAACTTAATTATTTGAATTCCTTAAAAAATTACAATTACATGGGAATATTACTCATTATTAAATAATAAATTAATATCAACTAAAATTAGATTTTTAATAAATATTATTCTCGGAGTATGTTTTACAATACTTCAAATTTTTGATATTATGAGGTTGTCTTAAAAACTTGGTTTCAAGTCTACTGATAACAAGGCCATCTAGGATTTTACCCAATTTAAGGGGATTCTCGTGTAACAGCCACCGGAATTTCCTATTTTTTTTTTTTTTTTTTTTAAATCTATTGTCAATATTTCATTAAACTCTTTTTGGGATATAAGGAGGCATCTTTAAACTTGTAGAATTTTTTTTTATGCCGATCCTTCTTAGTATTTATTAATTATTGTGGAATCTCTTCGACCAAATCAACCAATTTTTCTTATTACTATCTTATGCAAATTCAAGTTCGACAGAATGGTTCACTCGCGGTGCCATTAAAGTTGAGTAAAAACGGTTTTCGGTTTTCCGTTGTTATCGAGAAAGAAGCGTCACGCGGTGTAAAGTTACAAGGAAACGACACGCGAGGACACCTTGCACGCGTGCATCGGAGTGCATAGAGAAAAATTCGCGATGCATAAAGGGGGGCGCGCGTCGCGCAGCTCCATTGTGAAGCTCCGGTCGTCTCGTTGCACCGGTGCGGCCTACGTGCATCGCTTTATGCAACGCTCGAATTTCAGAGCTCGTGAAAATTAGATATGATATTCGTCTCACGCGTCGATTGCCCGATTCGTGCTCACTATAGCGCAAAAATAGCTTCCTCGTTTAAAATCACTGCAGGGACGGCGGGAAATAAAGCTGCACACAATAACCACTATACACAAACATCTCTGTAATCATAATAATCCTTCCTCTTTAATTAAACGAGTAAAAAAATGCGCAGACGATTTAAGTAATTTATTGAAGAAAATAATTTTGGGGAACCGAGTGGCCAAGTTTCTTAGTAAAAATATTAACCCTTTGACAGTCTAATAAAATTTCAAATTCCGGTTTGAAAAGTGTATATATTTTTTATGTTCTAAAACATTTCTGTTTATAATAAAAAGTAGGTACCATTTCTTTACAAGTACCATTTTTCTTATTTTTTTCTTTTGTCTTCTTCTGCCCGTGTCATCTTTGATCTTTTCAGGAGATGTGTAAAACGTGTAGCTAATAATTCCCTTGTAAAAGGCGGAGAAGGTAGCAAATTCACTGGTATCACGCGAGGCTGTTTAACAAGCCGATTAATTAAACAGAGGAAAGTCTCTCGAAAACGGAGGGGGGATCGAGGATGGGAAGAATGTGGATTCCGCGAGGGAAGGCTGTGTAATGCGTGTTCCGCGTAAAAGTCGGCTTCACTCGGTGCGCATGCTGACCAGCGCGGGCAAGAACTGGAATGCTCAGAATGTTAATCGTTTAAATGGGGTATAATCGTTTAATGGGAGGCTGCATTCAGCTCGAAGCCCCCGTGCAATTCGAATGATCGCGTTCGTCACTATGAAACGCCTCACCTTTCGTTCGTCTCGATCCCAGTGGGAGAAAAATCCTATTCCATCGTCGCGACGCTCCCGTAGGAAATGTCTCGCTGAGTAATTGATTCAGGACGCCGAAGCTCCTCCTCCTATTGCCAACGTTCCAAAGATCTAGCAATCGTGGATCTAGCAGTAGCCTCTTCAGTCTCTTCTCTCCGTAATCCACAATCTTCAGAGTCAATTTAAAATAAATTGATTAGAATTTCGACCGTAAATAAGAGATAATTCAAAATTAAAGTGGTTTCCGCGCACTGGTTCGGAATTTAAATTGACCGAACCAGTGCGCTGAAACCACTTTAATTTTGAATTATCTTCAGAGTCAATGAAGTACAAATTTATCGCGTAGATACCCTCATAATCCTTTGATTAACCACATCCTTCAGTCGGTCCATGAGCGTTCAGCAGCGCCTATGCTTAAGAGATACAAATTAAGGAGTCCCGCACGCGACCTGTGCGAACGTTAAAAATTACCAGAATCCAAAGGATAAAGTGTCTATTCGCCCCGAAACGTTTGGAAGACAAGTGCACCGCTCCCATGTATCACAACAAAATTAATAAATAATTTTCACAGAAAATGTTGCCCTTTTAAAAAGTGTATACACAGCGGCGAGTGCGCTACGTGTGCCACGAATGCCCAGATTTTAAAGGCTTTGAATACAACTCGCTCGGAACAAACATCCGAGGGGTTTCGCTGAGAGCGGTGCGCCGGAGCGTCTAACCGTTTCGTGGCGGAGTCGCCGAGGGGACGCGAATAACGTTTAATTGACTTGTGCAGGGCGTGGAATGATAAATGGTGGCGACCAGCAGCATGGTGTATGAGGAGATAGTCGGTATACGGGGCAGCTGACCCCAGCCGCCGCGCACGCTTTTCACGCGCGAGATGCCCCACAACTTGAACTCCGCTTCCGCCAACTCCGCCAACACGGGACCGAATCACCAGGCCTACGCCCAGCAACCGTACCACCGAGCCAACGGCGATGGACTCCAGCCCGAGGTAACGTGGTTCGCCCCCGTCGTTTGGAATAGGCGAGCTTAGTAGACCCTATCAGGGAGCCCTCTCCGAGAAGCCGCGGAAACGGGAGCTCGTTAGGTCCTTCCATCCTGCGCCAGAGATAACTTACATCGTACCGCGGGCTTGCAGTGAAGAAACTGCGAAGACCAACCGCCGCTCTAACGTTAATTAGCTAATTTGGAACAGGGCGACGGTTTCAGAGCGTAAAGGACGATTGTAGCTTAGAAAACGGGTGCACGAGGAACTGGGAGTGTCTCGACGTTCACTTGGAGTGGCCGGGGAATATTTGAGAATGGGGGAAGGACAGTGTTGAGTCTTGGAGTAGAGGTCTTTCAGATAATCTAGGATTTGTGCGTTGCCTGTGGCTGGTCTCAGTAGTATCAGCCAGTGGCGGATCCAGGGGGGGGGGGGGGCGATGGGGGCGATCGCCCCCCCTAAGAATAATAAAATATAAAAATATTATGACGTTGTGTATTATTCTGTAAAATCATTAATGAAAATTTAATTATTCAGGCTATAGTATCAGATAGATATATTAAAATATAAATTACAAGCAAATTTTAAATGTCGTAAAAGAAAATTAAAAAATGAAGGTAGGTATGTACTTTTACACGTTTCGCCCCCCCCCCCCCCAAGAAAGGCTCCTGGATCCGCCACTGGTATCAGCTTTCTTTTCTCAAGTCTCTCAATATTTGCACCTTCCCCTTTGGATGAAATAGGGGAAGGTGCTACTATGTTCTTGGAACGAATTGGCTAGGTATAATTTGAAGATGTAGACTTAACATTGTCCTTCAGTAGGGCCTGATGTTTGTGACGAAGAATAGCTTTTCTGCTCTCCTTCTTGGAGGCTCGATGTACTCTCGACAGGACACCAATGTACCCAGAAACGTGCTTGCAGAAAGAGCCGGTGGAGTTCGACACGTCGCACCTGCGGGGTGCTCCAGCCGAGGTCGAGGCGTTGGTGCACAACATCAAAGAGGTTGCGCAGCAGTTCCTCTACCACTGGAGGACGTTCCCCATTGTCCTACCGCCGCCTCTGTCCACGTGCACGGAAGGGGAGGACACGTTAGCCAGGAAGAAGCACCACTTGAGGGACCTCTTCGTCGCGCCGAGCTTCGACGAGCTGGATTCTGTCGCCGTGGACAGCAAGGGTGAGCCTAGAAGGCTGACCAAGAAGCAGCTGGAGAGCATCAGTAAACGAGGGTAGGTCCTCCCGTGCAACGAGACCCACAGCACTCCCTCTGCCTTCGTAGATAGCAGTAGAGTGACGGAGCCTTCAGCTCTTCCACGTCCTTAATCCAGAAGTTGCAATGTCCATGGATGATGCGTACAAGCGGTATGAAACCAGTAGGATTTTTTAGGCCAATGAGGATAGAGGTGCTGGCCAAGCGTAACATGAATTTCGTTGTAGAAGTATCCCGATGAAAAGAATTGGCGGAGCTTGTTTGCGAGTGGCTCAGGCGGATGAATAATATACCAGGGATGGTGGAGAAAGTTATTCTCTTCGATAGGGTTTATGATACTTTTTTGCCTGCATCGCTGTTGAAATTGATAAAGAGTTGGAAGAAATTTTGAGACTCTAATGGCGGCGAGAGTTGTGGTTGCAACTTATGGACTAATGACGTTCAGTCTTTCCTTAAAGCTGCTTCAAGACACAATACAGTAGCAATTGTGTTCCTTAGAGTTAGTCATTTAGCGACTTCTTTGTGCACAGTATATGAAAACTCGTGACTATTTACCAATGTTCAGAAATATTTGTTGACAAGGCTTGACGGAATCTCTAACAGTGCAAATGCTAGTCTCTTTAGGGCATAGGAAATATACTCGTGGTAGAACAATATATTTTCCGTTACTCGAGATGATTTCAGGGTGTACTTTTGTTCGTAGAACAGTAGGATATCAATTGTCCTATAAAAAGCGTGAAAAGAGATAAACATAGAAAGATAAAATCATGCATGTACCTGCGGAAGTACAAGGAAACACTTGCGAAAAAGAATACGATACCTACAAATGATTCGAACGATATAAGAACACACGTTGAAGCCCCGATTGGCGCCCGGTTTTCAGCCTACTATTCATTTGTGTCTGGTACTTTCTAACAATTTTTGTAAAGCTTTCAGAAGGAGAAGTACGGAAAACCGAAGAAGCTGAATGCCACTCAATTGGAGAGCATTCGAAGATGCGGGTATGTCATACACCAGCGTCACACAATATTCAGAACAATGTTGACCGAACAATGATCGATATACCTTGTACAGTGACTCGATGAACTGGAATCATTCGTTCCCATCACCTAACCATCATTCCCCACGTGAACAATTTTTAAACGCCACACAGAACTGGAAACAGCATGACACCTCATCTCCATATCAAAACTCCACACCGAGTCGTTAGACAGTCCCCCCAATGTACAAAACGGAGGCATCGCCGCACACGTTCGGCGCAAAGATCCGGTCACTCTGTGCAGGGGATTTGGGTTCATAGAACGTGGCTTTTAACGAATAGTTTCTAACACGTTCACTCTAGATGTACCATCAACTGTTGGCTGTCACTGATCATTGATGGGTACGCGGGTAGGGCGCAGCCTTGTGGCATAGTAACCCCAGATCTGTCAGCGTGAGCGTGTTAACTAATGGCCTGCATGGCGCTGATGTACATAATAATTTGTAAGATTCTGGATGTTACAGCGCAAATACATGGTGTAGGTTACTATTCCTTTCTAGCGTTACGATATGCTTGTACTGTAGCGACAGATTTCATTAGCTTTAGTTCTGCCCGACGGGGATAGACAACGTAATAGATTAATGTATCACGTTATTGGAGGAACTGCGATTGCGCAGGCATTTGGGGGATTTCATTGAAACAGCATTACAACATATTTTCCAGGATACTTTTGTTGATAACACGTGTATGTTAATGTTTCGTTTACGATGTAGAAAAACATCCTGTATCTAGATCCTCGTCGCGCCTTTACCCCGGCATTGCGCGGCTACATGGTGGATTCGTATTTCAGGGAATTCGAAGTCGATTCGATAAACTTCGCTGGTCAAACCCATCGATGGAGATTGAGCGGTCTCCTGCAACGTGGACGGGACAGAAGGCGAGACGCGTTGCTCAGAGATCTCGCCTTGGCCACCAGATTCCTTGTAGTGACAGCGAAAGCTAGGCTAGTCTCCCACTGTTTCAGTGTGTCGCAGTCTCTGAAAGCGTTTCTAACAGGGCTGCTACGACTTCTCGGTAAGAATTCACTGGTTCGCCGGTCCTCTGTGTAGCTCCTAAACGTTACAACCGGGTGCATTAGTAGCGTATACTTTCAGATATAATCATTGGTGTGCCATCGCTTCAAGCACACAATCTAGATGCCAAAATCAGGGAAGAACGCTGTCGATACTTGGTTGCTGAGCTGGTCTGCAGGGTACGTTCGCTTTGTAATTCAGTAACAGAACTGTTGTCGTTGCGGCTTGATGTACATTATCGAAAATTGCAGCCAGAGTATGAAGACTCGCTGGAACTTCTGTGTGGCTTCGTTCGGAAGCAGCTTCGAAGGGCGACTATGGAGAAATTCGAAGTGGAAAGAGAATTGTCGCAACTATTACCTATCCCAGTTCCCTTTGTGTTTGGAACGCCTGGCGGGGCATTGGTGGACCTTAGATTATTTAGCAGGGACACAATCAGAAAAGCTTTACCCATCCTAGTTTCTATTTTGGAGAGAGAGACACGAGGCTGGTTTCTTCATTTCAGAGAAAGACTGATATCAGAATTGAGAGCGAGGAAGAAGTCCGACGAGGAGATCGAAAGGGTCAGAGTCAGCAATTGTAAGTGGTGAAAAGAGAGTTTAAACTGCAAACGGTAACACAAATTAGATAGTTCCAGTAGAGAGGCTTATATCCCACTGATTGGAGGGTTGCCAGAATATAATACGTAAAGTAGAAGTACGAGCTTTAAACTTTCTTTTCACCACCACCGTGTGTCTGTCCATCAAATAAACCTTCATTAAGTACAGCTGAATGCAACTTTTAGGAAGTAAACGAAGCTGTCATGCGGGAGTATCTGCAGAGGGTCTTCTCGAATATTCTGTCGCACCCCGATATACACGATCTCGGGAACGGAATCGCCCAACTTCTCGTCCAGCAGGCACAGTCGGTCGTGCTGATGCACAGAGCCGTGGAGACTGTGCAGCGGAAGCTGGTTCAGACCAAGGAATCATTGAGACGTCACATCGAAAACGAGCACCCAGTCCTCTCTCGAATAGAGCCGTGGATGCGCGACAGAATGCGAGAAGTAGAGGAGAGATTCATAGAGGAATGCGAATGGAGCGCCCACGAAGAGGCGCTCACGCTGTGCACCCATCAAAATCTCCAGCAGACGGTGTATTTCCTTAATCGCGACCTGACTTTCATGAAGGAGGTACATAGATCCGACGACACTTCTACAGGAGCATCGCTCCGAACTCCGTGAATACAGTATTCGTTTGTCCCAGCGGGAGCCAGTGTTGCTGAAGGAGCTGCGCAAGGTGAAGACACCTACGAGGAGCTTCCAGTGGCCGACGCAGATATGGCTCCCGAAGAATTGGATCATCAGGCGTAATTTCCAAGGGCAATCTGAAATTATACCAACGGTGCTGAGCAATACCCCGACCTCGATCACCACGCCACGCGCTGATCCCAGTCAGCCTGTATTCTTAGTCGAGCGTGAAATCGTGCACACGACTACGACAAGGTACGCAGTCAATTAGCGGCGATCTAACGACACGCGTACTCACGTCAAACTGTCCGAGCAGATGGCCTATGTGGCGTTGGATAAACTACGTGGCCAGGACATGGTGTTGGACTTGGAACGCGATGTTCCTGTTGGGAGTAGCAGTGCCGTGGTGTAGTCCAGTTTCCATACGAGCCCTGCTGCTTGTACAACCCTTCACCCCTGATCTAGAATTGAGTCAACTGAATGGAACCTTATTCCCCAGGAAGTCGTCTCAAATGCCCACTCTTTGTTCCCGATTGATAGCACTCTGGAGGCACATCAGCAAAAGTCGGACCCACTTCGAAACGGAACCTGACACTGGTAAACTTAACTGACCAGTACTCCCTATAGATCTGCTTCTTTTTTTAATTCATACTCGTATTTGCCGCAGGATTTATTGGAAAAGGGATGACGAGGCATTTGAACAGGCTGTGGAATTATGGCGTGAAGGGTCTCCTAGGAACGCTTGTCATATTGTTTATATTTCCTGTCGTCTGTTTATTCACCAGTCTGGGATCACTTCTTATTGCACTTACTGCGATCCTATGGTTCGTTGAACGTCTTGTTTGATATTCTTCGATTGGAGCAAAATGCTGATGGGATTCTTGGATCGTTTCAGGATGCCTTTGATCACCATGACATTGCACGCGTTCATGGCGCTTATAATGGACCTAGACAGCCCGGAACCAAGTCGGAATCGATACTTAGTCATTATGGAAGCATTAGTTTGGAATATCGGTATACAAGGGTGTCTACAGCCGATCGCGGCGTTAATCGTAGCCCTCCTTTTCTGTCCTATCATCTCTTTTCTGATACTTACAGGTGTGATATATACATTCGACTGGTAATATAAGTAATAATCATAGTAATGAAGACAGCTTCAAAGCCGTACTAAGATCAATCATTTCTACACAGTTTCTGTGATACGTTACTGGATTAGAGTGGTCTGGGACACAGCTATGTTTCATTTAGTGATAAAGAACAGAGGCCGCATACCCGCCAGCGACAGCTTCGTAGTTAAAAGGATAGAAGGTCCGGGACTAACATCGGACTACTATTACCAAGTACGTATCGGGAGTCGAAGTCCAAAGCTACCAGGCCGCTGATTATTCCACTTTCGCTCGTAGATCAAGCCGGAGCAAGCGTTAGCCGCGTTCGAGGCGAAACTGGAGCTGGACGAACTGCTAGCCTTCCAGCAGGAGATAGAACGATTGATCACTCAACCGCAAAGAGACTTCACACAGTTCGTGGAAGCCTGTTTCGGCCCGTTCGCCGCCAGCCTTGCCAAAACGAAAGACCCGTACAAGTCGCTTGAAAAGGAAGCCAAAGATCTGATCTCTGTGTTGCACGAGAAATTAGACAGGCGTAGGAAGAACCTGCAGACTGGCCTTGGGATGGTCGTGAGGAGTAAAATAAAGCTGACCACCTTCGATCTGAAGGTGATTACCCAAATATGTATTCGTTCCTTGACATTTGCAAATGATGCTGATGCGCCGTTCCTTTGCCAAACAGGTGGTCATACAACAAGGGGCCCTAATGCTGGAACGCCTTTACCCCACGCACGTGTTCGCGAGGCTGTCCGGAAACGAAGAAGATTTCTGGGAGAACAAAGGCTTAAGCATGGGCGACTGGGCCGGCCTAGCCGGCCTCATGTACGCCGACATTTTCAGCCTGAATTTTCTCCAACCCCTGGACGACGCGGACACGAAGTTCAGGCTGGAGCCTCACCCGGGCGTCGACCTCTCGCGTTACACGGACATGGTACATAGTACTGAAATCGGCGGTACCAACGGGCCAGACTTACTGGGAGCTGTCTACGCGCCGCGCGGCAATATACAAGTCTACAGCCCCTATCTGGAAGTCTCGGCCTTCAACCCACGCGCCAAGCAAACCAGTAACAGTAGGAAGTCTGACAAACGATGGTAAAAACGGTGTTCTAAGTTATTTCTCTTTTCTTTGATGGCTGGAGGATATTCGGGACAATGCATGCAATCTCTGTAACTGATTAGAGTAACAGAGTATATCCACGTTTATATTTTCGCAGTGATACTGGGGGGCTGCTGACATCGACGAGAATTAAAAGACGCACAACGTCGGCGAGCGGTGCGGCTGAAGCACGCTGGCAGCCATGGAAGCGACAGATCCGCCCTTACAGCGCCGAGAAGCTGCTCATTCCACTACCCATCCCTCATCCGGCTCACATAGCTGTGACCATTCACAATCGCGACTCCGAGAGCCCGATTCCGCTTGACTCTGACCTCTGTCAGAATATTCTAAGGGCAATCGAAGAGTCGCCCGGCGAGATGTCCAACGAGTACGTGAGCCGCTACAGAGGGGCGGCCGACTCCAGCTTCGACTCGGTAGCTTCGCAATCCTCGGTCTCCGTTGAAACTGGCCTGGACAAAGACAACGAGACGCAAGAGACCACTAACGCCGAGAAGGAGGGTGAAACTTACCATTGGACATTGTCGAATTGGGGCGGTGGTATGACGAGAAGAAGAAACAATTCTGGATCGATAAAGGTCGATCTGGCATCTCCAGAAGACGTTACTCTGGACACGGATACCACCAGAGTGATGTTCAGTACGTATGGAACAACTGTTTAAATTAAGTTCACTGTTACGTCAGGTAAATATGATAATATATATATAATAGGTGCGAATAGGAACGAATAAGCGTAAGTTAAAGAAACGAGTATAGATATAGATCGCGATCGTTTTGTCCATATGATTTTCTTTGAATTTGCATTTATTCAGACCACCTTTATCCCTGCGAGGTAGATTAAGGAGCGTTTCTCTCGTTAAAGGAAAATTTCGAATTGGAGCTCGTCGGATACATTTTAATCGGAGAACAAGTCGTAGTATTTACGAGCGTGAGAGCGATGAATGGGAAACCTCTTTCGAACATTAAAATTTAATGATTAGGAAAGCTTAATTCGGTCTACATATTATTATGTATTCTTACAAGTACGTTTCGATGTATCATTTTAATAAGATGTCGCTTCTTATGCCTAGTCCGGACATCTTACGAATCCATCCTCGAATTAGTCTCCGATTAATTTCATCAATCAACTGCTATTGCTGGGGATTTTCATTTTTATGAAAATCACGCGAGCTTTCGTGATTGATATACAATGATAAGTATAGCTCGCTCGCCTGCAAAGTATGGGATGTCATTACGGATTCGTAACTTTTACGCGTACAGATTATAAACGGAGTCGAATAATTAGAAGCTTAGCGTGTGAATGACAAAGGCCATTAAAACAGCCTCTTTAAATCTGCGTTGAAAATATTATACAACATTCGTATCGATATATTGTATATAGATAGTTAATTGTATAAATAAACTTGTTAATGTAATAATACTTCAAATACATTTTCTTGTTCACGCTAAAGGCCGTTTAAACGAATACATAAAACTTTGCTCTCTTTCGATATTCGCGTTATTCGTGCGAGTCAAAGCCACGGGAGCGTCCCATTCGGAACTGTTCATAAAATTTCAAACTGCCAGTAAATTATGTAAGCTGACAGTCATTCCTCGAAACCGCTTGTGAATAATTTCCATTATTCTTTTATTAATGCAAACAATATTATTCGATATACATACAGCTATATCGCGTACAGGATTTCGAAATTGTTAAATGATTATCTCGCGTACAACTAACAATTTATCATAGCCGAATATTTTAATGACTGTAAAGATCTTCTTTTCGAATACTTACGAATTACGATTTTCGTTAAGCTTAATACTACTACTTTTAAGTGTACATAAGTGGATTACGTATTTGAATGTCAGGTAGCTTGAAATTTAAATTGAAGTTTCATTAATGGTATGCAACAGAATGTCTTCTATTTATTGAGGGTGTTAGAATGTAACTATGAACGATACGAGCTCGGTAATAAAGAAGTTTTCTTGAAATTTCAATATATCCGTGTAGCGATGTACGAACTTGAAGTCGCACAATGTAAAATGTATTAATAACGATCGCGAGACATGGCGAGCAAGTGTTTCTCTTCGGATCTTGCTACGATACAATCAAAAGAAGGAAGCATCAAATTTTAAAATAGTCTAATTTGTCCATCAAATACATTTAAGATATTATCTATGTTTAAAAGAATGCATTTTACGGAACGCAGTTAACCGGAGATTTAAAGGATACTTATCGAAATCCGACGGAAGTGTTTATAATAGATATTTGAATATAGATGTCGTAAACCATAGGAACCACTACTAAGTGATAACAATTATACAATTACCCCCCACCTTTTTGACCAGCCCTTGTTTGCCGTCAAACTGAACTAATTAATATTTAAGAACTCCAAGCGCTGCATTTTTAAAGGCCAGGCAGATTTCGAAAGTTGCCTCCGAATTTATTAACATAATGCACAAGTCCATCCAATGGAAAACATCCAATGAAGAATATAATACTGTTATAGTTTTTAAGAACTATACAGTTAATTATTAATTGCATGATATCCATCCAGGAGTGCTCAATACTAGTACGAACCTAAGCGTGTCTGATGGCAAACGGAACGATGCGACAGAAACGTGAAACCTATTTTAACGAAGAGATACATGGGTTTCTTGTACGATTAAAACAACAATTTATTGCGGAGAAGCAATTTTTTTTACTTTGAAACGTAAAAATTTGGAAGCACAATGACTGCACTCGTTAATTCTTTGAAACATAGCTTCGAACGAGATACATAATGGTATTCTGTAGCGAAGCGCACAGTGCGACGTTTTTAATGGCAATAGAACGGCTGGGATAAATTCTGAAACCTATAATCCATATGTTTCAAAGGATTAAAGGCCCGCGTGCGCTGGAGCAAGTGATTTCGAAGTAGCAAAGTAGAGCACCGAAATGTTATTTACTTCTTATAGAACATGGTGATACATAAATGGAAGGAAATCAGTAGCTACTATTACGATAGATATAAAAGTTGTAGGGAAAGAAACTTGTATCATGAATGTAGCGTTAATGAAACATGTGTACGTACAAACCAAATGTCTATTATTTTCATATACTGTAAAGGCATTATATTTTTATCAGTCCGACGAATGGTTCGCATTTAGTTCGCGTTTAGATACGTTAGCGTACCGCAGAACTTTGTTTAAATATACCGTAGACGAGGATACAATTGTACAAAGTCGGATAAGTTACGAACGAGGGGACGATGAATTACATTCGCAATATTATCGAAGGCAACAATAAGCTCGGTTTTAACGAATCATAAATCTACGTAGGAGTCTGGATCGCATGTAGACGAATTTTTAGCTGGAAATGTCTACCACTCGTAATACTTTGCCTCTCTAGCTTAAATCTTATTTTTAGTAAAGCGCTATTAAACTGTAAAGCTGTATAAAACTACAATTGTGTACACTGAGTGTATTTACATGATGTAAAATATTACCTACACTCCTTTACCGTCTATCACTCCTTTCTTATGGTGATTCTCTTTTGTCGCAGATTATTTATATTGTCAAGATGTAGCCAGAATGCATTCGTAATCTATCGCACACTTTTAATCACTGTATGTATGCTTTTCCGTAATGTTAGTAGATTTCTTTACGTTTTTGTATACATTAAATGTAAGTGTGGTGGAAAGGAGCTTACATTTTCGCCTTTATCCTCTTTAATTATACGAAAGAAGGTTGTAAAGAGATATTTCGAATTGTAGAATCGAAGATATAATACGTACGCAGATAAAAAACAATAGAAGAAGTAGGAAATCAGAGGAGAACGAAAGGAATAATATTACGGCGCATTAATGTATTCGTAATTTCCAGTTTACATAACAAACATTCTTATATTCTAAAAATTATGCAAAGAAGCTTTCAGGAAAGCTACTCCTTTATATTTAATCATTATTTCCTACGAAATCTGTTGAAACGATTATCCATTAAGGATCATTAATTACTGCATCATTCGTGAATACGCAGATAAAATTTTATGCGCAATATTCATTTCCATGGACGCCGGTTCCATGCTGTAATTCGCGTGTTCCGTGTTCCCAGTTTGCGCATGCGCCAAGAAGTGACACATCTCGACGTGCATACGTATCGTTTGAGCGGAAATTGTAAATTCCACGCAGATTTTTCAAGCAGAATAATAAACATTAAAGATTGTTCAAAGGACAGGTTGAATAGGATTTTAGTAAAAGTTGGATGAGAAGCGGCAGCAAAAATTTCATAACGGCGAAGATTCTATTGCGTTTCATTCAAGCAAGTGGGGGTAAAAAGGAAGCGAATTCGCTCGTGCGCTCTATAAGGCAGTGTTAAACGTTGCGTATCGCGGTTTACAAATCATGAAACTTGGCCGAACGGGTTTAGACAATCGTCATTGAGGAAAAACCGCCGAGGCTGACCGTACTCAACACAGGTGTCTAAATATATATCGGGATCGCTTAGTAGAAGCGATAACGGATGATTCATGCGCGCAACCTATGCGATAACGAAACTGATGGGTAGCGGCGAGTAAACGTGCCTGTGTGATGCAGAACTAAGATCGTGTTAGGAAAGCCGAGTTGTGAAACCGCGTAACACAGTGACCAGCGGCGTAATACAGTTTCGAAGTAAACACGGTGTCCGAAGTGAAAGTGAGAGTGAGCCGAATGTTTCTCTCGGTGCTGCATTGTCATTAACGTGCGTTCACGATGAAGAAAATAAAGCCGCTGGACTTTTCCGTGCGTGCCGAGCGCGATTCCTTCCTTCTCTAACGTGTGACACGGAGAACCATTCGCCGACGAGCCACGAACCCCACACTGCGAAAGCAAAATAAGACAAAAATTCACCACCGGAACCAAAACGAGGAATCCAATCGAACGGCCCTCGAATTGGCTGCATAAACGAGGCATAGAATTCGGAGAATCCTACGGAACGGTGATCGCCGCGAACAGTGCTCATGGAAACGGGCCACCACGTGCAGCGGCCAACGTGAATGGACAAAAAGGATCCCAGTTGGGCCCGTCGGTTTTATTTTGCAAAAGGCACGGTCACACGTTGCCGAAGTGAACGTACCGCGAGAACGTAGCACAGAATCTGGGGGAGGGGGGAAATCTCGATCGAGGTCGAGCGTGCGGAATCGATCGTTGCATTTTCGACGCGTGCTTCCCGTTTTCTCCTGGCTGGAAGTGCGACGAGAGGATCGGCGGACGACGTTTCGCGCTCATCCCCGGCCCCCCATCTCCATCTGGTGACTCGAAAGAAAAGGGCCACGGATCGATATAGTGGAGGAGGTCCCACGGCCGTTTTTCCGCGAGAGAGAGGCGAGAAAAAGAAGAGGAGGACGAAGAGGACGAAGAAGAAACGAAGACACCGGCGTTCGGTACGAGTGCGTGTTTACGTGCGGAGAGCGAACCAAAACATCAATGACCTTGAAAGAGGAAGAGTCACGTGACAGCGAGGGAGCACGAGGATTGGACGGCCGAGGCGCATATAATGTGTATTGCGCCGTGCGCGCCCTGCGTCCCGCATTCCGTGCCCGATAGACGACGGTAGAGAGGCCCCGTGGAAGCGCGGGGGTAAAAGGGGGCGAAAAGACGGGCTACGCGACGGGGCTACGACGACGACGACGGGCTACGACGACGACGAGGACGACGAGAGAGAGTGCCGTTCGCCCGGTACGTCCGTGTGTGTGCGCGCGCGCGTTTCTCGCTCGGTAGTGGTGTTTGTCCCAAGATGAAGTCCGACTCTAAACCTTTGTTGACAGCTCAGGCGGAAAAGGCGAATCATTACACGTAAGTAAGCGCCCGCCGGGCCGGTCGCGTGCTACGTGAGAGAAGTGATCATAACAATCTATACGGGAAGGATAAATAATAATAATAATAATAATACGGAAAAAAAGCGATCGGAGGCCGATTAAAAAGTGCGTGTTGTTCAAAAAAAAAAAAAGAAAGTGGAGTGCAGAAGAGGGGCGAGAAAAGAGTTAATAATACGTACATGTATGCATACGTAAATAATATATATATAAAAAAAAGAGATAGAGAGGGAGCGAGAAAGAGAGAGAACGGAAAAAAGAGGAGGGCCGCGAGCAGCGCGGATCGACGCGCGCGTCAAAAAAAACGCCACACGAAATAATAATGTGTAGCTCTGTGGATTCGCATTCCAGATACTTGAAGGAATTTCGCGTCGAACAATGTCCCCTCTTTATACAGCGCAAATGCACACAGCACCGACCCTTCACGTGCTTCAACTGGCACTTTATGAACCAGCGGAGGCGCAGACCGGTGAGAAAGAGGGACCGCACCTTCAACTATAGCGCCGATAATTATTGCACCAAGTACGACGAGACCACCGGCATATGTCCAGATGGAGACGAGTAAGTCTTTTCTCGCTTCTATCTACTTTGCTACCTATACACGAATCATATCTCTGCTCCCGTGAATCCTTGGCCCGCTCGGTGGAGTATCCAGCGACGTGTGCGATAATCTCGTCGTTTGTCAGATGCATCGATTTGTCGTGTCCGGGCGGGCTCCTCCACAACATCAAGCTGTACTCGATGCTACTACCTTTCTCTCGTGAACTTTTTCACGCCTATACCCTATTTTCCCTCCTCCGATTCCCGGAGAGACATGCACGGGAGGCACGATAAGAGACGCGCGAATTGCTTAATTATTTTCTGTGCCGCCGCTTGGAGAGCGTTCCTCTGCTCGCGAACGCGCGTCCATGGTTTGTACGCCGGGACGACGTGAAACGTTTCCCAGCGGTGAATGAGAATTCCGCTCCCCGGAGATCGGCCGTGTTATTAAATCGATGCGATGTACTGTAGAGGGGAAGAAAGACATCGGGGTCCCTCGGTCGCGTTTTCTTTGTGTCGTTGACACGCGTCCAGCGTATGCTGGTGTAACGTGTAATATGCTTCTGCGTGGGCAACGCGTAACGACGTAACATCGTCTCGTCGAGAATAACCTATGTAACGAAGAGGAGGCCAATTTCGACGTAACTTTCGAGGACGCGGGCGCGCGCGCACGTGCATGTGTGCGCTCGCGCTCACGCGTGCGTGTTGCGGCGATCGAGCCATGGAAAACATTACTGCGCTCGTTGAGATTTCTGTGCGGGTATATGGGAAAGCGGCATGGCTGTAGCGATAAACAGTTTCACCACGTTTACGAACATTTCATTACGGTATCGTGAAATAAAAATTGGGACACGCGTAACGTACGGTATATAGACGCTGCGTACGTTCATTATTATTAATTTAATGATTACAGAATGATCGTAAAATTAGCACCGAAGAGTTTCCTAAAAATAGCAGGTTTCGTTTAGAATCGTATAAATGTTTGTTTCGTTCCAATCACCCCTTATAAAACACTGTTCCAAGTCTTGCATAATTCTTCGTAATCTTTCGCTTACTCATAGCCGCTGTTCAGGCCTAAACCCGGCTGTGCACGATGACATACCCATGCAGTTTCTTCGCCGCTTTGCGTCTCGCATACGAGAAACATTGGCTGTCGCATTTAGTCGTCCACTCTCTTATTCTCATTATGAATTCCATATTTAGCAAATCGCATGCAGCATCGGTGTATCGCGCGTTCGTCGTCGAAACGTTTGGTTATGTTCTTCCATTTGTTAAAACAAAAATCCCCGTCCAGCCTGTATCGAGACCTACCGTATGTTATTTATAGATTTTTCGGATTTGATTACGCTCGTAGAATCGTCCCGCATCGAATTCGACTTATACGAGCCGAAAAAGTGACGATCGAAGACGATAGCATCGAAGAATTAGGTTATCCGTCGACGGATCGTAATTTCGCTAAATCCATCGACGCGTAGAATACTTTGGGGGGGGATTGCGTTTGCGCGAATTACAGATGCAGAATTAAATTGGGTGGCACGTCGCACGAATCCTGCTCGGTAGGCTGCGAGTGTGTGCCCCGCGTTTACGCGCTCGCAACCCACCGCCATTGCTCGCGATAGAATATAACTACCGTCGGCTGCTAACCTGTTGTCATCCATTGTAGATAACCCCGAACGTTGTAGCTAGTCAGAAATTTCTCTATAGACCCGAACCGTAGCTGCAACCTTTCCCACAGCCATGCTTTATGTACGAGCAGAGTTTATTAGTCGTTTGATGCTCGTTTAATTTTGAAGGAGACGTGTTGCAGGTCGCCCTACATCGAAAACTTTTCAGATGCAACGAGAACTAAAACGCGAGAACGATCGCGCTTGTAACGTGGAGGTTATTGACTCGGGTTTATTTGGTTACAGATATCCGTGCAGGATACGATAGAGAATTTAGGTCACCGTTTTTTCGTTCTAAGCTATTTCGTCGCCTATACCTCGTCCCTGAATAAAATAAACCTTGCGATTTACTGCGAATAACGTTCCTTTCCATTAAAATTAATCAGAATCGAATGCTTTTTCCGATACTTGAATATTATAATACGCGTGTTAGTACAGTTAGCATGTAAAACAGAAAGTAAACGGAGGAAAGGAATGCAAAGGTACCTATCTGACGGTTAAATGGAGAAAATTATGCTGGGCTTATCAGTAGGAACGATAAACGTATTATCTATTAGTGGGGAAACAAATGAAATTAGTTGGCTCGAGGAATCGTTAACGGCGACCGGGTAGAGGAGCTGATTTAAGAAAAATCCGCCAGAATAACGCTACGTAGGCATAGTCGTGAATCATTTGTACGTTTAAACTTTCTACGGTATCGCTGTCGAGATTAAATCAATGAAAAAGTCTTTTCTGTAGTTTTCTCGCTATCAGTAGACAGAGCACACAGTTCGTGTACTTATGTACATATTATGCCCTGTGCCACAATGTTTTTCGCGTTGATAGTACTTTCGCGCCATATTCTTATCGAAAATATATTTCCCTCTATACAAATAATTGTAAACACAATCATAATTGATAACCGATTCGTGTGCTCTTATACTCATTGTATTTGTTTTTACGATAAACGAGAGGGCTTCGGACGTTAGACGCTTGGCTTAATTAGAAATTAATCTTTCGTTCGTTCAGTGTTTTCAGCTTTCTGATTTGAACGCTGTAAGATATATAAACTCATGCATCACCGGCGTGTTTTTATACCGGCAGAACGTGAATTGTAATTTTTTTTTTCATTGAAATTCTTGCGAATGAGTTGAAGAACCGTTATCGTACGTAATGTATGTTACCGGAAATGCACGCGATCGGTTTTCCCTCCAAAATGTCCAGCGCCTCGAGTTCCCAAACAAAGGAGCTTACTGATATTGATTTTCTCTTACGTGGCAATGGTGGCAACAAAGAATATGCGATGTCCTTGTTGCTGCTTCGTAGAAAACATCGAAACTGTTACGGCGCTATTATCCACCTAGGAAATAAAATATGACCTCATTCGTGCAAGTTACACTTGTTCTTGTAACAAGTCAGAAATTTTTATCACCATCGGAATATCGCGATAGGCGTTCTTTACTCAGCTGTTACTATCTTGTACCTTAATCCGGAATTTCCAATTTGAATTTCAACGGGTCGATAACCTGTACAAGACATAAATACACGCATAATCGACTTTCATTTTTCTCATAATTGTATAGTTGCATAGGATAGCGGAGTATTAGACTCTGCTTAGTGATTCATACTTATTTATATCCCTCTGAATAATGAATCACCGTTCCAGTTAATTCATTCGCAGTTTTATTATTGAGTTAGCCATAGGAAAGTTTTACGTTTCCATTGAAATCTTGCCGCGGGATAACGATGTCCATAATTAAAACCGAACGGAGGGTTCCGTTTCTGATTTCCAATGTAGAATTCTATTCCGAAACGCTTTCTTATTTCATGTTCTTGTGTTATTCTTAAGTTTCCGCACTTCATGGCGATGCGTTCGAAATAATTAACACGACAAATCTTGCTGAACAGGTGTCCATTCCTTCATCGCACTGCCGGAGACACAGAAAGACGTTACCACCTACGTTATTACAAAACATGCATGTGCGTCCATGATACGGATGCACGTGGATTCTGTGTTAAGAATGGACCTCACTGTGCCTTCGCGCATGGCAATCATGATCTTCGACCGCCCGTCTATGACATCAAAGAAATACAGGCGCTGGAAAACCCCGATTCGGATCCGAACTCGTCGTCTAACGGGCCGAACATACTCGACAAAGAGAGAAATCTAATGAACGAAGATCCAAAGTGGCAGGACACGAATTATGTACTCAGTAATTATAAGACGGAACCTTGTAAACGTCCACCAAGACTTTGTCGCCAGGGTTACGCTTGCCCGCAGTATCACAATAGTAAAGATAAGAGACGCAGCCCACGTAAATACAAATACCGGTAAATATTTGCTTGCGACCCTTTAATCTGCAGGAAACATTTCTCTCGAACTAACGGCTTTAGTCATTTCAGATCAACGCCATGCCCTAACGTGAAACACGGAGAAGAATGGGGCGAGCCGGGTAATTGCGAGCAGGGGGATGCTTGTACATATTGCCACACGCGCACCGAGCAGCAATTCCACCCTGAAATATATAAATCTACAAAGTGCAACGACGTGCAGCAGGCTGGTTATTGTCCACGCGGAGTCTTCTGTGCCTTCGCACATGTTGATCGTGAGTGTACCCTCATAAATCGTACGTAAAACACTTATTATTACCTTAGTAAGTTCAATAGATTCTTTTCACAATTTGTTTTTGGCTTCGATCGCAAACATTTAATCGCTTAACGGTGCGGTCTATTGGAATAATCTTTTTAACGGCGCAGACCTTTGGTTTACTAACTTTGCGAGAGCGTTCGCTGTTCTTCGCTTCTTTCAAATAGCATTTTGGCATTTATTTTGTCTTCGAGGACACTATTTCTGGCGAACGTAGGCGTTTCGTAAATAATAAGTTTAGTATTGAATATTGCTTCTGAAAATTGATGTACTGGAACGTTGGTATGGTGTGCTGATGGAGCAGTGTTGCCAACAGAAGAAATGAGCCTGGCGAGGGACATGGCGGTACCCATAGATTGTGGCACCAATCTGGCAGATATTCTCAGCAATGCGCTACCACCTGACAAGCGCAGTCATGAAAAGGACAAACCACTTAGTGATAGCAGTGTAAGTCCTTGATCTGCGTTAGCCATTAAAAGTTTATAATTTTTGTTAGGAAGATCTACTTAACTGACATTATCGGATGCATACATTGTAGAATGGAAGTGGTGAAGTATCGGAGTCGGCGAGTACCAGCAGCGTTGGTAGCAACAGTTCACACAATAAAGCTCCCGGTGCTCAGCTTCATAACTCCAATTCCAATACCACTGTAAATACTTCCAATCAGCAGAAATTAACAAGCATACTTTACAATGCCGGTTCCCTCCTGCAGGTTGTAAGTTCCCCGATCATAAATCAAACGGTACGCCACCGTCGGGCGACTTTGTAATAACTCTGAGAATGTTAAATAGGGTGAAATACGCAAGCAAATGGTTGCTATAGATAGTGATCCTCTATTAACAAAAGCTGAGAAGGCTCAACAGAAGCAGAGTCTATATATCGCTTATAGTTTGAATGGAACGCTGGGTAGCCATTCTCTAGCGACCACCGTTTCGCCGCTTTCAAGTTCATTTTATCCGAATGACACTGTGGAGTCTGTAGTAGGTAAGTGAGATGAAAGAGGGATCGTATCGCCTCGCTCCCCACTTTAATTTAATACCTGTCACATTGATTGTGTTTCTTTTGTGGTTTTAGGAAATGCATTAGACGAGTTACATCTAGACGATCCTTTAAATTTAGTAGAATCAATTCATAGGGATACTAATTCACCAATTAGCAATTCGATATCAGCAGGCCTAGCGAGCTCTGGATTATTGGGAAGCTCGGCTCCAGTTAATATCCCCGGGATGGCTGAACGTTCCGTTCTATCTAATTTCTCACCATCTACATCCAGTCCGCTTCAGCAATTGCAATCAGCTAGCTTTCTTACCGGGTCCAGATTTTCTCATCAAGATTCGATGGAATCGGTAAATCAGACATTCCTTTAAATTGAATATTCAATTGCTAAACGAAAGAGAAATGTTCCGATGTCTTGTTTTTAATCTTCTACTATTTTCTTTTTCGAATGATTTCAGACAATGCCATTTATGAATCAAGTATCTGATCCATTTAGCAATCATATTTCGCAACTTAGCAGTTCAGCTTCTAAACTTAGCGGATTCAATAGTAGCTTATTTGATTTTACAAATCAAGGAATGTCTCCATCTCGTACGCAACCTCTCCCAGCATCTCCATTGGTAAATGCATTTTCCATTAGTCCGAGTAATACAGGATCTTTGTCTGAGGTTAGAGCTCCCACCCAGTTTTTAAAGGAACATCAATTGTTCGCGAAATAATCGCGCAGCTGTGTTAATCCGTCTATAACGTCCTGATGTAGGTGCAAAGGCTCCGAGAAGAGCTGACGTCGAGCCGCGCCCAATTAGCGACCTGGGACGATCGAATTAATCAGGCAAGAGCGGCTTGCGCCGCGTGGCAATTAGAAACCGAAGAAGCTACGAGCAGAGCAAGAATTGCCGAACAGCAAAGGGATGAGGTAACTAACGCATACGTAGGGAGTTACATACAAATAAGATTCTAACGTACGACGGGCATCGCGGATAGCGAATAGTTTGATCGACGGATTCTGTTTGTCAGGAATGTAGAATGCAAATTGATTCGCAGGCCTTACTGAAAGTGAAAGCATTAACGGCCGAAAACGAGGCGTCTAGCGGTGGCCCGTATCTTCACGCTTTGAGAAGAATAAGTGAGCTCAGATCGTTATCGATAGCTGCATTAAAATCAATTCAATCGCAGCTACGCTCGGATCTCGAAGAAGTGGAAAAGGTAAAGCAAAGTTGTCACGCCGGTTTGAACAGCTGGTATGTCGAGCGATACTCGAATGAATATTAGTTTATCGAAGAGGATGCGAAAGAGTTTAATTTCCACAACTGCTACTACTACTACCACTACTACCTAGAACTTCATCATCTTCTCTATTCTCTTGCTATCGGTATTAATCAAAACTTTTTTCTCACGTTACTCTGATAATCGCTTCATCTTTCTGAATATAATCGCGGATTAATTAAAAAGCTTGCCAAACTAGTTCGATTAATGGAAACACTATAGGTAGCTCAGTCGTTGCCGTTACAGGTGCTGTACAGAGAAACGGCAACAAAGTGCATGGTTTGTGAGGAACAAAATCGCACTGTTACCCTCTCACCCTGTAACCACTACGTGGTCTGCTCAACGTGCGCTCCAAATCAACGTGAGTGCCCGTACTGCCAGACTCCGGTTGTCTCCACAAGTTAGGTCCAAATGTTTTGTTAGAACCTCCCGTTGTTAATATCTCCGCTATTTCTCAGTAAAACAAGGACAGATATTATCTCAGAACTAAAAAAATGTGAGTAGTACTGCAACCGTTCGTGCAACATTTATATTTAAACGGTACACTTCGAGTGCGATGGTATAGAGAACAAAAGATAAATGATCAAAATGAATTTCTACCACCGAACACATGTACGGATCGCAATAGGAGAAACAAGAAACGAAAATGAGAACGAAAGAAATTTTACTTGAATAACAAAATTTGATTGTCGCCAAAGTGAATACGGATGTGATAAGACTTCGTTTACGTAGTCTCTGTTTGTCATGTGTCTCTTGTGTCAACACAACAGTTATGCTGCTACGGTAGCTGTTTAGAAAGATTCTCATATATCACATCCTTTATATTAAGAACGCATATTATTGACACTTGAAATGGAAAATACTTTATTTAATATATATATATGTATATATATATATATATACACATACACACATACATATATATATATATATATATAATAATAATAATAATTCAAAATACATTTATTAGCAGGGTGCTAGCTGATTAGTTAGCATTTATAACACAATGTGTGCCAGTTACACAACATATTTAGCGCGAAATAAAGAACAGAACAAAAAATGAAGAAAACGATATAATCATAATGATGGACAAAGTTTCGGGACCTCTAAAGTATATATTTGTTTAAAAAATTGTAATACCGTAATGAAGCGCAACAAAGAATATGTCCCGGGCAACAATATTTGCGGGATGATTTTCCTAGATTGCTGAGCTGTTAAACGTATGTCACGGAGAATGATATTTCTACTATATTTAAAGCTATATTTAAATAGGATTTTTCAATTGACCCGTACTGATGGTAATAATACAAGTATTAACAAATTTTATAACTTTGGTTGATAAATGGTAGTATTGATGATATCTATATTATATAAGGGATATATGATTTCTAGGTTTTTATATAAAATTAATAAAAATTGCTCACATTTCTAACGAGTAACAAATTCGGATTCGTAAAAAAAAAGAAGAATAACAAATAGGAGATGACGTATGTGAAAATGCTACACTTTTAACTATTTCATTGTCGAGGCAAACATACATGTATTATTTCGAGCTTTCGATGCTCTTTATCATCTTTCGTTTCTCTTAGAGACATATATACATACATATATATTTTTCACCTTTTGTAATTTCTATAAGACATACTCAAATTATAATTCATATAAGAAAACAAATTTTTTATACTTTGGATACATCGAAAAATATGGTAGTCGGTAGTTAACAAATTTTTATATATAAACATTGCTTTTCTTTTCACTTCGTAGCTGATAAACAATTGATTATAATATATATACATATATATATATATAGCGTTATATACGTTTCTCATGCTTCTCCTCTGTATGTAGAGCTACGCTATCTTTTAAACTTTAAGTATGCTTAATATATACATAAATATATATATATATATTATATATACTTACTATTGAAATTAAACGCTAAATTAAAAGAAGTGTGTGATAACAGTGAAGAAGTCTAATCTACGACGAGTACATTACTATTAAGTTAATTGAACTCAATGTTTGTGTTGTAAGTTTTTACATTTTAGATCGTAAGAAATATTACGGATATCTAGGATTTTTCAATTTAATCAAAAAGGAAACGAGGATGGCGGTACACTCATATTTATGATAGCCAGCGATATTGTGACATACGTGTTACAGCTCGATCGTGGCGTGCGGCCGATAACGCCGCACGCCAATTAGCTTTTTTCAATGGAACGAACGCGCGGCTCGCGTTTTGCAATGCCGGCTCTACGAACGGATTTTCATTTTGAATATGTAGCTGGTGAATCGCTATTATGAAAAAAGAACTATGCATTCACGATGTAAAGGTAAAAGATTGCCTAAAAGTACGAAAAATGACTAGAATAGATAGGACAACATTATCAAATTTTTTCCTCATAGGCGTAAAGATGTTACAATAATCAATTTTAAAGACTATTATTTAATATTTACGATATGTAATTAAAATTATTTTAAATGTATAATACCCTGCACAAATTACGCGTCAAAGAATCGAGCATATATATTTTTTATGGCTAGCTCTGATACATTCTCGTACAAGCCACACAAAGCTTATCGGAGCGAACGGTATTTTCCAAATAACGTTGAACAAAAGAAAAAAAATAGAGAGATGAAGAAAAGCAACATTATGTAAATTTAATTAGAAGTGAAAAGGGTATTATAGCAAATCTCTTTACTTAATTATTTAATTATTTAACACTCAGCAAATGAAGTTGATTGCGGTTTCTTTTTTCTTCGATTACCTTCATAGATTAGTATCAAAAAGTGAGGCCAAAAAGGAAATGTTTTTATTAGGTCCGTTTTATATTACAGATTATTAATATTAAAATATAATAGGTGTTACTAAAAGGAGAAAAATAATACAATTTTTGTATCATGGTATAAATGATCTGTCGTTCAGATAAAGTTCGAAAGAGGGGATAACGGAAAAGGTTGAAGTCCAACGAAACTTTCGTTTCGTTCGTTGATGCTGAGCAAAATCAAGAGTTTAACGAGAAATGAATCAATGCGAAGGGGAGATATTGTTGCAGATACAGAAAGAAATATATCACAATTTCATCTCTTTCCCGATGAATATATCGACAAAATATTTTAATCTCGCCGGATCGCGTGTACCATGATACAGTTTTCAAAATACTATTTAGAATTTAATCAATTTACCACTATAATAATGCATTTTTCAATTGTGTTTTTAAATGCATTCTTTATAAGTACAACAATACACGACGGATCGACAAACTTATTATATCGTCGCATGTTTAACAATTATATTTTATCTTCAATGCTATTCTTACACCCCGATTCCATTTTAAATCTCGTCAGTGATATTGCGAGCTGTTTTCTATGCGCGATATCCCCGTATATGAAAATTTGTGAATTTTCACTGTCTTCTGGTAGAAATAGTAGGCGATTAAACAATTAAAGAAAATGCTAGTTCGTTAGTTAACGTACTTGTAAAGAATGCTTGTTTCATCGGCTTCTCGTAATCATAATGTAATAAAATCTCCGCAGTAGTTGTTACATCCGACGAACAGGGAGGGACGGGATTATTTTGTGCTCGAAGAATCAATCGAGTAATTTGCTCGCGCAACGAGGGTACGATAGTACACAGAAGCAAAACGAGAGAGAGAACTCTTTTTTTTTTTTTTAAACCCTGAGATGCACTATGATTACGGCGAGTTGCGTGAAGATCTAGGAAAGATATTCCTGAATGATATAATATTGAATATTATAAACAATTACAATATATACTATTTTACTTATAACAATAATACGATTAAAAAATATTAATTACTAAGTATATAAATTATTGTGAAAGCAACAAATTTAGCTACAAAATAGGGTAATAGGAGAGTAACAAAATAAATTAATTAGCTAATATCGTGTACTAAAGAAAACATACAGTTGAATATTTATATAATACCTGCCCCAGTTGTTGGTTTCAGTGATTCTTCTTCGTTTAAAGTCACGTGCACTCTTGGCACACATGGTGTATAAAACCTTCAAAAGTTTCCGGCACTGGCTATCATTCCTTTCCTATTCACTCGCAATTGCTTTCTCTATCTTAGCCGAATTGAACACGACGAGTAAAACTTGTACAAAAATCTTCGATACATCGCGTACCTTAAATACGAAACGAAAGGTACGCGAGGAATGTTTATAAATATGCTGAAGTACATCTCTGTGCCGTACGATAGAATCGATTTTCTAAGTTTTCTTTTCTCTTCGAATATTGCACAAAGAAAACCAACAATAGGGCAGATCAAATTGAACAATATATTTTTGACAAGTTACAATAATACAAGATACAAAACGTTACATGCTCTGTTTTGTGCGAATGATTCTTCTCCTGTGTTGAACATTACTGTATAGAGCCAGAAGAACCATATTGCGAACGTTTGTTTATGCACTAGTTGAACGTTACAGAAAAAAAATTGCCTGTTATTTCGTTTCCCTTTTGAAAAAGGCAGATGATGGCTCCCTAATGTCCAGGAAGAATTATCTGCACACTCCAGGCAGCAGAACATACACATAATCATTAGATTACTGTACAATAAATAAAATTACGTAAAATAGTAATATGTAATAATTTAAACACAAATTTGCTGAACATTTATACTACAATTTATAACTAAAGATACTTGCTATAAACCTGTATCATCTTTAATCACTTGTAGTTTTGATATATGACTAATGCATTTGTTAATTAGATAGTAGCAGTAACGAATTTCGATAATGAGTACTCTGTCTAAAGAAAACAAGTTCGTTTTATTCATCATAGAATGTGTTCCTGTTTGCAACAATGACTGCTCAAAATATTCTGAGACGATTATAGCGAATGCCTTCGTTTCCTTTTTCTACTACAGCTATTGTAACTGCTACTTACTACCATTTCTTCATTTTAATCATATTTTTCTCTCTCAATCTCCCTCACTAACGTTTCGTTTATTCTGCAAACGTGGACACATTGTTGATAATGATCCGATTTATCATGTCTCGTGTTATTACGATTATTATGTAAACGTATGCTCTTTGAAATATTCGTATTATTGTCCGTTATAGTATTGCAAAACTGCTTAGATTGTAAACTCGTGTGTGTTTTGATTGTGCGGGCTTTAATTGGCGATTTCCTTCGACTATGATAACGACTTCTTTTTTCTCTCTCTCTCTCTTTTCCCCCATTTTTTTATTAACAATGCATTCTTGATCAGACTGAAATTAACACGAACAATACACCCAAATAATGAAGCAAAGATCGAGTTTTATGGTACTGGTATCTAAGCATTTTTGTATTAAATACGAGGTAGCAAATGGCTGTACAACTGTGATTATGTAATAACAATTTGTCTACTTAGATCTTATCGTTCGGTATGTCGGTGTTTACGAGGATTTAAATATTTTACATACGAAAGAAAAAAGGCTGTAAAGTTTTCCGATTGTGCGATCACTTGTTAATGAATCCTCGACATGCGCGCTGCATGATTAACGATTAAATTATAGAGCTAACTAACAAACGAACTAAGAAGATCGGTTTTTGCACATTTCAGCGTAACACGCAGCAAGCCCATACGACTTTTGAATTGTACTGAATCAGACTACCGGAGAATTCGTAAGATGGTATTTCAACGATCGAAACGATATTGTCGCTCGCATTATTTTGACATGCCCTCATGAACTTGCATTTCACATCTCGTGCATTTTAATTCCCCTGCTATTCCACAATTTATGCTTCAGCACTAATAACCAGATTTTCACATGTTCCGTGTATGTTTCCACGGAAAGGTGTATCAGTCATTTGCATCCTCATATTTTTAATGTTAATGCCTTGTGTCAAAATAATGTTTCCAGAGTAATCGGGCTCGTGAGTTTCTATGGAGTTTCTCTTTGAAAAATAAGAAGAGCAAGTTGTTCATTATGCAAAAAGTAATAATTAGTTTTTAAACGTTCGCCTAAAACGGTGCATTGAAGGGACTGAAAAAAAAGGAACAGTGGTAACGCGCGCAAGACAGTGCCATTCTCAACAAATTCATGAAAGTAATAAAAAATTACGTTCTGGGAGGAGCGAAGGTGATCTGTTGACGTTTCTAATTTTTATAGATAAAGTCGCATCACTGGTACGACAGAGGGTCGAAGCCCTCTCACGTTGTTCATTAGTTTCTGTTGATCTCGCGGGAATATCGATGCGCAAACTTTGTCTACATTGTTGAAAAGGAGATAATATTTCGTAGGAACTAATGAATTATTGACAAGCGAATCCCTGGAACGATGTTAATTTCAATCCTCGAATCTGTAATCGACGCCGAGGGCAAATTCGAAACGTACAACTTCATCAGTATTTCGGTGTTATGGAGGATAATGAGGGAATCATTGATTAATCGAGATAAGAGTTTCTGTGTCTTTTAATAAGTCGATGAAGCCGCTACGTTTTCAATTTGCGGTCGCAACTAATCCAATTGTACCTCGATGTTCTTGAGTTGGAATTAATATATGGTACTCGATGTTCTAGCAGAGCTTGTAAAAAAGAAATCCACCGAAATGGTCGTCGGTACTGGCTAGATTTCCGCCCCTTAGGTACGCAAGATTTATGTGAAAATACGCCTGTTAAAATACTTTAATATTTTTGCAATATTACAACACCGTCTTCCGGTACAATAATATTCGCATAGCCTAAAGTGCAGTAGTGAACAATTTGAAATATTACAAAGGGAAGAATATTTATAAATTCTATTACTAAGCTTATCGTGTGTGGACGTCGTTCTTCGTACAGTGCAAAGATACAAATTTAGAGACATTTAACATAGGCAAAGAAAAATATTAGTACTATATGAAGCATGTATGTTATGATAATAAATATTTTACTTAAATTGAATTGTTGTACGAACGAGAAGATATTTTCTGAAACTTAATGCGCTCCATTCTCTTCGGAATACGAATCCAAAAAAAAATAATACAAGGCATGACTTTTTAACATAAAACAATAATAAAACGTCGCTCGTACAACACATGTTTTTTCGGGGTGACCCCTTTCGTTACAACACTTTGCATGGAATATACAATTTAGTTATGGTTGTTACAGAAAAATCAGAAACTAATAGTTTTAGTTTTTAATTATAGATGCTAGTTTTATCTTCGTGGAAGGTCTATGTCGAGATTCATTTCTATAAGGAGATTACTATTAAGTTCCGTTGATTTTAATTGTCAATTCTACTTTACGATGCTTTCTTTTAATCACTTATTCGTTTCACGCTACCTGCTTGCGCATGGAAATGTAAATTGAATAAATCCAAAACTGTAGAACAAATGCCACGAAAGTTACCGGAAGGAAAGCGTCTGCGGTCACCCTGACAAAAGCAATGGCAAATAATTGAACCGATATTTGCAAGATAATAATGATAGACTATAAAGAAAAAATTCGTGGATATTTAAAGTCGTTCTGGTTGTGGCTACTTCTGTACACGCATTTTATACGATTATAACTGTGTACATTCTTAAATCATATCATTGCTAGTTTTTCTATAATTCAAACTTTATATGTATCTAAAAGATATCTCAACGGAGGTGCGCCGAAGGTCACAGAGTTCACCAGAAACGGGCAGAATTTATAAAAGATTATTAAATAACACACCGAGCGAGTTAATTTTCAATTAGACTTACGATTCATGTTTTACATATTTATATAAATTGCTCTGGGGTGGGTCTATCGAATTTCAAGTTAAAAGAAAATATTTATAGAGCCAGAAGTACTGGAGAACATGAATCGAAGCTTTGACTGAGTAATGCCCGTCTCTGTTGGTGTAACAACGAGAAAATTGTAATGTCTGAATTACGTTAAATCGAAACTAATCGACGGTACTGACTATGGAAAAAGAACAAGCATGAAAGCAACCAGAAACGTAATTATAAGATGATGACTGTAGTATTATTATTACCGTATACCAAGCAACTTGTGCAACACAGAATTTCTAATCTACCATTTCACGTTGGAATTCAATTTTAGTGAGATCATTCGACTTGGGAAGCAAGGTACCATTTTAAAGCAGATTATTGTTTTGACTGTCCTTTAACTCTGTTAGAAACTGTCTGTAATTTAAGGTCTGCTCGAGTGTTACTAAGCGATTGCTTCACTCTTCACTTCGTGCATTGATGAAATTGTGCGGTACTTGCAAATTGCAAATGTGATTAATTACGGGTTACGTGTATAATCATCCGAGATAATTAGGAATACCTGTCGCACTTGTAATTTGTAATTGCGTACAAATAAGGCAGAAAACATCCGGCTTTCTTTTGGCTATCCGTGGAACAAATCAGAATGGATTATTTCTTAAAATTCGAGGCGAATGGTAACTTTGTATCGTCGAGTTAGCAATGGTCTATATTGAATCGCAAATTTTTAGTGTTACAAAACTTGTACATCATTTGCATCGTCGCAGGGTACCTTGTAAATGCAGAGAAATGAAATGTTTTGTAGATTATTAACACCTGCTAGATATCGGAATTGCATTTATGTGTCTAGTGCTTGGTAGAAAACATAAAACCAAACATTTCTTAATTCTTTCTCCGAATGATGTCAACAATTTGTGTATATAAATTTTATATATGATTGTTTTATAAAACTTAAGATATTCCAGTATAAGTTCTCTTTTCTTTTTAGCATCGTAGCAAATTTCGAAGATTCTAGAAATGTCCTCTAATATTTTGAATTTAATTTCCTGAGCTATTTAACAGGTGCACGTTTCAGTGATTTCAGAAGATCTTTGAAAATGCTTTAAGGTGGAACAGGGGTTCTAATCAGATGGAGTTTGTGAGGACACGATTACTTTATTTATAACGCAATTATAATTTTATACCACGGACGTTTCCGCGCGATGTCGACATTCCAAACGGGGGGATTTTCTATGTAGTACAAAAGTAATATGGGCTTGCGTTTTAATCTTCATGTCCTGCCAAAATGTCGCAATTAATCGCAAACCAATAATACTGGTGTCTGTACGACGTTCAAAAAGTTTTCATATCTGGTCGCATACCGAAAGAAAGACTATAATGAAACTTAAAAAAAAAAAAAAAAAAAAAAATGAAAGAAAGAAGGAAAGGGAAAACGCAGAAGGATCTTTTCGTTGCCACGAACGATTGTAGAAAATTCTAATGAATGTCAGTACAAATTGAATAATAATGGAGAAAGAAAAGCATCATTTGTGTGCAACTGAAAAAGAAAAAAAAGAAGTTAATATTAGCGACTCGTATTTTTGGCAATACAGTTTTAGATAACATAATTAGAGTAGGAGTAGCTAGAATGTTAGTGAAATAAATTTTGTTTTAATATTTTCTCGATGACTGAAAGTTTATACACATATATATATATACACACACACTTGGAATATATATATATGTACATGAATAACGATGATGATATAAGGATAATAATTATATCATATGGCGTAATTTGTAGAACGAATGTTCATTATTGCTTCTTATGCTATTATTAAGTAGTGGATTATAAAGATGAATATTGTAAATCAATAAAATTGATCATTTGAAAAATAAGCTGCACCGTTAATTTTCATCCCGGAATTGTTAGCGAATTGATTTTTACTTAGATGTGTAAGTATACATATGTATCTGAAATACTTTAAGTATATATCGAATAATATCGAAAGAAATAGGTAATCGACGTTAAACGCAATTATATTAATCGATTTCGATCAGTCATTATTTTTTAATTCCATTTGTCATCAAATTGCAGTACTAAAAAATCTAAAGTTTCATTTCTATATACAATTTCATCGATTAATTAACCTCATTTTACGACAGTCGCGATATCATCTTAACAAATCACAAAGCATAGATATAATAATAATTCCGACGATACGATTACAATCTACAAAATCAATTTGTATTATCGATCAGCGTTCACATGTAAATACCATTTGCAAAGTGCAAGTGCGTTTGAGAGCGTCATATCTACATACAACAACCAAAACTCGTGTTCATTTGGATGGATATGTATATTCATAGATAATCTGCAAAGTTATTTTCATAGAATGACTCAATAACAAACAGGGCAGGTATCATCATACTTGTTTTATTATTTAGATACATGGAACGTTCACTTATTGATCTAAGCTTGCTCGCGTCATTTCGCAATCTACATATAGCACAGTGTTCGAATGCAAACGAAGTAAGATTTCTACAGAGATCGCTACATTAAATTTCATTCATGTAGTATATATTTTCTGCACGCGTGTACATTTGCACGGATCCATGCGCGTATGGTAAAATTATCAGTGCTGAACTCGAAGGTGTAATTTTATCGGTCAGTGTTGGCGAGCTGCGTAACATTTAATCTACACACACACACACACACACACACACACATATAGAACATAGAAGCGTAATCTTCATTTCACTGGAAAAAAGACGGACAGGAAATTATGAATCATTCATTTCGGTGTTATTAACGAGCGAACGTTGCGATACTCGAGACGCGGCGTCTTATTAAAATAATTATAAATTTGCAAATTCCATAACAAATGCGTCGATTCGTCGTGGGCGGACTAATCGCAGCCTCTGTAACGGAATAACGTCCAATCCCGGGGCGCGTATCTGACGGCGGTGCTGTCGCCTATCTTCTGCAGGACCAAACTGCGTTCCTGTAAAAACACTAACCGACATCAGTTAACGTTGTCGAACGACGGAGCAGCCTGTGTTTAGTGAACGACTTTTGCTGCAAAGCGGTTGAGCGTCAGGTATGATCGCGTGTCTTCTATAACTATTTAACAAACAAAACGAGAAACACGGCAATCTCGCGCACACTCCTCTTCGCTTTCAAACGGCGTTCTTCGCGTTGGAAATAATCGCGACGGTTTCACGATACACGAGAATCTTATGCACATCGATGTTACATGCACGCCATCCGCCATTTTGTTTGTTACGTCCGCTTTTGGAGGGAAACTAAATCAATTTTATGTCGCAGATATTTTCCTACGAATTTAATTCTCTTACGTGAATTCATTATATGCCGCGATTTACATACACGCGCGATAAATTGAAAAGTCGCAAGGCTCTTTGAAATCAAGTATGTACATCGTTCGGTTAATTATTCTCTTTGTCGATCGAATGTATCAGGCTTGAATGCGTAAGTGAATAAGAGAATTTTTCTAGACATGGCACGTACTAAGCAAACAGCTCGTAAGTCAACGGGAGGTAAAGCTCCCAGGAAGCAGCTCGCAACCAAAGCTGCGCGTAAAAGCGCACCGTCAACGGGCGGAGTGAAAAAGCCCCATCGTTATAGGTACGAGTGCTCACGAAAGTTTCCTATGCCTATGCATACGTTACAAATTCCTGACAGTTCCCTTCGCTTCTCAGGCCGGGAACCGTAGCGCTCAGAGAAATCCGAAGATACCAGAAATCCACCGAGTTGCTGATCAGAAAATTACCGTTCCAACGTCTGGTCCGTGAAATAGCCCAGGATTTCAAGACAGACCTGCGCTTCCAGAGCGCCGCGATCGGAGCGCTGCAGGAAGCATCCGAAGCCTACTTGGTCGGGCTGTTCGAAGACACGAACTTGTGCGCGATCCATGCTAAACGTGTCACGATAATGCCGAAGGATATTCAGCTGGCGAGACGAATTCGTGGCGAGCGTGCTTAAGCGCCTCGCAGCTTGATAACCGTAACGTCTTCTCTGATCGAGTTCATCTTCTTATCGCATTCTTGGATGTTCTCGCGAACGATCAAATTCATTGCAATTGAGCTTTCCTCATAAATCATTACTATAGTTGACACTGCCAAGCCCTTTGAGAGATAAGACGCAGGGGACAATGTATATCTATTAATCATATCTTGTAGCGTAGTCGATTACATCTATGATTTAATGGTAGAGAAATGTTTCGGGAGGCACGAAGCGGAGTGCGTAGTTCGTAACACGTAGTAGCGGCACTTTGCGTTGATTCATTAATGAGATAAGCAACGTATCAGCAATATAATGTATAGACTTAATATTTTTGTAGAGAGAGACGACACAGTCGTGCTTGCTATGGTATTTCTTTCACCGTTCTCACGTTTACTTGTATCGAGTTTCATTTTAGGATAGATTCGACTCGCACTGTATTGTAAAATGATTCTTGCACGCAGGTGGCTTTTATTACTGCAACGTTTTGTAAGAATAATCGGTGGCGGATTGAATGGGGCGGCCGATGAACAGTTGCCGCCTGGGCCCCGTCCTTATGATTTTATCCGATACTATATTGTTTTTCTGTATTATTACACTGAGCCAGTTCTCAGTGAACTACCACTTTAGTTTGTCGAAAAATGGGCGCCTTCTTCCTTAAATCCGCCACCGAGAATAATCTATAGAAAATCGAGGTGTTATTGAATTATTTACGAGTAGTGCCGTAGGTTTAAGTTTCTAGTTTTACTTGCATGCTCGGATTAACGAGGTCGGTGTGCATTTATGTTTCATGTTTGTAAAAATTCATCGAAATTAACAAATCCGTGCCCATCGAAGAACACGTCATTCTCGAGTAATTTCTTATTATTTCGGTTAATTATAACGATAAGGATACAAAAGGAATCGCAACCTTTCGAATTAATGTAAATGATTATAGGGATTTGTAATAAACTAACGTGAATTAGTGACAAAAGGTGTTGGCCGGTTTTCTCAGACGTTTCGGGGAAGTGTGTTATGAAACGCGAAGTAATTTTTAAACAATTCGATCCTTCGAATTTGAATGATTAAGTACCTTCAGAATCGCTATTATTACTCGTTGACAATAGGCGATTACTAAAGCATTACGTCAACAACGCAAATAATATTTCCCCGGATACAACAATTGCAACGCGACGTAGAAATTACATGTATAATTGCAGCTACACGAGTATTCCACTAATTTCCGGTACAGTATAATACCAGCCTAATCAATCATTTCCTATAAATACAATCTCGTTTCGTATCACGATTATACGCATTTCTATCATTGAATAACGATATCTATAACTGTGTTGGTGCGTGTTTACAGGACCTCTTTTGAGTCGCAATTCAATTCAACTTACGACGTCACGTCAGCTTTCAAAATTATCTGTTTATCTAATCGTCATCCGCGCTACACGACTCTTGTAGTAAAATCCCCCTTACGAAAGAACGCTACGAATTCCCCAAATCCATCATGTCGAGCATCGATACAATATTGTTTACGTTTAGGCGCGCAATGGCGTCTGCCTTTATCAAACGGAAAGTTCGACAGAGGTTTCAATTCTACAAACAGCGGCATATCATGAATTCCGAGGATCCTCCGTTGTCAGAGAGCGTTAAAAAAAATCGCCACCATAATCAGTCGCGAGAATCAAAGATGACGTGTCCCTTGGGCCACGCATACTTTTCTGGAAATTTCCACTAAAGGAACGAATTTCCTTGCAGATAGAATTGCACGACGCGAGAAGCGTCGCGTCTCGCGTGTGCAAGGGTATAAAATCGGGAGGTTCGATGATCAATCAACAGCGTACTTCGTATTCGATTTGAAGTCTCCCACGCGAATGGCCACGCGAGACGAAAAAAAACTGCCATCGATCGAACTATTTTCGACGACAATGGGACGGGGCAATTATTGGAAGTAAAACGAGGTTGCCGAGAGTAGTGTCACGTATATCACAATTGACAGGGTTCCTCTCGGCTCGCACTCTAGGCGTAAGAGGCTGGGCCAATCGCGTGTGCCATGCTACGAGGCTCAGCTGCTATCTGACATCCGATTGGATGCACCGCACCGCGGGCTTACGTGCCTCTCGCGATTTAATTTCTAGGGGGTAGGGACAAGGGAGTCGTGACTTGGGAGAGCGTCCACTGCCATCGAAGTACAAGGAAACGGATAGTGCTAGCTCTCACTTCGCGTGCAAATTTCCCCGTCAGAGGTACGTAAAACACGGCGAAATTGCGGACCATCCGCGGTCACGGTAAATTGTGGACGGAAACGTGCACGCGGGCGGTGTTCTCGTGCACAGCGGCGAGTGAAAAGTGCCGGAAAACTCGAGTTTTCACGTACGAACGCGACGCACTGTCGTGCTGCCTCCATTTTGCAATTGACGTTCGTGGAGGGAATCGTTTACGAGCCTCTCTCACGGCCGACGCTCGCCGCCGTCTCTCGCGGCGAGCGTGTCATTCGCTGGACGGTATCCGTCGACCGGTGGTTTCGTCGTTTCAACGACGATTTCGAAGTTGCGGAGCTGGTGGCGAGTCAGGGCGCGTTTTTCTCATCGGCGTGGCTTTTTTTTCTATCGGTGCAGGAGGAACGAAAGTTTGTGCATTGCGCAATGCTTCAGCGTTCCTCGGTGCGCGGCTCCTCTGCACGAACAGCAACGGATCGTGCCCCCACTTTCTTCCTCGCCCCACCATCTTTTCTTTCCCACTCCTCCGGACTTGGTTTACTTCTGAATTCTGATGTCTCGGGGCGTCCAGCCTACGATTCATACGAATACGAAATAGTTCTTCCCGCGTTCTCCGCTCGTGTTGTTTTTCTCCACTCGGCTCCCATCGCTTATGCCACTTTTATGGGTATGTACTCGATCCGAGGATAAATAGTTCTGCCAGCAATCATCCAAAAATGGAAATGGACACAGCGAAACCCGTTCGGGAAAAAACGAACGGTTACGAAGAACTGGAGATATTTTTTAAACACTGTTTTATATTCCCAGTTTCTTTTTGGACCAAAGATAAGAGATTGAACTTCTAAGCTACGCTATCTACAAAATTGTAATCAGATTATTGTCTTAGGGTATGGTAGCGTTCTGCCCCTGATAAACGCAGCCTCACGATTCGCATGTGTGTCGATGTATGCGTACCAAGGAATCCGAAGAAACTGGAAGGAGTGTTCTGTATACGAGATATTCCACCACTAACCGAGACTCTATCTTTTCAGGTTGAGCCATGGCACGTACCAAGCAGACAGCTCGTAAATCGACTGGAGGTAAAGCGCCTCGTAAACAGCTAGCCACAAAGGCGGCGCGTAAGAGCGCACCGTCTACGGGTGGTGTGAAAAAGCCTCATCGATACAGGTAACTCGTATATAAATTCTTGCAGCGAAGTAACGAAGTTGTAAACAAGGCAAAGTAGTAGATTGAGGCGGGTTCCAAGGACCCAGCACCGTGGAAAACCAGAACACGCTTCCTTTTAAGACTGCCTCTAACTCGCAACTTCCCTATTTGTCCACCGTTGACGCTGTACTTAATGGTAGAGCTATAGCGAAGTCACAAATCTCCCCGTACTCGCCTGATGGATCTCACCAGTTCGCTATAACTCTACCAGCGCACGTACACGCGTGTATTTCATGTTCCTTCGAATGCGTGACGTTGAAATGTGATTTCCAGGCCCGGTACTGTAGCTCTCAGAGAAATCAGAAGATACCAGAAGTCGACGGAGCTGCTGATCAGAAAGTTACCCTTCCAACGATTGGTTCGTGAAATCGCACAGGACTTCAAAACCGACCTGCGTTTCCAGAGCGCCGCGATCGGGGCTTTACAGGAAGCCTCTGAAGCGTACTTGGTCGGGCTGTTCGAGGACACCAACCTGTGCGCTATCCACGCCAAGCGTGTAACGATCATGCCCAAGGATATCCAGCTGGCCCGGCGAATCCGCGGCGAGCGTGCTTAAACACTGTGTAACTCCCATACATACCATTTACTACTACTATTATTATTATTAATTATTATCATTCATAACAATCGTGGATGGAGAGATCCTCATTCCAGACTACATGATTATGTTGTACTTCACGAGAACTCTACAGTTAGTAACACGTTCGTCCTTTACAGTAGACACGTAGAATCGAGAGTTCTAACGAAACGAAAAACGTCTCGAACTATTCCCCATGTTTTGGGCGGTCTTGCACTTTTTGGCAACGTTTTATACGAACTCGATGACCGCGTTACCGAATAAAAATCATTAGTTATGGACGATAATACTTATATTCTTTAGTTCAATTCACATTTTCTATTGTTCCGCGACTCTATCTATGACGTAAGAATACTTGCAAGGATTTAAAATAAAAGTTCAAGTTAATATTCTTGATAAAAGCACAAAAAAAGAAGAGGAAAAAAATGATCGATTGTTTTAAAAGTACTACGAAGGATGGAAAAAGAAACGGCAGCTTTAGTTTCCTCGTCACGTTTTTGTTGTATTTGTCATTATTGCAATACGTAACACCATCACTATCATCATCGGTATGATACATAGGAAAAAATGTGCATTAGAAAGTAAGACGGTTTCTTTATAGGTACTCAATGTAGTGTTTACTATACTAGAACCCCCTGATTGTATGGAAATTACATAAGACACTTCGATCAGCCAAGTACTCATTGTTCGTGTAAAGATAAACGATTCATAAATAAAACTTGAAAATGATGTTAACTTACCTTTCTCTGGCTTGCGAATCGTCGCTCACTTAATAGTCTCGAGGATTCGAATGAAAACGATTGGGATGCCGTTTACTGTAACTTTATTTTTACAAATATTCCGATTTACTTTTACAAATTTATGTTACAAGTGTTCTGTAATTTTGTTGTAATTCGGATTTCAGGTTCGTTCGAAAATTCAGCTCAATCGATTTGGCATTAGCGTAGAACGGTTATAACATCGTTTCGATAGTGTCTACTTTTATACACGAAGCGAATACATAGTAAGGAGAGTAAGAATCTTCTTTTTATTAGGTGGTACATTTGAATTAGCGACATGTAGTACGTTCTCTATCTCGTACAAATTCACGGAGATCCGAAGGCTATTCAGAATTATGCAGAAATATATATATATAGTTCTATAGCTTTTACGTGTTTGGAGTATAAAATTGAATTGTTTCACGACACAAGAGAATATCCTTTTGTTATTAAAAAATAGACATGTATATAATGGGTACCTAACTTACTATAAAAGCTAGATTTTGCACTAGACATTACGATATCTAATCGCGGCGAAATTCATTTCCATCATTCTGGAACTAGAAGGGCTCGCAAATGATTGCTTTAATATCATTTGTGAATATCTACAGAACAATAACGTAATTTTACTACACACCTATAATTATCGCGTTATCAACATTATATACTTACAAGTTAGAATATTTACAAACTTCGTTTATATCATCGCAGGACCATACTTCTTAATATAATATTATGACAAAAGAAGGAGTGGTTTTAAAAAGTCATGGCTCCCAGAAAAGAAAAGCTAGATAATAAATAAATCGATAGAAGCGGTTACCGTTCTATCGTAAACTCGCAATAAATTAATGAGACGTTTCCATGAAGCTAATAAGAAGTCGGTAAGAATAGAGAAGTATGACGCGCGAAATAAAATTTGTTGCTGGAATATATATTATCCGCCGTTTATAATCTAATGTAGTTGCTGCTGCCAGAGGCAATGCCTCGAACTTGCCGCCTAGTCCTAATTGGAAAAATTCAACATTGTTTCGTTATGAAAGTTTAACGCAAGCTCGTCAGGTCAGCGTTTCCCAATCATACTTTCAAAAGTACTTGAGATGCTAATTCGCAAAATTCTTTTTTTTTAAAACACTTTCTCTACGTCTGTTTACTCGAAACTTGCTACCCTGCTATTACTCTGTTTAATACCTTAAACTGTGCACAGATAGCCGTAATATTAGGAGCGTAGCGAGAGAGATTGAGAAATGCTGTACATGTTTATGGATCGTGCATAAACTGTACAACATGCACATAAACGTGCGTGAAATGTGGCCGGAGTATTTGCGATTCGTAATACCTGCTGCTTAAGGGCAAGCTTTATTTACATTAAATAATTAATGCGTATGCAATGATCCAAACGAAACTGTGACGAAACACGTGTTCTATATTGTGCAAGGTGGAGTATACGGTTAAGCGGCTCGATATCACAAATACAATGGTCTGATACACTGTCTACACCATATGAACATTAGTGACAAACGATATTGAAATGACACGTGGACTTCATGCAGGGAGGGTGTTACAAATGCAACAATGCGCGTTGCTTTGGGCGATAAACGTCGATCCACTCGGTGCTACGTACAGAGTATCTTAATTACAAATTTCTATGGGACAAGAGAACGAATTTCTGCGAATGGAAATCTAATTGCCAAACGATGAAGGTGGAAATGTTTGTGTTTTAAATTGAGCCATCAAGTTTTCGGCGCGTTAAAGAGTAATTGTTAAATTAATAATTCTACTGGATACTATTTAGATTAAATGGATATTGAATATAGGAACAATTTAATTCTAATAAGATTTGCACAAGCCATTTCGAAGTATGTACATGTGTTATTTACAAGTCTACTTACATACCGTTATAGGTATATTTAAATCTTCTAAATTATTGCCACGCTCGCGATATATAAAATTAATTAGACTTCATTCTATTAAATTTCGTATCATCGTTGGCTCAATTTAATATTCACGAAAGCTTTATGATAACGTAAAACATTCTTAAATTACGTTCGTTTTGTACCATATAGAAACATATAGACTGGGTTCTATTTCTAACGAAACATAAAGTTTGATCTGCAAGGTCAGCTAGTAATTTAAATTAAATTATAAAGTACATAATTCTCGAATGAAATTCGTTGTCAAATATCGATGCATTTTAAAAATAACTGTCGATATGCCAGAAATGTGTGCGGATAAAATGAGTATGCTATGTTTCATACTACTACTAATTAATCCGTATACGGATACTTAAATGGAATGATCCAGCAAATATTAATCTGACCTATCGGTGGTCTTAATAATCTTACGTCCGCGAAGTCATCTATAATTTCAGTGGTCGAACGTTTAAAGAAGAAAAGAAAAGAGTTAATTATAAGATACCCGATGTATCCGAAGTTATTCAAAATTTTCTCGCAAAATTCATATTACTAAGACCACGGTGGATTACAATAAACATATTACATTGTACTTTTTGCATCACAAAGGAAAGCTTGGTAGCTAAATGCAGCTCTGTTATACACGACATACATGTGCATTAAGACACGATGAACAATGAAGTACAATTACGGAACCGGGAGGAAGTATTAAGCGATACCAATGGAATTAATAACGAAGTCATGAGAATTCAGCTTATCCTCTATCGTAACGATTAATTTTGATCAGTCCATCTCAAAAACATTCCCAAGGACTAAAGTAGCAAGACGCTTTACAATTAGGGAGACGCAGAAGGATACTCTGTGACGATTAGTAGCGCAAGCAATAAGATGAGCTATACAAATAATAATGCAGTCTTAATATATATTTTGAACTTTTCAAGACTACAAAGCTAGAGAACTGGGATCGTGGGGAGCCTTGATTATCCACAAATTCCTATCTTTAACGTTCACAGGAAGCACTACATATTCAAGAACGAACATAAAACTAATAAGTACATTTCGTTTAACAGCTATCATGTATCGCTCTATGGAATTTTGATCGACGGTCCCTTCCTCGAAGGGACGCCAGTATATTCTAGACGACTCGTTAGATCTCTCGCGTTACGTTAAATAATAATAAAGGATTGATTTTCAAGAGCGTACTGAGCGCATCGATACATGATATTCATTTGCTACAAGTACGCGCGGTGCACAAGGGTACAGGAGCAGAGACGTAATTTTCTTTTGGAATTATAATATTGGTGTAATGTTACCTGTAGAGATCACGGACGGCTTGGTCCTCTCGAGATGGATTTTGACATGTGTTTAGTTTATTCTCCAATGCCTGTGTTAATGAAATAAACTATTGTTAAATGATGCATTATCGTTTAGAGGGACAGTTACTGTTATTAGCTGGTGCTTTTACGTTCCGCTGGGTAATCACATACGAAGGAATCTCTACGAATCGGTGAAACTAATTATGCACAGGGTAATCAAGCGGGGGAAGAGGAGGTGTTGTAAAAAAAAAATATATATATATACGGTACAAAGCAAAAGATACCAAATAAAGACCTGCGTCACGAAAATGTGGAAAATAATTTAACGGCGAGGTATCACGGAGGCTTGGTCAGCACTTGGTCGATCTAGGTTGCTGTTGTATACATTGAGTAGGTGTGTGAACCTGGACGGGTGGTAAGTCGGTAGGTGTAGTGGAAATTGTTTTTTTCCCACCCGGTAGACAAGTGCACTTTATTCTCTTACAATCCATGCAGACCCACCTGTCAAGCTACCAAAACACCATCTACATCACACTACCCGTGTCAACAATTGATAATACTAAAGTATTCTCTACGCCGCGAGCAAATAGACATACTCGGCGAAGAAGAAGAAATTTTTCCTTTATGTAAGTACTTGGAAGCAGAGATGGGTAAAAAATTTATTTAAATAAAAATTCTAATTATCTTTATTCGTCGAGTAATCTAAAGTTAAAGTAACTTGTATTAGATCCGTTATTTAGATAATCTTTTACTTAGTTAATGCCCAACTCTGCTTAGAAGGGAGTAAAAATATAGCTCATCGATAATGAGAAACATTTATGATAATTAGGGTAAATTGCCTGGTACCAAAAACACTTTACGGCAACGGAAAATAATTCTCAAACTTCAAACGTGAACAAGCCATGCTTCAAGCTACTTTCGTGTGCGCAATAAAACTGTGTCTACGGCATACGAAGAACATAGTACGAATTAGAAAATATACTTACGCCGACTTTCCTCATAAGGTCGCCAATCATATTCATCGCTAATATTCTCGTGCACGGTGCCAGTGCCGGATTCACATTATTATTGTTATTGTTGTTGTTCCCGGTTACACCCCCTACAACTCTGTTTCCAACTAATTGCAAACAGGAGAAGACAGAAATTACTACAGATTTATAGCGAGTAGAGTGTCGAGTTTACAGAGAATAGATACAACATTCAGTTACGTAACACTTAATGAAAAAAAAAAAAAAAATAAATAGATGTCTAAATGCAAGCCAGTTAAGAATAGAATCTTTTAGAAACTAAAATAAAAAACAAGTTTGTTAAAATAACTTTTATTTCACTGATGACAATATTATGTATGTACAGGAGGATAAAATTAATTAAGCACACAGAAGTATGTTAATAAAGCGTAAAGGTCAGGGCTGAACAGCTCGGTTTAGTTAGTCTTAAGTATCGACAAATAAACAAATTCATTCGTCATGGAAGAAAAAGTTTCTGGTAATATAGAAAGAAGATATATATTACATTAGGATAAGTCAATTAACGTTTGCGTCCGTTTGCTGTCCGCAACTGCTTTGATATTAATGCTTCTCTTACGGATTAAAGATCATCTTTTAGGCCCGAAGCAAAACATGCGCTTAGTTTTACGAAGAGTATTGTGCATCTTACTTTTCAGTGGCGAGGATGTATTGCTCGGAGGTATGGATTGCGGTACTATTGGGCTAGTAGGCGGCATATGCGTCTCCAATTCGACTTGCAGCTTATTACTATCAACGTGGTTACGAACTCTGTCGGCAGACTTATCATTATCTGGCTGATGTCTTTCTTGAACTTGAATCTCTTGCTTCAAGTCTGCAATGAAACCGGCTGTTAGGATCGAATTCACTTATTAACCGTGCGAACCTTCTTAAACGAATTCCCCGACCTCTGATTTCGTCCATTAATCTTTGCACTATAACTTTTAGGCCTTCTTTCTCATCGAGCTCCGATTCCAGTAAAGCGTTCTTTTCAATGGCCGAGTTAAGCTTAGCTTCTATCTCCTCCTCCGTTACCCTGTTTATCCTGCAAAGTTCAATAGTACAGTTACTCGTCCTCGATCGTATTTCATTTTACAAGGCAACGTTCAAATACCTGTGCGCCCTTTCCAAGTCGTCATTTTTCTGTTCCAACTCCCGTATGTATTTTACTAAATGGTCGTGCCGCATCTCCAGCTCCTGGGCTTTCCCTTGAAACATCGCGCAATCTGCCATTTGCTGGTCTAGTCTTGTCCTCAACTGTTCCACTTCAGTGGCGAGTCTTGTATTTCGTTGTCTTAAATCTCTGTTCGTCCTCTCCGCCTGTTCCAACGACACCTCCAGCTCCTTCTCCAACAGCTGCGAATTTTCTTGGAACTCCTCCAAGTCTCTCTCTATATCTTCTTTCCTACGAGATCGGCACACGTAAGCTGTTACCTCGCGACCATTAAACAGCACACATTTTAAGCGTCACCACTGCCGAGCGACATTAACATCGCGAGTACCAGACATTACGCGCAACTTACCTCCTATGCAGATCGTGCGCCAGATCCATCCAATATTGAATTTCATCGTCCTTGGATAAAAACTTTGTAGTGTCGACTTCCATCATTTTAATCGCGCCTCCACGCCCTGTTATCAGAAGTCTCAAAGTTGTTCGGCAAACTGAATCGCAGCTGTAGCTTTGTACTATTTCATTAACGGCGCATCCTGCGAATTAAACAGAGCCTCACTCGCACGAGATCCCGTTCGCCCTGCGAATCCAAGCGCGCAAGCAAGAGTAGTCTCGGAATCTTTGATGGGCACTTGAAATATCTCTAGTCGGCGCGGTGAAAGTTTTATGCTTGACAGGGGGGAAAATATGTAATTGCATTGCGTGCGTACGCGTCCGTAACAGGATAGGGAGCAGCGTTAATCTAACCTACCGATAACAATAATAACAGCAAGTCGGAGACGGATAACGGCGGGGAGAGCAGATCGCCGCGGAGCGAGGAGTCTGCGGATGACAACCACCGATGAATCCGTGTCACGCGTAGTAGGAACGAGATCGAACTTGACACGCGAGCATTCCACGACCGAGGAGAGAGACTTACGTGTATCGTTGAAGCGCACACGCGACGTAGGGAGCCTTGACGCGCAAACGAGGCGACCGATGATCGAGCAGAGGGAGCGGAGGCGGCCGTTTATCAGCGATGGTACTGAATGGAACAGCGCCGAGAGAACGGAGTCGCCTCGGGACGCGTATAAATAAGGAGGACCTTGAGAAAGTGGCTAAGCAGGTGAAACGTAGAGCGGGTGTCGTGCGCGACACAAATGTCATTACCGTGGTATTATGAGTCACTGGTCGGGATGGTAAGGTAGAAAGAAACCAAGTCTGCTCCGTACGAATGCACAGCGTCGCTTTAAACTTTGGAGTCGGTGTTCTCTCCTCGCAGCTTCGAGCCGTGTTGTTCGGGGGCAGTCGTCGGCCGAACGTCGAGCAAGCTGTTCCGCACGCGATCGATTTACGTTCGACGCGGTCGACGCGTTGTCTGTCGAGGATCCACGACCGAATGAAAGACGCGCGCCTATTTACCGATTGCAAAATGGCAGATACAAATAGTGTCTCCCAGCTCGATCGCGGTGCTACGGCGCAGTTGAGGTGGCGTTACAGCTGGATTATGTCGTGACATGGCTGGTGCATAAGCGGGAAAGTTTCTAAATTTCATAAGTCTCGTGTGGCTTTTATAGTTTATAGAAAAGAGCGGGACCTGCAATGTTGCCTGCGACGAGCCTCTCGTGGCAGGTATTTCGTTAAACAGCGCTGGACGGCTCAAAATTTTAAAAGCTTCTGGTGCTAGGTTTTTCGAAGGGGAAGGTTATAGTTCGTTTTACCGTTCTTTGTAATCGTCTGTATGTAATACAGTGTCGGGTTTAACAGGGCGGCCGAAGAGCAGTTGCCGTCTGGGCCCCTGCCTAGAAGGCCCCCATAGGGCCCAATTTTAAAGAAAAATATCATTTAATTCAAGCACTATATTTTTTTCTATACTTTTCTACACATTTACCCTTTTTTTTAGTAAAAAATGGGTCCCTAAGAACGTTTGCCACCTGGGCCTTTTTTTCTTAAATTCATGAAGTTTTGTGGTAGATACCTACTATTTCGATGCGCTGCGAAAGTTACCGTGAGTTGTCGAAAATTAATTGTCAATTTAGTGTTTTAATGTATTTAATTTTCCTTATTAATTCAGTTCCATTTCAAGGGTAGACATTATAAAATTGAAATCGAAGATGGGCAAAAATTTTATTTAAATAAAAAGTTGAATAATGAATAAAAGTAAAAAAAGCTAAAATTTAGTATACCTTTTTCCGCTTCATGTTCCCCTGATACTATTGGTCAAACTCCGGCAAAAATTGTCGGAATGCATAAAATAGGCTTTGTAATAGGAGAACATGACACTGAAAGAGGTGGCATAAAGTAACGTCTCCAGAGAGCGAATTGAAGACCAAGAAATATTTAATGCAGCAGCACAGAAGTTTCCAGAAACATTCGAAAAGCGCAGTTCTTGTTCACTACTTGAAGGCGACGCTTTTAGAAAGCTGAGAACTATTCGACGAGGTAGCGCATGGGATTTCAGTAAGCTTTTACTTGAAGTGCATTGAGCCAACGCTTTTGAAAATCGACTTAGTGAAGATACAACTATTTAATATTAATGTTTAGGGTCAACATAGATTCTCTTTTTAAATGCCATTTTGAAATGGCCTGCCTTGACTTGTACTTAGCAGGACAGGAAAAGCGAATTGGTGTTACGATAAAGGATAGTTGAATAATAATACTTTGTTACCATTTTGCTGCATTTTATTGAGATATTTAAATATAATACAGTGAAATTGTTACAAATATATTCTTAATATACAAGATGCTTGTTGTATGATGTACATACGTAGTGCAGTCTAATGCAGTCTAAAATGCAGCAGGTGACTACTTTGATTCGTTGGATGTAAAAGTTCCTTACCTTTAAGCAGAAGAGAAACACTATTAATTATCTGACAATTCAGTATATTCTAACGTATACGGAAGAAGTTTAAACAATTGAAACTTCGTGTGCTTATTATTATTAACAAATAGGTCAACGCAACCACAGATCTGTAGCCATGTACAGATAAATATGGGAATGAAATAATTCGCTAACAAATAGTGAAAAATAATATTCCCCTTATAAAACTGTTATTATAAACGAAATAAAAGGAAATATCTTATTGAAAAGTAGCCAAGGCTCAATAGTTTGGTATCCAATACTAAATGTAATTGTAATTTATTAATTGAATAATAAAGTAAGAATATACGAATTTGTTTATGTATTTATTTATTTATTTATAATACGCCTCTTGTAGGAGATCTACAAATAGTTACGCAACCATTTTCGACAATAAAATTCTTTATTTGTTGCTCTAAAAAGCTATTTGAAGATTTCATTAGTTCAATTAAGAATGATCGTTATTTTTAAGAACGCAAAAAAATACGTCTATACTATTTGAGGACAAATTATATTCTGAACCAAATAACTGCTGTACAAATATATATCTTCATAAATATTTAGATAGATATAAACCATTAATAACCCACTGCTTAATTCCATAAATTACAAATTCGCGCGCAAAACAATCATACAGACAGACAACATATCAACAAAAAAAACCCTATAAAACACGCGAATGTTAACGGCCCATAGCGGCAAAATTATGAACTAAAATTTGAAAAATATGTGTTTGGAAACACGCCAATGCCGGTCATTTCCAAATTTCAAGGCATTTTCTGTATTCAGCCTTTATGCCCACATCTGGCATGGGCGTGTTTTGGCGTCCATTTTGCCAAGTCGTTAAATCACTTTCGTAGCAATAAATAAACGAAAGGGTGTAGGACTGGAGATTGCAAATCATTAAATAAATAAATAAGCTACTTTATTCTTGTCAGCGTGACTTCGCGAGTGAACTAAACTCCCTCTGCCAAATAAAAAATTGCAGCTGTTTCGAAATTAATTTCTACAGAGTTAGACTTGCATCTCAACGTATAAACCCTTACCACTTTCCATTCTGGTTTCGCTAGCGATTTGAAGAATAATTACGTGGTTATTAACAGTTATTTGACATCGTGTATGTTAATATAATGGACGTTGAAACACGCTGAAGCCGGGGTATAGCAAGTAGCTTACCTTTTAGTTAATATTTTTGCCGCTACGTGCCGCTAGCATTCGTGTGTCCATAAACTGATGAAATTTTCAAATAGCTTTTCAGAGCAATAAATAAACAATTCTGTTATTGAAAATGGTTACATAATAAACAAATTTCCACTCTCTTCCTTATGCATGTACATACTAAAGTTCCTCCCTTTTAAACAAATTTAAAGCACTGCTTACTGGTGTGTAAAATATACACGCAAATTATTTCTGAAGATCTGTATTTTTAAATGTAGCTCTAAAACTCCACACATCATTGTGCAGAATTGCTGAATAAGGGTGGGAATATGAATAATAGTAACACAGAGAATTATCATATAAAAAAATTCTGTCTCATTAATGGATTATACATAACTTAGAGCATATGCTGTAAGATAGATGATAAATACCAAGAATTAATGAAAAAAATTTTTTACTCTAAACGATAATATGATATTTTATATTTGCAAAAATCTTTAACCGTGCTTTTCTCAAAATGATGATTTCAAATCGGTGTGCAGTAGAACTTCTACAATCTTCATTTGATTCGCTTGAAAATTAGAGAGGACCTTTTCAATTTAACCATGCTTATAGATTTTACATTTTATTTATCATTTTCTGAAAAACAAAAATCTTAAAGACAGCTGCTTTGTTTGCGCACCAAAGTCGTGCAACCCCTTAAACACTCATCCTCTACAGTGGCGGATTTAACAGGGCGGCTAATGAGCTGTTGCCACCTGGGCCCCTGCTCAGAAGGCCCCCCAAGGCCCAATCTCCAAAAAAAATTCTGATTAGGTATAGGTGACCAAACACTACATTTTTTTCAAACTAATATACTTAGCTCGTTTTTCGTAAACTATCTCTTCACTTTCCCGAAAAAATGGGCCCCTCAGAACGTTTGCCATCTGACCCTTTTCTCTTAAATCCGCCACTGATAAAACCGTACCGTCCATAAGTACATCCGCAGAGATGCAGAAGCAGATTTAAAACCCGCGCATCGTGACAATTCAGGAAAGCAGCTTATCCGCTCATCACCCACCTCAGCGTGCCCATCCCCAGCCAAAAAATTACCCGTCGCGTCCGCCCCTTTCAGAAATAAAACGCGCATGCCAAACAATCCCACTTGACAACCGCTGATCCACGAAACGTCAGCGCCCTATCACCGATAACAGCTAGCAGAAGAGGGTGGCAGCGGGTTATCGAACTGCTTCTTTCTCTGTTCCCCTTTCGCCCCCTCCCCTCGCTCCTCTCCTCTTTTCACCCTGCTTTTTCGAATGTCGCGGTAGAGCTTGACATCGTACGCTGCAAAGGGAGAATCGAGCCTTTGTTTCCAGAGGTAAGTAGCACCTCTCTTTTTCCACCCCCTCGATTTGCATGCGCGTACCTCGAGGCGTGGAACACGCGGCTGCACCGCTTTTCATTGGACCACTTAAAACCGCGCTCCCCTGGTCGAGCAAACGTTCCACGAGCCCGTTACTCGGAAACTGTATCGACATTTTCGGATTTTCTTATCAGTGAGGGACGTGACAGAACGTTCCAGCTTCTGGCGATAACGAACACATCGGTTACACACATTTTTCATTGAACTTTGTATTTACACACGCAGTTTGTTACTATTACTAGTGTTCTTATTTAGCAGTGACGCACTTGGGATTTCATTTTCAACGCAAATTCAATGAAATTCATTAGGTGATTATAAAAATTCATTTATAGAATGAAATCTAGTCTTCTGTTCTTATTACAAAGCTCTCGAATTACTTCAGCCGTGGTTACATTAATCTCCTTTTTCCTTCTTCTGTGGGGATTGCCAGGGCCCCTTGCCCCCCTTACCCTCGGGGTGAGCCACTGGCTCTTAGCATAATAAAGGTTCTAGCGAGTAGCTTTTCCAGATTCAAGTACATGGCAATTTCTTAACTCGGTTTATGTGTGTATAAACAATTTCCGACGAGTACCAGTTACCTATTTGCTCAAAGTAAAGTTTCTTAGATTACTAAAGAAGGGGGTGCGATGATTTGTTTATCGCTACAGAGTGTGACGCGGATGTTTTAAAAATAAAATTCAAATGCCTGAATACATGCGTACAGTCGCAAGTGTTCTAATTTCCATTCCTGGTGAGAACGTTAGTTTGGAAGACAGATATCTCTGAAAAATAATAAAAAAAGTTAGTGTACACATACCGCCAAGGACCCAGTTCCTGATCAGTTTAGTATATAAATACCAAATAATAAGTTTATCACGATACAAATTTATTCCAAAAAATTATTAAATAATTACGAAGTATTTTTAAATTTATACGCAAACATTTGATAGCTCATAGTAAAATGTTTTAGGTTGATCAGAAACTGCTCCCTTTGCATCTTAAGTGATCAGGAATTGGGTCCTTGACGGTACGTCCGCTAATGCTTCGGAACCGATTCTGAAAAATGTTCCCCATTTTTATGAACACCCTGTATACAAAATACTAATATTTTTATGCGAACAATGTTACTGGCCCTCGCATAAAAGAACCCCCATCCTAGGGACCGAGTTTCGTAACGACTTGTTAAAAAGAAATGGCAGTGATTGCGGGACGCAAAGGTCGCGAGCGAGAGGGCTTTAATCGAATGCGAGCTGCCTCTGTTATCTTGTCTCCCCAGGGGGCCAGGGTGAAAGGGGGCGACGAGCACTTCCGTGGCAACGCAGGTGAATGGTCCGCAGGTGAAAAGCCGAGCTTGAATAAAGCACGAGGCGAGATCGAGGGAGAATGGCCGACGGGACGTCGAGATTCTCCACGCCGCGGCGTATCAACCCCAAGAACCGGAAGGGGAAGCTACCCCGTCGAACTGACTTCTTCAGGTACCAAGCTAACTCCGGGCACCGCCATTCTGCGAAACAGAAGAGGAAATTTAATGGATCTGCCGCTCCGAAAAATGTTTAACGCGAAGGGGGGGACTCTTTACTTTCGCGAGCGCAAAAAATATGATAGAGGATGGATTCGAAAAAAATAATGCCGGGGAGGCTGCGTGGGGTTTGGATTGCAGATTTGAATTACTTTTTCGACGTAAATTATACTGATATTTTGTGTAATAATTTAGTAGAAAATATGGGGGTGAAGTGTTCGAAATATCGCGAGAGAATGGGGTTCGATGTTTCTTTTTTTTTTAAATCCTACGAACGTGGATCGTACAAATTAAATTGTTTTTTTTAATTGATGGTAGCGCGTATGTATTCCTGGGATTATTACATGGAGTTTAATTGGTCACGTTGTTAGTGAAACTTAATTAGAACTTCATTCGTTTGTTGGAGACAGGATACGCAGTTGAATTTTCTCGCGAAATTTTTAGCACAGCGTTATACGTTTTTAATATATTATTGTACACTGTATGCACTAAGTGTATTCAGAATTTCTGCCAAATTTGTGAGTTGAAAGTTGCGTCGTCTCTAGTAGGGCTGGGACTACACGAATAATTTAACATTCGAATAATTTAATACTCGAATAATTTAACATTCGAATAATTTAATATTCGAATATTTTACAAGTATTCGAATAATTTAATATTCGAATATTTTACAAGTATTCGAATAATTTAATATTCGAATATTTTACAAGTATTCGAATAATTTAATATTCGAATATTTTACAAGTATTCGAATAATTTAATATTCGAATATTTTACAAGTATTCGAATAATTTAATATTCGAATATGTTACAAGTATTCGAATAAATTAATATTCGAATATTTTACAAGTATTCGAATAGTATTCAAATACTTAAATATTCGAATAGTATTTGGATACTTGGATATTCGAATTATATTCGCCAAATAATTGAGCAACTGAAGCATTCGAATATTCGAATACCGAAAAATCCCAGCCCTAGTCTCTAGTGGGAAAACTGTAACCATGACAGGGTTTACTTTAGAATTGAAGTAAAATCACAATCTCCAACTGTTTGAAATAATCACGAGAATTGGAATTAAGGTAGATCGAACTAGAATTCGATTCAGATTGGATTAAGAACCCCCACAGCTCTGAACTGTATCTTTTTATAAGAGATTTATCTCCTCCCTACTTCCAAGCACTCAACTGTACTTTGAATATTCTTTGTTTTCATCCAGAACACAGTATTACTTCACAAAGGGTCATGAACACTTGGGCGAAGCTAGGAACGTCAACGAGGAACAATCACCCTTCCTTCACCCCCCGTGCTCCCTGATGTTCTCGTACTTTCAATATTGGAAACAGAAGAAACGCACGCAGGATAAGGAGCAGAGAATGGACAGTTCTAATATGAAACTGGGGCAAGACCTTCTGCGAACGCTTCGAGTGAGCTTTTCACAATTTTTTTTCTTCTCAGTGGCAAACAAAAATTCAGTCCTTTTCAGATGTAATAAGGGGTTCCTGGCCCAACAATAACGAACGCTTGAAATGCCAGAGAAACTTGTCTATTACGTAGCACAGTAATTTTTACAGTGCACGATATTTACTGTTGCTATTCTTCTTCCGGCTTTCATATCACTGATTTCATTAGCCTGAGGGGATGTTCGTTTATTTAAGTGAACTCGACGATAACAAACTGCTTCTATGAAGGTGGACGTGGAGATCGAGGCTCTGGAGGCGAAGAAGCACAAGGAGCCGGAGGAGGCCATCGCCATGACCGACATCGATCCACAATACTACACGGAGCTGGGTGGCAGACCGGTGAAGGAGAAGTTCTCCCTTCGCGAGTACGTTGAGGACACCCGCGATATCTTCAGAACTCGCCTGCTAGCTGGTCAGGAACTGGACGATTGCATTCGTATAGACCAGCAATTCGTCGAGGAGCAAAATATATTGGATAGGATCAAGGTATTCTTGGGGGTGTTTAGTTCAAGTACCAGGGATGTTAAACACATTAGTATCCTAAGAATGCAAGGATTTAAACCACCTTGACATTCCGAAGAGAAGAAGGAACCTTAATATTAATATTTAAAAAATACAAGACTCTACTCGAACCTCTTCTTCTACCCAGCATCGTTACCATCGATACCTCACCGGTTTCGAGGCGTTCCTGTCCAAGGACCACGAAGATAGCATGAAGATCCTCGTGCAGGCGGAGGTAGAGAGCGAAATAACCATCAACGTCACCAGCCAGAGGAACCAGCTGTCGAAAGCTTTCGGCAAGGTCAGGCTAGAGTTGTACCACTGGGAGGAGAACTGGCGGATGGTGAAGATGTGCCAGAGGTTCTTGTACAGGATCTCCCCTACCGCCTGGCGAGTGGAGCACGACTGGATCTATCGATCTGAATCCGGGGAGAACATCTCCTCTGCCAGCACCAACGATTTATTCGGTCGGTACAGAATGGCTGACGACACTGCGTCCCTCGAAGTCCTCATAGGTGATCCATCCGTTCAGAAGGGACACGTTTATTATTACCCTGTAACATCGCACTTAGAGTTAGTGTCAGTAAACCCTTTGATTTACGAAAATAGTATTTCCAGTTCCAAACTGCATACAATCATTTCCAAGGAAGCTTTCAATTTTCATCACGAGCATGAGAAAGAGCCAGCCGGCACGCTTGGCACCGTTCGATTTACGAGTACCGGGAAGCAGTGAAATGCTACTTCACGTTTCCAGATCTATTCGAGCAAGATATCGCCGATGCAGGGCCGGCGGACATGTACTTCGAGGACCCGTTAGACCTGGTGCGCGTGTTCAGGACGATAGCCACGCAGAACCTGAACGCCCTGATCCACCTGGAGTCCCTAGCGCAGCCAATGACGGAGATGATGACGACGATCGAGGCAGCCGAGGAACAGATCAAGTCTGGAGTCGACGAGCTGACCACCGCGATCAACGAGCTCCAAGTAAACTGTCCTCTCGTCTAGACAGTAATTAGATGCTCAATGAACCGTACACCACCGCTCCTCCGAGCTGCGAAGCGTGACTCTTTTCCAAGGCCATTTATCGTTCCTCGTTCCCCAGGCTGCCATCGACAAATTGGAGGCAAGGGCAGAGGAGCTGGAGAATTACGCGAGCACTCTTCTGGAAGGCGTGTTCCGGGACTCCGTGTGCTCGGAAGAGGTGCTGCGCTTCCAAGTGTTCATCGAGGAAGCGTACGAGAGCTGCGTGGGGCCGAACGACGCGAACCTGGACAGCTTCTCCATGATGAAGTGGATAGAGAAGACCCACGAGGATCTTAATTTGGAGCTGGACACTCTGCCTCCGGAGGTGGTGCAAGCTTGCGAGGTGGAGGGCTTCAGGCACGAGCGCAAGGCGATGAAGGAGACGGAGGAGGCTGCCAAGAAGGTCGGCTTGCTTGCACCAGTGTTATTGGAAATAGATAGACTTCGATATGCGGGATACTGTGACGTGACTCTGCGAGCTCTGAGATTCTACAGACTCGGAAGAATCTTTGTGATTTGAGAGATCGTGTAGCTTGTGTTGTGGGACGTTTGCAGGTTCTGTAGGAATAGGTCTTGTAATTCGTATACGTTTCGGAAGCCGCGGAAAAAAAGGCCCTCGGGCGATGGGACTTGAACTCATGATCTTGCGGAACCTCTGCGTAGTGGGCAGGCGCTTAACCAACTCCACCAAAGTCGATCCTCCGAGGCCTCTTATTCCGGGATCCCTTTTATGGGGGTTTCTGATCCTACAGTTCTGAGCTTTGAAACTTGAAAACAGTTCAATTTTTTTTAAAAAAAAACTAGCGATTCGATTTGCCTGAAATTTGGACCATGTTTTTAAATTAAATTATGGGGCTTCGGGGTCCCACAGTTCTGAGTAAGAGTCCTTGTAACTTGGTTTTTGTAACGGTTTCAAGATTTTTTGTTAAGAAACTAGAGATTCGATTTGTATGAAATTTGGACCATGTCTTTATGCATCTATCAAGAAGCTACATATGTATAAAGTAAAACTCCGTTTCATTTTTCTGTTCCGGATTACCTGGAAGATAAATATCTTGCACACCAGCGCACGACGAACTTTGCGCGGCGTCTCGGTGAATAATGCATAAATCCTATATTTATCATTAAAAATGAATAAAAAACCTGCAATTTCCTCAAAGATGCATAAAAACACGTGTGAAATTTCAGACAAATCGAAGCGCTAGTATCTTCAAAAAATCCCCAAACATTGCTATATTTTGTCCAAAAAATAGGATTCCCCTTAAAGTGGGAAGCCTTGGGTACAAAAAAAGTGACAAACCTCTTGTTCCGAAGCTTCGGAGCTGTAATCCCCCGTGCCAAGAAGCAAAGTAGCCTCTGCAGTAGCTCGGGACCTAATTCTTCCTCTATTCTCCTTCTATCGACGGACTTACTGTAATTGTGTGTCGCAGTTCGAGCTGATGCATCGGCTGCTGGCCGCCCTGAAGCGAATCATGGAGCCCCCGGTGACAAAGAGGCGACCTTTAATGTCTCGCTCGCCGCCCGCGGTTCGAAGGGTCAAGCCGATACCACTGCCCCCGCCGCTCACCGACGACGAGATGAATTATATGAACTTCTTCACCACCTACTGCAAGCAGGAGGACTTCACCGCCTACCTTGCCCAACTCCCAGACGACGTTGACCTGTCCCTGCAACCCGGGCGTCGCCGAACTACTCCCGAAAGCGACGAGTCCGCTGATAACGAGGACGCGGCTCCTTCTTCGAGTTCGGACGGTTGATCGATCAACCGTGCCGGTGCGGCAACTTCGACGATAGCGGTGACTGTGGTTGGGTAATGGACGTTCGAAGACCGTTTCTCTTATCGTTCACTTCGATCGTCTTTAAAACTCCCACAGGGAGTTTGTGTAATGTGTACACTGGTGTTTCTAAGTGTTAGGCCACCTGGTGCATTCGCAGAAAATGTGACATTGGGTATAGACTATAGATCCACTGCTTTTAATTTAAACTATCAAGTGAAGTCAAATTTCTTTGAGCTGTTTAATAAATTTTCGAGATCCTTCGCAATTATTCCACACAGAGTAGGGGCCTTACTTAAAATGGCACTTTATAATAGAGGTTTGTGGGATTCAAGAGTTTGTTGAAGCCGATTTAAGGAAAAAGGCTCAGGTGGCCAATGTTCTGGGACACGCTGTACACACAACAGAATTACAGATAAATTCAGGCGCCTATAAACATTACGGGAAACAAAAAATACAATATTTGGATAAAATTCCAATTTTTTTGGAAGGTTGGTTCCTGAGGGGCCGTTTTAAAAATCCGTCACTGAAGGTGTGTTATATAAAATAACTGGGTTTATTTAACTCAGTGAATTGATTGTAAGTAAATAATGCTTAGGTGAATATCTGGTAAAGAAGTTGCTCTAGAATTTTCCATCATTAACAAAATTTACTTCCAGGATGTATTTATGTCACGTCCGGTCGTTTTGCATTGAATTTTCGACCTTGGTAATAAATAAGTGTACCTTCAATTATCTCGTTCCCACTTCTTTCTCCGTCTTTCAATTAATCGTCTAACGCGCCCCACGACTTCCACATCAATTACACAGCCAGGCCCGTGAATAATTCACAGGGACGTTTTCAGGCTGCAGAATCTTCGTCCTCCAATTAGATGACTGAATTAATCAACTCCGGGGAAGATTCGACATTCGAGATGAATAAAGCCGCTGCTTCCGTCGGCTGCGTTCGCTGTGTGTTTTTCAAGTGAGTGAAACACTCCTGTTATGCAACGCTAGCGTCGTTAGAAAGTAATCATCGATGCTTCTTGCTGTAAAAAAATTCAATGGGATGAATCATTCCTTCGCGTCGCGGACCGAGAGGTTTTTCCTATTCTTAATCGCTGGTCTGGCTTGGGTCTGGATTAGGTTCATGTGTTTTCACTTTACAGCTGGCGTGAATCATGGCGCTTGAATTTTTGAGGGGACCCTTAACACTCCTCAAGTATGGAATGACGGTATTCTACGCTTCTGCTTTGTGTATATAGAATGACTTACGCGCGAATTCGCTGCTATTTGTGGACCAATTCGTTATTTGAAAAGTTACCTTCGTGGAAAGTACAGTGGATCCAAAATGAGATGCTCGTATGCCTATTTACAGGGGCGGATTTGGTTATAACAAATATAGATGAATTTTAGGGAGCGGCATATTTTGGGGAGAGATAAAGGGGAGCATTAAATTTTGGGGAGCGGCAAATTTTGGGTGGCGACATATTTTTGGAAGTGGCAAATTTTGGGGAACGATAAATTTTTAGGGTCATTCAATTTTGGGGAACGATAAGTTTTTAGAATCATTCAATTTTGGGGAACGATAAATTTTTAGGATCATTCAATTTTGGGAAACATCAAATTTTGGGGAACATCAATTTTTGTTTCCTACTTATCAAAGTATTACCTTATCAGAAATATCAACGAAAATGTGGAGAATCAACTTCAGAATTTATCGCTGCGTTCGCTGTTAATTCGCCAAAGTTGATAAATCTTTCCTCAGACTTTAATGCATTCCCTTGTCACTCGTTTCATTGGACCTCGTCAGCCAGAGAAGTCAGCGTGGGGAAGCAAATGAGATTCGGAGAGGTAGAGGAAGCCCATCCGAGGCAGCTGCATCCTGAAATTCTTTCGCGAAGCGCAGCCTCCATAACTCCAGATTACTTTCGCGCGCAGCTCTGGGTGGGTTCTTCCTTTGCATTCTCGTTTCCCCAAAGGACTCGGGAGCAGGGACAAGAGGAACGACGCCGTCGATGGGGAGGAAGTAGGAGCGTCGTAAAACCGCATGTGTGCGAGCTGAGAAAAACAGGCTGCTGTGGGGGAGAGAGCGAGTTTAGAAGAGAGGAAGTAATTTCTCGAGTGTTGCCTGCTAAAAAATGAAATAGAAACGGAAACTGTGAAACGAGGCTACGTTCGCTGTAACATCAACTGTCCCCCGCTTCCTCGCCCTCGGGAAACCGATACTTGGCCAGTGTATCAATATCTAACAGTGAATTAATATCTAATCACTTCGGTTACTGATCCATGGCAGTTTGGAAGCAAATGGTAAAGCCGGGTAAGCATAGAAAAAAGTCCCCAAAACCAAATTGAATTTGGTGTATAGCAATCGATAGGTTCCTCAAAGAAAACTACTTCTGGCAAGTAACAACCCGATACCCCTACTACTATTTATTCTATTGAATAAAAAATTATAAATAAAAATCAGAGACATTCCAATCAGTGGTGCACATATCTGTGAATTTTTTCAGTACCTAATTTTAAAAAATTCAAAAATATTAAAAATACCGATTTCATATTAAATTTATCAAGACACCATATTTATACTTTTACAGTTTTAGCATATTTGCATAGTTATTAATGTGTAATTTTTTCAGATTTTTCGAAAGGGTGGAACGTAGTTAGAAAAATTAGAATCTGATATCTTCTGCCTTCTCGTACGCAAAGGGAAATCTGCGCGTAGAACTTTCACTTGGAAGATTATTATGCAACTGTAAATTCGTCTGATGTTTCAATATAGAATTGTGTCATCGAGGTGGACGTCCCAGCAGTTGAAGCTTCGAGTGATGCAAAGGATTGAACTTTGATACACAGTTTGGAGATTTTGTGAATTCCGGGCGACAGTGGGATCGATTCGGGAGACAGGGTCGACACGTCAGGGTAAATGAGAATTTTTAGGTCGGCCTTGACAGGCAGTCTCGAGGCCCCGTCGTCTCGACACCAAAGAGTCACAAAGGGAGTTGAAAAGTGGAGGGTGGCTGGAGCTAGTCGAGCACCGCGTGTCTGACACCGATCCCACTCGTAGAACGGAGATGCCGAGTGCTGGATAGTTGGGTATCGTTCCCAACGAGCTGGGGATTCTCGCCTGTGATTCCTTTAGAGTGGCGACACTCGCCGAGCGTACAAGTGATAACCACTCCGCGTGAAAAAGAGAGATTCGTGGGGGGTTTGCAAATTGAAAAGCACGTTTTCGAGAAGTCAAAGCAGATTCGGGGGGGACTCTAAAACTGGGGAGGATTCGGGAAAGCACTGTGCCATCTCTAAAGCTGGGAGGTATCTCAGGGGAGTCTTAAAATGCTGGGGGAATCGTAGGGTAAATCCAAGAGCTTTGGAAGAATAGAGAAAAGGGGAGCTCCAATGACGTTGAAAGAACTTCAGACCTTTGAAAACAATCCACCAAGCACTCCATAGAATCCTCAGGAATCTACGAAGCTTCAGGGAAGTAGAAGTAATGCTAATCAACCTTGAAAACCATCTCAAAATTCCCAGGCAAACTATTCAAACTTCTCAAGCTCCGATACCCCCGGAATAATTAAGAACTCGGGCTACGAGGACTTTGAAAACAATTCTACAAAAACGCCACGGAGTTCCAAAAAGTCCACGAGGCTTCGGCGAACTCCAACACCTAAAAAATTCTCAGAGACTAAACTCCATTCTCGTCTAAAATATATTCTTCCAAAAAAGGTGACGTTTTTTGTTCTCGACCACGTTGCGAGAAACAATCGGTCTTTCACAAAGAAGGCTCTCATTAAGGGTGTTTGCAGTGGGAAAGGGTTGAACGGCGACATGCTTCGTCCGCAGTGTCGTGCAACCCGGCTGCGTGGACCCAGAGAAGAATGGCCCCAGTTTTCCGTGGAAATCGGCGCTGGAAAGCCCGGATTTTGCGTACTTCGACGAGACCTTTCGAGATTATCCCCATGGCAACGAGGATTGCTCGATAGCGGACTGGCTAGGGCACCCTTCAACGAGCCAGCCCCACCACGCTCTCCTTCCCCTAGATCGTCTGTGTTCAACCACCCTTCCACCGAGCCACCTCGTGGCTCCTCTCGTTTTACTTTCTTTCATTCCTTCCTTCTTCCTCTTTTCTTTTTAACACGCACACTGCCTCCCGCGTATTTTGCCCTTCGCCACGTTCCTCTGGCCCTCCTGCGCTACATTATGCACTCGTTCAGCTGTCCGTGAACTCTCCGCGCCACGAGAGAGGGCCTTTTGTCTCGCGCGCCACTCATCCCCGCGCGCGGAATATGCGCGACCGATGCTCACGCTTTTCTCCTTCTCCCCCGCGTTTTCACGTTCGCGGTGCGCTTTTAATTGGGCGAGGGAAGATGCACGTCTTGGCGAGTTAGAATATTTCATGGGGTTCGAGATCGGAAATTGGAAAAAGAATTTGAAACTTTGCCGAAATGTAGTTTAAGTGATGCTGTATAATAACGTAACCAGTTTTGGAAATTATTGAAGTTATTTATCTAAGGAATTATCTAAAAACCGAAATGCTTTGGAGTGAGTAATTTCTACATTAAAAACAATAGCGTGGACCTTCACTGGCGAATTTAAATAAAAATTGTGAAAGTTACACACGAATTAATTTTTTTCCCCCACAGTTTTAAGCAAAGCAGCGTCTTTAATCAGTGATAAATGTTTTACAAACATTCGGTGTTGATGTGCAAGTTCCATACTGTGGAGAGAGGAATTCTAGACCTCCAATTAAAATTTCAAGTGAAAATATTCATTCGCTCAAAAGTTATGATGTACACGGTGTTTGAAAATGTAGTTTCAAATTCACTCAATTACGTTCAGCGCTATAGTTTCCGTAATTATTCGAAATTCCTTAGGAGACTTTGTTGTAGATAAAGGATGACACTCTTAGAATTAATAATAATAAAAAAATCGATTTTTCCAGATTTCAATAGTCTTCAATTTTTTCTATGCCAATATTTCTATAAATTTTGAGATCTTAATATTAAAGTTTAAAAATATTGTAAATTTTAACAAAAAAAATTGTTTTTATTTAAGTACAAATTTCATCATATCAAAATTTACATTTCTAGAAATAAACTATTAGAGGATGATTAAGTATTAAAAATATATGTACAATTATTACTCGAAAGTTAAGAGATTCAAAAATACGAAACTGGTAACTCAAAACTGACTCTGAAACCCACACGAAACGGTCAAATATAACGGATGAAAGTTTAATTCAATGTTTCATGATATTTAATATCCTACAATGCGATGGTAAAGAATTTTCGAAAATAATTAATTTTTTAAAAACTTATCCCCACCACTTTTCTGATTCTTTTTTTTTTAAAAAAATAAAGTAGTTGATATCCAACTTACTCTAATCAAGATATAAAGCACTGTGTGCCTATTCAACAATTTCCTGAATACTAATTCCAAATAAGGTGGAAGTGAATAAACTAACAATAAACATTATTCTTCCTAGGAGAAGAACTTGTTTTTTAACCGTTACTCACCGGATCACTAGATAATTAAGTAGTCACAACCTTGACGCGCGTGCTGCCTTTTGTCCGCGGCTCTTTCAGCTCCAGTTGGATTCTGCAGCACGCCTGCAGACACAGCCCGCTGGAATAAAGCGAAATCTGCCTCTAATCCAACGGCAACCGGACAATTTCAGCAACGGATGTCCGTAGTGCTGCTGAACTACTTTATTCGCTATTCAGTGGCCCGTGAACCCAGAACAAAAGGGCCCTTTGTCTCGAGCGGTACTCGTGTCCACTATTTTACAATACGCAGCCGACTCTGTTAACTCTGTTTGTAGTCGCTCGCCAGGATCGTTTACGGTGGTTGCGTCAATGCTATCCAGATGAAAGTTCGTGGGAAGGCGTCTCCTATGGATTTCTTTTAAACAAGTCCCTCGGATTGGCACGCGTGCTCCGTCGACGGTTAAAATGAATTCAATCCCATCGAAACTCTGCCCGCACCGAGCGAAGTTAAATTGAACGCTGTTAATCTCCCCTGCTTTTGGCCCGGCGAGCCGAAGCTGTCCCTCCCCGGCTACACATTCGGGTTAATTAGGTTCATTAAACTGGAAGGCGAGCTCTTAGCGTCTTCGCTGCTGACTTAAACGACGCCTTGGAGCGGCACGAGGGAAGATTGTAATTGAATCGGAGCTCAATGTTTCGACAACCCCTCTGAATAATTTCAGTCGTCGTTCGGGATGACAACGAAGCTTCTTCAGGGTTCATGGTGCGATTGATGTACAATGAGTGTCTGAAGTATCTGCTACTCGAGACGTGGAATGGCTCCGAGGTTCCGTGACCTCCAGATTTCTGACTTCCAGGTGGATTAGGGAAGCATGGATCTTCAGCTTTAAGCTTCGGGGTAGTTTGGAAGCTTTGTGGCTTCCTGATTTCTACATTTAAATTGGACAATTTATGTAGCTTTGTGGATTGGTAGTGGAGAAGGGAATAATAAACATTTAACAAATAAAACATTAAAATTCGTACATTAGTTGTTGAAGAAAAAATTTATGAAAAATAGGCCCCTTTTTTTGACAGACAAAGTAGAATAGATCTTTAACGAATTCTACAAGTCTTGGATTTCTAAGTTTAGAGCTTCCATAGTTAACTGATTTTCAAGTTCAGAATTTTTCCAGTTCTTTGTTTTTCCATTTTCAAGTTCAGAATTTTTCCATTTTCAAGTTCAAAATTTTTCCAGTTCTTTGTTTTTCCATTTTCAAGTTCAGAATTTTTCCATTTTCAAGTTCAGAATTTTTCCAGTTCTTTGTTTTTCCATATTCAAGTTCAGAATTTTTCCAGTTCTTTGTTTTTCCATTTTCAAGTTTTAGAGCTCTGCAATTCTTCCACTTCCATGTTTAAAGGTACTACTATTCCCCGATTTGTAAGTTTAGTGGTAACATTGTAGTCTGCGAATGGATTCCCGTTTTCCAAGCGCCCTGATTGAAAAGCTTTCGATACTCGACTTGCCCGCGTCCATTTGACGATCCAATCTGTGTTCGACCGCAAGTATTCCCTGTTAGAATTATTTTCGCGAGAAGGGACGAGCTCGCCTGGCGCCACGAGAGTGGGCGACCGCGATACGGGAATAGAGATTAATTTCAGAAAATGGTTACGAGCCTCCTTATACGTATACGTCGATACGTGCAATCGCGCTTCGCTTGGAAACACGTCGCCCTTTTCTATCCTTCCTATACAAGGAGCGAACTATAACGCGTCGCGCCCACGATTCTGCCGCCCACGTCCATTTTCAGTACTTTTCATTCTGGATTCGTCCACGAAAACGACAGTGAATGCCAACTCGCGACTCCCACACGCCACCATCAAATTTTTCATATGCAGTTTTCAAAAATCATTATCATTCTACTCAGGAGCGAATTTTGAGATTTGAGGCCCCTAGGCTAACAAGCGTCTTCAGCCCTTTACGTGAAATATTATCAAATATTTTAATTCAAAAGAGTCGAAGGAATTTAAAAATTAATTCAATATGGTTACTCACATCTGAGTTTTTCCTATTTTGCTACACGAAGGAAAAGTAAATTGTTTTTAAAATTATATCAAGTCTCCGGGTTTTAACATTTTCAAGTTTCTCTCACTCAAAACTTGTCGCTCCCCAAAATCTGCTGCTGCACTAAATTTACCGAGCCTCAAAATTTACCACTCCACAAAATTTGACGCTCCCCAGAAGTTGCTGATCCCCAAAATTGACCGCCTCTCAAAATTTGACGCCCCTCAAAATTGTCGCACCCCAAAATTGCAATCCCCGAAAATTCACCGCTCCAGGCAGCGGTCTTAGTCTATACACAAATCCACCCCCAATCCTCCCCAAAACTTTCATTCTCAGTTTCTACTATAATACATATTATATTTGCACAAGAAATCTCCCAATTCAAAATTGTACCATCGACACCACAACCCCTTGTATTTCATTACACAACATTATAATTTAAATCTCATATTTCTTGAAAAACATTAAAAGTATTGCCCCAGAGTCCCCTAAAATGTCGACTAAATAGATACAAAAAGCAGAGTAAGTTCGAAGTTCCTTTTAACCAAAAATTATTCAGCAGAAACGATCGGAAATCAAAGGGGCTATTTATCAAAAACCTCGCTACTTGCAAAGTCTTAATGAAATATATCAATTCACGTCGTCGACATCAGGAAACATTCTCGGCCGTGATACACGGAATCAACATCGGAGCCCTCGGTACACAAAGTTTCCCCTTGCTTGCACTTTCTGCCGCAACTGTACGCACATGTGCATCTATAAATATATATATTCACATACGGCGCACGTGCTGCACCGCCCACAACTCGAGCTCGCAGCTCGCCCGCGCACGTGTGTATTCCACGATGATCCGAGGAAAGCACTCGTGTCTGGAGAACACTCATCGAAAAGCTTGCCAGGAAAAAAGAACAATCTCACCGCGACGCGTAATTTCTCTTATTCTGCGCGTGCCGCGTTTCTCGTGCCGCTGGATAATATAGGGATGGAGGGTGGAAGAAAGGCATTACTACCTCCGAAACAAATAGCACTGATAGGAAATAGTCGCTTCAAAATTTGATAAATAGACAGAAATATTGGGTCAGCGCAAAAGTTATTATGGTTTTTAGATTGTGTTCTTTGTGCAGTCGATCCACCAACGTTCAACCTTTCAGCAACCTCTTCTTCTCGAGATAAAAATCCACAGGTAGAGCTAAAGAGTATATACTACGTGCGTTTTGAATTATTTAAATATCTTAAGTAGTTGTTGAGAAAAAAAAATGGTAAAGTTTAGGGTTGTTGTCCCCAATTTACCCCAACGAAAGAGGGTAGAGATCTGCTCTCAGTCGTTTTTTAGGCAAAGACCATTATTTGGAGTACATAAATACTAAAATTGGTGCTGGGGTCATTTCCCCCATTTTTGCCTGGCGAGCCCTTCATCGTGGGATACATGAAAAACTTTTGCACTCAGCCAGTACTTTCTAATTGAAAAAATTTCTCTAGCATCCACCTACCTATACGAATGTCTCCCAACGTTCAATGCTATCGAATTTGAAGAGGAAAAGCGGTCAGCTGGCAAAGATTGCTCCCGATCGACGCGTGCAGATTGATCTCGTCCCTGGCTAATTTGCAAGCTCGACGCAGCCTTCCCTCGAGCAGCGTTTCCAATGCAAAGCGACGAGTGTGATCGTCCTCTTCCTGCAATTATACTTGGCACTTGCCCTCTGCGACGCTAACGGACTGACGGGCTATTCGGAGCAGGAATCTTTTTCAGGAAACGTCGCGTCGCTGGGCAATTTGCGCTTCCTATAATGCGAGGCACACTTCGACAACACCACTTCAAATGAACAGCTTCGGTGATATATCCGCGTGCAGTGTTCCTTTTCTGAGTGGTGCAAGCGATACGGTGAATTTGAATCCCCACAAAATTACCTTTTTAAAAAAAGAGCGCCAAGTATATAATCCCATAAAAAAGGATCCCATTTAAAAACAGTGTCATAAATTAATACCCATCAAAAAGACTCCCATTTAAAAACATTGTCGTAAATTAATAGCTTTACAAAACTAATGATATACACAAATTGCGTCATTTTTCACAATGACTATTTATATAAAGAAAAAATGTATTAAATAATATTAAGCAGATATATTTTTATACAAATGAATATTTTAATACGATTCTAAGTGGATGTCGGTTGTAATTTTATTATAAACGTGAATATTTTTCTACAAAAAAATTACCAAATGTTCTTTAAATGTTGCTCCTTAAAGTGCAAATGTTTTATAACAACATATGCTTCCGCTTTAAAAAAAAAATCACAAACATTCCCCTCTTTTCGGCCTCCTGACTAGGTATTACCCCTCAAAAGAAGTAGGGGAGACCGGGGCTGGTAGGCCAATTTTTCAGTTTTTGATTTTTAATAAATTATATGGGCGAAATATCATTAAATCGGCTACTATATTTGATAGGGCATACATTTGGCTATTTGAATAAATTATTAACGTTGACTCAATGTGACAACATTTAAGGCATTTTAATGTTTTTCTAACACCTTACATGCTGGTCAACCAGCCCCGTGGTCGGGGTTGGTAGACTAACAGTATGGGGTAGGTTGACTATAGGTGCAATCAGTTAAGAAAATTTTGTTAGCAACTTATCTGAGTTGTTTCATTATAAAATATTTATTACTTTTTAATAATAAATAACAATTTAAACCTTTATAGTAGCAATAAATCTTATATCTAGTATTATAAAAATATTCGCCATCTTCTATCAACTAATTACTATCTTCACAATCTGATGTGCAATTTGTGCACTCATAGAAAAGTATATTTCCTTTTACGCATCTCCTAGTGTCTCTACAGTTTTCTTTGGGGTATCACTGGGGTTGGTTCACCAGCTTAGTCATGTAACCCCGGAGGTTATTAGTCAACCAGCCCCGAACGATCATTTTGACTTCAATACTCTATACAACCTGTAATTATTTATGTATAATCAAAAACGCAGTCTCAATAGGTCGTTTAATAAACAAACTTTAAAATAGTCCCTTCACCTTTATTCTACTGTGACTATATAGAGCGTGGAAACATAAAATCTTTAAGAAAATATATTTACTTACGTAGCCAATTTTTCGATAAACGCTGGTAACTACCAAACAACGTGTAATGGTGGTGTCGGACACAAATGAATGACATAGTAGAAGTGACTTGCTCCTACAGAAAATCGCTCCGCGGTAGAGCACACGTCGGTGGAAAGTTATTAACAATTAGTCAACCTACCCCTGGGGCCAACCAGCCCCGGTCTCCCCTACCTATCTTTTGTCTAAATTTTTCTATTTCTTTAAGTTCGCGAGGTATAACACAAAATCGGGAAATAAGCAAATTTTCATGGGTCAATTAACCCAATTCCCGTGAGGTGAATTTTGTCTGCAAAAAATTCCCCAAGAATCCCAAAATCCTCAAAGATTCATAATTTTTTGAATTTCCGGGTTGGGATCTTCCCTTGCCAGTATCCTTAAGCTTGGGTCAAAAGAGACCCAGACCCAATACACAGGAAAATTTACTTGCTTAAGAATTTCCTAATTGCTAATTTTTCTATCGAATTAAACTACCGGACGATATTTGTTTCAACAGAGGGAAATGATTAACATAGCAAGGCATTGTAATAATTTGTTTAAGGGTATTTCTAGAGACGATCGCTGCGGGGAACGGTGTTCTTCAAAGGTTCGAGCACGTTCGAGCGGTGCCTGAAATTTACAGACAGTAACTAGAATGCTGTACAATTATTCGCGCGCCAGGACAAGTTCCCGAGATGCTATCTAATATTTGCATCCTGCAATAATGCACCGTGTGTCGCCCCGACGCTGCATTGTTTCCATTGTAACGACACGAACTTTCCTATGATTGTTTCCACGGCCTGCTCGCGGAGCTCCTCTAACGAGTAGACGTTTTGCAGCCCAGCGAACGCTTTTCATCCCAACGAGCGTTATCGACGTTTCCCCTGTAAACGAAGGACACGTCGCGCTTCCAAGGTACGTAGCTTAGTCAATCGCGTCTTCGAGTTACCATTAAATCGTCGTCAAGGCAAAGCAGCAGTTTCAATGGCCCTCGATCTGCGTTGCAAAAGGGAATTGATCTCTCGAGAATTGATTACTTCTCGAGATTCTATCCAGCTTCAAAGTTAAATCTCATCACTGTATTGGATGCAGAAATGAATTATATTAACGTTATTCGTTGCGTGTATGTACATCAGGCTCACTGTGTTTCTTCTTTCATAGTTAATATGACGATCGATGAAATCAATGTTTATAAAAGAAACAGCACCACAGCGGGCTCAGCTCAGTTTGCTAATTATTGTCTAGACAGTGTATCTCAACCTTTGTCGAGTCGCGATCCCCTTTTATAATACTCAAAACTTTATGTTTTGGCATTAAAAATAGGTATTTCAGAATATAATTCTAACTTAATGATTAAGATAAATGTTGCTAAAAATCGCCAACTGAAAATAACCGTGGCGACCACCCAGAAAATACTTGGAGACCCACAGGTTGGGAAACACTGGTCTAAAGGGTTTCTCGGGGGAAGATTGATTTTTGAAAATATTTTTAGCGACTCCGTGGCATTATAGATGCCACGTGCTCGCGGTATATAATATAACGGTGGTGTTTTTTGCTAAAAGGCAACCTTCTTTGCGCCACTCTGCCTCGTGATGCACACGCTGCAATTTTTGCACGTTGCACAAGGGAGACAATGTTCGAGCATCGGGTGCATCGCGACGCAGCGCCGGTGTCTAACGAGTCTTCCTGTAATTACATCGCAGTGCACAGTGGAGTGCTTTCTACGATAGATTCGCACAAAGGCAACGTCTGAGCGCGTGCGTTCTATCGGATCGACGGGATCTATCTGATTCCAGCGATTAACAGGCGCGTCGAGATTAATAGTCGTGCCCGATCGCCTCTGTGAAAATGAATTCCCATGGGAATGGGTAGGGTCTGTTAAGAAACTTCGAGTATCAATCACGTTGGAACTGGAGAAAGTGAGACAGGAGGTACTTACTGTTTTTTTTCTGTTTAGGAAACAGGACCCATAGATCCGATTTAGAAGAACAGAGATTATTCTCTGAGAATAAAATTGAGCAAGCCGGTTAACAATTCTTGGTAACTTCTATTTACTTGTATTGTATTTTATTCTATTTTGCTTGTTTTCTTTCTTGACACTATTTCTTTTTTTCCTTTATTTTGCTCATTTTTGTGTTTCTACTTTTATGTGTTAACCCTCTACTGGTTTTCTCTATTCTCTATCTATGTAGCAAAGCGTTTCCCCGAATATATAAATAAAATACTTTTTAGTAAAAAGGTCACAGGCAGAGTTGGTCTGTGACTAAATAAAAAATTATTTAAATGACGGATCAAATGAAAGTTACTTTAATATTAGATTATTTGATGAATAAAGTTAATTTTTTTATTCCTCGAGCGTTTTAACTTTAGCGTTGAATAAATTTGTCAAACTTAGGTTTCATTTGAAAAATTTAGTCGAAGTTGAAGTTGAAAAAATTAACCCGGTACAACTTTATTCGACACATGACGAATAATTTTTTTAACTTTATTTCGCCACCCGAAATTTGATTACCCCTAGGACTGTGAAAAAGGGACTTATGATGAATATTTTTTACCTATAGATAAATTAGTTAAACAAAACCCGTAATATGCACTTGAAAGCATGTACTTTAAATAATATTTTCTAAAAAAAAAATTATGATAGTTCACCTTGTTCGCCGTGTAGCTGCTGTTGAGCAAAGCAAGGTCGTCACGAAAGGGGTTTTCCGGTGCTAAAAATATCTCCTTCGGATATCATCTGAAAGAAAGAAGGAAAAATGTCCCTTAAAGTACATAAAATAAATTAATCTTTATCAAACCGATTGTTTAAAATTTTTATTTTTAAAGAAGATATAAGTGTTTGAATATAAACTCCACCCTTTAATATAATTTCTGAGACTCACTTCATTAGTTTTTAATAATTAAAACCAAACGATGGCTGTTACAAAAGATCCGATATGACAAACACTAGTTTCTTTTATATACTTTAAGGGACATTTTTTCTTTTTTCTTTTAGATGATACCCGAATGACATATTTTTGGCACCGCAAAACCCCTTTAGTGGCGACTACACGACAAACAAGATGAACTATCACAATTTTTTATTAAATATTCTTCAAGGTAGTTGCTTTCAACTGTATATTAAGAATTTTGTATAACTAAATTACTTATAGGTAAAAAAATCATCAAAAGTTCCCTGTTTTCACGGTCCTAGCCGTGTGTAATGGCTTAAGTAAAAATTTGGCCCATCTCTGGTCCCAGAGACAGTGGCTTCCCTTTTCTTCTTCCTTCCAGTTCCTGCACTTGGCCCTGCGATCCAGAGAAACCATTGAATAGTCAACTAACCCATTAAGTAGCTTTACCTGTACCAGAAAGCAAGGACTCCGCTCCCTCATCTTGCTATCGTTTCCCTGACTCTAACGTTAAGTTCCTCCTCTGAGCGCAGCTCCCTTCTGCACCAAGAATTGATCCCATCGCCAAAGAGCTCCGAGCCTTCGAAGCCAGCTCTTTTCGAGCGATAAGAATAAAGGGGAAAGGAGTCAGCCACCGCGAAAGGATCCCGAAACGAGTTGCGGCCGCCTTGACTCACGCCGCTGGCCCCATTCAATCGGCTCCTCCTCCAGGATCCTGGAAACACAGGGGCCCATTCTGAAGCCGCTGGCGTGTTCATCGTGCGTGCACGGCGTAAATGGCCGAGTCCGCGGGCCACGTGCCGTGTATCCTCTTCTCCAGGGAGAACAATAACCGTCCAGCGACGCTCGCGACAGCCCCTGCCCCCGCCGCGTCGCCGCAGCACGTGCGAGCTGATTCGCATGAGCAAGTAGCCCGGCAACAGAGCCAAGACGGAGGAGGCCGCGGAGCAGGGAACGGTCAACGAAACTCCCTGGACGACGTCGATTGTTATTGGCCGGATGAAGGCAATTTCAAGGTTCGAGGAGACTGCTCACAGCCCGAGGAATCGAAAGTAAGAGGTCCTTCTGCTCGATAACGATGCTACGGGCTTAATGGTAATTAGAGTCCAACTCTGCGGGCGAACCGTCTGCGAGAAGGATCGATGCTTTGGTCCTGCAAAATCGAATTCATTAGACGCGTACGTCCCGCTTAGCGTAGTCGGCGTTGGTGAGCTGCGCGGGATAGATTATGGATGGGTCGGGGAACAAACGAACGACCGATTAAAACATAACGGAATTAGCTGATTTATTTGTGGGAGAAGAAAAGAAATCCTCGCTCACAGTCGGAAAAGGACTCATTCAGTCTGAGGGACGCGCGAGCTGTCCCATTTATGATCGACACTCGCCAGGCGTACGCCTGCGCACACGCACACAGAGACAAGTAAATTTGCGAGCCCCTACTACATAAATATACGAATATTTGAAGCGGCGCGTGGGACCAGCGACGAATTATAATAATTCTTCTCGTTACAGTAAGAACACGATCCTCCAACTCTCTCTCTCTCGCGACGGCAGCGCCGCTCGTACATACGCATGGTAGCTCGGTCGTCGCCTCGTTTATTGGTAATCATCGCTATTGGTTTAGCTGCACGTACGTACATGCGGTACATAAATACGGCGATCTACCCGATCGATCTGAAGCACGAGATAAAATATCGAAAGGTAATAAAACACAACAAGGGCAAGTATATATATATGTATAGTATACAATAGAATTTTGAACGACAGTCGATATAAAAAAAAAAAAGAAACAACAACCATGTTCGACAGATATTGTTCAATTTGCTCCGTGCGTGGAAAGCACCGTCGGCGTGGATATGAGGAAACGAATCTCTAGGTTTAAACTGCCCCGACCCTTGTGCAACTGATTCTGATTCGAGCTGTAATTACTCGAATGTTTGAATGATTCGAATAATTTCGAATAGGAGTAGTTTCTTCGAATATTCGAATCATAATATATGAAGCAGAAAGTTTATATGTTTTTCTCCAGATGAATCTGACTATTTTCACAATGTTTTTTTTAAATCAGAATCTGAATTCTGAATAATCTAGTAAATTCGAATAATCAGGAGTAGAATATTCGAGTAATAAGGAGGATTCGAATCTTCGAATAATTCTTTTCGTTTCAAAGTGTATAAATTTACCAAAGATTAATAAAGTTCCAAACTTATCGTTTGAAAAACAAATAACAATTGTAAAGGCCAATATGAATAGAATTTCACGATACAGTGTGAAAAGATATTTCATGTTGAGAGTCCTATTCGGTACGATCCGAAATTCGATCACTCCGAATATTCGAATATTTGAATACTCCTAATTGTTCGAATATTTGAATACTCCTAATTGTTCGAATATTCGAATACTCCTAATTGTTCGAATATTCGAATACTCCTAATTGTTCGAATATTCGAATACTCCTACTTGTTCGAATATTCGAATATTCCTAATTATTCGACTACTCCTGATTACGCGACTATTCGAATATTCGATTTCTCTGGTATTCGAATATTCGAATACTTAGATGATTCGAATATTCTTTACAGCCCTAATTCTGACTAGCGATCAGCTCTCTGTCCCCCCTCGAGGCATCGAACTCTCCGAAAAGTAGCTCGAATAGAATCCCCGCCCGTAAATAAGACATCGTTTCCTTGGAAGGTATGACGACAGCCCTCGAGAACTAATTCCGTTCAAGGTTTATCCATCCACGCCGAAGATTTCCCTACGCAGGAGAGACCCTACGAAACTTACAGCCTGGTTGCCTATTTACAAGGTGTCCTTACAAGTATAAACTTCGTTTTGGCGTACGACAGACGTACTGGTCGTCTCGTTTCCTGTTTCTCGATTTAATTCTCGGGTCGACTAGCATCGTCACTCGTTACAGTCGCCTGCGTATCCGCTCGTCGCTCTCCTCGCCGGTGCAATCTGCGCGAGCATCGTCGCGTATTCTCGCCGCCCTCCCTCCCGCCCGTGGTCCAGGACACGCTAATTGGAAACCGAGAGGGTAATTAAGAGGGTGGTGTCGGCGATCGGTGCCACCGGAAGTGACCGGGTAACTGGGTTAAGGCGAGGTTGCAAGTGGGACGAACGTGGAGAGGAGAGTCTTGACGCGTTTTGATTAAGCCGCGTCGAAGATGTTGGCCCCGGATAATGGCTCGGGACGATTAACAATTAATAAGCATCGCCCCCCGTGGAATATGATTTTAATTTTTAACACGCCTTCCGCGCGATTTTAGTAATATAATATTACTAATATTCTTCTAGGCTTTCTGGCGGAGAGTGGCGGTGAATTTGCAGTGCTTCTTGAGTCGTCGTGTAGGGGCAGGTTTATCGCCCCTTATCACGTTAATCTCCTTGAATATTCAAAAATCGCGTGACTACCCTGCTGCCACGCGCTTTCGCGATAAAATCGAGTCGAGTGATAAATTGCAGCGTTACTTGGCCCACGTTTCCTTGCGCCTGTATCGATCTTTCGTCCCCTCGAAGCGACGATTTGGATTCGCTGCTTTCCACGAGGCTCTTGCAGTACTTATCTTCATCGCGGTGAATGCTTTGGGCGGTGCCTTGACGACGATTAAACGAAACGAAGGTAAATAAAAGGGTATGTTCTGCATTTATTTTGCAATGCAGCTCGGGGAAAATGGAACGAAGAGGTAAACCTGTGAAATACTAACGGAGAACTGAAGGGAAACACGGAATAGTAAATAAACTTTCACGAGACACTTGGGGATAAATGAAGAAATTATTGCGGAAGATTGCATCGTCTAAAGTTGAATGCAGAAGAACCAAAATACAATTTCGAACTGTTTTCAGTTGATTTAAATAAAGAAATGGGGTGCAATGTTCATTTCCTCGAGCTTTCCTTTTTTTTTTTCAGCCAGGAACGTTTCCGATATTGCGGTGACTTCCGTCTCACCCCCCACTTCCGGATAGCAAACACGTGCGTATATCGTTCGCCGCAAACCACGGCTTCCGGTCTCATGTTGCCCGTTGTCGCCCGACTGAATATCGATCTCTGCACCGCCGATAAACAACGAGTCCAGTCGCCTTTCTTACTGGCCTCGAGTTTCTCAACAAATTTCATTCGACATTGCGCACTCTCCACTCCCATTGAACGTAACATTGAACTTTATCAAAGGTCACAAATCCTCCTTGCTCCCAGTGGCAAAAGGGGCTGCCTTTTTTAGAATCTCCATCGACAAAGGCGATTCTGCTCGCTTGCTTGTGCCTCCAACTACCACTTTGTACTCGTCGAGCTTTTCTTCCCATCGGTTTCTGCTGTCCTCCTTTGAGCTTGCATGGAAAACCTTCGATTACAGTTACAAATAATAGATATCGAGAGGCCTCTGTGGTGTATCGGTCGTTTGAACTTGAGGTAGAATACTCCTTTGGCGATTTCTCCCGGCAATTTTGTATCGATGGTATGAGAATGAGGATCGTTTTTGTCGTTGGACTTTGATGAAGTTGCGGAGGTTTCGGGAAGGTAAGGGGAAAGTGAAGGTTTTTCACGGTGTCGGAACGTAGAAGGGCCCGCGAGAACAGCGAACGGAACCAACGCTTCAGCAAGATACATTCCCGTGGTAAATGTCGCACTTTGCAGCTCGAGATCCAAAAACGAAACATTTTTCGCGGAAACTGATAGCTTTGAGTAATTCTTACCACCACCAGGCCTTCGAGCATCCACAAGAAATTAAAGAAAACTTTTGGAGCAGTTTCTGTGACGACAAAGAACGTTCAAAACAGAAGTCTAGAAATAAACCCCGTTTCACGTGCGATGCTCTTAAAACTATACCCTTTCGAATGCTACTCAAACGCCGATGCGCGTTTTTCCGCAAGTCGCCTGTCTTATCGAATCGATCACCTGAGAAGTCAGACATCGAACGATTTCGCATCGTGTGGGTTGCCTGGTATCAAGTTCCCTGGTACAAAAAAACACTATCTGTGGACGGTGAGTGGTGGTCGATAAGAGTTACCCGCAACGGAAGTGCATACAGCGAAGGGAGCTCGATAAAGATGTGCAACTGGCAAGAAACACGAGCACCCTTCGCTCGAACTCTCCCAACCCCGAAAAGAACATCCAATCTCTACGGAACACCCTCTAAACCCTCCCCCTGAAAAACCCAAAGGGCAACAGATACCCCTCCAAGCCTCGCAACAAACAAACTCCAAAAAAACGTTAGACTCTCGTCACCCCGCAACATACAACGCATTCGAATCAGGAAAGTTCAACGAATCTTCAGCTACACTAATATAAAAAACAATCTATCACGTATCCCAAACTTGAACATCGAGAGCAGCACCGATTTCCTCGAGATATGTATACGGTTGTCATCGACGAACCATGAGAACGATCGATACGTTCATCCCCCATCCAACGCCGAGGCTCCTCGCCCTCTGTTCCACGGCCAGCACGACACAACGACGGTACAAATACACACGAATTTACAACACTAATTACAAGGGGGGTTGGGGCTGTTATCACATCGTTTTACAAAAATCGTTCGAATTTTCTTTCTCTTTTTTGGGGGGGGGGGGAAGATGGTGTGTTCGGAGGGAGAAGCCACGACCATTCTAATCCTAGGCATCGCTTATCCATTCCCCTCTTACAACGTATAAAGGTGCAAAAAACTGGAGAGGCACGGTCATCGCGGGGACATCTAGGTCCACGACTCGCCTCGAGGTCTATTGAACGCGTTACTAACAGCTTCCTAGCGCGATAATCGATTACAATGGATTCTGCCAGGGGGCGAGCCCAGCGCGGAGGGAACCGGGGTCCCTGTAGCTTTCTGCTCTGACGATTGTACTCGGTTCTGGATCCTCCATCGGCGCCATTCGTCCAGGTAAAAAAGTCTTCGACGTTCGTAGAAAATCCTCCATCGCAGCTGTCCCTCCAGTCCCTTCGATCCTGCCTCTTTCCCTCCGCGTGCCAACACGCTACGCTAATTGATACGCGGGCGTATCTTCTTGTTACTCCAGCCGACAGTCGTCAGCGTTATAAATACGACGCGACGTCATCGTTATCGCCAGCGGAGTCTCGTCGCTGCCGCGGGACCCGTTGCTGACCTCTTCCCGGGAAGAAGACGCGCGTGCTCGTTATCGGTAACGAGCCGAGGATCTCGGGAAGCCCTCGTTGGTAGCGAAGTTTCCTAAAGGGAGCGTCCCCGTGAAATTTGGTAAAATAGAGCTTCCGTGGAGCAGCGAAGAAGCACTTGTTTCGTTGTCGTCCGTGAGGCATTTTGTCCCAGAGTCCCAGGACGTTCCACCGATTCCGGCCCAAGCCCCTACCAAATACCCCAGCCTGAGAGAATCACTACCCCCTCGACACCTGGCGAAGGACAGCGAAAGATGGAACCACCGACTGCCATGTACCTCGATCTCTAAAACACCGCTCGTCTTGCCCATTCAGCAGGCTTAATGGCGCGTCGGAAGGCTTCCTTCCAAGGAAGACACCCCCTCCGCGAAGAAAGGAAGACGTGCCCGTAGAAAGAATCCCAGCGAGGCCCAGTTCTGCGTTCCTAAAACGTCGAGCACCAACGATCCCCGACGAAAGTGTCCAGGATCGCGTGGAGGGCGCGCGCGTTCCCCGTCCTTGAGAAACGGATCGCCCATGGTGCACGTTCACTCGAGCGCCCCGCGGACGCCGCCATCGAGGGATGACGCGGAGGACGAGGAAGAAGACACCGTGGAAGGCGTAACTGTCGCCAGAGGAGAGACTGTCCGCGACTGACAATAATATCAGAAGACGCACGTGCAGTCCTCCGAGGCCCTGGCCTACCTGGCCCGCTTCCTGTTCAGCTTCGCGAGCTTGCGCCGCTTCAGTATCAGCTGGTAGAGGGTGTCCAGGCCCTCGTGTAGACCCTCGCCCGTGATGGCGCAGGCCGGCTGCACCCTGATGCACGAGCTGCCAGGCATCCCCGCCAGCTCCAGGACGCCCAGATGCTTCTCCAGCTCGCCAACTTCCTTAGCACCTGCGGACAAGCCAGATCGCCTCGGTGAGGATCAACCGTGTCCTCTCGCGGCTTCACGAGGGGTTGATGAACGCGTGTCGAGAGTCCATGATGCTGGGGGATGGTTGCAAAGTGGCGGTAAACATTTGGTTCGGTAGGGAATCGCCTTTGGTTTTGTGGTTCTTGGTGATCTAGGCTCGTGGAGATTGCTCAAGTTTACTCCGTTGAAGTTTGGAGGCTGAGAGATGGAGTAGCCAGGTGATGGTTAAGGAATCTTGGGTGTGTGATGGAAGTTGGAAGTGGCGGAGATCGTCTTCTTCTTGATTTGGGGGTGTTCATGAAGGTGAGGATCGTGAAGTCAGTTGTGAGATGCTGTTGCTTGAGGCAGGGAGCTTCTTTTACTAGTTCGAATTGAATTGTAGAAACTTTCTAGTGAAAGATGAATGCTATAGTATGTTTGTGAAGAGTCTAGAATGGAATTTTCTTAGGTTTCCGTTTCAACCAAAGTGATACTGGATCCCCCTCAATCTTCAGAGATTATCTTTATTCAATTTAAAGCAACAGGGTCTCCGTATAGAGTTCTGTGGATGAGATAACGTTACTGAATACTCGTACTCGAACGTTACGTGGTTAATAATGGAAGCTCAGATCGCTTATCTCAGTTCCTTAATCTTCCTGCAACCTACTTTTGGGTCTATTAAAGGGAAGTTATCAAGAAAAATCAAGCCCCACTGCTCGATATAGACTGTGGCCTATAATCTACACATGCTCTACCATAAATCGCGGTCAAGTGCGTTCGCAGTCTTCCCAGCGAAGCCCTATGCTTCAAACCGAGACAACGGTGTTTTCTCTAACACTTGTTCCTACACTCTTAAGACTTCAAAAGCGATTCTGTCTTATAAAACTAACTGCCAGGCATCTAAACCACTACTCAGCTATTTTAACGATAATATACCAACACTAAGGCTGAAGAATTATAAAACAGACTAGGTAATATTGACTCCTCCATAAGATTCCAAATCAAATGAAATTCAACCCCCTACATTTGGAATCGTTGCATTCAACCGTGCATTTAAAATCTCTTCTATTTTTCAGACAGAGCTCAACGTTTAGTATCGTGTTACCGAGAGCGATCCAGTTCTCGAAAAGGGCCACGTCTTCGGGTCGCGAGAGTGGAATAAGTTACGAGCGAGCGCATGCACGAAGAACGCTGTCTTACCTGGCAGGTCCTGCTTGTTGGCCAGGATCAGAATGGGCACGCCAGCGTTATCGGGGCTCCTGGCTGTCCTGGTCAGCTCCATCTTCGCCTCCTCGAGCCGCTCCGTGTCGCAGGAGTCCACCACGAAGATAATGCCGTCTGTGCATCGGGTGTAGGACTTCCATAATGGTCGTAATTTCTCTTGCCCGCCCACGTCCCACACGAGAAAATTCACACCTGCGGACAAACCACCACCGGGGACCATTTATCTCGCTCTTCATCGTGGCGGAAGGACTTGAAATAGAATCTCAAAATTACGGGGCAAGCTTAAATATGCAAATTCTTCACGAGGAATCGAAATGTCAGTTACCATTTCGCGATCCGAGGCACCCTTTTCCGGATACGCGTAGTCGAAGTTTGGAAATCAGACTTTCAAGAGCCACTGCTTGAGTGGCATTAATAGCTGCTACTCTTGTGTGAGGAATATCGCCAGTTAACGTATTTTTATTGAAAACGAGTTTTATGTCATTGTCACTTAACAGTAACGCGTGACGAGGAATACTTTTCGAGAAGATGCAGTATCTAGGAGGGATACAGCATGGTCGTAAAGGCTGTGAGAGTCTCAAAGTTTACAGCTTTCAGCTTTTGGAATAAGAGGTTTCGATTTTCGGGGAGGTTAAGTTTGCGGACTTCGTGTTCCGAAACCTAAAAATTGGTGTCGAAGAACGAGAAACGATGGAAGGATTCTCGTGCCCTGACTTTCGTGATAATTCTAGTGCATTTAATAGCATCGATCATATCGAAACCATCCGGCAGTCGATTTTTCCATCTTTGCTGAAAATCTCTGCTCCTTGTGTCAGGCATTTCCCAAGTTTCACCGCCCATATGGAAGCTTTCTCAAAACGACCAGGAAGAAGAGGGTCGCGAAGGGGATTACATACTTCTTAATATCGTCGAACGATTACACAGTTGGTTTGATAGCCTTTCGTCGCGCGTCCTCTATTTAGCGCGGCACGCCGAGCGGAGAAACTTGTACAGCGACTTCTCGTAACAGCGTCATTATCTTAAGTACAGTTCACCGAGTATACGGTAATCCCTTTTACTTTTACGCGACCTTAATTCAAGGAAACGAGGCTTCTAGGGTACTTCTCGAGCTTTTAGAGGAAGACGCCGATTCGCGTAAACTTGCCCCCATTGCCCGTTGCCGAGTGCCTCGCGTAGAAAACACTTGCCACGAAGTGGGGCGCGAAGCACGCCAAGGGACAAAAGGAAGAACCGCCAGGATCTTCAGCGTCCAGCTGGATCGATGCCACCAGGTTTCTGGCACACAAAGATACACTGGCACGCGGAACTGACTCATTTCGTTTGGCACGCAGGCGATAACACTGATAACCCGGCGCTACGTAATAATTACGTGATCCAGGCGTGAGTTTCTTAACGTTAACGCGGAATGCTTCCTGTTTCTCATTCGAGTGACCAAGGTGGAGGTGGAGGGAGCTGGTAGACTTGTGTTGGACGAGGAACAGAAAATTCTGACACTAAAAGATGATGTGAAATTGTTGGGAGCTAAGCTGAGAGGATCAGGAGACCTGACAAGGGGAGATCGGGGAGACACGGTTTTGGGTGAGATTCTTAGTCCCATTTAGGGGGTGCGAGCAAAATAAATCGCAGGTTGAAAATAAGGGCCACCTGAATCAACTGCCTGTCAGTAATGCGTTAAGACTCTTTGTCTCCCAAGTTTCCTACAGATTTTCGTAAAAAAAAGAATCCAACCGTTGACCACTCCCTACGAGGTATCTCTGACCTGGGTAACTCGGGTAGACCCATGTAATCCTGTTGCAAATCGACGTTCATAAATCTCGACACGCGACTCTACCCTCTGTTAAACTAATTTCTAAAGGTAGGCTCTCAGTACGCCTCGCGTCACCTCGCCTCGCCTCGACTCATTTTATTCTTCCTATTCTTTTCTTATGTATTTTGACCGAGCTGCGGGTTCTTCCTCGAGAATATTTTGGGGAATAGAGGCGAGGCGTAGTGAGAGTCTACCTTAAAAGTAGGAAGGTCGGTGAGCGTTGAAGGAATTAATTTACCTTTCGCTTTCCCGATCCCACCGCGAATCCTCTCGCAGTTGAAGCCTATGGTGGGCACGGTGTTGAGGTACTGATCGAACTTGAGTCGATACAAGGCGGTGGTCTTGCCAGCGCTGTCCAGGCCGAGCATCGCCACGTGGAGCGGCGTTCCCGTGGGAAGTGCCTCGAGGAAGCCGCCGCTCGTCCCGCTCCTGCCCATCCCGGCACCCATTCCTCCCCCTCAGAAGCCACCCTTTCCCTGGACCCCTTTCTTCTAACCCTCCTTCTCCTCCTTCTCTAGTATCGTCCTTCCTTCATCTGGCATCTAGCTCCCCTCTGCCTTCCCCTTCGAAGCAATCCTCCTCCGCAGCTAATCGATGCTCGCTTCGTCCTTCCTGCCTGCCGCGTAGCCTCCTACAGCAGGCACCTGTCAGTCTCCTTGATTCTTCGAGTCCTTCGACCCTGAACAGGGTCTGCCTTCTCTACAGATGCACCAGATAGTAGATCCTTCCTTTCCCTTTATCTTCCTTTATTGCTAGGGAGCTTCCTCCTCTTGCTGGCCCCCAGCTTTCCTCCAGATCCTCCACTGTTTCTCCCTTCTAATTCATCCTGGACGTATCCGAGCCTGTCCAAGGCTACGTTCCCAGCTCCTTTGAATTCTGTCTGTGTTCGCGACGGGTCTCTTTCGGTCCCTTCACTCCATGCTGGCCCTGCCGACGCTCCTTCAGCCTCCTCCTTCCCCGGCCTCGTCCCTCTGCTCCCCAGGTGGGCGCGCTTCGTGTCTCTGGGCCAAAGTCGCGGACGGAAGGGAGGGAGGGTGGGTCCACCGCTTTCGATGCTCGTCCCCGCCGTAAAAGGACTCGCTTCGAGGCCACGATCACTACCGCGCCGACTGAAAATGAAAGCAGAGACGCGTTAGCGGCTATTGTCGGCGGACGGACTTTGGGGGAGGAACGCCACGTCCCTTTTTCCTCTCCGATTCTACGAAACATACCAGAAGAGGAGGGGCATAATAGTCTCGATAAAACTACAGGCGGCGTGTAATCGCAGTAATTGAATAATTAGTGTACGCGACACCTCTGATAACGCGCCACGATCTTCCCTCGAGTAGATAGCAGAACCTTGGAGTCTAACAAATTTCCCCGTAGCCACGAACTGAGAGAACCCGTCCAATAGAGTTTCTTGCCAATTACAGAGCGAATCGTGCGCGCATGAGACAAGCGAGGTACTAATTTAATTATGAACACTGGCTATCTAAACGGCGGCCATCCAGCGGCGATTAAACGGCAATGGACCATTTCGAGTGTGTTTCTACTTTTATACCTCGCTTGCGGAAAGCAGTGGAAACTATGCGAATACTTGGATATAATTCAACGTAGAATTCCTTAGCGTAGAATTATCGCACCCTCTGATTCATCCTCGTTCGAGGGAAAAGTGCGGCAGTCGGCGGAAGGACCACGAAACTGTTCACAAAGGGAATTCGTTCCATGGTCCTCCGGGGGCCGAGCAAGAAATGATCAGCGGAGCTACCTAAACCCATCACAAAGCGATTCTAACCGCTCCGATCGTCGAGCGTTGCTACAGGATCGCTGAGAGATCTTGCGATCGCAGCGGACCACCGAATCCAAGCGAAAGCCTCTACAGCGCGACTCGAACGACGTGATCGATAGCCTCTCCAGGAACCAGTCCCAAGTCAGAAGAACTCGGACGAGCCGAGAATCGATTAGGAGGACGCAGGAATCGAGGGGGATTAAAAACGAAGGCTATTGCTCACTCGATGCCTCGTTTGTGCCGAGATAAAATTTCGAGAATGATCTCGGCACTTTTCGAGAAACGATCGTTTCGCGGCGGAAAGTGGGTATTAACGACGATTAATTGGCGCTCGGTGGAGAGGCAATTAAGAGGGGCAATTAAGGGTGGCGTTCAAAGGGGTGGAAAGGATCCTTAACCTTGGCGAAGAGTAACAGCCTAATGAGCGAGCATGCAAATACGCCGACTGAATATTCCAGTTGCGCCAGGCGCGATTAATCTCTTTCTAGGCTGCCAAACATTACTGGTAACAGCGATTCGGCCTCGTTCGTTAAACGTAATGCCCTCGGTGACACACATTTAGTTGGGCCGCTCGAAACGTCGCTTTTTGTCAACCTAATTTTTAGAGCTTCGTACAGTGATGGATACAGGACCTTGTTTTTTTTTAGTATAATTATCACAGTTCGACAGCCATCAGGACTTGTAATATTCAATAGCTATTTCTTATAGGTTTTCGTGCGCTGAAAACGAATCCGCAAACCGTTTGTCGCCATCACCCTCAGTTTTTGAGAAATTCAATTTTGAAGGAAACTGCGAATTTTTAAGTTTGAACATCTTTTGTGCCGAAACAATAATAGTTACTCGGTTGCTTGTTGCGTCAAATTATATATTTCAATTTATTTCCGAAACTAAGGGTCTAGGATAAAATCTAACTGCTCCACGCGATGCAGCAGACATTTTTCCTTTGGAAAGCATCAACGGAAGTGGTAAGTCACGTTTTGTTTTCAATACAGAAGCGAAATTGTTTGACAAAACGTGCGGCGCCGACAGTGGTAGTCACACTGAGCGGCAGTGGATCGCGCACCGCCGTTGACTACCACTGTCGACGTTTTTTTTTATATATAACTTTGTAATACTATGAGATACAAGAAAACTTTGGTAATTATTCACAAAAGGGCAGTCTTCACCGACTTCGATTGATAACATTGCATAGGTATTCCAATATGTTCTACATTCACGCGAAGTTTCATTAAAATCAGAGTTTCCGGTTTGGCAACGTTTCCTTGTTTCCTTGATCGAGTCTGCTGTAATGGGGCGCAGGTGGCCCCCGCAATTCAAACTAGACAGAATCCCCTGTCAGAGTTAATCGAAACAGCCTCCACTGGATTTTTACCGCACTTATCGAGAGGATCTATCAATGAAGACCGATGAGGCAATTTAGAGGGCGAGCATCGAGCCCCGGACGCACTCTGTGGTTCCAGTAAACTGACTATTCACGCTGTTTCGATCCAGTTAACGTCCAGAAGACGTTAAATGTCAGCCGACTGGATGGAAATAATGGCGATCGTAAATTACGCCGGCGGAAATAATAATCGAGTGAAAGGAGGATAGTTAAGGGCAGATTTTGAGATTTAACGACTCCGGGCTAGGCGCCTGCGCCACCCTTTCTGCGGAATATCATAAAATATTCTAATTTAAAAGAGCCGAGACAATTTGAAAATTAATTCAATATGACAACTCATATACGAGTTATTGCTAATTTTTTACACCCAAGAAAAGTGAATTGCTTTTAAAGCTTCCTCGAACCTCTGTGTTTAAAGCCTTTTCAATTTTTGTCACCCGGAATTTACAGTCTACTTAGCCTATATACACCCTGTTCTCCGTAATTCTGTTCTTCCGTAATTTCCTATTTAAATAAAATATTATTATTCCCTAAAAAATATTCATCATTGAAGAGTTGAATATTCTGTAATCTAGAGTCACGATGTTCTCCACTCGATTGGATGTTGGAAAAGTCTTTAGAAGTTTCTGGCACGTTGCGAGGGTTCTGGTGAGCATCCTGCTGGTAGGCAGGGCTACAAAGTTCGGAGTAGCACAGTCCGCAAGTTCCTGATCCCTCGAAAGCTAGGTAGAAGTGTAGTACAGAGTCTGTACAAGTGGCAGAGTCTAATGAAATCGTAGTGGTAGTAATATTATTAAGAAGAAACATAACACGGTATGTAAGATATTTTAACAAGTCGAAATTGCTTTTGTTTGTGAAAAAGTGAGCGGCATGGGGTCTCGTTAACGTTACATTGAACCCCGCCTCTTGTTGCAGCTGCGAGCGTATTGAACGTTCGTTAACGACGCTGCGCGTAATTGAGGATCAACGCTTAAACGCTCGGTTGTCGGTGTCTGGCGTTAACGAATACAAATTGGCGGGCCGCGCGCAAAGGGAGCCGCGAGGGAAGATTTTTGAAGAATTTCTGACGCTGGATTTCGGACATTACTTGCTTCTGTTTAGGGGGTGTTGGATGATCGATGGGATTTTGGCAGGGTTATTTAGGGGAGTTGGTGTTGGAGTTGATGCCACTGCAGTCTATGATGATAATAAATGGGGAGCAAGGGATTAACTTCCGTTTCTTTTTTTACTAGGATAAATGAGAGTTCGTGTCAACTCACATTACAATCTATTTATCTGAAATTTCAACCCCCAAAGTGGCAGAATTCGTCAATTATTTTTCTCCAGAGATCCAAAATAACAGTTATTTTGAAAAATTTTGGGGAAAAAGTCCAAAGTGATTTTTATTTAAATGGATTTTCATTAAATCTCAAAGAAATTTTTCCAAAGATGAAATTATTAAAATACATTCATTTTTAACTGTTCTGTTTACGACTAATCAATATGAATGATTAAAATTTTTTTGGCCACCAGTAGCTATTATCGATGACGGAAATTTAATTTTCGTTAGCAGTAACTATTATCGATGACCCGAATTTTATTTCGATTACCGAGAAAAAATTTCCTGGTTACATTCGATCACTGTTAATTAACTGACAATGATCGAATGTAACCAGAAGAAAATTTTTCCGTCGATACTGGTTAGCGGTAACCAAAATAAAATTCGAGTCATCGATAATGGTTATGCGTAACCAAAAATATTCTGGTCATTTATATTGTCATTCGTAATAAAATTAAAGTTCTCGTCATCGATAATAATTACCGGTAATCAAACAAAAATTAATCATTGATAATGGTTATTTGTAAGCAAGATTGAATTAAAGATATTAACTCTCAAGAATAACTTATAAAATTTGTCTTACAACACTTATGATGTCTGCTCTTTTCCCATTCTTTCGAATGATATACAGAGAGTTTCAGTCAGCTGACATTAAAATCTAATGTGGAAGTAGTTAATATAAAATTTCGACAAAAGGCTTTGCTAAGTTTCATTTGATAAATTTGATAACCATTCTTGTTCCTCTCCTTTACAGGCGAAATAAGAGTCCGCAACGGGAGCAACTGCAAAGTAATCGAGCCAAGTTTTGTCCAATAAAAGGCAGCAGTCGGCCGCGAACTACCACCAAGGGATTTAATTTATATAATTCCATCCATTCGACCACTATTTCTCCCTTTTTTCTCGTCGTTAAACGAGTGTGCCAGGCAGATGAAGCGACAGTATTAATAAACGAAAGGTTCGTCGAACACGAGGGCGAAGCAGAATCCGCAGAGAGAATCGGGGAATAAAAATATTGCCAGCAATATCCGTAAACTGCATCTGGTGCATGTGCATCTGCATTGGCTCGCATCCCGACCCACTTTTATCTCCTTTTTTTCTGGACCAGTCGGCCGCACCTGCCAGCGCCAACATTTTCGAACACGCGTCCCCTGCGTCCTTTCAGATCTTTTTTTCCTCTTCAGGGACACCGTGTTCCCTCTATCGACACCCAGGGCTTGTCTCTCCAATCGCCCGTTTCTCCTTTTTCTCGCCCGAGAATTATGCTTTTCGACCGCGCAACTGGTAGCTTCCAACGCGTGGATTAACATTCCCCGCCGTAGAAAGCTTCAAGCAGCCCTATCCTGATCAAGCGAAACGACACTGTGGGCGTTTATTCGAGTAATCGAGTGGAAGATGTTCCACAAAGGCAGCTGGAAATGCAAAATACGAGGAGCAATTATCCCCGTGCGACAGAGTTAGATAATTCATTGAAATGTTCAGATACTTTAACAATTCCTCCCTGAATGATTTCTTACGGACCCAATGGTCCGCGAGATGTGCCAACGCTGCAATCATAGTCTCGCTGAAGACGCAACTAAGATCGCCAGGCAAACAGACAAAACGAGTATCGGGTGTTTGTTTTGCGGTTTATTGGCTTAGCTTTCTGTGGCTGGTGCTGGTTGGTTGCCTGTCGTTCATCGCGAAGCCTTAAATTCCCTTCGACACGTACGGATTACGCGTTTCGTCTAGCTCGGGGATTAAGAGAGGCTCCGAAGGTGTGGCGAGCTAATGCCAGTGTCGTTTCTATGCGGAAAGTACCATGGATCTCTATATTAAGAACCGTTTTGCATCTTGGAAATAATAACGGGAAGTATGAGACCGAGGGTGTTCAAATTCACTTGCAAAAGTGTATTCGGTTCCTATTATTTTCCAGAGATCTAATAGTTTAAGGGGACATTCTACAGCCTCGGAAGAAAATCCGGCCATTTTTTATTTTTATAACGAAACTTAACGGTTTCAAACTTTTGGGATTATATTCCACCATTCTTGAAATACAAGAAAAATTTGTTGTTTATTTTACTTGTTTAGATAGATATTCGCAGTGAAGTTGGCGTACTTTTCACTAGGATTTTGTAGAATGCCGCCTTAAGGGGTCATTCTGGTTAGACGATTTGAAAAAGTCCATTTTTTTTATAACATTTTTCGAAAGTAGATATCCTCAAAAATTTTCATTGAAAAATTCCAATTATTTTAGCTTCCACATAGGTATTTTGTAGGGAGCGCAGAGCCTCGATGACCATACATAAAAACTTTGAACGCGTTTTTCTAGGAACGTCATTTTTTTACATGGTGCAGGTAAAATCTCGAAATCTATCGAACCGATTGCTTTATAAATTTAACTTATTATTCTGCACACCTGTACCTCTGGCCGGTACTACAACCAAGTATTTCTGTTGAGTCTAGCCTACTTTTAAAATCGAAAATAGCACAGTCAACACAGCCAAAATACATTGATTCTTGTATTTTGCCCACCGTTTTGTTAATTTTAAGGATAAATCATTTATTCTAGTACGGGCCATAGCGACTGCCATACTGATCAAGAATCTGTTTGTATTTTTGGTTTCAAATAAGTCCAACTGCTGAAATCACCTGCACGAGCGAGGCATGAATTTTTAAACATGTCATCAAAATCGCCATCGAAAGCATTTTAGAAGCAATAATTTTATAACTTTTATATTTTTCATTTACCGTAGAAATGTAGTTTAATCGATAGAAAAAAGTTTTATTCCATTACTATAATTCCTGTGTTTGCAATAAATTCCTGAAAATCGCTGAATTTATCGACGCGCTAACCAGAATGACCCCTTAAGTTCTGCTGGTACGAGCTAAACTTACAAGTGTAAAGGTAACTTACAAGTGTAAAAGTAACTTACAAGTGTAAACTTTGCGAGGCTTGCTAGCTGGCAACTCTCGCGAAGTCGATACGCACCTTTATCATTGCATGATTAGTACATGTTACCCTATTTCCCAATTCTTCGCAACAATTCAAACCTTCCTGCTGCTCAGCTGCTGCACTTTTGCTTTCACGGCACTTAGCGAAGAGGAAGCAGATGCACGGTTGCGAAACTGCACGTCGCGGAGAGTCGCGCGCGTGCAATTAAGTAGATAAATAAGTGGGAAAGACGCGAAGCGCACGGCTGCGCCCATTAGAAAACGAGATGGGAAACGGCGGGTTGCGTCGTCGGGGAAAATAGATCCTCCAGAGACAATAGCCGCGACGACCGATTATGGAGGGGAGAGAGTCCCCGTCGAATCTGTTCCTCGTGGACGGTCGATAATTGAGTCGATTATTAGGCAGAAATTACCCTCTCGAAACACTCCCATTGCAACTGGATCCGCCGTGCACAGCGGCACGGAAATCGAACGATCGAGGGCTAGGCGGACGCGGAAGTCAAAACGGAGATTCGATCGTGACGGAAATAAGAATAAAGGATTCACCTAACTTGGCGAAAAAAAGGCCCTAGGCACACCGGAACGGGAGAGACAATAGACCGGAAGAGGCTGGCAGAACCAGGCCCGTTGCTTCGTATCAAATCGAACGCTTCTGTTTCCGCTTAGGTGTATCGCGTGCACTCAGATTGAAACATCTCGAATAATTTCGACAGCTACTGCACCAAGTAACTTTCAACCCTCAAAAAAAGAGGATGTTTCGTAATTTACTAATTGCAAATACGATATTTCTATTGAGTTGACTTTATTTTCTACTGACAAGGGGACTTTTTTGGTGTCCGCCTACGATTGCTTTGGTTTTTGGATAAATTGTAGAGAACCGCGGAAAGTGTTTGTGTGTTTGTCTGTCGCCTAAAAACTTTCGAACGGTAAGCTCTAAGGTCACGAAATACGTTCCAGCTCATTAGGTATGTCCAGCTAATCCAGATAAATGTGACTATTTTCACAAAAAAGTAAATAAATAAAAAAAAATTTAATAAAATCAGAATCTAAATTTTGGGCGAAGCCGAATATAAAGCTAGTGACATATACGTGTTTCTTGTGACACCTATTTCTTATTTTTCGGTCCTCCAAAACATTTAAAAACCAAAGCAATCGGAGGCTGACACTTAACACGTTGCATCCGGCACCAAAAATAGTTGACCTTCACCTAATTACAAGCAACAGCTGCACTATGGTGAAAAACGTTGCAAATTTGGAACGACATGCACACACTGATGAACACGTTCGTACTGAATGCGTATGCAAAAGGAAAATTCGGTACCTGAAAAATTCTTCTTCACCTTCCACATTTATTGGGACCGGGCCCAAGAGTTCCATGACGTGACCGTACACGTCACCCGTACGCAACGTGTTAAAAAAACCTCTCTTTGTGAGAAGCTCAACTATGGTTGGTTTAGAATTTAGACTGTAGACTTTGGAGGGCAGCTAGAAATTGCTTTTAATTTCCTCCGACGAATTGTATTCCCCATGGAACCTAGTATTCCAATTTCCATTTCAGCTGTGTAAGTTTATTTCTTATGACTCTTAGCCTCTTCGATGGGGAAATTGAATAAGTCTAATGGGAGGATTTTGTACGAAGCGTGGAAAATGAACCGTTTGCTTCGGTTGTTTTCAAAGTACTTACATAAACGTTCTTGGACGTATAAAGATAAGCGAGGCAAAGCTGATGATACATTAAACACTCGAGTGATGTACAGCTTAAATTTTTGTCGCAGAAACTCTGTCCACAAGACAGCTGTCTCTCCAACAATTCATTTGCCACCAATGAACCCCACCCTGAAGTCATTAAATTGCTGCAAGTCTTCGCAACACATTAATTCAATCAACCTCTAAGTTTGAACAAATTAAGTTGGATACGAATCTTGTTATAAATAACAATAACAACAACTGCTTTATTACATCACGAATTAGAAATAATGAAACGACGAATGCTAAAAGATCATATCGCCATGAAAATTCTGCGAGAGTGATGAAATAAATATTTCCAGTACTGTACACACTTTGGGCAACCAATGAAGACTTGGAGGACGAATTAGAATGGTTCGATTGCACGCGGCAACCGTGGAGGTCCTCGCATTCTTCTGCTTGCATCGTCCTCGCGAAAGGATCGTCGTTTTCAGGTGCACAGGCGTAAGGGGTTAAAGGAAATCGATCTTGTGAATCGCGGACGACCGAAGGAGCCTGAACGATGACCCAGAACGCCAGATTTCTCTGGCCCCATCTTCCCTCCCGCCGCGTCTGATTTAAATTTGATTTACCTACTTCTGCACGTGCACGCTGAGCCGCGGTCAGCCTTCTTCTTGGCCCGCGTGCATTCGAGGACGCGCCGGTTACAAGCCCGTGGCACGTCGAGCTTTTGAATATTTATAGAAAATAACAACGCCACCCATCCACTCTTAGGAGCACCCCATATTGCATAACCGTCCACTCTCGTTTTCGTTAGGACCCAGCAGTGGTTTCGAAAAAGGAAATAGAGGACACTTTTACATGGGAATTCTCTTTTTCACGTGCTGGGGAATTAGGTACTCGAGGGGAACTGTGTATCGATTAGTTTTTCAGTAATTTTTGCCTCTAGTAGTAATTATGGAGCGTCATTCACTGGAGTAAACGGAATATTAATTAGAGTGGGGCTCCGGCAGCCTCCAAAGAAGAGGCATTGTAAAAAGAAAAAACTGGATTTTATTCTTTAAATAATTTTTATAATCAGCTAATGAATTTTATTTAATTTGCATTAAATCCATTCAACTCGGCTCCCACAAGATTAAAACCTGAGTTCGCCACTGTTCATCTGTGAACGTAGATTATCGATAAGTAGGACATGGTTTTGTAAAATTTCAGTTTCTCGAATTCCTTTTAATAATTGCTGACGAATCAGTGACGGGTCATTATGGTTCAGTAATTCCTTCGCCATGCAAGTTGGCGCCCCGAGCTAATGCCTTCTCGAGAATGAGGAACGCCGTTAATCAGCCGTGATAAGCAAAGAGCAAGATCGATATCGGGTAATCACGAATTCCTTAAATGTTTCAGCGCGCGTGTAATGGGAACGGTAAATGGAAACGCCAGGATCCTATTTACGACGGGGTTTATGATAAATAAATTCGATCGGAGCTACGCGAAGTACCGTTCGCTGGTCGCAGTAACGTTTCCGCGGCTTTTCAGGCGATCGTCGTGCAGATAAAATCATTGTGCGTCGAGTGCGCTCGCATCGAACGAAAGTCCCGCATATTCTTCCGTCAATTCATTTATTCGAGTCTGCGCAATAAAATATTTCTGAGAACCACCTGTACGAAACTCATAGAAAAATAAATTTAAGCAATGCTCGATTCATGTTTCCTTCAAGAAAATTTGCTTTTCAATGTCTGTTTCGTCAATTAACTCTTTACTGGACCATTCCACGCGAAATTGGACACTTTTTGGAGTAATATTTCGAATTTTTCTGAAACTTGAATATATTGCAGTCTTTAGTGATATATAAACGTGTCTCGAAGGATTTTTTCAAATTCTAAAAATTGTGGATCTTACAACTCTTTGAAATATGGTGTTCACCTTTTTTCAATAAATTATAACTGTTGAACTAAGAAACTGATAAAAATGACCTTCTGCGTGCTTACAGTAAAGACATAAGAGTACCTAATAAAAATTATTTCTCTTTAAAAAAACGAATTTTTTACCATTTATTTTGCAATTGTTCTAAACATATGCAATTTTATATTAGCAAAGTACTAGGTCCTTCATTCTTGATGCTGTGTGGAATTTTAAGTGAAATAATTTTTATTAGTTACTGTTATGTCTCCACAATAAGCACACAACAGCTCATTTTCATCAGTTCGTTAGTTCAACAGTTTTAATTTATTGAAAAAAGGTTAACACTATATTTTAAGAGCAGTAAAAAGACCCAGAATTTTTAAAATTTTGAAACATGGTTCGAGATACGTTTATATATCACTAAAGACTACAGCATATCCAAGTTTCAGCAAAATCCGAAATGTAACTCCAAAAAGTGTCCGATAATTTTTAAAAGAAACTTTCACTGTTAAAAGTAAAATTGAGGTGTTTGGAATATTCCTGGACGATGAATAATAATTAAAAAATGAATAAAGCGAGGAAAATGTTCAAACTACCGACCGGATTAACGTCTCGAGTTTACGGAGCTTCTCGAACTCCGGGATTACCAAAGTTACTCGCAGGATGTGAAACATTTACAAGGCAATACGAGCGATTCGACGCTTTCATTCGCACGGCGCATAACACTCGAGTCGCCAAACAGGTGCATTTCGAGGTTCATAGCCGACCTCAAAACATGCCGAGCGACCGAGGTATTCGCGTTCGCGTGGAAAAGTGGGTAAATCAAATTTAAACCGCACTGCAACGGGCCAAGAGCACAGATACGCCCTCCTAATTGTTCAAACACGCGATCGTCCGAGCCCCGCGGCTATGCTTCACTTACGAATTCCATTTTCCTTCAGGGATACCATTCTAGGTTGCAGTGGAATTTACTTTGCAGCTCTAATTAGTGCAATACCCGACAAACTCAGGTATATGTTATTACTTAGTTTTTATCTTCTGGAATTAAGGTTTGGAAACTTTGGAATTTGGAATTCTTGGAATTCGAGGTCCCTCGGGGATTTGCTGTAATTAATCCCGAGAATTTCGGGATTACTTAAATATGTGAATTACTTTATGAACAGCTGAAAAGTATAAAAATAAGTAAAACTAATAAACATACCTAGTCATTTCATAATAATAAAGACTTCAGTTATGACGGATAATGATTTATTTAAATAATAATATTAAATCGCATATCAATATTTGTTGTCAAGTCCTCCCACAAGCGTTGAAGGAAATCGAGTTTTTTCAGCGGCAGGTTCTGTTGGAAATAATATAAGAAGTCGGCTAGGAAACGATACTTTAGATTAGAATCGAAAGTTTAGATGCATTGCTGTTTTCAAAAATCTTCATAATGGTTTACTGATATTACCTACGTACTCAGACTTTATAATTCTTCAATTGATCTACTGTTTTCATTGTTGAAAATGATTTTAGTTTATGTTTGATACTAAGAAAGTAACTTTGTTTACTTTAAATAAAGATTTAGAATTTTAACACATAATAAATCATTTTAATTATTCAAACTGTCTATCACCCAATCCCGGGATTAGTCATAATAAAAATCATTGGTGGTGACTAATCCAAGATTTCTTTACAAATCCACCACACATTGAATCTTTTTCTACAAACCCACGACTCATTGAATCTTTTTCTACAAACCCACGACTCATTTAATCTTTTTCTACAAATCCACCGGCCCTCCAAAATTTCCCCATAGATTCACCGCCTCGCCACCATTTCTCTCGAAACACAGCATATAGATACTAGGATTCCCTATCCACCGTTTCGAACAATCCCCGTGACTTATCTAGAAATCATAGGCCAGGCGGTACCGAGGTATTATTACCATGGAGATAAGGGTCGAAGAACGATGTCGGGGAGCCGTTATCAGCGCGATCGTGAATTACGAGGCCCACTTGCTCGATAGACTGATTTCCCCTCGCAGAGTCCCGCGTTCCAGATCCTACACCGACGCCTAACGCGGACGGATAACTTTTAACTAGCGTGGTATAACGGGGTCCGGCTATTTGCACGCTCTATCATTAGTTTCGGTATCCCTCGAACCATGCCACGGGGGAGCTTAATGGGCCCTAAATTCGTCACAGTACCAGTGGAGGAGCAGTGGTAAAATCAGCTTCCCATGTGTTTGAAGACTTGCTTGAATAAGCGATATGATTATTTTTCAAATTTATATCCAGCGACTGCCACTTATTTATGTAGGAATGGACTGAAATTCCTATCTGTGGGAATGCTTGCTACAAAAAGTTCGCTCGGGTGTATTAAGTGGTAGTTACGTTTAGAGAACGTTGGCGTTGCTCGAGTGATGGTACCGAAGGTGTCGCTAAACGAGGGAAAAGGTGGTACGGCCATTTCAGAGGCAGAAACGCCAAGGGAATTCTTCGCGTGCCACGGCGTTACGCGAGCTCCAGAATCGGCCTGTAATTTGCGGTAAAAGCGAGTCGATTAAGCGCCGCTAGACGTGTTTCACTGATTCACTTCTCGGAACAACTGTTTCCTGACCACGAGCGATCCCTTGGACACCTGTAAGTAGCGAGTGAACCGTGGCGGACTTCGAAACTCTGTCATCGAGAAGCATATTTTATTATGAGAAGGTGAAAGCTGCCTGTGGGATCTAGCGACAACTTTATTGTACCTTTGGATACAACTATATGAAAATCGCAGGATAATGTTCTAAACAGTCAACATCCAATTCAGAGTCTCCAATTTCCTTAGAATTCAAAGAGCAGAGGGAAACTTTGGGAAATTCTGTTCATTCACCATTGAAACTTTTCAATTGCATTATTGTATGAATGTAAAGTTTGGTATCGGTCTTCACTGTTCACCTGTGATTTTCATTTTCATTTCATTTCGTCCCATAACGATGGTCGACGTTTTCGGAAGGAGGATATAGCGCGAGGGTCGAAATACTCGAAATGAGGCCAACGATTTGGCAGCAATTGGTGGGAAGCAAGTATCCAGGGGAGCGATTTCGTATCGTGTCAAGGCTAGCCCCGTGTAATAATAGAAAACGTCTGGCAAGGGATCTTCGTGGTGTTAACGCGAGATCGCCACGCTGGCACGCAACTATGCGGTGAAAATGTACCGTGGTGCCATTCGTGAGAAGCGGGGTGTTAATTAGACGGATGACTGAGTTAGCGGTGTTCGTCCATGGGAAAGCCTCGGGTGTTCACTTTCATAGAAGCTGCCACGAAAGTGGATCACCTATCCGTTCGGTTTCACTGCGATTCAATTCAAATTTCTCAAGGAACACTGTGTGGGTAGTGTGTGTAGCTTGAACGGAGGTGGCTCAAGTATTCGAGCCTCTTCGACTCGTGAAGGAGATGCGGACGGTTTGATTTAATTATTTATTTGGCGGGTGTATGTTTATGTGACAATTTGGTGGTGGTGGGCTACTAACGTGGGAGCTTCAAAGCTTCAGAGGGGAACTTGGGATCCCTAAGTTGGGATCTTCAGAACTTTAAGAGGGGAGCTTGGGATCCCTAAGTTGTGAGCTTCAGAGCTTTAATAGGGGAGCTTGGGATCCCTAAGTTGAAATCTTCAGAACTTTAATAGGGTAGCTTGGGATCTCTAAGTTGGAAGCTACAGAGCTTTAAGAGGGGAGCTTGGAGTCCCTAAATTGGAAGCTTCAGAGCTTTAATAGGGGATCTTGGGATCCCTAAGTTGGGATCTTCAGAACTTTAAGGGGGGGAACTTGGTATCCCTAAGTTGTGAACTTCAGAGCTTTAATAGGGTAGCTTGGGATCTCTAAGTTGGAAGCTACAGAGCTTTAAGAGGGGAGCTTGGAGTCCCTAAATTGGGAGCTTCAGAGCTTTAATAGGGGAGCTTGGGATCCCTAAGTTGGGATCTTCAGAACTTTAAAGGTACTCTAGTGTAACTGCCCGTTTTTCAACGCCATCTTCGGGAATTTATTTCACAAAAACTACAAGTTTATATTATCTTATATTTTACCTACATATTAAGGTATGTTTCAAGTAATACTCAGATTTTTTTAACTTTTTTATCGCACATATAGTCGGTGGCGCAAGGTTCTTCAAAAAAATTCTTTTCTGACGGACATTGGTGTGGCAACTGTTCTAGTCATCCAAAATGGAAAACTAAAACTCAATTTCTTTATTATGTTTGTCCCCATGGTTCGAACCACAGAACTTTAATAGAGATCCTTACGAATATAAAAATTTTATGAACTTCAACAGAAATTGTTTTTCCCTACAAAAATCTTCTCCTATCACCAGGAACGAAGACACTGCCGCCACTATCTCTCGAAGAAAGCAACAGACAAGAAAGATCCAGAGACAAGATACATCAAAAGTGAAACGATTGTACGTTTCCATTCATAGACCAGCCCCGTGTGCCCTGGTTCTGTTCAAAGGCAAAAAGCATACGCGAAAAACGTCGTTACTGAAATATGGCGTAATCTGTAACAAGTTCATAACAACGTTCTTCGCGAGCAACGATCGACGATTACCACTGCACGCTGCGCATTCATCGACCCAGTTTTACCACCGCCCGCAGGCGTTCACGCGGATCGAAATTTTATTCATCATCCACTGAAAATTTCACCCCTAACACGCTCTACGTCTCAAGCGAACTTTAGCCATAAAACAACTTCGCGATAACTGCAATCGTGCAAGGGAAGCTATATTTATTCTCACTTATCAAACGGACCCGCGAATCGATTTTAAAACGACCGAACTCGGGCAGCTTGTACTCCGTACATGCGGATGAAACAGGGAAAGGGAAACGAAGTCGAAAGAGCAGTCACGAAACCACCAGTCGAGTTACATAAACGGGTAACGATTTCTTCAGAAAAATGCAGCACCGTCTTTCATTAATCTGATTTATTTTACACGCCTTGCATTTTGGGCGCAACCACGAAGAACACAGAATGAGGAATTCCTCGAGTTCGTAAAAGTGAGGTACGCTAGAATGACTCAATCTTTTTTAATTCATACTGACTATAGCTGTCTCAGCAACATGTCAAGCCACAATTAATTTGACGGAATATTCATGAGAGTGCGATATTCAAAATTTACTTCCACTTTGATTATTTCGTTTCCTGAAATACTGCATCGCGATGCACTTTAATTGCACCTATTGCTGAACTTTCCGTGCAATACACTCTGTAAATTCAATTAACTTTTAATACCCGCTCAAGGGTGAACGATCCCTTGGAAAGCAGCACCCCAAGTCCCTACCAAACAAGCTGACAGCCACAGGACTGACAATGAGTCTAGAATCAAGAGTAATTGGTGTTACGATTAAGCCATTGTAATGATGATTCGAATAAATCAGCTCGGAGCAGGCCTAACGCTGCCTGGCGCGGATTTACGTAACACGAGGATGATCATTTCAATTTCATTCGCTGCCTGGACGATGCACCCAGCGCGTTGTCTCGTTGCATTCTGCACCGATGCACGCACGCTCCGCGAGTAATTGCAGTTTCCGTGTGCGTCTTACGCATTCGTGATTATTATTTTTCCGGTGAACTGGGCCCGTTCCCGTTATCCCCGCCATTATTCTCTCGAGCCCGGTAATGCGCGCTGAATCCACGGAGGATTTTATCTTCCGCGCGTCACTCGAAATATTATTTCAAGCAATTATTCCTTTAAATAACCAGCGCCGTGACTTCAATTTCGTAAAATAATATTACTATTCCTTTCAGAACTCGCCTAAGTTCTCCACTGACAACGTTTACGTCGAACAGCGGATGATTAATAAGTTTCATCGCCTAATAAAAATGAAAAGAAACAAGGTTTTGAATCAGTAAGGGACGGAAGCTTGCGAGGAGGTATCAAACAGTTGGGGACCAGTTCTCTGTAAGAGAACTTGCGAACAAACACTCAGCGAGACCCGTGCACCTACGCTGCGGCTCACAGTGCGCCGCGTTGCGGCTCGGCAAAAACAAAAACAGGAAGGGGAGAAAAAAAATGCCAAAGGAGGCTTTCACTTCACGGCCGATGAGCAGATGGAAGCGTCTCGAGGGGGCTCTTCGTTTCGAATCCGCGGCCTGTGCGGTTTTTAATGACCTCCGAAATCCCGGGGGAACGAAGGAGGGGGGTGGTTATAATTAAGGAACGTCAATTAAACGCCTGGTTAATCGAACACTCCGCCCAGGTGAATTTTACCTCTCGAATCAGTCGAAGCTGTTTTCTCGCGCGTGTGATAGAAGATATTGGATTTATGCAACGGTGGCGAAAGGATTGCTGAATTAGGAAGTGAATTGACTGTTTGATTTAATAAGTAGGGCAGATTTAGTCTCGTCTGTGTTTAACTCGGCTCCACTTTAAGTCAACGTTGCGTCCAGCTTCGGTGTAGCTTTAGATCTACGCCTAGTCTAAGTCTACAGAAAGCTGTCAAAAATCAATACTCTGACAGTGAGTGAATTTAATTAGAAGACTGTAATTGGTAAAGAAAAGTAGCTTTATTTCGATTGGGTATATTTTATTTCTTGTTACTTTTTGTAATGCTTTATAATGACTTATTTAATAGTGAGTAGCATAAATTGTATTATTTTAAACTTTCTGTAGTTTTTGTTTTTAATGCCGAAAATGGAACTATGGTTCGGTAGTTCTAATAATTTTCACAAAATAAAGATGACAGAACTGTGGGATCCATGCTATGGTTAACTAATATTTTGTGGGTTGGTAGATCTCTGCATAATTTGGCCCAAATATAGGTCAATCTTGAGCATACCGGAAAAAAGTATTGGAGCACCCTTTAACACAGAATAACTTTTTTAATATTGGTCCAAACGACTTGAGTTTTTTTGGAAGCTAGAAGTATTATAGCTTACTGGGTAACATGTTTCGTCGTTTTGAAAAAAATAGCAATTGGTAGGAACAGCGAAGGAAATAGTGAAGGTCGCTTTCTCAACTTTTTTATCTGAGCTTTTAATGAAAATTTGAAAACACCGTTTGTAAAAAAAAACTCAAGTCGTTTGGACCAATTTGAAAAATATTATTCTGTTTTGAAGTGTGTGCCAATATTGTGCCCGGCACTGTGGATACAGCTTAGCTCTAAGCTTCGCCTGTGTCTGCTCGAAGTCTAGATCCAATAGAGTTCAGGTTTACTCTGGGTCTAGGTGTAATCAAGTTTAGATCAACTCCGAGTGTGGGTTCAGTGTAGAGTTGTTGCTCTAGCCCAGCTATTAATCTACTCCTGCAGTTTCTCGCACAAGTAAACCGCATCACACGAAAGGAGACCTCCATTCGTATTCCAATTTACTTGTCCCAAGGATTCGCCAGAAGAAGCCAGTGAGCCGACTTAATGTCGAAGGAAAAAAAGAGGATCCCTCTGAAGATGTGTTCCAGCGAGTTGTTCACCCGGAGAACTCGTGACGCAGTGAACCGGGATGATGCTCGATAACATACCGTTACACTGATGTAACATACCTGTCGGCCCGTAAACTTACTCTTGCCTACGAACACACCGAGAAAAAGAAGGTACAGCCTTGACGATGCGCCTGGCGACTCCATGGATCGGTGATCATTCGCAATTAAACCCCGGACAGCATTAGCACCTGCACGCGACCAGACAGATCCCGCACAACGAAGGATTCTCTTCGGAGTTTTTAGCACTCCGTTGAAGAACATCGCCCAACTGATAATAATCGCTGATTTCAAGGAAAAGACAGTGCTAAGTCTGCGGGGGGATAATTGATAGAGCTACGAATAATTCGGAGTATTCGAATTTCGGATGGTCCTGAATATGAATCTTAAACGTTCAAAGAAAATATAATTGTAACGGCTGATATGAAAAGATGAAGTGTGAAAAAATATTTCAGATAAATAGATTCCTATTCGGTACAATCCAAAATTCGATCACTCTGAATATTCGAATATTGGAATTATTAAGATCTCAAATTCGAATTCTACTGGTATTCTACTTCTACGAATATTCGAATATTCGAATTATTCAGATCCACAATTTGAATTTTTCTGGTATTCTACTACTACAAATATTCGAATAATAGAATTAATCAGATCCCAAATTTGAGTTTTACTGATATTCTACTTCTACGAATATTCGAATATTAGAATTATTTAGATCCCAAATTTGAATTTTACTAGTATTCTACTTCTACGAATATTCGAATATTCGAATTATTCAGATCCAAAATTTGAATTTTACTAGTATTCTACTTCTACGAATATTCGAATATTCGAATTATTCAGATCCACAATTTGAACTTTGCTGGTATTCTACTACTACAAATATTCGAATATTCGAATATTAGAATTATTCAGATCCCAAATTTGAGTTTTACTGATATTCTACTTCTACGAATATTCGAATATTAGAATTATTCAGATCCCAAATTTGAATTTTACTAGTATTCTACTTCTACGAATATTCGAATACTTTGAGTAACAGCTCTAATAAAATTAGACACCATTGGAATTACATGTGTCATATTTAACTTTCCGTGGGTAGAATCGTAGAAAATATTCAGCATACAAGCTTTTATCTACTAATTTTAAAGAATGAAAACTTTCCTAAATTTGAGGATAAAAACTATACCTAAGTTAAATTAGCAAAATTTTGTTCTAACTTTATGAATGTTTTGAGGAATTTAGTGCACAGGTCTTGCATCAAGTTTAAGGGTAGCTTTCACCCCTTGAATCGACGAAGGGTGTATTTTCTATTGCCAATGATTATCAACTGGTTGATGTTCCCCGTGAGTGGCGAAATTCAGATTGCAATCTCCTTTCTATTGAAAGATTGCTACTTCCTCGATAGCATATCACCATTTCCAAGTATTGCATCAGATTAACATACATTACAATCTAGCAACGAGCCATGCCGCTGAAATTTCATTTCATGGCCAGTGACTAGCATGGCTTACTCCGAGGATACATTTTTCATGCAGAATTTAATGTTGCTCGTTTAAAAAATGAACTCGGGTCGTAGAACCTAAAGACAGGATTCAAGGCTACAACAGCATAGAAGAGCAAGACTAATTACCTCTGCCGAATGAAATATTCCACGATTTCGTGTTAGGAAATTGGAGCTCCAGAAAGTAATGGAGTTGTAGAAGACTTATGGCGACAGTTCTTCCTTTTGCTAATGGAAAACTGTTCCTAGGGACATTATACACGCGAAGCCGTTGACGCTCAGTTTTCACGCATCCATGCGCATAATGAAGTGGGTAAATGGGACACGGGCTGAAGATGCCGTGTGCCTTTTCTAATGCAAACGTTCCGAGGAAAGCAGGTCGTTCCTGCACCAAACTATCGGTCCAATATAGTCACACCTTTCTGTCAACTATTTATCCTTTTCAGATTACTTCCACCCCCATCCTTTGCACAGAACGAAGAGTGCACCAGCTTTTAACACATTTTGTTCAAATCAGAGTTGAGCATTATTCGAATAAATTTTCACTCCGATGAACTCGAATAAGAATTGCGAATAAAATGAAGTTATTCGAGATATTAATAGAATAAAAATCTATTCGCTATTCTCGAATGTCTTTGATTTATTAGAAATTTTCATTCGAAGAATATTCCAATAATGCCAAACTCTACCTCAAATCTTCTGCACTGTAATTCTACTACACAAGTGACAGAATTTTTCCCAAAATCAGCAAAAACGTGGACTCCTCTTATCAAAGAACCTTACTCAAACATTCCAATAAAATAAATTACGTCCCCCGAATGCAAGTATTAGAAGACACGACCTTTGTACAGAATACCATAACCCTCGAATCATAAAAAATTGCAGTTCCCCTGAGGTTGATGGTTGACTCGATAGTTGATGGACCATCACCCGAAATCGACGCAAAAGCAAAGCAGCGAGCAGACCTGCGTTTTCTCGCGGTCCCCTTTTTTACCTATTCTTTTTTTTTCAAACCATCACTGTAAATACGTGTCAGTCGAGCGTCACTGGTTCCCTTCCCGTTAGATAGCATCGAGGCGGAAGGATCGAGACAAAGTGCCCCGTTGTACGCGCGATCAATGCCTCCAACTATGCACGGCTGTGTCACGCGTGCATTTTTACGAGGCGTGACTACGTTTCTGCGTCGATAAATTGATACAGGCAGGGTACGAGAAGTGAAAGCGAGGTAACGTCTCGGAAACGAGGCTCCTTTTATTATATAAACCCGTCGTCCAACAATAAATCGCGATAGCTCCGCGAATGGGATCCACCGGCACACTATGGGATTTGCAAATTACACGTGGATGCACAGGGCACGGCAATAACCACGCTGCAACCGACAATAAGCTGCTTCTTCGTGCAAAAACAAATCGAAAATGTAGCACCACAGTTTTCTCTGGGACTTCCAACAAGAACTTCGAGAATCTGGGTAGGTATTAGTATTATTATTATTATTATTATTATTATTATTGTCGCCGTCGTTGTTGTTGCTTTTGCTGTTATTGTTATTGTCACGACTTCATTACGCCTTAAATGGAAAATATAATACATGTAGAAATAGTAAATATAATTACTTTTGGGATGATGGTAAAGAAAAATATATCTCTCTTGCTTTTTTAAACAAATTTTATAGTGCCAGTTTAACCTTTCGTGGTCACACTTCTGTAAAGTTACGCGATGGTCACACATGGGTCCGATGGACTAACGCTCAAAACCAATGTTTTTGTAACGCTTTTTCTGATTCAAAAACGGACGGTCGCTACCGAAAGAGGAAACCTCAAATTTCCGTAAAATGTCAGGTCAATGCCATTTCAAAGCCAGAAACTTAACGGTATCAAGCTCCAAAGTTAAAAAGCGAGTCCATTGGTCCCTGAGTGACCAGGAATGGTTAATTAAAATTTTAAACCGAAATTTAAAAATATTCACTTTTTCAGTATAAACTTGATAAAGATCAGTTTTGAAAAATAAACAATTTTTTCTGAAAAGCCAGGGAGGAAACTAACTCTTTTGCACCTCCCTCCGGACGCCCATGATTAGAGTAAAGTCGAGACAGCAGTACGAACGGTTAATAAGCATAAGCTTAACAAAGTAAAACTAAGAATTAACTAAAATTACTACAAAGAAATATAATTTTGATTTTGTTTTGTGTAGATAACGAATTGTCGTAGTCGAGATCAATTTTTGCTCAATTAAAGTCTCAATATTGTGTATAGTTTCAGATTTAATTGATAAGAGTTAGACTTATTAACAGTATTTACACTGCAGCCTCGCCTTTTACTCCAATTTGTTATACTAAATTACTGAATTTCACGTATATTTTCCTACAATAATGAGTAATAAATATGAATGATAATAATAATTACTGGAACACCCTGCACAGCCACAATCCATTTGATCTTGGATGAAAAATTAATTTCTCACGGCTTTCTCGAATCTCGAGGATGGGCCAGTCGGGAGAAACTGTGGGACAATTTCGCTCGCGAATTTAACGACGGACGGACGATAAATTTCGTCCGAGAAATCGATGCCCCTGTTTTTCGGCTGGGGTGAAACTTTCTGCCCCGAGGAGCGCGTTTCATGACGATTCATTGAGGAAAGAAGAGTCCGGGGTTATGTAAATTCGAGGTCTAGTCTGAGGAATCTCGATTAATTAGATTTTGAAAGGAGTAATTGGTATGGGCGATGAGGTGGAATGGAGGGGGAGGGAAGAGAGATGCGAGAAGGAAACGAAGAATGCTCATAAAAGTGACTGGGGACACGTCGCATCCGCGGATTATCGAATGGGTGGACGCGTATGAAAGCTGATTTGCATGAGCGGGAGGATCGCGACAGGTGGCCTTTGTCGTGGGCACGATTCTGTGGTCCATCTTTTCCTCGTGATGATTTAGCTGCATAGAGAAAGGAGGAATATGAAGGGGTACCAAAAGCAAGGACAATGGAATTCTGCATAGACAGATTCTTAGATAAAATACTGTAGAATTTGTGTTAGAACGTGTAATGTAAAATACGTGAAGGGGGAAGCCCAAAGGATGGCTTCATTGCATTAAAAGCTCCGTGTTGATTGATTACGTGGACATTTAAAGGGAATTGGAAATTGAACCCAAATTCCATTTCCAACTCCACGTAGGGAAGATGTTCCAATTATTTTATTAATAAAAACGTGACGTATAAAGAATAGTGTTAAAAAAAGTGTATTATTAAATTGGGACTCTTCCTACGATTATTATTATTATTGTATACTATTCTTTATACGTTACAATTTTACTAAGTAAAATAAATAAAGTGGCAGTAATAGGGACACTGGCAGCAATTGGGTCATCTACCCTACAGTACTGGAAATATTGATTGCATCACTGGAATATTTAGCGTGTACACACTTCCACCTCGTTTAGTGTTAGTATTAGATATTAATATTGGTTCGTGAATAAACATTTACAGTGCCGCATGTACTTCTGAAACGTAGGTACAAAAATCTCCCCCCAAAAAACAATTGCACGGCCACCTGATTAAAGTTGCAATTAATTTTTTAATAAAAAATGATGGTATTTTTTGAAAATATATATATATATATATATATGTTAGGGTAAATCTATGGAATTAAGTTCCTTTTATTTCGAAATAAGACCTTTTGTACGAAACGTGTATTTTCACTTTGATTTTTCAAACAGGAAATAAACCTATTTTGCAGTGTTTCGTGCCACTGGGTGGTGTAATTTAACGTTACTAAGGCGATGCTATCAAAATTTTCTTCAAGGTGGAAAATGGAAATATGCCCTTTTGTTAATCACTCCTCAATTGTAGCCAGTGTACAGTCCAAGCTTGGCGCGTGCTTGAGAGTATCGAAAGAGGCTTATCACCACGAATGTTCCCAAATTAAATAGAGCATAGCAAGCAGACCAGATGATAGCAACGAATCAATATGTCGTCATGCTCTCAGATTTCCCCATTGTAGTTTACTTTCAAGCGGAGTCTACTCATCCGGAGACAAAGCCCCCGTAAACAATGAACGCACCTCCATTGTTTATTTACGACAGAACCCTTTGCAGGTTCTAAGCGTAACGAGCTGGATTCACCAGCAGATATGCTAATAACCGAATCAAAGCTCGTCGCGAACCCCACGAATAAAGCGACACGAAAAAACTCTCCCGATGTTCTCGGAGGGTGCCACATCACCCCATCCAACGTGAAAAATATCTCCTCGCAATCTACTTCTCATCAGAGATCCCCGAAGCAAATAAGAAGATCGCTTCTAGCGCACAGCTTCCTTTCTCAATAATGGCGCCGTGAAACCAGCCATTAAAAGAAACACAATGCACCGCCAAGGTAATTAAAGATTCACTTCCATAAATGCCACAAAACTGGAATTCCTTTCAAGCCAGAAACAAAGAGAAAAAGTCGGCAAAGTATCACAAGGCAAGCGTAAAAGTGCGCAATCGCTCTACTTATTTCGCAACTGGTACGGACAAATTTTACGCGATTCTGTGCCCCCCGAGAGCGATCGTCGCGCAGAGTCTGCGCCAGGTTGTGCCAATTAAGACGTCATTTCGAGGGCAATTAGAGGAGATATCCCAGCGCGGAGCCCACTCTTCGGGGCTGCCGTTCGAAAGTGATCCTCGCGAAGGGGCGCCGCGGCCAGATTATCGGGAGATTGTTGGGGGCAGAGGGTAACAGAGATTAGCCGCGTCACGGGACAGACTTATAGGGAGCAACAGATTGACCGCCAATATTGCACGCGTTAGCCCTCGGCTCGTCCGACTTTCCGGCCAACGTTTTATCCACCGAGCAGCCTTAATTCCGTTATTAGCATTTCTACTCCGTGAATCGAGCTCGTTAAGACCCCCGAGCCGCTCCGCGCTCGCGAACCCAGCGTCTGCAAGAAGCGCAGAACAATGGACCGGTTTTTCAGCCGTTACTCGGAGCCACGCTGATCTTTCTAATCATTAGTATCCTCGTACGTGCGCGTTACTTCGGTGGAAACGTCATTGTATGCAAGTAGCTGGGATTTTCTTCGACGCGAGGTGCTCGAGATTCTTGGAGCGCGTGCTGCTGCCAGATATGGGGGAGGAATGCTTAATTAACGTGGAACACGATTCTGGAGTCGATTGAGGTGTACGTGTACCGCAGCGCGGAAAAGAAAGCTTGAACTGTGAATGGGAAGAGAAATAAGATGGTTGTATTGTAGGGTGGTCCATTTTTCCAAATATAAAATGTAGGTTTCCCGCAAGGTTGCTTTTGCTCCAAACGTGGTAACTAACACCTGTGCAACATTTGAACTTAATCGGACAATATTTGGAGGTCGCTAGGATTAGGGCTATTTTGGGAGAGACGCACTTGACGGAAAGATGCACCATTTCTTGTTACGGCCGCGGAATTATAGATTTGGGGGAGGGGAGCTGGAATATAATATATAAGACCAAAGGGTTTTCCCTTATATATATAAATAAATAAATAAATAAATAATACTTGAAGCCTAGTGTTAAGTTCGTTATGCAGAGAAAAGTAGGAATTTTGAACATTCTTTTGGACACATCTGTGGAATAAAGGCTTAAGTCAATTGTATCTTAAGGGTACCCTCCCATCGAATCACTTCAAAAATAGGTGATTTTTGGATTTTATTTTAAAAACTTGGGTACTATTTTTCAAATAAAATCCTATAAAAGGCCTATTTTTAGTGATACAATGGGAATATGATACAAGGGTAACCTTGAGTCAATTCGATGTGAAGAACAGTAACATGGAAGTAACTTCGTTGTCATTATTCCGAAGTCATCAAGAATACAAGTTGAACCGAGTAAATGACTTTGGAGAACGATACTTTCCCCGGTAGAATATTGGACACGTGGGAGCGGGCCTTAACGCTGCTCCATGCATCGGTCAGGAGCGAGCCATGGGACAGCGCGAGGAGACGAGTTTTGCATTCTCCCGCGAAACAGGCACCTGTTTCACTTCCGACATGCCCGAAACGAGGTGGAAATCAGGCTAACGGTCCTTTCGCCGAAAGGACACGTTTCTCTTCTGCTTGTTACCTAGATTAAGCGCAGCCCAGGCAAAAGTCGATACGCCATCGACGCACGTGCGCCTAAAATCCATCGCCGGAAGGGCCCTTTCTCTTCTTGGCCATTCATTAAACGCCTCCTCAAATTTTCGTCGCGAATCCTCGCTCTCCTCCTTCTCTACAACAAACTTCTCCCAGCACCGCCTAGTGGAGCCTTTTTAACAGCCCAGGTGGTATCGATATCCCCCGCCTCTTTGAGTTTCGTGTCGTCAGCTTTGTTTTAAGGAACAACTGATCAGCAGGGTACAATGGATGTTTGCAAGCAACAACCGTGATGGTAAAAATATTCTGGCTCCAAGCGCTGGAGACTAGGGGGAGATGGGTAGCAAAGCTGGAGAGCATGGCGCCGGGACGCCTCCCAGAATACTTTGCCAGGTCGGGCAAGTTAAAAACGGCGGGTCTGTGTTGCCGCGATACAGGGGCTGCAAGTTCGACGACACCGGCTGAGTCTAATTCCAGCGATTTTAATTGCATTTCACTGCGACGATCTGACTCACGGGGAAATCGTGGAGTCTGACAATGTCTGCTAGAGGGACATGTGTTTCGGTGGTGCTTCAATTGGAGAGACAAAGGAGCATTCCAGTGGAATATTCTCCTTTGAATCTTGGTAATCGAAAGTAGATGTTTCTTGGAGCACTTGGAAGCTCTACTATTTAGAGGTTTTATCGGTGATTTTTACTGCGAGAATAATCCGAATTGAAATCTAGACAAATTTCTAAAGAATTAGTTGGCCAGCCGGAATATTTGATGTGCGGATTTGGGAATAGCGATATATCCTGATTCTAATTTCCGCTGGGCCAGGAAATTCGTCCACAGAGAATTCGGTGGGGTTCGTGGATGAGCCAGGTCGATTTTAATGCGATTTTCGTCCAAGGTAGGGTGCACTGATGGGCGAGAAAGGAAGACACTGCTAATGAACTGGTTTTTGACACCTATCAGAAGTTTTAGGGTGAAGATTTTGAACAGTCTTAACAATCCTTAATCTCTAACAACATCTCATTCTAAATAGGTACTTTTGACTGACTATTACTATTATTAAATCCTCACCAATCTTGAATTCTCTACAATTCCTCAACAACACCTGCACCCTAACCCCCTTTAGACTACCACCAACATCACCAGCTTCTTGAATTCCTCAATCAGTCAACCCCCTTCAATAAAAAGGATTCTCAACAACCCGAAATCTCCAAACACCACTCACGATCCCTCCACCCACGTGTCCCAGATGCGACGAAGCACCTTCTTGGCCCACCCAGCAACCATGAATTCGCCGTCTGATACCAAGATGAGCGATGTGGATCGGTGTGTCAGTGTTGCAGCTGGCAACCAGGATGGTTGCCTCGGTTGCCAGTGCCGTATCGGTGGTGTTATCGACTGGTAAAGAGGCGCATGCGTGCCAACCAACCCCATCCTTCCACGGGACGTCGGCGACCATCGTCGTCGTCGTTTCTAGGAGACGGTTCAAATAGTCTAAACAAGTGGGCACATACCTGGCCCCCCCTGTGTATCCTAATTGCCATGGCATTACATTAAAACCCACTCCCTAGAGCCTCCTCACATAAAATCACAGGCGAAAACCCCGATTGCGAACTTTTCTGAAGCCCCTGCTGGGTTCAGAGGTATCTTTACCGACTCTCCACTGCTCATGAAAAATCAGGGACAGAGGATGATAGTGATCGATGGTTTTCTCGAAAAGCTCCACTCACGCCCAGCAACGGGAAGTAATTACAGCTTATGCTGCTTTAATCTGTAGCTTGGGTACTGTCTGACGAACAGCTGATGCACTGTTGCTAGAAGATATTGATTTCCCATGTATCCCCGTTGTCATGATTGCAACACGAGCCCTCTGCTCCCATGGAAGGCTGTTTCTACCGCTTCGAGTTGATAAATGATCCCAATAAACCGCTCCAACATGTTAATTATCGCCCGATCACTCTTCCGCCCGTATATCTCGATCAAACATTGTCTACGACGCGTTATCTGGTTCTGATCAAACCGGGCGATAACGTAATCTTCTTATTCAAATGTACGATTTCGCAGAGACCTAGCGCAGCTCTACTTGTCCACGACAAATATGAGATTCTGAAGCGGAGAACCGTCCAGGCGAATCAGCGCGTCTACCTCTGAGCTCTGATTAACATATCAGTCAGAGATATTTCTTAGACTGGGGGGATCGTGCATAGAGGTTGGAATCTTCCTGGAGGCTGATAAAAGCTGCAAACAAATTTATTTACTATCCCACGACACGACACCGAGTTCGCAAACATGCTGGTTTAATCTGGAGCGAAGTGTAAGTCAACAGAGCCTTCAGTCAGTCAAGATCCATGCTAGCTTGCATCAATGTTATCTACACGGAGGAACAGGAATAGTCCTATGCTCTCTCGGTCGAGCAATGGCGGACCAGAATCCTTTAGAAAACCTGAGTTGGGCAAAATTTTATTCGTCAGTCGTTTATTAACCCAAGTTAACTTACTTCGACACATGACGGACTTTTTAGTCGTCAATTTAAGATTTTTTTTTAATCGTATTAAATCCATTTTAAAATGATCCCAAAAATTGCCGAAAATGTTTTGAGTATAATAGTTTGACCACCCTCTGTAAAATATGGCCATTACATGCTGCATTTTCAAATTATTTCTATAATCTTTGGCTCACTGGAGCTACCCCTAAACATAAGAATAGATTGTCTAAAGTTTTTATATAGTGCTTGTAGGTAAGTCAAAAGGAACAAATCAGAGTGGTAAGACTTATAAAAAATATTTAATTTTTTTTTTTCAACATCTAAGCTCCACGCTAACTTCCATCCTAATATTTATTTTACTATCAAACTTGAACCAAATTTCCAATACACCTTTCGTCAACCCCGTAATCTAATCTCCAACTTCCTAATTACAAACGCTAATAAATTTCCCACCAATCGAACTCCCACTGCCAACTCCGCACACCCCAAAACCTTCAAAGATCTTCCCCGAAGAAGCAGCTCAACGACCACCCGGTTGACGTTGCACTCAACTTCCTAATAATAAATGAAAATGAACCCATAACTCGACAATTTCTGTGTAATTCACGGCAGAACCTAATTCCCTCTATGCGCTTATCCCTGCAAGCCCTCCAAAGACCTGTTCCTCAGTGAAACATTTCAACGAACACGCTGACCAAGGAACACTTGAATCGTCATCGAATTTCCGGCGGATCGATGGCTGGTTGGAGGGCTTGTTTACAGAGGAAAAGCAATCTGGAGACCCTTTACCCGGTCACGGCGAGCTCGTGATCGAGAAGCGCAACACCGAACAGGCCCTGTCGACCGCGTAAGCATCGGTCGAGAATGTCGAGATGCAGAGCCAGCGGATAATCTTCCGCCCCCTCGACGCCGCTCTCCTCCGCGTCGCCGTTCCCCGTGCAGCGCATGAAAAGAGTCGGGCTGTCGCAGCAATTTGTCGCCAAACTGCCGAGCCGCGATTTTTGGCAATAGCTCTACAGAGCACATTACTGTATTTCCTTCCTCCTCGGCTTCAGCACCCTGTCATGTTGTGCTCGATTCTTCTCTGTGAGTCACTCGTTGCGCTTGGAGTATACTGGTTCTGGTTCAGCTGGTTCGTCGTGAAACTTGTAGATTGAGTTTCGGTAAGCATTGAGAGTAGTTCAGAGTAGAGCTCTTACTTTTTCACCCGTCGGGTATCCGAGTACCCGGAAATTACCCGGGATAACTTCAAGCAATTGAATGTACCTAGTATTGTCTGTGATTCTCTATGTAAAAATAATTGAATAAAATTTTTTAAAGTTAAATAAATTTAAATATCCTCCCAATAAAATAGTCTATTATGTCTATGGTATAGTCTGATGTTAGCCAAATATGATCGAACAATACCACATTCAATGGCTTGAAGTTGTTTCAGGTAGACGGGTACCCGTCGAGTCAAAAAGTAAGAGCTCTAATTGAGAGTGAGTGAATTGGAGGTACAGAGGCACTTGGATTTTTTTAAATTTTCTTTTTCGAGGGATACTAGATTCGGTTTAAAATATGTAATAAGTCTGGTTGAATAGTTGGGGGTTTCTAAACGAGCGGATTTTGAGATTTGACGCCTCTAGGCAAACAAACGTCTGCCACACTTTCCGTGAAATAGCATAACATATTTTAATTGAAAAGAGTCGAGACAATTTCAAAATTAATTTAATATGGCTAGTCATATGTGAGTTTTTGCTAATCGGCTACATCAAGAAAAAGGGAATTGTTTTTACAGTTATTTCAAGCCTCTGTGTTTAAACAGCTTCCAATTTCTTTAGCTCCAAATTTTTCGCTCCCTGAAATTCCACGCTCTCTCAAAAATTTGTTGCTCCCCAAATTTCCGACCCTCAGTCGCTCCCTAAAACTTAGGGCTTTTTAAAATTATCGATCCCCAAAATTTGCTGCTTTCCAAAATTCCCCGCTCCCCAAAATTCGCCGCAACCCAAAATCCTACACTCCCCAAAATTTTCTGCCCCTCAAAATTGTCGCTCCTCAAGATGTTCCGATCCCTGAAATTCCACCCTCTTCCAAAAATTTGCTGCTCCCCAAGATGTCCCAAAAATTTACTTCCTTCCAAAATTTGTCAGTCCCCAAAATTAGCCGCTACCCAATTTTCCGCCCCTCCAATATGTCGCTCCCCAAAATTGCCGCCGCGAAAATTTGCTGCCCCAGACTGCAATTTGGGATGTTTTGGAAATGATCCAATTTTCAGGATTCTCTGTCTTTTAGTTGCTACAAGTTTGGAGCACTCAAATTACTTTGAACATATTTCAAGTTTTTAAACTTGTTAGTGTTTGCTTTGAGGTAGCTGATTTTTGTCAAGTATTTTGAGGTTGATAGTAAGAAAACTCTGACCCGTTTTATTTAGCGTCCTTCGTTCGGGCCACGACCTCAGTCACACCGACCCTTTCCCATCGAGTTATTAGATTCATCCGCGTCGTTTCCCTTCCGACTGGAGGATCCCTTTGACTGTCCTATTTGTTTAACGAGACGAGCTTCTGCGCTTGAAATTCGCTCGCAAAAAGTATCCCCCGTCAAGGGCTTTAATTGGTCGCTCGATCATGCTCGATCGCTCTCTCGAGGTGACGTTTGGGCAAAAAGTAGGTAATTAGCGAAAAGAACTGGTCAAACATCGCGCAAAACCCTGCCTCGCTGCCTCCAACCTTTTTGTCATAAATTTCAATCACTGACTTTAACCTTGGACACTTTTACCCCCAAATCACATTATCATTGTCAAAAAAACTTGCAATTTCCACAAACGAGGAATAATACGAACAGCCATTATTTCAAATACATATGTGCCCATTTCTCAGAAATCTTAATTCATTTTCGAAGAAACAATTCTTAAGAGTTGCAAAAATAAATGTAACTTTGCAAAGAATATTTCAAAGCCCCAGATAAACAAACTCTGTCCACCCCAATCATTTCCACCCTCTGTAATCCTTTGAAAAACATTTCCCTCTGCGTTCCCTAAACCTACTTGTCTCTCGAAACTGTCTAGTTAAAACGGGTTATCATATCCACCGTGACGAGCGTTACAAGACATCGCCAGCAAGCTATAATTAAATTAACGTTAAGAAACAAGCAGCGTGCCAGGGTAGACGTATCTCGAACACGTGTCGGAGTATCGTTTCGCCCCTCGAGTTTCAAGAAAGCCAACTCCAGTGAAATAAATAACGAGGCGCAGCTTTTTATCGTGCCTAATCTAATCGCGACATCAGTATCGCGTTCAACGTTAAACAGTTCGCAGCCAACGCGATAATTATGTACCGGCGAGCCGTGTGCCATTGGTCCCCGCTCAATATCCCATTTAATCGTTTCCCCAGAACCACTAAATTAATATTGATAAAACGATGATCCAGCTGTCTATCGAGGTTATTAATTAACATTACCTGGAATTTCGAAAATTCTCGAGTGCCAAGCTTCCAAACGTTCCTACGCCAATCGTCCGCTCGATTAAAAAAATCTCATTAAGGGATAATGCCACTCTAGCCTCCGGAAATACAGCCTGAATTTGAGAATTTTTTATGCGAGTATAGTTAATGAAATATAAATTTTGTTTGCAGGCCTTTATTATACATGCTTTGAAGTATGATCACAATATTTTTTAAATGTTTTTAGTGCAAAACGGCGGCGTCATAAGTCAACAAAGGAAGCTTCTTCATTACTGCGGCCGGGAAAATTTCTCCTTCAATTTTTGACTTGGAACAAATAGCAAACATTCTTGAGTTCTATATAAGATCAGCTCGGAGAGTACATACGGAAATTAAAAATAACATTTTCTGTAAGAATGGTGATTCATGAAAAAGTTTCATTTTTAGGTAAAAAAATGTTTATAACAAGAAAAGTTTACAATGAAATGCAAAGTTCGTATGAACTTCCCGAGCTGATTTTATATAGAACTCAGAAACTTTTGCTTTTGTAGGTCACGTAGAGATCCAATCAAATATTTCCCAATTTCCTCCACAGTTTCTTTAAAAAAGGGAGTAACGAAGTACCGAAGTTGAAAAAGAGCATTGATCTTGAAGATCCGTTTTGCGCTGCGCATTGTCGCAGCGAATGGCCGCAGAGAGATATTTTATCGCGGCGATGGGACGATAAAACTCGATGTTCGGCGTGTGTTGCCCGGATTCCAGCAATTTCTACCGCGAGAAATCACTTTCGTCTGGAAATGGGCGAGCTGCTGGTATCGAGCCTCGATTATAATCGCCACGTGCGCCCATAGTAACGGCATTCCTGGGTGCCGTTCCCTCGCGAAAGCAGCTTGTTACGATGCTCGTCGGCGGTCTAGCCTCTCCGAGCCGATATTTCGAACGCGACACCCGCCTCATTTCGGCGGAGGGACACGAGCGGCAAACGCGCGTCCCGTTTTCACAGCTGGAATCGGCCGTGTCGGAGCAACGATCGTTTGTTTTTGATAAACAGCCCCCACGTGTCACGGGGAAACATAGGATCCATCTCGCCAACAGTAGCTTTTACTGTATAACATATTTCAGAATATTTTGGGCTCGGTGTATTCGAAGCGCGCCCCGAACTGCGCACGATGCCAGGTAATGAGTGGGGAACAACACATTTGCAACAACTCTGAGCGTAATATCAGTTGGATAACTAACGAGGAATAGTTTTACATTCGGTAGGAATGAAAGTTTAGGTATCAGATAATCTAAAGCACATAATCTTACGTTGCAACTGAGAAATAATTTTTAGAATTTATAGAAATAATTTTCAGAATTTTCGGAAATAATTTTTAGAATTAAATGTTTTAAAAATAATTTTCAGAATTTTCAGAAATAGTTTGTAGAATTTTTAAACTTTTTAGAAATAATTTTCAGAATTTTCGGAGATAATTGTTAGAAATAATTTTTAAAAATAATTTTCAGAATTCTTAGGAATAACTTTTAGAATTTTTAGTAACGATTTTTAGAATTTTTAGTACCGATTTTTAGAATTTTTAGTACCGATTTTTCCGATCAGGATTTTTCTTCCCACCAAGATCAGTGGTACAAATGAGATGGGTCAGAATGGAGCCCGCCTTAAACGAAGCGTTAAATTCATTCAAATTTTCCGCGAGCTTTATTAGCTGCGTAATATGGTAGATTTTAATGAATCTGTATTACCGAAGAAATCACCCAAGATAAATATTTGCTAGAGTATATTTGCTTAACGTCCAAGAATTCTGCTTCAAAGATGTGGACTCAAGCCCAAAGGCATCGCGGAATGTTTGCACAGACACACGATCTGTTAAGTCAAAGGTGGTGGCATGCGACGGGATCAAAGTTAACGTTTAACGCGTTATCTGTCGATAAGGGTGTTGCAAAAAAAGGGGGAAAAAGGAGAATGCCTAGGCCTCGACTTTTAACCCTGCGCCAGCGCGTGTGTATGCACATACGTCGTTCTTTGACAGTTTAGTTGCGCGCAAGTGATTATTGGAAATCCATTACTTCGGAATGAAAGGTGCTCCACGCTCGATCCCCGATAACGGCAGGCCCGATACAATCCTTATTTTCCACGAAGCCGCGGCGGAACTTCATGTCTTAAATTAAACCAATGGAAAACAATCTACGTATTTGAACGGAAATTGAATATAAATGCCACGTGCAAGGTTTCATTGCAAACATTTCCTCGTGAGCTAAACAATTTACGAGTCCGATGAATCACTCTGCATACTCGAGGAAAACTTATTTCTTTTAAGAAAATATAAGAAGATGCATTGCTAAAAAAAGAGATGTCATGAACGAAGACACCTCAGAGTATATATGTAGTTCTAAATATTTTAAATGAATTACAATATCCAAATATTGTACTCCACATACATGTTTTATTCTGCATCAGAGGTACCACGTCCCGTCAGCGTAATAATAATAACAGGAAATGTTTGCTTTCCGTCAAAAGTCAAAGACAACATCCTGAATGCAACGTCAGCAAAACGTAATTAAACTGACCGTCCGTCAATGCAACAGTAGGGGTAAGACGCGCTCGTTACATTTATGAGGACAATTAAGGGCGGGCTGGAACGTCCGAGCAATTAGCGCGACACGTTTACGCGTATGCAGATGCACCGTGTTGGCACGGGGTGCAAGAAGCAGAACAGAGAAAATCGAGCACTCGCCATCTACCCTTCCATAGAAATGCGTCGATGCTAATGAATGCGCAGTATTTCGGAACTACCGCGAGCGTATGCAAACTTAACTGGTTATCAGAACTGGGGAAACGAAATAGAAAGGGGAAATAGTTATCTTATCGTACTACAAGATCTACGGTACTAGATTTGGAATTAAGTATACCTGTATCAAGTGAGGTCTGGGTCATGTTTGGATCAGTTATGGAAAATCCAGAATCCCGAGAAGGCATTCCAACTTTCATTACAAGCGTAGTTTAAGAAGCTAATTGATTCCGAGATATATAATATTAGTGGTTCACCAAAACTTGCTCCCAGCTTCCCACGAGTTCCACCACCCAGTTAAGTTTGCGTTTATAGTTGCCAAACACCCCCTCTGTATATGCAAGAAACGCAGCGCCGCGTACGTGCACGGAGCCGAGGAGCCCGTAGCGTTTATAGAACAGCTGAATATTTATAAAGCGTGGCAATGACTCCGGCCCGAATGCTAAATGCGCGCAGAGTGCATATGCGAAGATGCCCCTATCCCAAGTGAAACATCGCACGTAATATTTGAACAGAAAACCGCCAAACAATTCAAACCCGAAGCAGTCGTTCTGTACAGTAAGCACCATCCAAAAAGAAAGTTCAAACCGTGAATTAGACTGTGTGCTATTAGAAACAAATAGATCTTCAAATTTATCGCTAGGCTACGCCAATGGTGCCAACGGAATACTCAAAATCCTCGTTACTCGTGCGGGCGTAAAAATACGAGTTCCAAACTTTCCTGCGACCACCGCCGTAAACACAAAGAGGCACGGCGTTCAGCGAACAGACGGCACGCGAGTAAGTACAGTCTTCTACGGGGCGCAGCATCCGATGGCATTTCTGTCGCGTCGATTAAAGGGCAAAGGGAACAGGTATCCATTCATAAAGCACGTTAGGCGAGGGGAACGTAATAACCTTGATTGCTCCACGAAGCTGTGACATCGGTGCGCTGCGCAGAGATTCATTCACACGCAATCCCAGCCGTGCGACCCCGCCACTTAACAATAGACCGCGGGTCTGCCGACAAACCTAACATGCCTGACAGAGGACCGTCGAAAATAATCGCGACCATTCAGTACCCCGATGTAGATCGTCCCCGAACCCTTCCCCTGCGGCGTTACGTAATCCACGATTCTTTTTATCATCTCGCTGTTAAAGGAGCATTGCCTGCACTCACCATTTTTTTTCAACCGCCTGGTAATCCAAAGCCCGGAGACCCACTTGCGGCGACGTCGGCTATGGAGGCACAGAAAACACGTTACATCGGCTTTGACACACTTCTCGCGATGCTGGAGGGACCGGTCGAGAGTGTCGTTTCTCGGGAGGAACGGTTCCAACGCCGCTCCCGTTGGCGCAACACTCGCGAGAGGATCGCGTCCGACGGTCCGCTCAAGCGGGTGACATTCGACCACAACAAAACAACCGTCTGCCGGCTCGCGTTCGCGCAGGCGACCTTTCACGCGTCCGACCACCCCGAAAGCCCGAGACAGACTGGCCCCTACTACTTCAAACTGCGGCCGGCTTGCGCGGACCGCCGCTAGGCGGCGGCACCGGTCGGCGCTGCGTAACGGACAATAGATGGACCCCTCTCGATCGGACCCCCAATCAGAACGCAGCGACTGCGTGCCGAAATTCTCTTTGAAATATCTATGGGGTGTCTGAGAATTCCACGTTTCTATGGACATGGAAAGATGATCTCGTAACGAAGCAGAGGGGAATGTTCCGAAGATGAATATTTGGAAAGGGAAATTTGATCGTTGCATTGTCTGTTTTTTTTTAGTGGGATTTACTTATTTATGTGTATTGTATTGCGAATATTATTGTTTATATGTAAATAACATATAACCTGAAGTATGAGGATATATTATTATAGCTTAAGTATGAGGATATATTATTATGGCTTATGATTTATTGTGGATGAATATTCCATAAGGGATGAAATAAAGAGAAGTGATATGCTATCAAAGATAAATTAATTGAGATCACCCAGTATAATGCGCCTGGTTTTATGGCCTGTCAGCATTCCGGGATTGGTCCCTCCCTCCCCCCTGAGAAGCTACTGACGTCCAAGTCAATTGTTCTTAAATAATATAAATTGGACACTAAGAACGTAGCCCAACAGTCTGAGCTCGAACAAACAATTCGTCTTTCGCTCGTGCGATCGGGCGCGGCACAATGCGGGAGAAAAAGGAGGAGAATGGATGGGCAAGCTCGATTCATCAAATAATTTATTGTGCTCCTCCGGGGCTCTGCCCTTATTCGTTGGATCGTGGGACTCGATCGCCGACTCGATCCCGAAACTCCCCGACGGCCAATGGTCCTAACCTAAATCGATCGTCGCGTAAATATTTTCTGCACGCGGGATAAATATAGCGACCGGAATAAAACGTGTCAATTCTGATCCACTGGATTTGAATTGTGGGCACGCATGGCGACAGTTAATAGGAGACCATGCCAATATGGCGGTTACAGTTTGCCCGATTTAAATTCTCGATTCAGTGGCTCTACTGTTACATCGCGTTATTCAAAATAGAGGCACTGAAACGATAAACGGGGATGACTGGCGTTAAAAAAAAGAGAACCTCGCATACCTGTAAATCGGAAGTTCTAACAGCTGCATGACAAAGTTCGCGTTTACCGTTCCACCGTGAAATTTCATATGCACCGTGACTTGTAGTCGTCATCTAATAAGCGCCCCGCCGGACGCATTTCATTATTGTTGAATCGCATTTTCACAGTTAAATCTGGAACAATGTGCAACTGTTCGCACAGAACACAATATACGTAATACCGAAGAGGCATAATTTCCCCGGTAACTCGAAGCAATAAAGAGGCATTCAGCGAACCTTTAAAATCGTTGTACTACTCTAAAATTAAGCGCAGAATAAAAAGATGCATGCTGTATTTTAAACTTATTTTTTAATGAAAAGCCATTCCTTTTTCAATTATCGTATAAATTACTGGGATACTATCATCACAGAAATAGAATTAGTTATACGAATAAAGGAGATTAAGCTCTAATCAAAGAAAGACGTGTCAAATTTACTATTTTACCAGCTTCTTTATAAAAAATTCGATCTCTAACGTAACGTAGATGAATAAATCGTATTAAAACACGAACTATGATATATAAGATAAGAACACGCATAACCACAAATTTGAAATCTCCAGTGAACGGATTCCTTTCGGAATACTCGCGTTTAATGAAACCTAACCAAAGCTTATCGTTCATCGTTGCAATCCATGCCAAATATCGTATGTATGTATGTGCATCTATTGATTCATTAATATTAACTGCAAAATCCATATTCATCGATAAAGTAGAGGTCACTTCTAACCGCTCGAAACAAGGATTGATATTCATGAAGTATTTTAGACAAACAACGTGCTATTTATCAGCGCGCTTGTAACTTTACAAGAATAGCAAGAAAATCATGTCGTAATTTGCCGATTACCGTCCTTGGGCCATTGCAGTAAAGTGATGCAAGCTACTAATCATATTGGCGTGTATTCTATGCAATAGTTTCGTGCCGCTAGGGCTCGTGGTTGACGTTGAAATCAGCAGCAGCGCAGTGTTGATCTGACATCAAGCGAAATTGTCCTTTCGAGGGGAGAAACAGGCCTTTCCCACGACAAATTTCCGTAGAACAATTCTTTAGGTCGCCGCCAACTCCCACGTCGAAAAAAATGCCGCGCGGTAAGCGCAGAAATTTATTACAGTTCTCGTTTGAGTGGGAAAAAAAAAATTGTTATCCGCTGGTCCCCACCACGTTTGACTGAATGAAAAAAACGTAATTTCCCGTATGCGTTGACCTCGAGAAACGGATTTGTCTTAAGCATCGCGTTCTTTCAGGTAAATTTGTCAGTCACAAAGGTCGGAATCGCCATTTCACCAGCCCCGAGGAGTTGGAGGAGCAACGACGCCAGGAGGAAAAAAAACTCCAGTGGAGAGTCAGTATTTTTAGGTTAACGACAGCGCAACGGCTTAGGTATTATTGTTAAGTACGTAAGGTCAAATTGTCCGTCGACGGTCGAGCTTGGTCGCGTGCTACCGTTTGCTGAGATTTTTCTTCGGGGTCAGGGTAGTCCGTCGCTGGTGCGAGTATCGTTTACCGAGACAGAGTGCGTACCTTCAGAGATCGGTTAAGAGTCGGAAGGAACGGGGTAGAGCGGTGCGATGCGTTTCGTGTCTTCTTTACTTTCGCATTCGTTCTCTCGAAAATGCTGGGTAACCGTTGTATTGCGTAGGGAGCTGGTCCGATGGCGCGCATCGGACGCCTGGTGTCTAAAAGTTACAGCGGAGTTTGCTACTTTCAGAAAAACAAAGGTACAGAGAGTTCCAGCGAGGAGGATGAGGAGCCCAAAGCCGCAGCTGGCGGCGACAGGTCGAAAAAGCTCAGCGGGTCTGAAACAGATAGCGAAAGCGAGTCAGATTCGGAATCAGAGACGGAGGTATCGTAACAGATCTTCCTAGGATCCCTAATAGTTGGCAAATGCCTGACGCTCCCTTTGTTATCCGCAGGGTAAGGCGAAAGGCGTAGAAAACTTAATTCAAGTGGAGAATCCAAATAGGGTACAAAAGAAGGCGAAAAAATTATCACAATTAAATCAGTCAATAGATTCTGCGAAGCCAGAATTATCTCGAAGAGAACGGTAAGATTAATTAATAAAATTGACCGCCTCGTTAAGCCGGCAGGTTCCGGGACTGAATGAATTCGACGTTTTTTCAGAGAACAACTAGAAAAACAAAGAGCTTACGCAAACTACCAGAAGCTACACGCTGCCGGTAAAACCGACGAAGCTCGCGCGGATCTAGCACGATTAGCCATAATTAAACAGCAACGGGAGGAGGCAGCGAAGAAACGGGAGGCCGAGAAGAAGCAGAAGGAGCTTGCTCATCAAAAGAAAACGGAACTCACGCAGAAAGCGCTCGGCAAAAAACCCTAGAACGTTTGAACTTAAGTCAATTAAAAATGTCTTATGTCATTGCTACTACTACATTAAAATCACAAGCAGATCGAAATCTTCTTTGACATTGATACAGACTAAATCTATTCGCGCATCTGCAACCGTGCGTTTGATAAAAATGTCCTTATTTGTATAAATACAATTATTATAGTAACAGAACTGTACCCTGCGTTTTTCCTCCACCTCCCCCACTTCGACACATACCGCATCGCCCCCGTCCCTTGCTGTGCATCATTTACATAATCGAGAAATGTGCGATTGCATTAGAAATAATCTAAGAGGCGACAGAGAATTTTAATAAACCAACGAACGATCGTTGCGAGCTGAAATTTTTCATCGTCGTTGAAATTAACGCGGCGTGATCAATTTCTGGCTGGTAAAGTTCGAGTTCATTTAAAGAGTTCAAAGGTTTGAAACTACTAGCTATAGCTTCGCTGCACCGGGAATGAAAGCAAATGGGATAGGAGACGCAGTTGGACGCAGTAGAGCTTCTGCATTCGACCCGACACGATGTGGACGGATGTTGTTTACGTTATATTGCTGTTCCTTTGTGTGGCCGTGGGAGCTTTTTATCAGAAGATCGAAGATCCTCACGTGAAGAAATGGGCCAGCACGATCATCGGCTTCGTCTTGGTTATAATCGTTTCTGGGAGTCATCTGCTTCACCCTTTAATCGTTACCCTGATTAACGCGTTTATCATAACCAAGCTCCCACCGAAGTACGATACATTTATAACATATAACTTATTATTATCCCAGCGTAACGATATCACAGGCATGCCCATTAATTTGCCTCGTATCTTATCAGTGATGCGTTGCGACATACTATCAAAATTCCGTAGCAATTCAGACAGAACGTCTTTGCAATGACTGGCAATTTAAGCGAGGTGCAATTTACCCAACGAGATCTATTTATTATTCAGATAATATTGATCTCGCCTTGAATATATAACGAGCATCATTAACTTCAACGAATATTGCACGCTGCTCGAGAGTCGAATGGATGGTTTCACGAGAAAAAAAATTTGCCCGCTATATCGAATTACCTATGGTGTCAATTTTCGACGTCAAGCGATAATTTCACTATGTCGAAATACCTGAGCGCTCTGATTTCAAGTTCTCCAAGCATTTCTCACGGCGTGAACATCGCAATGGATCAATTATTAATTCATCACGAGCATTTAGTTTTTCCGAGCATCCTCATTGAAGCATGGTTTAACAGTCAATTTGAACAAGGATTTGTTGAAAGAAAAGTGCGACAAAATTCAGAAATATTGTCATTTTCTTTCTTCCCTTCGTGAAGGAAGTTTAATTAATGCTGTCTTCAAATTATTTTTCACTTACAGAAAATGCCACCTGGCTAGCTTTTTCTTTTCATTCTTCTATCTACTTTTCATACTACGATTAGGGGAATATGTTGGTTTACCAGCACCACCGGGATACACGAACCTGATAGTCATGATATTAATACTGAAACTATCCGGACTAGCTTTTGAAGTGAACTCAGCTGCTGATCCACCGTCCGACGATGTGCAGGGGGTCTACTCCGAAGCTATGGCGGATCTTGGAGTTATGGATGTGTTTCATTACGCGTACAGTTACATGGGACTCCTAACTGGTAACTCGACGACGATACACAATCGACTCCGACGAGTCTCTGTCGCTAAAACTAAACAGAAATTCTTTTCCCACAGGTCCGTACTATCGTTACAGAACGTACTGGGATCATTTGCGCAGGCCATTTGGCAATTACACGGACGTAATGCCGATGACTTTGTACAAACTCAAGCAGACCGTATGCTACATCGTCCTGTTCCTCCTGATGAATCACTTATACCCGCTGAGAGTAATATCAATCCTTTTCGTCGCCGGATTAGGGCGAAGCTATTAATTCTAAAGCATCTTTTCCTAAATTCCAGTACATCATAACAGAGGAATTCGGGCAACGGTCGTTCCTTTACAGACACTTGTACATGTACCCAGCGTTTATCGTTTTCAAGCTGAGAATGTACGTCGGCATGACTCTCGCCGAATGTGCTTGCCAGATGGCTGGGCTTGGGGCATACCCAGTGCGGTGTAGTCCTGCGCAAGGGCTGGGGCCCCGGGATTACAAAACTACCGTGGCTCTGTAAGGGTATACTCGTTTCTTTCTCTCGTCTAGTGGCTCTCGTCACGCAGCCTGAACGTGTGAATTCTACAGATCCTCCTCGCCAGAGAAATTGAAGGAAGAGGAATTCAACTTCGATACCATACACAACATGGACGTCTGGAAATTAGAAACGTCCATTTCAACCAGAGCGGCGATGAAGGCGTGGAATGGTTGCATTCAGTATTGGATGGGTGTATACGTGTATAAAAGATTTCCGTATAAAAGCTTGCGAACCATCGCTACTTTAACGCTGTCCGCCATCTGGCATGGCTGGGCACCTGGCTACTTCTTCTGCATTTGCCAGATCCCTTTATTCTTGCTAAGCGAGGATATACTTGTAAAGATTTACAAGCAGATGAAAGAAGACAGCCTGGTAAGTGGTACTCTCGAGGTCGTCGCGAAGTTATCGGCTAAAATTCTTTGGTAAACTTTCAACTCTGCTTTCCAGGCTAAGAAAGCGTTGTGGATGTTACTGTGGTATGAGAGGACAACCTGCATGGCATACTTAGGGATGCCGTTCATGTTGCTGGATTTCTACGATTCGATACATTATTACAAAGTCACATATTGTTCTGGGCATTTTATAGCACTTTTATTGTACATAGTCGCTCGCTATTTGCAGCCCCGTATTCTAGGAAGTTGCATAGAGGTCAAGGACAAGGATAAATAGCTTGGATGCTTGCGCGAAACTTTTAAAGCTGCATGTAAGTTAATATTTTCATCGTTCAAAGCAATTTACGTATTTTTAAGAGAACAAAACAGTCTTCTGAAGTAGTTTAGGTAGCCCTTTTTTTTAAAGTACCACGATTTTTACAAGTTGTAGTAACCTTTATTGACCCTAAGTCAATAGTACAGTTAAAGTAGCCGTTAAAAGAATATTAACATACTTTGTATTATCGACTAGTCAATATGATAACGAGATAAAAAGAATTTCTGACTTAACACCTTAATAGCAGATATATATATATATAAAGATAAAAGAACACCGAAAAGTAAATTGCTCTCAAATATCCAGAGGGTTTTCATTCTTCCACTTGTAAAAAAGAGTAAGAAATAATAAAAATTCTTATTTATTCGATAAGATAGTTTTTATTGATCGCCACCCTCCACGTGTCTACAATGATTTATTCCTCTCCATTATTAAAAAAGAAATTAAATCATCCGTAATACTCCATCACTTTTACCTCTAAGGATACTTACTCTATCGACGTTCGACGATACCTGAAAAAAGAGAAACACAGGAAAAGCGAAAGGATCCCATCCTCCCCACCCTCAAACCCTTCAAATCGACTGTAATGTGGCGGCAAGTGTTTCAAGCGATGATCGTAACACGTTAGATCTTTGGACTCTACACACTGAAAATACTATTTCTCGCGGATGTATCAGTCATGTGCAAAATTAATCCGTCTCGAAGTTACCAAAATCAACCGAGCAAAGTTAAGTTAAAATTTTTTTGGAAAGGAAGCGACTCAGCGAATTTCATGAAAAGAAACACGACGCGTTCGAGAACACCCGATTCTCAAGTATAGCAATGATTAGACCGAAGGAATATCCGTTAAACAATCAACTTTCAAGCCCGTGGAATTTACGAATTTAACCTACATAGCGGAGAATAATGTACGTGCTCGTAATTCTAACGAACCCACACTGCTGCAAGTGATCTCTCTCTCATCAAGAAACACGCGAAGTAACTGGGCAGGCGTAACAGTTGAAACGTGAGTCGTTGCTCGCGAGGTCTGGTGATGCTCTCTCTCACGATGCTACCTGCAAACCGGACGGCGGCCGAGACCAGCAACCGCGATGACAGTGGTTGTGCTCTCTGCGTATTTCTCTGCACTCGACCGTGTACCCTTCTGCGATTTTCTGCACGCCGACCCCCCAGAGAGACAGCTCTCGCTCACACGCTTTCTCTCTTTTTCTCGCCCTGATCGACTCGCGAACCTGCTTTCACCAGACCACCAACCGCTCGCTACTGCAAACTGCTTACAGCCCTGCTACTCTCGGCTTACTGCTTACTCTCAGCTACCCCATCATCGGCTACACTCGCCACGCCACCGCCTTTCCACCGCCTGTGGCACCATAAAATTACAACTTAGTTATAACGAATAAACGTATCATATCCGTGTGTGAGGATTTTTCATATTTTTTTTTTTGTTTGTTTGTTTGTCCTTTCATATTTGTCGGAGGATATCTCTATCCTTAGACAATATTAAATTACGTAATCATTGATCATACTACTGACCGATTCCTCGAAATTATTGCCCTCGACAAAAATCACTAAAGTCCAAAATAGCGTTCTTTTTGTAACTGAGCAACGTTACTTGCGTACATTACAATCGTTTTATTCTTGTATAGTGAGATAGGTCAACGCTGATAATCACGCTACATTAAGTGTTAGAGAATTCTAGAAGGCTATACAAATTGGGAGCACAAGTATCCAAATACAATGAAGATCGTGAAAGTTCGTGAAAGTTAAGAAGAGAAGAGATATTTTGTATATTTCACATTGTATGGAGTTTTTTTTTATCGTTTCAAGTAACGAGCAATCGTGCAAAGATCGATTTCGGCCAATAGGTTTATATTTAGATAATGCGAATGATTTCTCACATCCCTGGCTGCGTTACCTATTAGCTATACACTTAGCATTTAATCACTGTCTAAGACTATGCGAATAGTTCCGTCTTCTGCATTTTATTACACTTTATTATAAATGGCAAACTTACATAAATAAACCTGTATACTATTACAGAAACGCAGAACTTATTTCTACAGTTCGTTATGTACCACGACTATCAATTCTTTTAGCTAGTTCAAGTCAGCCGAGATTTAGTCGTAAATAATAGAAATTTTCAGAGAACCATTTATAGATTTAGCTTTAGAAATTTCATTGAGAATTTTGTACAGAAGTCGGACTCTGTCCACCATATGAGTTTTACATTACCTGCTAATTACCATTACACATCAACACCCCGATGTATTTCCCAGGAATATCTAAATCCACCTTGATCGGTTCAAACGACGGTAAACGACTTTCGTAATGGACACTTTTATCGAAATAAATGCCTCCCTGCTGTTACTTATATATGCCGTACGGCTTAAACTAGTTATAACAAGATTCAAGAAATTGGAAGAAAAGAACAGACTTCTGTTATTTATAACTCACTTACGACGACAAGTACTAGAAGTTGTGCATACTATAATTCAACGTAAGATAAAAATGTTGTACGATCGAACAACAATCTTTTATTTAATCGCAGGGCGTGCAAAGACCCGAGTGTTCCCTGCTCTATTTCCGAGATCTTGAAATTTAGCTTGTTCATCAAGAGCAAAGACAAGCGAGACAATGCAGTGCTGGGGGCACATTTTCAAAGCTGTTATCGAACACACAGTAAGACTCGAATTTAATCATCGGAACAAGCCGCTTCAGTTGCCAGGGCAGCCTCGTTATATTCGCGGGAAGAAGGGTACATTTAGTTCCCCTCCGATCGAAATAAGCGTTGCTCGTGATAATGTCACTCAACGGAGTAAAGAACAATTACGAAAACTTTCAAACGAGAATCTTTCGCGAGCCTGTTAAACTCACAGTCTAGATACATTACACTAAAATTAATTTGGGTTCTGTTCCAACCCAAAGAAGTGCGTCGTCATAATTAATATGTAAGTGATAGAAGAAATATGAACGTGCGACAGTGTTGCTCTAGGTATAGAGGGTAATAGAATACCTTTTCATTCTCAAGAAACGATTATTCTGCACTCGCATCACGTGCATCTGTTCGCAGTCGTACTCGCATGGTTCGATTACTTCAGTCCCTGCGGAAGAAAAAGTTCACCTTACAGACCATTCGCAGGCAAGGCGATATCCAACAAACCGCGTTAGTGAAACTCACCTTGATTTGGAACGACTGTCTTTTTGCCTGTCCGGAGACTTGCTGCGAGAGCGAGACTTCCCACGCGAGCTCTTACTATCGGAACGTGAGCGGCTGCGGCTGCGGCTGTAGGACCTCCTACGATCCCTGTCTCGGCTCCTGGACCTGCTGCGCGACCTGGAGCGGGAGCGTCTTCTATCCCTGCTTCTGCTGCGTGATCTACGAACAGAAACGTCGATAAATCTCCCGCGCCTTACGCGACTCCAAAACCCGAACAACTGCGGGAGTAGTAATTACCTCCCGCGACGACGGCTGCCGCGGCTTCGATGTGGAGAAGTCGGTCGGCCGTAGCGTGCCATTTGAACTCTCAGCTCCCTGCCATCCAACAGTCTCCCGTCCATCGCATCCAACGCATCTTCCGCGTCCCGTTTATCGTAGAATCTGAAAGCTCGCGATAATGAATCGAACGAAGCCTACTTCGCGAAACTTACACAAGCAGCGTCAATAATATAACCAACTCGCAGACGCCAGCGTCCGTTGGCATCTGCGGGTTGCTGGTTTCGGAGCATCATGGTGACGTCACGCCGTTATCTTGCGGCATGCGAGATTCGCCGGAAATTCGGGAAATGCGAGCGAGAATTTTGTTTCTCTGTTACCTGACGAATGCGAATCCGCGGCTCTCTCGGGTGAAACGATCCCTGGGTATGTAAATGTCGCCGACCTCGCCACATCTTTCGAACACGCGTCTCAGATCTTCCGGCGTCGTTCTGTAGGTGAGATTGTCGACTTTCAGGGACACCATCCCGTCGATTCGAGGCGGCGGTCTGCCGTAACTCATTTTCCCGTGATTCTCGGCGCTTCTACGGATACGCGAAACAAACACTCGAGCCGGAGAAATCAGTGCCCGATCAAGTAGCACACGTCCGCACGCATCGGAGACAAGATGGCGTGTGACGGAAGAACGAATTCAACGGCGCACCGTAATGGGAAATGACGTGCAGAGTACGCTACTACGGGGATCAAATTACTTTCCCGGCGAAACGGTTCTTTACCCAGCTCGAAACAAATTTGATCCGCGCATTCGTTCGAGAAGCAATAATCAGTTGGACGAGCAAGGAATGTTTACTTTTCACCGAGAATTCGAATGAAATAAAATATTGAAAATCGTCGGCGGGCGTTCCTCTGTTGGATTGTTTTCGCGGTAGTAATATGTTTCGAAGCTAGGCTTGCCGTGATATTTTATTTGAATATTGTGTTTTGTAATTTTCCTTGGTTTATTAGATAGAATATTGTCCACACGAAAATGAAATGTAGGCATTTGTATATTCAGTTTCGTGTTGCGCGGGATACGAAGTGACTCGAGTAGTCCACTTCCGTTTAATTTCAAATTCAAATTCGCGGTGAATTTTTTGCAGGGAGAACTGGCAGCGTGGAAAGATGGAGGGAAGTTTCTTTTCCGCGTTTAACTAGTAAATCTTCTAAAGTGAGCTATTTAAAAGAGAATAATAAAATATCATGGCGAGTAACCTAACAAATGAAGACACCCGACTTCTCTTTCGGCTTTTCGTACCGGAATAGGTTTTATATAAAAAATTAAATATATACAATATTCGACGCGCCGTTAATGGTAGTAAACATTGATCGCACAACGAGCCGTTAACGCATTATTTTTTCTTTTTTATTTAAGTTTCAATGAAGCTGCATCTGTGGTATCACAACAATGCCCTTGCATAAGATGCCCCCCGAAAAAAATACTCTGTCAACATTCGCTTAAAAATCCTCGGACTCTCTCGATACATGTTTACAGCTTCGATCGTTTTTATTACACGTTATATATATATAAAAAGAAAAAACGAATCGCTGCCAACCGTAGAAAGGGCAAACGCAATTGTTGTACATTTTGGTCCTTTGCCCGCCGATCGCCCTGTGTCTGTTGCGTCGATCGTGTTTGCGCGCGTAGAAACAAATCTAGGATCTCCGATATCATTCGCGGCTCTCGGTCTCCGGCTCCTCCGAGCTCCATCGCAATATATAAAAAGAAGAGAACGAAACTGGGATGCAAACGCGCCCAGCAACAAACACAGTCCGCGCAAAATACTTTTTGACTTAGGTAGACGGTAGGCGCAAATAAGATAAGAGACATCGAGTGATCGCAAACTATTTCTCCTTCTCTCTCTCTCTCTCTCTCTCTGTCTCTTTGCATTTCGTTTTCTAACTTTTCCGTTTCATTAAAAAATATTCGCCGGCGAGCTCCACTGGCAGAGTCGTAAATTGGAAACACACACTTCCCAACAAATCACATAGCAGCCCAATAAATAGCCCTTAAAATGTCTATAACAAAGTTCCTTCTTGTCGTTACAAACTGATAAAAAATAGAAGAAAATGCTAGGGGAAGATAGATAAAAGGCAGACAGACAAGGAGGTCGGAGCGAAAAAAAGGGACACGATTAAAGGTAAAATTTGACGGTTTCTAGTTAGACCCGTAAGTGAATCAGCGTTAGGTACATCTGTCATGGGAGGTTCCGCGTAAATGTGCTTCAGTTATTTATAAATTAAAACGTCCCACCGATTCCGTGCGTGGGACCCACGACTCGTTACCAGTACGATATTAAAATATATATATAATTTATTTATAATATATACGTACGTGTATATACAGCGTGTCCCGTGATTCATGGCGAAACAAAACGGAAAGGGTAATTCCTCGTTGAGAAATAAATCGAAAATGCGAATAGAACTTTTGTCGTGAGAGGCGTATTTTATAAATCTGTCTGAAGATTCGTTGGAGTAACCCAACGAATCTTCAGCGAGAATAAAGATTCTTCAGAAAAAGTTTAATTCCGTCTTTTCGACTCGCGTTTCAGCAAAGAATTCGCCCTCTTTCCAACATTCTGCAAAAGAAGCAATGGCCCACGACTTTCGCAGATAAACCTACGAGTCCGGATCAGTGAAAATTCGTCTTCCAGCTCTGAAATTCCAGATCCATCTTTCAACAGATTTATATATGGACTCGCGCGTGTAGGTTCCATCTGTGACCGTCGTGGGAGGCCACCGCTGTTTTCACAGGCTTTTCCCATGAATCACAGGCCACTCGGTACAAAAAAAAAAACGGAGGCGAAGTGAACTCGGCAGGTCGATCGTACAGGGCAAACGTTCGTCGTCGTGACGGGAGAAAGAAGTCTGATAGTTCTGAATACTTGAGACCGAACTTGGACGGCGCGACGTCTCTCTGTTGCCCCGTCGGGGCGGGGGACGTCGCCCCGTTCAAGCCACCGCTTACACACTATTTACTATTCAACAATTCAAAATACTTATAATGATACACACAACCTTGAATAATCTCAACAGCTGCTGGCCTTAGCCCGAACTAACTTATCGCAGATCGTGGATACAAAAGTAATTTCTCTCCGCTATTGCTACGACGCGTTCCTTATTTTTTTTTCAATTATCCTCGCAAAACATGCCATCGGTGTTAAGTTAGTTTCCGGCCGATCAAAGCTCTCGCGCAAAAATCTCCTCGCGTCACAATCATCTCATCGAGACATTATTATCTTTCTCTCTTTCTTGCTCCTCCCTTCCTCCTCCTCTTCTTCCTTTTTTTTTGCGTTTTATCTTTTTCCTTCCTTCTGCCCGCTCGGTTTTTCACCATTGTTGTATACAAAATATGTGATCAGGACACTCGCAAAATCATCAGTCGCGACGCGCCGCCCCCGCCCCATGGCAGCCCCCGCGACAAGGGTAGAGCAGAGGAGGCGCGCCATCACCGCTGTTTCACAATTAATTTCTCTCGCCTTTCGCACACGATAACACCATCGTTCCGCCTTTAATTTATCCGTTATTAAATATTACGCTCGATATAAAAATAATACTCAGTCGATTAGTACAGATTTAATACTCGGTGTAAAGAACTGGGGAAGGGGTCTTAGCGCTCTTTCTCAATTTTCCAGCCGACAGACGCCTCTGTCCCATTCTTGCGTTTATTGTTTCACGTACTGTGACTTGCGCGTCCTCGCAAGCCGCGATACGATCGTGACTTAGGATTTCCACCGAATGCACCCGATGGAGCCGGCAGGGGAGGAAACGTCCACGGTCAAGCAGACGGACGGAACAGTGCTGCGAGTTTATTCACAACGAGCAGGGTGTCGACGACGACCCCTCTCTTCTACGCATCGATTCGCAAAAACCCCTTCTCTCTGTCGTGTACAATTATGCCTGCTTTTCTCTCTCTCTCTCTCTCTCTATTTTTTTTTGCATTCCCGTGCTCAAGGTTCTCGTATACATTCGTTCGCTGTGGATACCCTTCGGACAGTACCCTGGGTGCGAGATGCTTCGCGGCCACGCTCGCTACTTCTACAAACAGGCTTCCATCCAGCATAAATCTGCGCGTGGTGGCGAAGCACCTCGAATTCGATCCAGATCCGCATCCAGCCCCCGGTCGCTCCCGCGGTCCCGTGTCCCGCAGACTAATATTCATTCTCGCCGGCCGATCGGGAATCGAACTTGACGCCGGTGAGAGGCGCGGGACCGAAAGCGGAACTTTCCAATCGCGCTCGGATCGAACAGCGGCGGCGAACGATTCGATGGTAATCGTTCACGCGGTTAACAAGCGAACACGCTCGGCTAATAATTATTTATACGCACTTCGAACGTTCTCTGTTCAACCAAGTGTCCAGGTGAAGGCACCTAAAGCATTGACCGTCCGCGTATCTCGTGCCGCGATAACATCGAGTGCGTCGCGATAAAAATATAAAAAAAAAAAAAAGGGAAGAAGAAAGAAAGGGAGGGAAAGAAGGAAGGAGGGAATGACCATACGCGTCTGTGTTTGATCGTGTACGAACTTAATTTGCTTGGAAAAAGAAGGCCGAAAAAAAGAAGAACGAAAAAGAGAGAAAGAACAAAGGGGAGTGTGAAACTCGTATAAAGTACAATGTAGAAACAATAAATTAAGCCAGTCGCTGCCAAATGTCTTACGCAAACGTCGGTGCAAAAAACAGTGAATACAATAAATTACAGTTTAAATAATATTTAGAAATAGGGTCGCTTATGTAAAAATAGACGTACAAAAACAGGGAGAATTGAGGAAGGGGGCGGGGGTAAAGGGGGGGGGGTAAAGGGTCACGGGTGGGAAGATAACTAAATAATTTAATAATTAAGTAAGAGAAATCTCGCCGACGGGGATTCTTTTAAGTAGTGTTGGTTAAAACTCTTAACAGCTAAAGTCAAACGCGTAGAATACTGATACATAAAAAAAAATCTATAAGAAGCCTCAGCTTTTTCCTTCTTTTTCATTTTCTCCCACCATTTCTGTTAAAACGAACCGTTCGAGCGGCGGTGTTGCAACTAAATCTTACTCAAAGAAGAAAAGGATCATTATCGTTAACGTTTAATCGATCGATATTTTAATAATATAATTAGCAATACTCGATCCTTCGATTCTAGTAATTATAAAAAAATATCATCTAGCTTCAGAATTAGTAGAGAGCTCAAACCTATTCTACTTACGCGCCTACGTTGGTAATAATTAATTATTAATAATTAAGAGTAATAATAAAAAATATAAGAATAATAATAGTTATGCCTGCTTGTTGCTCAACAAGCTACCGCGAGCCAAAGTATAACTGAGAAAAGAAAATGCCTAACGAAGTAACTGTCCATTTCATTTCCGTCTATCGGTGCCACTCATAAATAAGTTCATTCTCTTCGCGTATGGTACACTTAAAAATGGTATTCTACAGAAACGTTCTGTTAACAGAATTTAAAACTGGCTGGTCCGGGGGGCCCGACAAAGGGATCAGGCCCCGCGTACTTTGATAAATTCATTATCCATCGATTTCGCTCCCTGTCAAAGAGACGGTAAGTCCCGAAGCGTCGCATATCTTTCAAGCGTCGCGCGAGCCAGAAGACTTTGTCGAACATTAGCTGCGATTGGATAAAACGTTTAAAATTCTTCTCCGAGTACGCGGCAATGCTTAAAAGGAAGAGGACTGTGATGATCGAAATAAATATGTCCCCGTCACGGAAACTTGCCCGGATAAAAAAAAAAACAGAGTAGGAAATGTGTGACTTTGGAGAGTCGCTCGAAAGATACGCCACCCTTCGACCTACCAGTGAAACAGGAATTATATTGAATACGTACTAAATGGAGGGCTCATTCTGACGCGCGAGAGAGATGCTTAAGCAATCGGTCGCTCGGGTCGCACTAGCGGCAAACCTCGTCATCGCTTATGTACTCTTCCTCCAATATACTCGTGTTATTAATGTTGAGATACCACGCTCACAGTGCCAATTCTTGCTTAACGAAGGCGTTCCAGTCGGTTCGAAATGCATTCTTACCTCCTCAACTGAAGCAAGAAACTCCATGAAACATAAATCATACAAATCAATACCAATAGACGACTAACATATTTACAATTTACGGAACGAGTGCTCGTTAGAATTATTACGACAGAAATGAAGAAAGAAAGGCACTGATTTGTGGTATCAATCGTACTCGTATAATAATATAGAATAGTATATTTGTGTATATATATATATATGTAATATACATATATATCTATACGAGTGTGTTCATAAGGCTCCATTTGATAATGACTAACACTAAGTTGCTCCACGAATTGCTGCAGGCAAATTTAAAGGCTCTACAGAAGCAGCGTGCCAAAGAGGTATCACTGACAAGAAGACTCGTAAGAGGGGAGAAACGAAGGAGAAATGTGTAAATGTTGTGCATGACGTTGTGACAGAGAAAGATAAAACATTAATTTTTATCGTATGCCCTTAACTATACTCTATGTTACAATAGACTAAATCTATTTTTGGCAAAGTTGTTTAGGTATACAATGTTAGATATAACGATACATGAGTAGATGCACTGGCCATCGTATTATGTGCTATTTAGGATTGCTTAATACCTGTTTATTAACGCATGATCTGTACATTCTGGGGAGAAATAAAAAAAAATTGATCAGTGATAGCCCTCGGGGGAGAATAGCAGGGCTGGCGTGTTAGTCGACAAGAGAAATCACAGCTTCGCTCTATTATACTGCTGGGAAGGTGGGGGAGGTAATGAATTTTCACCCTCTGCGTCGAATAAGAATGAAGCGGACACGGCTAAAGGAAGAGATTCAGAAGGGGACTACGAAGAGCTGGCGAGTGCCTGCAGCGACCCGCGGAGCAATAAAATTTGTTACTTTTAACGTCCGGCATACAAATGAATGTTATCTAAGTATTACTTCCTGAAATTCTCGTATGTTTGTTAATTGTCGTCGAGAGAGCACGCCAACGAGTATTGTGTACGACGACAATCTATCCTACGTACCATCGCGTTTCTTATTGCTTTCGGAGTCTTAGCTTATATGGTGGTGCGCTGCTTTGCCTATTAAGTACAAATTATCGATGATTGAGTCGTCGATAGTCGAGAAGCCTTCCCGCGAGACGTAGGGAGAAAGGGGGAAGAGAATACGTAATTGGTAGAAATAGTATTTAAATATGTTTACACCGGCAGTCTCGTGCTTACGTAGAAAAGAAAAAAGAAAACAAAAACAAAAACAAAAAGGGTCCCTACATCGTCTAAATTAAGATCGTACCTGTAAGTAAATAATCTGCACTTACTGCGTGAGATATGAGCTTAAAAAAAAGGGGTGGGGGAAGAGAGACGAGATAAATCGCTGAAAGGCCACTAGATTATGATGATACTGGCATAAACGTAATTTGGCAAAGCTCAAATTACCGAGTACGTGATGGATATCCCCGTAAATATTTGTCACGTCGTGCAAACCGTATTCTGTTCCATTAAATCCTTCCTTATCCTTTCGCTTCCTCCTTTAAGTCGAGGGCCGTTTTCCCCGTGCCTCATTAAAGCCGATTAAAAAATACAATCTTTCTTTTTCGCTCACTAGTTAAATTCAGCCGGGTCGTTTTTAGCTTAATATTATTATGCAAGACAACGAGAGTATTATGATTGTTATGTCACTGACAGCTAAAAGCCCGTGGAACAAAACGGTGACATTTCTTCTCACTAATCATTTAGTGACAAATTCTTCTCCTATTTTCGCTTCGTCATTATTTTTTTTGTCCTTTTTTTTTCGTTTCACTTCTAAGCCTCGCCGAACAGCGAAGTCTAGCACCCCGCTCTAGATATACTTTCACTGGTGACTTCGATTTTCTTACGTCACTAAGAAAAAACAGACAACGACCACCATTTCATCGACGCGAGAAATACGTGCGACACCGAAAGAACAATTTGCGCGTGTATGTACAACGATCGCCCGTCGCTCTCTAGCTGCAAGCGTAGAAAATTTTGTATAAAAATATTCTTCGTAATTCGTGTATATATATGTACATATTTCGAATAACCACGTAATTAATACTGCGTATTTAATATCATCGTTCCTTCGTGCGCTCTGCACCACGGGCTTGGTAGCTCGAGGGAAAATTACATCCCGTTATTCTACCACCACAAATTCTCGAGACCGTGGAAATATAGGGGGGTTAAAGTGAGAAAAAGAGAGCTGAAGATTTCGGGGAGGGAGAGGGTGGTGGGGGAGGGGGGGAGATTGGGATTATGGGCGAGAATTAGTGGCAGGAAGGAGAAGGAGAACAATCTCATCCTCTACACCCTGTCTATCACCGGACAGACTATTTCTGCCTAGAGATTCTTTGTTTTACGTATACCTAGCGAAGAGGTCGTCCTGAAGCTGGCCAAAAGTGTTTCAGTGTGTCTCTTCGGACAACGACGTCGCGACCAGGTTCAGCGGCACGTCCGAGACATTCTCCTCGTCCCCCTCCTCTGTCTCCTCTGCCTCCGCGGATAAATGACATTGTTCTCGTCCCTCTGCTTTTACATGCTGCGACAAAAAACGGCGATTAGAACTGACGCCGACGCGGGCCTTAGATCAGCGGCAGTCGTGTACACTTACATGCATCATGTAACGGGGCAGAGGTAGGGAGTAATTAAGTTGAGCGGCGGGCGGTGGCGGATGAGCGCCAGGTAGGCGCGGCGGCGTCAACGCGGCCATCATCAGATGCGGCTGGATTTGCCGTCGCAGAGCCGCTAACATGTCCGCGCTCTCAGCGTCCATCTGTTCCGACTGAGGCGCCATTATCGCGTCTCCTTTTTCTGAAACGGCAGCCGCGACGAGAAGAGACAGAGATTAGAATACCGAAACGCTGCGGGCGAAACAGAGGGTGTGACTGGTACGATTCCCTACTTCTATGCCTCGTCGGTTTCTCGCCTTTGGGTCTACGTCTACGCGTGTGTATCGTGTCCCTTCGCATGGTAACTGGACGGTTCACTCCGTGAAGCTTGTAGTACAGCCCGCAAGCGTTACAAACCATTTCCCCTTTCATGTTCCGTCTCCAAATAGTGGTGGTCATGGTGCCGCAGTTTGTGCACGACATGTCAACCTTCTTCGTCATGTTGCCGCCGTGCTGGTCAAACTGTGGCTTCTGATCCTCCGTCTACAACACACGAGAACGGAATATCACCTGAGATAAATCTAGCGTTTCGTAGTTACAGTTTCTCGTAGTATAGCCGGCCGTACCTTCCCTTTAATTTTACTAGACCACGTCGTAAAATCCTGTGCTTGTTCTTCGTTAGGTTCCTGCTGGTAATTAACAATGTCCGGACTCATTGGAGCTTTGCTGGGGTAGCTTTGTTTTCTACGACCCTTCGTCTCCTTCCGGCCGATGCTGGCGGGGCTGGACGGATTACTGTCCATGGAAGTACCCTGGGTGCAATAAAAAATCAAACCTGTATTTATGACTGCAACGACCAGCCCGCGATCGTTTCAGCAAGGATTTCTAATCGACCGAGCCGAAGTTGCGAGGCGCGGAACGCCCGCAGTTAGGAAATACGGTAGGATGTACAGGTATTTTGTCCCGAAGGGCCCGGAAAAGTTGCAGTAATTCCTTGCAGGTACCTGTTATCAGGACAAAAAGCCAATAGAATGGAAAGTGGCACAAAGGATACTGGCAGTCCTGGTTCTTATTATAGGAGAAATTGAAGAATTCCTCGCGCGGAACAAAGGACGCTTTAAAATCTATAGAAACCCCAACTTATCTGAACATCTGTTAACAGCGGGTTGACATGGTGGGCTTAGCGCTTACGGCCTATCACAAAGAGCTTCTCAGTTATCTATTATCTACAAAGCCTACCACGTTCCTTACCTGCAGGCAGATGGGAGCTGAATAGCCCCAAAGGGATCCCTTGACACCCAAGGGTCACCTGACCTGTCCTTCTTTCTATACCTGCAGATCTCTCCTGGTATTTGCATTGAACAAACTGCAAGGACTTCCCATGGAAGAACTTTTATTTGCACGGAGATCCGGGTCAAAAGAGTACGGACATAAAAGAAAGCTAACGTTTCCCGTTTTTCCATAAATCTCGAAACTCTGCCCGAACTTATAACTTCGGGGGGGAAAAAAAGTCAGATTTTACACGCTTCGCTAATAGCCGATTCTAATTTTTAACTTGGAAATAGAATCGCCGAGAAGGCCTTATGATTTTTTAAAACGACCTCAGACACACTGCCGTAGGAGTAGGAATTGAATTTATGTGAAATTATACGAACCTTATTTTCTATACTCGAGACATTAGTGCGATTTCCCAGTACAGAACAGTCGGGTACGGTACGTTCGATTGTTGTCCCTTGAGTATCCCTGTAGAACCTAATTTGCGGCGATACCCCGTCAGAATCGACAGCAGTGATACCGATTTGTCTGTTGTTGATTAAAGAACGCAGAAGATTAGTTGCCTCCCCAGTAAATCCATTATTAAGTTTGTCACCGTTCGTCCTTGTTATCTCTAAACTCCTGTTGCTACATGAAAAGTAAAAACGCAAGATATGTTTCTCCAGTTCAACGAAAATGCGGCGCTGTTGTAATAAGCCGATGCATAGGCAACAGTGAGCACATATTTCTGTAGTTAATGATTTGGCCTAATACCAACTGGGGACAGAGTTATCTTATCTCTCGAAAAAAAAAGGCACCTGTTGAGGCTGGTAGTTACTTCGGTAATCCGAAACGTAAATATGTGTCGAGGGTAGCGAAACGTGTTTGAATATCTTTAATCTAGGTAGCCGGTTCTGTTTGAATTTCAAGATTACTCAAATATGTATCCACTGGTCAAATAAGAATAATCAAACAAGGGTTGATATGTTACTTTTCAGACGTAGACGAGATTCGTTTGCTACTAGATTCAAAAATTCGCTACTCACTTCGCTAATGCTTGCCACAGCTTTGTTGTTTCTTGGTCGATATTTGTGTCGGAACAATTGCTTTCCGGCGTGTCCATTCTATTCACTGGACTGTGATTAGGGGTACTTGCTTTAGATTCCTCGTAGTTTGTCTCCATTTTCATTCTCTTGTTTATGGTCATGTCGTAACCATTCTCTTCCCCCTCTGTGTCCTGCTCGTCCCGATCTTCTATTTCTAATCTGTCCGGATCAGAGCTGTTCGAACACGTATCGTCCTCTGGTTCGCACTTAATGTTATCATGCTCGGGCATATCATTCGCTCGCAACTCCAAATGATGCGTTTGCGTCTGAGGTATAACATTTTGATTGATGCTGGCCGGAGAGTTAGGCTCCTCGTGGAACAATGTTTTGTTCAATTGGAGAAATGACTGTAAAGGGCTTAAGTCTGCTACTTTGGCAGTGGAGAAAGACTTCTGAAACAGAACAAATTACTGTTGTTTGTCTAGTATTTCCTATAGAAATTTCCTGCACAAAACGAACGCGGGTAAAAACAGCAGAGCAACCTTGTACTACGCGCAGAAATACTTATCGCTCCTATTGCTCTTCGAGTTCTCCTTTAATGCGAACAATCGGATGCACCGTTCCGATATCTGTACCTTGCACCTGCTTAGAATTAATTCGCAAGAAATTAATTGAGCGTACGCAACCTTTTTTTTCCAACACAATCGCTATCAAACCCGATAAGGTTAAAGTTGACAGCATTAAAGGAAACCTTGAGACGTCTTACATAATTATCGATATATCAGGGCAGAGAATTACAGACACGTTCGAGATACACGGAGTACACATGTGCTGTAACACTCTTATCTACAATCGCACGTTGCGCGTTTGTCGGTTGCATCATTGCTCGGAAAGAAATGACTACTACTACTGTTCGCGTGCTGAGCTGATTCTTATTTCTTAATCAATGAATGACACATCCGGACCGTGTAATGGCTTCTGTCACCAAATTGCCCTGAGCTTTAATTACCGTCTAGCAAGAAGAGTTTTAACCAATACCTGATCATCGTGCGATGATAGCTGCTTGGCATAATCCAGGTACTGTTTGAGTATGACATCAGATTTGTGTGAGACTTCACGGAAGTTGTGCAGTACGTCCAACTTGTACACGCATCGGTGACAAATGATAGGTGGTAAAGAATCCCCATCTTTCACCTGAACAAAAGTACAAGATCGATTGTACAGTTAAGCTAAGCCTACTCCCGTTACAGTAAACACCCCGACAGCCCTGGCGATTTACTCTAGAACTGACAGAAATAACTGATATCTGTTACGCTAGAATCGGAATGAAGGAAATCCCATACAACAGAAACTAAGTGGAACATGATACTGACACTGCCATAGACATTCTCCGCACAGCCAACCAACCACGACCATCGATCAATCGTTTAAACACGATTCCCGATCTAAAGATAGAGGAAATCTCGGTGAAACTGAGTTTCATCCGTTTCGCGGTAGCGCACAGTCTCCGGCGATAGGAGGACCGAACGGCAGAGAGGCCGCGGCACCGAGCAGTGGCAAGAAGTTTTTATTAAAGTAGGTTGGACGGAAGCAGGGAGCTTTCTTCGATCGGGCAGCAGCAGCAGCAGCAGCAGCAGTCGCGTGCGGCGCGGAGATCACGGGCCAGCGGACGGCGAAGAATAACACGAAGGGAGCAGACGCGAAATGTGACAGCGGCTCGTGGAATCCGCGTGTGAAACCTGATAACAGGCCGTCTAAATAAGGAGCTGCCTCCCTCCCGCCCCCCCCCAACCCCCGCCGCCCCTCACTCTGCGCGAGAGATCCGCCAGAGGCGAGGAGCAGAGCTTATCACTGCCATTTTAAATGCCCCCGTGAGTAGTCGGCTTATCTCGCGGACACATCTCTTGCCAAACTTTCTCCCGTGGCACGCGCATACACACGTACACACGGCACACGTGCGCGCGCGCGAGCGCCCGCGCGCACACCCTTGAGAGGCAGCCTGCGCTGAACGGAGACGGCGAGCAACGTCCGACAGGGACGGAGCGGCCGAGGCGAAGCGAGAAGGCGTAAGCCAGCGGGCAGGAGGAAGGGAGACGCACTGATAATGCGAGATGCACAGATGGTCGCGTCTGATTTATCGTCGCCTCGGCACGAGGGGACCCGGTGGATACTCTGAGACGGGACTCACCGCGATCGAGAGGCACGCCAGTATCTTGTCGGCGAAGTTCCGCTGGGCGCCCTCCTCCTCGAATATGGACAATTTAACACCGTCCGACGATAAACAAAGGCGACACAGCTCGTAGAACTTGGGCGGTACATCGAACATAATTGTGGGCTCCGGCTACGTTGCGCCTTGCGTAAAGCGCGAGTCATCAAGAGGTAGACTCTTTTCTTGGCCGACGTACTATCTTTCTCCACTGCCACTACGCGTTTAGCGACGAGGAAGGGTACGCGATCACTTATCACAGTCACCGCCGCGGCTCATTGTCAGCGGCACAGTACACACGGCCATACGCTTGCGGGCTGCACATAGACGGGAGACTGCCTCGTCGGCCAAGGTCCCCGAGCCCCGTTTCGCCGGGCCCGCCGACCGGTGGCGCTGCCGGTCACAGCCCGGCCAACTATCTTCGAATCAAGATAAGTAGGGACCGATATCGAGTGACACTTTCGTATTTTCGTTCCTTTCTTTTTCGATTGTTGTTAGTCGATGTTGAATTGCACGTAGATTTGCATGGAATAAAGAGGGCTTGACGAATTTCATTGTCCTAAGATAAGAGGAATGTTTAGAGCTAGGGGTGGATTCGAATCTAATTTTTAAATTTTCGACACTTGAGGTGCTGAACCGAAGTCAATAACATTTTTGCATAAATCTCTATAGGTAAAGAAAATATAACAATATACAAATTTCTTTATTCACTGATTTTAGACTTTTTCTTATCTGAGTTTCGAGAGTTTCGAATTCTCGAAAGTTTCTTGGGTTTCGGCGCTTCGAGAAACCATCCCTAATTAGAGCGATGTTGTTTAGTATTATAAGTTCGTCTTATTTTAACGACGAATTAAATTGTAATTGCTTCCTTATTATCATTGAACTCACTGTATTCGTTCCTTAGGTAATAAGTAGGTTATTTTATTACCAAGTATGATCCATTATGATTTAGGTGGAATATTATCTTACTTGCTACTTGCATTACAAGTGCGAAACAGGTTTTGGATGTGTTATTACATTTTGCGGGTCTGGGAATAGAGATTCAGTTATATTTGGGATAATTTGTTGCAAGGGAATACTGCAGCCTAGATTCGTATTATATAAAATATTAAAACGTTGAAATGAATGGAAATAAAGCAATATTTCAAAATTTCGAAAAGAAGTCTGAATAAATGAAATGGAAATAGTGCTTCAAATACTTGTATCACAATTTTTATTCGGCTCTGATTGTATCGAAATCCTTACAATCAAAGTCCTTCGATCAAATATCGCGCCATCTTTCACGTGCCATTTTTCTGAATCGTCTAATTTTTTTGTCACCCCCGTTATGTAATTAAACTTGCCGAAGGTGCGAAATACCTTCCCGATACCTGCGAGGACGTAAACGAAATAAAGAAATTCCTTATTCCCATCTGACGCTCCGTCAGCGCTACCGTGATCCTCGAGAACGGTTCCGATCCTTCGATCTCGGTTACCGATAATACGTTCCAGTTTTTCGTATTACGTCGTTTAACTTATTTATACTCGCGCGTAACAAACACATCTCTCTCGTTTCTATGCAGCTTGTAAATCGTAACTGTACTTTCGTATATCGGCGATAATGAATAATTCAGGACCCATCAGGGAATCGCCTGAATATCTATCGCCGAGGCGGCAAAATTCAGTTCCCCCAATGCATTCCCTAAAACTCGAATCACCTTATTAATTGTTAATGCGCGTACAAGTTATTGGAATAGATTTTCCGACGGGCCCCCCGCTACAATGCAGCCACGTATGCATATAATTGGCAAACGATCGTTGGTTAGTCAATGGGATCGCATCGATGCGAAATATCCTCTCGCATCGTACTACGAAATCTATTAAAAATCCAGCAATTCCTCGACGCACGTATGGTACGCATTACTCAGAGCAAGCGAATTGATAGAAGAAACAGGTTTCTTATCACGCGTCATTTTACTAGGAATTTCATTCCATCGAATAAGTAGCCCAACCCATAAATAAATCAGACAAACGGGGGGAATGACTAACGCGAGATTACGCGAACCATCGGCCACTTTCGGCCCACGCTATTTTATCCCGCGTTGAATTCGATCTTTCAGCGTATAAGGTTATGATGTAGTATCATTTTCTTTACCCACGATTACGTTATCAACTGATCCTTCCACGCCGCCGAGAAATAGTGTTTCCGCGTTTTTTCTCAACATCGTCATCATCGATATTAAATGTCTCTCTTTTCGCTTACCGTTCTTCTCCTAGGTCTACTCGTCATTCATTTACGACGCGACTATTTATCCGACCTCTGTGTTACCTTTATGTATCAACATATAGCTTTATTGTTATCGTTTATAACAGTATTTACAGAAATATACAAGTAACACACATTTTGGTAAATGCATGCCTGAGTCGTACAACACACCAGGCGATGATAGGGCACCGAGCAATTAAATTGTTACCTTGTTTTAGAGAGCGACAGAGCACACTACCGTATGCAATTTCTTATGCTGCCGTACATCTGCGACAGTACCAGCATCATTTCTCTGCTTCAGCATCAGACATCATGAATATTAACCGGATGAGTAATTCTACTGCATTTACACTCCCTGGACAGTAGCATGGATATGGAAAACAGTTACGCGTACCGTACGCACAATTTAACATGTACAAGTTCTTGCATCGTTCCATTATTTACGCTTATCCATTCTCACCTTGGAATCATTCGAATATCTAACTAGGTTCATCGTTCGAGCCCAATGATACAGAACTAAACTCGCGTTAGTTCGCCCAACTCAGTACCCAAAAGTAATTTACTTCCCTGCGTGAAATATTTAAGACGTGCTTCCTTCGAATATTAGATAAAGGCAACAGAGAATTATCTAAACATATTGTCACGTTCATTTCCACAAGACATACACAAACCAACCGAGCGTTTATTACTTTTGCAAGATGAAAAATTCTGTGAGGTATATACTGTACACTTAGTACGATTTCGTGAGACACCTTAAATAACGTAACATTCATCGGCGCGTGTCTATGATTAAATCGATATCACAATTCGCTTTTAATCGCTTCCGTCGCAAAAACATTTTGTCGTTGAGCAGCACTTTCCGTGCTAGAGCTGTTCATTTTGCTATCTAATTCGATTAATCTAATGTGCCTGTAGTATTTCCTATACCGTTTCCTGATCAGTTTCACTTTCTGTTGATCTTCCTTGAGATCGACGGTGGAACCTAGTATCAAATGTATGTCCTTAATATGCGCTAGCTTCAGCAGAATAACTTTTCTCTTGTCCCTAGCGATCTTCCTCCCTAACAAACTTATCTGCCTTATTAACCTTCGATAGTCTCGAAGCAGTTGCTGAATAATATCTAGGCACAGCCAGCGTGTTCGCGCGATGCACGTGTCCGGTTGCTCGCCGGCCCCGGACTGACAAATATTTACAAGCGCCTCCACGTGCGACTCTCCGTCCAAATTCGCCAGGACGAAGTTAACGAGATTCGGGATGGTGATTGGCAGAGAAAACGGATACACCGTGCTATCCTCTTTTCTGCAAGAACAAAGACAATGAAGCTATTGTGGAATGCCATTATAACGAGCCGGTGTTTTAATTACCTTTTGGCAGGAAAGAAGAGAATGGATGGGAATCGATTCATATTGTACTCCCAAGGCAAATCATTGTTATCACCGTCGACTCTTACGAATAACAGATGATCCATTTCGCGCAGATAATGAGCCACTGTTAAGTATACATAAGATATCGCGCTACAAAATGCACAATAAGGAGAGTGGTACATTACAAGCACATCCTGTGAAAATACCATTAAGCTTAATACATTCTTTAATTATAGCACCATTTCTTGGGCACCGCAGCGCGTTAATATTTTTCTTATAACTTACCTTTGTCGGATCTAAAATAGTATCTAAGAAGGTCTCGGTCGTTAACTCCGGTATGCACATGTTCCGTACGCCTTTCGATTTGCAGTCGACTTTCGTCTTGAACTTTTCTATAAAACGCCTGGAGTTGTTGGAACGCAGCGTGCGTTGCAAATATCCTTGAGTATAATTGTTTATAAATTGAATAAACGTATGTCGACTGAAATCCTCCTCCATAACGTATTGACTCTCGTGCTAAAATTCATGAATTGTAAAATAATATACTTCGCAACGTAGAAACGGAATTAAACGTTGATACTTACAGTAGCATCTAATATAACAACAGCAGTCTTATCTTTCCTTTTTAGAACGTCTATTCCAAGGCCTTCGGCGAAATGAAAATAATGTAGACTATCGATCGCTATTAGCGCCAATGTTTTATTAATTTTGCACACTGACTCTGTGAGGCTTATATTCGGATGCTCCGGCGAGCCGCGTGGAAATATAGGCTGATGATATTCGTTTCCAGCTATCCACTTTTTACAATCTTGCTTTAAGTAAGCTTGTTTTACCGCGTCGGCAGATCGTAAATCATTTTCATTGGCTGTGAAAAACGATGCCTTGTGCTTGTGGCTGGAAAAAAGATAGGCTGTTAACTAAGAAAACAACTCGTGAAACAAATTAACTCGTACCTTTTGGATTTCAATTTCTCCTGCAATTTTACTGTCGCGTGGTCCTTGTCGCAACAGACCTCGTATCTCTCTTGCGAGTCTTCCACCGGGGAAATTTTAAAAATATCAACAACTTTACACGCATGATTGTGTTTACCAAAGACAAGCTTGCAAACGGACACGTCTTTTTCTGCGTCGCTCAGCACGCTCTTTTTACACAGAGAACATTTATTCGTTACAATATTAGCGCAGCAGCTATCGTTAATCCATCGTTGAACGGAGACACTGATGGCCGGCTCGGCCGATTGATTCTCATTCTCCTTTAAGAGTTTAAGGCATTGTTTAGTTTTCTCGGAATGTCTAGCACTAGCTGTGCGACGGTTAAGACTGAGACGTTCGATTATACCTTTAGCCAAGACATTGTCAATGCAATTATAATACCGCAGTCCGATTTCTTTCATCTATAGGATCAATGTAATTCTTATTACACGTCTCTTGTACACAGTATTTCTGCACACATTACTACGCACCAGATTGTAATTGTAATTTTCCGGATGCAAAGGATTACGAGGCGTGAAGAGAAAAAGCACGGGCCCTTCCCTCACGTACGGTGCTAATGTTAGAGCTTTTACCCCGGGAGGCTGCAGCCACAGCGCTGGTTGGTGAATGGAGCTGCTAATCCAATTTAATATGTTTTCGGAAGTCCATTCAGAATCTTCTGGATACCTCTACACATTTCAATTCTCACTCATTTAATCGTGCTATATATGCAAATGTTTCTGCTTTACGTATCCCATATATACATTGTATATACACAGATTGTAAAAATACTTGCGCATACTTACGAGAGATTCGTTCCACATGTGTAAATTTGCAGATGGAAATTTATAAACATTATGTTCCGCCTCGCTAGACGATGCTCCGGTGACAATAGCGAAAACCAGCTCCCTGTTAGGATCTCTTTCCAATGCGCGTACAGCGGCTTTATAAAATTCTCTGTAACCGGGAGTCCTATCCAGTCGAGTGAAGTTAAAATAGCCTACCATCACAGCCTGTAACAACGACGAGGAATTGCCGATCTTTCTCCCTCAGAAAATAATCCCAAACTGTGTATCGTTTCTTTATACTTACATCGTAATTCACAAGCAACTCCATCAATTGTTCCGTACGAGTTATTCTAACAATCGGGTTCATCACGTTATGAAGGAAACGAATTATGTACGATGCTTTACGAATACCCCTGTACTGTATACCAGAGTCCCTCGACGGATAGAGCATTAGCACCGGATAACTCTGAATCTTATTGTATTGAGCCCTGCATTCCGAGTTCGGATGCCAGCAATTGATGGCTGCGAAGAAGACCTGAAAGCCAAATACGTGTAGTTTACAAGCGCCGAAAGATATAAGATTTAATAACTGTTCGTCGCACCTGGGTATCGTAATACTGAGCAACCTTCTCGAATTCCTGCCGCACAGCCTGGCTCTCCGCGTCCCACGGCGCATAGTACATAACGAAACTAAAATCCGCCTCCGTCACTCTCTCTATCACGGCTCCCAAGTGGCCCTTGTAGAAGTCTAGGACGATCGAGCTCTGATTGAAGAACGGCTTAGCCAACGGAGGCTTGGACACTTTGGGAGATCTGGAACGAGGCGATAAAAGTTAAACATGCGTGGTACGTTACAACGAAGAGAACCGTTGGATACATATCGGAGGTAAAAAACTGCCGTCCAGTTATTCTAATGCATTCGGCTCGTAAAACATCTGTCGCGCAGTGTCAGAGGCATGGAAGTCGCGTTACTTTCGGCGCAAGGCCGACGGGACATGTCATGCAGAAAGGCCCGCTGAATTTTTAACCAACGAATCGGCATAACCTAGAAGCTTACGAGCTGTGGAGAGCAGCGAGGGCGGTGAATGTGATCGCGAGGAAAAAACAGATTATCTCTCTGGCGTAGGAGAACATCTTGCTGGCCAGTCTCTCTTCTATCGCGAGCCTCTGATCCGACTCCTTGGCCACGTCGTTACTTCCTGAGTCCGATGCGATCGTATGCGGGTTATCAGCATTTCTCAGCGTGCTTGCTTCCAGCTCTTCCTCCAACATTATCCGTACAGGCAACCAAAAGGAAATTAAGGGAGAGAAAAAGCACCGTGTGTTAGAACCTCATCACACGTCCCTTGTTTACTCTGCCCCCCGCGAGCCCAGCTGCGGCTTATTTAATTAAAAGTAATTAGCCGGGTTTTTCGTGGGCCTCTATCGAGCCACTTGTATTTTCATAGACCGGAAACAGCTGACCGCTTGTCAACATATCGTCGATACACACTGCGAGGAAATATAACCACCGGATTGGAGTTCCCTTGAACCGTGGGAAACCATTCAAGAGCAGTCGCGAAGTAACGTCGTGGCTCGCGTAGCTGCCATCGAGAATCATCAATCGGAAGTCAAATTTGTCCGGAAATAAGTTTCTTTTAAAATTACACATTCCTTCGAGAGTATGCTCCTTTCCCGAAGAATCTTCAATCGAGCTTTGCTATCGCTTTATATTTCTTACGACTACGAACGTTAATTCGGGAGTTCTATTAGAGCTCGGAAAATGATTGAGCACCGCTGCGAATCTACCTGTAAATTCTGCATAGCCATGCGTTTGCTATGCGGGGATATTTTTTCTGTAAAATGACTGTAGCTTAGTTTTAATAAATCAAGTAACGGTTTATGTGACAGCAACTATCATGAAAAGCTTGTTGATATTTCTACCGAACAGCCTCTATAAAGAGAAGCCTGGCTACATGTTTGGCAGAATTGTATACGACGATAGCACAGGAGTTAAGAAATTTTATGTCATCGGGGTATTTAGAGTGGATAATTTAGAGATGATGAAGTGCAGCGCTAATGTAATTGGATATTATTCCGGAGCGGAACTTAAACGTGCACACGTAGACAAGAAATATCCAGATTGGATTAATATATGCTTGCACCCTAATGTTTCTTCTAAAGAAGCTAATTACGATTATAGTATAAAAGGCATTACCGTGAACAACAAAAGGATATCCACCTTGCATTGCCACACGGTCATTACGATATACGATCAGGTGGCCCTGCGGGAGACAGAATTGTTTCTCCAGAAAACACCTGGAAGCCATTTCTACGAATTAACGAAGATATTGCAGAACAAGCAGTTCGAAGGGGAATTACGAAAGAAGGGGAAATTTACTTACATAAAAGAAACTTTGCTAGTGTATCACATGTTCCTATATTTCTATCCGGTTCTTCTACTCAGTCAAATAACAAACAAACTATCGCCGATTCTGAAATACTCTTTCCTCGGGTTACACGTTAACGGGTGGCTGGAAAATGTTAAATGGATGCTAATCACTGTAATAAGAAACAAGAGATTTACATTGAAAACTGGCAATTACGTTTTTGCATTGATAATAGATATGTTGCTGGGGATATTTATGCTGCAGCTATTATTGCGCTACTTTGAATACACATCTCCATCTCAACTACTGTTGAATAACGCGGAGGCAAGTTGGAGATGCAGTTAGACTAACAATAATGCATCTAGCCGAATATTCACGGACGTAAATATTTTGCAGAAGGCGGTAACATTCTTGAAGGACTTGATAGACTGGTTGATGGGCGTGCCGGCTGGTTTAAAGTTAAATCACGCCCTGAACAATATGCTCGGCAAATTTTTCCTGTACCACATACACCTGTGGTGGACCTTTCTGATATTCATGAAGCCCGTAATGGACTTCGCCTTCGAAGTATTAGTGTTGTTCGGAAGACTGGGTATAACGTTTCAAATAGCAATAGCGGCCGATCTCTTGGCTCTCGTCAGCTTTCACGCGTACTGCATTTACGTATACGCAGCAAGGTATCAAAACGTACCACGTACGAGAAGCGGGCGGAATATTAACTCAGTTTTTTGCTAGGCTGTTCAATATTCAGTTAAAGGGTATCACTGCTTTATTCCGACTCTTCGTGGGCAAGAAGATGAATCCGCTGCGAGAAAGAGTGGACTCGTGTCTGTATCAACCTGACCAATTGTTCGTAGGAACATTATTATTCACAATTCTATTGTTTCTGATGCCGACAACATGGGTTTATTACGCAGTGTTTACCATGGTACGTTGATAACTACGTGATTCAATTTCAAAAATTCTCCAGAATCTAATCGTTCTCTGTTACAGCTCAGGTTGGCGTTAATCGGTTTCGGCGGCTTTCTAACCAGAATGAAATTTTACCTTCAAATTATGCCAATGTATACATTTTTCAAGTGGATAGTTCATTCTTACAACACGCGTAGTAAGTACTTACGAGTTACTTTATTCTTCCATTTCCTTGGCACCTAACGCAATTTCTGTTTCAGGTATCGTTAATATTAAGACACATTTACACCGAGCCGAGGGACCAACTATATTAATAATGACGATGGTTGCAGCACCGTGGCACTATACATGGGACAAATGTATACCAGAAACGATTGCTAAACATCCGCCCATCGAGTGGAGTAATATAATAAATAACATAATATGGGGTGAATTGTTGTACCCACTATGAATGTTTATTTATAACATTTTATAATCATAAAAATACCTTTCTACATCTCATCGTAACATTAAAACTACGTTGGTTTAGTCGAATGTCTCTGTGTGTAATCTGGAACCTTGATGCCGTACAAATTCTGTTGCACTTCCGGAGCCAATCCCGCCATGATTTGCTGATCAATGTCGTTCTCTTCCCTGAATACACAAAAATAAAGGAGGAAGATGGCTAAGCTCGTCGATATCAGCAACGATTGATACTCTGGATAATTGCTGTATCGCCCAATCGTATGCACGGCGGGAGCTTTCGCAGCTCGACTCGTTGAAAACTTTATGGGCACATCGAACTCGTCTCCTACTACTTTCTTCACTGAATTGGTACTATATCGTGGGCTACGTACTTGAGAAATAGCATTTCTAAAAAGCATTAACGTTTTCATTATTTTACTTGTACACATTCGATCGAGTAGAGCGCTAACAATAAGTAAAATAAATCCATCAAAAGACGCAAGTTTTCTAATAGGTGGAGATGTCCCGATTATTGTGCCTTCATATTTAAAGAAGTCATACAAAACAACTGGCATAAATAAATAAGGGAAGAAATTTTTTTATTTAAGTTAAACTATTAATGTATGTGTGACAAACGAGAAGGTTGCATTTTCTAATAATTGAACCATTGTAAAAAAAAATTCAAAAATGCATACGAGGATAAATTTACCTAAATCCTTACCGGAAATGGTAAGAAACGCATACTTTACAGAAGTGAATAAATTGATAATTATCATGATTTGCACTTATGTAAAGTGTTCATTATATCATAAAAGGTTTAAATTTTATGAAAAAATAGCAAAATAAGCGCTTTTGAAACGTTTGCGTATTTTTTTTAAAGTGATTTCGATGATAGGGACAGGAATTTAACGCTTGTCCCTATTACCGTGCCCCTCGGTGCCAACTGGCTCCCTCTGTAACTGCTAAACCTAACCTTACTTTCGTTTCTCAGGACGGGTGAACAGAAATTTATATTTGCATATTTCGCTTTCGTAATGAAAAGGTCATAGTAAAAGTACATACAAACACTTTTCATAGAGAAAGAAATGTTTTGAACAGTTCAAAGTTGGAAGACATAACCTAACTACGGGAACGCTACTCAAAAAGGGCACGGGAATAGGGATAACGCATTTTTCAGGGCACGGTAATTGGAACAAAAACATGTATTTTTATTTTAATTAAAAAAATATAAAAAATTAACATTTTCAACCCGAAAAAAATACCTTAATAAAAAGAAAAGTTCATCGATATAAATTTTCACAAAGCAACATTAAAGTAAGAGAAGTCGGTAATTAATTCCTTCGTGAGCAAGTCAGCGTCAAAGCACGGTAATCGGGATATCGCAGAATATTTTTTTCCAGCATACATAACCTTTTAGTACAACTGTTCTAATAACTTGGTTCAAAGAAAAAAACGTTACATACTTTCCTCGATATTTAAATGTACCTTGTTAATAAAGTGTTTCCACTTCTGATTTGTGACAGACTCGCAATAAATTTCGTCAGCTTCATCCTTACGAGATGAGCGCTACGAGCTCCTTGTTCACTTGCATTCACACTGATTCACTCTGTTCAAATTTCACGTGCCCTTTCCCGAGCTTTGCGTAACAAATACATACGCATATATAACTTTGATATTAATCACATTGCCCTATGTTAAATTTGTTTCATAACTAAACAAATGTCAATTATTCCAAGTCAAACAACAGTTCCTTCTCTCCTCGATGTTCTTGTCCCTGTTTTTTAACGCCTCGTAGACGGAAACTTCCACATGTGCGGTGGCAGTCGATTTCGAAAGTGATTGACGTCTTCCTTCATTATTTGCCACCCGCTACTTGATCTTTACCCGGCGCTAGCGGCAAGACTGTTATCCTAACTTAATAAATTTCTCGCCACGATCGTATGTAAAGTAAATTGGTTATTATAGCACTATGGGTTCCGACGGTACGTCAAAGTTTGTGGTTAAGGACCCGAAATCGCGAAAACGGACGAAAAGAAGAGATAAATCGAGAGGTGAACATTCAGCGATTTTCATACACGTATCGATAATATTGCTTTCGTAGCTTTGCTCCGGTGACACGAGCATTACTTCGAATTTCTCGAGAATATAAATTTCATTGAGGTTAAAGCCGACCTGTAGTATCTCTACTGTAATGTTTTAATTGATCTTTTGCAGAATTTATGAGTAAAGCGAGTGACATAAACGCAACGGAAGATAACGCCGACGAGATAAAGGGAATTGATAAGCAAAACGTGGCGCACAAGAAGAGGAAGCACAGAAAGCAGAAATCGAATGTAAACGGTAGCTTTGAGAATTCTCAGGAAGAGGCGTTGAAGAACGACGAACAAGAGAATAATTACACCGACGTGCAGAAAGATCTGGATGACGAGGAGTCGAACGCCGAAGCAACTCCCCCGAAGAGATTGCAGAAAGCAAAGTGGGTAGTTAACAGTTCAATTTTGACTTCTGACTGTTTAGCATATTAAATTAACAGACTTTTCTATTTGCCAGTATTATGAACACAGGTAATGGTTTAAAAGATACAGAGGAATCTCATAAAAGCGATGCGAAGAAACCAAAGCAGCCTTCTAAGAGGCAAGTGAAAAGGGAGAAAGCTGAGAAAAAGGAGAACGAGAAGAAGGAGGCTGGTAGATTGGAAGCGATGAAGAAAGGCCTGAATTACGTCTCGAAGGTATTTAAATCATTTTAAAATCATACTGGAATAACGGTTCTCCAATCGACTTTTCTATTTGCAGTGGAAACACGCACCGAGCGAATGGAAATTTGAGAAACTGAGGCAAATCTGGCTAATGGATAATTTGCTGGACGAGACTTCCATTCCAGACGACATTTTCCCAACTGTTTTAGAATATTTCGAAGGCTGCAAAGGTATGGCGAGGGAGCAGCTTTTGAAGAAGGGTATGGGTGTTATAAAGAAAGTGGAGGAGGACGAGGAAAACAAAGATGAAACGGAATCTGTCGCTTACCAAAGGGCAAGGAAACTTCTGCAAGCTTTACCCACCGAAACGTAATTCAATACTCGTACTGAAGGACTATAACGATCATTAAGCGCATTTTAGCCGATCAAACTTTCGATACTTTGCTTAGAAATTTATAACGTCACTTCCTTACGTACGGATACTCAAAGCATGTTATGTAAATCGCTGCACGTAGTCGCGTGTTAGTGACATGAACATACGCCAATAAATATGAATGTATGTAATTGTATTAAACGTTTGTAAATAATTCAACAATAAAATTTATCTGTTTATTACATGAAAATGATTTATTTAACAATTTAACAATTCCCTATAAATTAGCGATTTATAAAGTCGGAGGCTATACATCGTTAAAAAATTCTCTCGCACTTTATACTTATTACCGCGAACAAGCGTTCTTGTACAAAATATACAAGCGCCCCATCGACTACAGGGCTGTTTTGTGGCGAATAATAATTAAAATAAATTAGATCATTCTGTATACTTATCTACAAACTGTCTAAGTTTATCTACATCTTGAAGGCCGACGATTCTGTCCAGAACCTTTCCATCTTTCATTACAATTAATACTGGGACAGATCCAACCTGCGGACAGAGATAGAATATGACTGGCTCTGAAAGAAGCATGGAATCGACCGTGTAAACGGAGGACCAACCTGATAATCTAAAGCAAGGTCGCTATTCTCGTCTATATCGACCTTCGCCAGCAGAACCTTCCCTTGCTTCTCCGCGATTAATGACTCTATACGAGGGGTGAGCATACGGCAAGGATTGCACCATCTACAAGACGAATTGCGTACAATTGATATCGTCCGTAAAACGGTGTAATGCTGAGGGAGAAATGTTTACGTACGTTGCGAAGAAGTCAATGATCACGGGCACTTTAGATTTCTTAACACGATCGTCGAAATCCTTTAAGTCCTGAATTTTGAATGCGGTCGAAATGGCTTGCTCCTGAGCCGGTGCATTGGCGAAGCTTCTGCTCCCTAGAGCGTTACGTACGGTTCTAACACCGACTCGAAGCATATTTCAAGGCCCGGTTAGTAGACGACGGTCGCAATAAACGATATTCTAAATGACAAGGTGGTAACAATCACAGACGGTTCTTGAAACACAGTGCGACTAGCTTGCTCCTAACCTACGCTCCCGCTTCAAGGTTACACAGCATCGCAGATTGCGTCAAAGTAGTATATAATGGTATATAAACATAGTGACCAACATTACAGAGCGAGAATTAAATTCTCCTTCCGGTACGCATACTTTATTTCCGTTAAATCAGCTGAGCAGCGGTTTGCGTGAACGAAACCGTTTCTGTTGCTGAGGATACTTACGCTATCAATAGACTGCATTTTTTGCATACTGCGAAGGTTAACAAAAGAAAGATGCATCTACCCCTCGCTACAATGGAGTTCTGTCTATTTCGATGGAATTTTAGTTAACGTCTGATTTACTGGGCCTACGATCTGAAGTACCGTGGTGCCTGATGCACCCGTACTCTAGAACACCTGTCTAAAAGTGTCTCTGAGGAAAGTATTGTTAAGGATTACGCGATGTGGGTGGCAGGCGTGGGAAAGATTTTAGGCAAAGCTCGAAAGCAGGAAGAAGCAGACTCCGAGACGATTCGCGAGATTTAATTTAAGCCACGAATTTCTTGAGATGTTCCTGATCTTTTTAACCGGTACGAGTGCCAGATATCACTCCAAACGAACGGGCTATGTCGAGGAAGTCATCAATTTGCTTCGAGGATTATTTTCCCGATCCTCGGAGTGGAGCCTACCTACGCATTTCCTAATATACAGAGGAGCCCAGGGATGTGCAATTTGAATTTTGGCGGTATAATGGTAATTTCGGATAGGCAGCGCCATGTTGCCGAAAATCGTGATTGGTCAGAATTGAACTGGACCACCACCAGTCGCGTGCGTTGCGCAGGTCTCTAACTGTCGCGAATACTCAACGTGCTCAGTCAGAGTTGAACAGTTGCAGACCGAAGTTGAAAGCAGTGATAGAAGTTTATGAAGAATCCCAACATCTTCGAATCACCAAGAAAAGATACGTAATTATGAACAATTATAATTTCAAATTATCTACTTCGCGGAAATCGGTATATAAGACATGCTGCAGACGAGCGAGTTTTGTCGCGTGGGCATTTCTGTCGTATAAGACTAATTAAAGACTAAAACGCAAGGAGGTAACGTTTAAAATGTTATATATCCCCGATAAAGTGTAACGATCATGCGTCGTCGTCGTCAACGCGATACATTCACGAATGCCTCTCGGCATCGAAGTCGTCCAAAGCCTGTTTTCTCAAGTGTCGATTTTTTAATGCCTAAGTTGACGACCCCTAAATGACCGTTGGGATCTCACTCGTCTGTCTCGGGCCTAAGGATGTCCCGTAATTTCTATCCCATCTTGTTGAAAATTGTACCAATGGATTGGTGAAGTTTTCCCGACGGAAATAACCTGAAATACGACATACATCGCACTTAGTTTCAATAGTAACCAATTTGAATATATATTATCCTGAATAATGATCGGGGAAGACGTACGAATTAAGATATTATTGTTAAAACTAGCCCCATTTGCCGTATTTTGGCTCATTATTGGTACTATTTCCAAAAAGATGGAACGAAAACAATAGGGATTGAAAATTTCATGATTGGATGATACTAAATACATCTCGCGAGCCAGTACCGGCCGTCCGATCATGTAAAGTAAACGAAATATTTTGCGTCGTGTCCTCTTGTTGTCCGAGACCTGTTCCATTATAATGTATTTCTATACGTCCTTCAGTCGGGTATCGCATGTTGTAAGCCGTATGTTGATAAATATTAAAGTCGTAATCAGTGGCGGATTTAAGGAAAATGGCACAGGTGGCAAACGTTCTGGGAGGCAAAATTGTTATTCGAATAACGAATAAAAGTTCAAAAAATTTATTCGTCTAGTATTTTATAGGTTTTAACTTTATTCGACGCACGACGAATAGTTTTTTTATTTGATGAATAAAGTTAATTCTTTTTTCGTCAAATGTTTTAACTTCAGAGTCGAAGAAAGTTTTTAACTTTATCTTTATCTGTATTCAATGTCGAATACTTTTCTAATGTGAAAATAATATCTCTCTTCATTCTATCTCCGAAGTAGTTGATTCAATAATCCTTATTGTTAATCATTGATTATATTCTCTCATACACCATGGTGTCCTGGTATATTAATGCGAGTCACTGTATGTCGTGTTTTGCGTTATTAGTATTATTTTCAACAAGACATAATGAAAATTATGAAGATTGAAATTTTCGTCATTGAACGATAGACACCTATATAAGTACATAGAGGAAGTGCAGTATATTTGGAATACCAGTTTGTTTAAGACGAATAAAAAATTACGACAGAGGATGGGAACAAATTAAACTACATAATATCATAGAGAAACTAATAAACTTTCATATTTCTGAGCGTCAATAAAAATAAAAAACAAAAAGTAACTGAAATTTTGGTTTGAATGAAAAATGACAAGAAGTATCGATTTCGTTAAGGTGCAGGTAATTTGGAATATCGACATTCCTAAAATATAGATATCTTGAGGAGATATGTATAACAGAATGTTTATAAAAATGCTAAGAACGGTTACATACTGCACTCAGTCACGGTTCACACGTTTCTACTTTCTACCAATCTTGAAGATTTAGATGTCTATAAAACAATATTTACACAAATGCTCCTAAAAGGTTATACAGGTGACAGACGAAACTGACGCGGTGGTATCCATTACGCGTGAAACAAAAGCATCGGTAGGCTTTGGAATATTCCAAATTACCTTCATCTTCGGTATTCCGAATGGGAATGTATCGCAAATGAAACTCTGTCGAGGTGGCGCACTGATCGCAGTGCTCTGAGCATGCGCGTGATGACGCCGTGACGTTGAACCAATCAACGCCAGCGCAGAGCCAAGCTCATCTTAGCGTTGATTGGTTTGACGTCACGGCGTCATCACGCGCATGCTCAGAGCACTACGATCAGAGCGCCACCTCGACCGAGTTTCATTTGCGATACATTCCCATTAGCAACATGGCATCGAAACCGAAAATTTCATGTCACACTTTGTATTCTCAAAATTATCGCAAAACTGGCACGGAACCATAGAAGGAACATGCAAATGAGTCGATTAAGTGTTTAACACTAAAGTTTTGACATATTTTAACCATGATTGGAACGATTGAATATGCGCTGAAAAAGTTTTGCAGATTGACGTTTGCTTCCTCTGCAGATTAAGTCGAAAATGTAAAAATTGCGGTTTATCCACAAATGTCATTAGCCCCTATAATCTACGGTGTTACAAATTAAATAGCGTTAGTAGTTTATTAGATACTTCGGTATTCCAAATTACCAACAGTATTCCACATATGCTGCACTTCCTCTATGTACTGCTTTATTAAAATTAAAAGTAAATGATTTCGGCGCACTGGTTCGGTCTGTTTTAAGAGATTACATAAAAGCTATTGTGCAATTTTGGGGATTATCAATTTCCAACGTTTCGACCAGTATGTAGTGCTTTGTAACATTCGCGCCAGTCACAGAGTCTCCGGTCGGCCCGGTCCTCGGCGTCTCGAACGCGTGCTAGAAAATTATTTGACGTCAGATAAACCACCGCGCCGGTTAGAGATATAAATAAAAATGAATAGGTATCTTTTCTCGACGCTGAACATCAAACGCTCGACGAATAAGAATGTATTTGTTTATATTCGACGATTAAATTCTCAACGAATAAATCCATTCATCCGTAACGCGTCGAATAAAGATAATCCGGGGTATTCTTATTCGACGCATGGTGAATATATTTTTTATTTTTCATTCGTTAAGTACTTGAAATTTTTATTTAAATAAATATTTTGCTCATCTCTGGTCTTCAGCCATCAGATTTTACGTCCGAACGCACAGTGGTCTGTGGAGCGGCCAAAATCCTATTTCTTATTTCTAACTTTACACTGCATTTTTTTTGTATCAATTAATAACTCTCCAGGGCTTCTAAATCCGCATACCTTTCCGTTTTTAGGTGATTCTTCAATTAGATATAATATTATGAAGACGAAATCATGAAATTTTATGTGAAACTAATTGTTTTAATTAAAATAGGGGTTTGTGTTGGATTGCACGTGATTTGTAAAATAAGACTCCAGTTATTTCTATAGTCTTTACAATATATATATCCAGTCTCTTGTCTATACAATACACGAGTGAACATAAAATATAGAATAGTACAATAAAGAATTCAAAATAAAATTTTACTTGTGCTAACTTTAGCATAAACTAAAATATCCATGTTATTTTACTTTTGCTCGACGCGTAGTACTTGACTCGCTTACGGATATATTATTATTATTATTATTATTCGTCTTTATTACTTGACACATATAGAGAAAGAAATAATACATAAAGACAAAGTTTGTATTATACTGTTATACAATAAGTAAGTAAGTATATTTAAGTTATTTATGTGTGATAAGCATTTTTTAATCCATATACATAAGATGATTAAACTTTGAGAAGTCTTATAAAGCCTTGTTCGTAAATTCAAGCATACCTCATAATTCTGGCTAGATTTAATCTCACAAAATTAAATACCGATTCGGAAGAGTCGTATGTAATAATGGAAATATAATAATTTTGCCTTCTGTTTCTAATTTGACACATTTGTGAGATATGTCTGTGACATCAAAGATTTGCAATGGACCTAAATTATCTGCAACGAATATTCCTAAATGTGATGATTTGAATGGATTTTTATAAAAATCTTTTAGTGTCAAAAATGGTTTACCAATTATTTTCTGTTTATTATCGGATAAAACTAAGTTGTATATAATAATAATGCTGCCGTTGTGAAGACAGCAACAGTTATTAGGATTTTGAATTTTCAAAGTATAATTAGCAAATACGATCCTTCTGAATTGATCAGAGTCGCGAACAGTATTGATTAATGGACCTTTAAAATGTTGAGATTCAAAAAAGGGGTATTCTACATTAGGGTGCAATGTTTCTTGTAAAGAATTGATTTTCTCTGAATGGCGTTTCACAATTTGCTCTAATGGTTGGTAACCCTTTCTAACGCATTTCGAAATGCCCTTTAAGAAGTTCTCGGATGGAAAGCTACTGAAGTTGTCAACCGGGCCATGATTTTTTACATCTTGTGTAATATGTAAAAGATTGTGTATATTGTGAGACACGTATTGTGAGCCATATCTTCTTAATACAGCGCTGTCCAACTTGGCTCTTGAGAGACAAAACCTGTCCCCCACCACCGTCCGCCGTCACCATGACGCGAAGTCGCCGCGGAGTAAAAATAACTAATCCGGTCGCTTCCCGCGTGAATAAAATTGTTGTCTTTCGTTTCGCGCGTGGCGTCTGAGTTTCCTTGTCTACGGAACTGTCACGGTCTCCTTTTTAGCGTCGCGAGGTTTCCTTGACAACTCGCGCTGCTCGAAAAAAAGGTTAGATGGAAGGGGAAGCAGGCGCGTGAGGGGCCCCTACGCTGGACATTAATATGTAAAGCAGAAATCTATACGTTTGTGTGTTTGTCTGTCTCCTACAGACTTTTGATCGATAAACTCTGCGATCACGAAATGTGCCTCAGCTCATTATGCCTGACTAATTCAGATGAATGTGACCATTTCTATAAAAAAAATTGTTTTTTTTTTTTATTATAAAATTGTAATATAAATTTCGGGCGAAGCCGAGTAGTAATGCTAGTAATATTATTAATGTGTCAACAAAATATTGCAACAGGTTAGCTGCGTGATCAATGTAGACAGAGTGTCTTGAATTAGATAGAATAACGGATGCTGCGTGTAAAGTGAGAAAGTTTCTATATCTTTTCTCATTTATGGTGCGAAATAAAACTGGAGGTCCTGTATAGAACAAAAATTGACGAAATTCTGTTGCTTTCCATCTGTTTGCATCATCTAGACTGCGAGGTTTTCGATTAAATTCTACTGGAATACTACTGCGCAACTCTAGTAATTTAGAAGATATTTTGGATATACTACGTTTGGAAATTTTTGTGCAGGATTTGCTACCAAACCACAGCTTGAGAAGCAATTTTTTCATTACTCCCAGACAAATCAAGTGCATGTAATCTAGTGGAATAGCGTTAATCATATAGATGCCGGGAATATTCTCTATAATTGATGTGCCCTTATGATGATGTCTTTCTCCAATTTGTAATCTAAAGTCGATATCTGTTCTTAAAGGAATATTATTTGAATCTGGAAAATAAGTTCTACCATCTACGTGACAGCCTTTGATATAGCATTTACTGCAAGAATAATAACCAGTGTGACCTTTTATATATTTAATAAAAGATTTGGCAGGGACATCGCAAAGAAATGATTTGATTTTAATAAAAAAGATCTGCCCGTTAATGGTTATTCTATTGTTGATAAGTTCTATGGCTTCTTTGACAAAATCTCTAAGAAAAGAGTTTGCATCTTTGGATTTCCCATACCCATGATATATGCCGATAATGGTTATATCTTTAAATCCTGCAATATTACATAAAATGTGGTAAACTTGGCTTCTGGAAGTCTTAAAAAGTGGTAGACCACCAATATTGATATTAATATAAATTGTATTGTTTCGAATGTGAGATACACCGAAAGATTTCATAAGTTGTACAATACTATTTTTTAATCCGAAATGGTAATAGCGTCCTGGCTCAACACATTTTGTCACGATTTTTCTTGCTGTTTTTAAAAGTGTTCTGGCGTTAGATGGCAATTCAATTGAATATGATTCCTTCATAATTGAAAGCAAATGATTAAGGGTACTATGAGGAACGTTGCGTTCCAAAGCCCACTAGGCTAGAGGAGAAGAGAAATTATGACTATTGGCTGGATTTTCTTCTACACGAGATTGACAATTAACATTACTTTCAAAAATATTAAAAGAAAGTTGGCAGTTACTGTCACGCTAACGATGGATAGCAATAGCCGGAGCATGAAATGAAATTGTAGAACGTGAATCTAAGAGGACGTCTACCTGCGTCTTCCGCTTCCTCTTAGGAGCCGGAGAGGTAGGAGGAGGAGTAGAGGGAAGGGCATTTATATACGCTAATACGTCCCGTATGAGCGTTTGTCGTTTTTTTCGGATGTACAATCGTAACTCCTGCTTTCGGGCAGCAGTTACGTAGGACGCATACGCAACACGGCATATTGCCTGGATATCCGTCATCCTTATCGAATCGCCATCCTGTAGCCGCTGGATGTACGGCCTCAGAGCTCCCTTTGTTTATTTGTTCGCGATAAAGGTGTTGATCCGTCAAATCCGTCACGTGTCCCTCAATTAAATCCGAATAAACATCGATTTCGTAAGCTGTAATAACATGGTTCCACGCTGAAAATTTTCTATCTGCATTCTTCAAATGTGGTGTATCAAAATCGATTTCTATATCCTTGGTTAAAAAATTGTTCCGCATGCACTTCAGCATGTGCGGAATAAAATCGACGTCATCGATGAGGATTGTCCAATACTTTTTAATTCCTTTCTGCTCTCGAATGCTGTCCGTGTCTTGTTGCATTGTCTTGATGGCCTTTATATTGGAGAAGCTTTGGTCACATACTGTCGCTGCAACTGTATAACCGGCTTCAGTAACAGCTCGGACGACCTCCTTGATGCAACGTATTAGTTGCTCGCAAGTTGTTTGTGCAGCACAAAAATTGTATGTGACCGGGATCTTCCAACCGGTTTTTATACCTCGCAGCATGAAAACTAGTGTGTGGTCTGCATACTTTAAGGTCTGATTTGTACCCTAATCTTCCAGACCAACAACTTTGTCCTTTTCGGCACAGTATTGCACATTCAGCATTAGCGACACTTGATCCCACGTGAGCAGGCATACCTTATCGGTTATCCAGAGGATCCATCATGCGGTTGCCTGTTTCCTTTAAGCAGTCTTTCATTGTTTTTGTCACACCGCAATCCAAACGAATGTGATTTAATAGTTGGCGAACTCTTGGAGCAGGAATTGGGAGAAAAGTACACAAGTATCTGTATGCAAACGCCGATCTTTTATAGATCGACAGATATAGAAGGTTTTCATCTGGCGTGTATCGTCGTCCATGTTTACGTTTACTAGCATTTCTGATTGTGAGTATCATGCTGACAAAGTGCCTGTGCAGTGTACTAAGATCTCCTAAGTGTTTGTCGAATTCCATGCCTTCGCATTGTTCAGAAGCTTCTTCAAACGATCTGCTTATCGTAAGCTTTTGGTCCTATAATTATCAATTTCCTTCTTTGCTTGTAACACGTGCTGATGAATTTTTCTTGTGCTTTCATCTAAATCTTTCCTTTTCCAAACTAAGCGTTTACAGGGTCCAGATTTTGTGGCTTTATTTATATTTTCGTCTTGGGAATATATGCTGGAATTGGGTCCAGGAAGTACATTACCGCTTTCTATCCTGGAAAAGTTACTTACGGTAGATTTCGGCGTTGTTGAAAAAATGGAGTTACTGGATTCAGTGACTGCAAGGGAAGAGCTTCCCCTATAAGAACTTCTTTCCGCTGACTTTGGAAACGAATTCTCAAATGTAACTGGTGAATAATCTACAGTTGATGGAGTAATATTGATCCCACGTGACAAATCTTCCTTCTCCACATCAATTTTCTTATCCACTTCCTCTGACGATGAACTGCTTTCCCGTTTGTCAGTCAGCAATAAGGAAGGTACCTACTGTTCCTTCCTTCAGCTTTCTCCGTTCACTGTATTGATAATCTTGTGGTTGAAAATGTAAATGACAAATTACATACCGCTCATACGTAATTATGAACAATTATAATTTCAAATTTCAAATTAGAAACATCAATTTCTACATCGCGGAAATTTGTATATAATAGCGTATTCGGACGGTCACACTGGTGCGCACTGATTGTGAGTGTGAACTTTTTCGCTTCCGATTGGCTAAAATTCGCATTCTGTGCGCACCAGTGCGACCGTCCGAATACGCTATAACAGTTAAACATTTTATGGGTAAATATATTTATATTATATCATTATTTTTAGTTGCATATTGTAATATAATTACAAAACGTTATAATATATAAATATTCAGAAATACAGGTACAGTCGGGGACAAAATTATGTGGACAGTTTTAAAATCGTATTACTTGTTCAAAATTGGTCCGAACAACTTGAGTTTTTTTGAGAAGCTAGAAGGATTAGTTTGCTAAGTGACGTGTTTCGTAATTTTGAAAAAAGTTGCAATTGGTCGGAATAGCAAAAAAAATAGGAAAGATCATTTTTTCAACTTTTTTGTCTGGCCTCGGAATGAAAATTCAAAAAACCCGTTTGTAGATTTCAGTAAGTTATATACGTGCCTAAATTTTCATCAAAATTGGTTAACGTTGCTTTGAGCTATAAATGATAAAAGATTGCAGAATAAGGTCGAAAATCGCTGATTTCTGTGAATTTCCGCGATTTTCGACCTTATTCTGCGATATTTAAGCGTTTATAGCTCAAAGCAACGTTAACCGATTTTGATGAAATTTTAGGCACGTATATAACTTACTGAAATCTACAAACGGGTTTTTTGAATTTTCATTCCGAGGTCAGACAAAAAAGTTGAAAAAATGATCTTTCCTATTTTTTTTGCTATTCCGACCAATTGCAACTTTTTTCAAAATTACGAAACACGTCACTTAGCAAACTAATCCTTCTAGCTTCTCAAAAAAACTCAAGTTGTTCGGACCAATTTTGAACAAGTAATACGATTTTAAAAGTGTCCACATAATTTTGTCCCCGACTGTATATCTATTACTCTCTAACAGAAAATAATAAGTGTTAGGTAGACATGACTTTGCTGTTGTTTGCTCAGACATCGGCGGCTGACACCTCTACGTCATCGTTATCGTCCCCGTAGCGGCGTCGACGTTTCCGCGGGCCCCCTCCGAACCCTCGTCATCGGAAGAAATGCAGACGACGCACTCGTTGGTCGCGGCGTCTAGGCTGCGCAATTGGCCATGGGAGAGGAGGTACCCAGAGCCCCCTCTTCCACCAACGTATCATCCTTCGCCTCGTCGACGAGCTCTCCACAGGAAGTGGCCGGTTCGCGCCACGGTTGTTACCGATGCTCTCCTTCTCGTAGTACCTTTGAATAGCCAGGCCTGCTGCTGTAGTTTCTTCTAGGGTGGTATGGGGCGTCAACCCCTCTAATGAGTAGTGCCATCGGCCCGCGGCACCAACTCGATGTTATCAGTCTGATTCCTTACTTCAGAGTGGCTGCTGACGGGGCTAAACTGAATCGGGCGATTACCCCTTGATAGCGGCGTGGTTTCCGAGGCTTCATTCCATTTCTCCATTTCATTAAGTGTCTCTATCGCCCAATGGTATACTGGAGAATATTTTGTTGAGATGCCCAAAGCTTATAGCGAATGCAGTACCATCCACTTTCCCCAATTTACCTTCATATTTTATAAAACGTGTGCTACCACCAAGATAAGATCCTGTAGAACATGAACAAGAAATCCTCCAAAGACATGAAAATTTAGTCCCAAAATTGGGGCCATATTATTTAGGGATTTTTTTTAGTGCATTTTTAATAACATCGTTCAACATACATCTTTTTTCGTATATATTTTTTCCATCGTCGTAATTATTGTTCCTTCTTTGAATATTTTTAAAGAATTGCAGTATTCTTGGGTCATGGACCACTCGCGACTGGTTATATTGTCCGGCATACGTGGCTCGCAGAGAATCGCATTTATTGCTCGTCATATCTCAAGCAAGCGAATGAGAATGTATCGCAAATACGAGAATATTTTATGGAGATCAAAACTGGATTTATTATAACACGTCAGGATTGAAACAAGGTCAACGAAGAATTGCAAGAAAAAGAAACAAGCTTCTTCGTATGTTCGGTGTTTCTCTTTTTTATTAATACAATGTTGTTGAGCGCTTAAGAAGGAGGTGAAGATAAATATCTAATGTTGAAACGTTCACCCTCAACTCTTTTCTAACCCCCCAAAAAACTTTAAAAAAGTAAAAAAATTACGCCAAGTACATGAAATCAAGTAAATCACAAAATAAAGAAAATAATACTAATAAATACAAAGTAAAAAAAAATGTGAAATCAGAATGAGCTGCAAGTACATAATGGTGCTTTCCCGCAGCGTGCAAAGGCGACACTGTGTAACACAATAAAAGACAAAAAAAAGATGTCCGCGGCCTGGAAGTCAAATACTTGGCGTGGCCAGGCAAGGTTAAGGTGTCGCTGAATAAGAAGTATTTAAAAAGGCAAAATAATGAAAATGTATTCATACTGTCAGAGTTTAAAATTGACAAATTATGTGAAAGGTTGTAAGAGGAAAACTATCGGTGTGGATGAATGATCTTACAATTATTTTAAAACGCAATATAATGAAAATGTACTCATATTGTCTGAGTTTTAAAGGGACAAATTTTGTGAAAGCCTGCGAGGGGGGTGGGAGGGGAGTTTGGGTATTGATGATCTGAGAATACCTTGCCTGGCCACGCCAAGTATTTGACTTCCAGGCCGCGGACATTTTTTTTTTGTCTTTTATTGTGTTACACAGTGTCGCCTTTGCACGCTGCGGGAAAGCACCATTATGTACTTGCAGCTCATTCTGATTTCACATCTTTTTTTACTTTGTATTTATTAGTATTATTTTCTTTATTTTGTGATTTACTTGATTTCATGTACTTGGCGTAATTTTTTTACTTTTTTAAAGTTTTTTGGGGGGGTCTCACTTCTTTTTACAAAGATAATTTGCATAGGAATTGACTTCAGATAATTTTTAATTTGATCCGATTTATATTAAGTTTTTTTTTTATGGGGATTTCAGAAAACTCTAGCAAAGCTGCAAAGTGTATGTTTACAATCATATATCAAGATAATACTCATACTTTCCTCCTCGCAGGCTTTCAGATAGTTTGTCAATTTAAAACTCAGACAATATGTAGGTTACACCTCGTCTGTGATTTTACGCTGCGATTATCTACATATACATAAAACCCTCAATTTAGTTACAAATAAAAAGCAGTTCGATGATATACAAACATGTCGCAATTCAAATTTTGGCAACTTTCCTTGTTTTTGAGACTGCATTATGGTTGCAATTCAATGGTACAACGATACATATTTGTAAAAACACGTGGTATCTCAAATTTTGACAACTTTCCTTATTTCACACTCGCCAGGTTATAATCTGGCTGTAAGATGTCAAAATTTGGAGTAGATTGCATAGTGAAGGTAGCGTTTGACGAACGAAACATGTATTAGTTTCGTTTTAGCTGAAGGTGTGTGCGTAACGCGTATATACGTAGAAGAACGAAACATGTGTTAGTTTCTTTTGGCTGAAGGTGTGCGTGTAACGCGTATATACGTATTATGTTGACGAAAACTTTATCCAAGAAGGAGAAGAAAATCTTACCGTTTTCGACAGATCCATGAGACGATATTATCATATCTCTGATATGCGTGAACCGATTTTATTGATTTTGGTCTCATTCGAAAGCTTATATGCGGTTTATATCAGAAAAATGCCTTTAAATTTAGAAAATATTGCTAGCGTGATGAGATATTAATGAAATAAGTTTCAGGTTAGGTTGGATTAGCCGGGCGACGAGTAAATGATAGCAGTAGCGACAGTCGACATGTACAGGGTGTCTCTTATGTACTTGGCGTCGAGACGCTACCGCGTCTCTAGATAAATTTAATTTGTTTAGGTCAAACTTCGCGCTTTAGGAACTTACGCTAAACACCGCTAGGGCGAGGATCGCAACAGGTTGCATTTGGCTGCATTGGCTGCATTGGCTGCATTGGCTGCATTGGCTGGCTCAGGCTGGCTGCATAGTGCATACCCTGCATACGGAGTAGTGAGCGCGTGTGCGCGGCGTTTCCGTTTTAAAGTTTACAAACAATACTCATACGTTTAATTCTTATGCTTTTATTTGCTGGTTATTCTGTTCATTTCACATTTTTCTGCTCGATAACAAGGTAATTTCTTTTACACCAATTCGGTATAAAGTGCACAAATCTATTCAAATTTTGTGTTTGGCTAACCAAGTAGGAAAAATTCTTTGATACCGGATATGTAATATAATCTATCTTTGCTACGTTGTATATAGGAATGAAGCGGCACACATCGAGGAATTCGCATCGTGATGAAAAATCTAAGCCCTCGCGTAACGAAGATAGTGACATGGTTCTACATTCAAGAACGGAAGAGGAGAGGCGATGGCGTAGACGCGAATGGGTGATTGAACAAGAAAAAATGGACAAGCATAATAGACTGAAAAGAAAAATGACTATGGAGTATGAAATACGACGCGCTCGTAATATGGGCTTACCACTTCCCAAAGGAAGATGCAACAGACCTCATAGGAGTAGGAGTAAATCTCCACCTAGCCTTTCTAAAAAGTAAGTATGATAAACAGTCTATAATTATTAACTGTTGAAGTAGATGCAGTGTTCCATTCTGGAAGAGCTAGAGACAAAGAACAATTTTAAAATTTTTTTTGTCACGCAACAATGTGATTGTGGAAATTTCTGTCAAAATTAAATATGTTTTTGGCTATATACAGAAGTGTTTACTGATAAAGCGTTAACTTGTATTTGGATAAAATATCAAATTTAGTTGATATAATTTTTCAATATAGCTGTATACTGTAAAACAATATGCTTTTAGAAGTAATCAAAATGTTAAATTGTAGTACGTTTCACGTACAAATATTAAATAATATATACAAATAATATCATTCTGCACTTTAGGTTTGAAACATCGAGTGATACAACGCCCTTGTTTAAAGGACCTGAAAGCACAAAAATTAGTTCAACGGAACTTCGAAAAATCAAAGTAGATATTCATAGAATCATTCCTGGAAGAGCAGCTACTCATGAACTTAAGCGAGATGTACCCAACAAGGAAGATGTGGTGCTTAAAAGAAGAGCGGGTAACGTGTTGTTCTTTTACAATTAATTCTTAAGAATTTGCAGTCATTAAGGGAACGAGTACCACAAAGGATAATAAGTTCAACATGGAAGATGATTCTGGGGTTTTCTAGACATCACAGATCAACAAATTGAAGTTTGAGACCATTGTAAGCTTTCTAATGTAAAAATGTCTCCGTGAGACATTACTTTTCACTGCTTAGAATCCATTCAGTTTCTGTTTAAATGTGGACGGAAGTCTATTATTATGGAAGTCTAGATAAATATTTACATGTTTTCACATTACCAAGTGCTACATTTGAAGAATGGCATCCTTGTCACCGATTTCTACAGTTATGAAGATTCTGGATTTTACAGTCATATTGCGTCCCTTGTAATATTCAAGAATTTTCTCAATTTTATTCATCAGTTAATAACGTATTTTTGATTCATCCAGGATATAGCAAATTTGGAATACAACGTTGGATCACTGTATTGATCGCATAATGTGCAATACGTAAGCACAATTTTTTTTACATTGACTGTTTTAAGATTGCTATGCTTAACGTATCTCTTGCTTGTTGCTTTATGTACAGTATTTTTTTTTTCTTACGAGCTTTCACAAAGAATTATGCTTCAGCTATATTAACTGTTATAATGAATATAATATATTTTAGCACAAATTAATTTTTCCCCCAAAAACGTAGTTTAAACACGTTTTGTGCATTCTCCTTCTGTCCTGGTTTTGGGAATGTGTGCATGTTTAAATGCCTTATTTACTAAAAGCAGATTAACTGGAAGATGTTCGCGTCTTGAAAGATGTTTTAAATCTTGAAAATCATCACCTGAAGAGGCATGGTGCAAACATTAAACATTAGGCTCTAACACTGGAAGAAACGAAATCGGAAATTAAACCTTAGAATTTTTCCAAATTTTTGCATAGTGTAGTATTTCTTATTCTTATTCGTCTTTTATTTGATTGCATTAAATAAATAACTACTGTTGGAAAATAGGTACTTTCTAAATTTTAAAGTATGAGTACTCGTAGATTTAATTTAGTTGGTTTAAAAAGTTGCGTTCCAAAGCATTGTATAGAGTGAATATCGCGAAAGCTTGAAATTGCGATTCAAGGAAGTGGAAGATTACTTAATCGTCCTGGAAAATATGAATCATCTCGGAAGACTTTATTGTGGAATCATAAATCTTCTACACACAAATTAAACTACTTTATTTGAATTATATTGAAAGGCGTATCGATATGTTTTTATTTTTGTAATCAATTCGCAATAGACAATGAGTAACATATCAAGAATTTAGCTGCATTCTTTTGAAAAAGTATTTAATTTCATTAACAACAAATGAATTGGCTCACAATTGTTCAGAGCAGCATGAATTGTCAGTTTATCAGAGTAGCGACGTTAATATCTTCAAGATCTGCCACAGCTGCTAGTATTGCTTAAATGCTTTTCCGATTTATACATACGATTGCTTTTCTATTAATATATTTACTTAACTTAACTGTAGGGGAGGGATCTAAGCCGATATTCGATAGAGATGAAATAAAGAGAACAATAAGTGAAACAGAAAAAGTTGAGGAACATCGTACTGTCGTAACTGTGAATTGTGAAAATTCAGGTATGTTTATTATTTCAAATTATTAAGATTTATTACAATTTCTGTTTCGCAAATATGGACATTTTAATTTTTAGAAAACAAGCCGAAAATGTTGAAATGGCATTCGGCGTCCTTGAGTCCTACAAGAATCCGAAGTCACAGCCCTAGGCGCACGTCGACCCGTTACTCCAGGTTCGTGCCTGAAGTAGCAATAATACTTTGCAACACAGCAAAGCTGTTACAATTAGTGTTAAGATTTCTTAATAATTTTGTTACCTAAACCTTTATTTATATTTTATAAGATAAGATTCTGTATAATATGAATATGATTATTTTTATGCAGCTAACTTGTGAACGAATAAAAAAGATACTAATGCTGGAATAAGCTTTTCATTCAGAAAATAAATCGTCCGTTCATAAGTTAGATTGTGCATATAAAAATTATACTGAACCAATGGATTTATATGAAGTGTTCTGATCAGTCTTATTTCATGTGATCAAATGTATTGTAATGCGATTTAATGATTCGTTAGTATGATTTTAAAAAGATTTCTTCCAATTGTATTTCACCAGACTATTACATTATTTACATAGGGAGAAAGATTATAGTAGAGAGCGAAGAGATGATGATAGATCTTACCGAGACCATCGAGAGCGGCCCAGAGATCATTCTCGAGACAGGAGAAAAACAGATAGATGCAGAGGAAGAGATAGGCGTAGAGAACAAAGGGTTCTCCTACACCAATATATTGAACGTATTCCTATTTATTATGGAGTAGGTACTTTATTTACATAAAAATGCAATAATTCAGCCATGATATAAAACTCATTCATTTCTTTGCTCAGAATTTTCAACCGAGACCATTAATGTTTGAACCGTGGGTGCCAATTCGAGGACCTTTTGGAGGTAATATACATCCTCCTATGATGAGACCTTTAAGAACAGTTCCATCACGATCAATAGGAATACCTCCAGATATACATGGATTCCGCCCACCTCAAAATCCTAGTAAGTAATCATTTGCAATTTATACAGGATTTCCACAAATGTTTTCCGTCGGAATGGGACTAAAAGTTTCAAAATTTATTTTTTTCAGGAATACTGTGAGCAAGCAACAGCAACATCATGTCTACCTAAAACTTATTACTTTCTGTCAGAATGTAATAGATATACCTGTATTTCTGAATATTTATATATTATGACACTTTGTAATTATATTACGATATGTAATTAAAAATATCCATAAAATGTTGAGCTGTTCATAACTATTCATTTTAAACAAAATAGTTGCAAAATATCACTGTAACCTTATCCAGAATTTGGTAATAACCAATGAATTATAATCGTAAAAAAATGTATTTTTTTATATTAACTGCCTTTCTGAACACGTCGAACCGATGTCAAGAATAAAACTCCAAAGTTTAATTTGCAAATAGTTTTCCTTGTACTTTGTTTTATTTGAAACACCCGCACTCCACGAGCAGAGCGGGTCAACGCTCCAAGGATACCAACCCGCGTTCGCATCTTAAAATCCCCGATAAAATACGCAACAGTTAGAGCAATAAACAGACAATTATGTTATTCAAAATGGTTGCATAAAACTTTACACTTATATGCTCTAAGACTTTACAGAGCCCCTTAAAAAAGCCCAAGGCCTCAGATTGTAAATAAATAGAGGAACAATGAAATGTTCATAATTCTGAAAACCTAGAAAATTAGGAAACTTTAGTTTATAAATGTCCTCGCTAGATGGCTAAGGATGTCACGGTTTCATATGCAGTTCCCGTTCCTGTCACTTGTAACACGCGAGTGTGATTTTGTATTCTGACCAATCATACGAAAGCGAGGAAAATTCGTTATTTTGAAAGCGACCCAGCAACAAACCCACACATACCTGGCAAGAACCGTAACTTCAGTTTGTGATGTGAATATTTCATTTATCATCGGCAATCTCCGAAGTCACAGTTTATTAGAATACAGTAAACGTGAACAGCCTCTTGCTTATCAGATACGAAAGGTACACTTATTCCTATAAAATATTTCTAAAATTAACAAATATACAACAAACTCGTACATTTCAAATAATGCATTACTAATATCATTTACATTAAGATTTTATTACCAAATACAAGGAATTAGAAGACCAATTTGTGGCCGATTAATTTTCATTGAACAACAGCCTTTGTATGCTATTCCTGCTATTTTTATCCACAGGTGACACATTGAGATTTCAGCAATGCTGCAGGATAAGAAGACAGACCCTCAAGCACGACCAGCTCTTTCACAGATGAACAACAATTTCAAGCAACTAAGGATATCCAAGGCCTTATCTGTCTTAAACGAGAACACGTTGAATACGGAAAATTTTACTGCTCCTAAAGATCCACATGCCACATATTTAACGAGTAGTAAGCAACAGAATGAAAACAGTACGAATAGGTGCAACGAACCGACGCAGACCCTGAAATTACCCGAGCCTTCTGACACGATAAAACACAGAAAACGAAAGGCTAATGATATAATATGTGACAAGGAGAATAGGAATGATAATGAGTTAGAGATAAACGAAGTAGAGAATAAGACAAAGAATATAAATCAAAGCGAACAGAAATGGGTGTTAACGGATTTCGATATTGGGCGTCCGTTAGGGAAAGGAAAATTTGGAAACGTTTATCTGGCTAGGGAGAAGAAGTCCAAGTTCATCATTGCTATGAAGGTGTTATTTAAAGCACAAATACAGAAGGCTGACGTGGAGCATCAAGTTAGGAGAGAAATAGAGATTCAGACGCATTTGAGGTAATAGTTTAATATTGTTTCTCTGCTGTAAAAGTATCCGTAACTTAATATATTTAATTATTTCTGTCAATCAATCGGTCGATGAAATTTCAATATTTAATTACTGCTTATTTCTTCATCGCAGACATCCGAACATTTTGAAGATGTACGGCTATTTCCACGACGATAAGAGGGTCTACTTAATTTTGGAATATGCCCCGAAGGGAGAGCTATTCAAGGAACTGAACGCCCAACCGGAGAAACGCTTCGACGAAGTTAGAACGGCGACTTATATTTCACAGTTGGCGGATGCCTTGAAATATTGTCATAGTAAAAAGGTGATACACCGTGACATCAAGCCTGAAAATTTACTGCTTGGGTTGAAAGGTGAATTGAAAATGGCAGACTTCGGATGGTCCGTTCATGCGCCCTCTTCCAGAAGGAACACTCTATGCGGCACTTTAGATTATTTACCACCTGAAATGGTCGTTGGAAAGACACATGACCACACCGTGGATTTATGGGGCCTCGGTGTTCTTTGTTACGAATGTTTAGTCGGCGTTCCACCATTTCTGGCTAAGTCTTACGACGAAACTTATATGAAAATCAAAAAGGCTCAGTACAAGTTTCCGGACTTTGTTAGCGCAGGTGCTAGAAATTTTATATCTCAGGTGAGAACTATGCTTTTACTTTTAAATAATTACGCTTGACTAGCAACATTTTAACTATTACTGATATTCAATTTCCTTATTTTCAGTTATTGGTGGTCGATCCAGATAAAAGACTGCCATTAGAGGACGTTTTGCTGGATCCGTGGATCGTGGAAAATCGAAAAACAGAGCCGCATGATTTGTGAGACGCTAGCCTGCATCTTTTTATACAACATTTGGTATTTCGTAAGCAAAAGAATTATATGATTGAAGTTCAATTTGATATATCTACAGTTGTAATTACGATCGGCAAAAAAGATCTTAGATATTCCTTACATTATTCTTAATATTTTTATGTACTTCAGAACAAAATGTTTACTATGCAGTTTAGACATGGGATTAGATATTTCTTTTAACAGGGCGGTTATCTTATAAAATACTAGTTTATCATGTAATCAGTTGCCGAAATTTACTACTTCTACCTAAATTCTAAACAAATGAACGCTGAGTGTAAGTTTAGTTTTGCGACTCGTTTGCATTCGACTGAGATGTGGGTGATAAAGACATTCCGTGTGTATGTTCTGATAATGAAACGTAATTATTTAGAATGAAGAATGTGATGCATCAGAAGGTCATGTATATATTAAGTTTTTTTTTTAATATCAATAAAACATTTGAGAATAAACACTTGTTCACTTGCGTCATTAAACGCGTTCTTCATTATGCGAAAAGAATTGTTTAAGCGACAGTTGCATACAGAGGCGACTGTGGAGATTTGACTCCCTTTCCCCGAAATATCATCAAATATTTTAATTTAAAAGAGACAATTCTGAAATTAATTCGAATTGTTTTTAAAGTTTAAAAGATCGGCTTCACGTCCGGTGTTAGGGAAAATAAACATTATATTTTAGAACTGAAATTTATTTAAAATAAAAAGTTAAGGCAAAAATTGTCTTTCGCCAAAAATTTTCCGCGCCTAGTTGTATATGAAAAATATCATTTGTCGAATAAGGTGGTATTAATCATTTAAAACACTCGAATATGTATCGAACATAAATTTTATTTAACTTTATAAAAATGGTATAGACACATGTGTGTGGGTGTGTGTGTGTGTATGAAAAATTATTGAGACAGGTTTTACATCGTATATGTCTAGTATTTAAAAAATAAAGAAAAATATAGATTTTATAGCTTCAACTTCTGAACAGTAAATAAAAATCTAATATTAGGTATCTGACCGTTAAAGATGAACACTAAAAATGCCTTAACTATCCAAATGAAGTTAAGGCATGCACATTTCTTACTTCAGATTAGCAACTTAAAAGTGTATCTTATAATGGAAGAATTTTACGTGCATTTCCAGAACGTGTATTTCACGTTTCCATAGGTTCCATAACAACATCCACTATAACTGCATCTGTCGGAGTTTCCATGGGAGTGTCATCGGACTTCTTTTTGATCGAATACAATTTCTTCAGTTTCTCGTAATGTTTGATATCCTACAAGATCGCAATGTGTCATAAGTATTATGAACGAGAGAAGCGCGTAATCAATTTCATTAATAGTAATTGGAAACTCACTTTCTCTTGCACGGACGGCCTGATTTTGTCAAACGCAGATACGATATGGCGCATAGAAATTTCGGGCTGCCCCGAATAATGTATATTATCCATCAATTCTCTTAAAGCTTCAATCCCAGATTCTCTAATCAAAGCTGCCAAATCTGCTCCGGTATAGCCGTCGCATTTACTGTTATATCCTATTTGCTCGAGATTTACATCCGCAGCTAATTTCGGTTTTGTCGCATTCTATAAACACAAACTTGACTCGTCAGAAGTGTGTACATCTTAAAAAGACACTCGTATCGGTGGGAATAAATGGCAAGAATACCTTTGTCAATGCTCTTAAAATATCAACACGATCTGCTGCTGTAGGCAGATCGACATACAAAATTTTATCCAGCCTTCCCGGTCTCAACACTGCTGGGTCAATGATATCGGGTCTGTTGCTCGCGGCCATTAAAAATACTCCTTGGCGTCCTTCTACGCCATCCATCTCCGTAAGCATTTGATTGACTACGCGCGAAGTAGAAGAATTATCACCCTCCGACCGCCTGGGGCACAATGCGTCCAATTCGTCAAAGAATATAACGCACGGTGCAGAGTTCCGTGCTCTCATAAAACATTGTCGAACAGCTTTTTCACTTTCACCAACGTACTGAAATATAGGGTGTGCTAATGCATCGTAACATCATGTATGTCCGTTTTTCTCGTTAGAGTCATTACCATGTTTAGCAGCTCGGGTCCTTTAACGGAAATGAAATTGATACCAGCTTCGTTCGCGATAGCTTTGGCTAGTAACGTTTTGCCACAACCAGGTGGACCGCATAGTAATACTCCGGTGGGTGTTGTTAATCCTAGGGCTGCAAAATGCTCGGAATGTCGAACGGGAGCCTGAGGATGGAAAAGGAAACAAAGTATTTCACGTGTTTCAAATGAATGTAAAATGTAAAAATATTTACCAATATAGCCATTTGTAACTCCTCTCTAATGTCTCGTAGAGAACCAACATCTTCCCATGTAACATCAGGTACTGTTACGAAGCCTTCCCTCTTGGCTGACGGCTGAGTGACGCGGAGAGCAGCTTCAAAATCGCTGTGTTCGATACACAAGTTCGTTAGGCGTTCTGTGGGAAGCGGTGGTTCATTACGCAACCAAGTAAGCAATCCTGCTACATCAGGAGACTTCTCTTGTATCACGTCCATCTCGACTGTCGCTGGTGGGCTCTCGGGAGTGCTTGTCTTATTTGATTTAGGAACATTATTCTGATCGGAGGTGGAGGACTCGATGGTGACTTCCTCGTCCAAGTTACCAGCGTTTTCAAAATTCTGCGCTTCTTTTTCCGCGTCATTGCAAACATCCCTTATCTCTGATAATTTATTATCCGCTTCAGATCTGTTTAAATCTTCCAGTATCCTGGTAAAATCAAGATCGATGGAAATCTGGTTGACCGCGCTGAATTATTTTGCAGATACTTGGGAAATGTTAGAACGGTTACCTCTCCACAGCTGCCATAGCCGCTTCTCGAATTAAAGCGACCAAATCGGCGCCAACGAAACCCGGTGTGAGAGCCGCTATCGTAGACAAACTAACATTCGGGGCGAGTGCAACTTTTTCCGTGTGAACAGCCAGAATCTTTGTCCTTGCGTCTCTGTCCGGTATTCCGAGGCACACTTCATGATCGAAGCGACCAGCTCTTCTCAGCGCTGGATCCAATGAATCGGGTCGGTTTGTCGCTCCGAGTACCAATACCCCGATGCCGTTTTCCTTTAAACTCAACTCTGTTTCATAAAAATAGAATTTCTCGTTTGAGAATTGAACTCGACACGAGATCAATGCGGTCCATTAATACAGTAACAATTTACCATCCAAACACGATAATAATTGCGCGACGATCCTTCTTTCCATTTCTCTTTGAGCAGTGGCTCTGTGAGGCGCCACAGCATCGATCTCGTCTAAGAAAATCACACAAGGCGAAAGTGCAAGCGCCTGCTGGAATAATTCTCTAATACGCGCTTCACTCTCGCCCGATACTCCGGCCACCAATTCGGGTGCTGCTACTTTTAACAAAGGTATACCCAGCTCCTGGGAAGTTGAAGAGAATAAGTAATCGAACAGCTAGTAGAATACAGTTATCTGCAATTAAATAGTCCCTTACTCCCGCGATTGCGTATGCTAATAGTGTCTTTCCACATCCAGGTGGACCGTGAAGTAAAAATCCTCTCGGCGGCGATATACCAATCTGTTTAAAGATCTCTGGATGCTTCATATGCGCGAGCAATTTACAGACAGTCTTTAAGACTTTATCGCATCCACCCATATCTGCGAACGTGACTTTCGGTTCAGAGAAAGGTAGACCTTTAGCTTTCTTCATGAACATGAATTGGCTATCAGCCTCTTTATCGCGTTGCCGTTTTCTGGTAGTATGTTCTGTTGTTCCTGTTGTCGCAGACTGTCGTGCATCTTTCGTCAGCTGCAAAAATAGAATTACACGGAGTAACGTCGAATGTTATATATTAAATAGCGGAGTAGAAGCTTGATATTTACAGCTTTTAGTTGCTCCACTTCCTTAGTTGGCACAGGCTTTTCTGCGTGCGAAGATGGGCCTGGCTTTTGTTGCGGGCTTTTCTCTGCAGGCTCGGGTTCATTTGTTTCGCTACAAGGGTTCGGGTCCCCTTTGTCCGCGTCGTCGTCGCTACTAATATCTATGAGCTCCTTATCGCTAGAATTCCCGTTTTGTTTGTTTTGTGTCTTTTTATACATCTTCAACAACATACCGCCCAACATGGAATTCTGAGGATCTGACTGAAACCAATAAGTTCTGTTTAGAATCTGCTACCGGGGATAATCTTTAAATAAGACGCGTGTAAATACTTCAACGTCAACTTCATCTTCATCATCCTCATCCTCACAGCAATCGCGTGCGCCATACTTTTTAGCGAACATATCTGTGAGCTCGTCGTATGCTTTGCGTACTAACGCTCTAAAGGGCCCTCGCTTCTTAATACGATAGTCTCTAAATTTTCTTTGCATAGCATCTGCCATTTCATTCACATCGATGTAGACTCTATTTTCATTCTCATGCATATACTAAAAGACACAAGAAGTACATAGAAACATTGAGATTACTGTGAGAGAATATGTCTAGTCCTCTATTACAAACAAACTCTGAACTAGCATCGAGCGAAATCTGGCATAGGAATATTTAGCATCGTCGGACGAATTACGAGCATAAACTTTAATTTCTGGCGCATAAGTTTCTTTTTATAGTTTCTTTATTATATCCTACGATTGAAAATAAAACATTTCTATCCAAATCCTTGGATATTCGAGGAAAGTTATATGGTTTCTCGAGATTTCTTGTCAGACTGGAATTACTATTTTATATTGGCATCTACTATGTAAAACAGTTTTTAAATACTTCCAATCCAGATTTCACTGAGTTCTGTTTTGATTTTGCTTCTCGCAAATTCTCGCGTGCACGCGAAACGTGTCAAGATTGTTTCATTGTATCTTTCAAATGTCAATTAATAAATTTACCGCGCAAAGTGGATATCGTAAAAGATACGTCGACTTTACGTACGTAGTTAAGCAAGAGGTTTCTAGATGCAAGTAAATCCAACGAATTACCGTTTGTACACGCGACATTAATAGCTGATCTCGTAGATATCTGTTTGAGGGGTCCATTTTCTGTTTGTTATTCATGTCTTTCGATTTATAATCACCGCTGGATCCTTGTAACGGGATGATATCAATCGACGAATTCAATTTCCCAACCTTCTGCATCGTTCTTATGTCAGTAGTAAACGCTGTCGCGATAATCAAATAACTATCGGAACTTTATTCTCGCCTTTGTACAGGTATTTTACATGTGCTATCATGTGTTATCTGAATTCATTCACTACTTGAATTAACTCTTAAACTACGATGCGACGGAGAGCGTATACGTGTGTACATCAATGAAATAGGAATAATTTCCCCCAGCAAGTTATGTTCTGAAAAGCTAGAATCAAACAGAGTAGTATAGAGTGGAGCGTGCAGCAAAAATGCACTGCTGCCAGAAATTATCGTAGATGACATTGATTGGTTGATTCTTATAGAACTGTCTTCGTCTTATCAGAAATAACCAATCAAAATCATGTACGATACTTTCTGGTACCAGTGCAGTGCCGGTGTGTGCCTGCCGAATTCGCTAAAAATTTATAATTACATCGCGGCCCGATGGCCCTGATTATATCACAGACTAGGTATTTCCAATGAGATATTACTGATATAAAGGGTGTGTCACATAAAACGTTTAAATTGTTGAAAACAGGATAGACTAATATTCGTTGGACTTAAGTGATTTGCTTGAAATGCCATCTGTTGGAATATACGTCTATTCTAAGAAAAAATAAAAACAGTAATAAAGTTTTTTTTATAGTTTAAAAATGACTGAGATTCTTTATGTTGTATGTTGTATATGTATTGCAATCCATCAGACTTGAGAAAAATTAAAAAGCACAATTCCAAAATTTGTTAAGGATGCCGTTTTATTTTGGTTTTGGTTCGAATCGATCGAAGCGTCCCTAGTAAACAGACGGACAATAATGAAACTATTGCGGTGATTAAAAAGAACGTCTACAGAGGTCAAATGTCCCCGTGGACCTGACATTATCCATGACATTTCCCAATACCAATGAAATTATGTTTCTATCAAAACATGTTTCTTGAAATTAGTCGTAACAATCTGGCCGTTATAGATTTTAAATGTTTAAAATAACATTTAATTTTAATTCCTGTCACTCGTAACATTGTAATCTTATTTTATACTGAATCGATAACGTTGGGTGTGACACGAAAATGGTAAGAGGACTCGGGGGGCCCCCGAGCGTGTGGCACAAAATTATATTGCGTGATAGGTCTATTTTATACTTCGTCGATGCTACTACCAGATAGAAAATGATAGAAAAACCCGGGAGCCCCAGAATCGACTGGTCTGTTGTAATGCTGCCATCGACTTTGTCGATGATGCTGCTCACTTCTGTTTTCACTACCGATCAAATCTCTCTAGCATCAAAAGTTTCGAAAAATTGTCACAAGATGGCCGCGGAGCGTGGTCGTGCACCTGTAATGACAGCACGTGCTACAGCTGAGTGGCGGTCTCGTTCCCGGAAAAGTGAGTATAATCGTGTTTTAAAGGTATTTCTCGCTTTCTCAGCTTTACCTAGTCTTCACCTATTGTTGTGTCGACCCTGTGCTTTGCCCTATTCTCCCAAAATCGTTCGCCTGTCAACGTATTTCGCCGAAATGCTTTTGTATTTACTGGTCGCTCGCACGTGTGCCGCCAGTTCGTCCATAATAAATTGTTGATGGGCAATTAACCTTGGTAGAGAGTCGTGTCTATCGATAAGAGGCGTTTATCTGGCGTATCGTAGGAAAAACAGATATTGTGCCGGTTATACGTGTAAGTATTTAATGTCAGAGCATTACTGCAAATGGAAATACAGTTCTGATTTCAATACTAACCTAACCCTTTACACTCGTACGTCGAACTGTCGTTAAGTAGAACGCCATAACGCGTTAAACGAATTTTAACGTGGATAATACAGTGTAACGAAGTGCATTTGTTTCGCCCGAGTGATGTGTTAAGTTGTTGTTACTAGCTTGTGCGTAAGTGTATACCATAAACGATTATATGCATTAAAAACATGAATTTCTTCGTATCGATTTTGATCTATACGTTAGACGCTATTACGTCTGCATATATGCATATGCACGTCAAGGTAGGATTACATCAGCGTGTGTTTGACTTGGTAAAATAAGTTAGAGTGATATTTTCATTTTTTTTTATTTCATTTTCTATTTGTGTATTACATAAATCATGTGAAACGTGTTCAATCTATTGTAATTACGTGATTCAACATTTACTGGTACATCTTTCTTGTACAAAATATCTAGTATATTATCTTCAAATGGCAAGAATGAAGACTATTTTGCAATAACAGTCCATCTTCCAATTCTTGTTTTACAATTAGTCGAATTTTCAATTTATTTCTTATTTTTATATTCATTCGTCGGTAATATCATGCAGACGTAAGCGAAATTGAATACACTACTTTCATGGGCGTCCGGAGACTTTTCCGCGGGAGGGGGGGGGGGGGAGGGAATTATTGAAACTATACGTCGGTTGTCACAAAACTATGCAAATTTTGTAAGAAATGTTTCTATGAAATTTTAAACATAGCAGAACATTCGGATAAGAGGTATTCGGATACTGGAAGTTCTACTGTATTACGGTTTAAGCGAAACAGTCAGTGTCACGTGGATCAATATTTTCTTTGCCTTCCCGGTATTGTTTTCGACGTGAAAATACGTCGATGCCAATTAATGAGTTAATATTCGTTGTAAAGGCCGCCATACACGCTCCTTCTTGCTCCTCGATTTACTTGTACAGTCAAAAGTTGTATAATGAAAAACGGAACACAGTTGAGCCCATTGATGCCTACTAGTGTGGCTCTTATTTTCGACTTTTGAATTTTCTTCGTGGCACCCCCAGAATAGTTCGAAATAATAAAAAAAATCTTTTTTAAGTTTATGCCCGGTCGGATAAGGAGAAAATGAGCCCCTGGACCCTTAAAGTGTTAAATAATTATTGAACAGCTCACAAAGTCGATTTTATATAATTATTCTCCAAGTTATTCATTACATAAAAAACATGCCTAACAAAAGTTGTAGATCCAGACAAGGATCACCCTTTATATTCTACTAACCAAAATTTAGATTCTGATTCTATAAATTTTTTTTTGAAATTTTTTCACACGCACGTAACAGCGGCCATCAAACTGTTAAACTCCGAAGCTTACACTGGCTAACACTGGCCTACTCCGAAATCAGTCCTATCAGCCGTGTATGGTTGGCGTGGCAATCAAAGTGTTAATTGCAAGATCAAATATTATTAAAACAAACAATTACTTATGCTACCATTTCAAAATTTAGTAATGTTGCAGTTGATTGCATGTGATTAAAAGTCAAACTTGCCATTTTCGAGCCTTGATAAAATATGCAATTGTTTTATATGTAAACTTCGTGCCAGAAATCATTTAAAATATTTGTTGCTGATTTTTTAAAGATAAAGCTACACAGTGCGAAATAGTAAAACAGTTTTCAATTTTTCCTGGTACAAGGAATTTGCATTTTAAGTTAGTCCCATTATTCTGGAAACTGTATAGTTATTATAATAATAACCTTTAACGTTTTAAACGGTCTTTTAAAAAATAGTTTTCATTATTCTCTATAAAATGAACTATTTTACAAAGTTAATATGAATCTATCCAATGAATTGTACTTTCTCGATTAATTAAGTTACTAAAGTAATGGAAGTATTGACAATGTCAAAAGATTAACATATGAATGTTGGGTACTATTCAAGTACAATAAAATATTTTCAGTTATACTGATGCAATTAATCATTGTTAAGATTTTGTTACTTGTTACATCACTATGATGAATTTTTTGATCGTTTCAGGTGAAGGTGATTAGTGAGGAAGGAATGTGTCAGTTTGATTTTACAAAAAGGTGTTAGAGTGAGTACTTTTTACGATTCAATATTACGATAATATAAACAAGGAAATGGTTTTTAATCTTTTCATATACTAAAATCGAATTTTTGAAAAGATTACAAATTTAATTTTTTTAAAGATTAAATACAGGTACGTGATAATTTTTGGCAACAACAATTTAGTCATTCACATATAATTGAAATCTATATGAATGAAATCAATTCGATGAAAGGATTTAGGAGTGCATGCAAGGAATTGTGTATAATGGTTAGAACAAACAAAATGAATGGATGAGAATAAGATTTATCAATGAAACATCTTTATTAAAAATCTAGTATCATTTCCCTACATCTACAGTAAATATCACAGGTACACGTTTCTCTATCACAAGATCCTCTGCTCGGTCATATCTATCCCGCTGCTAATTCCAGCAAGGATGTACATTATTTAAAGCGACTGTCAAGCGCAAAAACAATACTATCGACCGAGGAGGTACGTACATAACAACGTTTTCAACTCGAGAATCGTCCTTTCTCATGTCGATTTAGGCGCCTAGACGGGGCCGCAATTGACGCGGGAAAGAATCGTCGAGTGTTCTCGCGCCAAAATGGACAAAATAAAAAATCCTCGATAAAAGTATGATATAAACAATAGAAAACTCTAACTGTCAAGTAAATTAAAGCTTCAGCCGCGACGCTTGCGCGTGGGCGTATCGTTACATCGAGATCCTAGCATTGAACCGTTAAAACAGCGTCCGATTAATGAACTTACAATAACCAGTAAACGATATTACTATAGAACTTATATCGTTATTGCCACCCCCCTCTCCCGCACGTTCTACCACTTCAAGTGTCTTGAGCAAATAAAAAAAAAAGTTAAGTCTATTCTTCGGTTCACGAATTCGTGTTTGCGCGCCCCATAGTCGTTTTAAAATTAATCTTCTTCCCCTTCTTTCTTCTTCTTCGTTGATCATCATAGGAAACGAATTCTTCTCGAAGAACGAGGTCTCCTCCTTGTCATGGTGTTCCCCCTGATGTCTCCTCAAGGGCGCACGAATTATTCGCTCAAATCACAGACGAAATTGCAACACCCGTATGCTCCTCCTCACAGTGGCCCCTTCCTGTACGCCCGGGTCACGAGTTTCTGTGTTTCTTCGCAACAGGAACTCCAGTCGGTTGTTTTCGAGAACTCATTCAGCCGGGTATAATGTCTTTCCCCGTTGAACTCTGTAGCTTCTCGATTACCATGGTCTCCAGATGGGCTCGTTAGGTTTGGCGACCTGCAGGAGGCCCTGGTGGCTCTGAGACATGGTCTCGATTTCCGTTCTGACCGGAGAAGGTTGGCTGGACGCTGGAGTCAAGGGCATCGAGTATTCGTCGGAGCTGAGATCACTGTTCGACGACGGCGAGGGCTGCGGCGCGGCCACGTGGATGGTCAGAGGGCCAGTCTTGTCCATGGAATTCAGCTTGTGACCCAAGTGGGTCATCAGTTTGGTACCCAGAGCTACGTCGACGCCGGGAGTGGCGGCGAGGCAACGGCTCACTTCGTTGGCGCAGTGCGTGTAGCCGGCTCTGAAGCGGTCCGCGTCGATCACCGGATTCGCGGAAAGCCGTTGCTGCCTTTGAAGCTTGTGGAGATGACGCACGGTCAACTCCAGGATGTCAGCCTTCTCCAGTTTCGCCACGTTCTCGCCGTCACCAGCCAGGGCTGTCACCATCAGGTCTTTCAGCTCATCCAGACACCGGTTGATTCGTGCTCGGCGCTTGCGCTCTAGCATAGGTTTCATCACCTGTAAATCAAAAGTAACGAGACATTATAGAGACTGCTTGGAAAAGTGAATCGTAGTGTTTCTTTAATTGGAAGGAAGAGCCGATCGTCGACTTCGCTTGACTCGATCGGGCACTTCGCTTCGATTAAGATTCGTTTTCATTCGCATTTGACTTGCGGAACAACAGGTGGTTGGGGGAGAAGTTATTTACGAGATCTAAAGGACGCTTACCTTTCTGTATTGATAAGTCCTGGATATCGGCTGCTCCTGTCCATCGACCATCATGATCTGCTCGTGCATCTGCATGGTTAATCCTTGGAGGTCGAGGGGTAGCTTCACACACCGATGTCGAAATAAAACTTGCACTGATTACGAACGATCCGCTTATCGCGATATCACACTTGTCGCCGAATGTCTTTGATGTCACACAAGCTCTGTTTAGATGTTGTTTTGAACTGCTAGTCGCTCGCTCTGTTCGGAGGAAACGTAAACTGAAACCCGTCTCTAGCTCGAACTTCGTGAACGATCACCGTGATTGTGGTGCCTGTCGGGCGAGGCTGTAGCTTATATAGTCAATGGCCCTTCGGCAGGGTGGGGCGAGGGGCTGCTGTCAGGGCCTCTAGTGGGGGACAGGCCTTCCGTGGGAACGGTCCGTAGAGGTTGGTTCCCAAGCAAGCACACCACCTGTAAGCGGCAGCTGCCAGACACGCGCCCACACCAAGCCATCGTCACCGTTTCTTTGTCCTCGTTGCACCTACCGTACGAACCCGTATTTCCTACCTCCTCTGATCCTCCTCGGGTAGTCGTGCCACGGTATGCACGGCTTAACGTGCCTTCTCTTTCTCTCTTCCCTCCTTTCAGCTCGCTATTTCACGAACGTGCGCTCATACGGAAGGACCCGATATCGGCGTCCTTTCCTTGCCTCTCGAGGCAATATAGAGGGGCAGACTGAGACGGTGCTAGCGGAGAGAATGAGAGACCGAGCCATTCTCGTTCCACCTAGTATTCCTCCTTTTTCCATTCTAGTACCAGAGGAGGGTACTCGTGCTACATCTTCTTATCGTGATCCCGTCTTCGTCCCTCTCTCGCCCAGGCCCCGTCGCCTCGTCCTTGTCCGGGCAGCAGCCTTCGAGGAGCGTGCTGGGCACAAGTCCGGCGTTCTCCCCGATTGCAATCCCACTAGTTACACGTTACTGAATCACGGTACGTGTGTCTATGCTACCCGAGCCACCGCGAAACGATACCGTGCCCGCGCGCACGCCTCGCTACCTCGCCGTTTCCTCTCCTCAATTGATCAATTATTTTCTGCGCGCATTAACCGCCGCGTGAGAAACGCGCCGCGGATACGGAGGCAAACGTTGCGCGATACAACCTGACGCGTCGTGAAAAGGATGTGATGAATCGATTTATTACGGTTGTCGCGTGGGCGCTGCCATTGGTGGGGCTGACCACGTTACCGAATGCGATAATTAATTATCGTTTATTCAGTTCGCAATTCTCCAGCACTTTTCTCCGCTATCTCTGCCCTCGTTATCTAACATTTCGCGGGACAAAATACTTCGTTTTCCGTTTCTTTTTTAAACGACCTCACAAATTCTGATTCCAGTCAAACTTCGTGAGAATGTAGAGCATATTAGAGTATGCAAGGGGTAATTTTTGGGGGTAAAATCAACCCTTAAAATTATTGCGGATTTTCGTTTCTTTAATATATTATTATTTTTCTTCAGGTGGTGTGATAGAGAATAAACAACTGAACAATAGAATCTTTATATTTACAGTTTTACAGAAAAAAAAAACGGCTGATTTCACCCCTCCAGGGTGAATTTCCGCAGAAAAAATTGAAGATTCATTAAAATCAGAATTTTCAGATTGGGTATGTTTCCGTCTTAGTTAAACATTTTATTGTGTTCTTTAGTGTCTTTTCTTAGCATAATAAATCTGTTTGTAAAACCTTTGAGTTATCTCAGCCCGTTAAAAATCAACCGTCTCCTCGCGCGGCCAATTAATTCGACCCTCGAAATTTCAGACGGTCTCGGCAATTACTCGGGACTGTCCGACCGAACGTGATTTTCATGCAATAAAACGAAGTGCAACGCGTGCGTTTTGTTGGCAATCCGCGATTTTGTTGCGTTAAAGTGTGGGACGGTTAAAAAAAAAGATTGAATTTTCAGTTGGCCCACCGCTCGTCCGGCGAAAATTGGTCGAAAGGGGGCCCCCGCCGTTGCCCGAGGTTTAATTTCGCGAGCACGCTCGTAAAAATCATTCTCCGCTTTGGATAGTCATCGTGCGGAATGAATATCTCTGCATGCTTTACGTGTACATCCTGCCGGTCGCTGGAAGCACTTCCAGATACTAATTTCGCCGAGGCTTTTGCTGAATTATATCCTTCGTACCCCCTTTCAATCTTTCCCTATCCTTCTCCTTTTTACGCGGCGGTTTCGCCTTTTTTCCCTCTCCTGTTTCGCTTCTTTTTTCCTCCCCGCTCGCTGCCTCCTGCCAACTACCTCGCTTATTTCTCCGCGAGTGGGGTACTTAAACATCGTTCGCGCCAAATAATTACGCACGCTAGTTTCATCCTCTCTCCCCCCCCCCCCCTTCTGCCCCCCTTCTTTCTCTCTCTCCCCCCTTCTGCCTCCCTGGCCCGGAGCTCTCGCTCGGCCGACTACCTCCTTCTTGCTACCGCAACTTTACGAGGCATCCTTCGTCTTTTTCGTTGCCGTCGTCTTCTTCTCCGTGCCTGTCCCGGCTTCCTCTTTTTTCCTTCTGCTCCCCTGAGCCGGCCAATTGCACGTGTCCCTAACGACGCCGGCACCTCCGTAGAACTTACGCGATGACGAGATAACGTGAAACTTAAATCACGCTTCCTCTTCTTATTTTCGCTGTCACGAGCGACATCGTCGCTCGGCGGCCTTTCCGATCCGCCGGTGATACTGAATCGATCCGAGTCGTTCAAAGAAACGTTCAAAGAAGCTTCTATGTACATATTTAGTTGCGGTCACATGCTGCGAATTTATTGCTTTGTGGGTAACTGGAAGGATATTCCCTGAAAGAGTTTGTTAAGTAGTCACCGACGTCTTGAATTCAGATCCTGATAGATCTGTTCTTTATTTTCTTTCCACGTTAATTTTCTACACGGCACGCTGTCCGATCTTTTTAAATTTCAGTGACTCTTGCAGCTATAGTCGCGCGTGTATCGAGCGAATATTAATTTTATGAAGCAGAATGTTTATATGTTTCTGTGCTTGTCGCCTAAAACCTTCCGTGCCTCAGCTCATTATGTTTGGAAAATCCAGATGAATGTAACTAATTCCACAAAAAAAGCTGGAAAAATATTTTTTTTAAAAAAATCAGAATTTAAATTTCGGACGAAGCCGAGTAGTGAAGCCAGTTATTTATATTTCGGTTGTCTGCTATAACGTTAATAGAGACAAACGCATCAACATTATTAATATCGATATCTGCACCTTAAAAACTTCTGCCTTTTGAATTTTTTATCACTGAAGTCTCTTTACAGGTCTAATTTCTGATTGCGTAATTGGAAGAATTATAATTTGCAAATCTGCAAGTGTCTTTCAATAACTGAACTTTTAATTAACTTCCGTGTGGAAACCCTTTGAATGTAGATCAGATGTAAAAGCGATTGGTAACGTAAATATTCATCTGAAAGCTGACCGGAGGCCAACTCGTGTACAGATTTCGTACAAAATCACGGTGGGCGAGTCACGCAATCTGCGCGTTAGTTATCGAACTACGAGCGAACGTTTCACGGTAACCGAATACGTTGGAGGGATTCCCCGAGCAAGAAATAAAATGAAAATGAAAAACCCTGACGCAAACTGACCGGACGAAGCCTTTGACGTGTTTTAATCGCGTGTAACCATATTGCTGATGTAATAAAGGGACAAGAGTATGCGACGAGGCGTTGAAAGCAGTGCTCCTGCCGATCGGAACCGACTCCGGGCTTCTCGTTAAACGTTGAAACGACAGCCGCGCGAGATCCAGACGACAGTGATGAATCGGATCGGAAGAGTGGCATGTTGCCTCGCGTTTCTCACATTCCGAAACGAGGCTATCGTTATCGTGCCGTGGTCGAACGTATGGCACGCGCGATCTCGCTTACCTACTGTTCGTTACACCGACTTTCTATTGCGCTAGAAAGAAAAATTTTGATAGAAAAATTTTGAAAGGTAGAGAGTTTTAATTATAATTGAAGGCAATATTTGTATTTATTTAACGAACTTATATGATATACGAACTTTTTAATGAATTTATATCGTCGATGAATTAAAAAAAAAGAATCAAATCTAAAATTAACAAAGTTATGGGATTTTTAAGAAAAAAGTTATGGTTTTGACGGAAAAATTTCTACGTTGCTTAATGTCTCAATAAAGAGTTTATTTCAAGATTTTGGAATTGCATGAAATAAAAATTGAAAGGGGTTTGCGTAAACAGCTGACGGTGATGTTGAAAATTTTGGGGAAAAAAAAAGGATATATCAAGAATTATAATTATCCAACAGAAAAAGAAGTTCTGTTACCCTAGTTGGAACAAATATAATCACTGTGAATATTTATAGCAAAATGTACCTACGACTGAAAGTGACCAAGCTTAAACGGTTTTATCTACTTAATTATTATCTATTTGTAACCGAATGATCGAAATTTCTTAGCACACGTGATTACAATAAATTCTCTCAATCTAGAAGTATTTATACCACCCCGAAATTTTGATAATTTTTCATGAAACATCCATCACATCCACAAAATTGTTTCAGATAAGATGCGTTTGCTTTTCATGCAAACGTGGCAAGAAAAAAATTGTAACGCTTCAGTATCAAGCTCGTCGCACTAACAATAAGTAAAGTTTGAAACTCGTGTCCCACGAGGACCATCGTGATCAATGGCACTCCGATGAAATGGCTGTGTTCGGTGAAATACACATAATGCTGCCACGTGGCGATTCGATATCAAGTCAGCTTCCTCTCACGTGCGGCTCATTGTTCGTTGTTTTTGCAGGATCTGGCCGGGCAACGTGGAGTTCCGACTGCGTCGGTGGATAATATAAAGTTAATTCAACGTCGCGATTAGGCCACGTGCACGCTTGCACGCGTCGCAGGGCTTTACGCGGCGGCCGCACGTGCTGGGGCAATGCATTGCTTAAGTCGGTGTAGAATATTAACCGGAAGAGAGCGCCAGCCAAGGGGCCAGCGCCTTTCGCGATACATAATTTTCCCTCATACAGGATGAACTTCTTTCGAAGCACATTAAACTATGATCTCAAGTTTGATGAACTCTCAACGTGTAATTGTATATAATTATTGTCTACTGACCAACATTGCAATGTGTACCTATTAGAAAGGTAAAAATTTACGGTTAGAGGTTTGTTTGAAGTTTTCTATTTCTTTTTTATTTATTTATTTATTAGTGGTGAAGAGCCCTTTTGCATATTAGTGAAATTAAAATTATGATTAAAATAACAAATATCAAAGAAAATGACAGAGAGAGATGTTGAAGTATCTGTCGCATTGCTCAAAACAGTTTGATTTTCATCTTATTGTTAATGCATTTGTTATTACATCTTCATCAGTATTTTTTACGACGTATTAATTACTGCCTGCAAAATTTTAAGATTTTAAAATAATTATATTACATTGGAAAAACTCTACCGGGAGATTAAATAATTGAACATGAAGGGGATATGACTATTCAATGAGGCGAACTTATTGTTAGTTATTTCTTAAATGTTTACTGAATATTAGTCGAGTTTACGTGTACCTACATTCTTCTGTTAAAACGGAGGATTAAAAAGCTCGAAAAGGCCTGCGTGATTTTGCGCTCGCGAAATGCGTGTGACATTAACAGGTTTTCTCTCAGTCACGACCTTTCGAGTTTCCCATGTTCGGTGTACGTGAACTCGCGGTATCGTTTATTGTGTCGGAGAGAGGGGGAGAGAAACTTATTAGCAAGTACATCAGCTGTCCTCGAATGTACATATGTTGCGAGCCGTTTGGCTCGTGCCGACGAAATCGTGATCCCCTTCCCCCCTATCTCGAATATCAACCCCCGGCGACATTGGTTCGCACGCGTCGATTTCCGCGCGTGCGTACACACGTAACGTCGAAGGGGAGCTCATGAGGGCTGTTGGGAAGATAATAACACCGGATATGTACTTCTAATAACTCGCCTGTTCTCCTCGTGAGAACTTTTTGTCGCTGTGTAAATTGCTCCCTAATTCGATCTCGTTCAATCTCACGCGTGCCACCCTTTATTCCGATTAACAGTTGTCATGTAAGAGTGGATTCTCATAGAAGTTTCTGGGATTGCTTTTGGTCTTCAAATGGTTTCAAATATATTTTTAAATGCAAGTTCCGAGCCTCTGAAAGTATGTGGCTCCGCTGGGAGAATTTTCTTTCGAATAAAATTTTCTTCGCATCTTATTTCTCTCGCATTTTAAACAAATTTGAAAATATGGCGAAATGAAAGTGCATTTCTATGTTTCTATGTTTCTGCGAGAGCAAAGCATTTATTTCAGGAAATGGAGTTGTTATGAAAGACTGATGCTAGTTTAATTTAATTTTCTTGAAATTTTTAAATTTTCAAAAACTTCAAGTAGGTACTGCGGCGATGTCCAAATCGTATTCTTAACGTTGAAAGAATATACCCAAAGTGATTATGTTTCATAAATTATGGTGTAAAAATGTCAGTGAAACCGTTTCCAAAATAAAGAAAAAAGGCAGGGGAAGCTTTGGAGGGCTTATCTTTTTACGACGCTTTCTTTTCACCAGCACGATTACCAGAATACGCTAGTAAAAATTGGCCAAGCATAGGAGGGCCAGCCTGTATAAAATCGGGTTTAAGAAACGGTCGACTTACTGTCTAGAAGTTATGACAGGTCATTGAGGGTTTATTATAGTATCATTACCGCGATGTTTATGGCACCGAAAGGTTCACATTGTGTGTCGGGGTTTAACGCTTTGTTTCCTGTTCTTGTCACCGTTGAGGTCACGCACATTACCCTTTATTACTCAAATGTCTTACAGAAACTCAACGAAATTACATTTTAGGCGCAAAGATTACGGGAAAGCCGAAAGCATAGAGGAAGAAAAAAAATTTCGACTTACAAAGATTTCGAGTAATCGAGGTTCAACTGTATATTGAAAAAATGCATTGTTCGCGTTCTTAAAAAAATAAGGATAATATGGCTCCCAAACAAAAATCATAAAAAATAATTCTTTGGTAACATCATTTGGCTCTCATTAACTCAATAATGTATGCACCGGTTGTTAGAATTTCATAATAAATTATCCCCTTCGAATCTCTCAAAATACAGAATATGTAAAATCTTCTTCAGTTGCAAACTTGCAATCCCTCACCTGTCGGAAACGCTACGAATTTTACGAACAACCGAATATTTAAGAACATCAGAATTTCAGATCACGATAAGATGGAAATATAAATAATATGGAAGTTTAATGAGTTATTGGTCTCTGTATTTGTGATTCAGTCGGGTGAAAAGTCATCAGACATTTAAGAGTGAAAGGTTTAAAACCGAAAACTGCTACGTGCTATAATATCATACGCTACCTGTCAAATCAAAGGAGAAACGGATAAAGGTGATCTTGTGCGGATCACGGGAAGTTCGTGTTCACAAAGGGGCTGAAATTTGCATGCTGTACCGTTAACGTCTCCCAGCGCAAACACGGGAGACCTTCTGACCTACTGCACGAGCAGAGTAACCATGAAGAACAAGAAGAGGAGAAGGCGGAGAAGTGAGAGCATTCTCACGGCGGTTCACCTGGCGGCGTGTGCACGCACCGTATGCACTTCGGCCTATTTAAATGGCCTTTTCTACCTTTCCTCTTTTTTAATTCAATACCGCCGCGTGTGGCACGTGCTCACAATACCGACACACGTCATCGCTTCCGCGTACACGCCACAATCTGGCTCCACTTCCACCGGATCTTCCGGCAAAACCTGAATCGCTTAGCTTCCTGTGATCTTCGACCTGCTGCTTCTTTTTTTTATAGTACTACTAATCACGAAGGACTAGGAGCCACCCCTTGTTTTCTTGGGGTTATGCTAAAGAATTTGATTTATAATTCACACCAGACTAATCGAATACATCAGTATTCGAATACTCAAATATTCGAATGGTATTCGAATACTCGAATGCTCAAATATTCGAATGGTATTCGAATACTCGAATATTCGAATGGTATTCGAATACTCAAATATTCTAAAAGTATTCGAATACTCGAATATTCGAATGGTATTCGAATGGTATTCCAATACTCGAATATTCGAATGGTATTCGAATACTCAAATATTCGAATGGTATTCGAATACTCAAATATTCGAATGGTATTCAAATACTCAAATATTCGAAAAGTATTCGAATACTCGAATATTCGAATGGTATTCGAATACTCAAATATTCGAATGGTATTCGAATTCTTGGATATTCGAATAGTATTCGAATTCTTGGATATTCGAATAGTATTCGAATTCTTGGATATTCGAATAGTATTCGAATTCTTGGATATTCGAATAGTATTCGAATTCTTGGATATTCGAATGGTATTCGAATTCTTGGATATTCGAATTATATTCGTCAAATAATTGAGCAACTGAAGTATTCGAATATTCGAACACCGAAAAATTCGACAAATATTCATGTTAAGAATTCTATTGCATAGTGTAAAAGCTTTTAAGATGCGTCAGATCTACAAATATAATCAAATACAGATGCTCAATAAACACATGAAACGCTCCAGGTTCAATTGTTACTTGAAATTCGGCATTCAAATTAATTTGTGTGTGCCCCTCGGGATTTGAAACATCTACATCATTTATTACATTTTTATGATTTTCCCGCAAGATTCTTTCCTCAATTAGAGTTTTAATTCCGCAGAGTCTCAAACGTAAATACTCTTTGCTAGAGCAACTAGAAGAAATAAGGAAAAGGAGAGCAATCGAGAAGGATTGCGCCGAATAATAGCGCCGTTGAAAGAAAGTTTTAATGAGAAATGTAGACGGACCGGTGTCACTTTAGAAGTTAAAATCGATAATGAACCCTGGCGGCCGGTGTGTTGGAAGGCGGGAAGGGGAGCAGCGGCCCCGATAGGACCCCAAAGGCGTTCTTTGTGGGGTCTTAGGTTCAAGATTGCGCACGTGCTCGGTTTTCCCACGCGTATAGCACGCAGCCGGTCCCCGTCCGAGGGGGGAAGAGGCCGAGGCTGAAAAGGGACAGGGGGTATTGTGTCGAGCACGGGCCTGAGACACTGGGAATTAAAGGTCTTCTCGTCTTGTTCCTTCTCCTTTTCAGCCGTGCTTAATGATAAACAGTACAAATTCCTTATAGTGGCAAAATAAAGAGAAATAATTGTGGTATAGCTTCTCCTTTCTGACTTTCAAATATTCTGCATAAAAATATGTTTCCTGGTTGAAGGAGAATGGTTCGCAATAAACGTGACTTTTTTCAGGCATTTGTCCGTTTGTTAACAATTTTATACAACGCAGACGCTCCGCGGGGCGTAAGTAGGCGGTGCGCGATAAAATCGAGAAAGCCATTTTATTGCCCCTTTCGGGGGATTTTGATAAATATATGACTCAATGTAGTAATGCATTTTTCAACTCTATTGCATACCTACATAATAATAAATCAGAATTTTCCTTAAAACATTTAAAACGTTCGGTAGTTATTCATTTGAAATTGGTCAGAAGTATCCTTTGATTAATAAAAAGTTTCCCAATGCCGATTAGGGTGGTAAAAAGTGGTTCGAAAGGAGGCGTCTTCGGTTATTCGATGTTGGAGAGATTAGGCAGGCATTCTTTCTTATTTGACGTTGGTCGTGACGCAGCTTTCAGAAATATAACCGCGGACCACCTACGCCGGACATGTTCGCAGGTATGCTTGATAGACGTGGCCGTTTCTTATCCTGAAATTCCAGCGGAGCTGACTCATGCTTCTTGTAATTTTCTTCGAAATTGAGACGGGACCCCTATAAGGAAGTCATCGCGATGACTGGCCGAAATTTTTATGCGCACGTCGCGTTTCACGCTGCGTTACACGTGCGTTTCATGCATTTAATTTCTTCATAATTCGCAAATGTATTTACATTCTCCTCTTAACGTCCATCGCTCCCGATTCGTATTTCGAATACATATTCCAGCTTCGATATTCCCTGGTCTTCTACATTAATCTCCATTACTTTTCGCGAGCTCTTCAGCCTCCACTTAACATAAATTTTATTCCGAATGAAATCTGAACCCCGCCAATGAAATTTTATGAAAAACACAGGTTCAAATATTGCAATCGAATCTGATAAAGGGTTGCAAAAAAAATTTCGTGGAGTATCAATTAAAAACAAGTCACTAACTTATTAATGTTTTTGCTTTTTGTCGTGTTCGGTTTACACGTGGCAATTAATTTTTCTGATAAAGACATCGCGACCCCTAACGAAATCCTTTAAGTACAAGCCGCGAATCAGTGAAATCGAGCGAAGCGTAAGTAAGCCGATACACAGTATCGATTATAATTACAAGTCGGGCTACAATTACAAATCTCTCGACGGTTCGTGTAAAGCGATTAACCATCGATACCAATCGACGATCATCGAACCGCTACGAATTTCTCAAGTTCCCCATTCGCGCATAAATCCCTCCGCCCCTCCTTCTTCCCCCTTCCCCAATTTCTTCTCAGATACAGCGCATCGCGAGTCGCTGGAGGACTTATTAACCGAGGGAGTATCGCGACAAGCGCGTAAAACGGCGTCGTCGAGATGCTCGTAACTTCTTTTTAATCGAGCCGGAAGCTCTCGTTAAGGAGCCACCCGTTAATTGGTGGTGGCTTCGGTGATCGGAGAAAAATATGTACCGGTCCCTTACGCCGATAGTCGCTCTCCGGTTCTTACAACACTATCTCTCCTACCTGGTTGCACGCGCGCGAATGGCCCCGTGGGTACAGGCTCGCTCGCTCGCGCGCACACACGCGTATAATATACCCGCATGAATGAATGGCGCTGCCCGGGCGGAGTGGGCACATCTCTCGTTTCTGGACTCGGGAGATCTAACTACCACCTGCCTTATTTTCCCACGAGCTCCGAGCGAGCCTCTCGAATACGGATGAGATAGACGAGGACGAACGGCCGTGTATAGGAGCGGAGCGGTCTCGAAGGACAGCGGTGTGCACGACGGCTCCAGTTGAAGGAAGGGGGACGTCTCGACTCGTCGTCGCGCGAGGAGAGGGGCGGCGGGGCGGGGGGGGGAGGGGCCCGGGAGGGATGAGAAGAAACAGGGTCAGACAGAAACAGAAACGGCGGAGGGTCCCTCCCGTTTTGCGGAAGAAGAAAAGGGCCCGTGGTGGTGGTGGAGGGGGGGGGGGGGAGCGAGACGGGCGAGGATGCATGGTTAAAATATCAGCAAAATAAAGACGGATAGGTTCGATGCACGGGGTGAAACGAGCGCGAGGGGTCTCGGCGGGGGGAGTCGAAAGAAGGGTGAGCTGGGCCCCTACGGTGCAGGGGGAGGTGTACGGCCGTGGATATCCTGCTCGGACCACGGGTACGTGCGCGTTCACGCGTCCCGCGAGCACGTGTGGGGAGCGGTGGGAGGGGTGGAGAGGGATACATGCAGAGAAGCAAGAGAGGTCCTTCGAAGGCGGGCAGGTAGAACACGTGCTGGCACGAGGTGAGTCAGACTCGCGGGAATATCGAAACACGATCTTCCTGTCTCTCTCTCCCTCCCTCCATCCCTCTCTCCTTTTCTCTCTTCTTCTTCTTCTTCTTCTTCTGGCTTTCGTTATTCCTTTGTCTCCTTTTGGGATTTTTTGCCAGAAATCTCTCCACGTGAAACACTTTCTGGAGGCACTCGACTCGAGTTGGATACACTATAATGTGGGCGCTTTGGGGTAATTGGTGTTGTTTGCCATAGCAAGTATTAACAGAGCTTTATATAAATGTTATTAGTAATGATGTCTCATTGTAGGGAATATTTCGTCGCGCCGCGCAGTGGGCCGGATTCACTTATTTACCGCCATTTGGGTCTTTTTTTTAAGATATCCGAATGAAACATGTCATCCTCTTAAAATACGGGACTCGTTTGGGACTTGAGAGATATTCCTTGCCAATTTTAATAAATGTCGCCATTTTCCTGACTGTATTCAAAACTATTCTTTAATGGATTATTTAGATTAAATACTAATAGAAGATGATGTTTAGGAAAAAAATGGGCCTTTAATTTAAACAAAACGATATTTGGCTGCATTCCTTTATTTTTCGACTTTTCTTTATAACTTGGAAACGAAAAGTTTCCTGAACGTTCGATTTAATCCACTGAAAGGGACATTAAGTAAAGTACTAAATGTACGGTTTTAGATTTTTTTTATCACAATTAAGTTAAAAAAAATTGAAAAAAAAATGTAAAAAATATTAAATTATACCTCATTAGAACGGAATAATTTGATCGTATTTTTTTACGTCAATTTCATTCCGATATCTTAAAAAAAAACCCAAATGGTGCTAAATAAGTGAATCCGGCGCAGCGTGGGGCAAACTGTAATTTTTGCCGCCAAAATAAATTGCCCCTTGCATACTCCAATGTGATCTACATGCAGACGAAGTGTGTGTTGGTACAGTAGTGTTTTATTTATTTTGTACTGAAGGAAATAGGGTCGAAATATACGCCTCTATTTTTACTGCTACATTACTATGCTGCTCGGAGTATCTCACTCTCTATTAGCCGCACAAATCAAAGCCTGCGTCGAATACATGTAAATGTTCTTATTTGGAATTTCATTAAAGCAATTTGTCTGCAGTTGTCATGACGAATCGCATCTCAGTTATCGATTTTGGCCCCCTAATTTGGAGGCACGTTAATGCGTTGGCATTAATGTGCTTCTGAGAAAGTGACATACAGCTTTTCACTTCAGAAGATTCAAGAGATACATAATTGTCGGCCCGTTAAACGTGCGCTTGCAATTTATCGATAATGATTACAAATGTAAAACAAGTAGAGAAAGTAATAATACTCGTAAATAATGTACCTTATATGCACACATCTACCCACGCTCTTCAAATTTTAGAATTTCATTCTGACTATTTGTTCTTTGAGAAAATTGTAAGAACTTAGATTTTCAAAATATCTAGCAAACAGTAAAATTACTTAAATTTCACGGGTTAATATATGATCGAATTGTATTACTAGATAAGTTTAAATAAATTTTTCTTTCTATTTTGGTAAATACATTATTACAACATATTTGTTACAGAATCCTTATAGAAACAGAAGGTACTTTTAACTTCTTATTCTGAATAATAAAGTGTGTGTGTGAATATAAATTATATGTAGCTGATTTATTTATTTCAACGCTTTATTAGAAATCAGTGAGATTTTCCGGCTCGAGTAGCCAAATTTTCAGGAGTTAATTTCACCCCCTTAGAGTGAATTTGGGCAGCAAACAAAAATTGCGTTGTAATCAGGAGGAAATCCCCTACATATTCACAAAGTTTCAGATTTTTTTAATTTCCCTTGTCAGTTCCATTCGACGTAATGGTAGGTAGGTATTGCTATCGAGGGATGTTCCTGGTTTAAAGCCGTTTTTCCCAGGAAAATCAAGTACAGTCGCTCTACCATTATAAGGACAGCGAAAGCAATATAAATACAAAATTAGATCCTAGATGACCAAAGTTCTTGTTATTCTTTTTAAGCTCGAGCACTCGTGTGAGACTGAAGCTTATTATATATTGTTATAGTAACGAGGTGCCAGTACGGCCGTGTTTATACCTTGTATTCATTTTTATATTTGTTATGTAATTCTTATGGCCAAATGAACACATTTAAAAAAAAAAAAAGCTATCGAGGGATGTCAGCAATCTGTGCCAACCTCGTTCCACGTGCATGTTTACCAATTCCCAGCATCCTGTTATATGCAACAAACTGTATAAAGTCCGGAATCTTGTTTCCGATAAACTTCAATATTATCATCATCCTACAGAAACATTCCCATCAACCGGCTTTTCGTTAGTGCCTCTGAACCGTTAATTCTTCCATAACAATAAAGTAATGAACTTGACGACATCGTCGATACGTTTAATGAAGTTTCCTGCAGTTACCTGTGCCATTACAGCCGGCAAGTGAAAACGTTTAACGTGATTCCCCGTATTATGAACAGTGACCTTCGGTTCGGTTAATTGCTGGTACCGAAATAAAAAGGGTATTCCTCGGTAAGTTCTTAATTAGTGCCGCGGAAACGACGATGCCGGGTGAGTGGGGTTATATATATTGAAAGGAGAGGAGAGGAAGATCAGAAGCCGTAACTGGCCGATTCTCACGCAAAGCAGAGAGAATGCGCGCGATTACGCTCCCGTCCAAGTGCATACCGAAGTTGGCCACGGTCGTCGAAGAAAAGCTTTTCAACAGTTTGCAAACATCCGAGTCGCCCCTGAAATCGCCTTGATTATCGAATGCGCGGCGATAATTGAATGGAACTGCGTGTCTCGTTCAGCTTTCATCGTCGATCAACAATCCCCCAACCGAATTAAAGGCGCGCCGCGGCATGTGTAATCAGAACCGCCCTTTCGATTCTTATCAGTCGCCGCACAAACCTTAAGGTACGTTCGGCATGTGATTCATACGAATTGCGCGAATGTTTAAGATGCTCCCCTTCGATTCACGCACGCTGTCCCGTTTTCACCTTCGCGTTCAACTGGCCAATGCAAATTTAAATAACGATTTCTACCCGGTCCAGTGTGTGGGTACCTCGCTTCGGAAGGCTCGGAAGTGGGCCTCGTTTTGAATAGGGAGCTGAACGGCGGTATAATTAATTTGAGGGTATGACATTTGCTTTTGAGTGTTTATCGGAACGGCAAATGGAATTGAAAATTGGCTGAACGACGAAGGCGGATATGTACATGAATTGTGACGCTGTTAAGGATGACTTGAATCTTCAATGGTCGGAGGGAATGGTTTCGTCTTGCATTGCGTTGCTGTGGGTATTCTCTGAAGATTTTTATATTCGATATATTCTTGGAATTTATTTCCTACATTTCCTTGCTTATCCAGTGAGTTTCTTTGTCGGAAATTCTGTATATCTGTCGATGCACGGTGGATCGCATTTACGTGCCACGCCGAAAATATTAGAAAACTTGTAAAGCCTTTCTCTGTACTCACTTGAATCATCAACTTTATCAAGTTTATTCGACGACTAGAAAGAGGGTGACAAAGGAAGATTTTTCAGCATACATAAGAACGTACTTCATAATTTTATCTTCCAAAATAATATATTGACAAATGTATTACGTGCTGGAAAATTTGTTGAACATATGCGAGCGCGCAGTTTGTGTTTAATCGTGTATGCATACATTTATGTTTATTTTCTTCGCTTTCACATTTGTTTCCACGCATCCGGGCTCAACACGCAGGTGTTTAAAATCTCATACATGGTAAACACATTAATTTACTGTTTACCTAATTGCATAATAAATAATTGCACGGTGCTGCGTTAAATAAAGGAAAGTTCTTTATCGCCCAACGTAGTTCATTAAAAAGTTCGTTATTCTTCCGTAACCGCTCCTAAAATATTTAACTTGCCATTAGTCTTCACCTAGCCTTGTAATCTGACAGAAGGATAGCATGAAATCATTTTAAAATTAATCATAAATTGGTCAATTCACGAACAGAGTAATATGACCTATTATTCTTAGCGATAAAATCGTTGATCTTTTTCACTATAATGTAATTACTACTCGTAATTAGTTCTCATTTATTTTCATATTTTGTTGTTTGATTTCGAGAAACATGAGTGTCACTTCTATTAAGGTTATTACATTGTTTATATATTATCTCTTATATTTTATTTTCAGACCCTATTTATTAATGACAAAGAAAGATAAAAGAAGTTCAAAAATTTCTCATTCACCATTGTAGACGCTTATTTTATTTTTTATCAGCATTTTAATCAGATGCCAGAAAAATTTGAAATAAAATTATCGAAACGTATTTTCGAATATTCGGGTATTCGAATATTTACAGTTCAAGTTCCAAGTTTGTAGTAGAACAATGAACCAGTTGGTTTCGAACGTTCGAACATTAGTATATTTCCACCACAACAGAATAAAATATTTAATATTCGTCATTTAATAGGAAAAGTGATACCTAAGAAACGATTAAATGTCCTGCACGAAACTACTTCAATATTATTAATCGCCTCGTTCTTGGCGCGACAACACTCGACATGCTCCATATGGCAGCTCAAACGCGATTCCGTGAGCGGCTTGGCACAAAGATACAATTCATAATTCCACGTTTGTCTCGTGTGAAACGGTCAGAAGAACTCCGCTGCTCGTCTTCCTCTTCTCTCGTCTCGAAAGGCTGACGCACGTGTTATCGGCGCCTTTTAGACAGTCTCTTTCGAGGATCACAAAGAGTCCTTTCACTGCCTAATTAGGATGCTTTCGAGGCACTTGTACGTGGCAAATGTCCCTCTTTGACATCGGTTGGCTGCCTGTATTACTGTTTTCAGACTTATTAACGAGTAGGGAAAAGTGCGTCCCACGGTCGTTCAACTGCGTCCGCCTGTATTTACAGTGATCCTGTTACAAAGGATGCGATTATTGGATACCCACATATTTTCACGTGGATCCAAGAGTTAGAACCATTGAGTTCCTAAGTTGAAAGTTCCCGATTTTAGAATTATCTATTTAACGAAGCGCACAGAGTGCGATCGTTAAACTCTTTCTATTATTTAAATATAGATTTTTGAAATTGTATTGTCAAGTTATTCCGTGCAAGAAGAACCCATTGTGATTTGCGTTAAACTTTTTTAAAATACTTTGATATCGCGATTTATTGAATGAAGTAAATAGAGAGAAATAGTTAAATTCATTCTATTAGATATCTAAATTTACTGTTTTAATACTTATTTAGTATTTAATAGAATAAAGCGTGTTCTTAAAATAAATTCAGATTTTTTGGTCCAAACCATTTATATTTCCAAAGAAGTAAGATTCGCGGATTACATTAATTAGAATTTTCAGGAGATCTTTATTAAAATAGTCAAAGAGCTCCGTTAGAATTTTGTTCATTAGCATGCAAATGATTTAACTGCGCAACACTGGTAAGAATTCTCTATTCGGTGGAAATATAATAGAAATGAATTCACGGTGCTCAACAGAGCTGTAAATCAGACAATTTATTAAATCTTGCGCTCCAACTAAAAAGACGATAATCAATATTAATCCCATAAAAAATGCACAAACGTGTTCTTTGATGCAAAACATTGATTGTAAAAATTGTTTAATTTCTTTTTGCAAATTATATATAGTCGTGGGAGTTGCCATCATTTGTTCTAATATGAAATATTAAAAAAATGCTTTAATTCCATTTAAAAAATAGAGAGTAGGTAACATCTGTATCTCGGAAAAAATGCAGATAAAGAGACTATGGTTTACAAATGTTATGCACTCTTAAATTTTTTGCAATGTCCATCCAAGGTAAGCCCTGAAATTTCGTGGCGACACTTATGTGGGACATCCCGTATAAATTTCCCATAAAATAATAAAATTTATTCATATTTTATAGCCGATAATTCACAGTTGGCTCTAATATGTTTCCCTGGAAATCGCGGCTTCCTCGTGCGACGTCAATGCGGCTCCTTAGCACGAGCCCCCCATAAACGTAACAGGATCTCATACGGGTGTTCCTCGGCCCGTTTCTTGTGCGGCTACGTTCTCACACTTTCCGCCCCATTGAAACGTATACCAGAAGAATTCACCCCTATACATACCACGAGGGTGGGAGCTGGAAAGCTCCGAGCCCATAGAAATTAAAAGCACTCTCCTTTCAGGAAGTCTTTCATTGGAAGCGTGCAATGCAGGAGCCGGGCACGAAATTGAGCGAACGCGCCCGTTTCCGTGTTTCCTAAATTTGACCCCGATACACCAAGAAAATTCCGACCCTCCCTCTGCTTTCTCCAGCTTTCGTCCTTGAAACGAGATTGACACATTATGCTCGCGATTTACGGGAGAAAGGATTATTCTGGCAAAAGGTATACAATGCAAATTTTTTTTATCAAAGTGACAACCATTTTCACCATTTAATTTTAACAACTTGTTTAGGTTACGGTGTACACGTGTCAATCTAATTAGCCAATTAGACTCAATCTATAGCACGAGTTATCCCTTAACTAATCTAAAAGTTGTTATTTATTCTTAGGTAGGGGAGATCGAGGCAAGTTGATGTGTTTTTTCCTTTTCAATTTTTGTCACTTTTGTTTGAATTAATATTTAATAACAGATGTGCTAAAATATACTTTGGTTCTTCCTCTTTAATATATGTATTGTAGGTGAAGACTTGAGAAAATACATATCTACAAAATAAATGAAAAAATATTATTTGGATGCAAGCAAAGTGTACCAATTTATTCCACTGCGAGGCATGTTGACACTTCTTTGGGGCCTGTTGATACATCTGTAAAACATCCGTTTAATGAATAACAAATAAATTTGAAAAATATAATTGATGTTTAAAATTTTAGTTTCTCGTATAACCAAAATTAAACAACATCGGTATCTGATTTTACATTTGCTGATGAAATCGTTAGTGAAGCTTATCCAATAAATTCTGATTCGCAAGCGACTTGACATCAAAATACATATCTCGTACGTGGAACTTCATGCTGATATTAATATTCACAGAGACGTTTACGTCAATCTCAAAAAACTTTTTATCACGTACCGTCAACCGTAGGACACATGTTTCTTTTCGTTTCAAAGGGTGGACGTTTTCGTTCCAGCGATTATTTCCGCATAAGCGACCACTCTTGACAGAGACGGTCCCGCAAGCGTCGCGTATATTTGCATTCGTCGGCGCGTTCAATCGCGCGAAAAGTCTTTTGCATAGCAGGGGGGTGCGTGCAGGTGTCCTAGGAAAATTGAAGCCTGAGTAGAAATGCACGTGTGGCGTGAACAGCGCACCCACGGTTCATTCAACAGGTAGTGGTCGTCTCCCGTCGGGGATCCATTTACGACCAGCCCCTGCTGGGGGCAGTCCTTCGGGGAGAAATGGCCGTTAGGGTTGTGACGGGAAAAGGGGTTGATATTTTAAAGGGGCACATAAATTATTATGCGCTCGAGTTACTGACTTATTACCTTTGGTTTATGTATATGTATCAGCACGTGTATCTAAATATCATATTTCAATGATGACGAATATGAAAAATTTTGGAAAGTGTTATAAGTTTTAAATGTTTTAAATGCACGTCATTATAATACATATTGTAAATGGTATGATTGAGGATGCCTGTATTGGCGAATTTTAATAATGTTATTTGGTAATGAGAAATATATTTTAATGCAGGCTGTGATTATGTATATCGAGGTTTCCATTGTAGTCAGAGTGAGAACATTTTGGAACTGTTTATTTATGAATTTGTATTTTTCACAGTTGTTAATTAGCTATTTAATCTGTCATCGATATTTATATATACTTCTTGTTTTTTTTTTCAAAGGGCTTTAAGATGCTATATATCTAAGGCAAAAATTTATAAAATTCAAACAACAATTTTTTTGTTTATTCTTCGAATATGAAGTAACAAATTCCAAAAAGCATTTTTACTGTATGTTCTTCAGTTTCTTTTTTTTTTAATTCATGAAAATCGCGTATTTTTCAAGCGTTTGACCGTAGAAGTACCCTTAACTAAATAGATAAATAAATAAATAAAAATTGCGAAGTAGGGTCAGACCTTTCTTGCCGCTGAGCTGTTCATCGTGTACCGCTATAGGCATGCCTATCCAAATCCAGTACGGGCTAACAGGTGGGGGAATCTCTTTGCTAGGAACGTTGACATTCCAAGCCGGTGAATTGCACGTGGTCGCCACGCGGCCCATCGTCAATCCTCTTCGCTCATTAATCTGAAAGGATCCCGAATGGGTGGAAGAGGGGTGCGCGCGCGCGCTCGCTCGCGAGGCCAAGGGCAACGGAAGGATGGAGGGGGAGGGTGATGGTCACGTCACGAAAAATCGACACGGAAAAAGCGATCGGGGAAGGCTGAACAGAGCCTGGCAGGCCGAGCAGTTTAACACACCTAGTCGCGAATAAGTGTGCAAGGCGCGCATTTAGCGCCTGGAGGCTCTTTCACGATGCACGCTTATGCGAAGATATCGGCAGCTGGCCTGGAATCGTGAGAGACTCGGGCAGATGGCCTGCCCCGAAACTCCTCCACGGGGCTCGCGTGTACGTGCACACGACCACTAAGGATCCCTACACGTCTTCCTAAGGAAGGAACCACCGAGGATGTTTCCCACGGACTCCTGCAGTCTCTCATCTGCCGTATTACTTGAGCACACGAATGTGCCCTGGATTCCCTCCCTCGTCCTCCTCGCTTCTCCCCCTTAACCCCCCAGCCCCCTACCTTATCTCTCTTTCCCTCTGTCGCCTTCACCGTTACTGTCGTCCCTCCATCCTTCTCTGTCGCCAAAACGCTGACGCGCGACGGGGGAAAGTCCGCACCCTTTTGCCTCTTAATTCCCCGAACGATTCCCATTACTCCAAGGCTGATTCCGTGATTGTGGGATCCTGACGAGAGGATTTATCGCTCGGCCATCCAGGCGATGTTCGTGGTTGTTTGTATCGCTGTTTCGAGGTCGCTCGAATTTTTGTTGATTCTGATTTTGTAGTGCGATTTGATGACGAGTGCCTGGCTGTTCTTGAATCTATTTACTGGCGCGTAGTTTTATGGTGTAATAACCGGCGGGCGGTGGAGGCCCACAGAGGGAGCCGAGAAACAGAACCGGGCTACTCCTGACGCCACAGGAAAATTTGATCAGAGAGTGAACTTTCTCAGAATTTTCATGAAATTTTCATATTTTTGTGAAATTGAGTTAGTAGCAATAATGTATTCCAATAGGTTGTACTAATCATATAAAATAGGAAAAATTAATGGAATTAAACTAAGGAACTTCATCGTAACAGTTCACAGACAAAATATATTACAATAATGACTTGACGTGGAATTTATAACAATTTAAACTACACGTCCCTAGCAAGCAATAAATATTTACAATAAAAGAGTATTCAAGCCATAAACACATTTGCAACAAAATTCGCGCATTCCTTCAATTGAATTAACGCGCGCAAACTAAACCTCGCAGGCATACAACACAGGTAACGTCTTGGGGCAATTGTAAAATCAGCCTTTTGTGGAAAACACGTTTCCATTTCACTAATTAGGCTGGGGAATCTGCTCTTCTTACCTAACCCAGACCTGACCTGAACAAATTCAGCGGCATTACCTCGGCACTTCACTCTGCGGCAGGCTCCAGCAATAGACGATCCAAGACGGACATCAGGTGAAAATAAACCGCGGTGCACTAATGGTCATGGAGTAGCAGCATGCCGCCAATAATTATAAGCGGCCGACGCTACAGTAAATCAGACCGCGAAGAGTTAATCGAAACCTGTTGCATCGCGGCGAGCGTCGCAACGGGAGCGTACTGCGGGCGTGTACCCGGCCACGCGTGAACACGTGTCGGTGCAGGCGCGTGGGCCTGTGCACGAGAGCCAGGAGTCGCCATTAAGTGGGTGGCTAAGATTGCCTCTCGTTTACTTTACCTCTGTCCTTCTCACTCCAGTTTATCGATGAACCTGTCCCCCTCTTCTCTCCCTTCCCCCCTCTCTCTGTTTCGCTCTGTCGTCTTCTCAAGTAGTCTTCTTCATCGTTCTTTCGAGTGGGCGGGAAGACGCAGGGAGTGCCGTAGCCCACGGTTAAGAGAAATGACATTAAGAGAGAGCCAGGGATGCAGGAAGGAGAGAGAGCAGCCAACTGAACATGACCGTTTAATATACGATGCGGACACCTACTAATGCTGTACCGAATCGTTCTCGCGGCACTAGGCACGATTTATGACCTTCGTGCCCATTTTGGAGGCCGACCGTGCTGGCTCGCTAATTGTGACGGAACAGAATCGATTTGTTTAAGAAAGGTTTTGATACTCGTGTAGTTATGTAACTCGAGTGTCGCATTAAGTCCCATATATCGAGTGCTACTGTGGAGCTACCGCGTGCGGAGAAAGTATGATCGATGGTGCGTCAAATTGCAAACAGTCGATACACATGTACTTACTGGGGCGGATTTGTGATAGGCTAAGTACCTAGGCTACGGCGGCAGATTTGGGAGGCGACAAATTTTCAGCGAAAGAAGTTGCAAACGTTTAAACACAGAGGCAACTTTAAGGAGGGAATCCTACTCTTTGGGCTAAAAACATAGCAAAGTTTGGGATTTTTTTTTCAGAATCCAGCGTTTCGATTCATCTGAAATTTGGACCATGTTTTGATGCAGCTTTGAAGAAGCTGCAGGTTTTTTTTCATTAATTTTTAACCATGAATATATTAGTTATTTATGATTGACCATCACGCCAAATTGTAAAATTTGATTCTAGTAAATTAACATCTTTTGTTGAAGAAGAAGTAGAAGGAAAGGACCAATAAAAAATCTCCCGCCGTGCCATAGCCGTCCGCATATACATAGTTTCTAAAACATTTTGGATTTGGATTTTAAAAGCACCCTTTCGTTAGAAAACTGTCAACCAGATCTTTTGCAGCGCAAAATTACTGGTCCCATACAGCTTGCAAATCTGCTTCAAATAAATTTACAAAAAACCTTTCCTGTACCTTATGTATCAAATAAAATGTCCTGAAAGTGTCGAAGAGATTCAGTAAGTACTTAGTTTGCTTTTAATAAATTTCCAAAGATACCTTTAATTTTCGGGCAACCCTGTTGTTCTCTTTTAAAAAGCAATTCACTTTTTTTCATATAGCGAATCAGCAATAACTCATATGCGAATTTCTATATTGATTTAATTTTGCAATTGTCTCGACTGTTTTAAATTAAAATATGCGATGACACTTGTTAGCCTAGGGGCGCCAAATCTCCAAATCCACCCCTGTATATATATATATATATATTTATTAGGTACGTTGAGTCTAATCGTCTAACAGCTGTGTATGTTGCATATTAGTCGTAGATGAGGTTAACGACGAGGGACGGCAGTGTGTCATAACTGTACTCTTCGTTCTATTTATCAGAAAATAAAATTCAGGGAATGTTGCGTCTTATCGAGATTCCGATTTGATTTATTCTACACCGCTAACGACATTTCGTATTAAAGTATACGTCTAACGAGTTTGCATTTCATTACGGTCTGCAATGTCAACTGTGAAGAGCAGCAAAGTAGACGGGAATGCACCGGCAATATTGTAAGTACATACGTGTAGCTGAATTTGATAGCTGCATGAGAGTTACCATTGATAAGAAGATACTATGCGCATGGTCACGTTTCATGAACGGTAACTTTCTCAACAGCATCCGAGGTCTCCTGGATTTTGTATTTTATATCGAAGTGTCGAGTGGCTTTATATAGGTACGCGATCCGTTTGGATTGAATATTAATTATGATATCGTTTCTGGATCTCCAAAATTATAAATACATTTCCCGCGTAAAGCATAGGAAACATATGCAGCGGAACGAGCAGCATTCAATTCATATCAAATTGCGATCAAACCCCGCAACAGCTGACCACGATAATTAAGCCGTTTTTAATTCGGAACGCAACGATAGCGACGAAGTGTTGGGCGACTTCTTATTCCTTCGATACATCTTTGGTATTGGACGCATAGGAGATGAAGAGAAATCTTTTCCTTTTAATTTTAATGCTTCTTAATTAACGTCCTTATCTGCTTACACGTGGTAATTCGTATAATTTCAACTCTGCTCTAATTACATTTCGCACCTGCTGATTACAGAATGCTTTTCCAACTGATAAAATTTGCAAGAGCATTGATAATTCAGTCAGAGCTTAGTAATTGCTAAGGCTCTAATTCGCAATTACGATTTTTTCAATGGGTGCTGTAAAAATATTGATATTAAATTCTCTTCTAAACAAACAAAGTCATCTTTCACGTTTCCTAATAGAACCATGTATCATACAGACTTGATTTTTATTATTATTTAATGTTAGAATATATAAAAAAAATTGTATGTTAACTAAAACCTAAAAAATAATTCTTTTCATTTCTACATTTTTTTTACATATATTTCTATTTTCTAGTTTTTAGTGTCTAGTTCCTTATTTTCTAGTTTCAAGAAAATTGAATTAGTAGAAGTGGGTTAAATTTAAGTTGCCAGATTTGGACCAAGCATAGGTACACGAAACATACAGGGGATCGAAGCTGAGTAAAATCATTTAACACCCTTTCAAATGTGTATTAGACTAATGATAATCCAATGACATATATGTATAAAACCGTCATTCTCCTGCGCATGAAAAATACGTTTCATTAAATATTAGTAATCAACTAAAAAAGTACACGAAGGACTAATTTCAAAATTCCGTGAGCCATCAACGTATCTCCCGCCAAAAGAACCGACGAAACCCGTCCGTTTACAATCTCTTCCTCCCGACTAATCGTCAAAAGTAATTTAAAAAGACCAACGTCCGTTACGATTGGCATCCTGTTTACGAAAAGTGTTACTGCGTAATGGGAACGTGCGACTAGAGCAAGATCGGCGAGAAAACATTAAGACGTGCGTTTTGATACCACCTCCAAATATCGACCGTCGTATCGCACCTGACGCTGCATGGTCCTCCGGAGTACTTACCTTCGAAACGGTACACGTGGCGCGTAAACAAAAAAGCACTTACGGGAGTAGCGCGGAGGCTGTTTTGAAAGAGGAGCCTGCCGGTTCGAAAAATCGCGGCAAAAGGGCCCGCGTGCACGTGGCTGTCCTTCGCCCCTCTCCGGATCTATGCGAGCGTAAGTGGTCGTGCGTGGGGCGACGGTTGCCCGGGGTAGGGAGGATCGGGGGCCCGAGGGCCCGGTGGGGGAGGGGGGGGGGGTGTCGTTACGGCACGGCGCATCCTCCGTCTTTTCTCGTGGCTGTCTCACAAGGTGACGCCGATGCCTCGGGACTGTGGGAATTCGGGACATGTGCGTGCCTACACACGCCGTGCTCGTGGTCCGCACACGAGGGGGAAATCTTGTGGTGTTTGGAAAGAGAGGAGTAACCGAGGGGAAAAAAGGAAGGGGGAAGACCGGACCTATGCTGTCCGCGGCACATCGGCCGCCATAAGGCAAGGAATCCATGGGAATATCGAGCATGTGCGCCGGCCGATCCGCTCGTGTGCTGCACGAGTTATGGGGTAGCCGGTCACCCTTCTTTTCCCCCCTCCCTGTTTTTCTTTCTTCCCCTCTCCTTCCGTATATAGGATTCCGTGACCTGGCGCATTTCGGGATTTCTTAACCACGTGGCTGCATAGTGAAGCAGGGTGGAACGCGGGGTGGTTTGCCCCTTGTGCCTTACCCCCTGTAGGCTCGTGGCCCTCACGTGTCGACTTCCAACCATCTATCAATGTGCTTTTCAGGTTCTATCGTTGCCCTCTATTCTATTAGGAGTTGACATTTTTTGGGACTGTTTTAATTTTATTATTGTATTTATTGTATTTATTATATTTATTTATGTTTTCGTGTTCGACCGCTTAAGTCGTCTTTGGGCTTTTGTTGTAAGTCTTTTAATTCATATGTATGACAAACAGCGCGAAACTCCGTGCGATTTTCGTGGATCCAATAACCACATGCACTAGTTTAAATTTATAAGTGGATTTACATGCCTTTAACAACATTCTGTTTCAACGATCTGGACTGAGAATGCTGCTTTTGAGCGATACTTTGTAAGAAATACCTTCCAAGATATTATTTCTAAGAAATACCTTCATTGGCCATCTCTCCCGGAATTTACATTGATGTCAGCCGTGATTAATATATTTTTAGTTAGTACCATCTAGCACAGATGTGCTTAAAGAAATTTTGCCAGAAGAATGGAATAAGGTACGCACAAATTTCACAGAAAAATAGTTAGAGCTGTGGATACATATATATTTTTTAAACTATCTATGTATATTCTAATAACCATTTTTTATTAAAAAAATTGCTATAATCTACAGTTTTCTTAATTCATACATTGAAAGTATTTTAGAATGACGAATAAAAAAACCGTTTAAGTTAATTCTAAGTTTGTCTTTAAGTAGAATAAGAAACAATAGTAAAGACTCCTATTTTGTGTTCACTTCTGCATTTTTCGTTTTTTTTCTGACCATATGTATATGTTATAAGCTACTATCGCAGTAGTTTATTATTTTCACTTCATTATGTTTTCTCCATGCGAATCAGTTTATATTGTTAAATGATCAGAACAGTAGGTTTTGGTTGAACTCATTGCTATTCATTGCCAATAAATAAATTTGATATTTTAGTCACATCTATCAAAAATACATTCCATATCTACGTATCAATGTGTTTAAAATATATTTTATAAAATTTATTCTCGCGCCTCAATGGTATTCCTTAAATCAACTTCGCGATGGGAAAATTGCTTCTATAAAGGGGATAGGAGGTAGTATGTACTGCGATGTGGAAATTCATGTGACACAGATCCTAATAATATATTTGAACCGTTAAATAGAGCGTTGGCATTTGATCTTGAATCTCTCTCTCGCAGCTCGCATACTTCCTTGACGTTCTGATTATCTTGGCAGATTTCACGACTCATTCGTTCTCATTTCACGAAGTACATCTAACACTGGCACAATTCCACGTGCATTTCCTCTGACTTGCTCCTTTTGCCGAGTTAAATATAATAGCATCACACGTGGCTTCCGTTGCGTGAAACGCACAGAGGCTTTTCAGCAAGAATTCCCAATTACCCGGGGATGATAGAAATTTCTTACGTGGTCACAAAATTTATCTTCTTTTTCGACAGTTACGTCGTGAAAATTTCCTCTCTGCGGTTCACTACTTTTGCACGTAACATCGCACGTAGAAAGTTTGACGTGTACGTAACTCGAATCGTAAGATCCTTCTCCACTTATCGATGTTATGTAGCTTCACTTCAAACGGATGGCCCATTTCCTTTACCTCGTACCAACCATGATCGTTACTTCTTATCAAAGGAAAGAACCTCTTACTATACATATTGCAACGTGCTGTTACATTTTCTTACCGTTATTTGTTTCATATCATGACGCTTTATGGTTTATGGATTGCTTCCATGGAACTTTACAAACTTGAGTTTGCGAAATTGAAACTAAACGACCATATTAGTGTCTACTTTTAGCAAAATCGAATTGACAACAATCGAGATTAATAAGAAAGTCTTCTCGGTTTATAGATCATTCTGCCGGTTATTTTGCTGCTCTTCATCCTTGAGAACATGGTTGCAGTAGCAGTTCCTTCACTAAGGGAAAAATCCTTTGCGAACCGGTCTTAATTTTTTATTAGAGAATACTGGTTGCCTACTTCTTCCATTGGATGCACATTTATCTAAAGGGAACTACTGTGTTGTATAATATAGAAGGTTTTCCAACGAACGAATTGTGATTTCGCGAGAGTGATTGTATTAGGTCAGTGCAAAAGCTCAGTCGCTCACTGTTAGGTGACGTTAGGTGTACCAAATTTTTTTACCACACCTACTTGTGGCTAGCCAAAAAAAAATACATTCATTAAAAAAGCTTGTAAATGTTAATGAAGACTTTGATTTAATAAAGCGAACCGACTTAATAGTTTATAACGATATTGCTCGTATGAACTAATGTGTGTTTTTAATATTTTTTACCTTGATAATGATTCTGTGCTCCTAATAACAGCGGAATTTATTACACTTTTTTACATTTGTGACTTTCTCTCTTGAGAAGACCCATTGGTAGATTCTCAAGTACTCAAGTATTCAAAGTTCATAAGAAGAGGTACAAAAGTGACTGACGACGTGAATATCATCCACACAGCAACTTATGACGATGAAATTTATATCAAGTTTCATTCAACAGAATGTTATAATATTCTTTAAACTAATAATAGAGAATTGTGAACCTTTTCTTATAAACATTGACAAAATATGCAACTGGGCCAAAATAAAAAAAAAGCACATTTGTTATTTTTCTGTCCTCTAAAACATATCCAAAATCAAAGCAATCGGAAGCGGGCACTTAAAAACCTCTCCTAGTCCGCGTCCGGTGACTTTTGATACATACTGTACTGTGCAACGTTTATATGGAAGATTTCTTATACAGTAGTTAATTTAAGAGCTATTTAAGGTGGTAAAGTTAGGTGGTTCACCCCGTATACAGTTGTGCTGCGAGGATCTGTTGGCTGCTTCCGTTCACACAGTGCAATTGGCTGGACGATGTCCCGATGCTGGCGAGAGATGGCCAAGGGATAGAGCGAAGGATGTATGGTCATTAAGCAGGATATACTTTTTACGTTTCACTCGATACTCGTGGCCTATCGTTACTCATCCGTGTAAGATCGTTGGGAAAGGGTTATCCGGTTGTCCATTCACTATGTTATCTCCGCCTCAGCGGATGCGAGAGGATTCAAGAACGGCGAGGCTTCTTTTTCGTACGGCGCCTTGCCTTACCACGCCATCCTTTTTCACGCTGGCTACTTTACTCACAGGGCACCTGACTGCCTAGTTGGCGTAACATTAGCCCCGGCAACTTTTCGGATTAAGTAGTTGCCGTTCACTCGTGCCCGCGGCGACGAGAACCACGACGGAAGTACCGTTGACTTGGAAATCATTCTTCCACGTAAAAAAAAATACACAGTCACTATTTCTCCTGTTGGGGGAAAGCAAGTGGTAACATCGAGACCCTCGCGGGGACTAATTACCAGTAATGTAGATACTAAATGTATGGTGTTCTATTAGAGGGATTCATTGCAATAGGGGAGACCGGGGCAAAGTGAACCTCGGGGTAAAATGAGCTTCCTTAATTTATTCTTTAACAATAGAATATATTTACAAATTTGGGTGACGTAATAAATGCGTGTAATAGCACAATGATAATTATGCACATTCAGATATCGAAAAATGGAAATTTATTTAAAAAATTAAAAATGAAGTTTTAGATACTTCCAATTGGTTTTCTTTTCAATTTTGCTTTTTGGATAAATGAGTCTTAAATGTGTTATTATAACTCCAATTTTTTTCTGCGTGTTTCTAACAAGCTTATCAACATACATATACACGCGTTTGAGAAAACATTAATCCTAACATTATTAAATAATTAATTTCCACTGAGTACACATTTGGGGTAAAGTGACCGGGGTAAAATGAGCTGCAAATGGCTGCTAAGAACCAATGCGCAAGTGATGCGCGCAATATCCTAACCTGTCAGCTGACTAGAAAACCACGCGGCGTGATGGAAGAGAATCTAACCTCAAAAAAATGAAAAATCTGCCAGTTTCTGACAACCACGGTGCAAAAAAGCCAGAAGCTGCCGTGCTACACGCGTCATTCCAGCACAAGGGGTTAATATTTACCTATATCCTTAATTAAAGTTCTTATTTTGTTGCACCTCACTTTACCCCGGATAGTAGCTCACTTTACCCCTATATGGGGTAAAGTGGTCAGGTTTGGCATTTTCTTTTCAAATTGAATTTTAATATACTTCGAGTTTATTTTAACTATTGCTATTCGGCATTTATCAATAGTAATGTTCAAATTATATTATAAATCTATTTCCACACATTTTTATTGAACGGGAAAAATTTTATTCGACTTCAAACTTTTTTCGTGTCACTTTGCCCCGGTCTCCCCTACGACACAGTGGCCACGATACTCATCTTAACTGAAACTTTTGTTAAAATGAAAAAGGTAGGGTAAACAACCCAATTACTGACACCTCACCAATTACTGTCACCTTAAGCTATTTTACTTAAAATAACGAATAAATAAACTATAGAATATCATTTATAGCATAGATTATAGGTTGAATTACATAATTCTATTGGTGTATGACTTTACAACGTTTATTTATTTGTTATTTTAAGTAAAATAGCTTAAGGTGACAGTAATTGGGTTCTTTACCCTATTTTCAATTCAGTGTTGCAATCAAAATAGAGCAAAGAGATGCTGAAGTTATGAAGAATACAACAGCAGTAGATCTACTTTTCTTGTCAGTATTTAGGGACCTACCAAATATGTATCTGAATCTTCACCGTCACACGTGGATAATGTGATGAATAGTGTTATCGCAATTTCGTTGAAAAAGTAGGAAGTTGAAAAGTTATTGTTTTCTTTGAGTCATTCAATTGTTGGAACTGTAGGAACAGGGTAACAGTACCTAACATCGCGTAGCAAAAGCTAAATCGCTCTTAATTGAATAATAATCGATATTTTTGTATGTAATTTGTTTCAAAGTAAAGAGAATTATTTCATGTAACATAAACTAGAATCGTTGAAAAATACCTAGGTATATGTTTTAAATTGAAAGCTTCTAGGTACATTGTTCTGACAAATTAGGTGACCGAATTTCCATTAAAGAGCTGACACAAGAATTTTGGCAACAATGCTCACAGTACACGTGTCGTTTCAGCAGTAAACCGCTTTTGCAAACTCATCTCGGCATGCGCACGTTCGAATCCAATTTCTCTCCTTCCAGAGTGCACTCCTCTGATCGGACCCCGATTCCGTGGCGCACGCTATTAAATCACGCGCGCGAATTCGACGCTTCTGACGTGCTCAGAGCCGCGCAGAAAAATGGCAGTTGCTTTCGTACTTGTTACGAGCCGCCTTGTTCAACAATAAAACTCGCCGGCGAGCATCGGCCCTTAACGCGCCTCTCAAAGAAAGCGGGTCATGCTCGGAGCTACTCGTAAAACTCGATCAATTTCTCTCTCGTTACGCGATAAATAGTCGACGAGGCGGGCGCATCCGAAACGTCGATGAACGACGAGACGGCTCCCTATAAGAAGTAATTATCGCGTAATTATTCGTTGCCCGACGGTAAACAAGGCAGACGTTGCTGCCGGTGCTTTTCTTTCTTCGAATGACAATTATTATCCCCTACCAAGAAAACGTAGCACGGAGGTCGCTTTCGAAGTGTTCGGCAATTACGTTGACGTGATAAATCGCTGGGTGTCACGCGATTTGCCTTACAGCTATCGATACGGGAACACACCGTATACGGGAGGTCTGTGCGATCCATTTGTTGCGCAGCTTTTAATTACATTGACGTTATCGGAATCTCGAGGCGGTAAGCCGGGGGGGATTTTGAAAGTCCTGGAAATATGGCGATTTTATGCATTTCCCCATTTCTGTTGCGTTTGCAATTACACGGTTAACGGTGCGAATATGTACACGCTGAGTTGTTATGTAAGCCGTAGGTACACTGCTTTCATTTACGGATTAAGATTTTTGTTCTTAAATTTGTAACTTATTTGGGAGTCAGAAAAAATTCTGTTTCTACTTTTGACTTCTTGCGGTGAACTGTAATGATCATTCTGAATGAGGAAAAATATGTATTTCCTTTATTTTTATTATCTGTTCTTGGAATTTATGTAGAGATATAAATGTGGTCAAGACGAGAATTTTTTCTCAGGATCGGGATGAGTTTCGGGATTCGTATTATTAGGACTGACTGATGTTTGTACTTCGGAAAATCACCAATGTTTCTACACATTTTCTGACGATATGTTGAATGTATGCTGTCGTATTCATTAAACGGGTCCTTGGAATTTTCGGGAATCCCGACACTCTCGGGAGTCCCGACTCTCTCAGGAATCCCAGATATTCTCGGGAATCCCGGATATTATCGGGAATCTCGAAATTTTCGGGAACCCAACCCGACTCGACCCGACATGTTCGGGTTCTCGCACACTTCTACATTTATACGATTAATGTTGCCTAAACAATGTACACATTTTGAATGTTTTTTTAAATATTTAAGTTCAATACCTCAAATAACGTTGAAATGTAATATGTGCCAATCAAATTGTCTTGATGTGCCTACATCTTAAGTCCCCCACTGTTAAAAATTCGCAAAGTACCGTTGAACAGTTCACGTCTGTATTCTTAAACAGTCACCAACAGTAGCGTCGTTTCGCGATCACCGAAAAGCCGGACCCGATATTTTTCAGTTTCACCGCCGTTAATTCTGTCACTGCTTAAATCCTTTTGTGATTGATAGCCGCGTGACGTTTTATCTACCGCGTTTATAACTTTCATTAACCATACAGAGAATGACTCTGTTATCCGCCTGTCAAAGCTTTCAAGTTGTCACGGAGAGTTACTGTCCCTGTGCTCCCTGTAATTTCAGCTGTTTTGTATGCATGGTTGAATTTATTTTTCAACGGCCCTCCGGTCTGCGCGTCGCGATAACAATCAGGGTTTTTTTGACTCGCGAAAAACACTCGATCCTTAATAAACGATAAAGCCGTTGTCACAACCTTTTTTTTTTAATATAGACACTTCAACACCGATAAAGTCTTACTTTCGAGCCGGTTACGTGACTCGGTGGAAAATTTTATTGCCGACGGTACGGTCGTTCGCTTGAACGGCACATAATAAATGGAAGCTAAATAATTCTTTACGCGGTGTCCGCCCCTTTATCGACTATTCAAATATAAGAGCAGGCGTGACCTTTCGTTAGGCATAATTGGACGTACGTCTTGTGTAACTCTTGTTATTGAAGGGCCTGTAGTGACAAGGGAAGATTCCCCAATCCGGAAATTCGAAAAATTATGAAACTTCAGGGATATGTAGAAGATATCCACGCGCGTTACGAAGAGTAGCACGTTTCATTTTTTTCTTACAGACAGCTGCATGTAGAAAATATGAAACAAGCTACTTTTCATAACGCGCGTCGATATATAGGTAAAAATCGCGCAATTTTTTGCTGCCTAAATTCACTATTAAGGGGGTGAAATTGACTACCAAAAATTTTTCTGCTTTTCGATTTTGTGTTATAACTCATGAACTGTAAAATATTTTTTTTACCAAATGATAGATCTAATTAAAAGAAGTAACTTTTGTCTTGAAACTTTTTTCTATCTCTTAAAGTTCGCGAGTTATAACATAAAAACGGAAAATAGCCGAATTTTTAGGGGTTAATTTCACCCCCTTCGAGTGACTTGGGGCAACAAACAAAAATTGCGTTGTAATTAGGAGGAACTCCCCTACATAGTCACGAAGTTTAAATTTTTTTTAATTTTTCGGATTAAATATTTGCATTGAAAATGCATTCCATTTAAATCCCTACCGGTATAATTAGAAAAACATAAAACACCAAGCAACTCGAGTAATTTTGCCAACCGCATTCATTCTCCCGCCAAAACTACCTTTCCGTAAACAGTACTCGCTCCTCACACGCCGGAATTTCTTCGGCAATCTACTCTTTACGCATTGGAAGTGGATTTAAAATTTAAATTGCACGCGTGGTGTCGTTACTGAAACAGAACGAACCTCTTTTAGTTCGCAAACGAGAGCTTGATTGGAAACAATTCGTCACACAATACCACCGTTTCCGCATTGAGGAGCCAAAATGGTAAAATACACAAGTGCTAAAGAAATAAGAAATGATTTTTCTATTGGAAAATTAACAATGTAAATTCCATGCCGAATACGGTGGTAAACCGGTGGTTTGTGTCAGTTCCTAGGAGCCGTCTCAAGATAGAACTGAAATCAGTGGCGGATTTAACAGGGCGGCTGATGAGCAGTTGCCGCCTAGGACCCTACGCACAAGGCCCTGGTAGGGCCCCATAACCAAATACAGTTATGATTAGGTATAGGAATCCAAACACTACATTTTTTTCGTACTACTACATTTGACCCGTTTTCATTAAACTACCTCTTCAATTTTCCCGAAAAATGGGCCCCTGCCCAGAAGGCCCCCAAGGGCCCTATCTTAAAAAAAAAATTGCGATTTTAACCAAACACTATATTTCTTTACTGTGCTACTATACTTATCCCGTTTTTAGTAAACTGTCTCTTCATTTTTCTAAAAAAAATGGGCCCCTCAGAACGTTTGCCACCTGGGCCTTTTTCCTTAAATCCGCCACTGACTGAAATCACGAATTACCACTGTCACCGCGGTTGAAAAGGAAGGCCTGAAAAATTCTGACTTCTGGCACTTACATAATTTGCCATTTCAGCTCCCTCGTTCCGAAACACCTCGTGGCCCGCCAGGGCGGCAATGTCCCCGAGCGTGGCCGCATAGGCGAGGGCCGCGGTTAATGATCAGCGGTCTCTCGAGGAAACGCGGTTCGCAAGAAAAGGCAACACGAAGAAAAGAGCCACGCTCCGTACACGTTCCGTGCACACGCCTCGGCCGAGCACCTAGATTACAATCACGACCCGGCGCGGATAGGGGAACAGAGCACGAAGGGGGACTAGAAGGGGAGAGAATGAGTGGAGGAGCGAAGGAGAAGGAGGATCGTTCGATGACGAGTGGAAAGGGCGAAGGAGTGAGCGAGGGAGAGGCAGAGAAGTGGTAAGCGGTCGAGCGTATAATACTCGAGTCGGCATGTCGTACACGTACACCTACACGACCTTCTTATAAATACGAGACAGTGCGTGGCGCACTTGAGAGAAGGTGCGTAAGTCCGCATCTGCCCGAGATTCTCACGCGCGACGCATCTGTCTCGAGTTCCCACGAGAACGGCCCTGGAGAAGCCGTGGCCGGGAGCTGCAGTCGAGAAAGTTTCGTCCCCCATCACTGGCCCGTCCACGTGGTTCGAGCGTGTTAACACCCGCCACTGTCTTTCCCGTCGCTGTCTTCCCTGATTTGATCGCTCGCCTCGGATTAGGGAGCCGATGTATGTGGAATATCCTTGAAACGAAAGGATTTCTTTCCACCCTACCCCCCACCCACCTTCCCCCCCTGCGCTCTTTTATTTACAAGCTTCTGATGATACGTTCCGGTTTATTTCTCTATTTGCGTGACTGGGGCCACTCGGAGGTATCACTTATCGCAGGATTCCGTTTACCTGGAAAGAAGCTGTCCCTCTTTCTCGTCTGACCGATAATAATTTCTTCTTTCTTTATCACATATGTATATATTATGTATATTAGAGGCGATCATTTTTTAATTTTAATGATATTTTGTTCATAGACATTTTTTTTTTCTTGTTTATGCGTTTGTTATTGCGCGAGTAAATATCTCAGGGCTAGATTTTATAAGAGTGTGTATATAGTTTTACCATCGCTGGATTTTGTTTTGTAAATTGTATACAGAATTTTTTTTTTAATAATAAAGTTGCATGGTTGTTGTTGCGATTGTAATTTTATAATTATTATTATTATTATTATTAATCGATATATATATAATCGATATTCCTGGTTGCCAGAGTTTTCCCTTATTTTGCTGTGGACAATGCTGTGAACTGTGTTTGTGCGGTTATTATGACTTTGTTCAATTTATCGCGATCTCCTTCTGGTGTTACGCACGCGTGTCGCGCGCGTGTAGAGAACGCGTCGGGAGTCGCGTTCGGCGCTCGCCTCGAACCAGGGGAGGGCCCTTTAGAATGTCCTGCAAAGAAAGATGTCTCGGATTGTCTCGTGACAATCATTGTCCCATCGAAGGGACATTTCGATCTACATTTTTCATTCTTTTTGTGTACTGGATTATATGGATGATACGCATTTTATTTTAACGCTCCATATTTTGCTTAAAGACTGTTCATTTTTTATTTCTATAGCAAACTGTATAGTTAACGGATGTTCACCTTTACAGTTCCTGACAGTTTTCAGTCAGTATCTATGTTAAATTTGCATACGTGAATATTGTGGTGAAAGCTTTTACAGCAGACGGATATAAATCATTAAGACTTCTATACACTTGCATCAAAAGTCTGGGAATAATTAATATTTTGTCGCGAATATTTTAATTGACACTTAAATAAAAAATATGATATATGGAGTACTATTGGCATTGCCACTATACAATTGCACATTTCTCTCCGAGTAGTATCGAAGTCATCGAATCGACTGCTTTTAAGGTGTCATTCCGGTTTTCGCGCCGATAAATTAAACGATTTCCAGGAATTTATTGCGAAGGAAAGAAATATGGTAACAGTATAAAATTTTTTTCTATTTATCAAACTACATTTCTACAGTAAGTGAAAAATATAAAAGTAATAGAATTAATTTTTTTAAAATGCTTTTAAAAATGTCAACAAAGATATGTTTGAAAAGTGATGCCTCGCTTTGGCAAGTGATTCCAGCTGGTAGACTTATCTGAAACAAGAAATCCAAAATTAATGATTTATCTTCAAAATTAAGAAGATACCTAGCGGACAAAAGTAGCAAAACAAACAAAAACGAAATTTTTTTTTAACATCACTTCATTATAATTATTTCTTGCTGCTTATTTCTCAAGTTTATATTAAAGAAAAAGTGCATTCTCATAAAACTCGAATGGCACACGTAGGTAGGTCACATGTATGTGGTCAATTTCTTTGCCTTTATGCAGCTATCAAATGTCTTTTGAACTACAACTGTGAAAATGTATTATTAGAAAATGTATTTTGCTTTCGAAATGTTATCTTTGGAACTATCTTTTAAAAATATGAAAATATATTTATCAAATTGTACTCCAAACACTGACTCTTTTAAACGTTAAATACAACCCACCAGTCGTAAAAGAGCCACATGTTTTATACTAATGAGGCGTAAGTTATTTACAATATCACTCAAGTGTTAATCCTCACAGAAATTGTTATTTCATTGTCATCACATTACATTACTCGTTTGCAAGAGTTTATATCTTGCATTAATATAGCGAGGTGCATTTGAGATAATATTATAGCCACGATAAATTGCTACTTTAGTGTGCTGGACTTTCACTGTGCGCCGCAGTAAATTGCTATATAATGACCTATTGTTATATCAATCGCGCTTTACGTCAGGTTTATTTCACTAATATTTCCGACTGTACATAAATGCCAAAAGTAATTTGCATACTATCGTTTCTCAAGTTCGTTGTACTTTCTCTTCGCATAAAAATGTAAAATATTCAATGATAAAAAACTGTCAAAATCTAAAAACTTACTTAATGACAGGCTTGTTAAATACTGCTTCAGGTACAACAAATTTTGATATTAGAAAACTTGGTAGAAGTATTGCAGTTAATAGAAGGTGAAGATTTCTGTTATTATCCTGAGTTAAAAAATTTCCAAGTATTGTAAAGAATATAGAATTTTAGTTACACCATTTTAACATTAATTTTAATACAGCAAATTAATACGTGCAAATATCTTCTTCTGTTACGGTCGTTCTACCCACCCCTGAAGAAAACCATTGATAAAATGCAAGTGTAAACGTTTAAACCAATATTTATTTCTTATCTAACTTCACTGATAAAGGCGCTGCATGTTTGATCTCTGAAGGTCCAGGTTACTGAAAATCATTTGGGTATGTGTATCAAACAGTGATAAAGAAAAAGCTGTTGCTGTTCACACGAATTCGAGACATTTGAAACATTTCGTTATACAAATCTTATGAACCTCTTTTAATACCATACTCATAATCGGTTGGAGTGCCCAAAGGCACAACGAATTAATATTCTCTTAATATCTAGAAACAGTTAGAAGTTCAAATCGTGATCACAAGACACCCTATAATCAGTACAAGCTATCATCTTGATAGATGATATAAGATGATACGCTATCAAGAAAGTATTAATGTTTCTTTGTGCCCCAAATCCCCCTATAATTTGTTGAAAATCAAATTCGCTATAATTCGAAAACAAAATTAAATAAGAACATATGTTTATTTGAACTACTTTTATTATTAAGATGTTCTGAAGTCACCCCTAAAATATTTCCCACTTTTTCTTGGACACGTTGTAATAACAAGTAACATAAGTAGTTTGGGATGGTCCCAAATGGACCCTATATCCGCTTTGCGAGGGTTTATCACTCGTTGGAATAACGAACTACGTATGCGATGGTTTCTCTGTATCATGTGTGCAAAAATCATGCTACACAAGTGGCAGTTTGCCTATGTCAGTCCAAAGGAATGTTCCACACGTGCCACAACTGTGCTCTTGGCTTTTGCCACCAAAATATATGTATATACCTCGCTGCTTGGCATTGACAGTGGCGTAACTGAGAAAATGTAAATTTTACAGGAAAAGCAGTTTAAAATTTGCATTTGTTATTCACCTAATTTTTCTAAATTTGCTCTATTTTTGCACTTATTCGGATTAAGGATCGCAGATGTTTACCAAGAAATTCAGCAGAATATCTAATCAACCCTAATCAACTCTACATATAATTAAAAATTTAAAAGCGAAAATTAAAAATATTCCCTCTTTTAGAATAAGCTTAATAAAGATTAGTTTTGCAAAATATGCGATTTTTTCTCAATTTTTTCCCCCCTCCGGACGCCCATGATGCCAAGCAGTAATATGGGGCGTCCTTTGAAAATTTCTGTTCTAAAATTTTCGACGCAAGCTGTTCATTCGCTCGTTCGGAAATTCAGTCGGTGGTACTTTGTTCTGCAAGCTGTAATTGATGAGCTTATGTACAATTAATAATATATACTCTTTCAATGTTACAAACAAAGGCATTCTGGAACATGAAATTCGAAGAACATCCGGAAGTGATTTAAAATTCCGTAACGCGCAATTTATTCGGCTGTCGCTGCATGTTACTCGCGCCGTTCCCTTCGTTCCGTCTGCTTAAGTTCCCGCGGCTCCTTACGACTTTTCGGCCGTTTTATGGCCGGCTACCGCGCTATTATGGTGTCTGGCCAAGCAGAAAGGGATCAGGTGGAAGCGCCATTACCTTCCTCCAGGGGTTGATTATTTTTACAGCGTGTTCAGGCGACCCGTCGTTTTATGGTTAACGCGGATGATAGTGCCGTGGCAATCAGGGGCACGGCAATCGAGGTTTGCACGCAGGCATCGGATTTAGTGGCTTATTTTTAACGTGAAACATTTTCTGAGGAAGTCTATACTTACTCTTACTTGTGTTGCACAATCAGATGGATGAAAAATCAAGGCGAGTGGGAATGAGAAGGGAACGGAATGCGGGCCATTTCCATAATGATAATTTATTTGCTCTTGCATTTAGGTATTGTCAAACGAATTTTCTGTTTGAGTCATTCCGCGGTGGGATTTTTCACATCCACGCCGTTGGACCTAGAATAAAAAGACAAAAAGATTGGTATTCTACACAAACAGTAGGCTACATAAAGTTGTTTGTTTCAAGTGAAAGTTTGAGTCCCAAGTGTTGAGAAGTTGGTAAGATTATTTGTTTGAATTATTATATACGTTTTATTCTCTTTTCATTTCTTTAAATTTAACAGGCGCGTTTTACTCTCTGCGAAATGACGACTTTTTTCATACAGAATATGTAGAAAACATAGCTAGAGTATTAGAAAAGTGTACATTGCGAATCAGTCGCTCTCAGGCAGGAAAAAAAGAATAATTCCCAACAGTTGTACTTTTTATAACAGCGCGGGTAACAAAAGGCTTAAAACACCTCTGCTGATACTAATAGGCATATTGAATCACTATGTAAGCAAAAATGGAATTTAACATGGAAAACATATAAAGCAAGTCCACTACATAAATCGATCTCTAACTTCTATGATATAAGAACTCACCCAGAATTCATTCGGAAACAACAAGTTATAAAGCTAGAATAAGAACCGGACACACTAAACTAACTCATACATATATTCTTAACAATAACCCTCCGGTTATGTGTGCTACCTGCAATGTTCGAAGAAGCTGCAATATTGAGGGCAACCTCTCCGATATACTTACATCTATATCCCATCAAGAAAATATAATCAAGCTTTGTATGAGCATCAGAATCTTCGACATATAAGAAGCATGTGGAAACCTATAAAGAAACAAAGAAAAAAAAAAGCTAAACTTCCAATTTCAAACTCTTTCCATGTCAACACAAATTAGACAGAAGGAAGCACAAACCCCTTGGATAATCGTGGACGTTGATCAACGTCCACGAATTGCCGCAACGATCTTGTCGTTCCGTTCCGATAATTGAGTAGCCAATCACGAAGCCGCGCATAGACGAGCCTGTCTCTCAGCGTCGGCCGTGGCACGACGCCGCGCAGTTAATCGCGCGAAAATAGCGGGTCCGCTCGAGAGCCCTGGTAACAGCGCGCTATGCCGCGGCAAGTAGCCGACTCGAATTCCATCAGGGCTTGGCCGCGCGACAAGAAAGCTGCCGTATAAATCTATGTAGGCTCGAACGCGTGCAAAAAGACTGGCCGCTCGTGGCCGCTATCGCTTTTATTCCATATTGCCAGGCGTGCGGGACTAATCGGTGCTCGAGTCACGTGCGTAGCTCGGTCTATGTGTACTGTGCACAGCCGTGCCGGACCGTACCGACTTCCAGCGGCTGCTTTTGCCACTTCGCCGCTATCGATCCCCGTTCCCCGTGATTTCTTGCCGTTTCCCTAACGAATCTCGAAACGAGCCGGCGCGCGCCGCCCTCACGCGCCACTTTGATACACCTGAGTCGGATTCAGTCCTGGTGAGCGGTATTTTAAATGCAGCGTTTTGGGGAGCAAGTGTGAATTTCAAAAGTGAAAGGTAAAGGCGAAATATGCCCCTCGAATGTTAAGGATATTCATACATAATTGTGCTTTTTATGCTTACAATGGCTCTATGTAATATGGGAGGGGGTTAGTTGACGTTATAGGAACTGTGTTATACTTGACTGTTAATCGGTGACGTGGAGGCTGAAAGACTCCTGCAGAATTATTTTTCCTATATTTTCCTTCTTTGCATGAAGACAACTTTCAGTGGTTTCGAACAAAACATGCAAAAGTATCTTTTCAATTATGTAATAAAGTCACTAACAACTCGGGTATATGTTAAAAATGAATTTAGGCTTGACAGTGTTAAATTTTAATCTGAGGCATTGAAAGCAAGAAAGGACTAAGCCACATCGAAATTTTTTTTTTCCTATTTTATATGATTAGTAGAACCTCGTTGGATTCCCTAGCAGGGGGGTCGAGTGTGACACTTTTATTATGAGTTCTAAGTACCTTCAAGAAGTTTTTATTCAGAAGTTTTCGATCCGCGTTTTGACAGAGGTTCTTGAACTCTAGCAATGATCTGATCTTAGGATTTTGGGGCAGGGCTATATATACAGGAGTTGTGGAATAAGGGATTAGGATGCAGGAAGACATGGGAGTGGAAGGAATTATGGAAGGCGCAAGGGTCGATGATGATGACTAAATCTGTTATCGCTTTAAGTACAATGATTTTGCGGGGGTGACTAGTCGCGATGCGCTGGCAAGTGTTTAGGATGTTTGTGACGTATGTCTAAAGGTCGGGGCCAGATATATTGGCCGGTGAGTTTCGTGAGGAGTATTCTTCTATTCTCAACGTTTTCTGACTCGCTCTCGCCTTTCCAGAAAAAGAGTGAGCCAGAAGTGGTGGGGATAGCGCCAAGCTCTTGACGTGTAGGCCAAACCGAGTTCTTAGCGTAGAAATGCATACATCAGAATAGGTGTGCGTTAGCTGCGAAAACGAATTCACCGGCCAATATATCTGGCCCCGACCTTAGTTGGCATCCAACAGCCTATTGGAATACATTATTGCTACTAACTCAAATTCGAAAAAAAAAGGTGGGTTAGTCCGTCGTTGCTCTTAATGCTTCATGTATAAAGTAGAAAGTTTATATGTTTGTGTCTTTATCTGTCGCACAAAAATTGTCGAACGGTAAACTCTTGAATCATGAAATACGCCTCAGCTCATTATGCCTTGCTAATCCAGACGAATGTGACTATTTTCACTGAGAAAACAAACTAAAAAATTTTTTTGATAGTAGGATAGAGTTGCAAATATCGTACTGGTCTCCCAACTCCCTTTGTCATCCTAATATTCCTACTAATATAGTAAATGAATCTAAAATATGAAATATGATTTAATATCAGATACGAATTAATATTAAATTAATATGTGTGAACATGTTGTTTAGGAGATCCACCTCCAACGACCTTGACCTTGACATATGTCTGCAACGGCTAAACCCTTCTGAAGGTCTCTCAGGAGGCTGGCCGTGGCAACATGTCAAGGTCAAGGTCATTGGAAATGGGTCCCCTAAACAGCATTTTTACCTAAATATGTTATTCTTTAATTATTATAATATGTTGAACGTTTCTTTATTTCCTTTTAATTTATGTATATAAATGATTCTTTTGCTCACAATGCTTACCCACGTTTTTATTATCATTTCCATACGCAAATTTACTACTTTTAAAGGAAGTGTATTTGTAAACGGGAAGTGTTTTTGTAATCAGTTTTTGAAATTGCGTCTACGTATGGATTTCTTTTACGCCGTCATGCCGCTTTCCCTTCAAAGCCGGCTTTAATTTTGATTATAAAAAGAATCTGCCGGGGACCAGATCGGGTGACGAAAAAGCGCAGGCACTTGTTTTTCGGCCAAGAATTGCGAGATGCTCCCCGAGGTATGGGCTGGTGCGTTGTCACCGTGGGGATGCCGATGATTAAATAGCTACGAGGTTTGGCAGGCTATTCAATCTCAAAGTATTACTGGCTAGTAGCCAAGTGCATTCCACTGATTCCTTTGTTTCTCAATCCTTCTCTTGACCCCTCCTGCTAATCATACCCATCCACGATACAAAGCAGCCTACTTCATATTTACCAAAAAACAACTTGAAGACAAAGTCCGTATATCGAAAGCTGCTTGAAAAAGTCACCATAAAGCATCGCCGTCGAAAGTTTCCAGGCCACGTGCGGCTGATTCGAGTGCTTTTCCTTCATGAAATAAACAGTGTCTGGATCGCGACATTCAGACATGGTCGTGGCGGCGTCTGGATGGGACAAACTCGTCACAGAGGCATCAGTGACTTGCGAGGCAAGCGAACCGGTAGGAAACTCGGGCCCGCGGCCCCACGTAGGTGTGTTATACCTGGCACGAAGACATGCGCGGGACACGTGACACGCGTGCGTGCATAGGCGGTCATATACATGGCGCGCGAGCACGTGTACGCTGGTATTTATACGGTGTTCACTCGGGGCCGTGGGAATGAGCGAGCGGACACGGGCGACCGGCGCGGCGGCGCGGCGACCGTTCTGGCACGAGCGCCGCGACCAACGTCGACTTACGCGAAAGCGTGGGATGGGGCAGGGACAGGGGCAGGGCGGCCGATTATATACCGTTCCGCTCCGCGCCACCCCGCCCGAGCCGGGCTCGGCCGAACGCGCGCGCCGATTCCGCGACACGTGCTTCTCCTCTAGCCGTAAATCGCCCGGAGAAACGTTGCTGAGAAAGTGCCGCAGATGGAAAGAATCCGTTTCTTGTACCTCGGCGCGTGTATGACTGAATGAACCTGTACAGCGAATCACATAACCGAATACGGCGGAGCGTCGGTTACACGAACTAATTAGCGACCCCAACGGTCGAATAACAGATTTTTTTTCGCGATACTATGTATATTCATAAACTGGAAACTTGCGTATGAATTTAATCATTTCCTGCGCGCTGCACTCTAGTTTCGCAAGCTTCGCGGAATCGCCAGATGCAAATGAAGACCTCAGGGGAAAACGTGATAGGTTGGATTTTCCGTTTTCTTTTTTTTTTTAAATAGGGGAACAGTTTTATAGGTCGAAACGCTTTCAATCGATCCTGTGTTGTCGAAACTGTGTTTTTATTTGGTTTTGGGATTAAATATGTGTTTTTGTTAACTTATTTTTATATACTGATGAACGAATCACAAGTGAAACTAAATAGAAGCTTGTAAATAATGAACCTAAAGAACTTGGTTTATAATTCACACCATACTATTCGAATACATCAGTATTAATTTAAATATTCTAAGAGTATTCGAATTATATTCGTCAAATAATTGAGTAACTGAAGTATTCGAATATTTACGTTCTAATCTAATCGATAAACGTATACTCATTAGGTACAATTAGTTTCTTACTATTTAGTTGACTGTTACTTAGGCAGAGGCAAATGATTTGTTCTAAAAGAAATAGCCTCCGTTCGCTCAATTGTTATGCGCTCAGTTTTATTCACAAGAAGTCTTGAAAGCATGTGCGTGGTCAGAAAATGGAATATTGGAAATGTAGGAATAAATTTTACCAGTCGATCTTGAGCCACTTTCTTTTAATGAATCCGTTTTACTGTCATCGCTGATAACAGTCATACATGTGGAGTTCCTTTATTAAGATGGAATCTTTATTTATGCTTCTGTCATAGCGTTTAGTCGTAATTTCTACTTAGTGAAAAATGAAACCATAAATGTGACAGTTTTGTGAGCATGCACGAAACAGGCGTGGTCAAGAACGACAACCTGTAGCGGCTTAATCCGTTTGCAGCGCAATCCTTTTATATAATAATGAGCAGGTTCAGTTATTTTATAATCATCTGTAGCATCAACGATTTCATGTCTGAGAGACCAGTTTCTCGTGTGAATATTCACTCAAATATTATGTACGCTTTAGCCGAATGATACTTACTTACATATATTACACCAAAACTCTATTATCCGAATTAATGTTCAAGATAAACCAACGTTGTTGCGCATGTATATTGAACAGTTACACTTCGGGGTGGAGGATGTTTTTTCATTCGCAGAAATTACATTTATAAACCAGATATTACGAATAAATTTAATGACTTCCTTTATCTACTCTCTAACGATAATTGTATCTACAATCTCTTTGAGTCGTCAAATACATGCATACATTTAACTATAAATTTACTATTTTTATGGGGTTTCTCTTCGTAGGTACTTCATTCCATGTTGATGCTGTTTTTAAGGTTGACAACATTATAAAATTTACAGCCTCACAAATATTATTAATACAAACTACTAATAATCTTTTTCGTTGTCACTTTGTTTATTTCTATTATGTTGTATTAATTCTTTTGAATATTTCATCACAGTTTTTTAATACCTATACATACATATGTAAAAGAAGAAGTGACTGACTGACTGACTCACTCACTCATTAACGCCCAACTCAAACCGTTTAACCTATCAACGTGAAATTTGGAAGGTGCACTGTTTTCACGACGTAGGCACCCACTAAGGGGGTGAAAAGGGGTTAAATTTATTTTCACGGATTCCTCAAAAACTCTCAGGCCCGATTAAATATCAACTTGGTTTTTACTTCGAAAGGGTACCCACATAAATGCCTAAAAACCAATTTCAGGATTTTTCCCTAATCAACTCCTAAGGGGTGGTAAAAAGGGGTGAAATGTGTTTTCATGGAATCCTTAATATCTCTTAGGCTCGACGCGAAGCGCGGGGATATTTTGCTAGTGACTACTAAAAATGTAATAATAATTATAATTCAATGTTTCATTTTTACCATTAATATAGTAAATGCAAGACAGTTTTCCACGCAATTATTTTTCTCCGTAACGATGTGTTCAGTCGAGAAGTTGATCAAGAATGGCGGGGAATCAACTATTCAACTTCAATTCAGCGACATTCGAGCAACATACTATTTACGTACCGAAACCACAAATTCGCATAATCGAGATTCCCCAGTGCCACTCTACTTAAGCAGAAAACAACTCTTATCTTCGTTCTTGCTTTCGATTCTTTAAAGGACCAATAATTTAGCCGTACATTCTATACGACATAGCCGCCATCTGCAAGTCACAACGAGAAGAAAGTCCAATTTTTGTAAATCATACGTCGCTGCCGTCTCCTTTAAATAACAATATTTACGAACGCCGCGCCGCGTGGAATCATGATGGGAACAACGTGCAAAGTGGCCATCGATGCTCGTTGCTCGGTGAAAGTATTAAAACAGGCACGAATATTCGTCGTTGCCGGAATCGCTTTCCGCGTCCGCGGGAACCGAGGTACCATTTAGAAAACGTCATCGCCTCTTTTCAACGGACTGTTACGCAATTATTTACAGATTTGTCATTAAACAAGGTGTTATTCGAAACAGAATACTATTTGCCGCGCGAACAACAGAAGATTTGGAGGGGATCTAGAGACGTGGTAGCGTCTCGACGCCAAGTACATGAAAAACACCGTGTACATGTCGATGTCGCTACCTTGAATCTTTACTCGTCGCGGAGCCACTTTAACCTAATTCTGACATTTATACATTAATATCTCATCAGGCCTGCAATATTTTGTAAATTTAAAGGCAGTTTTCTTATGTAAACCGCATATCGGCTTTCGAATAAGACCAATTTCAATAAAATCGGTCCACGCATGACAGAGATATCGTAATATCGTCTCAGGGATCTGTCGAAAACGGTAGATTTTTCTTCTGATTCTTCTTCAATCTCAAATTTTTGTCGACATAATACGTATACGCGTTATTATACGCACACCTTCAGCCAAAACGAACTAATACATGTTTCGTTCATCAATTCCTATCTTCACTATGCAATTTCGTTCATCAATTTCTATCTTCACTATGCAATCTACTCCAAATTTTGACAGCTTACAGTCAGGTTATATACAAAATTTGAGATGCCACGTGTTTTTACAAATATATATCGTTGTACCATTGAATTACAATCAAAATGCTATCGTTGTACCATTGAATTGCAATCAAAATGCAGTCTCACATACAATTCCATGAATCTGAAAACACGAAAATTCGTGCTAAATCTAGCGATAACCCCTTTAAGCACAGAAATCTGTAAACATGAAAATGAAAATTGATACTAAAATCAATTAGAGTCCAATAAAACGCATGAATTTGGTAAACATAAACAAATTAATTTAAGAAATACTATTCCATGAAATATACTCAGAAAATGACGTTATGAATGGAAATTTTAATTTTCTAACCACGAAAAACATTTCTCGATTTGATAAAACAATTCATGAAATTGTGCGTGCTTTCAGTTTCATGGAACTGTACGTGTTTTCAGGTTCATGGAATTGTACGTGCTTTCAGATTCATGGAATTGTAAATTTCAACAGCTGATAATTATTATGCTGTAATTGTAAAATCTTTGTAAAAAGAAGTGAGATCCCCCCAAAAAACTTTAAAAAAGTAAAAAAATTACGCCAAGTACATGAAATCAAGTAAATCACAAAATAAAGAAAATAATACTAATAAATACAAAGTAAAAAAAGATGTGAAATCAGAATGAGCTGCAAGTACATAATGGTGCTTTCCCGCAGCGTGCAAAGGCGACACTGTGTAACACAATAAAAGACAAAAAAAAGATGTCCGCGGCCTGGAAGTCAAATACTTGGCGTGGCCAGGCAAGGTATTCTCAGATCATCAATACCCATACCCCCCCCCCTCGCAGGTTTTCAGAAAATTTGTCCATTTAAAACTCAGACAATATGAGTACATTTTCATTATATTGCGTTTTAAAATAATTGTAAGATCATTCATCCACACCGATAGTTTTCCTCTCACAACCTTTCACATAATTTGTCAATTTTAAACTCTGACAGTATGAATACATTTTCATTATTTTGCCTTTTTAAATACTTCTTATTCAGCGACACCTTAACCTTGCCTGGCCACGCCAAGTATTTGACTTCCAGGCCGCGGACATCTTTTTTTTGTCTTTTATTGTGTTACACAGTGTCGCCTTTGCACGCTGCGGGAAAGCACCATTATGTACTTGCAGCTCATTCTGATTTCACATCTTTTTTTACTTTGTATTTATTAGTATTATTTTCTTTATTTTGTGATTTACTTGATTTCATGTACTTGGCGTAATTTTTTTACTTTTTTAAAGTTTTTGGGGGGTACACTTTGCTTCGAGCCAGAAAACTGTACCGCAACCTTTTGATCTTTATCGGCGGCCTCTCTGACGCGGACAAAACATCACGCGTCGCTCTGACAGCTGTCACTCTCGCGGCGCGAAAATGACGAAACAATTAATTTCCACGGGTCGAAATTTCACGCGTGACGGAGTTCTGAGAACGCCGAGCGATCGTGCAATGCTCCCACCGTTCGTTTCCTTTAAAATATTCCAGCAACGAATCGATCCACGCCGAGAAACTAATTTCTCGCCCCGGACTCCGTAATCATCGCAATTACTGGAAGAAAAGGTCTCGCCGCGTTGCGACATATTCAGGCTTTCCGATCGATTTATGTACTGGTTTCGTTTGGTGAACTCGGCTGTGTAAAAAGGCGAAGAAACGGCCGCCCTGGGTACGGCGAGCCGTGTAATGAATTAATTTCGTCGATGGGAACGCCGTCGATTAAGTTGATCGACGAAAAACGTCAGTATAATTGATACATATCGTGCGGCTACCTTGTTCATTCCATTTAAGTATACATGCTCGATGTTTGGAACACAAGAGGAGCGTAGCATTCGCAGTGCGCCGTAATGCGAGCCGGGCTATTCAAAATTGCGTGAAAGAATGCGCAAAAGTCGGTGCAAAAGTTCGTTGGCTTTATGGAACCAAAGCTTTTGTTAAAAGTAAAAATATATTACCTACATGTTTTTTTTTTAATCAAAGTATTACCATTGCTATGTGTGATTTTTTTTATCATTTGTCAAGTACAAACAGGTGTGGAATAAAAAAAATTTTAAGTGGCATGAGTTTATTTAGCTTGATCAATAATGCACTAAAAAGTAGAAACTAATTATTTTCTTGTACTACCATTCTGATGGTGATATGTGACTTTAAATAAAATCATACAAACTCTGTGATTATCCTTTTTTTTTAGAATTGATTTGAACAATTTTACAGGATTTTTTCATGTGAACTCTCCAGTCAAATATCCCTTTGAAAGCTTTTGAAAGAAAAGGATTTATCTGAATATTTACAAATTACAATTAATTTTCATTCTTAACAAATTAAAAATAATTTTTAACAAATTAAAAATAATTTTTAACAAATTAAAAATAATTTTTAACAAATTAAAAATAATTTTTAACAAATTAAAAATAATTTTTAACAAATTAAAAATAATTGTGTATAATTTTATCAAGTTTCAAGTCGATTGAATTTGTGGAATTGGTTTAAAATTGAGTTACAAGATTGCAATCAAACTAACCTACTGGAGAGTGAAGTTAAATAATTTTTCTTTATTAAAAATATGAGTTTATTGGCATAATTTGTTGTTTAAGTTAGCCAGTTTTTAGCCAACACGAATATTCCCCATGACAAATATAAAAAAAAGCGATTTGGCAGGCTACAATGGTGCCACTTATGACTCAATTAGATTTTTAATCAAAATGTCTTATTGCTTATGAAATGCTAAGAATTTTTCGTTTTCAAAATTTTTTCTATCTCCATTACTTTCTGAAAAATTCAACTAATCGTAAATAGATTTCCTATCTTCAGGCTTGAGCACTGATTTTATTCCTTGAGCCCGAATATTATTAGGCAAAACAGGAACGTGCAAGAGATTTTGAAAATTCCATAAAAAGCGGAGACAGTTAACTGGGTGATTCTCCTTTTTACTGAAGTGCACGCAGACTCGTCGGGTTTTCAAATTTCATTTTTTCGTAATCGAAGTTTTGTATAAAAAAATTCATTTGCCGTTTTCGATTTATTTTTACACAAAGAGTCAATCAAAATTCATCGTTTATCATCATTGTCGTCACATCTCGTACATTTGCAAATATAAGTTACAAATAGAAAAGCAAATTCGTAAATCATTCTTTTTATTCTAGCACGTATGAGAATTAAAACAATTTTTACATTTCGATTGATAATAAGAATTGGATATGTAAGAGAATCAATAATTTCCCCTCATGTTCGTCGAGGTCTCTACCTTTCTGCTGAAGATTTCGCTTACATTTGATTTGATGCTCGTCGCGTTCATATAATACAAGGTTGTACGAAGGGTTGCCTACCCTCCAGGCGCCTATCGTCCTGTTCGCCTTTCGTATTAAGAACTTGGAAAAATCATCTGGTTTTATGAAGCAGTATTTGTGGCATTTTGTACTTCTATAACAAACTTACTAGCTGAATATTTTTTTCTGCATACAATTATGTTTAAAATGATGAGGAAAGTACAGTAATGTTTATTTTGGCGAATCGAATTTTTACAATTAAAATATACTTCGGTAATACTATTTAATAATTTCATCAATGAGTCTTTATAATATTATAATTTATACACGTACTGCGTATACATATGTTCATTAGGTTTCCCACTCGATTTTAATTAATGAAAATGCGCTCAGTAAACAGCATATCTGAGGTAAAATATCATGCAGAGAGTTGTATAATTCTGTTAACGACATTATTTAATTACTTAGCACTGGTGGCTGCACATTTTTGAGTAAACTCACGCTTACTTCTGATCTTTTTCTCCCAACTATTCATTAATTCTGTAAAGTCATCAAAAAAGCATCTTGTAAACAGAATAGAAATAATAAATATGAAATAAAATTGACTTCTTAAACAAACATAGTTTTTGCATGACCTACATATAAAATCTGTTTACATAGAATTTATTGCCGTTTTAAGAATATTGTTTTTAAATTTGTTTTATCACCACCTTTTTTCAATACAAAGTAGAATAACAATAAACCGTGTGCGCCATATTTATCATACGTCGCTGCAACATTCCAAGATATAATTAAGTCGAGCACAAAAATTACAATTACGAAGGAGCGAGAGAGTAAAAATTACGTTAAAAAGAAGATTTTATCTCTGTTAATTATCTTCTGTGGATAACTTTCTGGCTTACACTGCTTTCACTTTTAACAGAACATTTGCGCCTTTATTCTTGCTGAGGGGGGCATCGCATTCAGTATCCGATCGGACACTCATGGTCGGCTGACCGTTAAAGAGATAGAGAATGGGGTTAACCCTATCGGCAAGTTAGCCCCCAAATGATTCACCCTCCATATTATTGTATTATTATTTGATACACGAGCGCTGTGCATACCGCAATCTTTTGTTGGTTTTAGGGCTGGAGGGTCGACTACCCCCACTGGCCGTGGAAAAATCATGTGAATTCATGCACCCTTACCTTGACGGACATGTGCTGTTGTCACATATGGGCAACACGTGCGCACATTCTGCTACCCCATTCGAACTGCACCTTTAAATAAACTAACTTTCTTTTTTTCCAGTGAGCCATCGCATAGTGCCAGCCTCGTTCGTATACAAGTTCCCAATTTTATTGTGTTTGAAGTTTGAATTAAAATCAAGCTGAATTAATTGAACAATAATTTTCATTGTAATTACGTTTAGAAAGTATGCACGATTTATTTCATTAAATCAGGATTTGTAGGATTTGTTCTTTTAACCGTTATCTGTGATTGTGAGTGTGATTTTAAAATGAAGTGTAATATTCTGCATTGTAATCTGTGAAAATGTAATTTACAGATAAGGTGCAAGGGGATAATGAGTTAATTTAGCATTATGTAAGAAACCTGTTTTGCCTTACGTGGTGGATCATTAGCGGATGCGTGGATTAATTATATAAGGATGGGTAATTAAATGAAAATGTTAAAAAAGGGGAAGGTTTCTACCAATACCTACTAGTTTATTTATGATATTTATATTGTGGAAGTCAATAAAGAATGGGATTAAAAATGAAAATTGTTACTAATAATTAATTTCGTTCCCCGAGTAAAACTGTTCTGCATATAAAAAAAGAAAGAACTTTCCCAGGCACAGTGAACGTTTCTGGAAAAGTTCGTATCGTGGGAAACTTTTCGACCCTCGAGTTTCCAGTAATCTGGGCGTGGAAAGTTTTGTCCGATGTTCCTGTGAAATTCCAAAGTATACACGGACAATTCTTCTTCTGCTTCTGTAAAACGGATATTCTTAAGAGTTTTTTCGAGTCTTTTCTCAACAGACTGAAGGGCTGAAAAGACCCCTAAAGCTTTCTCAAACTAGTTTCAGGTATTTAATGAATAGTCCCCTTTCAGGGCCTCGAAACCCTTTGTCAAAAAGTATTGCCGGTTACGATGGGCTAACCATTTCCGAAGATCGCAGGTGAATTGTGGTTGGAACGAACGAATTTTTCCAAAGAGGCTTCTTTTGAATATCTCTTTATGGAATTATTCGAATAAACTTATGAAAAAGCAATAACGATTGCAAAAAAATATTTCTTACTACGCTAATTATAATTAAGGCACTTAAATAACTAACGAGGAAAGGTGTTGCTAATGAAACAGATGCATATATGTTTACAAGTAAATTTATTTTCTTAACAAATTGGAAGACAGTAGGAAGGCTTGTCGGGTCGTGCCGACAACATTAAAGCCAATATCACAATGTATACATTACAACAATTAACCTAGTAGGTACAGATATCACAATTGTGACCAACTCCCCAGCGTCACAATATTAAAAGAAGAATGTTGACAAAAAAATAATAAAAAAACTTCTCAATCATCTCTCTTTAACTGATCATTGAGCCAATGTACACGCAGTACAGGAGAAGCTCCACAGTTCCATTCTCATCGAATAACTGATCAGTTACGAGGCGATAGTAAACTAAAATCTATGTATCACAGTTTCGAGAGAATCTTATCTAAAGGTAGTCTGACAGGGCGACAGTCCGGGTCCGTATTCTCTGGACCGAACTGTCTCTTTAGTAGCTTCTTCGCGTGCGAATGTCAACCGGCGTTGTTGGCGCCAATCCCTCGGCCCCCTTCCCCGGAAGCTTTGAACGCTTTCTCCTCCTTCGTCGAATCTTCCTCGCGTCAAGGCACGACGAGGAACTGTTCTGAGCTGCTTCCGAGTACCGTGGAATTCTGGGAGCGTTGGATTCGAATACTCCGCGTGAGGTAGATGACGTCCGTCGAGTCCCCCAAGGGTACCCCGTCCGGTTGCTCACGCCACTTGCATCTCAGGCGTTTGGTGCTGCGAGAAAGCGCGCTCCTTGTAGCACAGGTCACTGTCGGCCATGCTCAGGGTCGTCCAGTAGAAGTCCCCCGCGTGGGTGTGCGCGAAATGAACGGGCACGTAGCACTGACCAGGTACAACCGGTACCACTGTCATTTGTCCGTCGAGGCACACGGTGATGGCAGCTCCTTCCTCGGCGTCCTGAAGATCGGCCAGAAGCCGCCTCTCAAGAGCCTCGTTGGCGTTGTTCTGGTTGTCGACCTCCTCGGTGTAGACCTCCGCCTGGGGCATCGCCTTCTGCTCCTTGGCGTGCTTGCCGCGGCTAGTCTTCTTCTTCAGCAGCCGCAGAATAGGCTTCAAAGCCCGCCTGACCCGCATGCTCTTCGTGGTATTCTTGCCAGACATCTTCAGGTTGTACAGATTGTCGTTCAACTCGTTCTCGTAATCGAACACGTGGTTGGCAGTGGTGGCGGCCATCTTTGCTGTTCTCGTCCTTTGCTGGCTCTCGGCGGCTCGAAACTCAAGGCACTGAACCGGTTTTAAAGGCGCGCTGCACTACCGTATGTAGAGAAGGGCTTGGATGAAACCGATCTACGCGGCAACGTCGTTCGAACTTGATCTTCGGGGAGAGCGTTTGGTAATGGCTGCTCCGAAATATCAAGAGGAGAGAGCGAGGGATGCGTAGCGTAATGCTTTTGAGGTGCTTTGGATCGAGGCGCTAGTGAGCGAATGATGCCTTAGACGTGCAACCCCGGGCCTTATATAGGCCCGGCCGGGCAGCACGGGGTGACAGAGTGGGGAGGGCAGGTGCACTCTGGCTGTGGGAACTTGGAGAATTCGGAGCTTCCCACGTCAGGATCCACGCCGACCATCTGCCGCTTTTCTCCCTCCCTCTGATACACTCCGACACTAATCCAACCTACCACCCTGACCTGTACGGTACTCTTCTACCCACCCCCGTGATCACCCCCTCGCTCGTAGACCCTTCCTCTCGGTGGATCCTTCCTTTCCAAAGGGCTCCTCTCCGGTTTCCATCGAGAGGAGAAGCCGCCGGGGTTCTTTCTCCTCTTTTACCCACGCACAGCCGCGATCAAAAGGGTGGATATTCACCCATCTCGGGGATCGGCTAGCTCGAACCTGTTGCGACAGGTCTCGACTTGTTACGTGGACGTATAGGGCACGGAATTGGACTTATCCGTGAACACGTGCACCCTGCTTCCTCCATGAGATCGCATGTAACATTCGTTAAAGTATAAAACACAGTTCATAAATATTCCAAACGCAAGGTTAATTAATACGATACTAGGTACCTATAGTAAAAAATCATCCCAAAAAACGAAGAGTGATTAATGATTTTTTGTATAAGCAGTATAGCTGACCTTGCTAAGAAATATATGAGACGTGCAATCGAATTAATGACGATCACTTTGAATATTTAATGAGTCTGCTTCATTAATGCAATTATTTTAGTCGTATGTCTACGATGGAATAGTTTACAGCTTCCTCGTCAACCGGACCAAGTCGAATCTGCATCGATAAGATTCTCTAACATCCTACGCCGCACGGATAGCAGCGGCCTACATTTCGTTTTTGTGCATCGTGTTTATGGCATTCGCGGAAGGATTAATTTGTCCAATTAAGGTAGGATTTCCTAGACACGATTCGCCGCGGCGGCGGATCGCGGCGGCGAATCCTAAGCACCGCTCTTATGGAGAAGCGTGTATCCGTTTTCCTAGGCGCGTTTTCCAACCGCTCTGTCAGTGTGTCTGTCTCGGCAGCTACCTAGGCTACTCGAGACGCAACACAATGCGATGAGTGTCTGTTTTCCGCCATTGTGGAAGAATCTCCTGGCGGGCGGCTAATCGCGGCGGCCAAAACCTTGACTGCTCCAAACTGAGTCTAGCGGAGACCGCCGCGCGATCCATCTCCACAGTGGGACAGAATCCAACGAAATAAGGAATCTAGTTGAAATCCAAAAGTTATGGGATTATGTTTTCTTTATATATTTCTTGTAAACTAATAATATGAGCACCTCAAAAAGGGAAAAATATTATGGCAGCTACTTCTGATCTGTGTGTAAACACGTGTAAAAGTTTGTATGTTTTTATTTTGTGCAAAATTTTAAATCGAAGCTTTTGAATTTCGGTGATATAAAAGAAAAATATTTTGGGAACCGAATTGAGTAGCATCGTTTCCGATAAGCAGTAGCAAATAATTAGTTACATATAGTTTTTTCCATTAAAAACCCATAGAAAAAATATCAGCAATTGTCGACCTTTTAGTTACCTTCCGGGAACTTCCAAGCAAAATTAAACGATTTGATAAATATATATATACTATGGAATGTGCAGAAAAATTGTAAACCTGTATCCATGTTATCCCGGTACCAATATACTAAATAAATAGATACTATTCAGAAAGTGTTAATACATTTCTACGAAATTATACAATATGTGGGCAACCTTCCAATCGGGTAATTGAGAGAAGGGACCCAAGACGCCACAAATGTTAGATTTTTAGAAGTTATGAAACATTCATTGCACAGATGTACTGAAGCAGGGTCACAGAAATATTCCAACGGCATTAATTACCTATTTTTTCGACGTTGTCGTATGCTGTGCACTAGCTATTCAATTATTTTTGATTCGATAGAATTCAATATTTCTAAAATCTTTTGTTGTAGTATGTCTTTCGAAGTTATGTCGTACTTTTTTAATCTCCTGTGAATTCCACCCATAAATATTCGATGAGGTTAATGTTCACACATTATGGACCGAATATATTGAAAATATATTAAAAATGTATTAAAAATATATTAAAAATTATTTCTACCAAACAGTTGATTTCTAGAGAATTAATTGTTCTGAACCTTAACACATTTTTACGTATACACAGATGTAGAGTCTGAATATAGCAATTCGACCAACTCTCCAGCCTGACTGCGTCTCCCGGAATTATCCTACATGTCATACATCCCCATAATGTCTGGACATTAACCTCATCGAATATTTGTAGGCTGAAATCCACAGGATATTAAAAAAATACGACATAACTTCGAAAGACATACTACAACAAAAGATTTTAGAAGTATGGAATTCTATCTTTTATATTTTTATTGATTACAGTTTTATTATTTAGGTATATCTTTTTTTACGGATGTACAAACCAAACTTTTGTTGGACAAATGTCGACAAACGTATGCCATCATTGTTTTATAAAAATTCGCAATTGGGGGGGTGACAATTTCACACACCTCGAATCGTCGTCTCATTTCGTCCTCGAGACTCTATATGTACATATGTATATGTATGTACATTGTACATACTGTATTGTAGTAGAGGGTGATTTTGTAGCGGCGCCTGTGAAAGAGATGCCGGCTGGCACCACGTGGCAAGGTCAACCTCCCGTGATGCCGCACCGAATTTTATGGCTTTCGACCCTCGAAGGATTTGGAATACCATTAAAAATAGAAAAATCCAAGTTCCACATTTCTCGTCAGATCTTTGCGAAAACGGTGTCAATCGATTCTCCATGTTTCGCCGATGAAACTAACACCAAGAACGACGTAATTCGTAGCATAATGAAGGAAATTAGATAAAAAATTCATTTGCATAATTTCAAGCTATCTTCGTTAAAAATAGCCCGATTTACATGACATTTGGTATGATCTTCATCGGAAAAACGTAAGGAAGCCATCGGTGTCACTTCCATAGAGATACGATAAAGAATAAACAATCTGGTTTTTCTGAAACAGGTATACCGACCGTTAGAATAGACCCTTCCAAGTGCTCCAACCCAACTGGGTCCCTTAACACGGTACCCGAGGTCTGCTCGCCGCGGCGATGGGCCGCGATTCACCGCCGCGATCCGCCGCCGCGGCAAATCGTGTCTAGGAAATCCTACCTTTAGGCGTACCAGTGGGCAAGAAGAATGCACTGCGCGTAAGTGGTGCTGGCGACGTTCGAATCAACAAGTTGGCGCTGGGGGTTGTAAGTTGCGGTAATTAACTCGCGGCAATAATGCTCTCCTTCTTCCTGCATTACCCCACGGTGCTCGAGAGATTTAGGGTCGAGCGTCTAGACGCGCCGAGACAGGCATGACACCCCTCGAAGTCATTAACTACGCTTCAGGCCTGCTTTTTTTTCCCCCTCGAGGAGCCTTCGCCCGCATCCCTGCAGCGACTCGACGCACACCCTCGAGCGTGCGTTATAACCCACGATTAAAAAGTACGATTTTTTGCCGCCTTTCTTCCCCGCTTTCCCTTTTACTTGCATCTCCGGATCCCCTCCGTATCTGTCGAATTAACAAGTTTTTCAGAGGGGGGCACTTTTTCTCTGGCAACCTGTTCGTCTTCCGAATCAGGTGGGTTACTCTGCTCGACCTGTTGATACCGTTGAAAACTTGATATTTAAGGGGTTACTCGCAGTAAGGAGGTAGAACAAGAACGATTCTTTGGAAATTTTTTTGAGAAAGTTTACGTGCATATTTTTTGCAAAGGTTTTTGTATTCAGATGAGGGACACTTTAACAGTTTATTATATTATGTTCTGGTGTAAAATTGTTTATTTATTCCAAAATTACAACTGATTTCCCGATCTGTAATGTAGTTTAATTCCACCACCTCGTAATACCATATCCGGAGCAGAATAATATTAAATTTTCTTCACGCTGGGAAAAGGGGCTCCTCGGGGACACGCGACCTAATAAAATTAATTTCTCAGCTAAAATCTCATAATAGCTGTTATCACCATCTAATTCAAGTATCGTTTAAAATAATTACAATCATGCACCGCATTTCCTATGAAAATAATTTTTCTTTCAACTTCCTTCAACCTCTCGGTAGTATGTGCCTGTTTTCCACCAGGCTCCTCGACTACTAACGCTAGCTCACGACACAAGAAATGTCACAGAAACTCAAAGAAATAAGATAAGTAAAATAATTAAGGAGCAAAAAATATTTCAACTTCATCTATCTACGAAACTGACAGGATTTGATTTGTTCACGCCGAGCACCTCTCAAATAGTGACGTCCAATATTTGTATCCTCGCAATTACGATAGCCTCTAGTGGCCCGAGGTAACGTGACAGAATATTTACGAAATATTCTTCACGAGATGTGGCAAGTGCAGCGCAGTGCCTCGTGGAGGAACCTGTCGAGGTCGGAAAGAGGGTTCGTGAAGGTCGTGGACAAATCCCGTAGGGGCACCGACGCATCGGCAGGATCGCTTCGTGGGGTACCGTCTGCCCTTCCCGAGGACAGGTACACCGGGGGTATTTGTTTTCACTTTGCGCCTCGGAACTACAGTTCGGGGCAGGTGAAGCGGAGGTGCTCGTCGGACCCGCAGGGAGAACGTCCCCGCGGCAGGAAATGATTTTACTTTCATGAAGACACCGCGCTCGGCATCTCTCCGCTACGTCCTCGCAGTTTGCTTTTTATTTGCGCACTCAAAGATCTCGGTAAGTTCGTACGGTATTTCGCTCAAGGCCCGATGGTGGAGCAGACATTCAAGTAAGTTGTTTATCTCGTTTGATCACCGCGTTTTTTGCTCCTCGCTGGACTCGTTGAATAAATTACAGTTCGGCAATTTTCACTTCTCTGAGGAAAACAAGCTTTTACATACGTCTCTTCAAAATTTCTCGCCGCCATATTTTGTTTAAGTAATTCTCGTTGTGAGTCGTAAACGGAGCTTGGAACGACTAACAGGAATATTTCTGCTCACATTATTTACAAATATGTTATCTACGACTACATATTATTCATTTTATTTTTACGGTTTAAGACTTACACTGCAAGTAAAAAAGTATTTATATAGAATTTAAGTTTTATCACGTGATAAATAATAAAATTGCTACGACTTAACCCTTTAAACGGGGACTATACTTTAGGCAGCGCTAAAACAGGGCGATTTTTCTGATTTTTTTCTGGAGAAATTACGAAGCAACTCAGTTTTAACTTTTTTTATGGGTTTAAATTTAATTTTTGAAGATTAAAAAAAAATTTATGTTTAAAATATGCATTGTAGATGACGCTATCGACGCATCTTGCTACAGCGTAGCCGCTGAAATTGCAAAACGGTGGGGGTAACATATAGAAAACTATTCAACAAATCGCCTTACCCTTACAGATACAACTAGATAATTCCAAACTATTGTTGATGTACAAAATATTGTACAATACATATTTTTAACACAATTTTTTTCGTATCTTCAGAAGTTAAATATAAAATCATCAAAAATTTCAAAATGATTTGCTTCATAATTTCTCCAGAAAAAATTCCTCAAAATCGACCTGTTTTAGCGCTGCCTAAAGTATAGCCCTCCTTAAGACCCACCTCCGTATTATTAGGTTCGATAGAATAAAAAAGAAACGCTTGAAAAAAAAACAGTGTTTCCCAGTTTATAAACATTTATTTAATAAAATAGAAACATAAAAAGGGTTGTAGTTTTTGAACGTTTTTCTAAAATTTAATGTGCCTTTAAGGGGTTGATTGTTAAATTCTTTAGCGTTTAAGAAAGTTGAAGAAACGTGTACTGAATTTCCCGCGCTTTTCGTGTCCCCATGGTGACAGAAACCGGTTGGCGAAGGGATACACGATACGCCCCAGTGTTTTATTAGAACAGTTTAAAAGATTGCAGGACAACTGGCATCTGTCACTCCGTGTCGTCTTCGCCAGTCCGTGAAACGTCGAATCCACGTTCTCGTTATTCCTACGGATGGACTTCGTAACCGGTTCCTAATACGGTCGTCGAATTCTAATCAATTCAAGGCCGCCCCTTTCACTCTGATGTAGGAGCACGAATTTAATTGGTCATGCATATGCCAGCGTGCACGATAATGGTATCATTTATAAGAGGAAATGTCACAGCAGGTTTCTGTAAACCGTAATTAACAAAATACCTAATTAGCAGTAACGGAAGCTAAAAAAGGCTATTAATAATTTTGTTACACTTGCTGTATCGTGTGGTAAATTTTGTTTGTTAATGATCATAACGTTTAGTAGTGGCTGCTCGTTGAGATATATTTTACCGTTTATGATTTGTTATTAATGAGTTTCAGTGAGTATGTGAATGCGTTCGTAATCAGATACTAAAGTTTCAACGGTTTGTTAGTATCATTATTGGTATTACTTCGATTATTATATTACCTAATTACACTTTTATTAGAACATAAAATCATGAATTATCAATAATATATAGTACGAGGTTTTCACCAATATTTTAAACTCTCTTATTGGAGATTTCATAGCAGTCAATAATTTTAATAATGTAAAAACGGTACTATTACTTTATTATTGTTTGAGTTCATCAACCCACATGTTTTACTAAAAATTCCCCCATGTTACTATACTATGAAATACTACTGGTCCTGAGAAAGAAAATTAATTACATCAGAAAACAAGAAAAAAGAAAATAGGTAACTACATTTTTTGCCACTTTCGAAGTGTATTTAATTAATTTTGAAATATTCCTCCTATTAATCCTTTCAAGAATATTTCCTTAACAAAGAGGGTATTATTTAACACAATTGAACTGTTACTTTCATAAATGTTTCAAATATTTATGCAAAAATCTCACCTTCCCCTCCAGAATTATTTCAAACTCGACTAGGACATATCAAATTTAGAGGTTGACGTGGCGCAAAATGTTCCCCGATATTAAAATCCACAATTACCATTAACGTTTGAAAAACGAGAAGAAACAACGCTACGACTTTAGCAGCGACTCGTTTCACCGAATCTTGACACTTCTTGGTACGTTTTGTTTCTTCCACATTTTATTTCGCGAAACGGGGTGTCAAGCGTCATTTTTTTTTTAAAAAAGGAAAACGGCAACGCATGATGAATGTAGTTTCGTTCTACGCCTCGGCCAGGATGAGGGATATTAGATTATGCAAATGTCCGGGGCTGGACGAACGTTCATCAGATAAAAGGTTGGCTCGCGGGCCAACGATTCTGACGTTGGTGGTGGCATTAGGTGAACGAAGTGACACGATCTTGATTAAAATGCCATCCACGGAATACCGATTGTATCGGTCCACGGACGTTTTCGCGGACGTTTTAAATAATAAGCCTGAAATGGCTCGGTTATGCATCGTCGCTTCGTGCCGGACAGTAGCTTAGGGGCGAAACCGGGCAGATATTAGCTTGCGCTTCGTTGTCCGTTCGTTTCTTTGGCTATTTGTCGCTTCGGGTGAAGGGCAGCCGTATGTTACTCGCAGGAATGCAATTTGATCGACTGAAAAATCGAAAGTGGATACAGGGTGAATCGAGCAGAATGAGATTTATTTAAAACTGCATATGCAGATAGTTTGTAATTAGAATTCAGTCGGAAGCTTTCACGGGGGTTGTTGCAGAACAGTAGTCGTTTAAGTTGTTCATTTAAGTAATAGGTATACTAGATTCAGAAGTTTCTTCTCTTTTTCGGATAGCTTTTGTTCGAAATTCCTATTTGTATTACTTAAGGGGGAATCCTATTCATTGGGCTAAAATCATAGCAAAATGTGGGATTTTTTTTTAAGAATCCAGCGTTCCGATTCGTCTGAAATTTGAACGATGTTTTGATGCATCTTTGAAGAAGCTGCAGTTTTTTTTTATTAATTTTTAACCATGAATATATTAGTTATGCATGATCGACTATCACGCCGCGCAAAATTCGTCGTACGTTGGGGTGCACGATATTTATCTATCAGGTAATCTGAAACAGAAAACTGATACAGCGGTTTATTTTATACATATGTAGCTTCAAATTGATGAAACATAAAAAAAAATTATTGAGCAGTATGGAGAGTTTTCAAACTGAAAGGTCTGAACCTTTAATTTTGGCTTTCTAATTTTGCGCCAATTTTCTTATGTAACAAAAGAAGTATAGAACTTAGCGGTATTCTGGTTCATCAAATTGAACCTACATATGTACAAAGTAAAACGCCGTTTCATTTTTCTGATTCAAATTACCTGGAAGGTAAATATCCTTCATTATACAAAATGAATATAAAAGAAACTGCAACTTCTTCAAGGATGCATAAAAACATTGGACCAAATTTCAGATAAATCGAAATGCTAGTTTCTTAAAAAAAATTCTAAATTTGGGATAGGATTCCCCCCTTAAAGCGTAACTATTGCAAAAGGCACGAAAATAAGAATGATCTTATTGTGTTTTAAAATAAAAAAATTATATCAAAGTAATTTAACTTTAAAAATAATCATTTTGCAAGTAATTAGAATCCCTCGACTTCGCATTCTTATCAAAGTAGTACATGTTACATAATAGAAATCCAAACCGATCGAATTAAAGTTCCACCCTCGTGTCCACCAACTTGGGTGTTTATGAATACGTAACCGCTATCACGCCTTTTCACGAGTTTCCATTAGCATATAAATAATACCAGAGCAAGGGGATCGTGACTGTTCGTTTCGCGGCGCTGTGCTCCGAAGAAAGGAAGAGAAGAAGCTGGGGGCGAGCTGAAACTTTAGAACAGTAGTGGTGACCCCCGGGGCTGTGCAGCTCCAAACAAGAAGTCCCTTCTGACGTCACCGGCAGGTGCATCCAGAAGGCCATCCTTCTCCCTGCAGTGATCCTGCTCTCCCCTTCGCCTTTTCCCTCTCCTTTCCCCATTAACCTTCCCGTCCCGTTGTCCCTCTTGCGCTTGACCGTGTAATCGTACTGATTTCATGATCGAGATACGGGGTCCTCCCTCCTCACGGCAAGGATTTGCTTACCTGCTTACATGACGTTGCCTGTTTACGTGTTTGTTTTACGGTGGTGGGCACGAACGTTGGATCCTTCTTCACCGTGGATTAAAGTAATACCTACGCGTCTCGGTGACTCTTTTCTTTCTGGTAAATCGTTTATGGATTCAAATTGTGAAGCTGAGCTCACATTCTACGCACTTGATCTGGGTGTACACATAGGAAAGCTTTGTCGTACGCTGATATCAATGAGGAAGAGGCTAGGAGAATTTGCTAATATAAAGAGGCATCATTTCTGCACGCAGAATTCGGATTTCGACTGCGTCTGTTCAGAATAGTAATGAATACCTGAAGGGTGATAAGTTTATTGAGAAAATTAAGTTTGAATACTTTAGTCCACCAGTAAAGAAACACGGTTCAATGAATTTATCTGCACTCTTCAGGACATGAAGCTTATACCCTAATTAGGAATCAGAAAAAAAGCAATGAAATAGTAATTGTTTTACATTATTTTAATATTTTTTCTAGTTTGAACGGGGCAGCATACTGAAACAAAATAAGAAACTTCCACTTTTATTATTACCAAAACAAGGAAAGCCACTCATTTTATTAATTAGTAGGTATTCTGTTCCTCACTTTTTTTTCCATTGCAGACGGGACTATTTCCTGTTTTTAACCAGTATACCAAAAATTTAACGTTATCTTACGGAAGCATTTGAATTTTATAACTCTTTGTGATTCGATATTTCTGTGGTCCCAGTTGCCACCAACAAAGATGGACATTTCTTGTTTTTTTCCCTTACTTTTTACTTATTAATACTAAACCTACGCTTATTCGCAGCTATTCGCGCGTTAATATTATAAATGAAGTATAAGGAAAGCTAAATTGAATGCCAAAATTTAAAACATTTAGTTTAGTGACCTCACTCTTGCCAGTATATTTCCCCGTGGAAATTTTATTGGGAGATTTCTGTGATGGCATATGTAATTACGTCATTATAGAATTCGTAGTATAATGTTGAAATAGAAGTGAAATGAAAGGGAGAAGAAAGCGAGGGAAGAAAATTAACGAACGGAAAGGTGGACAAAAAATGTTCCCCCGATTTGCTTGGGGCGAAAAATAGCCCGTAATACGGGCTACCGTGTTCCTTTTTCGTTTCTCGATCGTAGAGCGCCAGTGATCGTTCCTGGACAGGTAGGCAACGGCATCCCAGATAGAGATCTTTGTAATCGGAATTTTATCTCCTTGCCCCTCCTCCAACGCAACGGGGTGAATTTTATAGTAGCTCAATCCTATTACGCTTTTTCCCCCGCTTATTAAATATTTTTTTGAGGGCGCTGCTGCTCGTCAACAGAAATTTCGGTTATTAAGGCGGTGCCATACGCAATTGGGCGGGATTACATTCTGATTTTCCAATGCGGCGGATAGAGACCTTAACGAGTAGTGTGGTGCCACTGTCACTTCCTCTTCTGAGTAAACTTCGCCTAGATCTCATGGTTCCACATTTTTTGTCGTTCTCGTAGCTGACCCAATTATTTCACAGGTTCTTCCTCACTTTCGTCTAATTTTTAGCTCGTTTTGGTTGAATTGTATCTCTTAAATATGTCCTTTCACGTTCTAATATTCCTCCGTCGTAAATTGGACTGCTACGATTTATTTCCCTTGCAATAGGCCTGGAGTGTATGATTATTTGTAATTCATCATTATTTATGCAAGCTGTTGGTTAATAGAAATAAACACGTCCTAAATAAATATCATAATTGTTCCTTGCATTTCTTGTCAACAGTTCTTTACACCAATGCTTAAATAGTTAGATGAATTTTTATAATACTTGTACATTCTCCATATTTTGTATTTTGTTACAGGTGAAGGTCTAGTGGTGACATCGATATTTTAAGAACGTGCGGAAGTGGGTAAGTAGTGCAATTTTTTCTAGATACACGCATATGAATTATTTAGTTAATATTCTAATACCAAGAACAATTTGGCGCAGTAAACATTTTTCGCTAATATTTTGACACATTTTACCATGCTCCTTATAATTGTGCAAGCTCTTCATACCGTAAAACTAAATTTAAGAAAAAACATTCTAGCAATTTGAACTAGGTATAATAATTAGCATTAACAAACCAAAAATTGCTGTTTTTATTGAATATATTTCAAATCGTCGACAATGCAACATTCACCTGAAAAGGAGGAAGAACAAGGTGACCGAAATATTTACTTTTTGAGTGCAAATAAAATCGACGCATCTATGTGGGCATTATTCTATGCTCCTGAAAGAAAATTGCAATGTGAAGTGTTACGATAATGCAAACATTGCCACGATAACGTGATAGCAGGCACAAATTACCAATATATAAATTAAAAAACTGATGTGAGCATGTATCCCATTCATGCCCCATTTCGTTGCAATAGGGAAGATGACGCAAAGCTCGGCGCAGATGGCGCCACTAGCGCATGTACTGTGGTTGTGCACGAGTGCGTATGTGTGAATTGTTTGCGCGCGAATTTTTCATTTATGTATTGTATAAATGGGAATGCGTGCTGGTGGCGTCACGGGTGGAAAAAAGTTGCAGTCATCTTCCTCATTGTTCATGTTCCCTCTAGTACTTCCTCCCATGCTCGGATGCCTATACTCATCTCCATCATCCGTGCTCGATAAAGATGTAGGTGGACAAGCCGCGTTTTCCGCCGCGACCAATGCCGCTTTCCCATCCCCAGCGATTTCCGCCGCGGATGAATCCTTTATATGGTTCAACTACGTCTGTCCATCCTGGAAAGCCATGCAGAATCCTTTGTCCCCTGAACCGGTCCGGGGAATTTTCCTGAACACAATAATAAGGGTGGGTCTGGCCACGATCCCTTTCGAAAGGGGCGACCGACGCCCGAGAAAGGGGGATGCAATATTATTCAAAATCACGAAATTCCCCGATGGAATTTCGTTATTTCCAGGTCTATTCAGACCCGTAGATGCATATCTTAGCTGTCTGAATGGGCCGCCGTACGGGGTAAGCGTAGCGTTTGTTCGCGCTTCCCCTTCGTGCAGCCTCCCCCGCGTGCACCGGTTCAGAATCGAACCTGTGAGAAACCAGGTGAAAAGGGTCAAACCTGCGTAAAAGGGCACACGTGCGTCGCGGGGTGCGCGTGTGTGCGTTGGTCCTCTCTATTGGATGCAATCGGGAAGGGACACTTCGATCGTTCCAGGGCGAATCGGGCGGGCCGCGGTGAAAGAGGTTCTCCGGGATCCCCTTTAAGGGTTGCTAGCCTCGGTCTCGATAGTCTTTTCTCCACGGTTGGATCTAACTAAAACGCCGCGACGTGTTCGCTCGTAGAACGTACCTACCTACGCTTTTCGCAGCTGTCGAAATCGGCATGTGCAGCCTTTCTTTCCCTGTTTTGTGGAGAAGACCAGGTGCGATTACGCGACCGGCGCGATTAAAACATCGAACGGCTGCGAGTGTGCCTTATCGCTGCGTGATTGGAATGCACCTTGGCCCGCGTTGCGCCGCACTTGTCGCGCCGTTCTGTCTCCGACAGGGATCCCATTGTCCGCCGGTTCCAATCCTTTCACAGGTGAACCCTTTCGCCGCGAAACCCTTTCCTTCATTGTTGCCCAGCTTCCGCTAACCCTTACACTTGGAGCGCAGGTAAAAGGGTTGGAAATTTAGGTTAGCAGACCGTCGCGAACGGGTTAGTCCTATTAACGGTACAGGGAACGCAATGTTGCGTTCGTGTTTTCGGGAACGTGGAATTGTTTCGTTTTCGCCGCGGTAAAGCCGCGCTGCGAATTGGAGTCAGTTGTCTCTGTTGTTTGAAAAATACACAGAATGTATTTTTAACCGATTTCAAAAAGGAGGAGGTTTAGATTCGACCCGTATGTGTTTTTTTATGTTTTTCTTAATTGGCATGAATTTATATTATCGTTGTTTTCAAAAAATAAGTAAAAGTCTGAAATTAACAAAGTTTTGGGACTTTAACGAAAAAGTTATGATTTTGACGGAAAAAATTCGACGTTTTTATGCAAAAAAAAATGGTTCATTTTAATTTCTGCATAAATGTTTTTCATTGATCGTCGATATAAATTCATGTCAATTTAGAAAAAATTGGGCTCCCCGAGTTTAATGAGATTTGAAATTGTTATACCTATATTTTTGTAAATATTTTTTTATTGATAGTGACTCACATGTGCACGTACGGATACTAGAATTAAACGAATTAGAACTATTAAGGTCATCCAGTTGACATAAAGAGTTTTACAAATTATTCACTATTATTTCAACAAAAATTTACTCAGCATTGGATTGTTAAATTTTATGGCAGTGGTAGAAACGACGTTTCACATAAAGCGATGCTCCTCTTTTCTTCAAGGAAGCTTCGTGCAAGTTTGAACACGTTTCTGCCTGCTGACTGCTCTCCACAGATCTTTGAATGCAGAGCATTGCGTAAAGGTTGAAGACGGCGTTTCGACCTATTTTCCACAGCGCAGGTTTGAACCTGCAGCCACCAGCATACAATTCGCCTTTAGCTATGCACACGTGGGAACGGCCAGACGTGTTGGGACTTGCCCAAGTCTAAGATGTAAAATGAACCTTGAAGTTAAGAAATGATATTTAAGGGGCTGTTTCGGTCTAGAGCCCATAAAAATAGGTGACCTTTAGGAATTAATTAAAGGAAAACCACTACATATAATTCAATGGGACTTTTTGCATTGTATTAAGGATGTCTTAAACTATAGAAATATATTTTTTGTTTTATAATTAATCATTGCATACGGCACTGGGAAATCGTTAAAGTCGAGGCGAAAAAAATTCATCCAAATCGGTGGGACCTGTACCTCCAAAAGTTATTTTCCTAGTCGACTGAAATTTTTTTATTTTGAAAAATATACTTCTGGCTAGGGGGAAAACCAGAAAAAATTACAAAGATGACATTTTTTTTAGACAATAACGACAGTTGAAGTCTGAAATCACTTTTTTCCCTATATTTTGTGACTTTGCTGAAAAACTTCTTTCTAACGAATATTCGTACTCAGAAAAGCACAATTTCACGTTTGAATTTTATAGTGTCACCAGTGTTCGTATACATTGAGTAGCATTTATTAAAAAAGTCTCCCATTAAACATTGAAAAATTATCAACTAATTGTGAGAATTTAGCTGATTAAGTCTCTATTATTCTTGAGCCATTAGGGGTTTATTTGATAATAGCTACCATCCAGTCACGTCCATTCCAAGATTCAAGTTCCTGCAAAACCCTTTTTATTTATTGAGTAACTAAGGGTTAATGTCATCTATCCTTATCAAACATTAGCAATCGTTAGCTAAAAATTAGAAAGTCGGAACAACACAGGGTAAAAACTCAATTCAACCTTCGGTCAACATTGTTCAATATTCCAGTGGCACTTAGTCCGTTTTCTTAAAGAAATGCTTCATTCACGTCACGTCAGCTCGATTTAGCCTATAATTGAGCCTCTCAGACGGCAAATTGATCAGCGACAAAATGAAAAGTAGAGAAAATTGGTAAGTCAACAACTAAGCATAGACTAATTCGGTATTAGAATTGAGAAATTCGCAAAAAGTGGAGCTGAACAATTTACTTTCTAAGAGGCTCAATTATTATCCACATGTCCTGTGTTGTACCTATAAAAATCGTTTGAAATATACAGTATTTTACAGTATAAACTGTTTATTTTACATTCTCCGCTGTAACTCCAACAACTATACTAAAAATCGCCTAATGTAGGTAAGTCGGGGAGAGATGGCCCACTTTTTAAAAAAATCAGCGCACCGTAAATTTAGTGGTTTTATAAAGGACAAAAATATATTTGCAAAAGGAGCGTGATCGAGCCATCTCACCCGGAATTACCCTATTACATTTTCATCCATCACAGTGACACCATCTCTGTGCTCAACCACTATCGATATCAGTTATCCTGTAATATAATTCACTCTTCTCTTTTCACTAGCTAGCTTTATTTAGTTAAGCTTTTCACCCATTGCTTAACTAGTTCATTTATTGCCATTAATTTTCTTTCGTGACTGCTACTTACATTTTTTATTTAAACGAACGAGCAGATCGAACTTCGTCAGATAAAGAGATTGACTGAATTTGTATAAAAATTTGTATAGTAAAGAAGAGGATTCCATCGGAAAACTTCTGCAGGTTCAGACACGTTTACCTATTGTGTACTCGAGGAAGCCATTTTTCGCGCTGCATTACGCAAGGTCGAAGCGTAGCAAAAGAACGAATTCAAAGGGCCCCGAGTTTCCTCGATGCAAGTTCGAACCTGCAACGCCGGTCTCATTTTTTCTGAGGGATACAGAGTGGCTTGGATAAAGGCGATCACTTCAGCTGCGGTGGTTAAACAAGTGAAATGAAGTAAAAGTCTTCTTACAAATATGACTTTAAAAATTTGTTATTTAAATGCATAAAAAGTTTGCAATACCAGTAGCATAATAAAGCTACTGGCATCTTATTGCACGCAAACCTTAGTGCATTGCAAAAATGATTGTCGCATTTGTTGGAGCACAATTAGTGCGATACTTATAATATATTCTGGTTAATACAATATTCCATAATAATTATTCTATAAAATCTTCTAATCTGTTCATGTAGTCTGCTTACTTCCTTGCACCCCAAAAATAAAACTCTGAAGGGGACATTCCACGCGAAATCGGACACTTTTCGGAGTAACATTTCGGATGTTGCTGAAATTTGAATATATTCTAGTCTTTAGTGATATTTAAACGTACCTCAAAGGATTTTTCAAAATTTTGAAAAATGTCGATTTTACAGCTGTTTGAAGGCAAGTGCTATCTTTTTTTCATTAAATTATAGCTATGGAAGTAGTAAATAAAAAAAACCCGATATTAAAAAACTGCATTTGTTTAAAATAATTGCACAAAAATGGTTCAAATTTTTATTTTTTTAAACTAAAATAATTTTTTCTTAAAACTTCAATGTCTTCTCTATAAGCACCGTAAAGCTCATCTCCATCCGTTTACTACTTCCATAGCTATAATTTAATGAAAAAAAGTTAGCACTTGCCTTCAAACAGCTGTAAAATCGACATTTTTTAAAATTTTGAAAAATCCTTTGAGGTACGTTTAAATATCACTAAAGACTAGAATATATTCAAATTTCAGCAACATCCGAAATGTTACTCCGAAAAGTGTCCGATTTCGCGTGGAATGTCCCGAAGATGAAGTGTCTGTTTATCCAGGCGGCCATTTAAAACTGATTATCATTACATAATTTAACATTAAAACTCGGTACTTCGGAATAAAAAAAAATAAAGAAAAAACGTCGATGGCTTAGTGCACAACTAGGTATTGAATATCCACTTTTAGCTTTTCGAGAAAAACAGCTTTCAACATCCAATGGCACATAACATAGAATGAACAAAAACATTATTTTTGACAAATTTATGAAATAGATACAAATATAATTTGTATACACTGTTTACAGCGTAAAGAAACAGTCAACAACTGTTTGTTGCATATAAAAACTCAAATTTCATAAAAAGTGGACATACATACAATATTTGTGCACGAAGCCATCGACATATTCGCATTAGTGCCACAATAATCCTCCGTCTTTGGATCCTCCTGGTGTCCGATGAATCACCTTCCGAGGGATACAAGGTACATCGTCTTCTTAAGGAGCCCCACAGCGGTTCAGTCACGTTTTTCCTGGCCAATTTGAAAGAGGATATTTTTCGCGGTGGATTACGTTAGCTCGAGGCGCCTGACGATAGCATTTCCAATCGACCTGTTTTCCTCCGGTGCAAGTTCGAACCAGCTTTAAGTCCACTATGAACGAGACAGGTCAGTCACAGTAAAATGGAGGAGACTGGACATAGATCACTGTCCACGGGTCCTGTTACAAAATCTTCTCGCCCGAGAAAAAGATTCTGCCGGATGCAAGAATCTCAGAGACCTGCTGCGTCGCTTCAAAAGCAAACGTAACGTGGGTGGGTGTAGGGGCCCGGTGGAAAAAAGGTCTAGTATAGGGACGGAGTCCTAACTCGCTCGCGCGATGCAACGGCACGTACCACTGAATAGCAAATTTTGAATTCGATGTGTGAAAGCCTCTTCGTATTACGATCGATTATGTCTGGCGGACTGGAACATCTCTTCGCAGGCAAGCAATTGCAAGATGATTGTATTGCTTGATAATACTGATTGACAAGGGATATTCAGCAACTCGGGAATTTAAAAAATTTTAAGACTTTGTAGGAACGTAGTTCAAGTGGTGCTAATAATGTAACCATTTTTTGTTTTGGCAATGAACGGTCCAAGGGGTGAAAACACTCTGAAAGAAATTGTGAGTTTTAATAAAAGTAAGAGTGATCGAAAAAAGCTTAATTCAAAGTTTTACAGTTTTTGATATCCTGCAATCTGGCGATAAAGAATTTTTGAGGGGAAAAAAAAAGATTCTCCAAATTTATCCCCACTACCCCCTTTTCGAAAATTCTTGTAAGTATTACACATCGGTCGATTCGGCGCAACAAGCATTAACATATTATAAATAAAAAAGATATACACAGAATTGGAAAATAGCTGAATTTTCAGGGGTTAATTTCACCCCTTCAAGTGAATTTGGGCCGCACAAAAAAAATTCGTTATAATCAGGAGGAAATCCTTTACATATTCACAAAGTTTGAGAAGTTTTTGAATTTCCAGGTTCGGGATGTTCCCTTGTCAGTCCCTTACAAGACACTCCAGCGTTTCCAGTTAAACCGGACATACTGTGTATTATTTCAACTATCATGCTGTTAAAAACGAATGCCAATGGACCATATTCAAAATTAATCACTTTCAAAAATCTTGAGGTTCATTTAAATTTGCACTTTGAATATTATTCCAAAACGGTTATAAATTTCCGAAATTTTGTATAAAACCTGTAACACCGTTATGAAGTGATCATCACCACGTCCGATGATTATATTTGCTGCGCACAATAGCGAATTACCAAATCGAAAGGTAAATCGGTTAAATCGAAGAATCAACACGAATCCCAGTCCAATATCAAACAGTACCCCTAGCGGCGAGTCAGTGAAACTGATCTGTTACTCAATCCTAATTCTCACCGCTCGAACGCTGCGCGATGAACTCGGAAGTCAACATCAACTCGTCCCATATTCACAATATAATGCGAGGATCCTAATATCAAACATTGCTCGGTACACCAAATTCAAGGGTCTGGGCAAACGTGTTCGATGGGCTCGCGGGTATAGTCGCCCGAGTGAGTTCCCCAATAACGATCACCGGAGATCCTCTGGAGATTGTTAACGGGGAAATGCCAGAGAGATTCATGGGCCCGACGAATGCGTCGCAGAGGCAAAGATCCGTTTCTATTTAGAGGCCCCCCCATTATGTTTCCAAAGTAAACAGAACCTCGCGAGTCTTGCAGCTATGTAAACACGAGGTCCTGTCGGAGCTGCCCGGACGTGGACGATCCATCGATCCGAGATTCATCGGGTAGAACCCCGTAAAAAAAAGAGGGCGGGGGGAGAATTTTGAAAGGGACGGAATGGGAAACGCAGAAACCTGGTCGTGGGCGAGGGTGATGGTACATTGAAGGTCGTAGAACCGTGAATCTGCCTCTGGGGCACGGATCCATTCTTAAAGGATTATCGTTATAAATTATACATTTCCCTTCCTCTCGCCTGGTGTCCTTCCGCGTCCTACTGGATGACCGGTAGCGGCTTAGAGATTTCTATCGTTGGATTAACGCGGACCGTGTCATCGCGGTATCCTGTCTATTCGATTTCATCCGCCGTCCCCCGTCGAAGAAAGGAGGCTCGCGATCGACCCTTTCCGACCTTGCGTTTTTTTTTCCCCTCCACCGGTATTCCATTTTTCTCCACGATCTCTGGACATTCGAGGGAAGATCGCGCGCTTCGAGTATGAAATACGATCTGCTGGCCGGCTGCTATGAATTTTTTTTTGGTTGGACTCTTTTTTTCCTGTTTCGGCATCAAGGTTGCTCCTCAGTGACACTTGGACGATCGTATTTGGTAGTTAGTTTTGGCTTCGTTTTTAATTCTTTACCGGGCTGTAGGTACACATATGAGGGACAGTAGGGTGGTGCTTAAAATCCAATTCTTAAAATATTGATGGGCTCCCCTAACATTCAAAGTCTCTAAAATGTATTCCAATAGTTTTATTGATTGAAATTTGATCACAGTTGTTGTGAAAAAATTCTAGATCACCATATCTTGAAAAAACAACGAAGAAAATCTTCAAAAATTTGTAACTTTTACAAATTTCACTATTAGAACCTAAAAATATACAGCGTTGTTTTTCAGATATCATGTTTTGAGAAAAAAAAATAGTTTATAATTCGGCTTTGGAGAAGAGGTATTTATTTACCATATAGAAGGTAGAGAGCGTCAAAATCAACATATGTGTGGTCACACATAGAGTGGCAGCGAAGGGTTCAACCGGGAATAGTCAAATTTGGAAGTACTAGTGTGGTTTATTTAAGAAAGTAACAAAGTTGTAAGCTTATTGGCCAACGTCCCGAGCTCTTCGGGGTGAGTGAAAAAACCTCGGACACAAATACGTATTGTTCCCGTTGCGGCGCGAGGCAACAGTTCTTGTTCAGCAGATCCTCGATAACGACCTGCTAATTTCACTACCGCGCGATTAAGGAGGAACCTAATAAAAACCTGAGCCGGTTCGCGATAACAGTTGAGGAACAGTATTATTTTCATTATCCCACTGCTGACCACCCTTGCGTCTCTTCAATACCTACCAATAAATTCTCCTACAAAGTAGCATTTTTTAATTTAAACTATATCTATTACATACTTAATAAAAAATAGTATTTTACATTCTACGAATCTAAACTTGAATCCTTCGCATCCATTTTACTCGTACAGTGCAATAAGACGTAAAGACTTACGAAGACTAATCTTTTTCTTCGTAGTACCCATACGATTCTTCCCGCCATTATTTACGATGCAAAGGGCATAATTGGAGATGTCGGGCCCACAGAACGCCCGACACGTCCCCTCGTTTGATGCTCCCGTTGACTTCGCCACTTTCAAGGGTTGCCGCCCAGTTCCTCCTTCGTTCTAGCTTTCGCGATAGCAATTATTTGGGAACGGTCGCATTCACGCTTTCATAGGCGCAACATTTCAGATAGGTCCATCAAGCTACAATGACTTTTTGCAAGAGGAAGGCTGGATCGCCGGCCAGTCTAGCTTCCCATTCCTCCTGAATCTCTTTTTCCTCGTCTTCGTGGACAATATGGAAGAATCTGGAAGAAACTGTTTGATGGGTTTTTCTGGGCACTCGATCCTTTTCTCGGGCAGGAAAGGACCTGTGGGCGGAGCGGTCTGCCGAGAAAAGACCTCGTTCGGCTCCAGCGAGGACCCCGGAGCTTTTTGACCAGCAGGATAAGGGACCTTCAAAGGGCCTGAAATCGAACACGTGCAAGGGTGACTCAGAAGACGGGAGGGCGCACGGCGAGGGGGGAATGGGCATGATAGAGTACACGAGGGAAGCGTGGAGACCCAGTACGTGGGCCCTTCGAAGATTTCTACGCGAGATAGCGATGCCCTCGCAGGGCTGCACTCTCGCATTTTAGACGAGACCAGTTCTTAAAATATTTTCCTTCTGACGACTCTCATCACCCTTGGAACGTTGGGGTGCTTGTTTTAAGACGAGCTTTGGGGTAGCTTCAAGGGTGGTTTTATTGTCCAATGTTGAGAAGCAATGGCGACTTTAGAATCCGTTTGTTATTTAATATGAATTTTCACAGTTGTGTGTAGAAATGATATGAAACGGATGATAAAAATTAAAGATTCAAATTGGGGATCCATCATTTTGTGGATTCTGTTGTAAAAATAGTTTGAGGGATGCAACTTTGCTGTACTAGGTATATCGAAAACGACATGTTACCTTGCATTGAGTTTTTATTTAAATTAAATTGTTCGAAATAAGAAATAATTTAGAGGGAATCATGCTGCTTGTGCAAATAAGCCAAATTACAGATATCGGAAGATAACGTTTAGCAAGATATGGAATTTTATTATTGCAGGTAATAAAAAGGAAATTAAATTGAAAGGAAATGAACCAAATGCAAGTAATTAATCTGAATTAGGTACATCGATTACAAATATCTGAAAGTTCACCGAAATTGTATTTATTCCAAACATATTGTTCTAATAGGTATACCCTAGTATTTATTTATTATTTTCAGCTTTGCAGGCATAAAATGAACTTGGTTTTCAAATTCAAGTTTTTGACACACTCTTCATCACACACTTCCACTCTCCCTCATTCACCTCTGCATTAATTTACATTAAACTCTACATATCCCCTTGCAATATTCATATTTTCCGATTTTCCGTCACAATCCTACCTACCATAGAGACTGGCGAGTCTCTCTCTCTTTCTCTCTCTCTCTTTCTCTCATTCCCTGCTTTTCACCTCCACCCTAATATGTTCTAACTGATATTATTTCTTTACATATCCTAAACCTACATTTCCTATCTTCATTTTATGTTAATTCTATTCCATACCTGTTTCCCCATTTTTTGGGACTATCTTCCTCTCCCCCGTCTCTCCTAATATATCGTAGTATCGATCTGATGTATTTCGTTTCATACAGCACATTAATTCTTCCACAAGCAAGTATTCGAATAATGATTTCCCTTTTTTTCTCTCCTTTTTTTAATACAGTTCACTATTGTACAAAATTAGACGCCCATTAACGTTTTATAATGTGCGATTATTCGAAAACCGATTTTATTGGGGATATCCTCGAAAGTGGAACAGCGTTACCTGCAGGGCGAATTAAACGAACCGCCCGCGTGCTTTTCCTTGAAGCGGAAATTCCTTTGCCTCCTCCAGCGATGGAAGAAACTCGATGGGTAAACAGCGGAAACAAAATTACGCAGGCTTCGGTGACGTTGAAACTATTGTGCAAACTGAAATGCTTATTCGTAGCGGGCAGAAAAAGACCTGCTCGAGCGATCTTGGGACGGAAGTCGGCGATCAAGTCCTTTCAACCTCGTAATGTGTGCACATTAACGAAATTTGTAATGTTCGAGGGAATTTTAGGAATAAATATTTGTAGAAATCTTCTAAAACTGGCGTATCGTTTGAATAAAAAGTATCTAATATTTTGAGAACAATTGAACTATTTTTAACTACTTTTTGCTAAATAGTATAGTAGCGACGGCAGATTGAAAAAAAAAGTTGCTTAAGCTTTTAGGGCTTATTTAACAAAATGAGGCAACATTATTAGGTATGAACCCGGAAATTCAAAAAATTCTGAAACTTTGAGAATGTGTAGGGGATTTCCTAATCACAACGCAATTTTTTTGCTGCCCAAATTCACTCTGAGAGGGTAAATTTAGCCCCTGAATTTTCGGCCATTTTTCGATTTTATTTTATAACTCGCAATTTGTAAGAGATAGAAATAAAGTTTCAAGTCTAAAATCAGTTCTTTTAATTGGATCTATGAAATGGTGAAGGTTTATCAATTGTTTATATCATTATAAACAGTTACAAAGTTAATAATGTATTTTAAAACTTGGTGGAATTGGTGGTTTAAATAATTATGAAACAGCATAATCCATTTATTTTTCATACAAATTCAACCTTCGTTGTGATTACGAGCAATGTTCTTCTAACATTTATTAATAAATGGTGCTCAACACCTGGAAAAAAGTAAGATAATTAATACAAAATTTCTGAATTTTTTTAATTTTCGAGATCTATCCTTGTGAATACAATAAAATCGTAATTCTTGCCTGTAGCAATTTTATTTTTTGATACCTTTGCCATATGAATATTTCGAGGAATGATTTTTCTTTCGAAGATATTACCGCGATTAGAAAATAGTGAACACAGGGTGAAGGAATCCTTCGATAGATACACACGATGGGCCTTTTTCTGGAATTCCTGATAATAAAACGGGAGATTCCTATCCAGGAGAAATTTTTTCCTGCGAGGTAAAAGGAACAGTGCCACCGAATTTTTTGTGAAATAGCCATTAGTTTGTTTCGATATACGTGTCTTCCTCGATGGACCGTGTCCTGTTTCGTGTTCTCCTTGGGGTTTATAGCGTGGACGTAGCACTTGTTACACCGTTGGATGCACGTGTTCTAATGAGGCGCTGGATCCTGTCGACGCGAAGGTATACGGTTAGAAAAAAAGATAAAAGTTGGTTTCTCTCGGCGAGGGTTAGATTTCAAGATGGGATCAATCATTATGAGTCCCAATAGCCCAGGGCCGCACTTCGTATTTTCAGGGTCAGGTTTGATACCAGCATCACTCCTTTTATATAGTAAATATTATTTTTTTGTGCTATGTCTCTTTTTTTAATTTATAAATTTTTATAATTATTTGTGTGATAAATTTTTAATCATCTTAAATACAATTACCTTCCTTAATATTATACCATCGTTTGATTACTTCCAATCCACGATAATTACGGTTACACGCCGCGGAATACTGGTTGAGTGAATGCACGGCAAAGAAAGTAATTGAATGAAAGTAATGTAGTGATCGTACTGATCAATTTCGTTCCCATATTACTGTACTTTATTTTCATGACTTCAAGTCCATAAAAACTTCCTTCGGACATTGTGTAATGCTGATTAAAATGAGTAAGTTAAAGGATGTGCGTCGGTAAAGGCGACCAACGACCCTTGATTTTGCGACATGTTGATCAACATCCGCATTAATAAGCAGGTCACAACTAATTAAGGGGGATCTCGTCTAACAATCCCAAAAGTAACTGGTATTTTCACTTGATTTTCTCGAACACAAAATCTTATTCGAAGAAACAGATCCTACAATTTCGATTTATTTCCACACGAGGATTTATCGTTGGCTTATTAGTCAAAAGACCAAGTCTCCTTCTTCAAAAATTTCTTTCAACTGTTACGTGATTTATCGTAATAGATTGAACATTAAATCTGCATTTACTGAAAATTAAGAAATATAGACTTGGTGAGTTTTGCCGACAAGCAAGCTGATAAATTATTGATCAGCGGAACGCGTACCGCATGAGCTTCCAAACTCGATTTTCTTGAAACAGGTTCTCATATAAAAAGCTCAAATTCAACATTCTGTATTTATCTCGATTGTATCACCCTATATAAAGCCCCAAATAAAATAAACTCCAAAACCAATACCACATACCTAAGCTTAGTAAATGAAACCATCAGAAGCTGTGTTTCATCATTCGCGTTACACAAAAGTATCCAAGCCCCTGCAAGCTGCCTGGCCAAGCACACCAGAGCCGTAAACGAGGAAGTCACGATAAATAACGTTTAAGCCAGCTAAGAGAGGCTGTGGGGTAGTCGCCAGTTAGCAACAATACGAGAAGCAGCGAGTGACCTGTCGTCACGGAATATTAGGGCGGTATCCGTGGATTTTGTAAAGGGAGGGTGGGTGCCACAAAAGTGGTGCGCCGCCTCGGCTAAACGCCAGTGTGCTGCTGCTGGGAGGATCGGTAAGCGCAGAAAAGAAGCGAGAAGAAGACGAGGCGGTGGAAGAAAAGAACGCTAGCGTATATAGAGGCAGGAAGAAAGGGAAGGGAACGAAGCTCGAAATCGGCGTATCGGCCGATTTCAAAGGGAGAAACGGCCGAGGAAACGACTGGTCTAACACGCCGGAACGGGTGGTCCCATTCGTGGAGAGTCGCGCCACCGAGGTTTCCCTTTCTCCCGCTTTTGAATGCTCCCCGGTTGAAGATCCGTCTCGACGTGCTGCACACCCGATCCCGCGGAAATCGGCGTGACGCGATCGTCTTTTCGACGTCGCCGATTTCTTTCCAGCGGCGTTTTATTCGTTCCCGTTCACGAGCCGACACCTTGATTCCGCTACAAAGGCCATCGCGGAGATAAATCCTCGAGCGAGAAGGTCCTCGAGGCCGTGGCGAATCGGCCGACGCGGCGCAGCTGGCTTGTGGCTCTTTCGTCCGATTCGCCGCGGAAAACAGCCGCGAAAATTCTGCGGCGACACCGTGTCTAGTCACCGTAGAGAATTGTTTCGATCTAGAATCGAGACCCGAGTAATTTTCTTATTCGATCTCTAGTGCACGCTCGTTCGGAGCCGATCGACAAGTACCGGGGCGAATGAGAACGGTGCAAGGGCCTCATCGCGCCTTGTTAGATCGTCACGGGATTTTTGTTCGTCGGGGTGTCGGGAGACCTGGGTGTTTGCAGTCGGATCTGGGGGATCCTATATGTTTATCTGCCGCTTCCGATTTCTACACTTGACGAAATTGCTGCGTGGCAATTCTTGCTGACAGGGATCTGCGTTGGAGATGAATTTGTCTCACAAGGGGACCTTCGGGTTTGAGTAATTTCAAAAAAATTTTATACTTAGTGGACGTGAAGGTCTTCACTCGGACATTAATTTCTCAAAGCAGTGGGACGCGATTTTCATCTAAATTCGCAACAATCGACTTTGAAAAATTATGATTTCCCTTGAGGGGATTAGGCAGTCAGAAAATCGATTTTTTGTTGCATTTTCCGAAAGTATTAACTTTTCTGAATAAGATGCCGCTTGGTTTATATTGAAATTCGCAAAATTGTAGATTTGGCAGCTAAAAACATTAAACCTGTTTTTCTCGAATGTTTTTTTCTCTTGATCGTTCGGATCGATTTGAAAAAATTATAGGATGCATAAAACATGTGCCATTTCGCGCCAAACCTCCGATGTGGTCCCTAAAAGTTAGAGATTTTCATAAAAAATTAAAAAGTCGCGGATTTTTAGTAACGCACAAACACGACTTAAAAATCCACGAATTTTCACTTTTTTTTTAAGAAAATCGCGAATTTTCACAATATATTGCTATTCTGGTAACGAAACAAAATAATTTTTTTAAAGCACTTTTCATATCCTCCTAGCAAGGTAACACCCTAAATTGTATGCGTAAAGAGACTGCCCATTCAATTCATTAAGACCTAACCAAAGCTATTTCTACCACCAAGAAAATAGATTACGATTGTTAGCAGAATAAATGAAAAATCCAACAAAAATCGAGCATTTTGAAAGAAAAAAAGACCTCCAAGATCCAAAGATTTAGTGTTGCCTATAAAATCCGCCGGTTTCTCGTTACCTTCGGCACGCGGATTGTGTGATTTGTTGATGTTTTTTCTCCAGCGGCACACCTCGTCACGTGCCCAACGGCGCGTCTAAGTCCACACCTCGGGTTGGCCTCTTTGTAAATCGTATCGTTAAATTTCTCCGGTGGCGCGTGAAGATTGCCAAGGTAGGACTCGTGTTTTCCAAATAGCCATTCTGTTGCACCTTCGTGAGGCCCATTTCAGACGTCCCGACAGGGCATATAATCGGCCCTTGATCTCCGATCCACCCGAACCGAAGGATTGAGATCGGGAAGAAGAGATCGTCTTTAAAGGGGGTCGAGAAACGTACCACGCGTGAACGATTTCACCGTCGTGTTCTTTCACGGCCGCGTGTGCACAGCTTTCGAGAATTTAGCAAAACATGCAAAAGCTCTGGATTAACTACCCTCCCATGTTCTCTATGGAGATTTTCATGGGGAGTTGCCCTTTAAGGCAACTTAGACTGGCTCACGTGTGATCCTCGTCTTAAGACGTTTATAAGGCGACGTCTAAATGTGCGGAGATTGAGGCGTATCGATGTGTTGCATATACGTAAATTGGACAGTGTACGCTACTGAAAATATTTATCCCATTACTTGAATACTTAGCGTTTTATCACTTGAGTTCTTTAGTTAACAAGTGGAGTAAGTCACTGTTTTTAATTTTATGAAAACTGTATTTAGAAAAGATTCACCTTCGCTTTATTTGAAGAAATTATGATGAAAGAATGATAATGTATTTTGAAGGAAAATATATACAATCTTTGTTGACAATTGGAATAATGGTGTATTATTATTCAACTAAATAATGGTATGTTGAAAGGAAATGACTTACCTACTCTGAAAAGTTAAATGAATTTTACTTTCAAAGATTTTTGGTTACCTTCCCGTAAAATTTCGATTTTTTTTTAAATTTCATAGGTTTGTAGAAGACCTCATTTCAAGTACCAGACAATTTTTTTGTTTCTGCAACGTTTTAGTTCTTCAGGGTGAAATACCCCTTTAAAGGTTGTTCTATGTTGTCTTCGTGAGGGGGTCTAGAAGATTAATTAATATATTAAAATTTAAGCATGCGTGTCTACTTATTTTTTAATAGTCTCTTAAGACATTGTATTAAAGGTAGTTAATAACAATTTTATATGAAAACTGTAAATTATTCATGAAAAAATTCTTAAAAATGGGTTACTTTTCCGGCCGTCACAGTGGTGTTCCCCCTTAACAAATTCGATAAAAATAGTCTAGTAATTACTAATTAAATTAAAGTTTGCCAGCTCTGCCTCGCTAGTTGATTCACAGCTACGTCGTAGCTTCTGATCTCACCCTTTCAGCGGTGGCAACGTTCTGCCGCAGCCCTGTTTCCCGAAGACAATAATAAATGACACAGCAATTACGCTGTACGGTATACCGATACACCGTATAAATTATCCGCGGCATTCATCGAGCGCTTTCATGAGAAACGCAATATCGACTCAGTCGGGGTGTGAGGGGGGGTGGAGGTCTTTAGAGAAGATCGAACACCTGCACCCTCTCGTCGGACTTAGTTATCCCTGATCCCGCATGCAATTCTGGATCCTTTCTCTCGGTTGCCAGGGGCAGATCTCCGCCCACAAGTCCGTGGAGGCCCCATAGAAATCGTGCCAGCGGTCCCAATTTACGGGCTCCCCGTCTTTTTTCCTATTCCCATCTCTCCTTCTCTATTTCCTTTTCATCCTCTTCCCGCTCTCTCCCCGCAACGCGGAAAAGATGAGGTGACCGTTCGAAACTAATTTGACTCATTCCAGGGCCCAGGTCCACCCGGCAGCAGTAGTTTTTCGAGCAAAAGCTTCGGGGTCCGCTCGATGATACAGAGCAGGTCCCTACCCGCTGCCAATTAGCGGTCCTCACCGTTAAATGACGTGACTCCGCTCGATTTTCTTCATAACTTTCTAATTTACCCTCCATGTGGGTGTCCATACGATGATTGTTTTGTATCACGTGATTGGGTACGATGTAGGTTTATAGGGAGAGATAATTGCCTTCTAACTTTGGGTAATATACTACATATATGTAGTAGTTATGTATAGACTCTGGATCACGCATCAATCGTTACGTAACACATCTTTTTTTTTCTCACGATTTTTTCGTGCGATGCAGCGCTTCAGGCTTTGCCCAGAAACTTGAAAATTTTCTCTTCATTTTTTCCTGATTGTGAACGAATGGAGATTCAGATCGACTTGGAAAAAATTACAGGATTTGTAAAACATGTGCCATTTCGGCGCAAACCTCTGATATGGTCCGTAAAAATTCAAAATTTTTATAAAAAAACTGCTGACTTCTTCATGTTTTAAGAAGTTGTACACGTTGCTACAGTCAACAAAAAAAAATTGACAAATGGACTTAGGTGCCTTTCAAAATAAACGGCTCATATATTACAGTAGGTAGGGTTGGCAGCCGTAGTGTACATATTAAATAATTAGATCCGTAACAAATATAAACAGCTGCTGTAAAAAGACGAGGTACAGCAACATGCCGTTATGAACCCAGCTCAAAAACACAAATCTCTCCCATTTGCGTACAGTGACAGCTCCTTATCCCAACTCAATGCTTTCGAGAAAAAAATGCTGCGTGGCAACGTGTTCGTTAAGGTGATCCCCGGTCGAACGACCACTTTGACGCTTGCGCGATGTTTCGTCAAGGGTGAAATGCATTTTCGTGAGGGAAAAAAAAACGGTTGGCTGACGTTATCCAGGTTAGCGGGCGCTTTTAAAAGTGCCGTTTATGCTCCTCCCGACTTAACGCGCGACACTTTCTATCTAAATAAGTGGGCCCCTGGAGAAGCGAAGCAGAATCTGCTTTCACTATCTTCGCCCGAGTGAGACATCGAGGTCCTTCCTGGCAAGGAGATTTTAACGCCTGGGGACTTTTATGGGCGAGATCACCTTGGGAGGTGAAGGGCGGCCTGTTTTCAACTCTGTAAGGGCCGCGGCTTTATTGCGTGCACAGACGCCTTATAACGATACTTGATCGCCGTTGGCCCTCTTCAGCAGTGGAATCGGTTCGAACACTTTAAGACTTCTGCCACCTTTCGGGTCTGGCGTTACAAAAAGTGGCTGACGTTAAACAGGGACGTGCTTAACCCCTTGGGAATCGGTCCTTTCTCAGTATAAAATCTCATTTCACTGGTGGTCAATTGCATTCTACTTATACCGTTTTTGGTTTAATAGTTTTGGCTTCTGTCAAGGACCCAGTTCCTGATCACTTAAGATGCAAAGGGAGCAGTTTCAGATAAACCTAAAAAAAATTACTATCAGCTATCAAATGTTTGCGTCTAAATTTAAAAATACTTCATAATTATTTAATCATTTTTTGGAATAAATTTGTATCGTGATAAACTTATTATTTGGTATTTATATACTGAACTGATCAGGAACTGGGTCCTTGACGGTAAGTGAGACCTTCTAATTTCATAGAATACGAAATCTAATCTAATCGGTCTCTTTCTTTCATTGCTCACTAGCGATGAATAAAGCAATAGTATTATTTGGGCGTAGTTTTATTGGGAAAACGTAGCAACGTTAAAATACTGAAAGCGTATCGAAAAATCATAAATATACGTGTGTTTATTTATTTATTGCAAGAAGGAGCTTCTATGGCATCATTTCTAAAGATATGAAATTTCTGTTTGAATAGAATATAGATTAATTTATACACAAAAAGGGGGAAGTCATGATTTTTAAAAACAACATCTTTTTATATGGAAAAAAAATCCACAAAGATAACCCCTAAAGCACCTAACCCCTTAATCAGAATTGAAAAATGCTTCCTTCGCCTCGCGTCGAAATGCGAGCAACTTGCTGTACTAATGATTACACTCGTGAAGAATAAGCAGAGCAGTGCGTGCTTTAAGTATCTTCACTCGAGCAGGATCCTCCTCCTTAACACCCTTGGCCTCCTTATCCTTCTTGCTTCAACAGACCTTTTACGAAGGCACTTTTATTAATGCCTGGAGTTTCTCTCGTGGGCAGACCGAGGTGTGGCAAGAAGAAGGCCGTGAAGGGCGGCCTGTTTTCACCCGTGAAAAGGGCGAAGCTCACCGCGACGCCCGAGGAGAACAGGCAGCTCGGATGAAAATCGTTGCGGATCATCGACTCCACGGGCGTCGAAAATGACACCGACGGTCTGTTGGCAGCCTGATCACTCGCCCCGCTTGTGCTTACCTGTTACTGTCGCTTCGAGATTACAGGGCGGAAGAAAAGAAGGATCTTACTTATACACCTATTTCCATCTCGCTCGACATGTTTGGAAATGTTTTGGACTTCGTTGGAACGTTTACTGTGTTTCATTTTATTGAAATATTTCGATCAGATAGGGAAATATTTCTATTTAATTATTTATGTTAGTAATGGCTGTACTATGAAGCATTGCAAGGGTAACCGCTTCGAAGTTGAGGTGACGTATCAGATTGTGCAATAAGTTTATGTTGTTTTTTAGTCTTGAATATGTATTTTTGGAGTTTTTCGTTCGACGACAATTCTGTAGAATTAAGGGGAGAAACTCGTATAAACGGCTTATTTTTGTTTCAATTTTTAAGAATTTTATTTAACACTATAACAAGTAAGAAATTTTTTTATAACAGTAAAATAAAATTTTTTAAACTTTTAGAAGCGGCTAATGGAATTCTTTTTTCAATTTTTCGGTTGATTCATAAAGTATTGAATTTCGGCCTATAATTTTGAGAATATATTTTTAAAATGTTTTAGAATTAATTTATGGAAAAAATTTTGTTTCTATTTTTCGTTCGATTTATACGGTCTTCTCTCCTTAAGGTACCCAATCGATCTTCGTTGGAGGCGGACAGTCGCCTAGAACGTGGCTCGTCAGAGATATTAAAATTGCCGCTCTTGAAGCGGGCAAGCCATTCTTCTCTCTGCAATGGAGCCTCTTCCATAAACGCCACATATGTTTCGAGCAGCTTGAGACGTGGTACAAACTCGATTACTTAAGCTCAAATAGCAGAAGGCGTTGGAAATTTTCGTGTATATCAACTTGGCAGTTAATAGCTTTAAATTTGCAGCAAGAAAAGGGTAAAGCAGAAAAGAACAATTTAAATATAGTAAAATAGGGAAAAATGACAGAAAAAAGTACAATTTCGCCATTTTGTCAATTACATATCAACATTAATGATTTATTTCGGTCCCGGCGATAACGACAGACATACTGATTAAGAATCTTCTTCATTTTTTTTTGTATAGTCCACTCCGACAGCTGCAATCTTCTACGCCAGTGATACACGATTCTTAAACATAAGTTTATTACGGTCGAAATAAACACAACAAACAATTAATTTAAAACTGAATAAAAAGTATTTATGTATGACGATAAAGTAACTAAATAAGCTACAAAAAGAATAATATCGATGCACGTACGTATCGCTTAATAAAAAAATCTTGAAAATTGATTCATTTTGCAGCGTTCAGAGAGGAATAATTCCTTGATGAAATGTGAGCCACCAGTGACTCACGTAGCAGTGAGTCACCTTATTGGTCAATAGTCATCAGGCTTAAGAATCGTCGATTCATTTTTTTTTTTTAATCGTCGGTCCCTGACTTTCGATGCTTGAGGAAATAAAGTCACTTTGCATAATTCTGTTTTTCCCTTTTACACGTGTCCGTCCTTTCAGACCTCGAGCAATAATTTTTTCGCGACTCTCACGGCATTCATCGTCGAAACGTAATATTATTCACGTAGCGTGCTCTTTAATTCACTTATTCTGGCACATTCCGCACCCTTATTTGCCACACAACATTTCTTCGTGTCACTCGACCTCGAGCATTCCCCGTCGATGCTAAAAGTGACACATTGCGACAGAAACGGAGCAATTTGCAGAGCTCGCCGCGGGAAGACGCATCTGCGTGTTTCCAAAGCGTCTGCACAATGCGATCGCGCGGGACACGGTCTAAATAATACGTAACAAGTCTTCGAGCATGAATCGACGAGGCTGCGAAAGGATCGCAGTGGGTAAACTTTGGCGAAGGAAACAGCATGGCGTTGGGTAAACCTCGCGTCTCAACGAACTCTTTTCTGGGAGGTCGTCTCGTTTTGGGACAATAATGCAATTCTCCCAGGGACACGACGCTCGACCCTCTTCGTAACGCGTCCGCGACAATGTCGATTGTTGTTAAATATTTTCGTCGACACGGACATCTTTGTGGCACGGGCCAACCTGCGGCGAACACCTGAAGAGAACACTGGGCGGTCCAAAGTGTGCTCGTTACGTCGTGCAAGATCTGAACGATCGGTTCCGATTCTGTCACGAAGGATAGCCACGATTGGCTATTTTCGTTTCAGTCCTTTGAACATCTGTATATGCGCAACTGCGGATGGATAGACTAATATTGCTAGTTCAGCACAGAGGTGGTCTATAAAAAGATTTCGTTGAAAAATTTGACAAGTTGCGAGAGTTACAGTGTAAATTTTAATAACATTTAAGATAACATTTATCACACAATTATTTCAGGAAAATCCTTCACAGTTGATATTTGTTGTACAACTGCGTGAATTTTTATTAAAATTGTTCATCCGAATTCCACCTTGTAGATTATGATTTAAAGGATACTCATATACAGCGGTTTTTCTTTTAGATGAGTGTGTCAAAGGGAATCGTGTTCACCACATGGAGGCGCACATTACGCAAGCACTCACTTTTACGTCTTTTGTATTAAGGGAAGAGGACACTGAAAAAATCGCGATTTTCGACCATTTCTAAGAAATTTTTTTTTGCATTTTTGGCAAGTCTGAACCCTTGTTCAACTGTACACAACATGGTTTGACATTTAGTGTTGTCTGTCTACCAGAAAACCTATTCTTCCAAAACGTTGCGAAAGAGCCGAAAACCAAAACCTTCGTTTTTCGGTTAGATAACTCTCTAAGCGGGCCCAAAAGAGTCAGTGGTTGCCGACAGAACAAGAACATTTTTTAAGTTATGCTTGATTTTTGTAACGTAATATAAATTCTATGAAAAGCAATGATTAAAACTGAGTCTAGACTGGCATAAGGGCTTTACTTCAAACTTACTTCCTTCCCTTAAGAGGAATTCCGCATGACTCAAATATTTTCGGATTTCAAAATTTCAGTGTCCTCTTCCCTTAATTAATTTTTAAACATTCTTATTTGAAAAAACGTCTTGTATTCCTAAGAAGGAATTGTTTAAAGAGCTGTACCCCCTAAATCGACCTGACATACTGTGAACGATTTTCTTTGTACATTCTGGTCCTACAATATTCCAATATTCTTTAAGTTTTAAATATTTTTTTTTAAATTTCATAATTTCGTAATCTCCTTTCCATTTTTGTCCATGGATGATCAATTGGGATTTTAATATAGTTATTAACACTTCTTTTGAGAACAAATATTAGATGAAACAGTTTTATAAATACATTGTAAGGTTAATATTAAAAACCATGCAACATTTATGTACACCAATTTTTCCACCGCATAATTTAGGTGTGAAAGTAAAGCAACCCAGAGGGTCGGAGGGGGGAGAGGTCCTAATAACCCCCAAAGAAGGGGCTTTGTAAGAAGAAAAGAAAAATGAAACTGGGTTTTATTCTTCAAATAAATTTGTATAATCACCTAATGAATTTGATTGAATTTGCATTAAAAATATTTTCATACCTTCAACTCGGCTCCCCCCAAGATTAAATCCTGAGTGCGCCTCTGCCCTTGTACGTACCCTGTAGGTATGTTCGTGAGCATATGTCCGCCACTGTACCTGAGGCAATAATCGCCGCAAAATATTTTCGCCCCCGAAGACGTCTCTGTGGAACTGACCACCCCGTGGCACGCCATTCCGCAAATACTTGAAGAAAGAGACGTGCTGGTCAAAGTAGCCGGTTACTTCACGCACGATGGGAACCATTCAGTGCTCGTTCGGATTGAAAGTGACCAATCCGTGGCGCCTTTCTGCCTACACGACGGCCTTCTTTTCTTTCGCGTATGTTCCTCCAGCGAGAGCAGATGACTCGCCGGAGACTCCGGGCCTTGATTCCATTGTGCTCCTCCTTTTCGATCCTTCCCGCACGCTGCACAGTGTCAGCCAGTTTGTAGGCCACTCCGCGGGGGTGATTACTTGTATTGAGGCTTGCTGTCGCCCTGAATTCACGGGGGCTCACGTCAATACCTTTGCACAAGCAAAATGGGTCGTACGTCAGCCGACCTGATTATGGCGTCCAGGTCTTCTATTTATGTACATACCTAGGAGAATCGATGGAGAAAGATATTCTTGCTGTGACGAGGCTTCATGTTCAGTCCGTTTGGTGTTGGCGGCGGTGATGTAAAAAAATTGGGGACCTTCCCTTGCTAGTGCAATACAAGAATTCTTGATGATATGTTTTTTACCAATTATGGTTTGGGAATTATATTGTGAATAGTTAGTAATTGTTTTATTGTGATAAACGTAGAGAAATTGTGGGAGTAAAGTTGGCTTTTAGCCGTTAAATAAATGAATGATATAGGAAGTGTCTAACATTGAAATTGAGCGACGATTGTTGATGAAAATTCTTATAGTTTTAAAGTTATACAATTCGTCATGTTTTGAAGTTACAAACTACATAATAATATTTTATGAATCAATTTTCAGCCAACATTACTTGAGTCCATTAAAACAGTAGATACTGAGGTAAAAGATACATTTAATATAATATTTCAATAACACAAAGGAATTTAAAATTAATCTTAAAATTTAATCTTAAATTAGTATCTGAAAAATTTAGGAATCTCGAAGAATTAACATTGATCGCCCCACCAGATAATTTTGTAAAAAGACATCAAACAGAGATTCATGGTTTACTAAAATTTCTTGTTTAACATTTAATAGGAAGACCTCGTAAATGACATCTCGAGATGGCTTCGAGTTATAAAATTTGTCCCCCTATTTTACATACTTTGCAGCCAGGGTTCTACACAAATTCTGCTATAATCAAAGTACTGACAGCGTTCCTGTTGGTCGTAAAACTGTTATCTAAAATCCTGGAATGTCTGGTTCCTAACGAGGCGCGGCGCGCTGCAGCTACGGCTGCTGCAAGAGGGAAATTACGACGCTCCAATATGCCGAGATTTCGACTAATTGGTGTTAAAGGAAGCGTAACAGTTTTCGAGCAGCTGGTGCTCCAGTTACTAGTGCCCAGAAAGATATCTCTCTTAACTACCGGATGACGAGGTCTACTACCCTTCAGTAGATTCTGGAAAGACTTCATTATGAGTTGAACAAACAAAAATGAACTAATTCAAATTCAATTTCTGTGATTTAGACATCATGTATCTTCGTATTTCTTAGTACATATATGGAAATGATGATATTTTAATTGCTGATCACCACACTGGTAACGACTGCTTGGTGGGTGAATTGTCAGCAAAAAATGATATTAAATTTGTCATATGTTTCGTAATACATATTCCTTGGCGGAATAACACCCCATCGTTATCGAATCTACAACTTGATAGTTTTCATCAGGCATCATTTAAGTCTCAGGAATGCATAATTTAAATATAACGACGAAGGAGAGTCACGCAGAGCAAAATTTGCAAAGCATTATTAACTAAATCTTTGAACCCAAAATGAGATTGTAAAGATTGGAAGAAAGTCGTCACGGAGATTCGACACGAGAAATGTGCCTGCGATACCACGACTCATCAAGGAATGATTACTCGACTCCCTTAATGGCAACCGGATGTCAAGCCCCGAGAAAAGAAACTGGATAATACTTAAGGCGATTCCGAGGGCTACGGATATTCATTTCTATCCTGCTAATCGATCTTAAACGCAACGAGCGGACGGATGCCTGATTTCAAGAGAATCCCAGCCTCCCGCCGTAAATTCCAAGGGATGACAAAGAGATGTCAGGGCAGGCTCGAGGGTCGAGACATTTAACTGCGCCCCCTTCGTGCCCCGTTTACACCCCCGTAGCAGGCGCAAACAGGAGACAAGACGGCTGAGAATCCTACGGGTAACCATAACAACCACCGTGGCCTGCCACAATGGGGAGCACGCAGCACTGTTGGCCCATAGGTTCAATGGATTTTCCGCGAGGTCGAGCAAACACAAGCAAACATAGGGGCGGCCTCGTTCTTCTTCTTCCTCCCTCCGCGACGTCTCAACGAACCCTCCACGTCTCCGGCCCCCTTCGGTCCTCCGAGGAGTCACTCATTGTGCCCACCTACGGCAGGCACTGACAACTATTTCACTCGCGAACACGTGTATACGGCTGGGAATCCATTTAGCTGGCGACGAATAAAGAGCCACGGGAGAAACGGCGAGTTAAACGCGCTCTTTCTATCGCTGCTTCGTGCCACTCTTCGAACGGCGAGGGATGATTTCAGCGAGATCCCTATTTATCTTCTTAGGCAGGGGATTTCATAGAGGAAGTACCGAATAAGGGATTGGAATACACTAGTGTAAGATATAATGCAGTTTGTACGCAACGAGACTTAAGAATTTCTGTTGGACGGAATAAGTCCGAACAGCAAAAAAATCAAATTTGTCCACCTTAACACTTTTTGAAATACTGTATGAAGAATAGTACAGTTGAATTTGATTGCTCTAACATTAATTGAATGGACATTAAACTTCTGTTTGATTTCCCGTAAAATTAGTTTTTGGGGACACTAGCTCGCTGCACATTTGTCCAGCATTGGCTCCACGGGGGATTCTGTGAGTCATTTGTCAGGAAGACAGAGTCGCCAGGAACAATGGAAACTCGGCCAACCGTCGGGAAACGTGAAACCGGATGCTGGGATTACAGATCTGCGCGAGATCCTGGCGAGGACACCGCGAAGGATGGCGACGGGAGGATTCGCGTTTGTATCGTGTAAAGGTGCGATCCCACGGCACGTCGCTCCGCGAGTGTTTGGGTACTTTTTATTAAGGCTCAAGTAAAACATTTAATAACATACAAAATTTGGAAGAATTATGAATATTATCAAATAAAATTTCGGCAGCTTGGGAGGTCTTATAAAACTAAACATAACTTATAAAAATCAAATTAGTCAGATGAACATTCGCCAAATATCACGTGCTTAAAGAAATGCACCGAAAATTCGAATAAATTTCAAGCCTCATTTTTGACAACAAATTAGAAAATTCAGTAAAAATCGTGGGAAGTATTAAAATCTACGTTCCTTTATTAGTATTTTAAGGTATAACAAGCTACGAGTTTCAGAGTTTTACAGTTTTCATACTTTTATCCATTGGTCTTCTTGTATATTGTCAGTAATTGTGGCACGAGTAGAAGAAAAGCTTATCTGGCTCGGCTAAAACGGTGGGGAACGACGAGCCTAGTCGCGCCGTGGGATCGCACCTTAACGCTTCCTGTCCAGCGGTGTCGAAATAGTCGTACAGTATCAAAAATGGAAAAAGAACGAGGCTAAGGGAGAAAGAAGATTAGCGGAAAAAATTATAGTAATCCGAGTGGTGGGTTGAAATGGCCGCGTTGTCTGCTTAGGGTCCGCGTTATCTTGCCTCCTGGCCCTCTTCCGTTCCGCGCGACAACCGAGGGACTCGCAGGTGTGACCGCGTATAATATTACCAGAATGAAAAAAGCTGGGCCCCCGGATAGGTGTAACAGCGGTAGCAGGGCTAATGCATGAATCTACGGTGTTTTTAGGGCAGATTAGAACGAAAAGGGATCAGGGTTGGCGCAACAGGTGGAGCCTTGCCCTCTTGGTTCCCGCGGTTACTTTGATTCCTTTTTTATTGCGTGATTTTTAAGACCCCGCTGGGTTGTAATGGATTTGCTCGGGGATCCCGGCTCGTTTCTTTCGAGGTCGGCGCTGTGGATAAACTTTGAAGTGTATAATCGTTTTATCTGCCAAGGATAAATGAGACATGGATCCGATCGTGTTAACTAATTGTAATTTTTATAACCACGGCTTTGTTGAAGTAGGGGTGCACGTTTTTATGCAAAAAGCATATGCAGATATGCCATGTCTATTTTTATCGAATTTGTTAAGTTTAGACTGACAGTTCCCAGTTTCTTTATTGTGGCTGGAAGAATTTGTAAATGTGCTTTAATAAACTTGTGTCTGTTGCAATTGCAACGACATTATTTCCATTAAAAGTTTTAATTGCCTACTCGCAGAAATAAAATAAAGAGTGAAAATTAATAATTTTACAATTTTCGGGTGTTAAGAGAAAAAAATGATCGAACCGGTTTAATTCGATCGAAATTGTTTATGTGTATCGAGCGATTGTAATGAATGAATAATTAGTTACTATTAATGACTTATTCGTGGAAGGAAGATTGACGGTAAAAGACGGAAATAATTTAGCAAAAATTAGGTGATGGAATTTTCAAAAACAAGTGCAGACTAAATACACTTAGAGATGTAGCAAAATACCCCCTGTAAGAGATCTGACACTCTTTTTAAAAAGTTTAAAAATACGCTGCTTGGGTACTAAACGATAAACATTGATGTCGGTACAAAATAAATAAAGTTGTAGTTCTTGCGTTAAATCTGATTTAAACAAGTATTTCTGGCGGAATTTTAAAAACGTGTAATTGATCTTGTAGTAAAAGTTCGGAAAAATTAAGTTTTAAGTTTTAACACTACATTTTCTCTTCGTATTGTGTAATATAAAAAAGAGATTGGAAATGTGTGGCTGTTTAAAGTAAAAAAAAAAGATAAAAGCAATGTTTATATTGTAATCTTTTATCTGTAGATGAATTATTCAGGTTTGTTGTAACGAAGATGTACGACAAGAAAAGGCAATATTAGGTTTGAATTTGTATTGTTGCAAAAAAACCTGGGAGAATTGTGAGTTTCTCGATAATGAGCTTCCTGTTTAATAAGTCGGCCTCGGTTTTGTGCTGCGTGCAGCGCGGTTTGAAATTCGAACGCAATCGTCCCGCTCGTAAATTCATCTGGAATATCCAGTTTCATCGTTAAAAACTTAAATTGGGAGAAACCTTTCCGTTCTCAAATTGCGATAGGCAGGTAAATATCACGTTTCAAGGTTTATTAATCAGGCGAAACCTTGCATCGTAACCCCGTGAAACTCAACTCGCGATTTATTGCGTCGAATCCCTGTATCTGCGCTTCCACGATGCAACCCGTTTCGGGCATTCCCCTATCGATATTGTATTTGCAGGTATTCCTAAAATATCGACTACACTGTAATTTAAAATTTCAAAATTTAAACTCGATAAGAATGAAATTTTTTATAGATATATCGCAAGACAATTGTAAAATCAGCATTTCTGTAAAAAGCTGTTTGACAATATTAGACGATTTAAAAATAAACTGTCACCCAATATATTCATTAAACGGAACTTCCTCAACAGCAGAGAATTTTGAAAATCAGAATCTGGAAAGGGGTATTTCGATAATAATTTTTTTCGTTTTTTAATAAGAAACTATTTTTTGGTGTTGAAGATGCAGATGTACATATTTCATATTTAGCAAAGAATGCCTCTATAAGTCAATAATAATTGTAATTTCACGATAATTATAATTGTAATATATTATTATCTACACACAGGTGTACAATATTAAACAATTAGCTGATAAACCGTCTTAATTAACCTGTTGCAATAAAAATTTCTAATTATTTATAAACATTAAAACAGGTAGTAATATATTATTTAATATTTTCTGCTTTATGTCTTCCTTGACTTAAAACTTGAAACAGCTATATGTAGATAATTGTACATTACGATTAATGTAATTAACAGATCATAGAAGATTTAACACTTTTTCAGAAACCACTATGTGGAAATAATGCGGCGAATATAATTAGACCTGTTGCCTAATTCGAGACATAAAAAAGGGCTCGGGAGGATTCAATTTCGAGATTTAGGTCGCAGCAGTGGTTACAGGGTGCTGCTATGAAGCACAGCTTTCTTCAGGTTAATTTTTTTTTATCATATCTCCGCTTTTCCCACGACGCACGTGTGCGGCTGCACGTGGTCAGTCACTTTTTTCTTGATCCGCGGGGCTTCTCCTCAAAAGTTTTTTACGCTGAAAAGATATCTGGAAGAGATTACCTATTAATAGATGGGAGCGTGCTCTGTTTTCGTCTCACGGATCTTCATTCCCTCGAATGTAGGACACTCTGTAGACACGGACCAAAATCTAAACGCAAGTCGGTGGTTGGAACGCATCAACTTTGTACTTGTTGATTTCGTCTCTCATGATCACTTTATTAGGAACATTGGTGTCAATGAATATTTAAAGTATTTTGTAATATTAATCCTCGATTAGTGTGACGATATTAAGAGACGTTTTCCCTGAATTTATAGCATATGTTTAGTTTGTTGCTGAACTGTAGAAGAAATGCAAGAAGAATTTAATTATGAGACTGAAATTAATTATTTAGCCACAATATTGTATATTGATTTTACAGTTTATAATTTTATAAACACATTTTTCTCAAAAGAGTTGGAAATCTGGAAACTTTAATTAGATTTAGACAATTTTTGCACTAAATAGTTTAAGTAGAAATATTATGTATTAAAATATAATTATATTAATTAATTGTGTAACATTAGAGAAGCACAGGATCTGTGTTTATTAAGAACTAACAAAATCAAATGGGAAGCCTGTTTATTTCTTCCATGGTTTAAGTGGAGTTAATTAAATGTAACACTTTAAAATTAAATAATATTGCAATTTAGTTTGGTAGATTACATTTTAATTCATAGGTAGGTACGTATCGCGTTAATGTCCAAATAGATTACTCTAGTAACTAATTAATATTTTAGAAAAGGACTAGGGTTTATAGAAAAACCCTCTTTTGAAAAAACAGGTTTTCGAATTTCAGTATATCCAAAAAACCTGTTAAATTGGTTTTCGAATTTTCACAAAAAATATAACTAAAATAGAAAATAAATATATGTACTTATTTTAAAAATTGTCAATATTTTAATATTTATGGAATTGCAAAAATATAATAAAATAAAAATATACCCCATCTATACAAAACCAAATAAATATAACAAACTTAACCCTTCGTGGTCACACCTTCTTATAATCACAAGTTGGTCACACGGGGTTCACTGTACCCCAGCGTCATTTTTTGTTACCATTGTCGTATTTTTGAATCTTTTAACTTTTCAGTGATAATTCTACGTTCGTAATACTTATACAGTCATGGTCTAATAGTCTTTTTCTAGAAATGTAAATTTTGATATGCTAAAATTTGTAGTTGAAAACGAGGGATTTTCCATCGTCGTGGTAAAATACAGATTTTTTAAAAAGTTTTTTATTTTTTTTTTTGCGATAAATCCCCTTTGTAAGATGTAAAGGTGTGGAATTTCAAATCAAAAATTGCTCTTGGGGTACAATACACCCCGTGTGACCACGAAGGGTTAAAATAACGAAAATCCGTACAATTTTTTAGTTCATTTAATATTTATGGATCTACCGGTTTTTATAAACCGACAAACCCTAAAAAGGACACTTGTCTTTATAATTTAAAAAGATTGCACAGATAATTCGGAATATGAACGAATTACCTGTACTTTATATACCGAGTACTAAACACCAAAATCTAAATATGTTATTAATTTCCGATTATAATCGAAGCTATAATTCAAAATAAGTTCCTGGCACAAATCCGTAAAAAGCAAACATTCGCGTTGAATGTTGAATGACACCATTGCCAGGGGCCTGAGGTAAAAGCGAAGGTAAAAATCAATCAAGTAGAAACCCTACAGTGGACAGTGAATGGAAAGTACGAAATCACCGTCGTAAAAAAAGCAGTCATGTGATCGCGTCCCGATCGTGAGTAGCCGCACGGTTAGGTGAGAGAAGTTGCCAGTGAAAGAAGACCGGAAGTGGTCACTCGAGACCAATAATAATTGGTTGGGAGGCAGGCGCACTCTCGACAAGGGTGTTCAGGCATGTGTGCAAAATTTCGGTGCGTCGAGGGAAAAAAAAGTGCTCCACGTCCGTAATGCGAGACACGCGCACACGTGGCCGAAAGTTGAAACTGTTTCGGCTGTCCCTTTTGGCCCTTTCTCTTCGCCCTTGACAAATATACTATCGGCGGACACTTGCGTCCCTTGCATCGAAAGGAAACAACGTTTCGGCGCCACTAACGATCCACTGCAGACTGCCATGTTTCATAAAACATGTTGAATGAACGTAGGTGAAAAAAAAAAATTAACCATGTCAAAAGTAAAACGTCTTATCGCATTTGCATTTTTATTCTGATGGTTACAAACCAGATTTGGGCTAGGTAAATTTAATTTCGATACCAACTATTAATTACGATTGAAATGTAATTGTTAATTCAGTACTGACCTCAATTGTTAATTGTATTTTGTGCAATTACAATTGTTAATTGTATTTGGTTTGATTATAATGTTTAATTGTATTTTGTGTAATTACAATCGTTAATTTTATTTGGTTCAATTACAAGATCTAGCAGTATGTAGTAGGTTAGTGAGTCGAGTAGCAGATGATAAAGATAACGCGTGTTTCAAGGCAGGCGGACTCCAGCTGCATTCGTTCTTGTTAAAAGATATAGACGTTTGGTTACTCTTAAAATTTGGAACGATCATTGAAAACATTTGGACAACCAGCTTTAGCGAAAGATCGTATTACCAGTCAGCTTTCCGTCGTTGTCGCCTGTCGTATATACATACATATGTGTATGAATGTATATACATTTAGTAATCGTCGTGTTAGAAACGTAGGAGGGTCCTAGTCTTTTTCGAGCTACCATAATTAATGACAGTGTTAGAGGGTGATGACCGATGTCTCTGGTTATCCCTTTTTAGACTTGTTCCCTTGTGAAGGGTGTTTATAGTTCCTTCACAGACAAAATATTAGGTAGAAGTGCTTAGAATCAAGATTTGTTTTTTATTCTTCGAAAGTATTCTTTAATAACTTAGTATATTCGAGGTAAAGAAGAGACCAAATTAACGCAACATATTCCATTTAGTGAAAATTATTACGATGGTACAATAATGTCAGTATTGGTTTGTCAACTATACAACTCGTAAATAAAGAAATGGCACTTTGGTAACCAAAAAATTCAAGATTTTGACAATTATTTTCTGCTACTTTTTTATACTTCTGGGTGAAAACGCTTTATAAGGGTTAAACAACGTTTTCCTATTTTCCTGTATATCTTGAAAACTATAATAGATATAAAAAAGTTGTCAGAAGAAAAATTGAATGGTCTTTTAGGCAGTATAAAGCTTATGCAATCGAATTGTTTAAAGTTTGTAGTGGGTAACATCTTTCTGTTTAAACTTTTACGAAATACCCCGCTATTTGATGAATATTAATCGTTAAAGTAATTAAGATCCTTATCATTCGTTCCAGTTACTCAAAAAATTGTATTTAGTCATGAGTAACTAGAGTGATTAATTATTAACATCCACTCTTTGCATGTAAGAACATCTAAAAACGACATGTCTTCGTAACTGTATCTTCAAAGTTCAACTAGGTTGTTTAAAAGAAACTACATACACGATTAAGAGTTGCTAACGAAGGTGGCGTTTCTGTCTAAATTAAAAACGAATTGTATCTCATAAATGTATGATTGATGGATCTGTATTTATAAAGAGTTTTCTCCTTATTTTTATAAGTACTACCTGTCGCCACGGTTCATTAATTTCCGGAGTAATCACAACGTGAGTTGCAGCGGGTTATATTGTAATTTGTGCAACAGTATAGCGAGTCCAATCGCTTTAGGATTTATTGCAGAGGTGTAACCAGGGGATGTAATCTGCATTCCCCTTACCCTTCCCTCTATGAGCCAGTGTGCAATTTTTGACATGATATACAACTAAATGATGATGTTAAATAACGCAACATTAACGAACATATTTTATGATGGTTATAAATAATATCCAAGTGAAAAGAAATTATTTTACAGAGTCATTTTATATTACCTCTCAATGTTAAAAAGTACGTGTTGTATTAAACTAACGACGGTGGATGCGATTAACTTAACAGATGCAGCAGCATAAATTATTTGTAAATACATACTATCTTCATGAGAAATTTGACTCCAGCCAAATTATAAGAAATTCAATGTATAAAATTATATAAATAAATTATGAGACACTACGTATGACACGAAAAAGGTATACAACAAATCTACTTGGACAGTTATTATTTTTATTCCCCCAATATTCACCAGCCATTACTTTCATCAGTTCACCGTACAATTTCTCTCGTTGGTATCCCACCTAGAGCTGGGACTATTTGTTGAATTATTCTAATCTCACCTTCCTAACTACACTTCGTTTACGCTGCTCTCTTTTTATTCTTCGCCCCCTTCCTTTCCCGCGTGACAAATCTGACAAAAGTATGTATGCGCGTGTACTCTTTATATCACACTAGCACGTAGCCACAACAAAATTTAAAATCGTAATATCGGTAATTCTGCAATCTGTAAAATTGCCAACAAGCTGCATCATGCGACCAGATTGAGACAAACCTGGTGACTGGAAGTTACAACCTACTTAAAGTGTTAATCAGCCGTCAACGAGTGCACACGCGAAGCTCTCGAGCCTAAAAATACCCATGCCAGTGTCACTCGTCAAAGGGCACTAGAGTCTTGCTCCGTGTACCGTAGAAACTGCACTCCAAGGCAGGAAGATAACCGCCGTATTCCTCTCGAGGGCGGTCAGAAGTGCTCTCGAGTTTCTCCAAGGCCAGGGTGCGCAAAGTTACAAATATTTCTATCATTCAGCCGCTTTATACAATACCAACCGACTGACAATAGGCCCTTGGATTCGTGAGTTTAGTGGTCCTTCATCTCCTGCCCACCAGCACAGTCGTAGCCTCCGCCTACGGAGAGTCCACCAACCTGCGAACATTTTGGAAAAATCCCTGCCAACAGCGCTCCACGCCAGTGGCCCATTATCCACTTAGTATAGGTTTCTACGAGCCCTCCGTATATATGGGTGCGCCCTAAGTATTCCGACTGGTCTCGCTCCTTCTCTTCGTCATTTTCTATGGGTGGAATGGGGGGTTTTTCTTTAGTTAGATTTACGATTTCTCGTGCACGTGTTCACAAAAGGGCTTTGGGAAAAAAAGATTCTCCTGCTCGCCTTCGAAAAGCGAGAGGACCGTTCGTGAACGATGTGCAGCCGAGTGCAAGCAACCGATTCTTCCCTCCTTTCTTCCGTGAGGATTGTCCTGGGTACGTGGGAGGGTGACTGTAAGGAAAAGGGCTCGCCTCTGCTCGCCGCACGGGACGATTGTCACGGAACGCAAGAAAAATCGATACCTAAGTGGCGAGGGATCTCCTCCGCCCGGGCCAACGTTTTCTTCAGTGGACAGTATCTTCCGACATTAAGTGCCTTCGTATATCGTCGAATGTCTGGAAAATTCGATAAAAACGCGCCATCCCGGCACCTCGGTTTCCTTTAGGCCACTCGCAGGCATCTATGGACACCGAATGCTCGTGTTCTCTGCTCGTAAATGATGTACAGTGGCGAACGAATGAAAGTTTACAACATTTAAAATCGCATAACTTTTTTAGAATTGGTCCAAACAACGTGAGTTTTTTTTTAGCTAGGATGATTAGTTTTCTAAGTGACGTGTTTCGTCGTAAAAAAAAATGGTCGAAGTGACAAAAAAGTAAATGTCGTTTTTTAACCTTTTCTTTGCGAACCTGTAATGAAAATTCAAAACCCCGTTTGTACAAACGGTATTTTTGAATTTTAGTTACAGGGTCAGATAAAAAAGTTGAAAAAACGACCTGTACTATTTTTTCGCTATTCTGACCAATTGCAATTTTTTTGAAAACGACGAGTCACGCGAATCTAACGAAACCACTTAGGAAACTAATGCTTTTAGCTTCCAAAAAAAAACCTCTTGAGTTCTTCAATGAATTCGACAATAGGGCAACAAATGAGTGACAAATATTTTTCCTATTACGAGATCAAATCAAATCATTCGTGATTCTAATTAAAAATGACGAAGTGTAGAAAAAATCATTCGTGTGAAAATGATGTCAATGGCGATCTAGCCATCAAAAGAATTATTTACCTTGTCATTCAGATGTAGAAGTTCGAACGAAGTTGATCCTTCCAGGTTGTCGATTGCTTTCTCCGGTGCTTTCAGCTGATCGTCGTACAAAGGAGACTAAGTTTGACGTTGAGTGTGAGTTAATACGTCTATTATCAGAGCCAATAAGCCATGCGGCCACCTGGCAGCGGTGTGGCTTCTTCGATCCATTATTTCGAAAATATTTCCGTGGCCCTGAGCAAGAATAACATTTCGACGCGAATTTTTGCCCGGCCAGTTGATCCTTTCAAGAATACACACGCTCCCCTCACGCAGCCGTGAGCCCCGGCCCGTGGAAAGTCTTTAAGTTCGTTTTGCCAGGTTTAAACGGCGTCAAATAATACAATAATTGTCCCTTTTAAGAGTCGAAAAGGTAGATTTTTAAGAAATTTGTCTCCCCATAACATAGTAGTCGAAAATTTAGCTCGTTCAGACCCGAGTCAGTTTATCCTGGACCCAACCCCGGGCGGGTCCCCCACAGGCGTAGTAAACGTTCGCATTTTCTTGTGGCCATTTTTTCCTTAAGAAAACTCTAAATTTAGTCTAACTCGGAAAACTTTCAATTTACGTAGTTGTTTTGATCACACAATTTTCTACTGTTTTTTTGTATAGGTACCATAAATAAGTAAATTCTACATTTCTGGCGAGTGTAAAATTAATTACCGACCAATGAAACTGCTACCTTTTTTAGAATTATGTACGGTGCAATGTCTGGAAGAGCTAATTTTATTTGAAACAATAATATTCGTGTATTCATTTTTACGTCTCTTTATACCAAACTCAGACACTTGGTGTGGTTTTTGTATGGTAAACAAATTTCGCGTGTCCCACGCCACTGCTTCAAAGCAGCTACAACGGAGATCAGCAGCCCAGACCGCCTTTTGTAGAGAATAAGTCGGAATAACTCGAAAATCACTCCATAATGCTGGGCTCTCTGACAATAGAAAGTCCTTTAGGAACTCCGATACGTCGTGGCTGACTAAAGGGACGTCTAAATGTATTCGTCCCGAAGGCGGAAATGACACGAGCGTCGGAGGAATCGAGAGGTCCTCATATGACCTGGAAAAATGTGTCATGGTGATGTCTTTCTTCAATTTTTTATCCACCATGTAATTTCTATGTATAATAAATTTATGGAAGGAAAAAAACTGTATTCAGGCAAGAATACAGACAGGACTTTGTTTGGATATGTACTTTTTGTCATTTTGCAATTAGACCAAAGTTTCACATATTTTTTGTTTTTCATTATTACTGAGAGTTTGAAATATAAAAGTTTATTAGTTCCCCTATGATATTATGCAGTTGTATTTGTTCCCATCCTCTACCGTAATTTTTTATTCATCTTAAACGAACTGGTATACCAAATACACTGCACTTCCTCTATGCTACGTTGAATTTTCATAGCGTCCAACAGTGATGGAAAGGTACGATCGGATATCGAATCCACGGAAGCGTGAGGTATCGGCGCACAGCGTTCACGGGACACCGTGAAAAGTTCTCTGTCTGCATCGGCATCAAATATTTGACAATATTTTCAAAAGTTCCGAAAACGTAATCCAACACCCCGCCACTTCGGTTGAAGATTAGGGTCCTGTGGGCCAGTGGAATTCTTTTATGCGGTGTAAAATCTCCTCGGTGAAAGAGCTCTTCCACTGCTCGGGGGTAGCCCCCCGGGTGATGGTATCGTGTTGCGCGCCTCACGAGGGCCGTGCAACAGGTTAGATCCGCGAAGATCAGTGCGATAATATAATCTAAATGGAAAATTGTATTGAATCAGCAGCAGCATAATGAAAGCTTTCAGGTAGTTGGCTACCCATATAATGACAGTTAATGCTCGTAATCTGATCCGTGGCAGCCGTTTTCTTCGATCCCCCTAGAAACGGATTGAATGCTTATTCTTTATTTCCTTCTCCCTCTTTCTCTTTTTCGCACTTATGGAGGATGTTCGGCAACTCGGGAATTCAAAAGAATTTGAAACTTTGCTGAAATGTATTTAGTTCAAGCGATGCTAATAACCATGGGCGTTCGCAGAGGAGGGCAAGGGGGGAAATTAACACCCCCACCCACCCACTGTTTTGAAGAGGAAAAAAAAAATCGCTTATTTTTGAGTCTGATCTCCAACTTTTTGAACAAAAAAACTGGCCAAAAATACGTAAAAGTGATATTTACGATTTTCGTTCAGTTAAGAAACATTAGACTTTCGGGTTCTCAGCTAACACTATTGCATTTTATTACAGTTGCAAGTATTTTAATGATTCGTTAGATTTTCTTGGTTCACTTCAAACAATTGGCCAGCATTGTGACCATTACAAAAACTATCGAAAAAACATGTCCAAGGATAATGGCTGTAACTTCAGATTATTTGTATGTCGTTCAATAAAACTTTATTCGGCAATAGCTGACACCTTGCTACTACGCAATAAAATTTCATTTATGTATTTTCATTCGTTGATTTTCAAGATAATTTCTTTTATTTTACTTGTAGTCGAAGAATTTTTTATTTATTTAGTTAAACGGAAACCCTTTAATAAAAATACGTAAATAAAGTAGAACTTTACTGATGAATGGACTTTTTATTATTACAAATCAAACTCTTCGAACTGCAGTTGGTGCCGTTTACTGCGAAGGACACGATGACCCTTTTGCGGCCGCCATCTACCGTTGCGGGGGCAAACCATGCAATTTGGGGAAGTTAGAAGAACCAATAATAGATGGGGCATTGTACTTTACAAAAACTGCAGAGGATACAGTTCACTACTTCCAAGTTGTAAAAACGGTGAAAAAGAAAAAAACTATACGTTAGTAATGTGTTTATATACTATGGTTTTCGTAAAAGGAGTTCCTGAAGTATGAATGAACGTTTTAATCAGTTTTCTGCTTTTAAATCTCGTATTACGTTTCTTATAATTTACATAGACAATGCCATTAGCGTTGAAATCTGGTGTTCTAATTGAATATGTGCAATTAAAGGGAATTCATTGCAAGTAGTTCACGTTTCATGACAACAAGGGAATTGAAGTTCATAGTCCATAAAAATTGATAAAAAAAAGTTAAACTCAACATTTACAACTATAACATTTAGTTGTAAAAAAGTAGCAGTTGTGGGGAATTCTGTACAATTTACATTAAAATAAAAATTATGATTCTCCATTCGATGAAATTTTTATTTCCTATAAATATCATAAGGCAGTAGTGACTGACTCAGAATTTATCAAATACACAACAAATTGGTAATTAATAAGTAGTACTGTTTCTACGAATAAATTACATGTGGATGATGAAATCGTTTATTAAATATACGTTTTTAATAATAATGAGTATTGTTATTGTATATATATTTATATTTTATATACATTAGTAATTATTATTATTGTTTTGAAACAATTTTTTCTTTATCAATAGTCTCTCGAATTTATTGCATTCTGTCCCCTTTAGGAAATACAGTGACCTTTTGGATGACCTTGGAATGACCTTGCAAGGCTTAGTAAAAAGAATGATTTTCCTTAGATGTAAGATTTAAAAAAATGACGAACACACTTGTATGATATTCATGTTATTTTCAGCGATTCTTTTTTTCTTTTTTCACACTATTTACTTCGTTTATTTCGTTGATTATTTTTTTTTACGAAGGATGCGAATAAAAGGGTCAATGGTAGATAACAAACACAATTATTTTCATTCCCACACAAATTTATTTTATTAAATACGATTACAAAAATACCTTAAACGCAAAGTGAAAGAAGTTGGATCATGCGGTCCAAGGACGAAACGGGAAAACGAAAACGCAGCACACAATCGATTATATAGACGTGTGAGTAATAAAACTCATGATTACGAGTAAGAGTACGCAAACGAGAAGGCGACGAAACGAAAAAAAAAAACCAAGAAAACACTCGAATACAAATTTAGGGATTACCAAGCAAAATGAAGAAATTTCCAACACGCCAGCTTCAATTTCAAAGATTAATAAGCAGAGTACGTATCGATCCAAACGAATTCGATCGAGTCTGCATGGACAATTAAATTCACATATCACAAGACATCGCTCGAGCTGATTCGATTAATCCTACATACTTCTAAGTTACGGATTATCATACTATCTCCTACGAACGATTATCACAGTTCTCATGTGTTCTTACAACAAGTCGGAAGATTTCGCCTACATACCAATATTGCGATTTTCGGAAGACATTCAAGTGAGATCATAGACGCGTTACAGAATTTTCGCGAATCTCTTTAAAGCACTTCGTATCACAGTTTCTCTTGTCAGCTTACCAACTAATATCACAGTCGTTTCGATTAATCGCTAGTATCACAGTCGCTGGGGAAACATCGTCCCCTAAACTTATCACAGTTTCGACAATTTCGGACGTGTCCTCATGTAAATAATAGTTACTCGTATTATAGAATATGCACTGGGCGGCCTATGTACTCGAACGAAGTTCGATGTCATTACATCTACAATAATCTATCTACATGTCTACAGAGTTAATGCTAATATCACAGTTTAAGTCAGTCAAACCATACTCTCTAACTTAAAAAGTCTCCTAGCGGTATTGGAAGCCTCATCCTCTTAACTCTATTCCTACTCGCTAACGAAATCTACATAGCTCCCTTTAACGGCTTTACGACGAACTAAAACGATTAAAGCTCCGAACCAGAAGTTAATTTACTTTAACTTAAATCTATTAGACTCTATCACTAAGTTAAAGCTACCTTAAAGTCCGCGGTGTATAATGGAAGACCTTACTAAGTATGTCTATCAATCTTCAACATCGATGCATTGACATCCTCCGTGGAACTCGAGGCTTCGTCTCACCGGCTGCCCGAAGTAGCGACGAGGTCCTCTTCCTCCCGGCATTGTCCAGGGAAAGCTTCAATCGTCGTTGCAGCACCGTCTGATCTTCATTGCCAGCTCTCTCAGCTCGTTCTCCAAGTTCTCGTTTGTCAGGTTCCAAAGCTCTTCCTCGTCCAGTTGCATCTTTGTTGCTGCCAGCTTGCCTCCCATCTCATTAACGAGATTCTGCCGCTCGATCTTGTCGTCTCTGCGCACGACCTGCCGACGAAGTCTGCCGCACAGTCGCCGCACGCTGGACAGAGCGTTCTTGACAGCGCGGCCCGTGAACGGCGCACTGTCAATGCGCCGATCAGTCATCGAACTGACGGTCACTCTCGAGATCTGCCTCCTCATCCTGGCGCTGATGGAACAGAAAAACCGGTCGCGACTCCTGACGCTTCAGAGTCAGACTGGGCAGACACCCTGTCGTTGATCAATGGTCTCTGCGTCGGCTCTACGCTCGCGTGTGCCAACGCGCGTAGAGAACCGTATGCGACTTTCTGTGTGCGATGGTATCTATGGATGGTGTGCGTGAGTGCGGCAAAAACTCGTGCGGACGAGAGAGAGTGGTGTGGGAGGAGAGAGAGAGAGGCGGAAACTGAACGATAAACACGTGCACGGCTACTGTAACACGAAGCTCTCAAGTGGATGTGATCTCCTTTTTCTCTGGAGGAGCGCACGTTTTGAGTAGGTGTGATTGAATGCGAGCTAGGATCAGGAGTCTTTCTCTTATATAGCCAAAGGGCTGCGCATGCGCCGCGTCCAAGTCGAACAGGGAAGAGGGTGGAGACAACGTTCTTTACAGGTACCTGCGTGGATTCCCATGCGCAGGAGGGCAGATACTTTCCACCCCTGCGGTATTTGCGCTGCACACCCCGTGGAAAGGGCAAGTAATTGTCGGTTACATCATTTGCATTTTACACGTTTTTGTCAGGATTCCGTGATGCGTGCTGTTCCGGTGGAAGGAAGGGATGAAACATTTGTATAAATATCAATGAAAGGGAAAACGGATTTGGTCGAACAACTACGTTGTGAGATTGGAATAATCGGTTATATCCTGCATCTACAGTACTTGGTACTTTTATAAACAAAAGAAATGAATTTTGAGGTAATGAGGTAATAGTTGCGTGATAATTGAATGGAATTAATATCATTCGCAGTATGAAACATACTTAAAGTGGTATTTATTAGGGCTGGGAAGTATTTGAATGCTACGAATAAACTTCGAATATTTGAGTATTCGAATATTATTATTGGAATATTTAAGTATTCGAATACTACTTGAATATTTAAGTATTCGAATACTACTTGAATATTTCAGTATTCGAATAGTATGGTATGAATTATAGATCAAGTTATTAGCTTACAAGATTTCACCCCGGCAAACTAACGAACTCACAACTGAAACTAAATAAAGGCTTATAAAAAAATGAACTTAAAGAACTTGATTCATAATTCACACCATACTATTCGAATACATCAATATTTGAATACTTAAATATTCGAACAGTATTCGAATACTTGGATATTCGAACAGTATTCGAATACTTGGATATTCGAACAGTATTCGAATACTTGGATATTCGAACAGTATTCGAATACTTGGATATTCGAACAGTATTCGAATACTTGGATATTCCAAAAGTATTCGAATACTTGGATATTCGAAAAGTATTCGAATACTTGGATATTCGAATTATATTCGCCAAATAATTGAGCAATTGAAGTATTCGAATATTCGAATACCGAAAAATTCGACAAATAGTCCGAGCCCTGGTATTTATCAATTTTCATACATTATGAAACATAATAAAACACCAATATTCTGTTCCATTTTCTATGAAATATTATGTTAATATCAATTTAAATGGAACCGAGGTAAACTATGATCAAACGATTCTTGTCCATCAAAATGCATGTAAGAAGAAAATAAATGTACATTGAAAAATGCACACTTGCAATGCATTTTGCAGAAGTGTAAAAGATGTTAAAATTGGAACCAGTAACAACTGGTTCATTATGTATATGTTCATGTTTAACACTATATTTGCACAAACTCCGCCATGGTCGCAATACTATATTTTAGTATACGATAACATCATTTTATTCATTTTATTAAATTAAATTAATGTAAACGTAGCATGCGTATCGCAAGAGATTAACTAGCATGCCATCCTCACAGGAAATTAGTAGGTTTTCGTGTTCTGAAATGAGAGACGATTCAAAAAGATATGCCTGTCATAAAAAAGCGTAGGTAGAACAAAGAGAAGAGCTGAAATGTCAAGAGAAGGAGACAAACAGGACTGACATTTGCGTTCGGCTCGAATTACGCGCGACTCGAAAGCAAGGGCAGGTCGTAAAGCAAGCAAAACGAATAAAAGAGGTTCCGAGGAAAACAAAACAAGAAATGCAAGGCGAACACCGAGGCGGGTAGAGAGAAAGAGAGGAGGGCGAACGATTAGCGAGGTGACGAACGAGAGCAAAAGAGAAAAGAAAGGTCTGCCGTGGCGTACGCGCAGCACGAGCTGCGCACGGTACAACAAGAGTACGAGAACGTCAGACGAGAAGAAACAAGTTTAGTTAGCAGAGGAAAGTATAGCGCTTGGGGGGGAAAAAGAAGGAAAGACAAAAAGTATCACGGAACCCGTGCAGGAAGCTAGAATGAACCAGCCGAGTGATGAGAGGGATGGATAGTAGCGGTAAAGGAGGGAGACAGATAATAGCAGCAGAGGAGAGGGAAAGTAGGTGTTTTATAGTGGCATACGCGCTGCACGAGCTGCCCGTCGTGCGACCAACAAAGAGGAAGTTATCGAGTAGAAAGAGATCGAAAAAAAAAGGTAGGAAGCAAAGAAAAGGACAGAAATCGCTGGGATACCGTGGAAAGGGGACTCGGGAGCGGGATGGAAGATGCCGGCAACGAGGAACGACGAAGAAGGAGAAAATAGGTACTTCGGGCGCACGCGCAGCATGGGTCGCGCACGGTACAGTAGAAAAAGATGCGGTGACGGGATAGAAAGAGTAAGGACGGCGGGAGGAGGACGGAGAGCGCAACGAAAGCCAAGAAGCCGGCCAAGGGAGTAGCGTAAACGATGAAAGAGAAAGAGACGCGTGGCAGGCGCGAGCGAGAAAAGAAACGGCGCCTGCCGTGGCGTACGCGCAGCACGAGCTGCGCACGGTAACACTTTGGCGCATGCGCAGCACAAGCCCCGGCTCCGACCGGAGAAAGAAGCGCGAGAGAAGCACGTGGCGAGATTGCGCTGAAGGAGGAAAGAAGGAGCATCGACATCGAGAAGCAGCAAAGGATGGAGAACGTTGTATCTTGAAGGTGAGTGAAAGAGCTGGAATATCCTTTGAGACAAGAAAGAGATGAGGAGATCTGGTTGTTAGAGGGCCGCAGCAGTGCGTCAAACTGCGTGGAAAGGGAACTGCGTGGGAGGGAGAGAGAAACGTGCCGATTTGATGAAGGGGTGGGGATAGAAGGATAACTTGTTGCACATAAAGCTGTAATTCCTCCAACTTAACCCTAGATCGGGAATGGAATACTATTTGGATGCGATATTTGTTGCAATTTAATGTGTAATTTCTACATTTTCGGTAAAAATTAGACATTAACTTACAAGGGAAGTTCGGAAAATCGAAAATTAAAAAAAATCGGTAACTTTGCAGAAATGTAGCTCAAGTGATGCTAATAACGTAACTAATTTTTGATTCGGCAATAAAACGGTCCTAGGGGTGAAAACACATTCTTAAACAAATTTCGAGTTTTCATATTATCCGAAATATCTTTGAAACCGTAAACGATATGGAAAAATAGTTCAATTCAAAGTTTGTAGCTTTCGATATTCTACAATATGGTGATAAAGAATTGTCGAAAAAGGGGTGATGGGGGTGAAAAAAGAATGTCTTTCGCAATATCCTTCTCGCCACTTTATAGAATATAAAAAACCATAGAACTTTGAATTTAACTTCTTTTTTATATATTTTTACGGTTCGTAAATATTCACGATAATCTGAAAACTCACAATTTTTCAAGGGATTGTTTTCACTCTTAGGACAGTTCTATTGTCGAAGAAAAAAATAATTACATTATTAGCATCACTTGAGCTACATCACTGCAAAGTTTCAGATTTTTTGAATTTTTTAGTTGCCGAACTGTACTGCCCTCCTTAGTTAAACTGTCCTGTCTAGCATTTTTTCATTTTTTGAGATATGTTGAAATATTTGAAGTTCCACACGTCTTTTACCTTTTAAGTATACTTAGAAACGTCTACGTGCTTCCTAAAGATTTATAAACAGTCTAATGTATTTAACCTAACTTTTTTCAAAATAGTTAAAACATCTTATCTGAAAGAATTAATTCATTGGTACGTTAATAATACATTCCCTACCGGTACAACTATTACAAAAAATGATATTAGGCTATTAAGAAATAATGACAAGATGTTTTAATTTGAAAGAAGGAAAATAATTATGATGCAAAGGAAATGATAAAACTTCAGTTTTCTCGGTTGTTTCAAAATGCTAGATAGGACATTTTAACTAAAGAGGGCAGTGTAGGTACTAGTTATTTAGATTTTGTAAAAAATTGCGAAACGATCGCAGTAAATTTTTGTCCAATTATGCTTGCGCTCTTCATCGCATGTAAAATCTGAACTCATTTGGTTGTGTAAATTTTTCGACAAAAAATCTGGAAAAAACTTCATGTTTTCGAAACTCAAAACTGAATATGTCCGAATTGCACCCTCACCGGGATAAAGCTCTACTTATCTCCAGGAGGCAACTGCAGTTTCGAATCGTTTTATAAAAACCTTATAGGCAAATAGAAAAGTCGTGCAAAATAGAAAAAATGTTAAAAGAGTAGCAGCAATCCCACCCTGGTCTACTGCGTGGAAGGTTTGTGCAGAACCACTTATTCCATGGCGATATCGGCTCGTACCAACCAGCCAGTGTAAATTGAGGAGTAGAAACGGTAAAAGTGCCAAAGCAACCAAACTCATTTCTCTAGTGGAAAATTAAACAAATTTCATGCTGAATACGGTGGCAAACGCTATAAGCGCCACAATAATTTATTTTAGTTTCTAGAGCTGCCTTAAGATAGAGCTGAGATCATAAGTAGTATCAGCGCATCTGTGGTTGAAAAGAAAACACTGAAAAATTTCACTCTTGGCGCATACATCGTTTACCACTTCAACTCCTTAATTGTATTTCTCGTAGCGTTAGAATTTTTACTGCTAATATTTTAAAAATAGTTTGAGCATCCGACCTCAAGTTTATTATATTCGTAAACCGAGGGACGACCAAGTCTTATCGAAATCGACAACTCGACACTGGCGCACTCTCCTTATAGGAAGTGTGAGAAAATTCGAATGCTCCCTATACAACAAATTAACATTACGCGCGAGGCATCCGTAACGAGTAAGAAGGAAATGCTTGTATTTGCGCAGAAAACGATCGATAAGAAACGAAAATTCCGAGAGCCGATTTACATTCCAGGCGCGTAGAAGGCCGTAGGGGCTGTTCGTGTTAAATACGCCTGGCGCGAGAAAACACGGATAATGCTCTTACGCGCTTGCACACATTTACAGCGGGTGATTCACCTAAATCGAGCTTCGGGTTACAGCCGGTAACCAGAAGCTATTACCACGCTCCGACCAGATCCCGTATCGGTGGAATAAGTCTTAAGATGGACTGATAGCGCGGATAATCCGATCGTTTAAGTGGCCAGCTTCAATCTATCGATCATTAACGCCTCGTCGACCTCGGGTATCCACACGCGAATCCGTTTCCGAGAGATATTTTAATCGGGCCTTTCAAGATACCTCATGAGTTACGGACACGTCGCCCTCGAATTACCGATAATTTCAACTACCCGTAATTTCCATCGAAACCGAATGACGACGGGAAAACTTGCCGCTGTGCGGAAAGCTTAACGCATCTTCATTTCCTTCGCTTCGCTGTCCGCCGTTTATTACCGTCGACACGCGAGGACTCGGCAGAAACTAGATAGGTAAATTGATATCCGCACTCGCTGACACTGGCATCAACAGCTGTACTAGATGTAATGGAAAATTTCAATCATTTCTGCGTTTCCGGAATATCCTTACAGGATCTCCAAAATTGTTTCATTGGGTCATCCCGAAAATTTCAGAAATATATTACTGTTCTTTGAACATTGAAAATTACTTTTGCCACCGTAAGGCAAGTGCATTTATTCCACGTGTATAAAAATCTGGGTCTCTGATATTCAGAAACTGCCTTCATACGTGGGGCATTTTTGAGGGGATATCAATGTCTCATAACCTCTACAGTATACTTTATTGCAGGAACGTTGCAGAACCGTTGCTGCGTATTGCAATGTTGCAGGTTGCTTTGCAATTTTACTGCAATATTCTGGAAACATTGCCGTGGAATACTGCAATGGCCATGTTTGTGCAATGTTTTGGGAATGTTACGCACACATTGTCGTGCAATATTGCAATGGCCACGTTTGTGCAATGTTTCGGGAATATTACGGTGCAATACTTGGGGAATATTAGATGTCCCAATCATTGCCAGTGGCCCTGAATTTGCAATTTAACCTTTCGTTGTCACACGGGATGTATCCCACCCCAAGAGAAATTTTCGAGTTCAAATGTAGCGCCTTTACGATTTCTAAAGGGGATTTATCGCAAAAAGAAGTCGCTATTTTCCACAACCGTGGAAAATCGTTCTTTTTCAAGTGCAAATTGCGTTATATCAAAATGTAATTTCCATTATATGAAAAAGACTGTTACAGCATGATTATATTAGTATTACGAATGTACAATTGTCACTCAAAAGTGAAGAGATTCAAAAATACGAAAATGGTAACTGTGAACCCCATGTGCCCAATTTCTGATTGTAAGGTGTGACCACGAAGGATTAAAATTAATGCATAAATTTATGAAATTTGAAAACATTATGGTCCCACTTCATTCCACTCATGATTACACAAGTGTATTTAAAAACGTGCAAATTACAACAAAAATATCTCGGAAAGCGCCGTCATGTGAGTATGTATACCTACACGAATCTTAATATTTTGATGATGATTTTAATAATTCATGAAGTAGATTTTCCACGAAATTGTTATAAATGTCTGCATTTCAACGTGTTTGAAAAAAGGGGGTTCCAGAGATTTGTTTCCCATGACTTGCATCTATGTATTAACATCAAACTTAAACACGATGAGTACTCACTTTACCACAATTTAAACGCCATTATTCCACCATCAACGCTCATAAAACGAACCATTAGAAGATACCACATTGTGTATGAAAATTGCTGTTTTTACGGGTTAGTTTTTGTTAATTTAGTAGTGTTCGTTTCGTAATATATGATTTAGATATCAAATAAAGTTTGTTGATTTGAGAGAAATATATATAGTAATTTTTTTATTAATTCAAATAAGAAACATTAGGCATCTTCCCGCCGGTTATATTACGTGAAACGATTTATACATTTCTCAACCTCCGTTTCACATTTCACTTTTGTTTCAAGATTAATGCTTCTTCGAGTTAAACTGAAACGTTAGAGGGCTGTAAGATGTTCTAATAACTAATTTACGCCCAAGCATACCTGGCGGTTACTTTGGAATTTTTACGCTCCATTTAGCTATGACAGGAATGGCCACATCGGGCCATTTGGGAGCAAGGCCTCCATGATGTTTACTTTAGCCGCGCGGAAGGGGCCTCGAAAGCCAATGATAACGTGGGCGCATCACGGATAGGAAAACTGTAAGAGTGTAAGTAGTAGCGTGCGGTGCAGGCCCGTACCCCTAGGCTGAAATAACTGGCCCTCTTAGGAGCCCAAGTGGCAACGATCGCTGGGGCCCCCAAGATACTCAGTCATTCAAGCCTATCCTACGGGCATGAGGTTGTACCGCACACTACTAGAGTTTTCCCTATCCGTGATGCGCCCACGTTATCATTGGCTTTCGAGGCCCCTTCCGCGCGGCTAAAGTAAACATCATGGAGGCCTTGCTCCCAAATGGCCCGATGTGGCCATCCCTGAGCTATGAGCTACGCACGTACACTCGACATTGCAAATTCTTGAAAACTGGAATCCCTTTAATGGGCAGTCGGTTCGAGACGAATGGAAGGAGGCTCGCGACCGAAGCGCGGGAAACTGAGCGTTTATCATGAAATACGTTCGTATTTTATGAAGCTCTACTAGCGAGGCATGTAAACGCGCGAGTTGCGAGTGAGAGGAGGGATTACACTAATGGTCGAGTCACCTTGAAGATGAATGGAACGCGAAGGGTGGATAAAGGGTTGCAGTTGTCCGCTCGAGTCGCAATATTTAGATTCCTGACCAACCGCACGCATCTGTCGGCTGTTTCGTGTCCGACATTTCCCTCTCTTTTTCCCCGCCCGATATGCGCGCCGACGTATGCAAGTACAACACACGTGTGGATACGCGCATGCAGACTCGTGTATGTTCGACCCACGAAGTACGAACAAGAACGTTTATCTTCAACAGTGAAGATGGCTATTACGATAGTGTTTTGAATAATTTCATGGAATAAAGTAATAAAGTAATCGAAAGTAAAAGTTTCATAATTATTTGCTACTTTGCTTTCCAGTAATTCTATTTGCTGGTCAGTTAATTCTGAAGAGGGATTTAAATCAATCCCTAAATTAATGAGCCACTTTAATTTATTTCATTTACAGTGGGGCACAGCTATAATCGTACACTCTTTAAAATTGAATAACATTTTTAAAATTGGTCCAAACGACTTGAGTTTTTTTTTTTTAGAAGCTAGAAGGATTAGTTTGCTAAGTGATGTGTTACGTCGTATTGAAAAAAATTGTAAAGGTCGTTTTTCCAACTTTTTTTGAAACGACGAAATCGGCAGTTATCAAATTAATCCTTCTAGTTGTTAAAATGTTACGCGATTTTAAAGAGTGTACAATTATAACTGCGAGTCACTGTATATCCGTTGCAAACAATTGTTTCCTCTTTCGTAATTAATATTATATTAATTTATATTCCCCCCTCCCAAGAGAACAAAACTGTTGCTCCTATACGTGGGCCCCACAGAACAACGGATCTGATGTAGGAAACATTTTTATGAAATTTTAAATACAGTATAAATATTTCCGGTCAGAAAGTTAGGTGAACCACCCCGTACATGGAAATCTTTTACAAATGTAGATCACTATTTTTCTTATTTTTATAAAAAACTTGTAATTATAGTTTGGTAAAATTTGCATCCTCTTTTCATTCACAATAAGTGTGCTTGTATAGGTTTACAAGCTCGTCGCAGTCCCTTCATGCCGAAATAAATATTCTTAATGATACATCGTTTAAATCGTGTCCCACAGTATCGCCTACAAAGTAACCAACTCCACTTATCCTTGCATCTCCGATCTGAATGCAGCTCGCGCCGTCCTCACAGCTTCATTCCCCATTTAGTCAATTACTTCACCGGTGGAATATTCGTTGCTAAATGAATTTCACGATGTACCCATTACGGTGACGTCAGAACTGGTCAAGCGGACGCGGAGAAGCCAGAAAGGATCGTACGATACGTAGTTGTTTACCTCTTCGCGCGAAAAAAAAAAAGATATCCCGCGCATGCCCAAGCGCGCGCGCTCGCGCGCAGCCGCAGTGGCATTTGCATGCGTGTGAGATACGTGTGCGGTTATGGCATCTATGCTACCACTTAACTGGATACACGCGCAGGCGCGCGTGCACGTACGCGCGCACTAGCACAGGGTACGCACGGGTGCGTTTTTCGAGGGTGTGTTCATCGAGTCGCTCGCTTGCCTGCCATCGGCCCCAAACAGCGTGTGTATATCTCTTGGTGGCAGCTGGAGGTTTCGCGCGTGAGAACTCGGTGGCTCCGAGGTTCCCTGGTCTCTCGTCGCCACCTGTCCTCGTGCTGCTCTCTCGAGGCGACTGCCAACCCTCTTTCCTCGTCCTCCTTTTCTTTCTCCTTCTTCTCTCGCCTCCTCCTCCCTCGTCGCGCGCGCGCGCGGCCTACAACCCTTCGCGGAGCAATCACGACTGGCCAGGCCGCAAGGGCGAATGCTGCTCGGCCCGGTCGGAGAAAGTATCGGCACGATTCGACCCTATGCTAATACCGCCGGGCCGAATAGAATACCAACGTCAACCGGTGTCGCGTCAAATACCACCTTTGTCCACAGGGACGACGGGAATAATGCCCATTCGCTAGGGATGATGGATCTGACATCGTGCAATTAGTAGCGACGGAAGTACCTCGGCTAACCATTTAATTCGAATCTCTATTTTGAAGAAAAATCTGCACGTGAATATTGAAGACTATTTTTTTTTAATTCGTCAGTCATTGTCAATATCGTGGACATAACCTTAAATCTGTCGTAAGTGTTTTAGTTCTAGTGGGGAAAGAAACAAGAGGATCCTCCGCTATGTTCGTTAAACATTTGAACCGCAAATCCTCATTGTCCTTTAGTCGAGGCAATTTCGAGACCGGCAATTGGGGGCATTTTGTCCCCATTCCCCTCTGCTGGGCGACCGTTGATCGGATCGGCGTAAATTTTTTCTGCAATTCACCCCCGGCCCCCAGACCGAAAACGGCAGGCATAAGCGTGCACGGAGCGTGGTGGTCGTGTGCGAGAAACCTGTACGCCTTTTTGGGCCAGCATCCCCAGCCTTGGGCCCAGCGCACCCTCCCTTTTTCTTCCCTTCTATTGGCCTCGTGGCCTGCGCGGGCCAGCTTCGCGCCGCATCAACGGCACTGAGAGAGCCTCGATCGGAAAAAAATTCGACCTCATAACGGTCGGCGCGAGGCGTAGACGCTGCCTCGGGGAAAGAAGTTGCGCGGCCAGTGTCGTCGAAATTGGCAATGAAGTTGCCCGAAGAAACGGAAATTGCGCCTGCCCGAATGCTGGTAGCGATACCGCGCCGTAATTTCGCCCGGGGGACCGTAAATTACTTGCGGATGTAGTAATTTCTGGGGATCCACGGGGAACCGTGCGAAATTCTTACCAGTGACAAGTCATTGAGGTCAACGATAGAGAAGGGTAAGGAGGATTTAAAAGGCCCACGGAAACGAGGTTGCCGCGAGATCTTCTTCTGCAAGGGGGGGCCAGAAAAAAATTAATGCTGCTTTATCCTGCGATTCGGACGTTGTAATTAAGACGGCGCGAAGTTTCGAGCTATAAATTTGTGCAATAAAAAACGACACGAACGTGTGACACAGTCGGGCTCATGTTTATTTCCTGGTCGTAAAAACGCAAAGGGATTTTTATTCAAACAGTATGTTCCACACGGTTTGTCTGCCTCTCCCTCCGGGAGAGTAAATTCTTAATTATATTACGCGTCCGGTATTTTTGAAAGTACGGAAGTATCAGGCCATCCGGTAAATAATTAATGGCCGCTTTAGTGGTAGATGTTCAAGATGCGAATTAATAATTTTTCGGTAATAATTTATCGATCATATAACGTTCTCCGTTTTCTAGAATTGGTCTTTTCCTGTTTGAGAGTTTCTTATCTCCTTTTTGTAATAAAAATTCTTCTCACTTGGTTCTAAAATGTTTTCCAATAACTATATCTCCAGTGGGATTACTGTTTTAATTTGTTTATTATTCATAGGATTTTGAAAATGTCAGAAGTACTGAAAACTTGGCGAGATGAATAAAATTGTGTTAATCCTCGGTTGTCACACTGGATCAATCTTCATTCAGTTATTGTTTAAAAAGTATGTGTTAAATTAAGTTGCAAAAATTCTGAGATACAGTTTGAACATTGTAGAAGCTATGGTCATCGTTGAAAATTAACATTTAAAGTATCATCCTGTTTCAACAAAATTTTGAAAGAAAGAGTTCCTGAAAAGGTTTTTCTGCTTAAAGAAATCATAACTTCTGTCATTTTTAATATTTTTAGCTAGAAATTTATGGTTATACTCTTGAGATATGTTACTTTAATAAAAATTAATAAATAACGTTCCCCTCAATCGTGAAGAATCTCTACCATTTTCAACGATGGCTCAAGGATATTTTACCTCAAAGTCAAATTTGGGGTTTTACTATGAAGCTTTGTAGTTTTTGTAATCTTTCCTGTTCGACGTCATTTCTCGGTTTAATCTGGTGTTGGAAATTCAAAGACTAATTGTTGTATGAAAAGTCGAAACATTTAATATGTTTTATTGGATTTCGATTAATATACCTATTGGATACGTATATTCAATCTCCTGACTCGACTTTCATTTTTATTCACGTGCATGGAGCCGAAAGGAAACCACACACTCATATTATAACCGAAATTCCACATTGAAAGAAATGAGAATACTTTTTGGCCAACCCAATTCATGTTTCTGTAATTTGCGTATCTCGAAACGATCTTGAATACAGAAATTCAGAACCAAGTAATAAAAACTTTGTAACACGTTGATTTTAAAAAAGATACGTATATTATGCATGCTTGGAGATCAGATACCAATTAATACTAATTTAAACTTTTACTTCTGTCAAATTAATTCAACTACATAATATATGTATATACGTCGATCCCATTTATCATATTTTCACGATTCTAGAACTTCAGTGTGTAACACTTTTTACATTGTTCGAATCACCAGCCTTCAATTTAATACATATAAATAAGTTTCTTGAAAAGTAAAGATACGACTTTCATTAAATTCATTAAATTTATTTAGATTCCAGTTGATATTGAAAATATTAGGAATGAAATAGTAGATTTGTTTTCAAAGTAAGCGATAAATATAATGCCTACACTAGATATCAAGGTTCCGTTTACTAATCTTTTTATTGATCTTAAATATCAAATAAAAGTGTCCAGCACGCCTTATTCAAAGGGCATGGTTTAATTAATGGTATAGATTACATACTTTCAATTAAACGAAAAAAATGTGTACCAGCCATGGTATACTGAGTGTAAACTTCCTACAAATTTGATAACATTTATTAATAGATGTTAGTCGAATCATTATAATTTAAATGTTTCTCTAGCCACTGTAAAGCAAAATCTCAAAACTTAAATCCGGACTAATAATCTACATTTTGACTTAAGTTTTTATTTAAATTAAATATTTTAAAAATGAATACATAAAATTAAGTACAGTAGATAACCCCTATCGTGGTCCATCAATTAATACTCAAATTCTTCTAAACAAATTACAAAGCCGCCACATGTATTAATTTTAATGATTAACATTTAATGATCAATTCAACATAAATTATTTTTACAATAGGGTATCTATTATTCTAGTTTTTTACAAAATATATATCCAAAGTTGACATTTCTAATAAAAAAATTCACCATATTTTAATAAATCTAATTAAATTTCCGCCAGAGTATGAAGACGAACGTGTAATTTTGTTAAAAGTTAAAACTGCTCCTCAGACGCAAGTATGCATTACCTATCACTTTACGTTCTTTTCTGGAAGGACTTAAATCTATAAATTTCTCAAGAAATATAATGTAAGAATCACACTACTGCCAGGTAAGATATAAATATAAAATATTGTAAATGCTATTACGTAGGTAAACAGGTAGCTTCTAATTTGTAAATTGACATACTGTATTTGCTATATATATACTCCACACCCGAATTAAACCACCAAATAAATAAAATGAATTAGTTTCTCAGAAACACCCAGACAGGCCTCAAAGTTGGCAGAAATTAATCACCGCGGCGATCGAGGTTGGACGACTTGTTCAACGGTTCGTTAGGGTGTAATCCGAGCATTTAATAGCGTTGATTATAGACGAGCTAGAGATTACGTTATATCAGAGATGTTGTATATCGAATCGATAAGCTGCCGCGGCAACACGGTGAAGTCATTGCTCTCGGGAGAAGCACGTCTCTCTACATGTCCCGAAGAAATCGTCCGGGGGATCGGGACACGTTCTGCCGGTATTCAACAGGCGTCGCGGCTCATGAGAAGCGACATTATTCCCGTCGTGGCTTTGGCAGGAACATGCCATTCGTCAGGAAGGGGTGACGTCTAACTAGTGACAGCCCGATACACAGGCCGATATCTGTGTGTCGGCCGATCGAGGAGGAGAGATCATTGCCGAGGACTGGTAGAACGAGCTCCGAGCTTCGTCACCGCGCGAGGAAGCCACGTGTTTTGCTCGCTGCTCCTTTCTTCCTTCCCTCAGCTCCATCGACTTAATCTCCTACGGTTCGCCGTGAAAAACTGGGATATTTATGTTGTTAGAGCCTACACGATAATCCGTATGTCGTCGCCGGTTTAATATCGCATACATCCATGGTAAAACCGCTCGAATCGCGGCAGAAACTTGGGCGTTCGATGTGCAGTTAGTTCATTCAGATATTGTTACTGTTTTTTAAACGATTTTACATAGCTTCACTCCGCTGTCCGTTTGTTTATTTGGTTCAAATCTTGCAACTCAACTTTAACACATTTCCACCGATAGACTCGTAACTTTAAGGGGGTGAAAAAAATTGCATCCCCTACAATTTTAACCCATAACCACAAATCTGATACACTTGAAATCAGTCTCTCGCGTTCTCCTCGATTTTTTTTAGCTTTTAGTGCATTTTGGTTCAAATTAAATAAAATCCTTTAACTTAAAAGAAATTTGTTTTTACACTGCACTTTGAATTTTTTGTTTTGTTCATTTGAATGATTCCAAAATACTCGTTACTTAGTATAAATATAAGTGTATTACCACACGCAAATTAACACATCAGCATTTATGCAATCTGTTTTTTACTCCACACGTCCATAATCTACAGTCGGATTGCAGAATCATTTCTGGAGCGTCAAGTCCATTTCCTCGTCGATGCCTTTTCTCCTCAATTTCGTCGGCTTAAAGTGCACGTTTTCGTGCATCATTTAGTAGCCGACACGGAGCAACCTCAACGACTTCGATTAATCATTGTCTCGGAACTAATTAACGGTCACGGAATTGCAGCGATATGTAATATTAATTGCCCCGGAAGAATAAAACGAAGAAAACGTGCGAATGTGTTGGGAACCGTTAATGTAATATTTCGCGCTAATTGACAGTAAAGACTTTCATCAATCAGAAAGGTTACCGGCCATGAACGAGTTGAAGCAACCACCCGACACGGATCGGGACAAGTAGGATATCGCGAAAGTAAATGCGCAGGGGGAAATTGGCAAATAGGACGGAACTACGTGTGGGGTGGCTTAACACTACGCATGTAGTGCTACCGACGAACGTACCTATACCTTTTTTTACCAGAGCAATAAAGACCGACAGGTTCCTGAAAAAGGGCGCAATTTAATTTAATGAATCAATGTCACCCACATAATTATTGTATTAAATTATAACCACCATTACTATGAATCTGTTTTGCGGTTCTCAAAACTGGCATCTTTGAATGAATGTTGGCGAGAATCGTGGCTGCTGTAATATTTTTATTAATATATAAAATTCTAAAGTCCTAGTCATCTAGAATTGACTTTAGTTCTAAGCATAATGTCTTAATACTCCTTTGAGATAGTCTGAATATTGCGAATATATTTCCAAACCATTTGTATTTCTTTGGTTAATAACTTGTATCCTTCGGATCTAAGTAGTTTATGCAGGATGTTCCCGAAATCGTGGTGCAACTAGAAACGAACTGTTACTCCATTACATCCCTTAAGGGGAGAAGACCCCATAAATCGGAGAAAAAATAGAAACAAAAATTTTCTATAAATCGCTTCTAAAACATGTCAAAAATATATTCTCTTCCTACCTTAGCCATTCATTAATATCGAAGAGAAAAAAATATGGCGACCCATTGGGAGGAAAATTTAATTTACGTAGTCAACTTTTTTTACTCTGTTCTGTTATAATACATGGAAATATTGCTGATACTTTTATAATTTTGGTAGCGACGATATAGAGAGGTATACCTATATATAGAAGATGTATGTACAATTGAAAGTTAATGGACTCGTTAATTACTGAGATATCATATTAACCAGGTTGAAAAATGTAGTTTCGAGAAAAACGCATTAACTTCATTAATATCTAATTATTTGGCTTAAAATTAAATGTGCGGGTAGCGGAATGACTTGGTGAATAACTTCGTTAATAGTTCGAATTTCTCAAAAATAAAAAAAAAACAATACCTACTGAAGACCCTTCATAGCATTAGAAAATGAAATAAAAAAACTATTTTTCGGGTGATACTCGCCTAAGCAGACCATTTTCTTCAGAGACAGATACCTTTTAAACAATCCTGTTAAAGTTAATCAAGTTACTTTTTAGGTACAAGCATCCTACGGTATAGGCATCAAAAGCGGCAGCTTTTCCCGCAAAGGCTCGCGAGCGCATTTAAGGAGCGTGCTCGCTCGCAGCTCTAGGCGGGTCGTGATTATAGCAACGAGGCATAATTCGTGTACGATAAAAAATACTTTTTCCTCTCCCCGTGGGGTGTAATCGTCCGACCTATCGTGCGTAAACGCCCTTGCCCGATTAAACGTGTATTTCTGAAACGTAGGCGTTAACCTGTTGCTCGCTATAAATAGCCGCCAGAGAGAGCGGAACGTACTATTAAGTCGTTCCAACGATATCACCCTTCCACCGCTGCTCCTCCTCCTATTTTCTACTTGCTATACAGTAAGCAGTAACCCTTCCCCCGTAAACCCGGCGACGTTAGGGACATTCGTTGAAGGCACCTGGCGGTACATGCTCGCCGATTACGGCCTTGATAGCAACCCGGTTTAATTAAATTGTTAATATTTTCCATGAGTCGGGCAATTAATTTCTACGTCCTCCCTCTTCATTTTATAGGAAACAAGACGATTGTAAGTCGAGAAAAACTTTTAGCCCTATTAACCGCTTTATTATCGATTTTATTAAGCCTGGCACGTATTGCTCGTTATAGAACACCCTCGTGTGCTCACAATTACAGTGTTCTAGGGTGACTTAACCCAGGGATCTGCCAAAAGCTAAGCTACGCTATGCTATGCTTTTTTATGTTTTATAGCACAACCAGATATAGCATATCAGAGTTTAACGTAGCTTGCAGGTGGATCCCCTGCTTAAGTTAGCTCGGCGTAGCACGAGATTCCGTCGCGAGCGATTTTTCCGAAACATATCAAGGCTTTCCCTCTCTGCAACCCTATTAAAGCCGGGAATCCACCGGGAAGCTAACGGTTTCGAGTATCGAAGCAACGTCTTTCTATCAAAGTAGGTACTATTGTAGATTTTTCATGTTCGTTGGAGGAAAAATATTTATTTTCCAGATTCTAATAAATCAGTAAGGACCTTTATGCAATTAGATGTGATCCTATGACGATAATAATGGACAATATTAATAAATCTGCCTTGCTCATTTTTATGTTTATGACACCGATTTCTTATATTATCGATGTTGTTGATTCTGGCGTGCAAGAGATTATTGAAACAGTTCAATGATATATTCAACATCTGAGGGGTACATTCGACTCGTGTAATTGATGGTGTTATGTGTATGAACGTGCATCAATGTTCCGCCGAGGGCACTGAGGGAATACCATTTATTTCATTTGGAATACTGTATGAAAGCCCTAGGGCCGCATACTTGTATAACTAGATTGTGCAGGCACGCTAATAAAGTCTTCAAGGATATTCGTTTACTTCCCGGAACAATATCTGATTGCAAAAACTCTGCGTACAGGAAATCAGCAAAACTAGTCAGGCGATTGCATTGTATTTTAATGTGTCAAAGATACTTGTATCCTAACATCGTGTGTAAGTGCACGCGTACCATCCCGCGCACTCGAATATTCGATTACCAGAAAATTTGAATTTGAGATTCGAATACTCGAATACCAGAAAATTGGTATTTGAGATTCGAGTATTCGATTACCAGAAAATTGGTATTTGAGATTCGAGTATTCGAATACCAGAAAATTGGTATTTGAGATTCGAATATTCGAATACCAGAAAATTGGTATTTGAGATTCGAATATTCGAATACCAGAAAATTTGTATTTGAGATTCGAATATTCGAATACCAGAAAATTGGTATTTGAGATTCAAATATTCGAATACCAGAAAATTGTTATTTGAGATTCGAATATTCGAATACCAGAAAATGGGTAGGTACTTGAGATTCGAATATTCAAATGTCAGAAAATTGGTATTTGAGATTCGAATATTCGAATGTCAGAAAATTCGAATATTCGAATACTAGAGAATTCGAATTTGAGGTACGAATATTCGAATACCAGAAAACTGGAATTTGAGATTCGAATATTCGTATACTAGAGAATTCGAATTTGAGATTCGAATAATCGAATAGTACTCCTGATTATTCGTATTCGAAATTACTGGAATAATTATAGCTCTAGTTCATCCGTCGCGACCATTGACTCTGCGCATAAGCCACGTGAATACGCGATTAACAGAGAATATTAATATTAATCGTTTCTGTACATATAGTTGCAATTTCCATCAAAGTTGTCAGAATTCTCTGTATTATCAATAAACGTAATTGCACCATAATAATACATCACCGTGCACGGATATGAGATGAATGATGATTGATCTGTCGATCAAGACGCGCAGCACCGTGTTCCGAATCGGAGAAATTGCACGAAATAATTTAACTACATGTGCGTGGTATTAAGTGCCATTAGCTGCAATTACGCGCAGCCGTGAAACATTTCAAATAATTAACCGTTTGAATAATCATCAATGCTCGTAATAAATTTTGCATCCAGATCAAAGATATCACGGACATGTCCAACAATACGGTATAAACTGGTCCGAAAGAACACGTAGAAATTACACCTTCCCGGGAAGAATTATTATCGATCGAACCTGCAGCCCGTTGCGGGTAGCAGCAATTATAAGACTACGTAAACTTTATTGCTGCGAGGCGAGTGGTCGATTAATAACCGATGATAGCTATTAATGATCCAGGTTTCTGTTTCGTTGGGTACAAAAATAATTTGCTGCAACATTGCGAAACCGAAGCATTTTTTCAGTCGCCAGTCAATTGGTTGCTATTTCATATTGAAGTTATTGATACGCCTGCCTTTCTTCAATGCGCGATTTGCAGAAACATGCGGGACATATTTTAAGGCCACCGTAAACGAGCGAATCGCTCGAGAACTGCAGGCTCGCTAGTGTAAGAGGTCCTTTACAATGAAGAGAAATCGAATTTGTGTATATTCTGTGTTGGTTGATTTGAAAAGTGCATGTTTTTTATAGTGGAACTGTTCCTTGGTTCATTAGCAATAAACCGCTTCACAACGTTGCATTGCAACATGAAAAACGTGCCACTTCGCACAGAAACAGGTTGGTAGATGTTTCCACTAACTTGCTCATTGCCATCGCGATACTGAAAATTTAATTAGAACATAGGAATGCGAAAAATATGTGATGAATCAGTGAACAGTCAGTGAAAAATATATATTTTAAATTGAAAGTTTCTACAATGTTCTGGTGTAGGTAATCAAATTTCCATTAGAAAATTTGTGGAGTGCCGTGAACATTAATTGTGACTTCCCGAATTTAAATATTTTAACAATTATTCTGAAATTAAAGTTTTGTTAAAAGTTTCCTAAGAATTAATTTCCTTAAAATCGAAGGAAGATCATTATTTGAATTTGTGATATTGTTTATTGAATTCCCAAAACTGACAAAACAAATAGCAAAAATCTTCACATGTGTTGTTTCTGCAGTACCTATACCACATTTCCCAAGATATTGTGGATTCTTTTTTATTTAAAAATTTCCAGCTCAAAGGTAAACCTTCACATTTTATTTGCTCGATTACGCGTGTCATTTAAGCAATAAAGAAATTTAAGTGGAAAAATGTTCTGTTTATGTGAACAGCGTTTCTCTGTAGAAACAACATGTGTGCTGTCACATAGGTACTTTATCTCATAACGAGATAAGTAGGTACGCGAATATTTTCTACATTGCTGTCCTTTGCTTATAGTTCCAGTAGGGTAAAGAACCCAATTACTGACACTTGACCAATTGCTGTCACCTTAAACTAGTTTACTTAAAATAACAAATAAATAAACGTTGTAAACTCATACACCAATAGAATTATGTAATTCAACCTATAATCTATGCCATAAATTATATTCTATAGTTTATTTATTCGTTATTTTAAGTAAAGTAGCTTAAGGTGACAGTAATTGGTTAGGTGTCAGTAATTGGGTCCTTTACCCTAGTACCAATCAATATAATTTTTCCCCGCTTTTTACCGGGGATCGTAATAGTATCTAGGTATGTAGTGTATTCGATTTTCTTACAATAGGGAGGTTGTAATCATTGTAATAAATATCATACTTTCATAAACTTCCACAGTTTACTGATCTTACATAACACTTTAAATACCGTAAACTGGGGGAACATTGGTAGTACGGGGTAACATTGGCACCTACTTAACGTCTATTAAAAAGGAAAAGGAAAACATGCATTTTCACACTTGTAGTACAATCACATACGATGCAATGTTATACTCGGATACTTAAAGCAAATGTAAAAATGTCATTTTTTATATTATACATATAGCAAAATTTTCCGAAAACATGCCAATGTTCCTCCAGTTTACGATATTTTAATAAGTTTCCTCCCGCAAAACTAAGAACCCTGCCTGATAATCGTTTGCTCGTCCACCAGAAAATATATCGTTTTTGCGTTAAACTGAATATTTGAGGCTGTTTTCACCAGAGAAAAGTGGATGAAACATGTGTCATTTTACCTCAAACGATGCGTCTACTCTGCATAAAGATATCCGCCTAACCCAAAACCGCCCGAAATGTCACCGGTGTGATTTCGAAAATCGCGGAAATTACGTCGCCGTGGGATAATTCATCGATAACGAACGATCATGACCAATAATAATCCGTCGCTCCTGTTGCTCCTTTCTGGTAAAATTCTTATCCCCCCCCCCCCCCCCCCCTCCGTCTAGCCTGTAGAGCTCGACGCGGCTCTACGTGCGCGCGTGTGTCGCAATTTCTTTTTATTCCCGTCGATCGGATCGCCGAGTTTCGCTGAGCGTTCCCCGTCGGGCAGGCAACGCGGAGGCATCCTTCACGCACGCCCACCGCGGCCGTGACCACGTGTTCCACACGCTTCATCCACACGCTCGTACGCGTGCATACCGTGGCTACGTGAGCGCGCGCGCGGGCGCGTCACGGCTCCGGGACTCGACTCGCGTCGCTCCGCACGGAGTATCTCGCTCGAGTCACACCTGCTCCTTTTTCCCACGAGATCGCTTTGCCCCCCAGTCACCGCTTCTTCCTCGGACGTCCTCGGCCACCCTTAGCTCTTTTCGCTCTCTGACAACCATCGACTCGGCCACGGGCGGCGGAATTGACTCGTCCGTGCCAGCAGAGAGATTTCCTTCGATCCGCCGCGCTCTGTCCCCTTCACGCTTTTGCGACCGCCGGCCACTCGCCGGTCAACTCTTCCCTCGACCTCACATTAGATTTTCTTTCTTGCAACTCGCGCATTGCCGTCTGGGAACTTGATACATTTTACTAAAGGTTGATGTGAAAAGGTGTATTAAAATAAAACCGGAAACGAATTATTATGTTTCTGTTGTTCACCACAGTTTATTGCTGTGCATTTTGAATGCAAATGACCCACAATATTCCTGCTGTGCAAAACACTGACACCCAGTGTACCGCATGGGAGGGTGATTGAAAGACACAACGGTCAAAAGCTTGGTTTGTGTACTAAGCTAATTAACGACCTCTGCGCTCGCGTACTCATCTGCATATACTGATACACACTTACTGGAATGAATCAAGGTATTCCGAGCCAATCTGTTTTTCTTCTTTGCAACTGCGATTTAGTGTTTATTAACAATGGATGGCAACGGGAAGTTACATCGACTCTGCTATTCATGTAGCGATGCTTAAGTGCCTGTCCTGTTTCGTAAGTTTAACACCGTGGACCATGAACGTATGATATGATGGTTCTGGGTAAACCTCAATTCTTTTAGTCTCTTCTATGACAAGTGGAAAAACGCGTATGGCTTGTATCTAAAATTTAAAATTATTTGCTTAATATTGCTTAGCATTGTAACTTTAATTCCTTGGTGTCAATAATTTGTGGTTTTCTAGAGATCATAGTTACCTATAAATAGAATTTCTTAAGAATTCAATCATAATTACTAATCGTGTACTTTCTGCCACAGTTGTGCTAATTGAATTACACTGTAATTTAATTACATTGTATTTCAATTACATAGTAATTCAATTACATAATTTAAACTTTTCAATTAATTCAATTCCTAATTACTGTAATGGTGCGTCTAATTGAATTACAATGTAATTGAAATACAATGTAAATAAATTACAGCTCAAAACTCTGAAGAAGTGAGAAAAAAGTGGAAAAAATGTAACAAAGGAGTTTATTTCTCCTTATAGATATATTATAAATTTATGAATAATACCATATTTCAATTGTAATTCTGCACAACTCTGCTTTCTGCATCTTTTACAAACTTAGTAAACCTTAATAAGCAAATTCTTAAATGAGCGAATCAAATTTGTAGGATCCCATCTCCTAAGTAACCCTAAACAGCTTAATTCAACCTTAGAAAACGAATACACAGCATGTGAACAGTAAATATAGGTATAGTAAATAAATTCTTTGTAACGCCGATATCATTTCCCAAATCTTATGATATTTACGAAACCCAGGTCAGCTTAAAGTAAAGCAGTTCCTAATCCTGCCACGATATTCCAGTATATCCAGTGGGAGGAATTCATGTAAATACATGTCGATATTTATCAACATCTCTTTTTTATCACGCGGATGTGTGCCTCCAACTTATCTACTGTTAAGTAAACTCTCCGAGGAATCAGGATCCGCGCCACGTACGTCCCCGAGAAGATACTTTCTACCATTACGATAAGAAATCCGTTTCGACGGAAACCTACATGCGAACATTTACTGAGAACGTAGAACGCAGCGGAGGATCGTAATCAGCTTTTCAAATACACCGTATCTCGTCGATTGCAATTATTCAGGCGAATAGTTATGAATGAATCGTCGACCTCTGCCGGGACGTGAAATCGCGTAGCTCGTTTATCACGTTTCCTTATGCTTCTTGTTTTAGTGATTAATTGAGAATTACGAAACCCACGTCCTCGGAATCTCGTTACTCCATGCACGAGAGCTATTCTCATAAATTATTTAGTTTGCGCGATCGTTCAAATCGCAAAGCGCGAACTGACTGCGCACGCGTCACTCGCGAATAGGTGGAGAACAGCTTTTCACATTTTATCATAGACCTGCGATGAGAGATTGCATTTTACATCGTGGCTCAATAAACAAATTTCTCTCACATATTTAGCGCAAGATGTAAACAATATTTTGTAAATTGGGCGTTCATTTGTGCTTCATAAATAGATTTTACCGCCCGTTAATGCAAATATAATTTATTTTTGGTTACTTTCCTACTTTCTTGTTTCATTTCTTTTACCATTTTTAATATACTTACCTACATGGTTAATAAATTATAATAAAAATTCATCTGTTTACTAACAAGATTTTTTGAGTAAACTGTTTATTTATTTATCGGTGAATCCTTCTGTCTTTAGTTTTATCATTCTGTATGAATCAGGAATTAACACAGATTCATAACTGATACGGGCAAGACGAGTTAACTCGTCATATAAAAACTCCTTTGTGCTGTATAAGACGAATTGTTTCATGGCGAAAGTTTCGAAATTTTACTTGTAGCACAGTTGTGTATAGGAGTAAATAATGTATTAGCTTACATGTTGCATTTACCGCAGACGAAATAACATATTCGACGTTAAGCATTCGCAAATATACCATTTTATGTAACGTTGAAGGTGTTTTGAATCTGAGTTTTGTCGGGGTTAAATAAAAAATGTCCCAATTAATAGGGTAATTCCGGGTGAGATGGCCTTGCGGGTGAGATGGCTCGATCACGCTCCTTTTGCAAATATAGTTTTGTCCTTTATAAAACCACTAAATTTACGGTGTGCTGATTTTTTTAAAACGTGGGCCATCTCTCCCCGACTTACCCTATCGATCGAGTTCCATTTAAACGTACCAAACACTTTCAATAGTACCTAAAACATTTGCAGAACAATTTCCTCACAGCACATTACGGTTTGCAAATTTCAACATTACGTGCACCTCGCCACGTGAATTGTAGCGTTGGTGAGATGAGAAATAAGGGTTGTATATAATTTTAATTTCAATACTTGACGTTCGTTATTAGCCGGCAGCCTTAATTACCGCCTTTAAGTATATCGTGGCCACCTTGCATCGCGGTCTACCATCATTACGATCAAAACTGTATTATCTCCCTCGTATGTACTTTGGAATTTTAATTACGGTTCCCGTTGCATGATTCATCGATCAATATAGAAAGGGCGGCCCGCAAAATATCGGTCAGCGACCTAAAAATTGTTCCCCAATGTTGTCTACAGAGAAGCCTTTAAATGATAGAAGTCTTCAACAATATATGTATATGACGCTACAGATGGATCATTGAAGAGGCGTTTTAAAAAAGTTTCTATTTGTTATGCAGTGATAACTTAAAAACGGAGGTTCCAATCGATTCAAAGCAAATTCGAGGATCTGCACAAAATGTGTAATTTCGAACCACACCTAAATTAAAGTTAAGGAAAACTCTTATTTTTTTATGGAAAGAAAAAAAAACTAATACCCCATTTCGACCCTATTGATGAGATTTTACCATCCTCCAAGCCCCAAAATTTTACGAATTTCAACAAATCCTTTTAAACACGTTTTCATAAAAGATTGAACTTTCGAAAAATGAAATAAAAAAAATCGAAATTTAGACCGGAGTCGCCCCTTAACGTTTTACGTGAGTACTGTGTGGCCGGGTCTTACCCATCCATTTGCTGCTACTGAAATGCCTATAACTTCGTGAATTTTACGAATTTCAACAAATCCTTTTAAACATGTATTCCTAAAAAGAGAACATTCGGAAAATGAAATAAAAAAAAAAATAGATTTTTAGACCGGAACCTCCCCTTAAAGAATAAATTAAGAAAACTCACGTTACCTCGAAGTTCACTTTGCGCCAGTCTCCCCTACCTGAAAAAGTTTACGAAACGATCCACTGAAAGAAGAAAAGAATCGTCGACGACCTTACGCTTCAACCGAAAATCGGTAGCGCGTACCGTCAAGCCGGTGATCTCGAAGCGACGACCTTGCAGCTTCAGCCTGGAAATGTACGGACACGTCCTTGGCTGCGAAATTTACGCCAACAATTAAACTCCACCTTGAACGGAGAACGTGTCCTGCACCTGATGCCCTTTTTTAAAAGGCCCCTTGTACCCTCGGTGTCCTTGACCTCCCCCCCTCGTCCTTCCCTATCCCCACGGCGTTCGCCTCGCGAGAGGAATCAAAGGAATTCGCGCCCGCATTGCATTATATCCGCTCGAACAAAGCGAAACCGAATGTGCGCACCTGTGCGTAAAGCAAGTCGTTTAAAAATCACCGGTCATCGGTTGTCCCGCGATTAACTGCAACTTCTCACCTCTTCACTCGCCTCATTTTCAATTCAGATTTTTCCGCGACTGTGCCACCTGTTGCTACCTTATCCTCTCCCCTTCTTCCTTGTCCCCGCCGCTAAGGGTTCCGTCGGTTTCGCCTCTTCTACCCCTGCACGCGACAAGATCCCCTCGCCTGTCCGCGATGACTCACGATCAAGCATCATGGAAGTCAATTCGCTTTTTATAGGGAACCGCGACCGTAACGTCGCCGCGATGCTATGTCCGGAGCGTGCCGCGGACAAGCTGTGGGAATTTTGATGCACCTTCTCATTGGCAAACGAGGTGTTTATTGAGGAATCGCAGGTGCTTCGACATTTTTCATGACTTTCACCATTCCCCGTGAATATCCGATTTTTCTGCTTCTTCACGATGCACGGCGTATCTTGACGTCTTTGTAGCGGTATTATGAGCTAGGGCTGGGACTATTTATCGAATTTTCCGGGATTCGAATATTCGAATACTTCAGTTGCTCAATTATTTGGCGAATATAATTCGAATATCTAAGTATTCGAATATAATTCGAATATCCAAGTATTCGAATATAATTCGAATATCCAAGTATTCGAATACTTTTCGAATATCCAAGTATTCGAATACTTTTCGAATATCCAAGTATTCGAATACTTTTCGAATATCCAAGTATTCGAATACTTTTCGAATATCCAAGTATTCGAATACTTTTCGAATATCCAAGTATTCGAATACTTTTCGCATATTTAAGTATTCAAATATTGATGTATTCGAATAGTATGGTGGGAATTATGAATGAAGTTCTCTAGGTTTAATTTTTTACAAACTTTTATTTAGTTTCAGTTGTGAGTTCGCCAGGGTGAAATTTTTTAAGCTAATCACTTGATTTATTATTCACACCGTACTATTCGAATACATCAGTACAATAGTATTCGAATACTTAAATTTCGAATAATAACATTCGAATATTAAATTATTTGAATGGTCCCAGCCCTATTATGAGCGAGCATCGCAGAGTCGAGGATATGTTCTGGCTTTAGTGTCTTATATCTGCTGGTGATTATGAAAGTGGTGTAAGTTTTTTGTGTATGTAGAGATATTTAGACTGTTGCTGTTGGACGTATTAAAAAATATTTCTCCATTATTGAACAAAATGTTTCACAGCATATGTAGATAGCAAGTTAATGAACTAGAGCAACGCAGTTTTTTCGAAAACCGTGTAATATTGCAATAACACTGAATGCGATTTTATACCTATTTATGTGGCATAAAATGCTAGTGGAGATTTTATTTATTTCAAAAATTTAAAATGAAAATGGCGAAAAAGGAAGTATGAAATACAACTGTGGGAGTGAAAAACGTATGCCAAGTGGATGGATATACCACCATTAATATATGTCAGACGTCAGAACCGACGATGTTTTAAAAAATTTCAGTCAGAAAACTGCAGCATGCGTAATGAATCTGGAATTGGAAACCATGAGGCGTCAGTTGAAGGTATTTTACTGTGGAAGAAGTAAAATTTTGTTTATTTTACTGTGGAAGAAGTAAAATTTTGTTTATTTTACAATTCGCCATTGTTCCAAAATATTGGTAAAACTTGTGGTGGATAGACTTCGTCGGGGGTGTTCTTTTTCTACCATTCTAAAACCACTCGGTCCAACATTGCCACTGAAAAATGACTCGTTCATTATTATTATTTGTCTTTATTACTAATTATAGGAAATACATGTAAATTCAGTAATATTGTAGAAATTAGAGTAAATGAGAATTGATATCAATTACAACATTATATCCCTCAAAGTACCACTTCGGCTACACGCGCGAAGATTATCGACCACCTGAAGCTCTAAATTGGCCGAATTTAATCAACAGTTACATCGAAAGAACATGACTTGACTTTTGTTTTTTGTATCGATGCACGGGGTGTTGCTGAACTGGTTGAACAACCTGAAAAAAAACAAACGGTGATGCTTCGATTGCGAAGAGGTTCATTTTCGAGAAAATGAAGTTTGAAAATTTGTTAACCAAGTATCAGTTCCATCTTCAGTATCGATTTTATCCAAAATGGAGCATTGTGTAAAAAGATTCTATTTCACAATTTCTTGCTGTTAACGAATTAGCCCCTTCATTTCAACACCAAATCTATTCGCGTATTGTTATGTTCCTTTAAATACTATTAATGTTTTTTGGACCAATTTGTATGTATGTCATATTTTGTAGAAGTTTATTTAAGATAGTTGTTATATAATAATTAACGTTTCTATACGTTCAAACAACATTTCGAATACAAATGAATGACACAGAAATAAGATTCTGTTTATAAAAATAGTTCAGCATTAAATCAGGAAAATTGCGCAGTATATTACAATATCATAAGTACCGAGGTCCTCCGAAACATTCGTTAAATCTCTTTCTTTCATTCACTTTAAGAAGGGAGGGAAGACACTTTCGACGACTGTTAGTCTAAAAAAGAAAAATCAAGTTAAAAGTAGGGTGCGGATTGGAAAGTTTCCAACACAAATGGACATACGTCAAAATATTTTTCCTTCGCGGCTCAAAGAAATTCGATCCTCTCATGTTCGGCAGAACAAACATTCTCTTCTGCAACTCATTTTCGGTCCAATGCAGAACGGAATGTTTAAATAACCACGCTCGACACAATGTATTTTCATAACTTCATTTCGCCAACCAAATTATAATAAAAATACACGACAGCGACGCGTCACTGAAACTTCGAAAACAAGCACGAGATTCGACCGTTCTTCAAGAACTCGGTGCAATAATTCTTTTACCCCCATAGATGGTTTATATTTTTTGAAGATCGATCCAGTACTATTTTTTTTATTTATTTATTAAGCATCGCTTAATAGAAAACACTTACAAGCGATATTCGGAAACTCGAAAATTTAAAATAATTTGGAACTTGCAGAAACGTAGTTCAAGCGGTGCTAATAACCTAACCATTTTCTGATTCAGCAATGAAACGGTCCTAGGGGTGAATAACCCCCTCAAAGAAATTGTGAGTTAAAAAAATTTTAATTCAACTTTTTATGATTACTGATATCCCACATATGGTCATATATAATTAAAGGTTGGTGGGGATAAATTGTGAAAAAATTAATTTATTCATAGAAATGCAGTTTTTTCAAATTCGATTTTCTCGAAAACGAGGCCCAATTCGGACAAAAATTATTCTATCATTTCGATTTATTTTTGCACAAAGTTTTATTTCACTCGCAATTGTAGGTACCGCATCTACTCATCAAATCTTCTTTTTTTTTGGTCAGGTGCGCGCGCACCTCACGAATTTACAAAATTGATCTTCTCGAAAACAGAGCCGCATAGAAAAGAATCTTATTTAAATCGCGGAAACGAATAATATAACGGTTTTTATCCGTAAAAACGCAGAGATTCGATTATCTGAGCACACTGTGCCACGATTGGTTCCGTCAATCGAGATCCCGCTGTACCTACATCCACAGAAAATAATTGCCACGGATTAAGCGCATGCTCCAATGGCCGAGCGTTTCCCCTTTCTAAATAGCTTATCGGGCTAATTGCAAGTAAATTGGTCCAGGTAATCAGTATTCCACCGCGTCCCGCCGTTCCCGTCAAACGTTTCTGCCCGCATTCAGGCTCCTCCCCTCCCCGCCGCCACACAGAAAATAGGAAGCGCAAGGAAACGACAAAAACTGGGCAGCGCGCGGCAAAAAGAAATTCGATTTCAAGGGGACCGATTCGAAGTGGGCCGCGGCCGCGCTCACGGAGCTTACGATCGATTTTACACGTGCAATACTTTTTGATTACTTTAGGGAAGGGGCCCGAGGTGGGGCCCCGGCGTGTCCCGGTGCCGCGGCTTTCCATGGCACGGAGGGGGCCCGTCAGGGGGACTTTGCCCCCACAAGTGGCTCCCCGGTAGCGCCGTCGCGCACCTGCCGCTTATTCCCACGCCGGGACTCACGTTTGCCTCATCTTTCCTCTGTTCGTCCTTCCCCCCTCCCTCCCCCACCCGCCAACGCTGCTCCGCGCCTCGCTCCGTCTCGCCCCCTCCCCTCTCTTTCTCTCTCCTCGCGAGCGCTCCTTCCTCGGCCCCCATACCCATCCCCGCTCTCCGCTGCATCCCGCGGCTCTGTCTTCTTCGCTCGTTCCCTCTCTCGCCCCGTTTCGTTCTCTCGCTTGCCCAGCGGCGGCACACGTGTGCACCACGGGCTGCGAGAGGGGAACGGGCACGCTTATTTATTTTTAGATATTTTCGGACGGCCGCGAGATATACACCACGCACAACCACGAATCTCGAACGAGGCTCGCCGGTGTTTTTCAAGGGCGGAGGGGAGGGAGGCACAAGTTGGGCGCGCGACCGAGACGACGTACGTCGTGGGACCGTTGAGGAATTCCTCTCGGGGAATATGAATTTGATGAATTAATTGCGCACCCGAGCCGGTATCGGGCCCCGATGGGTGGGGTCGGCCGGCGCTCCGGAGGCAGGGAAATATTTATCTGGACGGAAGGATGTTCACTGCGGCCCGTCATGTTCGCCAGGCACTTGTGCGCACTGGTTGTCCTTCGGTCAGGGGTGTCTCGGTAGGGAAATGTGAACGGTGGAACGTTGGGCATAATTGTTGCCTTTACTTTCGTAGCTTCTTGTTTGATGGGAAGGGAATGACAATTTCGATGTGTTCAATATTGTTGTGAACAATATTGAATGTGTTCTTAATTTCACTGTTCGACTACGAGGATTAGGAATAAAGCATTGAAGCTAATGTTAAATATCGAAATCAATTTCTCTTATTTTTCATTAACTAAATTTATACGCACTGTGATTCAATTTCTGGCCAAATATAATTACTCTCAGCAGGGGTCATTATAATCACTCCCCTTTCCCTCGTGCATTGCTTGTCGCATATTTTCGACTTGTACATCGATTATTTTTCATAAGAAACGAGGCACGAAGGAAAAAAGTTTGAAGGGAGCACACGTACGAGGAAAGAAATAAAAGGGCGCGGCGAGTAAACTGGAACCAGAAAACGGACACCTCGACTCGGAGATGTCGTTCTGGTTAGGAATTCTGACGGGTTCTTTCGTCGAAGAAATCCAATACTTCAGCGACGTCTCGTCATGGCCGAAGGGTCGTTTTGTTTGACGTACCATTGGTCTGATATTCGACCAGATCCTTATGAATTACCTGTATCGCCCGTGTAACAAAAGACGGCGATCACTTTTCGCTCGTGCACGGCGTTTCATGCTTTCTGTTAAACATTCAATTAGAGGTCGTAGCTTTATTGAAAATTGCATTTCAATTTTACCACCGATTTTGATAACGTTACTTACAACGGGAGTAGGAAGATAAAAAATTATATCGCCCCCCTTATGCTAAAACCATGAATATGCAAATTTGGACTTTTTTTTAGTAAAGAAGTGGGCTGGATGTCCTTTTCTTGTTCCCAACTTTATTGCAAAACGACGAATATGCGCCTACCTACGGTGATTACACTCTATTTAAAACATTTTGATTTCCAGAATTATCTGATTACATTTTACATTTGGTTGTGAATTTCCAGAATTTATCAAATTGCACATTCATGGTATTGGCATAAGGGGATAATATACTAGTTATCTAAGGGCAAGATCGATGATTTGCGCAGCTGATTAGTTGCGGGGGGATTAATGAAAAGCTAAATAAAAATAAATAAAAAAATGTATGTGCCTATATTTCTGGGATTATTGCGTGGACTTAAGTTGAGTTTTCATTGTTGTGGAAAAGACAACTCGAATTTCTCGTAACACGTCTGTTAAAAAATGACCCTAAAGAACTTGATTTATAATTCGCACCATACTATTCGAATACATCGGTATTCGAATGCTTGGATATTTGAATTATATTCCCCAAATGATTGAGCAACTGAAGTATTCGAGTATTCGAATACCGAAAAAATCGACTAATCCCAATTGCCCGATGCAATCTATATTCCAAGTGACAAGTTCGTTAAACTCACAATCAGTCCCACAGCTTTGTAACCCTAAATGACGATACGCCACATCGCCTTCCTCAGCCCACATCCTTATTACATCCGCACTAACAACACAATGCTTTCAAGCCCGTAACGATCGATTAGAATCCCGTGGAAAGAGTCCAACACCGCTAACGACGATAGTATCTCATTGTCAGTCGGACAAAATTCGGGCCCCTTAACAAGGCGATCGGGGGTTCCATTTCGATCGGGCATGCACTCCCCCTTTGTTACTCCCATTCGGCGGGGGGAATCACGTACAAGCTTCGTATTCAGGTATTTCATTGTTCGTGGGACGTTACCGTTCTCCCTTTTGGCAGGGGCGCGTCGAAATCAGTGCCAGGGGAGGGCAAAGGAATCCCGCATAACCCCTATTGTCGACCGTCAACCCCACGCGAGGGTTATGCGCCGGGACAAGTGGCATTGTGTGCTTTTCAGGGAGTCCACCGTGCACAGGTGTACGGGCCCGCGTAAAGTGCATAATGTAAAACGGTGAATAGAAAGCCACGGAGTGGAGGGGATGAGGGAGGAGGTGGGTGGGGGCAGCGTGGAGGGGGTTTATGCGCGAGGAGTAGAGGAATGGCGTTTGTCGATGGACAGACTCCCTCTCTCTGCGGGAAAATTAGGGCCCTTTTGTACGGGGAGAAGGGATGAGGCCCACTCGCGTGGCGAGACGCTGCATTTTTCTTCCCGCCCTGAAATCGCTGATACGCACGAAAAGAAACGAAAGTCCCTTGGCCCATTTCTTTTTTATTCCCCGAAAGGCGTCTCGAGTTTTTGGGCCGTGCACGGGCGTTCCCAAGCCGTGGGACTCGCCGCCTGGTTGACTCATTTTCTGCTTCGAAAGAAGGGTCGTTTCGCGTCGATTCCAAATGGACCCCGCTGTGCCACGATTCGTACGCGATGTGTGCAGGTGTACGCTCTCTTCCTCCCTTACTTTTCTTTTGTCCCATGTCACACGTTAGATACATAATTCTACGGGGATGTGTCGGAATTATGAGTACAGATTTAAGTGGATGATGTCAGCCATAAAATAGCACCAGTAGGTTTGAATGTATACAGACCTAGTAAATAAATTGTTGTGAAGATTTGTTTCTTATAATTATATAGTAAGTTTCTACTGAATTTGGTAGCTGAGGAAGACGAATTAAAAATGCCTTCGCATTGTGCGAAAGGGATGAACTACTCGGGAAAATTATTATATTGATATAATACGTTATTATGTGGCGAGTAGCGCTTTCTATTGTTGAAACGAGTTAATGCGACGTTAATCGTACCTACACAAGGAACTTTTCTGGTTTTTCTTCGCCGAAACGACCCGGTTAACAAGTTTTAAGCCTCGTGATACGATTTAACCGCCAATCTCACGTTAATATTTGCATATTCATACATAAAATGAATATTCATGATTGCTGCATTTGAATAACCCTGCGGGACCACCTTAAATTATTATGGGCAGTATGTAGTGTTGCTGTAATTAACGGAGATGAGATATACCTATTTATGTACCTAGTACTTAGATACCTATGTATTCAGGACAATCTCAATTCTTTTTTTTTAAATATTAACTCTTTACATACGAACGTCGGTTACACAGCGTGGCTCATGGTGTTCAAACTTTCCAAGATTACATAACAAATATTTTCTGTATCAGTTTCTAAGCGTTCTCATTACTGAATCAGGTCGACATCATCTCACGCTATCTCGATACAGAGAATATCTTTGCAGTATCCGTAAAATTTTCGTTGTACCTAAAACATAAGAACACAGAATGTGTCTACTTTTTGGAAAATGCAAGTTCCATCGTAATTAAATGCTCTCGTACGTCTTGTTATTCCGATAATTTATTAATAAAGTGTCTTAAGGCAGGCCCTCACTACGCCTCGTCTCGCCTCGGCTCGTTTTATTCTTCCCATGCTTTCCTTAGTTTGACAATTTGACTCACACTGCGCCTCGCCTCGGTGCGAGTCCGAGCCGCGTATTCTTCCTCGAGAATATTTTAATACCAAATGCTAGGTAAAGAAATGCTGTTCTGATTGGCGTTTAAGAGCACTCTTTAAAATCTCAGAGTCTAATAGCCCCACCTCCTGCCACAGTTATTTTCGTAATTTGCCAAAACAGTCACATCTACAAATCGGATCGCGAGCGGAGTTCCTTTTGCCTCTATGCCAGCGAGGGCTAGTTGGGCCATTGAGGAGCCCGACCTCCATGATTTTTACCAGAGCCGCGTGGAATGGGAGCTGAAAAGCCAATGGTAACGTGGAGGTGCAACAGATAGGAAAAGCTAAAGTAGTGTGTTCGCTGCCACTGGGGCTCGGGAAAGCATCATGGAAGTCGGACTCCTGAATGGCCCAACTGGCCCTCGGTGCCCTATGCCAGTCAGGTCCAGATGGGCGGTCCGAGGACGCTAGCATCCATAGCGTCTTGTACGTGCTGCGTGGAAGAGGGTGCTCGAAGCCAATGAAGCGGCGGGCATGCCACGGATATGGAATCCTCTAGTAGTGTGCGTGTAGGCTCGTACCCTTAAGGTGAAGTTTCACGGCGCGTGGCTCGTCGACTCGCGGTGGCCAAGCCGACTCGCCGTACCAGGACGAGCCGAGCCACGAGCCGTGGAACTTCACCTTTAGGGCCCAAGAGCACACTACTAGAGGTTTCCATATCTGTGGCATGCTCGCCGCTTCATTGGCTTCGAGCACCCTCTTCCACGCAGCACGTAGAAGACGCTATGGATGCTAGCGTCCTCGGACCGCCCACCTGGACCTGACTGCCCTATGCCATTCCGCTGCCATCCAACTTCTCATCTCTGCCCAGTATGTACCAACGAGAACTGCACAATCGGGCTGCAATGTTTGCAAGTACGTAAAAGTGAAATGCGGTTTAAAGCAAAGATGGACGCGAAGGAAGGGCCCGTCTCGCATCTGCCTCTGACGGGGCCGGCGAGCGAGCAAGCAAGCAGTGCTCGCGCAAAGCGATCAGGCCGATCATTCCACACGTCGCATCGGCTGCCTGGCAAAAGTCGACAACGAAACGGTTTTAGTCGAGTGGTCGCCGGACAGAATGGCAGTTTTATTTCAGCGGAGCCAGTAAACTATTGTAATTCCGCGTAAGAGACGGCGCGCGATTGGGGCCGCACGGAAACGGGCCCGATAGCCGCTACGCCGCGATTGGTCGGAGCGGAACAAGAGAGGTTCGGGCCCAGGGGTTCCACCACACCTCCGTGATCACTGCTTAGACGGGATTGGCTGGTCATTTGGGTCCTACCAGGGGTCCCCTCTGTTCTTTTAAAGCTCCCCCACTTCTCTCTCCCTGGCCTTCTCCCCGGCAGCCCTTTCTATTGCTCGGTGTGTACACACTTTCTTTTCGTTTTGTTTGACTTTGAAACTCCGCGGCCGGGGCTTTGGCCTCGCTTCTGCTCGTGCCACAGCCTTTCTCTTTCCGTCCGTTCATCATCATTATCCTCGTCGTCATTATTTTCGTGTCTACGCTCCGCTCGCACTGCCCCGGTAACGTGACCATCGTTATTTTCACCGTAATTACCTGTGCCGCTTGAAAGAAACGTCCTCCCGGACTTTCGACGCATTGATATTTTGTCCCGTTCGATCGCTCCACGGACCCTTGCCGCTGGCCTGCCCCTCGTTGATCATCGTCATGATTCTACGTGACGCGGCGAAACTTCGGCCGGGCGTAATTACGGCCTGCTTGCAAAATGCCCGTGTACATCGATGATATAGGCTAATTGATGAGGAAAATTAATCCGAGCTCTAGGCTGAGCAGGATTGCAAGAAGCGGACGCTCCAAGATAGGGGTGCGAGCGTTTCAATTTTTCCGAGCTGCTTGAAATTGTCGAACTGTTTGGAAAAATGCGAGCCCCTGGAAAAACTCAAACGGCTCGAATATTAAAGCTCTCTAAGACTTCAAGTTACTTGCAGCGACACTTTCAGCTAGAAAATTTTCGAAATGGTACCAAGTTCCCATGTGGATCAAATGACGTATTTTAAAGGTAGGTACAGCGAACCTTTTTCTAGGTTTTTCTATACGCGACTGGACGCGACGTCAAGAATATCAAAAAACTTTATTCCTTTTCCTCGACTTATTTACTTGATATAAGTCGAAAACAAAGAGTAACTATTTTTTATATCGCGCTTCATTTTCGAGAAAATCGATTTTGGTCACAAATCGCTCCGCAAACTTAACATTCTCTTTCAGTCTCATTAGACGCTTGCGTTATCAGTTAAACACATTATCCACGATAAGAAAATATTTTTGTAAATACCTATCCTTTAATGATGAAAATAATTAAAGTTGTGGAATTATATTGGTACACCCTGTACATGTTCTCCAAAATAAAGCATTCATTGCATTCCCAGTGAACGTCACTTCCGCATATTTGTAGAGCCCGCATTTTCAGCCGCATTACGGCACGCATTCCCTGCATCTGAGGAAATATTTTTCTCACGCACCCTGTGTACGATGAATCGCCTACATTTTTCTCTGCCGTTCACTGTCTGATCCCATTTTACTCATGTGCATAATTGTAACATCTAATTGGACGGTCTGCGTTGCGCAAACGAAGGACGAGGATGCCCTTAACACTTCACCGACCGTAATTAACGTTTTTATGAATTTTATCGGTAGACGATCAGACCATGGTTTTTTAGATTTTTGTAGATTTCATCTGCGTTGCGAGAAATATAAAAGGTTAAGAATGCGCTTAAAGGGATGTACTTACAGTGGGATGAAAAAAATTGACTCAGCAAAGCAGTTGGCAAGAATAAATAATTGAGCATAATTACACTCACTCAGTGACTTATGTGTGTATCTATTAATTTATTATTATTATACTTGGCAGAATTATTTTTCCTGATCCTTGAAGAGCCAAGAGTGGACTTGAAGAGTTCATCTTTGAAGATATATATTTTTGTATAATTTTAGTATTCAGTAGTCGCTAAAATGAGTAAAAAGTTGTTATTGTTATGTAGTTAATCTCCGTCAACAATTAGCTACCTAAGCCAATTAATTCAATTTAATACAGTATTTATGGTTTTTCGACAAATGAAATTTTTCTGTTGCCGCCACAAATCAACTTGTCAGAAATTTTCTTATTGTCTTAAAAATTTGAAATGCTTTGATCATTTAATCCAAGCCTTGTTGACTTTTTTGTTTCTCATTAGATGTGCGATCTTCCAGGATCTTGACTTGTACAATTTTTTGAGATTCTAATTTTATTCGGGGCCGTTCGAAAACTCTTGAAGCTCGTCATAAATTTCGAAGCACCTTTGGTTTGTAACTGGAGAAGTCGACACAATCGCTTCCTTCGCCTCCTTCGCTCATAGCCACGGAACGATACATACTTTACGTCTCCACAGGCTGGACTCCTTCTTTTACCTTTTATTTGTACAAATTCACCTCGCGGCAGCCGTGCGAGAGCCGTTGCGCCCATAAATTTTTAAAAAGAAAACACCGTGCCCCGCGAATAACACACGCCTCGGGAATTATTGCGCAGCTTGAAACGTGCTGCTACTAATTTTTACCCGCTCTCATACCCCCCTCTGCCTTTTCTTCGCGAACTCCTTGTTCTCGTTTCTCCTCGTCCCTTCTTGTTGTCCTTGCTCCTGGCGGAATACGCACGCGTATCTCGGTTGTTCTCGGCGCGCCTGAAACCTTCGTTAAACTTTTTTATGCGCCCTGTCGTTGCACTTCTGCGTGGCCCCTGGCCACTGTGCCACGAGAGAAAGCGGCTCCTCGAACGATTCATCTTCCCGAGGATCTCTAATCGATTGTGCGAAGAAGGACGACAGGAAGCGCGGTGGCCGTCGATGCGGAATGCTCTTCAGCGGTGGCCTCTTGGTTCAACAACTATTAGGCAGTTACGAAATAGTAATTATTAGTGAATGAGAAATATAGGTTAACTAGTTTCTTTATAAAGATTTTAATATAAGGATAAATAACCTGGGTTGTCTCCTGTACTCATAATATTTTACAGTGAGTTTGGTTATTGAATTGTTATCAAAGATATGAGCGCAGAAACGTAGTGTATTATTGTGTCTTTATAGCAGGTGATGTGATTACTTACTTTTCAGATTTGCTAAATATACACAATAATTTTCAGTATTTCTAATACAAATATTTGTGCCATTAAATAATATGGAAGGTAATAATAAGGTTGCTCTGATTTATGAAATTGTTAGCACCTAATTTTATATTTCAAGTACCTAACTTTTCGTATTGAAGATCATCTAAACTATACCCACCTCATTAGTTACAACATTGTACATAATTAAACATGTAGGTCCACTTAAAACAATTATCGTCCATCCAGTCATAATATTCATCTCTCCATACCCTGCAACTTTTTTTCATACATTTTTTATGTAGTCAGAAGTAACGGTGATTTTTAACGCGATAACATTACGCACCTCACCCTTATATCTAAGTGAAATTGTATGTTCGATAAACTTTTATAAAATTACGGTATAAATGTCGGAGAGTGTGCATAATTAAAAATTTATGGTCGTACTTCAGGGGGAACGATGGTAATATGCAACTTATTTTAAAAAGCGCATGGTGATGTCAGAGTCCTTAATTTGGAATCGATAACAGAAAGATTTAGGGCAAAATATAATTATCGAAACGTCCACTGCTTCGCAACATGTGTATACAGTTATCTTTAATAGGTACGAACCCATAAACGTTTCGCGGTATCGATGGCCAGGAAATTTTTGCTCGAGGCTTTTATCTGCATGTTTAATTAGTTTTTTGTGTTGTACATAATGCTCCATTCAACCCACATTGAGTGGCATGTAACGAAGGAGGATGTAATTCATTTAAATGTAAACAAAAATTCGATACATAATAAAACATAAGCATCTGTCTATACATATATTTTACTCTGCCTGTTTTATTTTTTATACGCTTTTATACTAAATTACTTGAATGCTCTTAATGGCCAAATAATTTACATAATCATTTATATAAATTAATAATGTATCTGCAGGGTATGAATAATTTGGAAATATTTCATTTTACAAGATCTTTTGTTCCCTTATTTTCACCAGTATAAAACATTTTAAACGCTTCAGTTAGGTTGTAATGAAACGTGTGGCGTTCTATGTACCTACCCTTTTAACAATTTTTGTAAACGTTTGTTTAATTTCAATCGTTTGTACTTCAATTTATTTCTCCGTCAATCGATCTGGCGTCTTTTTCTCACTGTTGCACCTATTAAATACAGAATATTGGAATAGAATGTGTATAGTGTAGTGATCTCAGAATTAATAATTACTTTAACTCTAGGAATAACGAATTCTCCTACTTTTACAAGTTTTAATGACATCAGTATGTAAGTTTAATCGAAATTTTCGTGCATCTGATTGTGAGAGATACATATTATGTATTCCAAGAGGGCAAAGGATTAATCAAGTCGCCGTACTACCCGATGCTATTTCATTTAAAGAGTCTTCCTAATGTGACGACAAGGACGCTCGCAAACTATTCGTAGTGGAGGGGAAAACTTACGAATAGTTTGCAGGAACCCTATTCTCGGCAACGCTGTTATTCTCTCACCTTTTAAGACTGTAAAATAATTTTTTGTTAGTAACAATATCCAATTATAACAAAATAGAGGTATCGCGACAAGAACAATATCTTTCCGAATGCCAGACCTGATATCAGCAATTTATATAATAGTTATCTCAAACACAAAATTCAAAAGATTGATAATCTGTAGACACGTGGATATCGTCTGAACCAGCATAATAATGAAATAACGTTGAGAAACAAAGAAATGGCAACGTCTTAAAAAAATTTCATGAATTGCAGCAAAAAAAAATGATGGTGTTGTTGACCGCAACAATTCAGTTTTGCAAATATTTGCGAACTTCAAGTTCGACTACTACTCGAATATATCAGTATTCGAATACTATTCGAATACATCACCTTGGCTAAAGAACTTGATTTATAATTCACACCATACTATTCGAATACATCAGTTTTCGAATACTTGAATATTCGAATTATATTCGCCAAATAATTGAGCAACTGAAGTATTCGAATATTCGAATACCGAAAAATTCGACAAATAGTCTCAGCTCTAATGCAAGACACGTCGAATGTCTTTTGTATCGGCAGGATTGATTCTGAAAACTTTTTTCCTTTACATCGACAGGATTGATTTTAAAACCCTTAAGGATTAATCATTTTTTTTATTACTCGCGGTGAGTACTACGAGCCCCTAAGTTCTTAGACCCTTGTTTTCAACACTCTACCCGCAATTACTTCCATTTGAACTTGACAGAGCATTATCCGCGTCGCGCGAATCCTCGCGACATTGAACACGCAAGTACGCGCCGGGACGCGTTTCCTCTTAGCTGTTCCGCGAGTGTTCAGCCCCATTAAAGCCAAGGACGCTCGCAGATGCTCGCTATCACCGAGCTAAAACGTTCGCCGCAAATTGGTCGCACTTTTGCTGAATATAAAGTAACCAACTTGTACTGCCGCGTTCGGTGACTATCCATTTAATGTGTAAGTGAGGAAGTAATGGGCGTTAAAATGATTTATATAACCAGCAATTAGCCCCGCGCTGAAAATGCGGGCGCATCAACGCCAGCTCGGGGCACGCTGCAAGCTCAGGCCGTGCCGGCAGCTTTTTACAGCCACGCGTTTTCCTTCATTTTTATTGGACGCCACCTGTTTCCATTCGCGGCACGTACACCTACTTGTTTCCCCGCGGGCTTCGCGAAAGCTTACGAGGAAAAAAATTAGCTAAATGCGACACGACCGCGGCCATAATTTAAGAACAGGTTCCACTTTTTACTGAACGCCTTTTGGCCGGATCGATGACGTTTATAACTGCATCACATGCGCTGTCGATAGCGTAGTTATAAAAGCGTCTGATGGATTTATTGGCGTTGGTGTTATTAAATTTTAATAGTCCGTTGCTAATTAAAAGTCAATTTAATTAAACATCGTCACCGCTAGATTATGGGGGGAAATTGCGCGTTTATGATATCATCTGATGGATTTACGAAGCGCCGTTTAATGTGTACTGTTCCTAATTCAATTGAGAGAATTTTTTTTGTTAAATTCTGATAAAATGACATTATATGAATATTGTGAGCCGCTCATAAGCCGATTTTGACGATCTGTACCTTCTATATCCAAAATAAATACCTTTTCTACAAAGCCAACTTATAAATTATTTTTTTTCGCAAAATATTATATCTGAACAACAACTCTGTAGATTTTTAGGTTCTAATATTGAAATTTGTAAAAGATACAATTTTTTGAAGATTTCCTTCGTTTTTTCTCGACATATGGTAATCTAGAAATTTTCCACAAAATCTGTAATAAAATTTCAATAAAAAAAACTTTTGGAGTACATTCTAGAAACCTTGGAAATGGCCCATGATTTTTTTCATAACGATTGGACTCTTTAGATCAGAATGGAAGTTGTTAAAAAATTGCTCTAGGTGTGAGTCACCCAGGTACTTATGTCAAAGTTGATCCGAAAATGAGGTGTGTCAAGGAAGGTTAACTCTCAATTGTTGAGAATACCTGTTATACGCGCTATTATTAAGTATTCACTTATGAAACACTTCCATAAATTCTCATGTAGGAAAGGAGCATTCACTAAATAGGGATCTATGTATGCTTGTAGTTTCGAAGAATTTGTGACACTGTGTAACATACATACAGGGGAATTGATAAAAGGAATCGGAGAGTTTGGAATTATAAAGTACAGAATTATAAAGCTGTTAACAGTAAACGTTCTAGTATATTTTTGGAATTTTTAACATATGTTTTTTTAGACGAATAATATTTCAGTTACCACAATTATTAAATATTCCATTTATTTATACATATCGTTTACATTTTCAACCGTAATAAATTTGATTCATGTAACTTATGTAAGTATTATAACATTGCCTATTTATATAACACTATATGACGTATGTTTTGTATATGCATATATACTCTTCTATATTTTTCAGTCCTTATAAAGAGTTGTTTAGTGTTGAATTCCTTGGAAAGTATACGTATCCACAGCAGCGTGTTTAGTTCTGAGATTAAGAATAACATAATTGCACAATATTCGTAGAAAAAGTGTTTACGTTTAGAAATAGTACCGTCCTACAATTATATGTATTAAAAATAGGCAATGCTATAAAATTGAATTTATTAAAAGTCAAATATCCACTAACACACATTTCATATCCAATAAGATATAGTCACTCATTTTTCCCTATATAAATTATTTGAACTATTATAAAATTAATTAATATTAAAGCTTCTAATTCTCTCTTGCACTGCAAGCATCATTACTCTACACACGCATACCTAGCATTTAATCTTCCAAATATGTTTAAAAACATTTTTGCCTTTCTGTTACTATAGCTACGTCAGATTTACGGACTTACACCATTAATCTGCCACACGCACTCAATTTCTGCTTCATCTTAATCTAATCATCCCTTGATTATAAAAATATGTTATTCCTGCCAGCCGGTAGGGTAAAACTAGGAAATACGCCCCTCACCATTGTTTTACGCACACATATAAGAATGCAACGATGCTACCGCCAGATTCGAACTTACCTTAGTCGCCCACAACTATCGCGATAAGAATACGAGAAAATATTACGGCTTTTACAAAAATATACTAGAATTTATATTTTCTCCTTTCGGACCATTTGCGGCGAGTACGAGAGAAATTCAATTTTTTAAGTCACTATATTGTTTCTGCGATAAATTCACACATGTGCTTCGAAAGTAGAGAGAATAACCTGTTTAAATTAGGGTTGGGACAATTTGTCGAATTTTTCGGTATTCAAATATTCGAATACTTCAGTTGCTCAATTATTTGGCGAATATTTAAGTATTCGAATAGTGTGGTGTGAATTATAAATCAAGTTCGTTAGGTTAATTTTTCGCAAGCTTTTATTTAGTTTCAGTTCTGAGTTCGTTAGTTTGTCAGCGGGAAATCTTGTAAGCTAATAACTTGATTATTCAGTATTCAAGTGGAATTGATGCTTGAAAGTAAAAAGGAAAATTTTTGAAAATTTGATTTAATATTGTTCGATTCTTGAAAATTTGATTCAATATTATTTTATTTTTGTTAATAATATCTTTTATAATATATATTCTACAAAATTTTGTAAAAAATAATAAAGAGTAATTACTTATTTATGTCGGAGCGTTTCACCTCACGATTATGTTACAAAACGCCCCACATAAGGTTCATGAAAATGATGATTGTATTTGCGTTTATTTCCTGTTACGTTTCCTTCGCAATTCCGACGTAGTTGTGAAGATTAATCAACATTTAATAATGTGTTTACACAAAAAATTGAAACAATTATTATAAAAGTATTGGTTTTATAGATCTTTCTTTAAAAGTGGGGCGTATTGTATAGTTTTACCCTATGCTTGAACAAAACTGTTTTCCTATTCCGGTATATGCAAATGGAAATTGGTTTGAAAAATATTCAATGCAATTCCACAGCACTTGCGGAATGTCAGGCTGAAACTCGAACGGTATCGCGCGCAGCTAGACCAATTTCATTATCGCGCACGGGTAATTGCCTGTTGACCCGATTTCACGGGCAATCATTTTTACCGGCGAATACAGGATGCGAGATGAATGGCGATACCGTGCAGAATACCCGCGAAATGAGCGCATTACGGTGTCGCAGGCTATTATCGGGCACGCCGGGTAACGATCAAACGCATTACACGCCATCGAACTCGGTTTAACCTGTGTCACTCGCGGCAGTCAACTTCCGACCAAACCAATTTCCGGCTACATGCTGCAAAATACGCGAGTCTCCTTTATTGCTCACTCGCGAAACGCGAAACTTCTCGAGGTCGAGCTAGATACATACATACAACGTAGCCGTACCTAATGCTTTTCAGCTTGGTCTGACAGAACCTACTAATGTATGTATATATAGGCAGATAAGGCTGGTTGCGTGTGCAAAGTGCGCGATGCACACAGGTGCTGCCAGAGAAAAAGCGCTTGACAGACTTAAAAATAATACGAGATCAATTTTTAAGCCACCCAAATTTGTATGAGCAAAACTATTGTTGACAGGAATTGAAAAGATTCCACAAATAATTGTTATTGTACGTAATTTTTTAACCGTGTTCTTGGCTCTATCCAAAATTGAAGAAATGCTTTTAGTAGATCATTTACTGCAATTGTCTCGAAATCGGAATTATCAAAAAATCTTTTTCAATTCCACCGTTGTGGATACTACTTTCACTGTCATTGTTTATAGTATTTGTATCAATTAATATATCGGGCAGAGCTGATCCTGTAATGTTATGCATCTTTTCCGCATTATTATTACCTCCATCGGAATTGATGACAGTGTTAATCGTGGTTGAAGCATTGCCGATAGTCGCCGTATATATTTGATTCGCAGAAATACTAAATTTTCTACATACAAATAAAAACTGATGTTTTAAATGTTCGAGGGTGTGGCTTCTAAAAAGTTCGATAACTCCCAGTATTCGAATTTGTTTATGCACTGTATAAAAATGACCTGCCCATGCAACTTTTGTAGATATTACGTTTCCCTTCACTTCTTTTTTAATTTCGTGTTGGACTTGGATTGATTTCTCTGCGCAACTGCATCGCGTACTTTACGCGAATTTATCAGTTCCCTTGGCTGAGATTGACTAAATTGAGGCACGGCATTAATAATTTCCTGAAAAGCCTCGTCATCTATTAGGGCGAATGGTCTGCCATGCACGGTGATTAAACGGACACACGCGTCTATTAGATCTAATTTCCTTCCTTTTACATTGTTATCAGTATTTGATATTTCCGCTTTTGCCATCATCACTCGGGTGAATTGATCAGGATGAGATTTTTCTAAATGTTTCATGAGGTTTGTGGCATGATCCTAAAAATCGGAATTTACATGTTGATAACAATTGAAAAATAAGTTTGAAAATCTGAACAGGATAATCAATAAATACATAATTGAGCATTTCGTTTTTGCAACGTAGGTAGGTACTTACCGAAATTTTGGAAATGCAACTTCCTATTTTGCAACGTAGCTTTCCTTTGCTGTCACGCGCTTCAAAATAATGTCGAACTATTTGGCATTTCCTTCGGCCCATTGCGATAATATGACAGCTATATCACTCACTAGTATTTTGTTTTAAATGTATAAACTCTACACAATTTTCTTTCGAATAAAATACTGCTTGTTACTGTTGTTACTCGCTCCGAAATTAAACTGAACTACACGCGAAAGATTCTACGCACTACTAGAAAATATGAATCATGTGAAGGATACCCGACATTGTCTGTAAACAGTTGAACGAAATGAGCGCTAGGTTTGCTTCACGCTTATTCTAGTACAATTTCAGTGTGTACTTACAGTGAGTGCAGAAAGTATTCGTACCGTTAAATAAAGAAATAATAAACTATGGAAATGAACTAAATATTTAATGTTTTAATAATTAGTGGGATTGCCTTGCGATTTTATAATAACTTCGAGGCTTCTTGGTATGGAATTGACTAACAAGAGACGTTCGGTAACCCGGAAACTCAGAAAATTATGAAACTTCGTGCGCAAGTAGAGTAGTTCATCCGTAATGCAACCCTATTTTGTTATGGTGCCATAGTGTGATTTTTGGGGGTGAAATCACCACTTGAAAAAAAAAAACAGAATTTTATTTTCCGTGAAATATCTCGAGAACGGTGAAAGATATCGAAATGGAGTTTAAACAAAACTTGCATCCTTTTTTTAGATCTACAAAACTACGCTAAAATAATTCTTGAAAAATCGATATTTCTCAAGTTACCCCCACCACCAACCCTTGAAATTAAGTTTTTGTATTTTGTAAATATATACTGAAATACCTCTGGATAATCTATTTTCATACATACAAATAGTTTATGCGATATATTTTTTTCATGTAAACAAATAAAACCTCTATTATCGAATTTAAAGTCCGTTTTAGCAGTTTCCATTAATAAATTGGTTTCTTAAAGCCATATTTAAATTATTATTAATATATAGTTTGGACAGCTTTCAATTATTCAAGCAAGACAGTACGTTTTAACCTTTTTTTGTCTGATTTTATTTCTATTAGTGTACCCTCCCATCAAATCACTCCAGAAATTGGTAATTTTTAGATTTTTATATATGTATATACAGGGTGTCCCAGCTAACACTGGACAGAGCTATATCTCCTAAAGTATTGTTATTAAAAATCTGAAAAAATTAGGGAATGCATGGTACGAGGGGACCATCTTTTTCGCCCGAACGAATTTTTTTTTCGATTATTATTTTAAAAGATACGATGATCAAGTTCGGATTTTCAAATGGCACTAACTTTTTGGAAGTCCTGAGTTGATAGTGCGTTAAAAGACAAAATCAATAAGCTATAATGTATACACTTTATTTCCACTGGTTTTTAAGATATTTCGCTTGCAAATTTCCTGATTTTCAGTGGAAAAACCGTCCCTGGACTGGCAAGGACCGGGGTCAGTTTTACTGTCGTCACGGGTAGCACTGCCTTTTGAAATAGATACCTACCTGCCAAAGGTCTACCCCGGCCCACGGGCTGGACAATTATTTTCCGTCAGAAATGCCACTTAGGAAGGTACATCTGCAGTATCGAGAAGCGCACCGTTACTTTTATTTCGCACTTGCTTCTACGCTCGGATGACCGGTTCTTTTGGGAGGGATGCACGTTCGATTGATTAGGTTAGAAGGTGTGAAAGTTGCTAGACAAAATATCAACCATCGGAATATCAGAACCAATCGGATTTGCATCCCTCACAAACGGCTGCTCTCTTGCAGAGGCCTTCTTCACAGAAATACCTCCTACCCAATGCCCGCCTTCTCTCGCACGGAGTACGTCAACGCATGATTCTGTTTTAATATCGGAGCTCGTGTTTATACTCGAGAGGACCACGCGTGGACAGCGGGTTACCCCTTTTCTTCCTGTGTCTCTCCACGAGGAGTATTGACGGTGGATTGTAGGAGCGTAGATGTCTCGATGCCAGTTATTGAATACAGGAGAGGATAGAAACATTTTATTACAAAACACACATGTACTATAATTAAAGTAAATCGTATTCCTCTCGGGCAGGAGTCGCCCGACGGTCGTCGACGAGATGCGGCCTGGTACCCCGTGGCGGGGACAGTCCTTCGCAGGGCCTCACTCGATTTTTATGGCTTTTTCCGGAAAAAGGTACGAATCCTGGGTCGAGCGCAGCGAATTAGGGTCGAACCCCGGCAGTCGAGGGTCTAATATCCATTACAACGTCGTAAGAAATTTTTTTCTTCATCGTATCGAAAGGGAAATGACGCCGATGGATTCCTTATGTTTTTCCGATGAAAATCATACCAAATATCATGCAAATCGGGCTACTTTGACACAACCTTATGTAAAAATTGTCCGATTTACGCGAAATTTTGTATGATTTTCATCAGAAAAGTATAAGGAATCCATCGGCGGCACTTCCATATCCATACGATAAAGTATAAGGAGTTATTTTATTTCTTAAACAGATACAGGGTAATTCTGGAGCAGCGTCCGTCAAGGAGATGCGGCCCCTGGTACCCCGTGGCCGGGACAGTCCTTCGCAGGGCCTCACTCGATTTTTATGGCTTTTTCCGGAAAAAGGTACGAATCCTGGGTCGAGCGCAGCGAATTAGGGTCGAACCCCGGCAGTCGAGGGTCTAATATCCATTACACCGTCGTAAGAAATTTTTTTCTTCATCGTATCGAAAGGGAAATGACGCCGATGGATTCCTTATGTTTTTCCGATGAAAATCATACCAAATATCATGCAAATCGGGCTACTTTGACACAAGCTACTTGTATTCCTTATGTAAAAGTTGTCCGATTTGCACGACATTTGGCATGATTTTCATCGGAAAACCCCAAGGAATCCATCGGCGACACTTCCATATCCATACGATAAAGAATAGAGAATTATATTATTTTATAAAAAGATACAGGGTAATTCTCTCGCTACGCCTGTCACCCCGTGGCGAGGACAACACCCCGCAGTGCCCATCGAATTTTATGGCTTTCGGTCCTCGGAGGGTTTGGAATATCATTAACACGTGAGATTTTTATGACTTTTTCCGGAAAAAGGTACGAATCCTGGGTCGAGCATAGCGAATTAGGGTCGAACCCCGGCAGTCGAGGGTGTCACATCCATTACAGCATATTAAAAAATTATTTTCTTCGTCGTATCAAAAGGACAGTGCCGCCGATGGATTCCTTATGTTTTTCTGATGAAAATCATACCAAATGTCGTGCAAATCGGACAACTTTTACATCAGGTGTACAAATAGCCTCTGTCAAAGTAGCCCGATTTGCATGATATTTGGTATGATTTTCATCGGAAAAACATAAGGAATCCATCGGCGTCATTTCCCTTTCGATACGATGAAGAAAAAAATTTCTTACGACGTTGTAATGGATATTAGACCCTCGACTGCCGGGGTTCGACCCTAATTCGCTGCGCTCGACCCAGGATTCGTACCTTTTTCCGGAAAAAGCCATAAAAATCGAGTGAGGCCCTGCGAAGGACTGTCCCCGCCACGGGGTACCAGGCCGCATCTCGTCGACGACCGTCGGGCGACTCCTGCCCGAGAGGAATACGATTTACTTTAATTATAGTACATGTGTGTTTTGTAATAAAATGTTTCTATCCTCTCCTGTATTCAATAACTGGCATCGAGACATCTACGCTCCTACAATCCACCGTCAATACTCCTCGTGGAGAGACACAGGAAGAAAAGGGGTAACCCGCTGTCCACGCGTGGTCCTCTCGAGTATAAACACGAGCTCCGATATTAAAACAGAATCATGCGTTGACGTACTCCGTGCGAGAGAAGGCGGGCATTGGGTAGGAGGTATTTCTGTGAAGAAGGCCTCTGCAAGAGAGCAGCCGTTTGTGAGGGATGCAAATCCGATTGGTTCTGATATTCCGATGGTTGATATTTTGTCTAGCAACTTTCACACCTTCTAACCTAATCAATCGAACGTGCATCCCTCCCAAAAGAACCGGTCATCCGAGCGTAGAAGCAAGTGCGAAATAAAAGTAACGGTGCGCTTCTCGATACTGCAGATGTACCTTCCTAAGTGGCATTTCTGACGGAAAATAATTGTCCAGCCCGTGGGCCGGGGTAGACCTTTGGCAGGTAGGTATCTATTTCAAAAGGCAGTGCTACCCGTGACGACAGTAAAACTGACCCCGGTCCTTGCCAGTCCAGGGACGGTTTTTCCACTGAAAATCAGGAAATTTGCAAGCGAAATATCTTAAAAACCAGTGGAAATAAAGTGTATACATTATAGCTTATTGATTTTGTCTTTTAACGCACTATCAACTCAGGACTTCCAAAAAGTTAGTGCCATTTGAAAATCCGAACTTGATCATCGTATCTTTTAAAATAATAATCGAAAAAAAAATTCGTTCGGGCGAAAAAGATGGTCCCCTCGTACCATGCATTCCCTAATTTTTTCAGATTTTTAATAACAATACTTTAGGAGATATAGCTCTGTCCAGTGTTAGCTGGGACACCCTGTATAAAAGTAAAATTCGTGGGGTCAAAAAAATTTTTGGCCTGTATGTGTACATTTTTAAAGATAATAAATAAATTTTATTGGAAATTTTTTCTGATACTGCTGGTTGTTGGTGGCTTTAATTGCATGTAGATACAAACGTGTTACTTTTATACCTGTAGACTCTACATCGTTATGATTTTTTGCGCCAAATTTTAACTGGGTATTCTTCAAATAATGCCTTACTCCAATGCCTATAAAATATTTAAACATAGAATCATTCGAATAGCCTCGTCGCCAGTTGTGCTTGGAAGACATGTTAGCGCTACTCGCGAGGAACTCGTAGAAGGCAAATCGATATTTACGTCGCATTTAGCGTATCTCGCGTCCATACTACCCTGCTACGGCGTCGCAACGCTTACCGACCGCAAGTTACCGTCCTTGAGACGTTTATATCGAAGTGTCTTCTACACTTGGTTATGCGGCCCTAGTAAAACAGAGAAGGTGGAAAGCTCCCCTAACTGTTGGAATGGGCAACGTGGTGGATGAAGAGTGAAGCGAAAAGCACAATACAATTGAGGGAAAATTATTGTTCGTGGAAAATCAAACAGTTTTCAAAATAAATCTCTGTTACACTACACTTCGTTTCCGAGCATAGTAAATGTGACATCCTCCTCGGATACTCTATTTAAGGAGAATTTGTGATTAAAACTGATGTCTGCCTTTTCAATTAAAAGGAAAAACCGATATTGGCGAATGTGATACTCTTAAAGAGGTACAAAATCAGTTAGCTCTGTGGTTTTGTAGCGTGTCGAATGTAGATTGCCGATAAAATTACTTAGGTCTATAAGGAAGTTTTATCCGTGTTAAATAGCAACTTTTTTGTGATGCATTTCCATTTAAGAAGGATTGAACGATTTTAAATAAATAATAGTCGATGGGTGAAATATTGGAAGAATATGGTGCATAGTCAAGCTCGTTACAACTCAACTCTCTTGATTTGATGGTGTAGCATTGTTTAGCTGCAAGCTAATGGTAATCCATTTTTGTTTATCACCAGTCTTTAGCAATTTGCAAGAAATGGATTGTTTATTATTACAATGAATAGATACTACCATTTCTTTTGCGTCTTTTGCAGGTTAACTGTGTATTTTTAAAAGTACTATATATTTTCAAGAAATCTTTATTACACGAATTTCTGACAAGAAGAAATGATGTAAGCCAATCACTTTTATAGTTTTGCTACTTGTAAGGAAAACGAATGTTGTGAAGTACAGTAATTCGTCGTTAGTGTCACGTTTTTACCATGCGTTATAATCACGCTCACTATCCCCACTATTTCATGGCATCCTTCAGTCGAGAGTGAGAGAATCCGATATATGCGAGACAGAACAAAAGAGACGACGCGAAGTTGTCGTCGGCACGAAATAGTATCCGCATCGCGTTAGTATCACGCTGCCAGCCCCGATCGTCGTGATTCTAACGAGGCATTACTGTATTGATATTAACGTTAGACGAGCTAAGTCGCTGACCTGTACTACTGCGGAACCAGGGACGATGCAGCTGGGAAGTGTTCACTGCTTTATATGGAGTTTATGCACAGATGACAGCTATGTAGTGCATTATTCGTTAATGTTGAATCTATACACTTTTTCCTTCAAAGTCCCCGCAGCTTTCAAATATTTAATACTCACTACCACATTGGTATAATTTTATTAACAGTAAATAGTGGTACATGAAATAGGAAGACATCGTTTGTAATTAAATGAAAATATTTTAAATGTTGTTGGCAAGTAATGAAATTTTGTTAATAACATTTTAGAAATTGGTATTTATATTTGATATTTGCTGCAAATGACTTTTAATGAAATTTTTCTCTAATCAACTCCACACAAATTTAAGGAGAATTAAACGATTTTAGATCCATATTTTTTATTGTTGCTGATTAACTGTTTAAGAAGTCACACATCTTTGCAAAGTTCATAAGAGATTTTAAAATATTTGGCGAATGGAAAAGTGTTTTCAACAGAACTTACTTACTATAAACTAAGTAGAAAATGTTCAAAGGGGGTGCCTTATTTATGACGCTAGGGAAAAGTGATTCTTGGGAATTTTTTTCTAAGAAACTGTTAAGCGGATCTTTTCCAAACTTTCGGTGTATTTTAGTTCACATTCAAACAATAAAAATTAATTTTTACATTATAAAGTGTTCGGTAGAATTGAAGATATATGAACACGTTCGTTAGGACCCTTAGAAAAAAATTCCCAAGAATCACCCTATTCGCTCTGTTTTTTCAATATCTGTTTTTATTAACATTTATTGCATGTGAAGTGAAAACAGGAGAATATCTCACACCACCAATAATTGCGCTTCATTGTTGTTGTGTTATGCTACAAGTTTCCATCCTGTAAGTAGAAAATCCCCGTTAAGGCAGACCATGCACTTCTAAAAGAATTTTCTATTCCGTAATATACATAGATATGAAGTAGGTATGTATTTCTGGAAAAGAATGGAGGATACACAGAACATATTTTGTAAACATTACAGTAAAAATATGGTACGATAATTCTTCTTCACTTCGCGTTTGATGAATAGATACAGGCAAATAATTCGCAATAGTAACATTGAAAATCGCTTCTAACACTGACAGGGTTGATTTTGATGCCTGTGTTCATTAACTACTTCCTTTTTATACACAGCTTGGTCAGTACTATTTACCCCGCAAATCCCGAACGCTTTTTCCAAAATACATTGTACATTTGCAAACGACTAAGTTATAGAATACGATGTGAGCCTATTCATAAGACTGGTATGTATATCTTGACAGTGACTACAAATAGGACGGCTGCTCTTCCATAAAATCCTTAAAGACAAATGGAAGGAATTATTTTCTAAGTTTTTGTAAAACTTTTTTGTCTTAAAGTACACTAGAAAACTAATCTTTTTTTGCAGTTACCAAAAATTAAGAAACATGGGCTTGGTCAGTTTTACCAACAAGTCACCCATCCATTGCAGTTATTGACATTCATATACCATTACCTTCGAATATCTGCTTCTAGATTTATTAGAATGACTGATTTACAAACAGCAGAACAGCTGTCAAAAGACACAAAAAATGTGTTTTCGCAGAGACGATGAGTAATGGAGGTAAATTTTTTAATGGACGACGCCCAATATAACTGGAGGCGCCATTTAATCGATAACTTATCCGCGTAACGCGCAAACGCAGCTGTCGGGGGCGTTGCTAGCCGCTACCACCCTCGCCCTATTCGCACGTGGGATCTAAAATTAACCCTACGACTCCGGCGTCGCGACGCTGGCAACCTCCTTCGTTGCATGCTGGCCTGCTATGATTTCTCGTCGTAACGACGCCCGTTGCGACGTGCGTCGCGACGCTCCGTATCAGACGGGGAGGATCCTTTCGGCAGCTGTTGTTCTCCTGGCTCCGGAGGACGCCGTGGCGGGGCCTCTGACAGCGCTTCCTTCTCCGCTCGGTTCTGCGCGTCGTGAAGCTTCCCGACATGTGGAAAGCTCGGTGAAAAGCTTCGCGGCGCAATCGACCTCTGCTACATTTTGGTCCCCTGCTCCGGTGGTACGTCAGACGACGTCTTCCGTTTGACGGGCAGCTCCGTCAGACGCCGTCGAGATCGACGTCAGCGTCACTGACGCTCATGCTCCCCGGATAACATGTCGCGGGCCTAGGGCGCCGATGAGCTTTCTCAGGGGCGCTTTCTCGGTGCTACGGAGGCGATCCTCTTGAAAAGCCCCGACGTAGTACTTTGAGACGGGTTTGAAGAGTTGGGTGACCTTTGAGGGTGACGCAACGTCTTCTTCTGGTTTTCTTTTGTTTTGCGTTGATGGGGTCGATTGATACATATGACTGTAGGAGGTTCAATCGTGTTTTGTTTTATTTGACTTGTAAAATTGCAATGTCCATCGAGTGGAGATACAAGGGGATGATGGCCATAGTATTGATTAATTCTGTTGCGCGTGGAACGTGGAATGTATACTATACAGTTACTCACAAAAGTATTCGCCCTCCCCGTACGTATAACTTATTTTACTTATTGAAGTAATGTTAAATTCAGAATTTTCCATTGTAATTTACACTGATGCATATGTCTTTAGTTAGTACTAGGGTTTATACCAAAACCGACTTTTGAAAAAATTTTCGAAATTCCACTATTCCCCCAAAAACAGGTTGAACCGATTTCCGAATTTTCACAAAAAATATAATTAAAATAGTAAATAAATATTTGTATTTATTTTCAAACTATTCAATTTCCTTTATATTATGGAATTAGAAAAATACAGTCAAATAAATGTACTCTATCTATGTATATAAAATCGAATAAAGAAATTAAAATAAATAAAATTCGTACAAATACGTACAATTTTTGAGTTCATTTAATATTTATGAATCTACAAAAATATTACAAAATAAAATAGACTGCACATAAAACCAAAGGAAATAATTGAGTAATTCTCTTAGTATTAGAATACTCAAATATTCGAATAATAACATTCGAAAACTCAAATATTCGAATAATAACATTCGAAAACTCAAATATTCGAATAATAACATTCGAAAACTCAAATATTCGAATAATAACATTCGAAAACTCAAATATTCGAATAATAACATTCGAAAACTCAAATATTCGAATAATAACATTCGAAAACTCAAATATTCGAATAATAACATTCGAAAACTCAAATATTCGAATAATAACATTCGAAAACTCTTTATTCGTAGCATTTGAATACTTGTGAAATATTCGAATAGTCCCAGCCCTAATGCATATTACTCGTATGAAACTGATATATAACGGTTATGAAACCGATATAATTTCGGTTCTGTAGAACCGTAAGCAAAATCCATATGATCAGAAATTTCGGTTCCTTATAACAGTTATTTAGAATATCGGTTCTCCATAACCGTTTCAATCAGAACCGATATAAATAACAGTTTGAAACAGTTATTTTCGGAACCGTTTCAAAGCTTGATATAAGCATAGGAAAATTTTTCAGGAATGTTGGAATCGATTGAATTGCTTAAGTATGTCATTAATTAAATACTCCCAGTGAATTCATGCATTCATAGAATTTTTAATACATTTTTACACGATGTTGATAGTCTTAATAATCTTGATTCATTAAAATACTTCTACGCTACACGTTGCTCAAGTGACGTCGCAATTATATTATGTCTTCTTACCCCATAATATATGCTTGGCTACTGTAGTTCATTTCATTACCAGCAGAAAGAACACTTTCTTCACGAGATATTTCGTGCTAGACGATATTAGATGCACTACCTTATCCTAGTTTAGTGAGTAGCTGTGAATACTTGTTGGTTATTGACCCAAGGGTAATCAGGCAACGACCCTCAGTGAGGAATTGAAGAGTTGAAATGGTAAACGATATTAGTGGCAGTAGTTAAAATTTTCAGTAGAATCAGACACGCGTGTCTGTTCATTTCATCACTTCCATCGTTTATCCCTCGTTTATCGAGATAAGCTAGCGTATATGTACCACCTTTATAGAGTCCAGCATCCTTCTTCTAGCACTCATAAATTTTGCCACTAATTCCTGCTAATTCACACCCTTTTCCACTAAGAAGATTATTTTTTTGGAACTTACATCGTTAACGATTTCAACTTCTCAGTTCATCGGCTTCCTAAAAATCCTGCTTTCCTACTAAAGCGTCGCGACGCTCGAGGACTGGCGCCACAAGACGTCGTCGTCCATGTTGACGTCATCCCGCGTCACGACGCCGGTACGTCCACGACTTTCTGAAAGTTTCTGGTAGCCGTGCCGCGAAGCTCGTCGTGACCGAGCCGCGACAAGCAGTGAGCGACAGGTGGGCAGCTCTCGTCGAGATCATCGACACGTCGACCCTTCAAAACCTCGACAACATCACGCGTCGATCGTCGGGTAGCCGACGTCGCCTCCTCCACCCGTCGAAACGGCACCCTGCGGGGCTAGGGGTGTCATGGTCCTTGGCACACCTGTGCAACCGCGGTTACGCAGGTCGAGAGACGAGCTGGCGCCGCACCAGGCGCCTATCAGCCGCGTCGGGCGTCCCGACGCCTCTAACCCCGTCTATAGGGCCGCATCCGCTAACGTTCGATTCCCCGTCTGCTGCTCTCCTAGGAACGGTTCGGGAAACGCTTCTGTCCCCTGGCGGAGGGACTACATGAAGCGTAGCATACATGCTAATTCGAAAGGGTGCATGTGGTCCAAGAGTGGTTCTGAGATAAATGACTTTTAGTATTTTCTGTTATAATTTTTATATTTAAATAAAAGAAGTCCCAACTGACTGAACTGATTCATTAATCCCCAGCTCGAACCGTTTAACCTAGGAACGTGAAATTTGGAAGGTACGTTGTTTTTATGGCGTAGTTAGCCACTAAGGAAGGATTTTTGGAAACTCCGTCCCTAAGGAGGTGAAAAGAATCATTCCGCAACGATTTTCGATGATATTCCTTGTTTTTCTAATGCGCAGCTTCCCTAAAAATAAAAAATACATTATGATTACACGTAAATATAACAATTGTATTTTACTGTTTTCATTAAGGACTGTTAACAATTTATTGTAAGAAGACATTCTTGGAATAATCTGATGGCTGGAAAATAAAGAGTTTTTGTTCACAAGGAGCGTTCCCGTTCGAATCGAATATTTTTAACATTGGCGTCGTTCACAAGAATTTTTTACCAGGATTGTATAAAACGTATCGAATGTAGTCGTAGAATGTAGAAAGAGAAAGAATTGGTTCGTTGTTCTGGGGAGGCTTATAACCTCCTGTCTTTCGCGTGGAACGCAGGATAAAGAGGGTAGTGGAATAGGACTGTCATGCACAGACGAAGCGAAACAGCGAATTCCCCGTAAGGGGTCATTCTACTTTGAAACGCCGAAAAATTCAACTATGTATTTTTAAAGATATATTTCTCAGTAAATGCAACATATAACGAAATAAATATTTTTTTTATTTATTAAGCTACTCTTATATTATCCAAAAAAATTTGTGCAATTTGATTTAATTTGAGTTAAACCATGAAAAAACGATTCAAGACTTATGGAACATTTTGTACTTACTGTATATAATAAAAAAGTAGAAATATTAACATTCCCAATGTTAAAAGGGATTTATAGTTAACATACTAGTGATATTCTTGTCTTTTAAAAAAAAGAGCAATATAATTTAGCTATAATTAAACAACTGTATTTGATGGATATCTATACCGAACGATGCGCTTTGTATAATAGAATCTGTATTAAAATATATGTCTAACTCAAACCGCCAAGAATGCCACACGTGTCGTTTCCGAAATAACCGATTCATTTAAGATACATGCTTATTTTAATACCCTTCATTGAACTTGCTGCAGCGTACATCCTTAACACACCACAGCTCAGCCTGTACAATTCAAGTGATTATAAACCCCGTATTTTATATCACCTCCAGTATACACATTCGTGATATGTATTCTTTTCGTTTCCACGCCTCGTTACTCTACCACAGAAGCCATTCCCTGATAGACACATTCAGTCCGACTGTTTGTGAATCGAAGGGTTGATAGGGGCTGCCGGTGGAAGCGCGTCGAGGCGTTCTATCAGGAGAGCACGCGCCGAATATATTGGACCCACTGTCAATAATAAAACGTAACGAAAGCGCCAAACATGAGGGAACGAGAAAGAAACAGAACGAAAGGAAGAGAGTGCAGGAGCGTTGGGGCGACGGGGAATGAGAGAACGCTACACGCGATCGCCCCCGCAGCGTGGATGTGCGTGTATCGACTCTTTCGACAGGAAAGCAGCCTTTGAGTGGTTTCCCCGCAGCTTTTTCGAGGGATAGAATGCGGCCACACTTCTTCCTTGGCTCCTCAAGCTAACGCGACCCTGGCTCCTTTTCGTTGCTAAGGAAAAAAGGGAGGAAAAGCTCGGTGTCCCAGGGAGCTTTCGGTAAGACGAAGTATTCAGGCGGTTGCTTGCGAACAGCCCCCGTTACCAGGCTCGCAGGAAGCGAGCTTTGGTCGCGGCCGTGGCGTCGGTACGCGCGCGTCGCCCGAAAAAGCGCGGGCGTCGCGACGCCTGACTGGGGCAGCAGGACGCGCCTCGCTATACTCTCGAGCTTCGAGCGCCGAAATAGATATGTAGGTTTGTGTGTACTAGGTAGAGGGTTACTGAGGATGTAGTGTGTGGAACGCGAGTATTTTAAACACGGGGATGTCGCAGGGACGCGATGTTGAAAGGAAGTTGTGCCTCTTGATGCTTGATTCGTTTAACGGAAAATGGAAGTGGAGAGGTAACCCAACTGAATTCTAAAATTTATTTTCTCTTAAGGGGACTACTTAGACAATCAGGTGGCTCGAAAATTAAGTATTCGTTGCGAATTAATTACAAGGAGATGAAAGCAAGCGCAGATTTATTACTACCGCGTAAAGTAAAAAAAAAATCTTTTCTGCATGTTGTTAAAGCCTTTCTCCCTTTTTTACTTCTAGTTTTATTTATTTCTACTGTGATTTTCTGTATATTTTATTCCTGTTTGTTCAATCCTGATTGTTACAATTTTTTCACAAATTGAATGGACAGGTATACGTATCAAAAATATTTTCTGCCGAAATAATAAAATTGATGCGTATAGTTGCTACTTACATTTTAATTTTACTTACATATACATATATTGCTAATATTTTTATAATCATTGTAATGAAGAATGGAGCTTTAAGCTCTTTTAAGGAGCTTTGAATTTTATTGATAGTTAATAATTGAAGATAAATTTAATCCTATCACTTTATCGTTTCTTTAAAACTAAATAAATAACGAGACTTTCGTCTATTGAACAAATAATCGTTTAAAGTGTCTAATATTTTGTGGTAAACATGACATACTGGCCACCTTGCATAAATAAATTCCTCCAATTATAAGTACACTAATTTAATTCTACATTTTCATTGTTGTAAGCAATATTTAAACGTGCAAGTTAACTTCTTTCATAACAAAAGTTATGCGAGTCACATACTAAAGAAGAAATGAATAGAGATAATAATACAGTAACCGGATATACTAAATTAAGATTCATGTTTTATTCAACATGAACTTTATGTTCACTTTTACACTCCCGTTTGCTAAAAATTTTGACCGGTTTCGGTCATCAGTTACTGTAGGCAGGCTGCAATCAAATAGTCACCTCACAATCGAGTTTAACTCCAAGTTTCTTCGTAAGCACTTTACTTCACTTTGTATATTTTCCTTCGTGAATTACTGCTCCCAATTGCGATACAGAGTCGTGCTAATATTAAGTAGAAAAGCAACTACAATTCAAAATCTTCCACTTTATCCGTAATGTAATATCGCAAAGTACAAGCAACAATTCACGACAAAATTTTTTCAAATTACTATCGTTATCTTACCCTAGTTTCACAATAAAACAAGTACATATTTGGGATATTGGCATATTTTTTCGAAGTGGGCCACAAGTGGAAACCTACTATGTACTCTACGCGGGCCACAATATTAAATACATAAATACAACTCGTCGAAGAATTTTAATTTATAATTGTTAATTATAATTCCAGGTTATATCAATTTTCTGAAAATATGTTACCAACATATGTACTTATACATACCTACAGTTGTACTGTAATTGGACAATGATTATTTCCAATACAAAGCCAAGAAACGGACGTAATTCTTATAATTGCAGCAATGCTAGTTGCCGGCAAAATATTTGTTGAATTTACCTACAGCCAGCAAATGTTATATTAATCGCGTAGAAATTCTTCGAATGATATTTCGTATGTAATAAAAGCAATAAATGGCACTACCAGTATTGTAGATTGACCTGCCAAGGATAAATGACAGGTGGGTCTTATTACCTGCTGGGCTTTATTACCCGCACTTACCTTATATGCAAATATTTAGGCGGGCCGCAGGTCAGCGGCTGGCGGGCCAAATGCGGCCCGCGGGTTGCTCATCACTGCACTAAACGGTACTTAGAGATTAAACCCTTTAGGGACTTAGGGTGAGTAGGATGTTGATCATTCGACACCTGTAAATTTTGGTTGTGAATTGCAAACAGAAATGGGAAATGAAGGCGCCAGATCATATAGAGAAAAACAGCGAAAGCAATATCTATTACACCGGTGGGGTTTGCCGCAAGGATGCGCTGCAGCGCATAACGAATTTTACAGCAATTCCACTACAATTTGCCTGGAGTATGTCGGTGCCCTTTGATGAATGCTTCCTTAGGTTAAACTTAGTATTTTCGCACTTCCTCGTGCCGTGGACTCGGTCACGAAGGAAATTGCTTCGTGGGTAATTGTTCAACGCGAGAAAAGCTCTTCGTCGTAAAAATGACATCCGCAATCTGGCGAATTCCCCTTTCATGGCTTCCTGCGGCATCCACCAGCGTCCGTTTTCTCTTAGCCCTTTGGGGCTCTACTTTTCTTAGTTATACTTCAAGTCCTATCACTAACCTTAGTAATTACTATGTAAATAATGAATGGGAATTTATTAAATATTTATTCTACAGGGTGTCCCAGCTAACACTGGACAGAGCTATATCTCCTAAAGTATTGTTATTAAAAATCTGAAAAAAATAGGGAATGCATGGTACGAGGGGACCATCTTTTTCGCCCGAACGAATTTTTTTTTCGATTATTATTTTAAAAGATACGATGGTCAAGTTCGGATTTTCAAATGGCACTAACTTTTTGGAAGTCCTGAGTTGATAGTGCGTTAAAAGACAAAATCAATAGGCTATAATGTATACACTTTATTTCCACTGGTTTTTAAGATATTTCGCTTGCAAATTTCCTGATTTTCAGTGGAAAAACCGTCCGTGGACTGGCAAGGACCGGGGTCAGTTTTACTGTCGTCACGGGTAGCACTGCCTTTTGAAATAGATACCTACCTGCCAAAGGTCTACCCCGGCCCACGGGCTGGACAATTCTTTTCCGTCAGAAATGCCACTTAGGAAGGTACATCTGCAGTATCGAGAAGCGCACCGTTACTTTTATTTCGCACTTGCTTCTACGCTCGGATGACCGTTTCTTTTGGGAGGGATGCACGTTCGATTGATTAGGTTAGAAGGTGTGAAAGTTGCTAGACAAAATATCAACCATCGGAATATCAGAACCAATCGGATTTGCATCCCTCACAAACGGCTGCTCTCTTGAAGAGGCCTTCTTCACAGAAATACCTCCTCCCCAATGCCCGCCTTCTCTCGCACGGAATACGTCAACGCATGCTTCTGTTTTAATATCGGAGCTCGTGTTTATACTCGAGAGGACCACGCGTGGACAGCGGGTTACCCCTTTTCTTCCTGTGTCTCTCCACGAGGAGTATTGACGGTGGATTGTAGGAGCGTAGATGTCTCGATGCCAGTTATTGAATTCAGGAGAGGATAGAAACATTTTATTACAAAACACACATGTACTATAATTAAAGTAAATCGTATTCCTCTCGGGCAGGAGTCGCCCGACGCTCGTCGAAGAGATGCGGCCTCTGGTACCCCGTGGCGGGGACAGTCCTTCGCAAGGCCTCACTCGATTTTTATGGCTTTTTCCGGAAAAAGGTACGAATCCTGGGTCGAGCGTAGCGAATTAGGGTCGAACCCCGGCAGTCGAGGGTCTAATATCCATTACAACGTATTAAGAAATTTTTTTCTTCATCGTATCGAAAGGGAAATGACGCCGATGGATTCCTTATGTTTTTCCGATGAAAATCATACCAAATATCTTGTAAATCGGACGACTTTTACACAGAGAATACAAATAGGTTGTGTCAAAGTAGTCCGATTTGCATGATATTTGGTATGATTTTCATCGGAAAAACATAAGGAATCCATCGGCGTCATTTCCCTTTCGATACGATGAAGAAAAAAATTTCTTAATACGTTGTAATGGATATTAGACCCTCGACTGCCGGGGTTCGACCCTAATTCGCTACGCTCGACCCAGGATTCGTACCTTTTTCCGGAAAAAGCCATAAAAATCGAGTGAGGCCTTGCGAAGGACTGTCCCCGCCACGGGGTACCAGAGGCCGCATCTCTTCGACGAGCGTCGGGCGACTCCTGCCCGAGAGGAATACGATTTACTTTAATTATAGTACATGTGTGTTTTGTAATAAAATGTTTCTATCCTCTCCTGAATTCAATAACTGGCATCGAGACATCTACGCTCCTACAATCCACCGTCAATACTCCTCGTGGAGAGACACAGGAAGAAAAGGGGTAACCCGCTGTCCACGCGTGGTCCTCTCGAGTATAAACACGAGCTCCGATATTAAAACAGAAGCATGCGTTGACGTATTCCGTGCGAGAGAAGGCGGGCATTGGGGAGGAGGTATTTCTGTGAAGAAGGCCTCTTCAAGAGAGCAGCCGTTTGTGAGGGATGCAAATCCGATTGGTTCTGATATTCCGATGGTTGATATTTTGTCTAGCAACTTTCACACCTTCTAACCTAATCAATCGAACGTGCATCCCTCCCAAAAGAAACGGTCATCCGAGCGTAGAAGCAAGTGCGAAATAAAAGTAACGGTGCGCTTCTCGATACTGCAGATGTACCTTCCTAAGTGGCATTTCTGACGGAAAAGAATTGTCCAGCCCGTGGGCCGGGGTAGACCTTTGGCAGGTAGGTATCTATTTCAAAAGGCAGTGCTACCCGTGACGACAGTAAAACTGACCCCGGTCCTTGCCAGTCCACGGACGGTTTTTCCACTGAAAATCAGGAAATTTGCAAGCGAAATATCTTAAAAACCAGTGGAAATAAAGTGTATACATTATAGCCTATTGATTTTGTCTTTTAACGCACTATCAACTCAGGACTTCCAAAAAGTTAGTGCCATTTGAAAATCCGAACTTGACCATCGTATCTTTTAAAATAATAATCGAAAAAAAAATTCGTTCGGGCGAAAAAGATGGTCCCCTCGTACCATGCATTCCCTATTTTTTTCAGATTTTTAATAACAATACTTTAGGAGATATAGCTCTGTCCAGTGTTAGCTGGGACACCCTGTATGACACAGTGTGACAAATATAAAATTGTGATTTATTTATGATTACATATTACGCGTTTACACCACAAATAGGTTAGACTTAATCTTGGGACTTTACAAAGACGACGACTACTACAACTGGCCACCGGCAGGCAACCACGGCGCACAGTGTGCGATTTTGGACAAAATTCGCTAGACACCGTAAATCTTGACCGATTTCAATGATTTTTTTTTTAAATACTCGTGAAGGGCTCAGGAATAACAGAGGGCTGTAGTAAATCCTGTATTTTTTGGTCTAATCTATAAAAAACATTATTTAACATAACATCACATAAAAACGTAAACTTTGGGAATTAAAGATATTAAAAATTAATTTTTTGTAAATTAAATATTAGCTATAAAATAAAAAATTTACTTCAAATTTACAAAATTCATGTTTCAAATAAACTGCTAAGTATAGCTGATTTAAATCTAATATTTTTAAATTATATTTCAATTTTATTATTTTTTATTTTATATTGGAAATAAGAATAATATATATATTTTTTTAGCCACACAGCCACACGTGGAGTTAAACATAAATATGGCTTCATCAGATATTTTAAGGAGCAAGTAGGTTAGACGAAGCGACCCGATCCGGGGTGTGTTTGTGATTTGGGACATGATGTTTGTATTGCCGAGGCGTATAGGCGGTAAAGGACATAATTGAGCACAGTTAACGCAAACGTATCGTTAACCAACATAATCACCAACATAATCGCCACTCCTTTGCATAAATCCGTTCAATTAAGGAGAAGTGTTCTCCTTATTCAAATTTTAAATGACTCGTGTCATTCTTCGAATTTATCCATTCTCCTCGCAAGTCTGTGCTCAATGTTTTTCGTTTTGGTCCTATTAAAAAACTGACTAGGAATGTTTGGCAACTCGAAAATTTCAAAAGATTTCAAACGATGCAGAAATGTAGTTCAAGTGATGTTAAGAATGTAATTATTTTCTGTTTCAGTAGCGGAACGGTCTTGAAGGTGGAAGCACATCCTCAAAGAAATAGTGAGTTTTCAATATCTGCGATACCGTAAAATATATAAAAATATTGTTTAATTCAAAGTTTTATGGCTTCTGATATCATAAAGTATTGTGAGGAAGAATTTTCGGAGGAAATATTTCTTTCGAAATTTATCCCCAACAGAGTTGGGCATCATCTAGATAAAAATCGAATAAAATAACTTTTCAAATAAAGTTAGCTTCATTTGAAGCGCCTAGGATGAAGCTACTTTATTCGAAGTGCCTTTAACTTCGATTTCAAATAACGGTTCAACTTTCATCTTAACTTCATCCTAGAAAATCAAATAACCGACCTGAGCCTTTGCGGCCTGACCCGCGCGCGGTCGCCTACCGGTCAGATTCTACAGAATCTGAATTTGTTTATTTTTCATCGTATCAATATGAAAGTGACACCAATGGATTCCTGGCGTTCTCCCGATTAATTGGACAGAAAATAATTTAAATCGGACTATTTTTAACGAAACGGGCTTTGAACTCTGCAAAAGGATTTCTCACGTAATATCCTTAATTATGGTCCGAATTATAAAATTTTTGGGCCATTTTCATCGGGAAGACATGAGGAATCGATTGGTAATACTTTTATCAACACTTGTCAAAAACATGAACATTTTATGTGGCCCGTCGGTTTTATTGCTCTCGGCGGTCAACGGGCGGTCTACTGGGGTCCGAAGGTCCTCGATCGCAGCGAGAAAGCAAAACAGTGGGGTGGGTACGTCTTTCCCGATAATCCGAGCCCACATAAAATGTTCATGTTTTTGACAAGTGTTGATAAAAGTATTACCAATCGATTCCTCATGTCTTCCCGATGAAAATGGCCCAAAAATTTTATAATTCGGACCATAATTAAGGATATTACGTGAGAAATCCTTTTGCAGAGTTCAAAGCCCGTTTCGTTAAAAATAGTCCGATTTCAATTATTTTCTGTCCAATTAATCGGGAGAACGCCAGGAATCCATTGGTGTCACTTTCATATTGATACGATGAAAAATAAATAAATTCAGATTCTGTAGAATCTGACCGGTAGGCGACCGCGCGCGGGTCAGGCCGCAAAGGCTCAGGTCGGTTATTTGATTTTCTAGGATGAAGTTAAGATGAAAGTTGAACCGTTATTTGAAATCGAAGTTAAAGGCACTTCGAATAAATCAAGTTATTTTATCTTAAAATAACGAATAAACGGCAAGGACCTTTTATCTAGATGTTATTTAGATGTTATCTTCGCCCAACTCTGATCCCCAACGCAAGGTAAAGAGTTAGTGGAATAGGAATGTCATGCACAGACGAAGCAAAACATCCAATTCCCCTTAAAAGAAGTTTCCCATCGCTTTTCTATGTGTTTCCAATGCCAAGGTAATTAGAAAAACGTTAACCCTTTAGCGGTAAACGTATCATACATATATGATACATTCCTTTCTTTTGCCGTTTGCACTCGAATTTCGCTGTTTGCAACAGTTAAAGTGAAACATGTTTAGTGTAGTTTTATTCACTGAAGAAAGTTGGATCTATCTGAACCCTATATTTTTTGTTTTTATGTATTTTGACTTCGGAAAAATTAAATTTAAAAAAAAAATAAAAAAGTTTTTTGTATAAAAATATATAAATTCAGACCATTTTTAACGAAAAAAACAAAAGGGGATATTTTTCCTTCAACGGCATTTAGGTGTGGGCGCTAAAGGGTTAAACTAGAAATCGAACACTATCGTCTCAATTTCCCCGACGAAGTAAAGATGAAAAAGAAGGTGTCTGACTGAATGAACGTAAAATTGTGTTCGCCAGCAGTAACAAGGAACAAGTGCATGGTTACCCCACTGATAGGGAGAACCGCGGTCTCGAACGAGTTAGGATTATTTTGTGAGGAATGGGGCGGACGTTTGGACAGGTATGTCGGCGATTAAGGTCAGCGTTATAAGTATAAAATTGATATCGTTTGTAATTTCACGTCGTTATAGTCGGCCTGCAGGAACGAGGATACCTAGATTATTATAAGTTCATGATTACAGGCCTCGTGGCGCGAGTGTGCCCCGTTGTTGGTGATCGGCGCCAACATGAACGCCTTTACGAGCGTTAATGAAGCACATTGCATTCCCATTTTTTCCCCTTCCACGATTTTCTTTTCTTCCCTTACGGTCTCGGCTGATAATTGCATAGAACTAGGTTGAGCGCGCGCAGCTATGGACTTTCGAAAAATAATTGGAAGCTATCTAAGGATTGCGCCACAAAAAGACGCGTGCCGCTCAGATTTTTCTCTGTCCCCTACCACGGGTTAATCAGGGGAAAGAGTTATGGAATGCCTCGAACGGGGCGTTTGACATATTTAAACGGGGGCATAATTGAGGTACTCGTTAGATATTCGTGGGTTTTTAATGCTGCCACCGTTGGGAATATGGGTGAGAAGGGATTTCGAATGAAGTAATTTAAAAATAATATTAAACACACCGGTGAGTTGAAAATTAGTTTAATGATTACAGGGACGTCTGTCGTCGACGAGAAATAATCATAATACCGGTTATTTTCCGATTTAGTATTATAACTCGCGAACTGTAAAAACTGTAAGTTATTAAATGATAGTCCTAATTAAAAGAAGTGACTTTTGTCTAGAAACTTTTTTCTATCTCTTACAGATTGCGAAAATAACTGAATTTTCAGGGGTTAATTTCACCCCTTAGAGTGAATTTTGGCAGTAAAAAAAAAGGCGTTGTAATTAGGAGGAAATCTCCTACATATTCACAAAGTTTCAGATTTCTTTGAATTTCTGGGTTCGGGATCTTCCCTTGTTAGTGGGAAAGAATTTCTAATATTATTTATTGAAAGAATGCACTTTTTGCTCAACAATTTTTTCATTTCGCTATGTAATAAGAATACAGTAAAAATGAATTACAGCCTGAAAATGAAACGATAACTAATAAACAGAACAAAAATGATGAAAGTGCGACATTAAATAAAGAAATTGCAAAACTCGATCTTGACTTATATATCAAACAGTATACATATACATCTATAGAAAAGTAACACATAACACCTTGTAATATATTGCACATAGCAAATGTTGTTACAAATACAACGTATGCAAAAAGTACGGTAAAACAACCTACATTATTAAAAAGAAAAAAAAAATAAAAAGTATCTAAACTTCTTCAACGTTTGTTTACACTATCATAATTGACATAAAATTTTTCCCCGTGACAAAAATGATAAAACCACTGTTATTTGAATCCCTCATATAATAATGCATCCAACTAAATCGAAACCATTCTAATCAATCATCATTACGCCCATTATTATATTTTCCCTACTCAAAACCCGGGATTTCGCCGAGCAACACATTTTCACGCGCTTCCTTAAATTCCAAAACTGACTAATCGAAATTAATCTCACTCGGTGCGTTGTTCGCGATAAAGACAACGCCAAGATACTATAAAAAGGAAATTGCAGCAAGTACAAAGGGAATTGAAGAAAAAAAAATGAAGAAAGCACAAGATGGCAAGACGCAGAACAAGTTGAAAGAAAAAGGAAGAAGCAGAACCTGAATCAAGGGTGACGAGTATCTGTAGGATGAAATTTCCCCTGCTCTACTGCCTCTCACCCTTCGTCCTTTGAGGATCGCGGCTCGGCGCGGCGGCGCGGTGGATTATGAAGAAGACGAGAGGGGGAGACATGGAGGCCGCACGCCGTGCACACGCACGCACACGCTTCGCCGGCATAGATTAAGCCTGACACGTGTCGCGCGCGATGTACACGCGCGAACGAGCGTCCTGCATGCCAACGCGCACGAATCACGTGTGCCCGCGCGTTGCGTGAACGCGGAGAAAAGATAGTCGGCGAATTATGTATATCGTCGTAACTGCGTGCTGGAAATTTCGTGTCTGTTATTGCTATACTTACCCCGCGCAAATCTGAAGATTTCACGCGTCGACGGGCCTCTTGTTAAACGCACGGGCACTCGTTGCCCGCCCGATGCTCTCCTGTTTATTTGACGGTGTATTTTTAACCCCCAAAAAACTTTAAAAAAGTAAAAAAATTACGCCAAGTACATGAAATCAAGTAAATCACAAAATAAAGAAAATAATACTAATAAATACAAAGTAAAAAAAGATGTGAAATCAGAATGAGCTGCAAGTACATAATGGTGCTTTCCCGCAGCGTGCAAAGGCGACACTGTGTAACACAATAAAAGACAAAAAAAAGATGTCCGCGGCCTGGAAGTCAAATACTTGGCGTGGCCAGGCAAGGTTAAGGTGTCACTGAATAAGAAGTATTTAAAAAGGCAAAATAATGAAAATGTATTCATACTGTCAGAGTTTAAAATTGACAAATTATGTGAAAGGTTGTGAGAGGAAAACTATCGGTGTGGATGAATGATCTTACAATTATTTTAAAACGCAATATAATGAAAATGTACTCATATTGTCTGAGTTTTAAATGGACAAATTTTCTGAAAGCCTGCGAGGGGGTGGGGGAGAGGGGTATGGGTATTGATGATCTGCGAATACCTTGCCTGGCCACGCCAAGTATTTGACTTCCAGGCCGCGGACATCTTTTTTTTGTCTTTTATTGTGTTACACAGTGTCGCCTTTGCACGCTGCGGGAAAGCACCATTATGTACTTGCAGCTCATTCTGATTTCACATCTTTTTTTACTTTGTATTTATTAGTATTATTTTCTTTATTTTGTGATTTACTTGATTTCATGTACTTGGCGTAATTTTTTTACTTTTTTAAAGTTTTTTGGGGGGATCTCACTTCTTTTTACAAAGATTTTACAATTACAGCATAATAATTATCAGCTGTTGAAATTTACAATTCCATGAATCTGAAAGCACGTACAATTCCATGAACCTGAAAGCACGCACAATTTCATGAATTGTTTTATCAAATCGAGAAATGTTTTTCGTGGTTAGAAAATTAAAATTTCCTTTCATAACGTCATTTTCTGAGTATATTTCATGGAATAGTATTTTTTAAATTAATTTGTTTATGTTTACCAAATTCATGCGTTTTATTGGACTCTAATTGATTTTAGTATCAATTTTCATTTTCGTGTTTACAGATTTCTGTGCTTAAAGGGGTTATCGCTAGATTTAGCACGAATTTTCGTGTTTTCAGATTCATGGAATTGTACGTGTTTCCAGATTCATGGAATTGTATGTGAGACTGCATTTTGATTGCAATTCAATGGTACAACGATATATTTATATTTGTAAAAACACGTGGCATCTCAAATTTTGTATATAACCTGACTGTAAGCTGTCAAAATTTGGAGTAGATTGCATAGTGAAGATAGGAATTGATGAACGAAATTGCATAGGGAAGATAGGAATTGATGAACGAAACATGTGTTGGTTTCGTTTTGGCTGAAGGTGTGCGTGTAACGCGTATATACGTATTATGGTTGACGAAAAATTTCTTGAAGAATCAGGAGAAGAAGAAAAATCTTAAAATTTACCGTTTCTGACAGTTCCATGAGACGATATTATGATATCTCGGTCATGCGTGGACCGATTTTATTGAAATTGGTCTTATTCGAAAGCTGATATGCGGTTTACATAAGAAAAATACCATTAAATTTAGGAAACATTGCAGGCGGGATGAGATATTAATGAAATAAGTTTCAGGTTAGGTTGGAACAGCCCGGCGACGAGTAAATGATAGCAGTAGCGACAGTCGCCATATATAGGGTGTCTTTTCTTTCCTGTACTTGGCGTCGAGACGCTACCGCGTCTCTAGATTTCTGCTGTGATTCGGAGGTTTCGTTGCGCGAAAGACTTTTCTGGCTGGCGCTGAGGATTGGTAGGGTAAAGGACCCAATTACTGACACCTGACCAATTACTGTCACCTTAAGCTATTTTACTTAAAATAACGAATAAGTAAACTATAGTATATAATTTATAGCACAGATTATAGGTTGAATTACACAATTCTTTTTGTGTATGACTTTACAACGTTTATTTATTTGTTATTTTAAGTAAAATAGCTTAAGGTGACAGTAATTGGTCAGATGTCAGTAATTGGGTCCTTTACCCTATTTTGTTGCACTTGTAAATCTGCCTTAAATAAATTTAAACAAAGATATTCGTATAATTTAAACATCCAATGAAAAGTCCTGAAAGTTTAAAAAAAAATTCATTACGTAGTTTGCTTTTAATAAATTTCCAGAGACACCTTTACGTTTCGGGCTATTACCGTGGTGTTTCCCCTTCAAATCTAACGATCTCGCCGATAGTGACACTGGAGTTTCGCGGTAGAGCGACGGATTAAAAAAATCGTTTCCCTTTCATAACACCTTTCCCCTACCTGTTGTTTATTAACAATGTCTTCTTTATTTACATTTCTTTCTAGTTTACAGTGTTAACTATTTTCTAAACCACACAAGTCAGTGCACATGTAGATTATACTGTTTTTTGTTCCTAAATTACAGGTATCTGAATTAAAAAAGTTGACGAATTCCGAAATGAAATATGTATTGTTAAGATTATTTTGTTTGCGGTGAATATTTTATGCTAATTTCTCTGTCGGGTATAGTTGACGATGAAGCTTTGTACTTTGTACTTAATTAAAATTCGAATGCAACTTACAATTAATCTCATCTTTCATGTTCGAATCTTGAATTAAATGATTCATCCATTTCGATCTTCAACTGCAAGAATATTATCATTTTCTTTGAATGTTTTTAGCGGACGCAGATATTTCTTAATTTTAAACACATTTTAAAAAATATTGATCGTATCTTCGTTAATACCTGTAGAGTATTATGTATCAAATTACACTTTGTCGGTGGTTCACGTTTTCATCTTAAACGATGTAATATTTTTTGTGCGAACCTGCAGAAAGGGAACAGTGTAATTTCAGTTGCTACTGGCAATGAATATTAACGAAAGAAAATTGCATCAATTAATCCCGCGGGAAATTTAAAACAGACTATTCCGGAGGCAACACTATTTATCGAAAACTGAAAGCACTAATAACATTCATATTTCATTATGAACATCAAAATGTCACGGTAAAAGCTATATAATTATTGTTTCGTTTGCATTCACGTGTTGTAGAAATAGTTGATAATTATGCACTCTTGATATATATATATATATATAAACACCATAAGTGGTTAATTAAAAATTTCTTGATAATAAATACCTTTATTAAAAAACGAAATGGCCTACAAAATCATAAAGAACGTATTTCTTTAATACAATATAATTTGTTATAATTATAATGTTGCGTGTAACATATAAATTCACCTGCATCCTGGTTTGAGTTTCATTACAAATAGCTACAAATTAAAAGTTTCCTTCTTATTTCTCTTATCTCTTGCTGGCTGTATAAGGGCTCATCTTAAAGCACCTTGCAGCATGCAGACTTGTATTCTACAAAGCCGTTATTAAAACCATGAAACGCGCGATTTTGAAAGGCTGCAATGTTGCGCTTGTCTACTATGCAGATGGCTCGGCACTGAATGTGTCCAGTCAGTACACGTGCTGATTTATATGCAAATCATGTGTGTGTAGTTGGCGTTCCATTGTATTTTTCAGATTTACCCAACATTTACATACTGCAGCTGATAAAATGTGCTACATGCATACTTACATCCACGAATCTTTTTCTCGCGCGAAGTATAATAAATTTGACAAGTGTGAAGAGATAAGCTACAAAACTGTCGAAGTATAAACGTACGATTTCTTTTTTAACCGACTTCAAAGAAGAGGAGGTTATAGCTTCGTCCCCTATGTAGATTTTTTATTCCTTTCTTTTTATGTTTGTCTCCGCATAACTCCCCCCTTCGAATACTTCAGTTGCTCAATTATTTGGCAAATATAATTCGAATACTCAAATATTCGAAGTTCTTTCGTGGCATTCGAATACTTGTAAAATATTCGAATATTGAATTATTGGAATAGTCTCGGCCCTATTATGGACCGATTTTGATGATCATTTTTTATTCGAAAGAGGGCGATGCCCCCATATTACAGGGCATTAATATTGGATGAATACTTTGCCCGTGTTGGTTAATACAAACTTCGCCTCATTACATAATTTGTATTTCATGTGTTCTCGCAATTTAGAGTATTACCGCGCGTTAAGTTGTAGACCACATATAACGAATTTGAGAAACCTTTATTCTCACTTTTTCACGTCGCTTATATTTAGAATCTTCCATTTCTAGCAAACAGTTCTTTTTTTTACGAGCAGCTCTTTTTATAGGCCTACTCAATTTTTTTTAAAAATAAATATAGTTATGTAACTTATATAACTAAAGTGTAAAACAAAAGGAAATTTTAAAAAATTAATACCGACTTCAAAAACATAAAAATGCACTAAAAAGTAAAAAATAATTTTTTCCCTTATATAATTTTGTATGTCGGAGCCTCATAATTTGCACCATGTGAATCTGGCGTGGGCTTAAAAAAAATTGATAGTCGTATATTAAATAAGGAAAAAATTATTTTTTACATTTTGGATGATTTTTTTCCTAAATTGATTGGAATTTCATTTTATTTTTTTTTTATCTGCGCTGCAATCTTGACCCGCGACACTTTGCAAAGAAATAATCGAAGAGTCCTTGTAGAAAACACTGTAAGTGCCAAAATTAAAAAAGTAAAATATTTATCGGAAAATGTCCTGCATGCTAGTAGCAATACTAAAGTATAGAATTTGTTTTTTGGCACTTGCAGTTTTTCTAGAAAGACTCTTCAATTATCAAACTGTAGAATCAGAGTCATGCCATACTTTTCGCCCAGCTCCATATCAGTTAATGGATTTTCTCTTTTTTAATCGTCTTCAAAAATGAGGAGATTATAGATTCGACCCGTATGTATTTTTTTTCTGTAGAATAGTACAACTACGTTATCGTTGCATTTTATTTACCTCCGTCCTCCTATCGCTCTGCACCCCATCTCACAGTCTCCCGCTATTTTTACTTTGCGCAACGTCCGTTTCTCGCACATCACGTTTTTCCTCCCTTCTCTTTATCCTCTCCTATCACTTCCTGCCCTTCCTCGTACTCGATTTTTAGCACCTTTTTCGTCGTCCCCCTTTATCGCTCCTCAGTTCCTTCTCTCCCGGATCGAGCCAGTAAGTTCTTCGCTCCCGCTCGGCGCTCCCCCTCTCGTTCTCCCGCTCGTCACCGATTTTTCCATTTCTTTCCGTTCATTTCCCGATTCTGCTCTTCGCTCCCTTTCGCTACTTGTTTCTTTCTCCCCCTCCCCCCTCTCCCGCCCGTCGCTCGCTTCTTTCCTACCGTGTCTTCCTCGGCCATCTCATCCCCCCTCTCCCGTCCCGTCCCGCGAGCCGGGCCCAAGTGCTCTGACTGACTCTCGAGCGCACCTGCCGCCGGTTCCCACACTCGTTGCCCTCGCGCCGGACGTGACGTCATCGCGTGCCTCCCTGCACCCCAGCCGTCTCCCGCCTTCGCTACGCTACGGCCATCGTCCGTGGGCCTCTTCTTGACCGCGCGCCGCGCCGTGTTCGGACGATTTGCCGCGTGTGTACGCCGGGGCGAGTCGATCGTGTCGGTGATCGTGGCGTAAGCAGGAGCGCGATACGCGCGATGCGCACACGCACAGCCACACGCCACACCGGTTGGTTAATCGCCAATGACACCGTGCATCGCGTGCACGCACCGGGGACGGGTGGGTCCGGAGCTTTAACGCCGTTTCCGTGGCGTGTGGGTCACCGCAATGATCCGCGCCGGGCTCGTTGTACAATAAATCGTTCAGCGATTTTAACGGTAAGATTGAAAAGATTCCGGGCACCATTCGATGGAAAGGCTGAGCTCTTCCACTTCAAATTCAGTTTCTTTTCTGTTTCGCGTTATTGGGTAGTACCGTCAAGGACCCAGTTCCTGATCAGAACCCAATTCCTAATCAATTTAGTATATAAATACCGAATAATAAGTTTATCACGATACAAATTTATTCAAAAAAATTATTAAATAATTATGAAGTATTTTTAAATTTATACACGAACATTTGATAACTCATAGTGGCAGTGGAGTTTTTTTTTTAGGTGAAGGCGTAAAGATCTGGAGGTTAATTTTTTTTTCTTTTTTTTCTATGAAATAGCAAATCCTGAGTATAAAAGTACTATTGAGTAATGTACATTTATCCTAAAACTCAGAGGTCCGGGGACATTCAACTTTGTCCATCTTATTACGTTGCTTATGAAATTTACGAACGTTCACATTCGAAAGCTTTGAACATGTTTCATAATGAAAGTAATAGGATGGTCAAAGTCGAATATTTCAGGAACGTCGAGATTTATGAAAAATCTGATTCCATCAAATTTGAGCATAAAAAATAATTGAGCTCCACATCTCCTTTAAGCCTCCACTAGCAACGAAATTGGCAGAGTTGGTGTGGCACCTTGTATCATAACCTGCTACCTGTTCCACCTATTCGGATAAGAAACCTTTAAGAATAAGGAGGAAGGAGATTGAACTAAAGATATGAGAGTAAATCTACGTTGCATGAACAGAATGGGTTTGTTAATAGCTGCTGGCGTACACCAAATAGAACAGTATAGGTACCTGCTTAAAATGATGTGGACGAAGAAGAAAACGAGGCCCTTAAGGAAATATCTATGCCCGGAGGATATGGAACCGGTCATTTCCCCTACAGTAATGTTTCATAACAGTGGCCGGAGAAATGCTGATGGATGCCAGTTGGTTTTATAAAAAAAGAAAGAAAACTGTGTGACATGTCCACTGCTGGGACTGGAGAATTTTAACGATGACTTGATTGAAGAGTATCATGCAATCGCTGGGTTAATAGATTTGAAAAAAGTCTTCCTCTTTTTTCTCACGCTTTTAGTATGCATCTGATTATATTTGTAGGTAATAATTAACAAATTAACTGTATTTTTTTACGACGTGATTATTCCCACTACACATTTTTGGTAGTTGGTAATTTAACTAGGATCCAATTCAGACCAGCATCAGACTTACGTAGCATGTTTATTGTTTAGTTCTGAAAATTTGTAGATGCATATTATATATCGAGGTTACATTAATTATGCAGAATAATCTCAAGGGGAAATAAATTAGATTTGAGATATAACTTTCTTTTACCCAAGAATGAATTTTGACGATTCAAAATTCTTCGCTCCCCAATGCCGGCCCTCAAAATTTGTCATTCCTCAAAATTTTTCGCTCCCCAATTGCGGACCCTCAAAATTTGTCGTTCCTCAAAATTTTTCGCTCCCCAATTGCGGACCCTCAAAATTTGTTATTCCTCAAAATTTGCCGCTCCCCAAGATTTGTCGCTCCTCGAAATTTGGCGGCCCTCAAAATTTGCCGCTCCCCAAGATTTGTCGCTCCTCGAAATTTGGCGGCCGTCAAAATTTGTTGCTCCGCAAAATTTTTCCCTTCAAAATTTGTCACTCCTCAAAATTAGACGCTCCTCAAAATTTGCCACTCCCAAAAATTTGCTGCCCCAGGCTGCAACCTACGTATGGTATACACAAATCCGCCCCTGGCTGTGTTTTATATTGTTATTTGTAGGGAGTAAGGTTTTAAAATGCAGCCCCGTAGAGAGTGAGACCCCGCTTGCGCCTAGTGCACCTTGTGGTAAAAGCGGCTCTACAGCCATCGTTATACATCGAAGCGCTTTAAATAGGTAGTATATTATATTAAGTCGGGCGAAAATCACAGGTCCACGGGCAGCTGATGTGAGTGTTACTCGATCAGATTAACGATCGAGCGATCTCTATCACACTCGTCGCCTGTCGATACGGCTACCGGATGCATATTCATGCCAACTGAAACATCGCCGCAGACATTTTGCAAAAAGCATAAACCGAACAATCGGATCGTTTATGAGAGTATCCCGTTGACGTTGCAACCTTGATCTCCCCCCGATCTCGATCCTCGATCGAACCGATTGTTCCCACTGGATCTCCTCTCGAGTAATGAGTCCATGCGAACACGATGCACCTGCTGTATTTTTCAATAGACCACTATTCGATATAAAGAAGGACTTTTAAGAGTTGCTCGTTTGACAAGGGTTTTCTATCGTGATCGAGCATGAAGAAAGGTAGAATTTATACTATACCATGCTTTTCACTCGAATTTGTAAAAACATTGATTAACAGTTGGCTACGCTTCGAATGAATACGGAACAATTTTATGCTGACGCGATTTTGCAAGTTGAATCAGTAAAATCTGGATTATCTTAACTAATTACGGGATTACTTAGATATGTAGATGATCACTTTTTGCGAATAATTGCACAATTGTAGTTTTAAATAAACTGAAAAATTACCATAATCAAATGTGTGGAAAATAAATATAATAGACAAAGAAATTAGTATCTAATGTATAATAATCAAGTGTTCAGTTAACCGAAAATATTCTCTGCTTTTTTTTTTCTATTATCCCTTCTCGTTTTTAATCAATTTCACTTTTTGCATTACTGAAACCGATTTTTCTTTTTCTCCTTCGTCTTTCCATGGGCACCGATCGAGTTAAAAGAAACCGGAGCAACTGGTTGCATAGCACGATCAATAGCAATTTTCTTCATCCTTCGTTATACTCTCTCATTTTCTATATCGATCTTTTGTACGTTTCTCGATATATAGAACGTTCTGTAATGCATAAGGTATCCGGGAAATGAGAAATTCCTTGACCAAAGGTACGAAGTGCTTTTTGTGCTTTTAGGTGACCAATGGAGCCGGATAATAATTGTCAGATTTTTTACTTAGAAGAAACGGATTCGATCACAATTCATTGCATAAAGGGCATTTTCTTCAAACAGAAACACTTAAGATTTAATAGAACGTAAGAATCGCGAGAATAACAGAGACAAGCATATTTTTTTATCATATGGTAGGTACTATACAGGGTGTCCCAAAAATGCTGTGGGACCTTAAAGGGGGTGATTCGGGGGGTGATTGTGAACAACTTTTTCCTTTGCGAAAAAGTTCTCCGATGTTTCGTTAACGAGATATTAACAAAAAGAACCGACCAATCAGAGCGCGAGTCTGACGGCCGAGTTCCCGCGCTAGCGTGGCTACGCGCCGCGCTGCGAGTGTGAACAAGCAACTCGGCATGCAACGAAGAAAATTGTGTAGAATGGCTAATGAAAAAAAAGGAACAAATAAAATCGAACGCGTTGTCATGGTTTGTTTGTTATTTAATGTGAATATTTAATAAAGGATAAATGGATGAAAATCACGTGTAACGTAAAAAGACGAATACAAAGTTTTTTTTTAGAAGATTCGAAAATAATAATTATTTGAAGTGGGAGGATAAGGAATACGTAAATTTACGAAAAGGTAATGTAACGGGAAATTAACGAAAAGTGATCGTAGTTCGTTATTGTGTTAAAAATCCGTAATTCAATAACGGCCAGCACTGTTGCTGATAACGAATAAGTCTGTTTAAAAAGCCCGAATAAATATTATCGCCGGAAATAAGTCATCGCTTGCGTTAAATTTAAAAATGAATGATTACCAATGAAATAACTAAAACTCACCCTTGTTGGAAATTCACCTGCAGCTTGAAAATCTGTGTCACAGGGTCACTGAACCGATCCTGGTCATCGATGGACGAGCCCAGTGCACAGCTGATCCCAGGTATACGACACTACCCAAAGTTAAGGGTCGCAATGTCAGGTGCGTCCAGGTCAACGTGCCGAATATTCACTTCACTGCACGGCTACTAACACTGATCACTTTATTTACTTTTTATGGAACCTGTTGTTCCTACGTTTTAAAAATTGGTGACCCCGAAAGGGGCCGATTGTTGGCAATTGAAGAATCGGAATATTCTAGCGCAAATGCTCGCGCAGCAGCACTTGCGTTCCTGTCGTTCCGGGCGTACACCCAGAACATTCGGTAGTATTCCTGGGCTGTGAACATTTCTGCAACGCGATTTCTAGCTGACTGACAGGATTTTTTCCAAGCAACTTCCGCTACCCCCAAGTAGCTTCTCTGGTTCCATTATGAGTTAACTCCCACCAGGCCAAGAGGCTTTAGGTAAAAAGAAGCCAGCACACTTTCGGAACACACGTGTTTTGCAGAAGTGCACCGAAAACTTTCACAAAAGCCCGCGATCCGTCCTTCTACTGCCAATGTACCCATTGCTTCGAGATAGAAAACAGACACCACGTGTATCGGTTCGAAAGGGTCCGAAGGGAAGAGGCGGAGAAAGTCTTCGAGTTGCTATAAAGAAGAAAATTCACGTCTGCTACGAGGCGGAACCAATTAAGTCATAAATTATCCGCTGACTTGCGGGATAATACGGTCATAAACCGCGACCCTGGCGAAATGCTCTGGCTGATCAGCCTGATTAATTTTGGAGAACTAGAAATTACAGAGTATTATCCAGCATCAATACGTCTCGCGGAGAGACACAGGAAAAGAAGGGTAGTCCGCTGACTGCGCGTAGTTCCGCCTGCTTCGTCCTACCCTCAAATTAAAGGCGAATCCCCTATCTCTCGAGTATAAAGACGCGCTCGAATTTCAAAACACAAGCACGCGTCAACGTATTCGGTGCGAGAGACTTTGGGCTTGAAGTCCCATTGGCCGCAAACTAACCAATCGGGCCTGCTTATCTCTCGTGTGTAAACACGCACTCGGGTTTCAAAACAAAAGGACGCGTCGACGTATTCGGTGCGAGAGACTGTGGGCTTGAGGTCCGATTGGCCCTGCATCCCTCGCAAATGGCAACTGTCCTCAAGAGGCCCTCTTGACAGCAATATCTCCTCCCCAAGGCCCACCTTCTCTCGCACCGAATACGTCGACGCATGCTTTTGTTTTGAAATTCGAGTGCGTGTTTAGGCACGAGAGATAAGCAGGCCCGAGGGCTGTGGGCTTGAGGTCCGATTGGCCACAAACTAACCAATCGGGCCTGCTTATCTCTCGTGCCTAAACACGCACTCGAATTTCAAAACAAAAGCACGCGTCGACGTATTCTGTGCGAGAGAAGGTGGGCCTTGGGGAGGAGATATTGCTGTGAAGAGGGCCTCTTGAGGACAGTGGCCGTTTGGGAGGGATGCAGGGCAGATTGGTTCGACTAGGGCCAATCAGACTTCAAGCCCACCGTCTCTCGCACGGAATACGTCGATGCGTGCTTTTGTTTTGAAACTCGAGCGCGTGTTTAGACACGAGAGATAAGGGATCCGTCTTTAATTTGAGGGTAGAACGAAGCAGGCGGGACTACAGGAATGGTATGCATTTTCTTCTTTATAGCAACTCGAAGACTTTCTCCGCCTCTTCCCTTCGGACCCTTTCGAACCGATACACGTGGTGTCTGTTTTCTATCTCGAAGCAATGGGTACATTGGCAGTAGAAGGACGGATCGCGGGCTTTTGTGAAAGTTTTCGGTGCACTTCTGCAAAACACGTGTGTTCCGAAAGTGTGCTGGCTTCTTTTTACCTAAAGCCTCTTGGCCTGGTGGGAGTTAACTCATAATGGAACCAGAGAAGCTACTTGGGGGTAGCGGAAGTTGCTTGGAAAAAATCCTGTCAGTCAGCTAGAAATCGCGTTGCAGAAATGTTCACAGCCCAGGAATACTACCGAATGTTCTGGGTGTACGCCCGGAACGACAGGAACGCAAGTGCTGCTGCGCGAGCATTTGCGCTAGAATATTCCGATTCTTCAATTGCCAACAATCGGCCCCTTTCGGGGTCACCAATTTTTAAAACGTAGGAACAACAGGTTCCATAAAAAGTAAATAAAGTGATCAGTGTTAGTAGCCGTGCAGTGAAGTGAATATTCGGCACGTTGACCTGGACGCACCTGACATTGCGACCCTTAACTTTGGGTAGTGTCGTATACCTGGGATCAGCTGTGCACTGGGCTCGTCCATCGATGACCAGGATCGGTTCAGTGACCCTGTGACACAGATTTTCAAGCTGCAGGTGAATTTCCAACAAGGGTGAGTTTTAGTTATTTCATTGGTAATCATTCATTTTTAAATTTAACGCAAGCGATGACTTATTTCCGGCGATAATATTTATTCGGGCTTTTTAAACAGACTTATTCGTTATCAGCAACAGTGCTGGCCGTTATTGAATTACGGATTTTTAACACAATAACGAACTACGATCACTTTTCGTTAATTTCCCGTTACATTACCTTTTCGTAAATTTACGTATTCCTTATCCTCCCACTTCAAATAATTATTATTTTCGAATCTTCTAAAAAAAAACTTTGTATTCGTCTTTTTACGTTACACGTGATTTTCATCCATTTATCCTTTATTAAATATTCACATTAAATAACAAACAAACCATGACAACGCGTTCGATTTTATTTGTTCCTTTTTTTTCATTAGCCATTCTACACAATTTTCTTCGTTGCATGCCGAGTTGCTTGTTCACACTCGCAGCGCGGCGCGTAGCCACGCTAGCGCGGGAACTCGGCCGTCAGACTCGCGCTCTGATTGGTCGGTTCTTTTTGTTAATATCTCGTTAACGAAACATCGGAGAACTTTTTCGCAAAGGAAAAAGTTGTTCACAATCACCCCCCGAATCACCCCCTTTAAGGTCCCACAGCATTTTTGGGACACCCTGTACACTCTTGTTTTTTAAAATCCAAAATACAGCAGCTTCGTCACTTGAGAATTTAATAAAGTTTTGTCAAAAAATTTGTAAAATTTTTTCACTTTACCCCACTAGTAGTACACAAAAATAAATAATACCTTTTGTGATGTACCTACTAGAATAGCCACTGCATAGCACGCCATACAGCACCATAACATTGCAGCAACGTTGTAGCAATATTGTGGTACAAGATTGCAATATTTCACCGCAATATTGCAAAGACGTTGCAGGTTCATTCCTATGTCCGCCCTGGGCAATATTGCAGGAGTGTATTCCTGCAAAGTTGCGGCAACATTACAGGTATGTACTGCCCTCTTTAGTTAAAATGTCCTATCTAGCATTTTGAAAGAACCGAGAAAACTGAAGTTTTATCATTTCCTTTGCACCATACTTATTTTCCTTCTTTCAAATTAAAACATGTTGTCATTATTTCGTAATAGCCTAATATCATTTTTTGTAATAGTTGTACCGGTAGGGAATGTATTATTAACGTACCAATTAATTAATTGTTTCAAATAAGGTATTTTAACCATTTTGAAAAAAGTTAGGTTAAATACATTAGACTGTTTATAAATCTTTATGAAGCACGTAGACGTTTCTAACTATACTTAAAAGCTAAAAGACGTCTGGACCTTCAAATATTTCAACATATCTCAAAAAATGAAAAATTGCTAGATAGGACAATTTAACTAAGGAGGGCAGTGTAGTCCTGCAACGTTTCGGCAACATTACAGGTATGTAGTCCTGCAAAGTTGCGGCAACATTACAGGTATGTAGTCCTGCAACGTTTCGGCAAAATTGCGGCAATGATCCTCAACGTTTCGGGCAGTAGGGCCAACAATGTAATTTGTAATATATTATTATTATACCTATATTACTGTAATAATATATAATATTAATATCATTATTTATTGCCGCAACGTTGCTGCAACGAAGTGTGCTATATGGGACTACTTATAGTTGGATGTGCAGAACAATATATATTTCACTTTGCTGCCTGTAGTATTTGAACGCTTGGAATGGAAAGTGTGGTAATGTGTAACTCGTGTTGGACGGGCTTGCTAAATGGTCCCGTGTTAAAATAATTCCTTATAATTAGTGAATAAGAAATACTAACAGAAAGCTGTACGTCCAATAACATGTTCTTCTGGAACAATGATAGACAGCCGTGAACAGCGCACGCGTGACGTGTGATTAACGTTTTGGCAATTTCAATCTTCAAACAAATTAGTTTCTTGCCACCGTCACTGTGCATTCGTCGTTTATCATCGTGATAGCCTTCACAGGTGCAACTAAATATGCAGAACGATATCGCGTCCCCATGCATGAGAATGGCGATAAATATAATCGTGAGAAATTACCCTTGATTTTTCTGCGGTTCCAGCTGGCCGGAAAATAAATGTAGTTGTGGGTTTAATGCATGTTGAGTGACGTGGCGTTTTCAATGCCGCCCGTTTCCACCGCCAATCTTTCCCGCCTTAAGTGACACTTTATTTGCTCTTCATCAATTTCTTTGCCAGTTTCATCAACGTGAATTGGTCTCATCTGAACGATGAAGCATTTTTATTTCGGCCTGTTGTACGTTGGCAAATGACTTGTCGATGCAAATCCTCTGTGAAACGGTGCTCGCGGTTTTATTGTTCCAGTATGGTGAATTATAAGCATGAAATATAGACTGAAAAAGGGGGTTGCGCCACTGTACCAGCGCGCTGCTGTCAGCGAAATCTTTAATGGTTTTCACGATGAAATATATAATTAATCTGCTCTTAATATGCAATTATACAGCTTTTTTCAGCGGTAAATTTTTCTTGTTAAAGAACGTGGACTATTGCCTTTTAAAGTAACAAGGCTACCATCAATTTCCTGGGTAAACATGCTATTTAGGGGACCCACCCCCAATGACCCGATGAAACTCACCCTTAACAAACAACGAGTGACGTGTAAAACCTTCTGAATGTCAATTAGGTGGGTGACCTTGACAAGGTCATTGGAGGCAGGATCCTTAAAAGCATTTTTACCCCTTTTTATGTAAATCAAATATGATTTATTTTGAAAATAAAACACAGAATTTTAAGAATTAATTACAGCGTAGTAATAATGAGTTGTACGATAAACGAGTAAAAAAAATTATTACAGATTACAAGATTTAATTGGGAAAAATCACACTGACTGACTGACTGACTCACTCATTCACTCATTCATCAACGCCCAGCTCATTTTATTTGAGTTTATCCAGATATTATCTTTGCCCATCTCTGTTCTCCATCCGCTTCGCCTCGATTCATTCAAGCCTCCCCGACGACAAAATAGAAATAGGGGAAATGCGGAAACAGCGCGATTCGATTCTCAATACGTCTCGGCAACTATGTCTTTCGTACATTTATCGGCTAGCTTGGACTTCCACGCAAATTAGTGTTATATCCGGTTTCGCGTTATTTCCTTATTTTGTGTTATTTCAAGGATTCTTCTGTCATTTCTCGAGTCTGTCTTAGTACACGATTCATAAATTCGTTATTATTTCAACGTATGGTGCTTATTAGCGTTCGAACTCACCAGACCCGCCTGCACAGATTTCTACTGAAGGCACCTACACCCATCAAATTTTATCTTCCTTCTTGACGCTTCAAAGACGAAAGTTGGTTGAAACGGTTTGTTTACTACATCGCGTATACGTACACACTTTTCCTAGCTTGTGTGATCGTTCGCACACATTCAAGGGCCAGTAAGACGGCAGCCTTAACAGCCAGCGGTCGCATTGTGATTACTCGTAGTTAGTTTTTATGTCGTCTGACGCGCGATCGACCGGCTTATAATCGTAATCAGTAGCGGAGCCGATTCGTCGAAGGTAAGAGGCCTTCAGTAGGTATTCATCGTCCCCTATACACTGGAAGAAGAAAATAAGGCAGCAGAGAAGTAGCCGCCACGGATTTCTGCCATCCGGTGATTATCGATTTGTAAGTTTTAATTAATCGCCCGATAAGGATCGTCAGCTGGCCGATTATAATCTACGGGTCAAAAAATGTAACCGGTTCCGCGGATAATTGTCGGCCGCGAGCCGGCATAGATTGTTTTTACGACGTTGCGCGGCGTGCCGCGTTAATTGCGCGAAACAATACGTGACGCCGTAAAATTTAATTGGAAATGAGGTTATTATGTGCTCCCGTGCAGAGCCATGTTTTTCTAATGAAGCTAAAGACAGAATATGTCATAAACTGTACTCTTATTATTCTGATTGAGCAATAAAATTTTTGCTTCCCCGCGAACGAGCATTAAATATTGAAAGACCGGGTTACGTTTTGAAATCTTTCACACCCTCTTTGAGATAATATATAGGTATTTGCAGTAAACAATGTAATGCATTTTTTAAAACAGTCCTTCCAATTTTAGTGTACTTATGTATTTACCAACTGCCGAAGTTGTACTAGGAGCTGTCAGGGAGGGATTAATGAGATTTTGGAATTTTGTTCTTTTCAAGGACCTATTATTGCAGATCGTTGAATTCTTATTTAAAGTGGCTATCGGGTAGCGACAAATAAAATACAGCATTCCATTTGAAAAACAAAGTTCATCTTCGTATTTCATTAATTCCGCTAAACAGATTAAAGCTATTGTTGCTATATAACTGGCCCCTCAAAAGTATGCCATTTTTATAGGAAACATGTTTATAAAATTTTAAATATAGCAGAAACATTTCAGGGAATAAAGTTAAGCAAAACACCCTAAATTTTGTGGATAAGCATGAGCTTTTACAAGAAGAAAAGCTACAGGTTCAGTAAAAAATTAGTCTTTATTGGTTTGATCAGTTTACAGAAAACTTTGCAAGGAGACAACACTCACCAAATTTTGGAAAAAGAAGCAGTGACTTCTAAGAAATTTTTTTTATAAATTTTGGGATTTATCAATTTCAATACATTTTGGCGATTTGTTACATGAATCACACTGGATCGTCAAAGAATCAAGCTTTGAAATGAGCGATGAATGAAAAGCGATGAAATATTCTGCCCTGCGATTTTCATTAAAGTGACATATCACCATCGTAATTGTAGTACAAGGAAATAATTATTTTTTATTTATTAGTGCATTTTAAAATCATTTAACTTAAAATTTTTTTTTATATATTTTTATTCTCCACGTTGTATCACGAAACTACAGTGGAAGAATTAGGAAGAAGAGGTGGGCGCGCTTTCTGTCGAAATGCTTCTTCGTTGGAACGATCGGGGCAGATAAGTGGCTTTTAATCGTGAGGTAAATGGTGAATTATTAAAGTGGTCGCATGACCGGTCAGAGCCCCACGAGGCAGCAGTCCCTATCCAGCCCATAGAAATTTCTACTCACGTTCTACGTGATTAGAATCAACCAGGGCCTCCTACATGACGTATGCCGTCGACGATCAGTGTTGCGCGACACGTGACATACAGTCATTCTGAAAATCACGGCCTCCAACGACCTTCTGCACTACTTTTCAATGGGCGTCACTATACGTACTCTTTGTTATGCGACGTTCACGACAGCCGTGCATAGACAGAAATACAAATATCCCATTTGAATGAATTCTCGTGAAAAAAAAAAGAAATTAAAATTAAACGTGTTCAATCCATTATGAAGAAACATCTGCAGTGTAATTTAAGATTAAGGTCGACGAACTTAGAGGTGTACAGGTTATTTATGTTATTATCTACTATTTAGCGATTTTTCTATAAATGGCGTGTGTAATTAACAAAATGGAAGAGGAAAATGTTTCTTCATTTTTTATAAGCAACACGATTAGTTATATCAATTTTTTAAGTTTGCGATAACGTTTTAACGACAACGGTGATGAAGGTGTAATTTTTTAATTGGGAAGCTGTAGGTACTTTCTTTTTATATCGCATAAAAGTTGAAATTATGTTTTTTATTCTTCGCCACATATGATATTGAACATTACTATGTTTTATATCGTTTAACTCATCTTCACAGTCGCTTTCATATGATATAAATAAGTACTTATAGCTTTCCATTTGAAAAATTGAAGCCCATCTTTATTGTTCGAAAGTTATTACAAATTTAATTGTATAACCAATTACGTTATGTATAAAAAGTAACGAAACTTTTTCGTTGTCTGCTTTTTTTTCATATTTTTGCGACTTACGAGAATCAATATTGCACGGTAATAATATTGTGAACACCAAATACAGTATTTACAGAAAGTAAACAAGAAAGGTTTAATTAACGTAAGTTTATAAATTCAATCTATTGGAACAATATGTGATTTCCTGTTGCAGTAACGTCGATAAAATACTTATTTACAACAATAAGTCTTTCATGGCCACTATAGGTCCTGCAAAATCTTTAAAAGACCAAAGTCCCATCTCTATCCACCGGCCTCCACAAAACAATTCAACTTTTATAGGAAACATTTTTATTAAATTTTAAATATAGTAGAAATACTTCGCTGCTAAACTTAGTTTGCCAACATTTTGCAAACGTAACACAAATCAATCTGTTAAATCAGTAACAATTTTTTGCTATCTTGCAATTCTCGAGCATATCAATGCATTAATCCATGGTACTTCCGTGTTACCCAGATGAACAATTTTTGGAAATTCCACGAAAGACTCCGCCACACGATCTTTCTGCAATTAGTGCTGCAACTCTCTCCTCTTTCGAACAGTTTTAATGGAATGTAATATTAATACATTTTAATTGAGTTCCTGTTCGATATTTCGTTTTGTGTTTGTACCCTCTTCGAAGGATAATGCATACTACAAAGTACGGATTACGCTCAATTTGTTTACACCAACAGCTGGTCCTCCGAAAAATCGTCCAGCTTTCACCTACCTAATTATCTTTCGCGCACGAAAGCACTACTCTGCTTTATCATTTTGAAGGGTACATTAATCGCGCGATTGTAATTAATCCCGTGTAATTGACAGGAGCAGGGTTATATCCGACATGAATTATAATAATTAAGACAACAGCGATACCTGTCGATACACTGGTAATAGTGACAGTAATTATGCATTGAAGTGGACCCGTGCGAAATCGGAGCTGAACGGGAAGTCCATAAAAGGCGTTAAAAATCCAACGGTTTTCGATAAAACCACGCCACGCAATTTCCGTAAAAGTGCAGCACACGCATGCATAATGTGCACTTTCCATCGGAAGTTTCGGAACTGTTATTCCAATGCGTTTTTACGATCTGCGGGGAACAGATTTGTTGAGCACTGACTTGTATCCTGATTTCTATTTAGCTATTAATTTTAAAATTCTGCACTGGGTGAACCGGAATATTATTAGATACTTATAATTAACCAGATTCTAAAGTACAGGTATAGGGGATCATTTATGAATGAAGATTTTTATTGTTAGAGTGTTCTTGCAATGTTTCAAATGATTTACTTCGTACATTTTGCTTTCCTTTACAAATTACAATAATTGTTGTAGGCCAAAAAGAAATACATATTCCCTTTATTATTATCTGTGATATTTCGACTGAAAGTGAGCTCTTGTATTTTTTGTGTATTATTTCAGGACTTCATGTGCAATTAACTTTATCATAAAATAGTTGCTGTAAAATATACTATGAAATACATTTGTATGATGTTTAGTTGGCCAGTGAAACCATCGTGCCATTAAAGTACTGTAAAAATCGATGCTACGATTCTAAATGTAAATCTGTAGGGTACTTTTAACATGCAATGTAGTCATACACTGGTTTCATTGTGAACTTAATTCATTCACAACTTGTGTGTACATATAGATATTGAAAGATAGTCTCATTACTTCAGCATTCACTGAAATTTACTAACACTTCCGAGATATAACATTCTACACTCGTAAAAGCGATTGCTGCACTGAGCCACTGCCAAGGAGAGTATTTTAAGTGTCCGCCTCCGATGATTTTGATTTTTGGATATGTTATAGAGGACCGAAAAATAAGAAATACGTGTTTTTTTATTTTTCCCCGTTTTCATATTTGGGGGGGGGGTGAAAACTGCGTTCAAAGTTAGGGTTGAAATGACACAAAATTCGTCCATTCACACTATTCCCCTATCTCTAATAGTTCTCGAGATATTCCACAAAAATGATTTTTCAACCCTAACTTTGAACCCAGTTTTCACCCCCTAAATATGAAAACGGGGAAAAATAAAAAAATACGTATTTCTTATTTTTCGGTCCTGTATAACATATCCAAAAATCAAAATCATCGGAGGCGGACACCTAAAATACTCTCCTTGTCAGAGAAACAGCTCTCGCAGCTTTTTTCTCACAGACCTTCCTTCGATATTTCAATTTAGAAACTAATTCAACGTGGCAACTTAGATATGGATTACTGCTAACTTGTTACATGAAAAGGAATTGAATAGTCTTTAAAGTTGTCTAAAGATTTTTCTATTCCTTTCGTTTGCCGCCCTAGGCTACAGCCTACTCAGCCTATATAGAGTATTAAAAGTCGATCAGTCTTCCGTCTTTCGTAAGTACTGTTTAATTTTGTCGATTTCTCTGTGACGCGTTGTGGACACTGTGAACACAGATGTTCACGTTGTAAGGTCGACGCGCGCGCCTACTTTTGCGAGTGCTTCCCTGGCCCGGAATTGTTCTCACGAATTTCTGGGACCCGTACCAGGAATATCAATCAGTCAACAAGCCACACGATCCGCATACGTATACCTCCACGCAGTTTTGTACACTTGTAGCGTTCACGTTTCGAGGAATCATCGAAGGAACCCTGTGCGGCTTGTAACTTTTTCATGTGTGGCTTTTTCACTTTGGTGAAACATACTTGCGCTACATGTGAATGTATTAAACACTATCGAACGTTGGGCTGACGACCTTAAGGGAAACTAACTAAAGAATTACAGTTTACGAGAAGAGATTTTGGTGATATAAAGTCGGGACGAAAGAATGGCACAAGTAGAAAGGTTGGGTTTCAAAAATAAATAAAAAATGTAGAATACAATTTTTTCATCCTCGATCTACTTTTCGAGAAAATGGATTTTTAAATTTTGTGAAGTACAGTAGCACCTGAGTAACAAATACGCAACTTGAAAATTTAAAAAATTATGATACTTTAGGGATATGTAGAGGATACGTAAATATGTATTATGCATTTTTTTGCTACCCAAATTCACTCGCGAACTGTAAGTTACCGAATGATAGACCTAATTAAAAGAAGAAACTTTTTCTGAAAACCTATTATCTTTATAATAAATTTTTCCACTTTAACTTTGACTGTAACTTAGGATTAACTTTATTCGACACATGACGAGTAATTTTTTAACTTTTGATCGTTATTTGAAATTTTTATTTAAATAACATTTTTGCCCATCTCTGCGCAACAGTCCACAGAAGTGTTTTCCAAATAACTGCATCTTTCTAGAACCTCTTTTTCCAAACTTCGTAAAGTAGATCGTGCTCTATAAATATTATTTATTCACATTTTAAGAACTCGTTGGTTAGGTCACGGAGTATCCCGATCGCATTAATATTTATACGCAAGTGTCTCGCACGACGGGCGGCTCAGGACGTAAAAACTGCTCGCCATGATCGTGGAACGGAGATGAAGGGGATCATTCGGGGGATAAAAAAATGCGAACGAGAGAACCACGGGAGGAGGGTCCGCTGGCATGCCGTGGATGTTAGAGAACGGCACGATTAGCCGGTGACTTTTTGCCGAATCGATAAATCGGAAGCCAAACATCTCAGAGACGCTTCTGTGGGAACGAACGTTCACCGTGCATAACCACGTTTTCCGCGTCCAGTAAGAACCACTCCAGATTGACGGAGGCGTTCTTCGTGCCTCTGCTTCTACGACGGCGTCGCTAAACCAACGTGATACATACCTAAATATATATTACCGCTCAAAAGTATTCACCCACCCATCATTACAGCAAATATCGTGAAATGTATTGCTACATCAATTAAATATTACAGGATCAATTGAAAACAGATTTGTTTTTTATGTTGCACGTAATTATATGAGCCGTTGTTTTTGAAAGTGGTATAAGTCCATTTTTTGGAAAAAGTACTTCACTATGCTAAGTCTAAAGGAGAAATAAGATTGAAATATGAATAAGTTTGTTATTATTAGGTACCTTAATAAAGTAATTTACTTTTCATACTAAGTTTAGTTTAACTCTTACAACAGAGTTAAAGTGTTAATACACAAAGTTACCTTAAAATAGACAATTAATGATTTGAAAGTTAATAGTTCGATAAATAAGTTTTATTTATAAAAGTTAACAGTTTCATTCCACCCCTGTTTTTAAATTTTGCAGACTCATTTATACGTATGTAATGAATTCGATGAGGAAATGTGTTGACCGAAAGGGTTCGATGAAACAAGGGGAGTCTCTTGGTTTCCCTGCATTTAATTTATAATAATTTGGAACCACGTTTTTAGCAACTAATATTAAAAAAAAAATGAAAAAGAAACAAACCGATTTTGGGGGGAGTTCTAGATTAGAAGACCCCCTTAATTTTATGCACATAGCATTAAAGTTGTCCTGCTACTATTCAGTGTTCTCTTGCAATCAATAATAATTTTTTGTTCATTATTTTCATTACCGATGGAGTTCTTTTTATAAAATAACATATCACTTGCACATATTTTAATCTAGCTGCTATTAATTTAGTTCCAACGTCCTATAGACCTGATGACGCGTCCTTAACATTTCATCCTCGGGGTTCTTTAAGCCGTCGTGACTCATTCAGTCGTCCCCCCTCAGATCACCTCGGCTGCCCAGGATCGTTTCTTTCCGAAACCGCGGGAACGAAATTTACGCGGATGTCTCGACGTGTCACGGATACGCGATTGAATCGCCAATCCTCTGGTCGCAAGCCTCTTCCACTCCGACGCCATTCTTTCCTGGTCGATCGGATCCTGGTCCTGTTTGTATCTCACTGTATGAGGAAGCACAGTAGGAAGGTATCAAAAAAATTCTTACAAAAGTTATTTGATATGGGGGAGGGGGGCTTATGTGGTATAAATAGTTCCTCTGTTGGTGGAGAAGTGGAAGAGATTTCAAGGTCAACTTAATTCTTCCAGTTGGAACGCTACATTTTTTTATTCATAATAATATGATAACGTTTGTTCAGACCAGTTTTACGAGGTGCAAAATTAAGTCGTTCCGTTTTATGGAAGATCGTAAAATCGTGAGGACTCGGGGATTCACAATCAGGTCAACGTATGTCGGACGCCTTCGGCTAGCTAAACCCTAATTTGTTCGTGCCACTCATCGCCGAAAGCACGTGATATGCATTGACTTACGGCGGATTCACACGTATCAGTTCCGTGACGGTTCAATGCCGTCAGTGCCAGTGATACCCAATATCGTTTCCCCGTTTTGTAACGGAGCAGTTCACACTTGGTCGTGTTCGTTGCTGACACTGAAACAAAGAGATCGTTGACGCAGACGGCACTGAACCGTCACGGAACTGGTATATGTGAATTCACTTGTAATTCCCCGGGACCTCGCGATTTTACGACCTTTCATAAAACGGTTAATTGCACACGGTTAAACTCGTCTCAACAAGTAGTATGAAATTATGAATTAAAAAAAAATTGGGCCTCGTTAAAAAAAATTAAAGTGACCTTGAAGTCTCTGTCATTTCGCCACCAGCACAGAAACTATTTAGATATGTAGACCACATAATACCCCACTTTACATCAAACTACTTTTGTAAAAACAATTTTTTGATACCTTCAGTTCCGAGAGGGGTATTCCACCGTTTTCGGTTAAAACATACACCTTGTATATTATTTTTGTGTTTCTGTAATTGTTGTTTATAATATTCTGACAGACATATAAATGTCACGAGCAAAATGAATATTATTCACACTACTTTAGAATGAAATTAGCATTGTACATTGAAACGTCATTTATATTATTTTTCATTTTTGATATTGTTACTTGTGGTATTCTTTCTGAAACAAAGAATAATTCCCACGAGATTATGTATGTCTCCCTATCCATTCGGATGCGAGAGGTTCTACTGTATTTCGTTACTTAAGAATACCCTTATCCATCCTTGATTATTAATTTTAATAACAGGGGTTTTACCGATTTCGACTTTTACGTAACATTGCTTTCACATAATGTAGCTTTTGTTTTTCCTCTTTTTCATTAGTACCTATATTAGTATCTACCTTTCCTTACCGCATTCTCAGAATAATTTATTTCACTGCGTGAATTTTCGTGACCGTAGAAGGTCTCCCAGTATAAGGAAAATTATTTTTAGCATAACAAAGTCTCGTACCAGGACATGTGTTTCCGCCACCTCGACCACGGGGTTTCCCAATCCATAATTTCCTGTAACCACTAACCATAATATTGATGTTCTCGGAATCTGAACAGGAAGAAAATATTCCACGCACCACAGAATCCAGCGATTATATTAAAGTAATAGTAAATAATCAGATGACAAAGTCTAGTAACGTTGATATACTGAATTGTGTACTCATAACTTTACATTAATGTTCTACCATTTCTATTCTACATAGTATATTTTCAAAAATGTGAAGTAAGTTATTTGAAATTGTAAATTCAAAAGAAAGGTGGATTATATGCACGTACATTTTTATTTACTAACAAGTTACGTCTGCATGATCGATTATTTTAAATACACAATAAATGTGAATTATTAAAAACAAGTAGCGCTGCTCTTGAAGTTTTTAACCTTGTGAACTCCAGTTACAAATACATATGCAATTCTTTTTCAATTTACTATGTACAAAGCTCATTTATTTCATGATCACTTAAGATGCAAAGGGTGCAGTTTCTAATCAACCTAAAACATTTTACTATGAGCTATCAAATGTTTGCGTATAAATTTAAAAATACTTCATAATTATTTAATAATTTTTTGGAATAAATTTGTATCGTGATATACTTATTATTTGGTATTTATATACTAAACTGATCAGGAACTGAGTCCTTGACGGTATGATTTGAGAGCCCAGTACGATATTGGCAACTCTCCTCTTCTGTCTTATTAAAACAGTGTGTTTTAGAAACCATCTTTTTTACTGAAAATAAGAAACATTCTACACCTGGCTTTCATTCTAAACCCAGCTCACACCATTCTGAAATCCTCAGATTGAAGCTAACGAAACGAATTCATCTTCTTGGTACGAAGATCACATCAAGACTGATTAATTACGAAGTAACCTTGACAAAACCTGCATCAGTCATTAGCATTTAATCGCTGTCCTTTACCAGTTGCTTCCACTAGAACGCCTATACTCCGTTGCACCCCTGTGGCACTAATCCGCTGGAATACCGGATCACCTCCAGCGAACGTCCAACGCGAACATTTCACTGCGGCGACTTACCTACCCCTGCTAAGTATGAACGATATAAAACCCTTGTTATCCTTGAATACATCTGTCCCGCGTATTCGATTCACTGGGCGGACAAATTAAAACGATACTCGATTTGAAAGCTTCCACGAAAACGTACCAAGTCCCCATCGGCGGCATAAAGCGATAAATCATTCAGCAGGTTTAAACGAAGCGAACCGCTTGTAATTCACGGAACAGCGGTAGTCGATACCGTAGCGGCTCGTATACGTGTAACAGCCTCGAGGAAGAAGAGGGAAGAGAAGACGATGAAGAGGAGGAAGGCGAAGATAAAGAAAACGCAGCGGCGTAATGACGATACGGAAGGAGAGGGGCGATGGAAGGGTCAAAGCGGAAGGGAACGGCAACGCGATCGTGGAGAAAAGGCAAGGAAAGGCGAGGCACGAGCTGTTGGCTTCGTGGACAATGCCCACCTTGGGGCTATGGGAACCGGCGGTGTGAAGGTATGTGTTGTTTTCTCGAGGCCGTTGGAGGACGTGTCGCGGCTCGCATCGTCAATTTGCCTGACAAAAGGAAATCACCGTGCGGAGGACAGGACGCGTGACCAACCGAATTCTCGGCAATGCGTGCGCGTACGCCTGGAATCCAGCCAGCCAGGCGAGCATCGGGTTCTTTTGATCCGGCCACTCGCGCACGATTCTAATCCTTTCAGAGCTCCGCCGCGAGACCACGTCCGCCGAAATCTCCTCGCCACAAAGTTGGACGGAACGGTGAGTTGGCACCGTGATAGGATTACTTGTCAGGCTTTCGTGCGCGCGGCCACTTTGATATCTCACGGCGATAAAGTCCTCTTTGACGTGCGCGTTTTTTATTCGGTCGTTGAACAGTCGGGACCATTTCTTCTATCGGCGAGGTTCATTTAAATTGATGGAACGTTGGCAACGGGTTTACGAGTGCCTTTTTCTTATTTCCTCAAGCTCTTTTTAAGAACCTTCTTTTAATAATCCTAAAATGGCGTGGGACTTACAAAGGGAACGCTCACCTAAAAATTCTGATTTCAATGAGACCTCGTGCAAATGTAGAGCATACTGGAGTCTGTAGGCAGGAATTTTTTCTGCAGAGATTCACTCTGAAGGGGTGAAATAAAACTCATAATTTCAAAAAGTTCATAATTTTGTCTAATGGACTTAATACAATTATTTTGAAACCTGTGGGGCGGTATGAAATGAAATTGTATATTGAACTTTATGCTTATAAGAGAGAGTTTACTCATTAGCTTATTATTTAAAATAAGCCTACCTAGTACATAAATTTTTTAACGTTTAATGTTCAGTATCGTGTTTTATATTGTAATATCGCATATATATTAAAAATTACACGTGACATGCATGGCAAGTTTTCGCAGATTTTATCGATTCATTTCACCACTCGCTTTATACTTTAAGGTGCCATGAAACTCCGTTATTATGCACTTCACATAATTGCCAGAACGTTAAATCGCTTTTCGACTGCTCTCCATCGAGGATAGAATAGAAGATCCTGTATTCTAAATATTTATTACCTATACACATTTGAAATATTTTTAACTTTTATTTGTACGCAAATTTATATAGATATGTTAATATGAAATTGAGATTATGTAGATTTAAATATACAAACTTATAAATTATAAAAATATTCATAATATTATATATAATGACTTTCACCATAGTGAAATGTATACGCATAAAATTAAATGTTTATAATTATCGGAAATTTTCCAAGTTATTTAGTTACATTCTGTATAGCAGAAGGAAATATATCTGAAACCAAACCGCAATGACTCCCTTAAATTTTTATGAAAGTTAATGACGCTGTAATAATTAGTTATCAGTACCGTAATAAATTCTGAAAGTTATGAATTATTTTGAACGTGAACATCGTATACATTGGAAGTAAAAGTTCTGCTTGCAACGTTATGGCCGCATCATGATTGCGATGCAATATCATAGACGTCACAAAATTAAACTGCAGATATTGATATGAGTCTTATTTTATATTTCTACTGTTCATTGAAGGTATTAATTTTATTGCTAATGTAATCCCAATGTAGATAGTTTGAAATATTTTTATAACGATTCTTATGAATTTGTGAGGAAGAAGATTTGTAAATTTTTTACAGTTGATAACAAATGATTAAAATAAACTGAATATAAAAGCTTCTGTATTTTGAATATAAGAACTACTTTACCTATAATTTTGGCTGAAAACAGAATGAAGATGACTTCGAAGTCTGAAAATTTCAGTAAATATAGTTATACATACTTTTAAATATCAAACTTCTTAAGCAGTGAAGTCATAGGTACAAATAAATATGTTCTAAACTTTCAGCTTGATTTTCTACGAAGAATCACCTTTCCCCCCCGAATTTATTACGAATTACTTCGCATTCCATTTATTATAGTCTAAAACTTTATTAAAGAAAATGTATTAATTCCCTAATAACGTTGGATAAATTTCATTACTAGAGTTCTCGATATTGGGGAAAGTTAACATGGTCATAAAACATGGTTATATAATTAAGATGTAGGTTAAAATTGGAATGAAATTCCTATAGGTACCTACGTACAACTTATTTAGTCACGGTGAGAAGATAACGAAAATCATTCGCTGGATGTCCTCTCACTTATTTGCATGCAAACAGCGTGGAATGTATTCCCTGAAATCTTATATCTTAATGAGGGGCATATACAGTGTTGCAGAGAAGTACCGAAATGTTTTCTTACACGTTAAAAAGTTGCAAAATCACTTATTTAATATATATTTATATATTGAGGTTATAGCATTTAAATTTTTATATTACACATTCTCATAAGAAATGGTACACTGATATTACAAAACGACATGTTTTAGAATTTAGGTCTTAAAAATATGCTCCAGAATGGCAGTGGTCAGTTTGAGAAATGTGTATGATTCTTCTATATGTAGAACACTTTATCTATGGATCATGGAATATTCGACATTTTCAAGTTTGATGGCCATCCATGGATTATAGAATATTTGTCGCACTGTCGCGATTTTAATTGCCATGGTTGTTCATTGATGTTGCCTAGCACGTGTAATTGGAGTAAATTTTTGAAGTTCTAAGAAAATAGTTCCGTCGCAAAGAACAAGCTTTTCGCAACCGACGATGGAAATGAGCACAATATGCTTATAAGTAGAGTGTTAATAATGATGTCTTCAATTATTAAGTGTGCTATCTGAAGCATTTAATCTTTGCGCGGAGATGGTGAAGTGCGTTATCTGAAGCATTTAATCGTTGGCAGCAGATGTGAGAGTATCAAAAATTCATTCCTGAGAACCGTGTAGGAATGTAGGATTACAGGAAATTTTTGTGAAATATTTTGGATTTAAAATATTTCGTATTTTATGCTACATTACTGTTAAAATTAATATCATATGTGAGATACTTACATCAAGTATTAATCAGCCACTTGTATAATTTTGTCCATCACATTTTGAACAAGTGAATAGAAATAATGAACTTGTTAAAAACAAATACACATCGACCGAATAGTCTGGATAGATACTACTTAGCAAAAAATTTTGTTAGAAGAATGGACCTAGATAAACCCAAATTTCACAGAAAAATAGTTGAATCTATGCATAATAGATTAAAGCTTATAAAACCACAGGAATATTAACTTATGTAATTGCGTTTATATAAATCATCTTTACTTTAAATGAGTTTATTAAAACCTAAAATTTATTTGAAACGTGCATGATATAGATCGTGTACATATTATTTCATTATTAAATAAATATTCCGTTTAACGTTTAATTAGTTAATACAAAATAACCAATGTATTAGTACAATTAACTTTGATGATGCTGTAAAAAAGAAGAAAGAGTAGGATTACTAATGAATATTTTGCACGCCGTGTAATTTTATCCTGTGCTCTGGTAAACAAAAATAAAACCTTTGCAAATCCTCTGCAAACACTGCCTACGGGTTAAAAAGAGAGAGACTATAACTGTCCACCATCAATTGGAAACTTACCTGTACTCACAGTATATGCAAATGTCTCCAAACGTAGCATTTGCACTGACAAATGAGGCGGGATTGAAGGATTGCGCATCTCTGTATTACCTGCTCCTCCTTCTGTGCCTTCTGAAGCACTGTAGATCATACACTAAAATTTGCTTGAAACCCGGGAGCAGAATAAGCCGTGCATGTAAAGGCGCGGACACAACTGGCCAAGTGTTTGGAATTCACGTTAGTTATGGCCATTAAATACGAGTGGTATTTCTTCGGGAGAATGTTCGTACTCCACCTTACCTTTCTTTACCGACCCTCATTACTTTTCGGACGTGAAAACGTTCCATTGAGATAACAGACTTGGTGAGATTCTTGCACCGATGAAGTCGAAGCTTCCCAAGTCTGTTCAGGGAAGTTTCTTAAGGGGTCAGTCCACTGTGACGGTTTGAAAAATGAAGCTATTTTTAAAGATTTTTTTCTTCGTAGATATAACATATAATGCAATAAATCTTTTTGGTATTTATTAAGCTACCCTTATATTATACACAAAAAATTTAAAAGAATTTTTTAATTTGTTTTAAAACTTTAAACGAGATTATCTCAAAACAACATTTTTTCAACTCGTGCAGGTGATTGCAAAAAAAAAACTATTTGATCAATCAGTCTGAAATTTTTACACGTTCTTCAGCACATCAGTGGCTATGGCCGGAACTATGGAAACTTTTTTCAATTAATCATTTCATACTTTTTACAAGGCAAAATGTATTTCGACACTTAAACTTCAAACCTCCGCCTTTTTGTTAATTTTTTATAGGCACGTGGCCACAATCGAATGAGCAGTACCATTCGAATCCTCTAAAACCGAATGTTCATAAACATTTAAGTTTGAATACTCGTTAAGAAAACGAACCACCCGTGGACAATTTCACCCCAGTATGGGCCAAGGGTTAGCCGACCCCTTAAGGTGAACGACTGCTCGACGAGGCGGGCGTTAAGCAATTGGAGAACCGCTGCCGGTCGCACAAGAGCAGCACACGAGCCGCACACGAGCAGCACACTTCCTCAGCACGCACCTTTCGATCCCTCGCGCCGATGCCCCCGCATCCATCCCGATTCTGTACGCCCAGGAAAAGGAATCCCCCGACGAAGGCAAACGAGCCCGAGAAGAATGGCTCGATTTAGGGTGGCTACAACACACTTGCGAGGCTTTTTAGAGGGCCACGCCGCGGGGTGGACCGCAGGGGAAAGGACAGACCCTTCGGGCCATGCCTCTTCTAACACGGGAAGACTCCAGTCGGCGGGTTCCCACGAGGAGAGGCACCACCTGTGCGTCGGAATGAGGCCGTACAACCCCGTACGCAAAGGAACAACCGAGGGGGACGTGTCATGATTTTCGACCCTAATTTCGGGGATTGGGGGATACGCGCGCACCCGGCGCGCTCCTTGCACGGGGCGTTAAATGATTCGGTGGCCTGGGGGTCCGATTGCTCTTCAACGGTCATCCAGTTTCACGGACAACCTGGCGCGAGGGATTTTACATGATTGAGACAATTAGAGGATGGGAGGAGTTCGCCCTCTGGGGGCTCTTCGGGGACCACGAATTCAGGGCAGTTGATGTCGTTCAGTTGTTTATGGTGTTTTGATGTGTATGATTGACTTGCTATCTGAGCCATGATTCTTGTCAGCGAACGCGGTATGTGCTTGTAGGGCGTGAGTGGAAGACGGTTTGAAGGTAAATGTCCCAATACCTGGACATTTAAGGTAGGGTAGGGTGGGGCTAAAAGTCCGGTTCTTCGTATAAACTTATGTAAAATTTAGTATTAACAATATACAGATATCTGGTGTTATTTTGTATAAACTATAACGATTCTGCTTTACGTTCACGAAGTTCATTTGTTGACATTGTTATTTTGTGTTGAGTTATACCACAAAATATTTGTCAATGCAAAAATTCATCTATGTGCACGACCCAATGAAAAGATACTTAATAGTTTCGACAGAATAGTTGCATCGGCAACGTTTTAAACAATTTATTAAAATAGTTTTTAATCGATGAAACTTTGATTTTAACGTTTTTGTCTCCATCTTCAAATTTCTGCTGTGAAAAATATTTTTCATTATAATTCTCTAATTGCATAAAATACAAACAAAACATTAACAGTTTTTAACAGAAATTTTAAACAATTCAAAACAGAATTTATTTGAACAGAGTCACTAAAAGATAAAAAGTGAGAATCCAAGTTTCTTGTAGGAAATTGTTTATTATTTACGTGTTATTTTAGTAATTATTGCAAAACTGATGCAGTATGCCAGACTTTGTGTTTTAGATCACATAAAAATAAAATTGAAGGTTCAATACTAGAATAAAAAAATCTTGAAAATCAGATATGTTTCCGGCGCATTTTTAACTTTCAAAAGCTGCACTGTTTCCCCTCAAAATTTAAATAAACGCAACTTGGATACTTCTAGTGCAACAAGGTATTTAAGAAAAGAAATTCTTATTTTATGTCTCCCATCGTATAAAAATCGAAATAATATCATCTTGATTGGCCCAAGGAGGAAACAAAAATTTCCCATTGCTCCCTTAGGGAGAGAGAGAGAAACATTCCTCGTGAAATTAGCTTCACATGTATGAATTCGTATTTTAATTTACGACTGGCTCAAAGTCGCTCTTCAATAAGTGGGATATTCTTTTAATGGGAAACTGAAGGTATAATTAAGAGTGGAAACGCTAATGGGAGGAACAAGAAAGCGGAGCCGACGTCTTCTTTATAACAAAAAATATGGCGCCGCGTGTCCGAGAAAAGAGAAATACCCTTCAGTGTAGAAACGACGTAGCGCCTGCGGCTGTAATGGTCCCCGAACGTTAAGCGGTAGCGGTTGTTAATTAGTCCCCTCATCGTTTAAGCTCACCGATCACTCGAAAAATAAAACACCAAATTCTCGAACGACAGCATCGTTCTCTCTATGACCGCTCCTCGAGCGGCTCTTGAAAAGATCGAAGGACAACATGTCCCATGTAATCCGGACGCCTTCCTATCCTTCGCTGCGTCCAGCCATACATGGAACTCCATCGGCAGCTGCCGTACGCGACCAATTTGCTATTAATTAATTTCGAGCCTATCAACGCTTAGAGAATCTTCCCGTCACATAAGATCGACGTCCATCTATATTTCCAGATGTATAATTGACGCTGGACTATCAATTAATTTCACCTTTAATGAAACCAATTTGTCTCCTTATGTGTCTGCTGCAACTTCGTGTCATCTCATAAGAGATGCTATCAAACAAATTATATTTTATAGCCTCCGAAGGTTTTGTCACACTTGGTAATTTTAATTCTGCTTTACAAAATAACTTCTGCGCCAGAGTTACTTCTTCTTTAAGTTATCCAAGAATTTATGGCTATTAATTACCAAGCTTTTTTTTATAATTCGTTCTATCGAACTTAACAGCTTTGCCTTTTTTGTAAGTATCTGGGGAATAAATTATATTACACGCGCGTAATTATGTGCACGTTTTTTGCACTTTCCAAGCATGGTAATGGGGCGATGATGAAACGAGGTTATTTAAAATTTGACATCTTATTTTCCAGCAAATAATTCACTGTGTCATGTGAAGACAGGGTGCTCTAAAGAAAGGTGTAGATGAGTTTCATACGACTTATAGGAATGAATAAAAAATTTTCTTGTGGATAGAAGTCTATAAAGCCAAACTGCAAAAATAATTTTTAATATTCTCTTCTAGTAACGCAATGAATTACTTCCTGTTGTAAGATAAGTGTTTTTTATAAGCGAACACCTCCAGTTTCTATGTATTTGTGACGTTACTGTGTTATTGTATGATAGCAAAAGTTATACAGAAGAAATTTTGAAGATAATAATTCAAATATTGATAAAAAAAGCTAATAACTACTAACGATCTGTCGTGTGAAAGCATTTACATAATACCCATACAGCACACTCTCCTTGCGGCATACTTGCAGCATACTTGCGGCGCAAGATGGCAAGGACTCATGCAAGGTTGCCGCAACTATGCAGCAAAAATTCTATGTCCGGCTGCTGCAAAGTTGCACGGCAACTTTGAGGCAACTTTGCACGGCAACTTTGAGGCAATTATTCACAAAATATATTTCCATGGGAAAAACTGTTAAAAAAAATAAAAAAAAAAGTTATTGGGTTCAGGGCGACTTGAACACCGGGCCGCCCGCATGACAATCTGACGCGCTACCGTTGGGGTTACGGAACCTTCTTGGATATGGATTACTGTAAATGGTATATATAGTGATTAAGCATACTTGCGGCATACTTGCGGCAAACTTGCGGCAAACTTGCGGCAAACTTGCGGCATACTTGCGGCATACTTGCGGCAAACTTGCGGCAAACTTGCGGCATACTTGCGGCATACTTGCAGCATACTTGCGGCATAGTTGCGTTGCAACTATGGACTGCAACTATGCCGCAACTATACAGCAACAATTCTATGTCCGCTCCGCGCAACTTTGCACGGCAACTATGCCGCAACCATACATCGACATTGCGCTGCAACTATGCAAGATCGCAAGGTTACTGCAACCATCCTGCAACTTTGCCGCAACGAAGTGTGCTGTATGGGTATTTGAGGACTGGGAGCAAGCGTACTTCATTTTTTAAATTACACTGTTCTTTTTTATAAAATATTCCTTATCGTAGCAGACTGTATTTTAATAAAAAATATTCCTTATCGTAGCCGACTGTATTTTAATAAAAAATATTCCTTATCGTAGCAGACTGTATTTTAATAAAAAAATATTCCTTATCGTAGCAGACTGTATTTTAATAAAAAATATTCCTTATCGTAGCAGACTGTATTTTAATAAAAAATATTTATTCAAGTACTACTGTATTTTAATCGCTATTGTACACATATGTACATGAATACATTAGTGTTAAATATCTAAAATAGACATAATTCGAAAAGAAGACTGTATTTTCTCAGGAACTATCAAATGCAATTTTTTTACATCGTTCTTTTGTTAACTGGTACCTATTTACCTTTCGAGGGGAAGTTCACACAAATTCACATATCATTACAAAACTTGGTTTTACTTCCTCTGAAAGCCAATGCTAGTGGTGTAGTCAATAATCGTTTGCTTAATTTTACTCCCCAGAGTCATAATGTTATCCGTGTCATCTTGTAACGTATGATTGGACGAATCTTTTTCAATTCCTGCACGTTCGTGAATTCATAAATTTAATAGAAAGTACGCTTAATAACTATGCGCGTTATTGATACTGCACATAATAAGTACATGGATCTTCAAGACTATGCAGTATTTATAATTTTTTTATTAATCAGTACCATTATCTATTTATCCCTACCATTATCGCTGCCATTACCATTATCATCCATCTTTCTGTAGCTGCCACAATCATCCGATACTTTTAGCATCGTTCATTTTCTTCAGTGTGAGGGTGAAAATTCTTGCCTAAAATTATATTTATTAGCGTTAAAGTTTATCAAACGTTTGTTGTGTTAATTGAATGTCAAACGAAGTAAGAAAAAGTAAAATATGAAATTTGTGTTATTTATTCCAGATAGTTTATTTGGAATTGATAACCCCTCGTAGAATTGTCTGATATCAACGAACCAAGGAAATTCTTAAACTTCATGAAATTGTTCATGGAATCGTCGCTACAATGTTACCCGGAGCGATATAAAATATTAATTACATTAATTGAATTATTGAAAATATTTTTATTTGTAAGAAAACCTATACTTGGCGTGACTGCGAGTAAGCGGGAAGCGCGGAACAATCGCGTGGCAATGAACGCGTTAAACCAGGTCACCCCAGTGTAAAAAAACTCGGCTATCGGGTAGAACATCCGTGAATCGGTTGGAGAAAAATTACTACTCGGTGGCAGCACTCTCGTTCGTTGAAAGAAAAAACGACCGTTCCGAGATGACGGAGAAGCGACTCGGCGCATCGCGGGGAAAGAGTTAAAAATAAAGTTCAAACACGCAGCCCGGTAGGGGACCGTTGTTCGAGTAACCTTTCAGTCAACATCGACGTTAATTCGAGTCGGTGTACGCGAAGCAGGTGGCTCTCCGTGGAGGAACCGGGCCGAGGAACGATGAGACACGATTACGAGGAAATAACGGTACGTTCGGTAATGGCGAAAAATGCGAACCGCGAAAATTGCACCCCTCCGCGACCTCGGGTCCCCCGTTGCTTTGTCGTAACCGTACATTTTTGCCGGGAGACACGCACCAAGCCACCTTTGTGAATCGTAGCTGCCACCCTATCACTGGCTTCTGCTACTGACAGCAGGTGTAATTCTCGGCCGGCACGGCCCCGTAATTGAGCCAGGCTAAACAGGTCACGCGGTCATTTTGATGTTTATCGAGCGAAGGGCCTCACGTCAGGCCTCTGCGGTTCCTTCCTCGAGGGACCATTAAATTCTCGGGACGCATTTCTCAGCTCTCTCGGGGCGAGTCCTGACATGCCCGCCGCGAAGAAACATTCGCCCAACCTTCTCTTTTAGCAATTTCGCCTTCACGTGGCTTCGGAGTGTCTATACGCTTCGTTTCGGGGTATGTGTAGGTAGTGACGTTGAATATTTGAAAGAAGTTCGTCTTAATACGCCGCACAGTGTGCGATTTTGGACAAAAATCGCTAGACAGCGCAAATCTTGACCGATTTCAATGATTTTTTTTTTAAATACTCGTGAAGGGCTCAGCAATAACGGAGGGCTGCAGTAAATCCTGTATTTTTTTGTCTAATCTATAAAAAACATTATTTAGCATAACATCACATAAAAACGTAAACTTTGGGAATTAAAGATATTAAAAATTAATTTTTTTTTTAAATTAAATATTAGCTATAAAATAAAAAATTTATAAAATAAGTACAAATATTCATTTAGTATTGTAATTATATAACATTAGTATTGACATAACGACTCGGGGAAATTGAATATTTTATATATCAAGCAAAAATATTTAAATTTGTATGAGTTGGCTGTATATTTGTTCTTGACCGTAAAATTGACGAGGTACTTACCCTCTGCTATAAAATTCTATTTGTTTGTGGTTTTGTAGTTCACGATTTTAATTTTTATAAATTCTAAGCAATCTGACCAATCATTGTGATACGTTGAAAATGTTAATGCGAATAACAGTAACTTCTGCACGCGTGTCTACGTTGTTCAAGAAAATGGTCATGATTCTTATCGCAATGACCATTCCTGTATATTTATGTCTTTTACACTTTATAAGTATTTTTGTCAATATTTTTTTCAAAGGGTGTAGAAGTAGTTGAATTGCAAGTATAAGTTTTCGTTTATTCTACCTAAACGAACGTCTGAATTGAATTGATAATAACGGAAGTGACTGCGCGCAGCATCTTACACTAATGATTCATTATTAACGAAGTTGCATGCCAACAAAATTTCTCCAGAAGTCGTTCGATTTTAGTGACATTTATTAAAGTAACTTGTGTTTACTGGTATTTATATCAGCATATGTGATATTTAAATGAAAGAGTTTAAAAGCAATTATTTTACCAGTGCAACGATTTTCTTTTAAATGCGATATAAATTTGCGTATTGCAGTTTAAGCTTGCTTGTCTTTTAATAAATACGAATTTCACGCGCAATTTGTGCAATTATGTTCATGCGGGGAATTTGAATCGCTATAGTTAAGGACCACGATTATGCGTCGTAAATATGCAAATTTAAGGGTCTGTTATTAACCTTAATTCGGCCAGTGCCAGATTGGTCATGCTAACTACAGTTACCGATACCACATTTTTGTATTACCGCAACCACCGGGATATTCGTTGATGTCCCTAAAACATTATGACGGGATGTCAATGTTCCAGGATGGCAGGTGAACACCTTTGAAAATGAGAAAGGCTATATTTTGAATATTTAGCATATTTGAATCGATTACACTACGATTATATGCTATTTTGCGCTAATCCTGATTCGACTGGACTGTTGTTATTTTTTGAAGCTGTGTTGTAACTGTGGTCTTAGTCTTCCATACCTTCTGTAGATTGTTGATTGATATTTAAAAAAATTTTAAAAATGATTAAAACCTATTTCAAAAAAATAAAAATGCGCTAAAAAGTAAAAAAATAATTTTGTTCTTTTTTTAATCTACGACTCTCAATTTTTTTTATGTGAGCGCTTCATCATTTGCACTGTGTAATTCTGGTGCCAACTTAAAAATATTGAGAGTCGTAGATTAAATAAGGAACAATATTATATTTATTTTTTTGAAGTCGGTTTTAATTTTTTTCAATTTCTTTATTTTGTACTTTTTAGTTATTTAGGTTATATAACTAGATTTATTTGAATAATATAATATAATAAATATAATATAACTTCTTTCTTTTTGAAATCGGTTAAAAAGAATGTCGAACGTTGACTACAGTCTGTTCACATTTGGTCATTTTTGTTTATAACATAAATTAGTTATTTGTGCTTGTATGTTCAAAAATGAGATTCCTGAGCTAAGGTCCAGATATTATCATTATTTCATCATACTAAATATAATATATATAATTTAGTTTATATAATTATATTATAACATATCTTTATCATACTTATTTCATCATTTTTATTATCACTTCACGTTGCTTCCTCAAGATTGGTAGCTAGTACTTCTAACAAGAAAAGGAATTTCAATTATAGTCTTTTTTAAATAAGAATTTCGTGTGGAGTATTTTGCATCGTGTATCTTATGACACATTGAACCTTCTCATTCCTCAACCCTCACTCTCCCTACGTAGTAACAGGTACTTAAACAATCGTAAATCATATTAGGTTGGTGCACATGAAATTGCCTTTTCGCGTGAGGCAGTTGAATGAAAATATTTTTTGCTTTTTAACTGTTATTGCATCACCACCGTAAGCAAAGGAACTTGTACACTATCCGCAATCGGAACTTTCATATGCACCAGCCCAATACAAATTAAGAATAACGAGAAATTGTTAAAAAATTTAAACAGGAAGTATGAAATGTGAATAATAAATAATTGTAATCCGAATACATTATTTAACCCGGAAAGGTTATTCTGACAATTACTGTATATAAATGTTGTACATTATTCAATTAATGGTCAGCTCCGTTTCATGGGAACGCACCCTTGAACCTCCAAAGAAACACGCAGGCTGGCGTGAATCAAGCGCGCCTCTCCAAAGAGGTGTTTCGTTCCCTTACTTTTTCTCTTTCGTCTCCCGGTTTTTTTTCACCGACTTCATTACCGCATTGAATTAATGCTCAGAGAGAAGCCGGCCGGAGATCGGCATTTCTGATTTGTTCGCACGATGAATAATTGGGGATTAAGTTGGACGGACTCTCCCTATTCCTCAAGGGCCACAGAGAGGCTGTCTTTTAATCGACTTCGCGTTGACGCCGCGATCGCGTAGCTACACCTGTGAAAGCAAAAAGAGCCCAGGGAGCTGAAGCGCGACGTCTTCACGCCGTTAATCAATGTTTATTTTCAATCTGTTTCGGTCAGCACCGATGTGCTTGGTAGCGAGACAATTTACGGACATTTCTTAAATCTGAGCTGGACATCGTTAAATATTACAGTAAGATTTTGATAATCCTTACTAATAATGATACACGCTGTTCGGATAAATATTCGATTAACTCTGCTTTCGCCTTAGGAAGATCGTTTATTTTGAAGTATTTTAGATAATCTCTACTAATAATGATACACGCTGTTCGGATAAATATTCGATTAACTCTGCTTGCGCCTTAGGAAGATCATTTATTTTCAAGTATTTTAGAAATATTTATATTAAACAACAACATAAAAAATACCACGGAAATGGAAAATTCTGGAACCATCCAAGGAAGTATTAAATTCAGGCAAAACAGTAATTTATTATCGCTTGGATCTCGTTCCACAAATATATCTGTGAGAATGATGTGGTCGATCTCTCAGCTAAACTTGCATTTACTACAAATCCTTTCAACCATTTTATATGCAACATATCTGCTGATACTTAAAGCCGGGTCCACATTTATTACCGCACCGCACTCTGTTACCGCGTTACTTTATTTAGTGGTAACGATATTCCTTGCAGGACCCGTTTCTGAATCTGTTTACGGTTACCCGCACCCATAACTCTTCAGCGTTTCTTCAGCGCGTTCCAATTGTCTGTAGACTATAAAAGTGGAAACATGGATTTGAGTTTTTTTAAAAAGAAAGAGCTTGTACGTTCGATGTGTATGTATGTAATGTATGCATTATGTTTGTCCGCGAATTTCTCCGCAAATACTGGACCGATTTTCGTGAAACTTATTGCATTTAGTTTAGCTTCAATCAACTTAGGTCGCGGAGAAAGAATTATCAAAATTGGTTCAGTAGTTTTGAAGTTACACCAAAAATAAGAAATCTGCTTCAGTAACCGACTTCGTTAGTATTATTACGAGCAGTTCTTTTTGTAGGTCTACTCATCTTTTTTTTTAATAAGTGTAGTTATGTAACTTAAATAACTAAAAAGTAAAAAAATAAGAAAATTAAAACCGATTAGTGGACTTTTAGGTAATTACGGTAATTCTTAAATTACCTAAAAGTTCACTAATCGGTTTTCATTTTCTTATTTTTTACTTATTAGTTATTTAAGTTACAAAAGATTTTTATGTGGTCCTGTGATACCAAGGCCGTCTCTGAATTCAGTTTATATTTTCATCTCCGCACCTGGAATCTTCTGCACTCGTATAACTGGTTGATCATTATTTCGTTATTAGAGTGGTTGCAGTAAGGTGGCTACGTTTTTTTTATTAGGTGTTCATGGGTTATTTTAGAGTGGCCTGTTTTTACTCGGATCATAATCATCTTTTATTTTCTGCTCGTCTTGTAGTTGATGCTTTGCACATCAACTTGTTAACCGTTTCGTCCCCTTAGCCTATAGCTCAGATGTATCATCAGACGAAAAATATATGTATCATAAACTATGTGCAAATGTTTGTTTCCTACAACGGTTTTTTCGACCCTTTAGAAATGCGACTAGAAGAGTTCCGCACGCGGTGAACGCTGAGCGTTAAAATTGTCAGCATCCAAAGTATTAAATTTTAATATTGTGACTATAACATTATAATACGGTAACAAGTGCTGTTCTTCCGTTTTCGTATGTTTTAGTTTTTTGGGTCATTTTTCAATATTATAATCCTTTGTTACGGTTACTTATTGATTTTTATCATGAAATTTTACATCTTTACCAATTTTAAGCGAGATGTATAGCCACGAATAGTGACATTGAGATCCTCTAGTTTACGATACAGATTCTTCATTCGATGAACCGGTTAACTTCAGCGAGACATCCTCACTATCTTGAATTAATTATCAAGAACGTCATCCGTCCAATTTGCACGTCGCCAAAATCACCTCTCCACTAACAAAATACAGAGACTTTCACCTCACCAGATTGAGAGGTAAAGCCGATTAAGCTTACATAACACCAGCACGCGAATGAACGCTGGGACCTAGTTGCACGAGATCAATTAATCACGGACAGAGAAGGCGTTCTTTAAATTCTGGTAACGCGTGTGCGTATAATCCGGCGGCAGCAATCTGGCTTACGTAAAATTCAGGGTCCATTACGATCGAAGTAATTCAAATACCGGATGGAATCCGTTTTTTGCACTAGCATCCCCAACAATGTACTTGCACGGGTTTTGACCATTTCGAGCGTTAGAACTTTAAATGTATAGAAAATTGATTTAAATGTATAGAAAATACTTCATATTTAGATACCCAAAGAGCCATGTGTTGCAGGCCCCTGTCCTATCGCAATTTTGAATATCAATAATAAAGTAGTTATACCCTTAAGAATTCTATCTCCGAAGCACTGGTTATCAGGTATCTTTTCGCTCAGTTTCATCATTATGGTATTGTAGCGGTTCCTCTTATCAGTCCTCGCGTCCTATTACACCAAGTACTACATCAGGCATTGCGTTCTGTTCATAATCGCGTGCACGTCTCCGGGCGAGGCAACTAAAAACAGCACGCGATTAATAATACGTCTTGGAATGAAAACCCTCATAAACCTCCAATAAACTTGATGGAAATTGATTATTGACGTGCAAGCCTACGTTGCCCGCATTTTAAACTGCAAAACGACCAGACGGAAATATCACGGTTTAATAATATCCTGTCGTCCCCTCTTTAAGCCTCCAGTTATCATGTCTCTTACTTCTATGCACGGCAAATTGCTTGTAGCAGCGACTTTGAGCAACATTCCTGAATTCCAAAATTAATGCCCAAACGGATGGCGCCCTTTGAACAGGTCTATTACGCGACACCGATTATTGATAGCGCGAATCGTATTAGTACCCGCATGCAAGGGTAGGAAGCATTCTCTTATCTTTACGCGCTTTTCAAATTTGTGAAATCCATTTCGTTTCTTGGAAGATCAATTCGCCCGGCAGCGGCGAACCTGTAACTGGGAACACCTGGACTTGGACTTATAAAATATTTGTTCATCGTTTCATAAATGTTCGGCCAATGAAACGTTTTATACCATTCCCTCTTCCAGTATAATTTCCTTACAATTAGCACTAACCCGTCCAGTTCCTGTTGCAACTTGCAACGTCAAAGTACTTAGCTGTGCAAGGGAATACCCGCATCGCGTTGACTTAGTTCGCTATTATAAGCCCACGAATAAATTAATGTATGTAAAATCAGATATGCGGCATTACAATTCTTCCATTTTGTTCACGTCTGTAGCATTTATGGTTAATATCGAGTAACTATTTTTTGCATCAAACGACTTCTTAGCTTCGACTGACATATAACCCAGATAGCATCGTACTTCCCAAGGACGTCCGTTTCATGTTCAGGTTATATCTGAACGTCCTGCGTCCACTTTGAACATACGTAGGATGTTCGTAAGTCTTACGTTTCGGATGTTCTAGAAACGTCCGTCGCAAAAGTCATACGGATGTTATCCAGACTTAAATTTAGTACGGTCTAGGAACGCCCGTTTCTTAAGTCCTACGGATGTTTTCGAGACTTAAATTTCGTATGTTCCAAGAACGCGTCAAAATCCCGTTAACATCCTTATCAACTTTTTTTCTAATAAATCACAACTATCTATCAAAGGATGTTCGGTAACTCTCGTTTAATTCAATGTTTTATAGTTTCTCGATATCCTACAACAGGGTTGACTAACTGGCGACTCACGAGTTGCCGGGGGCTCCTCCGCCTTGCGGCCACGCTGAACGCAGTCGAATTCGTCCGTGCCTACACAGACATAAATACATTCGATTGCTACGGCCGGCCACGGCGATAGGTTTACATATAATTATAATTAATACGACAATACGAACTGATATACACTTAGTTTTACTCGTCTCTGTGAATGTGAACGTGCACATTGAGGCCGCGTCATATTATTGACAAGGGATGGTACATCCACGGAAAACGCACTTTCGCATCTGTATGTAGAACCAAGTATTGATGAAATTTTTAAACCCAAATCCACCAATTTTTACGTTCACATTCACAGAGACGAGTAAAAGTAAGTATATATCAGTTCGTATTGTCGTATTAATTATAATTACATATATGTAAACGTATGGCCGTGGCCGGCCGTAGCAATCGAATGTATTTATGTCTGTGTAGGCACGGACGAATTCGACTGCGTTCAGCGTGGCCGCAAGGCGGAGGAGCCCCCGGCAACTCGTGAGTCGCCAGTTAGTCAACCCTGTCCTACAATATGACGATAAAGAATTTTCTAAAAAATGACGGCGGCTTCAAATTTTAAAAAAAATTCAGAACATTCTTTGTCATCATTTTATAGGATACCAAAAACTATAAAACTTTGATTGAAACTTTTCTTCGGTATCTGTCACGGTTTCGCAGATATTCAGGATAATATGAAAATTCACAATTTCTTTGAGGGGGTGTTTTCACCCCTAGAACGCTTCATTGCCGGCCGCCAAAAATGCTTACATTATTAGCATCCCTTGAACGACATTTCTGCAAAGTTTCCAATTTTTTGAATTTTCAATTTGCCGATCATCCCTTATAAATACAGACTATCAGTTAAACAGTTTAATCTTCAAGTGAAAAAAAAGAAGCCAACAGCAGTGCGCAAGAAAAAATGAATCCAGCGAAACAACTATATATCTAAATACATCCATTACACAAACACGGCCAGTAAAAGATTAATCGCATGAGCGCCGCGTGAACTCTTGCCGAAATCCCGGTGTTCCGTCTCGATTCGCAGAGGCGTCAGCCAGACCATAGACAGAGGGCGAGAAGGAGAGAAGGAGAGAAGAATGGTGAGGGAGAACACTGGTTCCTCCGAAACGGGCGAGGGAAGCGAAGGGGCAAAGGAGTAATAAGAAAAGGGGGATCGTCGTTGCCGTTGGCGTGGCAGGGTGCCGCCGAGATGTGGGCAACAATATGGCCCGTGCTCAGTACAATAGCCTCATATTATGTGCACAACAAGCGGCAATGGGGCCACGGTAAGGTTACATTACAGGCCAGGTTGGCTCTTCTGCCTCACAAAGAGGACGCACGGCTCGGCGCACAATGCGATAGGAAAAGGAGAGTACGACGCCTCTATATTCCCGTATAGAAAACGTTCGTGTGGGTTACACGTACGCGCGCCCCAAGTGGATGTGCGTGCAGGCAACGCAGCCATGGCATCGCGTGTTGCTCGCACTTTGGTGGGGGTATGAACGGCTTCCAGGCCTGAGAATCTTCCCACGTTTCTCGTAGCACGAGCCAAGTGTGTACAAGCGAAGAATTTCGGAGGCGAGGCTACCCATTCTGCGTCGGGGATCACCGTGATCCTTACCGGGGGTTCCGTGCGACGAACAGAGACGCCGGACAAAAGGGAGCGAGCGGGAACGCGACGGAGCGCCCGACAACTGTTTTCGAACGAGAATGAAGAGGGAGGCGAGGAACAGTGCGGAAGCGTTTCGTATACCAGCACGTTCCGAATTAGCGTCGCTGAATTGGCTTCTTCCACCTTCTCTCCCGTGATTCCGCATCCACAGCTGATTGCCCCGGTCTACGGTCAGCGAGAGCGTCGGGCTGCGTTGCTACTTCTTCGGTAAACATGCTCCGTTCGGGGACTGCCTTCGTTGGACGCTATTGATTGCTCCTCCAGGTAACTTCTTTGGGCTCTTCATCACGCACTACTTTTCTTTGGCGAAGCAGCGTTCGCGGGTAGCCTTTTTTTTAGAAATCTGTTTTGGTATTTCATTTTTTAGGATTCATTCGTATGAAGTCCATGTTTTTTTGTATTTCGTAGTAGAGTGTTTCCCGGGTTACGGAGAAAGATTCTGGACTGTAAAATCTTCGACAATCCTAGGCAGGGGAAGTAGTTAGCACCTAAGAAATTAACTACATAACTACGTAATAGAATGATAAATGATAAACTACATAAGAATGAGTGAAGTAGCGCACCAGCGAGTGCCCTCAGTCGACGGCCATGTGCGCGACTTGAGTCATTCATTATTAAATATTAATATTTTCATATTTCTCATTTTATCGTGATGAGAGTATTACAGATAGATTGGTGAGATTATGGCGAGAAAAATGAGTCCAAACACGAAGTAATTCCATCTACTTTTTTATTATGAATACACGGTTAGAATTCCAGTGTTCCTCGAATTCAGCCAAAACGAGTTTCGTAAATAAAAATGGACCGAATTGCTTCATGTTTGGACTCATTTTCATCGGGAAAGCCTCAGCAATCCATTGGTAATACTTTTATGAATATTTATCAACAACATAAACATTTTAGTTTTTAGTACTGAATATCTTATCTGGCCCGCCGGTTTTATTGCTCTCGACTTTCCGGGGAACACTGTTCTGAAACAAAATTTATTAAACAAAATTTATTAAAACTGATATAAGAAGCTAAATAAATTAAAAACAGTAATATTAGTTAATGGAAACATTAAGTAGAATATACTACATACGAATGCAGGACTTGCTATACTCACAAATGTTTTGTTCGTCTTCTTTGAATAAATAGGGAGTAAGTACCTACATTATTCTTGCTTCTTTTTTCATTGTCCACTTGCGATTGATATAGATGGTTGAGTAATTGCGACATCAGTAATTGACTGTATTCCAACGATCTCCAAGACTTGCATAATCTTTGAAGTTCTGGCTCGAAGATCAAATAATTCAAATTACATATTACGGCATTACGTAAAGAAAATGCAAATTTTTCTTAAATACATTCCAAAAGTAATAAACGTTAATTTGAAAATCTGTTATACCACAAAATTACGGAATGATGTTTGCTGCAGTATTTTCTATTTTTTAATTCATAACGTAAGACGAAAATTGACCTATCAACAAGATAGTTGATCATTAAAAATATCGGTATTGGTTACAAATAATCTAGAATTGTGTAGAATCAATGAAGATTTCAAAAATCAGTGAGTGAAATAATATATATTTTGCAATCCATAATAATGACTGCACCAGTTTACGGACAGTAACTTCATACCTGATTGCCACATTGGCAATTGGCACTATTATGACGATTACAATGTAAATTGAACCAACAATATTCTCTTCACGTCCGAATACTTAAATTCATCCATTCGCATTCTAAAAATTGGATAACAATAATAGATTTAGCATTGCCTCGGTAACTGGTTCCTTGCCAACCATAATTCATCGAAATTGTATTTCAACGAGTCTAACACAAATCTGATTTAAGGATGAATCGGATGTACAATATTAGACCAAATTATATGAAATTTTAAATACTTGAATATCTACGTCTTACGCATAGTAAATCTAGATGTAAGAAACTGGAACGAAAGTTTGAGTTTTATTTTTGCTCCTAGAAATGCTTTTTCAAGCATTCTTTGCTAAATTTTTGACAGTGAGAATGCCCTGAATTCACAATTTTCTCAAGTTATAATTTATTTCTTTAAAACAGTGAAACTCGGCAGATATTTTCATCTATCTATATGCTACATGTACAAAAAAATTGAAAACATTGGTACCATTTCTTAAATATTTTTTCAGCAGTTTTATCTTTCCATAAGAATACGTTTAAAATCAGTGAAAATTAAAACCCCTATAACTGACTAACCGTTGAGTGAATTCGTTTAAAATTTTTGCAGCACACTGTGAAGATTGAAAAGAACAAATCTCACAAATTTCCATCAACTTGGTACCACTTTGAAGATAGGTCCGATACATCCTTAAACGCGCTTCGTTAGTAAGAAGGTATTTCGATTCTTTTCAACTGGTTCAAAATTCATTAAAAAAATAAGCGTTTGACCATTGATTGGTTGCGGGTTCAGTGATATGGGTCCAGGGCTCGTTAAGACTTTATGTAAGCACTGGCGGTTATCCGATTCGAGTGAGTTAAGGAGCAACGCCAAGACCAGCAATGAAAAGTTTGAATCTGATCTGCCGTTGGGTTACCACAGACGAGGGCAGTATCAGCGCCGTTAACGCGATTAATAATAACGTAACCGGTGTTCCGATGATAGCGGCGTGCCAGCACGGATAACACTCGTTTCACGTTCAGCTTAAACAGGCAGACGGTAGCGTGCGCGCGCAGCATCACATCCGGTTCGGAGGACCAATCAGTGTAATTATCCTACCGGTCTCTACCGGCACGTAATCACGCTGATGTTTCGTTTTCGACGTCCAAGAGCATTATACCGACCGACTTGGAAAAAAAATCACGATTATCGGGATGAGAATGTTTGACATATTCACTGTAGCTTTCTTCATCGAAATTGCGTCCTGTACCTGTCGCTGAAAGTGAGTCCTGACGAGTGTACTTCTTTTTTGTGTACAGCTAACTTTTCGTCTCCATTCCAATGCACGCGCGGATTGGCGAATGTATAATACACAGGGTGTCCTGTAACCGGTGGTAAAAGCGGAGGGGTGATGATTCGGTATGAAGAAACATGTCAGAAATATAGAATAAAATTGCGTCGTGACTTACTTCATTTTTCAGATAATTCGCTCGAATCGGTGACATCACGGTTTTATTTAAGATCTACTCTGAATCATTGATCTCCAATTAACAGCGTCGTGGCACCAGTTTATAGTTCAATAAGGAAATTTTTCAGCTATAATTAAATCTACGTCTCGAACATTGAACAAGATGACCATTGATGCGCTATGCATTAATAATAAATAGATGACACATCAGAATACGTCTGACGAAATTATTTCAGCGTAACGGAGAAGTCCGGCACAATGCCAAAACGAACGCGAAAATATATTGTGGCAGCTCCGGCACAATTGTATCGGAGACGCCGCGTGTCATAGATAATAGAGAACGAGATAGCGAGTTCGATAGACGTGTTGTGCCTTGTTGTGCGTTCAGCTGTATAACAAGTTGGATTAACCGTGACATGTGACAGCGTTAGTAAAAAGCTTCTTCAGCTTTTGTGGTGCGTCGATACCGTTTGCTTCACCGTTTAAAAACAGTGCGATTTTGTGGGTAACACGCGGTGACAGGTAATAATACTACATTTGCTTAAAAAATTGTAGAATATCCTTTTTAGTTACGGTTTATTTTGGTATGAATTATTAATAATCGTACTCTTGTGAAATTATTAATTCTGATTCAGCATGTCAATTTGACGAATTTATTTTGCTCTGTAGCGCCTGACAGGCGACATAAGTTGATAATTCCTTTTTTTTTATGAATTATCCGTATGTTTGCAAAGATATGTTTTATTGATCTTTGGTGGTAATTAACTGACAGATAAAGTTAGTTTAAATGTGTTACAGAGGTTATGAGATCTAATGTCCTTAAAAAATTGGAATATATTTTTTAAATAATATTCTCTATAAGGGATATTTAAAATTTTGGTTTGTCCTGAAAACTAAGAAGCATTGTCCAAGAAATTAGTTGTTTATCATTAAATGATGAAGACTTAACTTTGAAGCTACTTAATAGTTATCCTGTTATTGTTTCCGAATATGAGACCCGTGAAAGTTCAACTGATGGGAGTGAAGAAGATATTGTTCTGAATGATGAAAGTGATTAAGAAACAAAATTATGATACAGAATGCTTGTTTCGCACAGGCCTTTATTCTTCAGATTTGCTAGGTGAACAGTGGGTTAAGTGTACCTATAAAGTGTTATGATGGACGTGGTGGACCCAAGAAGACTTCAGTGGTGAGCCCAAAAAAACTGCAGTAGTGAAGCAATAGATTTCACATGCCGAATTTATAAAAAAAAAAGAAAGGAAAGGTAAGTTTCACGAAAAAGTCTGGGTCTCATATTAGGAACCTATTTTTTTATCTGCGTATTTGAATGACTTTCGTTTTTATTTTTTTATGAAGAAACCGAATCTTTGTTATAGTACTTTTCAGTAGATTGCTAAACAATACATATTCTACTTTTAAAACGTATATCGAATTTTAATAAAAGTGTTAGTCAAGAGTTCTTATGTTTTTAAGAAATGGGTCGAATATTCGGGTACTTTACCCTATACAACTATTAAAACTGCCAAGCCATAGTTCCATCTTAGGCTTAAAAACAAAAACTGTAGAAAATTTAAAATGTTAATTATACTACTCACTATTAAATAACTCATTAAAAACCATTGTAGAACCATAACAAGAAATAAAATATACCCAATAGAAATAAAGCTACATTTTTTAAACATTTAAATTTCAGATCATTGAGGGTCGGTTGCTTTCTGCATAACATAGCCCATTTCACTGACTGCCTTCGACTATAGTTATAACACTATCTAAATAAATTCCCCATCGGATACCCCTTAAGCAGTACCGATGGGTTCCCGCCTGGTTCACGATCCCCTAATCATCAGCAGTTTCGCAGAGCTGGGGTCCATCCCAAGAACTGGCCCTCCCGAATCGGCTGTAACAGGAGAGTTGCTGCTTAAAGAGACATTACGCCGTCTCATCGTGGCTGTTAACAATTCCAAGATTTCGTGGTAACACGCCATATCTAGCAGCCATCGTAGAGAGAGCCGTAAAGCCGAGCCGATTGGTAGTTAAGGCGTCTGTATACCGAAAGAAGCGAATCTTTTTAATGAATGCGACACATCGTTGGCCCGATCTGCGCTGCGAGATCGCCTTTGCTGGCCAGCTTTCGCGTTTAGAGCTAAAGCCTCGTAAATACTCGGCCGGCCCACTTGGACCCTTGTTTGGCCTACCGGCTTCCAAAAGGGCTAAACACCTCGTTAAGTCCCGCAAGCGAAACCTGTCCTGCAACTGGGGATGGGCGGGTCATTAAGATCGTACGCTTAATTCGAAAAATCGGCTGCCGATCTGGCTGATCGCGGTAACCTGGGAACCGGTTGCCACCGATCATCGCAGTGGGAATCCTTTTCTAATGCCGAGGAAACGTCCCCGCCGACCATCGAGTCCCTTGTGTAAAACTTGATCTGATTAGAAGTGGGGGAAGGGTTCTGGTGGCAAGTGGCAAAAATGCGGGAAGATTGGACCTGGTCTGCTATGTTCGATACCTGCTATGCTGCTTTTAACCCCATAACGTTTCACTGAATTTAAAAAAAAAAAAAAAAAAAAAAACGAGTAAAAATTACGGAGGTGGGTCTTAACATTACTTATTATTACTTTCGCGGGTCAGCGTCTCACCCGCGAAATTAGTACTATTTAATATGAACTAACTTTGAATAGTATTCGAATCTTAAATATTTGAATAGTATTCGAATCTTAAATATTTGAATAGTATTCGAATCTTAAATGTTTGAATAGTATTCGAATCTTAAATATTTGAATAGTATTCGAATCTTAAATATTTGAATAGTATTCGAATCTTAAATGTTTGAATAGTATTCGAATCTTAAATATTTGAATAGTATTCGAATCTTAAATATTTGAATAGTATTCGAATCTTAAATGTTTGAATAGTATTCGAATCTTAAATATTTGAATAGTATTCGAATCTTAAATATTTGAATAGTATTCGAATCTTAAATATTTGAATAGTATTCGAATCTTAAATATTTGAATAGTATTCGAATCTTAAATATTTGAATAGTATTCGAATCTTAAATGTTTGAATAGTATTCGAATCTTAAATATTTGAATAGTATTCGAATCTTAAATATTTGAATAGTATTTGGATACTTGGATATTCGAATTATATTCGCCAAATATCTGAGCAACTGAAGTATTCGAATATTCGAATACAAAAAATTTCATACGACAAATTTAATACGAATTTCACAGAAAATTAAAAGTATATTATAGAATGTATAAACTAAATATTGAATTAGGGCTACTATTTTTTCCACGATCTTTGCTACTTCCACGGATAATATTACATTTTTAAAGAAACTATGTACATTTGTTTAATTTAATGACCCGGAACAAAATGTCGTATATTAATCAAGATTTATATTAATGAGAATTAGAATTATGAATTCTTAATTAGAAGACGATTTAATATGTAAAATATGTTACCTATAGGGTGGGCGGAGACTTTTGTGAGTAACTGTACCTATGTATTTCAACATGGCACTTCCCTGAAGGCGCTCTGACGTTCGCCCGAAATGAGGCACCTTGAACATGCACGCACTGCAGCTCGCAGCCCGTTAAGTACCCCATCCCGTGTATTTTCGTCCAGCGGATCGTTTAAAGAGGACGAGCGGCGTTCGTCCGCTATTTCAATTGTTCTACATCGAGTCGAATAGAAACTGGTCCAGCGAGTCAGGGCAGTATGAGCATGGTCGCGGGCGATCAAGCTCGTTCGCCAAGTCGTGATTCAGCGGGCGGAGGGCGGCGAGTGCCAGGGGCCGGGAGTGGTGGCGACACGCGCTTACACGTGCTCCGCGTCCGTGGTATTCCAGTGAATCAACAAGTGTCGCGGGTCTAGCCGTGTGCCGATGCACCAACCGACAACGCAGCCTGGATTCCAATAAACCGGTCAAGCCCGAGCCGACTCTCGCTTGCACGCTTCGCGCCGAGCAAAAACTATTCAGAGGAACCCGTTTCTTATCGAAAATTTGATGTCGAGATGCGAGTGCCTAGCGGCGCTGACAAGTGCCGCGTGCTGGCCGCGCTGTTTGCCAACGTTTCGCACACTCCTCGTCGCAGACGATGCCGATGGTGTCGTATGGCACTTGGGTAGCCAACTGTTAGGAATGAAGTTATCGATTTCACTGAAATTTTGCATACAGCTCTGTGCGGACATTCGCCGTAATGTACTAAACGCGCGAGGTGCGCTACTCAAAATTCTGCGGTAGATTATCGAAATCATGGTTTTGCCTCTTTTTGATTTTATATATGAACCTGTATGGAAAAAATCAAGTCGATTTCGGGGGGGGGGGGGGACAAATTTTTCTTGCATTTTCTGAACGTTAGGTATTTCGATTTTTGAGAATGTTGTCTGAATATTTTCAGAAAGAAATTCGTAGGATTGGCTGATTGTGAGTTATAGCATCGTCTCGGTTCGACTCGAGGTTCTAAAATTTCAAACGCGTTTTTCTCGACACATTTTTAGCACCTATGCTCTTCAGGCCTTCGTTGTTTTCATCGCGTTTCCATTACCTTGCTGCCTTGTATAATTTTAGATAAGAAAATTCACAAGCAGCTGACTCAAATTTGCGACACTTCGTGTTATAATGGAGAACGTTATCGCTACATTTTAATTATGGTTTCGAATTACTTAATCATCGAAGTCAAGTTTCTCGCGAAGTTTTTAGCTGCGAGACCTACTTATACGTTTGAGACATTATTGCACCTACATAGTGTGCACTAATTATATGCAAAATGTGAGCCCAATTGGTGACACAAACCTTGTACATTAACGCCATAAATTAACTGAAAGTCACATTTACATTGAACAAGATACTCTTTGTAATTTAATCTTCTTATTAGCCGATTCAGTATTTTATGGATTAATTATTGCGACGCGAGGATGTGCTCAAAGGAAATGGATATTTTTTTGATCGATGCACAAGGTTGATATGAAATTTTTTTAATTAACCTTTGGTGAAAGCGTTTCCGTGAAAGTCACGAAAAATTGGTTGTCTTTTCCTTCTTAAGAAACGAATGATATATCCCCGACGTTGTCGACGGTTTATTGAATGCTGTGAATATATATTAATCACACTTTGTGCTAGGGTATATTCGTGTAATAAAATCAGTAACGTAGGTTCTTTACGCGATAACAAATGTTCACGTTCGTTAGGCATTTAAGCAATGAATGCAATGTTATAAGTACAATGGTATATGTAAATACATAATATTTCATTTTTCATTTTTAATTTACACAAACTTACGAATAACGTCCACAAATTATTAGATTAAGCATGTAGAAAAGTGTATTGCAAAGTTTCTCTCCAGAAACATGAGACACTTCAAGCTTTATTCATAGACAATGATGTTTAGAAATGGCAATATGTACTGGGTGACAACTTGAAGAATGCTTCAATTTATTGCAACATTTTCCAATGACGCATTTACCTTCCACATATGTATAATAGAAGCGAAGGTAAAGCAACAGAGTGGTTGAATAAATAGCCCTTTGTCTTGCTTAAGCGAGAAATCACATAAAGAATGTTGAGTTCGAGTTTATTCACTTGAAGTTCCCTGGACTTTTTCGCGTAACCTTTTCCCGGCCAAGTTCGACCATGTTCACATGTTCAATCGAAATTACAGATACTATTCATTACGTAACCCACGTTTACTGTTGCGTATCCGCGTTATTGTGCACTTCGAAGTTGAATAATGGTCTCATTGTTATCGTACGAGTAATTTGATCTTGATTTAGTCTGAGAGTAGATCAAGATTTCCAATTATGCTTTTAGAAAGTACCAGGCCATTGTATACGTTTAATTTCGCGTGATTGTTTTCAATGTCTTCTTGCGAGAGGAGCGCGTCAAAAGATATTTCTCATTTCGCTTAATTTTTACTGCTACCCAAAAATGCGATCAGACAAGTGTTTTCCGTACACCAGAATTGCCACTTTATCGTGCGTGCCGGTAAGAAACGTGGCCGAGAAGAAAGCGAGCGAGCGAAAGAGCGGGAAAAGCGAGAAGAAGGACAAACGGAAGAGTGGAGCGCGCGAGGATCGGAGCGGATCGCGCGGGTCGTCCTCGTGCTGGTCGCGCGACATGGCGTGTGCTCGCCGCTTCTTTTTTCCTCGGCGACTCCCCTGCCGGCGGCCTATGGCGAGGTGGCGTGGGTCGGGGACGAGGGAGGAGGTATAGTAGGAGAAGCAGAAGCAGCACAGCGGCAAGTATCGTGATCCCCATTCTCCGCGAGGCAGAGAGCGTGCAGGTGTGCACGAAAAGGTCCTCTCCCGCGCCAGCACCAACGGAGGGGCCCCCCTGCGCCAGTCGAGTGAGCATACACAAACACAGAGACGCGTGGAGGGAACCTGTGCCGGGCCCAACAGGCCCCCGATCTGTGGGAACTGTTCGGAGTGCGAGCTTCCCACGATACGCTCCGGCTGCTGGCTGGCTGTGCACGGGCTGCAGGGTTCACTCGTGCGTCTCCCCCTTTCCGTTCTCCCTCCCCCTCCCGCCCCGCCGCATCACCGCGCGACACCCTCCTCTCCGCGGAGAGTCCCCAGAGCGACGGGAAGGGGCACCGAGATGGGTCAGTCCGGTGGGGGAAACGATCGGAGGTATAAGTAGCGGGTTAGTCCCCACCAGAAATTCAGAACCGTCGTAAACACGGTAGCAAACGCACTCTCGGCACTCCGAGAAAGCCACAAGTCTTGTTTACGAGCATTTTCGCCTCACACGCATAATTCGGTGCTTCGAGTTCAATTCTCGAAAGTTTCCTTGATCGTTTCGATTGCTGCGATATCAACTCGTCGAGGGGATAATCTGCTCCCCCACGAGTATTCTGTGCAAAGTGAGAAGTGAGAGAAGGATTACTATAATTGCTGCCGATACCGATGGCGCCGCACACGAGCTACACGCCGGTCGGTGGTATGGAGTACGAGGAGCCAGTGTCGAGGACTTATCAGTACCGAAAGGTCATGAAGCCGATGCTGGAGAGGAAAAGGCGGGCGAGGATCAACCGTTGCCTGGACGAGTTGAAGGATCTGATGGTGACGGCGCTTCAGGCAGAAGGGGAGAACGTAGCCAAGCTGGAGAAGGCTGACATCCTTGAGCTGACAGTTCGTCATCTACACACGCTCAGAGCTGCCAGAAGACTGACCCTCACCCCGGAAAACAGCTATGCTGACAGATTCAGGGAAGGATTTACCCAGTGCGCTCAGGAAGTCTCATCGTTCCTGTCAACTCCTGTAGCCGCTGCCGTTCACCCAGCTGCTGGTGCACAACTTATGAGACACCTCGGCGGTTGCTTGCGACGGCTCGAGGGTCCCTCGCCGAGCCCCCTTGGGAACACCAACACTGCCTCCACGACTGTCAACGCGATCAGCCAAGTTCCGGCTGTCAGTCCAACCACCAACGTCACGGTCAGCGTGCCACAGAACGTTTACACGCCACCGCAGAGCCCTGTCAGCATGGCCAGCTCTTCCGGGGACTCCACGGAATCGTCCAGCGCCGTGTGGAGACCTTGGTGATCGACTCGATGAACCCGAGCAAACGATTCGATGGACTTTGAAAATTCTTCGCTTCGAATATAATATTCCTTCCTGGTGAAGAAGCTTCCCCGATTTAAATAGGGACGGATAGCTAGTGGGAGGAAAAACGACGAATCATTGTCTTCCATATGTTGAAATTGTTGAACCTCGCACTGTCGAGGCATCTATTATTTTTTAATGCGATACATTTGTAAGTTATTGCAACACCTTCGGAGTTTCTCTTATTCTCTGTTTTACGTTGTACATAGGTGATGAAGCTTTAAATGACGACTGTGATAGGGTTCGATTTTGTACCTGAGATAATTATTTTCTCGTAAAGTAGAACGATTATTATTATATAAATTTTAATTTGTTATGTTTAAGGAGCATTTTTCTAGACGTAACATGACACTCCGTTTTTTTTTGTTAAAAATCGATTGCACATCGCGCGAAACTCAATAAATAGATTGTTTTAATCATATATCATGGAATCTCATTTGATTTACCTGCCTCCCTAAATCCCACAATTTCCTTGTGATTTTCAGAATTTCGTGACGACGAATTTCAGAATTCGCCCTAACATTAAATCAATTTCAACGCATATTAACACATGTCGTGAAAAATACCGATTCTCGTAATAACCTAATTTCTACGGATCATTGATTCACTGTATGTTACGAGACGCGTACCCATCAATCGTATGGAACGATTCGCGTGGTCGTTTCGCAAGTCCTTATATTGGATTGTCTGTAATTTGTGACATAACCATAAAGGAAGTAATTACTCATTCAACAGGAGAATGAGCGATTTCTCCTTTTAAAAAACCTTAGGAGGTATGATTTTCGTGAAAATTGATATAAATCCTTTGATTACACTTGTGAATTGTGATTGAATAACAGGAGACATCGTCAATATATTAACAATCAAGTTCCCTCTAAACTTAACAAATTTGTTTTAAATAATTAAATTTCTATTTATATATATTTATTTTTCTCTATTTCTACAAGTAGCTATTCACGAAGGTATCCTTCCACCCCATACGTTACATATTTTATACATTCAATAAATCAATTCAAATTCATATTAGTACCTAGAAACTTGGATAATACATTAATTCATTACTTTTGTATATTTCAGTTTACTTAAAAATATATTCATTTACTTAAAGTATTTCTATTTATAAAAATAGCAACCACCGTGTACAATTAAGATATTAGCTAAAATTCAATATTTGTTTTACATAAACAGAATTACAAGAAATTGTGAATTTTTCGGATATCCCCGCGATCCCATTATAAGTTCAATCTATTAAGCATAGACTAAAATAGTTCTTTTTTTAATAGTTATATTTTGTGAAATTCGTGCTTTCTACTAAAATTTAGTTTCTTAAGCCTAAAATGTAATTATGGCTTGGTAGTTATAATAATTGTATAATGTTAGAGTTGTTCTCTGCTAATGTTCTGCAAAATATAAATCACAAAATTATAGTATCGATACTGTGTTCAACTAAATTCCTGTTATTGTGAGGGTTGGTAGCTTTCTGCATAACTGGGCCCAATTGTTCCCAAACATATTCCACCAATATTCAGAGTCAGTTAGTTGAAAAATAAAAGCCTGGATGAAAGAAGAAGAAAATTAATTGTGTAGCTTCCACTTGCCTCCGGATGACGAATCAGCTTTCGAGTGTGCCATAAATTACGGATTACTCTGCATCGAGATCGAGCGTTTCATATTGGCGAATTAAAAAGCGTAATAACTCGAAGGCGCAGCTGTTTTTCTGAGCGAAGAAAAAGGATCGCGGCGCATGATTGCGGCCACGTCGAATTTGCAAGCAATCATCGAGGGCTTATTCGTCGATGACTGTTGATCAGCTCTTCAACCGACACATTTTCGTACCTTTTTTCAGTTTTCCCGCCAGTGCTGGACTGAAGCACTCGGTTTTTACGTATAATGAGAACGTGCTGGTACGTGCCACGGAAGTCGATAGGCTCTTTTTTGTTCCCTTTTTATTACAGGTTCCGTTTCCGATCGATGGATAATACGAACTGGGTGTGAGCATCACGCGATCTGCCGCATATCGAGAACATTAAAGTGCAAAAGGTATTTTAATCGGTCGATTTACGCGTCGTTCGCTTTAATTCCACATCTTCCTTATAGGTAACTTAACCCTACGACGTTCAGTTCACTTAAGTAAATATTTAACATAATGCCAGAAACTGAGAAATACACATATTAGCAAGAACTTTCTTATATTTCCCTCAAAATTAAATGTACCTACCACTAACAAAATGAAAAAACGAATGGGTCAAAAACGACCCGTGGGACGTAGAAAATTTCAACTTGACCAATGTGAACGAGGCTTAAGAACAAAATGACTCGGCATTAGTTTTCGAGATATTTATAAAAATATTTTAATGTTGTCCCGAACGATACCAGTGGCCGAATGGCACTAAATTTGGAGGGGGAGGGGGGACTCCAAATAGAAAATTTCAGCTCAACCAGGTGTTGTTTTGCCTAAAGTTAACTTCAATTATTATCTACGTATTTGTTTACCTCCACCAAAATAGTGGACACGAGGAATTATGCAAAGTTAAATAAGGAATTCAAACGGCAATATCTCTGACTTGTATTTTTCTGCATTACCATAGAATATTATATGTAGGTAGGTATACCTTATCGAATTGAACTGTGTTTCATTCGCAGAACTTGACCCATTCTTAAAAGTCACCCACAATTAAATCAAACATTTGAATGATACGGAAAATTTTTCTTCTCTGTTGCAGGTATTCGTAGCTCCGTCCACAGAATGGTGACAGCTGCCGTTTACATAATTTAAATAGGTATGCCGAAATTTTCTGGGAAAATTGGTTAAACGGGCCGATAACGCGTGCGTGAAAGCCTTAAGAATATTTAAAATGTTATAAACGATTACGCCGCGCGATTCACGCGAAAGATAAACTTTCTCGTCTGGATATAGCTCATTAACCGGCGGTGTTTAAATGTGGCTGCCGCATCGATAACCGTTTTTATGAGCTGCCATCATTTAAGGAAAATTATAACGATGCCGGCTCCCATGCACGAAAGCGGACCGTTTAATCCGACGTCCATGCGACTTTGTGTGTTTTATCGTGTGAAAACCAAACGCGATTTCTCGCGGCCGGCGTACGCGGTTCGTGTTATTTCGCAAAATTTATTATGCATATAGTGCCACGGCAAATTATACGACACAGCAGTGTTAACTCACTTCAGCCGCGGCGGAGGCTTCGACTTTTTATTACCTTTTGTTCTCTTGTTGCTGCATCATTCACCCCACCATCGGGGATATTTCAGTATTTTCAAGCCACTAGAAAATAACCATGCCCACATTTTGCTGATCGGTTCAAATATTTGCTTCGTTTATTTATTTTCATTGATCTTAACGTGTTTTGATGAGTATCGTAATGATATTAACGTTATACAATTTTTTTTCTGCGACTACAACTTAGCTGCTGAAGATCGTTTTTTATTCTCTTGCTTATCGACAAAGGTGCTATAGCTATACGATATATCATTTGAGATATCAGATGCGGAGCAACGAAAATATTTCTCCGACATATTATAATTTCTATTTAGTAATTTCACGAATGGAGCAAATATATTAGGATTATTTATGCAATTAGCCGATCCGGCAATTTGACGGGTTCCGTAGAAATAGGTATAAGTACTACATGCACTTAGATCTTAAAAGCTAGAAGGCCTGGGATGAAAGAAATGTGTGTATAAATTCTTTGAATATAATTATTAATTTACGGTACGAATTGTTTATAATTAATGCTATGGTTTTCTCGCTATTCCTTTTCGAAATTTGAATTCCGTCAAATTGACGGGTGTCGTCAACCCAGTGTTAAGAAAAACACAGAGTTTAAAGTGAAAGTGAAAATTATTATTATTAGTTTCGTAAGAGATGGCAAAAAGGGAACAGGGCTTAATATGGAAGGGATAAAAGCAGGCATTTCGTTAAGGCACCGGTTGTTGAAAGTTCCTTTTATGTATACGTATACATATATCATTATCTGTAAATATGGCAAAGTAGGTAGGTATACAAATATTTTATTCGCTAAAGAAATAATGGTACTTGGATAGTGCTACTCGTAAACTGGAACAGAAGTCACATGGACAATGAAATCGGTTATTTCAAAAACGACACATGTGACATTTTTGGTGGTTTTGTAATTTCTTGCCTAAACGAATGGTTCTCGTAACTTTTTTTTTTAACATTTACACCTTTAACCCCCAAGATTTAATTCAAGATTTAGAACCCCAAAGTGGATCAAATATTTGTTTATACATAGTTGTTCATCTCCGGCCTTTAAACTTGAAGAGACGGGAGACATAAATCTGTGGGTGAGTGGTGAGTCCAAAAATGACTAAGGTCAAAATTGAGACTATTGACTAATAATTCGCGTTAGAAAATTTTAAAAAATTTTAAACTTGTATTTTTTTGTCCTTTTTAACCGAAAACAGCCAAACATTGACATTGGCCCTTTTCGAGCTCACTCACAGAAATAAATACGCATACTCCTATTATAATATTTTTACTGGCAAGGAATATTTATATACATAGGTACCTCGGGGAGCACAGGCTAAGAACTCCTGGCGTAGACCATACAAAAGAAATATTGCGAAAGTAGGTATTTGCGAGAAGTATGTCAACCATATGAAGTTAGGCCACTCTCTGCCATGCATTTGTGTCGGGAAGGGCAGATTCGAACGAACCGATTGCACGTGACATTTGTAGGTTGACTTGCCCGCGACAATGAAGCGATTTAACGAAAGTGAGAAAATGCGCGTTAATCTCCTCGCTGTTAAAACGTCCCGTAATTCTTGTCCCGTTGAAAACAAGCTAAAGTCATGCCTGTTTGACCGTCGATGTTACAGACTGCCCGGGATGGACGTAATCGCCTACAATCATCACGAGATCGCGAGCAGCATCGATGGCGGTGATATCGAAACCCAGTACGAGGACGAAGTGGAGGAAATTCTGCCTTACATCGACATCGATCGGGGTCTTCTAACCATCGACCAGCTGACCGCTGCCAATAGTGACAAGAGAGGCAAGATGCCATTCCGAAGAAGCCTCTTCCCTCACGTGGCGCCCTACATCGCCTTCCAATTGTTTGACAGCAAGGGACCAATAGTGCCGTACGAAGTAACGAGACACCTGAAGTGGCGCCTGAGTACAATTACACCATTAATTGTGCGTCATACATTGGTCAACTCAGGTTTCCGGCTGATGAAGAAGTGCCAGGAGTGGTGCGGCACGTGGGGCAAGCATATGAAGTCCACCGTCTTCAAAACGCTGAAAGAATCGCAGAAGATCAACCATTTCCCGGGCACTTTCCAAGTAGGCAGGAAGGACCGTCTGTGGCGCAACCTTAGCAAAATGATGATTAAGTATGGGAAACGAGAGTTCGGTTTCGTTCCAAGGACGTACGTGCTACCTCAGGATCTCCGTTGCTTCCGACAAGTGTGGAAGAAGGCGGGCAACAAGAAGAAATGGATTATCAAGCCGCCAGCGTCGGCTAGGGGAACTGGGATAAAAGTGGTGCACCGTTGGTCGCAGATACCAAAGAAACGTGCGGTGGTCGTCCAGCAGTATTTGTCCAGGCCAATGCTCATCGGTGGCGCGAAGTTCGATCTGCGCCTGTACGTTCTCGTCACGTCGTTCGATCCATTGACGATCTACATCTACCCGGACGGCCTGGCGCGATTCGCCTCGGTCAAGTACAACGACGACATAAACTACCTCAGCGACCGCTTTATGCACCTGACCAACTACAGTATCAACAAGACCAGCGCCACCTATACCAACAACGATTGCGTCGACTCTTGTTCCGGCCACAAATGGACGCTCCGGACCCTGTGGTCCTATCTTGAACGGGAGCAGGTGAACGTATCGAAGTTGTGGGTCTCCATGAAGGACATCGTCGTCAAGACAATGGTAGCTGGGGAATCCGCCATCGGTAGTCTAACAAGGGCGAACACTACGTCGCGGTATTGCTGCTACGAGCTCTTTGGCATCGATATTCTTTTAGACGAGAACCTGAAACCCTGGTTATTGGAAGTGAACATTTCCCCCTCGTTGCAGTCTTCCTCACCGCTGGACAGCGCCGTCAAGGGCCCGTTAATTAAGAATGTCTTTAACATAGTTGGGTATCAACTGCCAAATACGTTATCAACCGAAGAAGCGGATAAATTGGCGCAGAGGTATCAGTTGGACGTGGTGTGTCAGGACTTTAGGTTGCATAGAACCAGTCTCAGTTATCAAGAGCGGCACAAGCAAACCCTGTTCGCCAACCTAACGAACAGAGAGGACTACTTGGAGGATATACTTGAGGACCTTACGCCAGACGATGTTAGACATTTAATAACTTACGAAGACGAGTTGACGCAGTTAGATAGGTTCGAGAAACTATTTCCCACCACCACTAGCCACGAGTACCTGCAGTACTTTGACGTTCCAGGGTACTACAACATGCTGTTCGACGCGTGGGAAGTGAAATATGGCGATAATCGAGAAAAAGGGATATCTAGATTACAGAAACTATGCCAGATGAAGTATCATTTAGAGCAGCAAATGGTTTTTTAGATCGCCGTTTCTTAGGGACTTAAATTTATTCCGCTGGCGTCTTTCGCGTCCACGAGATACTTTATCAATATAAGTGTGAAGCCCTTTTTTTTTACATATACTATACACGATCTTCTTATATAAGGTTTATTATTATACCGTTGTGCCACGTCACGGAACGATCGCATCATGTGCCTTTTTCACGGTTGTGCAAATTTACTTTACTGTATTAAATCACTGTCTTAATAAATCATTTTACAATTAAGCGGTACTGCAATATATTTCTTTTTTTCGATTGCAATTTCCAGGCTACACTTAGAAATAGGCAACGTAGAAAAGATAGCAGGTTTGTATAACTTTTGTATAAATAATGTACTTTAGTGTTAACAAGACACCCATAAATAATGTTTGAAAATGACGTGGTGATAATTATGTCATTATGGATAATAACATTATGATAAAACATTATATATAGTTAAAAAGTACTGTTTACTGAAACGTACACACGCTTAAACGATTGTGGCTGTTCAGATTCCATATTGATGTTTGGCCTTTTTTCTTCCTTTACATTTCTACAGTATTTTGAATTATTTAGGGCACTGCAATTCGATGATTTGTTTACTTTGGATATTTCAAATTTACCAGTTGCGATTCATCGTTTTTATTTTCATTAATGTATGAATCATACCTACATGTGTTTCGCGGAAATTCAATGTAGAAATTTGATTATTAAATGCATATGCTGAAACTTTCATAAAGTTCAAATGGCGGGGGTTCAACCACAGTAAAATTTCCACACAAACGAACAAATAAATAAAGTAAGAGAGTAGTGTAATAACAAAAAGAACGGAAACGCATGTTAATTGCAGAAGTGGGGGGTTAAGAAAACTGGATACTGAAATAAGTAATGTTTCTTCTTGTATTTCGTTCGTAGCAGTCTTCGCAAAAAATGTAGGTATAATGCTTAGTAAAATCGTGTAGGACAAAGATATACGTATTTATTTCAAAATCTACGATCCTTTACGCTAACAGTAGAAAAATTTACATAACCAAAGCAATGAAGAATTTAATCAATTTTGACAGTAATATTTCCTCATGAAATAGAAGTGTTCTAGACGGGAACCTGTGGGTTGATAGCGCCATAAACGATGCTCACGAAATACTGTAGAAATATTCGTCGAAAAAAAGGCCAACCATGTGAAGCCATCCCATTATCAAATCTCGACGACCACAATCGTTTGAGCTAACGTTTAAGGGCGAATTCCACTTACGTCCAAATCGCCCACGATCGTAGGATTTTTCAGATTTTGTAATAAAATGAATATCATAAATAATATGTTCCTGTTTTGGAGTCGTAATTTACAGTTAAAAAAACTGTATTTTCCGATAATGGTTTATTTACAGATTTCTCTTCATATTTCATTTTGGAATGTTAATGTTAACCACGAGCGGTGCGGGCGATCTGAGAGTAAGTGAAATCGCCCTAAATGATCGAACGACATGGACAAACAGCTAACTTCCTTTAATACACTATTTAAAAAGAAACGCAGACTCCACTACTCATCCAGTGCTCACTACTAACCTAACTCACATACTTTGGGCCAAACACTTAAAATTATCAGTAACTGCTACAGCACGCCGCCAGTTCGAATACCGCTCGGTGGCAAAACATCCAAGAATGACAAGAACCCAGGACCCAAGCGACATGACGATCCAGCCAAGGCAGAACGCTTGCACGGATACCTGCTGTGGCAAATTGTCTCCAACTTATTGCACCGAGCACGATGAAATGTATATCTACGCCGAGATAACCGAGCTTCTAATGGCTAGAAAGAAACCGCGGACCATCATTGACTCAACCGGCTGCGGTGACAAAAACTTGACACTGCCGATGCGCAAGAGCCTCTTTGACCACGTACCGCCGTTCATCGTCTTCAAAAACAACGAAACCACTGCTAAACTGCCCCTCGAGATCACTAAACACCTGCTCTGGTGGCACACAAAGAAATTCTCCCCGCGAATTATCTCGTCGATGGTTCGAAAATCAGGATTCAGGACAACCAACGACGTAACTGCCGATTGGTGTGGAACTTGGTGTAACAAGCTTGCCCATTCCCGGCTACACCGCGTCAAGATTTTCGCGAAAGTGAATCAATTTCCCAGCAGTGCTCAGCTGGGCAACAAAATACTGCTTTGGAAGAATTTCCGCAGAATGATGAGGAAGCATGGTTGCAACAGATTCAACTACATGCCAGCGTCGTTCGTTCTACCGAAAGAGCGGGATGAGCTGAGGAAGTTCATGAGCAAACACGGCGGGATGTGGATCGTGAAGCCGCCGGACTCCTGCGCCGGACATGGAATAAAACTGGTGTCCCGAGTGTACGAAATTCCTGATAATCGTCCCCTCATTGCTCAGCGTTACATCTCCAAGCCTCGACTTATCAATGGCATCAAGTTCGACATGCGGCTGTATGTGCTGCTGACCAGCATCGAGCCGCTTAGAATTTACGTCTACGACGACGGCCTGATCAGGCTCGCAACTATTAAGTATTTTAACCATGTAAGCACTCTATCCGACAGATTCATGCACCTCACCAACACCAGCGTGAACAAAATCAATCCCAATTTCAAGCCCAACGACGATCCCAACAAGCGAAAAGGTAACATGTGGTCGTTGAATTGCTTGTGGAAGTATCTAGCCTCGAATCACCATGTGGACACGTTTAAGATTTGGTCGAAGATCAAGGATATGGCTATCAAGACTATTATCTCCGCCGAACCGTCTCTGGTGAAGGCGTGGAAAAAGACATCCACGTCAACGTACAATTTCTATCAACTGTTCGGCTTTGATATCCTTCTGGACAAAGAGTACCGACCTTGGCTACTCGAAGTCAATCATTTCCCTTCCATGGAGCCTGACACGCCTTTGTGTAAGATAGTGAAGGATCAGCTGACGAAGGATTATTTGAATCTGGTTGGCTTCCATGTGCCGGATGTGTTGACGGAGAAAGAGTTGAAAATGCTCAGGATGAATTATAAAGAAAACGCTGTCTGCTATAATCGACAGCTGTATTCTAGCTCGCTGACGTGGGACGATAAGCAGAAACAGGATACGTACTCAAAGGTGACCACTCGAAAGGACTATTTGGAGCCCATCCTCCAGTGCCTTACGCCGGCCGACATAAAAGTACTGATACGGCACGAAGATGAGATTACGCGAACCGGTCGGTTCGAGAAAATCTTTCCTACGTGTTACACCTACGAGTACTTTGACTTCTTCGATGAGGTCAGGTATTATAATCTACTCCTGGATGCATGGGAAAACGAATACGCCACTGATAGGCTGAAAGGTATCGAAAGACTGAGGAAACTTTGTAAGAGAAAATGTCATTTGTTCTGAGGGAGCGATTGCAAAAATATTTCTTCCTTTTCGAAAAGTTACAGGCTGTTCTGTAATTGATAATACAAGTCGAAAGGTAATCATTTTGCATGAAGGAATAAGGCAAAAATTTTGAATAACATTTCTTGATTTCAGGCTTCGTTCTCAGAAAAGATGACATTGAATAGGTGCATAGGAAATAAATGCTCGTACACAAATGAGTAGAAATTGTCAGACAACATTTCCTTCCAGTGAGCCTTTGTTTTCGAGAAAATCAATTTATAAATTTATAGACTGCCTGTGGATTTGTTCAAGTATCTGTTTTATGTTCAACTCCGATTTTGTCGAAAAAAGCTGCTCTAGAATTTCCATTCATTTTTGCACAAGAATTTATTTCGTTTGGTTTTGTTGGTCGTATATCTGCGAAATGTTTGGTCATAAATTAAAATTTATCACTTATTTGGTAAGATAAAGAAACATTCCATTTTGAGAAAACGATAAATGATAAAAAAATTGTGGCAACTGTGAATTTTAATAGAAATCGTTAGAATATTTTAAAAAATCCAGACAATTATGAAAGTCTTAAATTTTTATTAATATTGAGTCACGATATATTTTTTAATAATGTATCTACTATGTGAGAAAAAACAGAAACATTTTAAGATGTTTAAAGTATGCACAAAATCCTGTTTTGTACCTTCTGTTTTCATGAAACTGTATTAATCTAATTTCTTTTGTTATTTCACCGAAAATTTAATCACTAAACTGATGTGTTCTAGATTTGTCTAGAAAAGCGAAATTCTTATACAAAATAATGTAATGTAAAGTATACAATATAAGTTTGAGGACGAAATGAACATGGCGTGAGAGTTTGCAGTACATAATTGCAGTATTTGCAGTATTATAAAAGACAACTGTATATTAAAAGTACTGACGATAATATTAAACCTCATAACTGGTAGGATAAATAAAAACATTGTACAATAATGTTACAAGCACCGTTGAAAAATTATAAAAAAATATAGAATAATTAAAAAAACGCTTGTGGATTCATTTAAGACACTGTTTCCAGAGGAATTCCTTACAAATTTAGCATACCTAAATACACAATATATTTCTATTTATGTTCCTGGATAAATCTAAAATTTTCTAAAAAATTTAATTAATTTAATGAACACTGTTTTATTTGAAAATTTTTATCTAAAACTTGTAATAAATCATTTTACTTACCTATTTGCGTAAAAATTTACAAAATAACTAACATTTATTTTACCGAGTTTGTAAGCTATACATAGACTACTCACAGGAAAGATATTATTTGGACAATCTTGAGGTAAGTTCACAACTACAATTATTACCACCCCCCACACATACGCTTTCTTTTGATATAATAGGTAATTGCGGAAACGTATTTTGGAACACTCATTTTCCCAGAGTTCAAGAAATCGGTTCTTATTTTTTTTTAACCAATCTAAACGTTGCTAACCCGAGAATTCTCATTCTAATGAAACTTCGTGTGAATGTAGAGTGCACTTTTTTCTATGGAAATTCACTCTGAAGAGATGAAATGAGCCCTTAAAATTATCGATCTTTTTTTATTATCAAGAAAAGTTGAGTGTAAGTATCTATGTAGAGTGGAAAGATACATCGGATGGTTTGCTTAATTGCTTAGGCTTAGAACCACCGCCCTTCATACTCGGGTCACAATTTTACACTAATTAGTTTCTCGAGATTGGCAATGAAGGTTACTAATTGCAAAAAAATCTGTATACCTGTGGCGTTGAGTTTCACGCAATTCGAAGCGGTATGACTGTGCAACAGCGTCAGGTTTAATAAATCCGTACTGACAATTTAATGTCTCTATTGTGACCGCAACGGGTAACGGTAGCGGCAACTGAACTTGATTACGTTAATATGAAAGGGGACCAGATTTCTTCGCTTCCGCCCCTTAAATTCAATTACTGGACCGTACTCCACCAGTTAAAACATCATATATCAGCTTTGTCCGGAGGAAGTACGATCCGTAATGAACCGACGAAATCAATTATCCCCAGAAATAATGACATCGAGTTATTGACCCTCGGTAAGGGCAAGGGTAATGCTCCTTATCAAAAAATGAAGTAGGCTCGTGACTTTTAATTTACGAACTTAGTTTGTAGATCTTTTTGGCTTATGCAACTTCTTTCAGGTAGCTTGAATATGCGGCAGAACGAATTTCATTTATCACGAAAAAAACGACTCACATGAGCTGTCAAATATGGGCACCCAACAGTCGTTTGAAGACAATGGGCTCGCACAGTGCCACGACAGTCAATGAATTGATATCGTTATTGTAACAACATAATAGACATATTTTCTTATTGAGATTACAGTCGCCTGTATGTGTGACGCGCGTACCGCGTCGGGTCGCCTTTATGAATACATTCATTCATGTGAGCCGCGTATGTGTATTACGCAATTACTACAAAGCTGGCGCGTAAGGCTAAAGACCTCGTCTTTCATTCAGGGATCACTTAAAACTCGGACTACTCCAATAATTACGAGTGTCACGAACAAGGATAAGAGGACTACACTTTCTTTATTTTGAAAATAATTCGACACTAATATCGCGAATATTCCGGACACTTTGTTAACAATTACAGCCCACTGTGTTTCTTAAAAAAAAAAAAAAATAAAAACAGACAGATGGTCCTTACCGCCTAGGTTATTTCATTTATTTTTCTTCCAGAAATCAGAATTGAATTTGAATTCAGGAAGTAAACAGGGAAAGCCTACTGTAATGATAATTGCATATAAACATAGTTAATGTGAGTAGAATTGTAATATAAGTACCCAATAATAATTAATGTGTGAGACATTTTCTATATTAAAAAAGTTTGACCGAATAGTTTGGAAATCGTCTTCTATCATATGTTGCTGAAAATATGACACAGAAATTTATGCTAACCAGCAGGAATAGGTAAAATAACTTCCACAAGAAATATTGTAAATTACAAAATTTCTACCCGGAGAGATCTTTCCAAGACCAGTTAACTCGTCATTCTCGCTACTAAAGCACTGGAGCTTCCGATATTTATTTATTTAATTTATTTATGTTATCCTCTTTGTTTTTTTCGTTTCTTATTGCGATAACAAACAACTTTACCTTCTTATTTTTATTTTGTCCCAATTATTTTTGTCATATAAAGTAAAATAAAATTTTATCTTTTCAATACTACTTTTAAAACAATTGATTATTTATTTATTTATTTAAGAAGCTTTGTCTTTAATTTTATGATTATATTTTCAATAGAAATAAATTCAAAACATTATGTTTCCACTTCTGTCATTCAACACACATTTTTGGTTGACAAACTCCCCGGGTAACAAGTTGATAAGATTCTCCTCCAGTTTTATCTAAACATAATATTTTGTGAATTGCATTAAGAAATGTTAACACATTTTCTTCTTCTATACATTCAATCCTGCATAAATCGTGATACCTTCTTAATATGTTCTGCTGCCACGTAATACTAGATACAAGAGCTACAAGGTCCACAGTGGTAATAATCTAAACAGTATTAAGTTTCCTTTTTATTGGAGATGATAGCCGTGAAGATTCAAAGCGATGTTCGAGACAACGCATGATTTAACGGTAAGGTATGTAGTTAAATTTGCACGGGCCTTTTCTTCACCTTGCACATATAATTTACGAACATGTCACAGTCAACTGTAGTATTGGGCATCGTGATGCATTTCACAAAAGTCTTAACGATCGTCTGCACCCCAATATTCCTCGGGAAGAGAGATCGGATAACGAGAATATTGATTTCCAACGAGTGGTTCGCGGAATTTTTGTGAAATCGATACGCATCTACCAAGAGTTCGCCAATTTTTAGCTGTAACGTTATTCACTCTCACCCGTTGCACAGTCGAAAGGTGTACGAGACCTTTTACGGCAAGCCAGTCAGTTCTGGGAGATTCATCTTGACACGAGGCTACAGGTTTACACAGGTATTTATAAGCAACGACAAGCACATATACTTAATTCTGATTTTTACCTGGATTTTTTTACACGTTTTCAAATTTAACACGGTCTAGAAAAAAATTAAATTCCCTTTTTGCAACGGTTTCTTTTTATCTAACGCGATCCGATAAATTTGACGTTTTAAAATCTTCACTTAATTTTGAATTCCAAGAAAAAATATTCCTACTTATTGTTCTAGGAAACTAATCACTGTGAATAGGTACATACATACATAAGAGAACTCACCTATTATCGCAGCAGATCAACGCCGTCAAATAGGAATTTTTAAAAAACCCATCGAATAAAGAAAAACATGTTTAAAGACGCCTATTAAACTGCAGATTTCTCCCAAATTAACTCGTTCACGTTCAAATTCAAATTCTCGGGTATTGGAATATTCGGATATTCGAATGCTTCGAACATTCGAATCTCAATTTCGAATTCTGTGGGATTCGAATCTCAATTTCGAATTCTCTGGTATACAAATCTCAATTTCGAATTCTCTGGTATTCGAATCTGAATTTCGAATTCTGTGGTATTCGAATCTGAATTTTGAATTCTTTGATATTCGAATCTGAATTTCGAATTCTGTGGTATTCGAATCTGAATTTCGAATTCTGTGGTATTCGAATCTGAATTTCGAATTCTGTGGTATTCGAATCTGAATTTCGAATTCTGTGGTATTCGAATCTGAATTTCGAATTCTCTGATATTCGAATCTCAATTTCGAATTCTGTGTTATTCGAATCTCAATTTCGAATTCTCTGGTATTCGGATATTCGAATTTTCTGGTATTCGAATATTCGTAACAGCCCTAATCTGAAGCCCTGGCCTGGTTCACGACACCCTCAAGTGCCGATCGCGCTTTCTCTTTCCCAAGACCTTCCTCGACGATATCTAAACGACCGCTTGGTAACACGTCGAGAAACAGCCGAAGCCCCATATTCCTTGCATTCCCAAAGGCAGAAGGGAAACACGAATTACCGACGACACGACGAAGAGAGGGGAAAGACACAATGCGTAGGAGAAGAGGCGGCAGAGGAACAGAAAGAGTAGTTAGCGGAATTCGGCGGCGTTCAGGGGCGCGCTAGGTGGCCAGATAACAACTTAATAAACCGTTGGGCCGCGCGATGGGTTGGGTGTGGGCGCGCGGCTTGCCATCAGGGGCCGCCGAGCCCAAGCGATTCGAATCGCGTGGTGTGGAGTGGAGCGGAGTAGAGTGGAGTGGAATGGAGTGGAGTGGAGTTAAGTCGTGTCGCGTCGTGGGGAGGGGGGCAAGGGCACGTGTACTGCGCACGGTTGCGGCTGAGGCCGTGGCCGCGGCTACGGAAGCGGGTGCTGCGCCACGGCGTGCCGTGCCGGTAGTCAGGTGCGTCGCGTGCCCCCTTCTCCTGGCACGTAGTTAGCTCGTGTTTTGTTTTGAGAAGGCTTAACAGCGTCCGTTCCCACGCTTCCGCACGCCGCCACGGCCGACGATTTCGAATTCGTTGCGCACCACAGATTTCGCGCTCGAACGTGTCCCGTGATATACACTACTGCCCAGGGTCTCGATCCCTTGGCTCGTCGAAGCGCTGATGATCGTCACTGACCATGATTGTTAGCAAACGTATTTCCATGGGCGACTCGTCCCATTGGAAATTACTGCTGATCCGTGGGGAGCAAGGCAATGAATGCTCTGTCGAACGTTTGACGAATTTAGTGGTGGCTGGGCCCTCTTCCTTGATTGAACAGTTACCTGCAATTAATAGGAATTCTAATGCTAAATCAGCGAATGATTTATAATGGACGCAAAAAGTACATTTGCGTATTTAAACGAAATTTTTTAATAATTTCTAATAATTTAGAAATTTCTTATATTTTTAATATTAATGCTTTCAACGTTAACATTTGGCGTAAATAAGTGCCAGATATGTACAAGCAAATAAGGAGAAGTTCGGAAATTAGTTTAGTGTATAGTTACAAGTAACGATTATTTCATTAGCTTCTGTTACTTATATTCTTAAACATTTACACTAAATATTCCCCATAACTTAATAAAATTTGTGTGTTATATTTTGAATAAATTGATGATCAGACGATACTTGTAATACTTTAATAAAGAAGAAGAAGTTGCATTTTAATGAATGGTGTCCTATAAGTTTGAACAACTCGATTAAAATTCATAGTTACACCTATAATTAAAATAGTGGAAATTAGTGGAAAGTTGAATTATTTATTTCCTTCGATAAACTTCACAGCTAGGAAATACTCTCGACCTCCACCTTTGATTTCCTAAAATCGCGCGTAAAGTCTACTTTGTAATTGAAAATACGGATGGAGTAACTTTTGCACGAATGTGTACGCGAGATTCGCGCGTGGACGCGGCGCTCGTGCGACACGGCACGCTCTATCCTGTAACTGCGCACTGTTCTTTTACACACGGAGTGAGCCATTGTTTCAGCATTACAATAATCTCGCCCCAACGCACTATCTTCGTATTTTTCTCTTTTATTCCGTTGTTCGATTTCATTCAGTTCAAGTTTTCAGATTATCGTGAATATCTACGAAACTGTAAAAGATATGAAAAAGAAGTTCAATTCAAAGTTCTATGGTTTTTTACTTCCTACAAAGAGGCGATAAAGAATTTTCGAAAGACATTATTTTTTTCAAAATTTATCCCCACCACTGTTTTATCCGCCAATTCTTTATCACCATATTGTAAGATATCGAAAACCATAAAATTTTAGATGGAACTTTTTTTCGATATCATTTACAGTTTCGCAGTTATTTACGATAATATGAAAACTCACAATTTCCTTGAGGGGGTGTTTTCGCCCTTAGGGCTGTTTTGTTGTCGAATCAAACAATAGTTAAGTTATTACCATCACTGGAGCTACATTTCTTAAAATTTTCAGATTGTTTTTGAATTTTTCAGTTGTCGAACTTCCCTTGCGAGGAACATATTAGCTACATTATAGAAAAATCATAAGAAATCTTGCGATATGAGGATCACATAATATATTTATGGTTCAGAAAGATTCATATTCATCCTTTTATCCTTGCCTCAATATTCAATTTTATGAAATCGCAGTTTGCAAAATGCATTTTTCAAATTTTCTTCGGTATTCCGACCGATTGCAATTGGTTTTAAAAACTACGAAACACGTCACCCAGTCAACTAATCCTTCTAGCTTCTCAAAACAAAAAAAAGTAGTTTGGACTAATTTTAAAAAAGTTATTCTGTTATAAAAGGTGGTCGAATACTTTCCCACCACTGTACCTGTTATTCTTCAAAATTTCAAGACATCATGAATATTCTACCTCCAAAAAAATACCATCAGTGTTTACAGTTTCTTTTGATGATGATTTCAAATTGTGGTTGACGTCTAAATGAGATGGTCGCTGAATTTATTGTGAGAAACTAACAAAATTCTGACGTTGCCGTGTACTCAAAACGTATGCACATGCGTAAGCATACGCAGGCTACTTCTAACACCCTTCCATGACAGTACACCCGCGTAACATTATACGCCCCCGGGCACAACATTGTTCCAAGGAAGCCGGACGCTGCTTCGAATCTCAATGGACGTCCCACATACTTTCACGCCGCGTACTCGCTCATAAACCATCTCTCGTTTTCTCGGACGGGCTGTTAAATATCGTCACGCACCATATTCCCATGTATGCGGCGTAGCATCACGAGGCAGGGAGATACGCGCGTGCATACGGCACGCGTGCTCTTTGGATATCGATGGTAAACCGGATGTTCCATCAACTCCTATCAAACCAGTGTACGTAGTCTTTCTGCTTACCCGTGCAACTGGACAAACAAGAAATGCTACCAGACTTCGATTATGAACGGCCAGTAGATATGTACCCAAGTCTTAACTATTTGCATTCTACATACTGCTCGGGTGGCTCTTATTTGGCTCAGAATAGTTCCAACTAATAAAAGAAAATCTGTGGAAAGTTTGAGTCCGATAGGATAACGGCAAAAGGTGCCCCTGGGTCCTTGAACATTTAAATATTTAATAGCTCACAATGTTGATTTTATATAATATCCTCCAAGTTATTGATTACATAACGAAATATGTCAAACAAAAGTTATAGATCCAGACAAGGAGCATCTTTTATGTTGTAATACTTTTTTGCGTACGACAAACGGTTTTCGAAAAAGTTCGAAAAACAAAAAAAAATTATCTTTTTGGCATATCTCGGTATCCGATCGGGCTTAAAATTTACAGAATTTTTTTTTAATATTTGGAACTATAACTGCTGCGAAGAAAATCTTAAGACAAATTTCACCAAGAGTAAATAAGAGCCATTCTAGTGTGTATAATATGGAGGTACCAGGTTACGCAATAAATTAGATTAAATTGAACGAGAAATAAGTAAACCCTAGCAAAGCTTTGTAAAACTCTGAGAAGATTACCCTGTAAACACACCCTTTGCGTATATGTGCGCACGCCGCACATAGAGCCGTGAAAGTTAGAAGATTTCTACGGTTTTTTGGTTCCCACGAGCGGGGTGCGTCAGGTGGCTAGCGTAGGGTACGTGCAGCCTCCCTCTTTCTTTATTCCTCGAAATAGATGTAAACATCATCGTGAACCCCCTGGCGCCATCCCGTCACGAAAATAGTTTCAACCACGCAGGTACCACGTGTGTACAACTACGTATGTGTGCGCGGTCTAAGGATTCCATGCGATTCTTTTATGTGGCGATTCAAGAACTTGATTACCCTGGTTGACCTACTGTGACCCGTCACGTCCTTGTGGGCGAAGGAATTCTCTTTCGATGCAGTCAGTTACATCAACAGTAACGTACCCAATTTTTGGGAACATGAGTCTAAAGTCCCAATGCAATAATGGTCAGGGGGATTATATTAAAAAGAAGTGAATCTCTGAGAAACATATTTCACCTGAAATTTCTGTCTTGAAAATCAAAAGAAGGCATGGTAAAAATAGCAAACAAGGTAAAAGTAAAAGCACCCTTAAGTACTATTCAGTGTAGCATGTGCTAGTATTCTAAACTAACGTGTTTGTATTTTTAATATTCAGTGTTATATTTTTTAACGTCAGAGTTTTACTTCATTTCATAGAAACATAAAATGGTTAGCTCTTAGGCGGTGATGGGTATTAGGGTGGCCCTTACTTTTCAACATCTTTTTTCATAAAAAGAATAATCCCTGAAGAAGTTTATTGCAATCAGACAACAGGCAAGAGTGCCAAACAGGTCTTAAGGGGAGGTTGCGGTCTAAAAATCGATTTTTTTATTTTATTTTTGCAGTGCTGTCTACAATGATTAATTATAAAATAAAAAAAATACTTCTTTAGTTTAAGACAGCCTGAATTCAATGCATAAAGGCCCATGAAATTATATGTAGTAGTTTTATTTTAATTAATTCCTTAATATCAAGTTTGGATTTAAAGAATTTCTCAAAAATAGTAAGCCCTATCGAAATTTTGTTCAAATAATATTAAAAAGCACTCAATTTTCGACAATTACTGTGTATATCATTTCTTCGTGCTTCCATCTATTTTTTAAATAATAGCGTTTGAATATAGAGAGGTGCACACGACGCGCGTATACGCCGCGCCGTAGAGGTGAGATTTTATATCATGCGACTCCAATTCCACACGCTCTTATCTCTTATTCGTCACTTCTCTTACTCTTTTCCTACCTCTTGCACGCATACTTGCCACGTTAATAATTTGGATATAGGTATACGAAACTCAATATTACCTGAATGAATGTGAAGGCATATTTTAAAATTTCTAATCCTTACATTCCCCCATAATATAAGTTCTTGTATATTTCACGTGACAATTGTAAAAAGGAGCATAAACTATTTATAAACTTCGTGATGTGACAGACTAGCTTGAATGTAATTACGTCAAGCAACGCAGTTCAATAAAGGATGCTAAAAATACCTACGTCTGAAAAAATGTGTGCTGCGATTGTATGAAAATGCTGTAATCAACCTACACCCTTTGTGTTTATACGGAAGTGGGCCCATTGGTGTAGAAGCATTAAGCTCACTGGTGCATGCTAAGGCTAATCAAATGTCAAGCAGGGATCCGTCCTCACGACAGCATGTTCGCACACGATGGTCGATTTATGTATAACGTAGGTAATAATAAAATAGGACTAGGGAAAATGGGCTTCTAAAATAATTTAAAAAAAATGAAATAATGAAATAAAAAAATTGTTTTACCTTCTACATTTGTTGCAAAATAAAGTGCAAAAAGTTTTAAACTCATAAATTATATACTTTTTAATAGAACAGATCATAAAAATAATATATGTTTTCACCGAGAGGTGGCCATAAACTTACATTCTCCCAATGCGATGCAACATTGTCACGGTTCAATTTTGACACTATCAAGATTCATTAAAATGCCTCTGCGCTAGACACATGCTTGCTTGCTATACAATAATTGAAGACCTTGCAGCAAGAAAGGTGCAACTCCATCTTGACAAGTTTTGGAGTAAATTGGAAACAACTGTTTGTAGACATAAAAGAATAACAAATTATTTTAAAATAAAGGGGCTCAAGAGCACATAGATTCCTGAAATCAACTATATTACGTACCAACAAAATACCTCCGCGCTTCGCTTCGGTTGAAAGAGATATTAAGGACCCCCTGAAATCACATTTCACCCCTTTTCACCACACCTTTAGGGGTTGATTAGGGCAAAACCCTGAAATTGGTCGTTAGGCATTTGTGTGGGTAACCTTTCGAAGTGAAAACCAAGTTGATATCTAATCCAGCCTAAGAGATAATAAAGAGCCCGAGAAAACATATTTTCACCCCTTTTTACCCCCTTCGAGTTGAAATTTCAGAAAATCCCTTCTCAACCAGCACCTACCTCGCAAAAGGAATATACCCTTCGAAGATCTAGTTACACATGCATCAGTGACCCAACGATTTTATACAAATATATAGATTCTTACGAAACCCAACATCCCTATGACATCTTCCCGCAGCATAACGATAACGATTTGAGAAGTTAAGTAAGGGGATAATTCGGACCCCCGGATCTGAAATTTTCTTAAACACACGCAGTCCTCCACATACATTACAAAAAAGAAGTAAGAAAGAAAGAGCCGCTACATTCCTAGGCGCGCCGTTAATGCATGCCCACATTACTTTCAGTCAAGGCTATTCAATTTGACCAAAGTGACTGAATACCATTCTCGCCGGAAAAGTAGACGATAAAGTTTCTCAAGCGGTCGACGGCAATGGTCCCCCCTCCCCCCCTCCTCGATTCGGTTAGGGATTCGACAAGAGAAAAAAACGAAGCTGTGCCGGAGATATAGAGACGAGAAAAAAAAAATAGGGAGAAGGTCGGATGGCCGAGACGCGAGATCCTTCCCACGTCGACGAAACGTGCTGAAAGCGTGCTGCTCGCGTGGCCGTTAGACCAGAACGTTAGGGAGGAAGGGAGAGGCATCGGTGCACCGAGTCGGAATCTTTCTCACGGGCGAGGAGGACGTCAGGTGCAGGACCTCCTTCAGGAAGTACAACGGTTCCTTACAAGGATTCGCGACTTTTGCCTTCCCACGCTCCTCCAGTTGTAACGGCCAGATTTGACTCTGTTCCCCCACCTTTCGTCGCTACTTGTATCTCCTGTTCTTTTTTTCTCCCTTTTTTTTTACACCGTCTGATCAACGGCTCCGGGACATCGGTATGATCGGATAGGTAAGAAGAGAAATTAAACATCCTCGGGCTGTTACTTTCTTCGGAGACACCAAACCCGTTAATTTTGCAAAGGGTCCGACGTGCGTGAACGTTTATTAACGCACGGAGGTGCCAATTGCAACGGTGAATTTATTTCGGGAAATTGTATTTGGATTCAAAGTACTTAGGCAACCTTCCGACGGGCGTAAACTTCTCGCTGACATACGGAAGTCCCACTTTATGCAAGGGGACTCTTAAAGACACTGTAACTCGTTTCAGTTCCAACGAAATGTATGTATTTAACTCCTTTTTAAACGCCGTAGAAATTGGTAAAGACGGTTTGTTACTTGAATCAGGGGCGGATTAAGGGGGGGGGGCTAGGGGGCTACAGCCCCGGGCCCCACTTTCCGGGGGGGGTGGCCGTTCTAAGCGATTTTAACAATTGAATCTGAATTATTACGATCTGTCGATTGTGAAGACTTAATAGAAGAATTTGCAAAATTAAAGATAAGAAAACAACATTTTAACTAAAACTTAATTGTACAATATATTTTTACCCCCCCCCCTTTTTTCAACCACGGGGGCCCCGCGAAGGCTTGATAGCCCCGGGTCCCAAAAATCTTAATCCGCCCCTGACTTGAATCATCTTTACGCGTTCAGTAGAAATGAAGCTTGATTCACTACTCGATTATCTTCTATCTACATAATGTTGACTTCTTGGTACATCAAATTTAGTTTGCCCTTTAAAGCTTAAAAGCTATCGAATTAATACTCTTAATTCTGTTTTTACACAATAGATACGTTCCCGAAAATCCGTGTAAAAAATGTATCGTGCATATGAAAAAAAATGGAGTAGGTATTGTATTCACACAGCAATAATATTCAATAATACACACAAATCGTCAAACGAAATCAATTGTTTTCCGACTGCGATGCTTACAAGATAAAATCTGAATGGGAGACTAATTATTTATTCCTACACATGTTCAAATAAATCATAAAAGAACAGATAAATCATTTACTTGAGAGTCTGTGGCAGTCATCTAAGATTTTTTTAATTGACAGCCATTTCATAGAAAAATGAGTAGAACTACTATTTCTCAGAATTAAAATTAAGTAAAAGATTTTTAAAAAAGCAAATTTATCGGAGTACGTTAGACTAAAATAAATCGTGCAAATAGAAAATTTAATTTTTTTATAAACCGTGGTAAATCAAACGCCTGTAAAAGAAATACGAGTAAAAACAGAATTAGGTAAGTGTATTAGGGTAAACAAACCAGTAAATGACCGAATTGTTGAATGAGAAGCCCAGTAAATGACCGCATACTTTTATTAAGAATTGTACTTATTAATGTTTGTTTAATACGCAAAACTAAAAATATGGGATATTAAAAGTGCAACTACACTCTATTTATAAACAAATAGTAATTTTTAAATTTATAATTGACATTTCTTTTCCTAATGGTCATTCACTGGTATGCGGTCAATTACTGGTTGGTTTACCCTATATTATTGTCAAAGTACAGTCGGAATCTGTTTCTCGCCCGGATTCCAACAGTAATACGAGTCTCGTGTCCTTTAATATCGAAGACAAAGATGAATCTCCAAAGAAACGAGGAATACGACCGCAACCTGACAATGAATCCAGAACATAATGGAACCGTTGCGATTCCCTGCTATGGGAAAATCGTGGGAAGGGAACAGCTTGTAGCCGAATTCAAACACCTGGATTTTCCAGAAATGAGAGGGCCACGCGACTGTGAACACCCAGATCACGCCTCGGAGCAGAGTGCCTCGTTACGAAATCGTGGGAATCTGCTAGGGCCGGGATCAGAAATTCGGTTCACGGGCCAGCAGACGGATTCGGGATTCGTCCCACTTGTTATCCACGCGACCGCCACGCTTGCTGTCACCACCCTCGACTACCGTACATCCGTTAGGTTGTGCCGAAAAAATAAACAGATGTATCCATTATAAAGGTGCGATCCCACGGCGCGGAATGGTGAGCCCGGGCTCGCGCGTCTCGGCTTGGGCTTCCCGACCGTTGCCGGTAAATGTGGCACGAGTCAAAGGAAAGGTCGTCTGGCTTGGCTGAAACGGCGAGCCCAGCCGCGCCGTGCGACGGCACCTTAACCGTTTATACACGCGTTACGACGCAGCCTCGAAGGAAATCTATTAAATTCAAGGAATTACGCGCACCCATCGTAGTAAATGGCGACTTAAAAACGAAAACATAAGATAGTGTTGTAAATTTTTTTATTATTTTAAAGTACAAGCAGGGGAGTTCGGTAACACGAAAGTTCCGACTTTTTTTTAAACTTCGCAGGCTCATAGGGGACCTCGATAGAAGTGTCAGACAAATTTTATTTTTTGCTATTTTTTGGTTCTTCAGAGTGAAAACACCACTGAAATGTTAATGTGCACTAAGCAAACATGCAAAAATATTGATAATTATACCTTTTATTTAAGTTTTTATGAATTAATATATAATTATAAGTTAATACTTTAACCTTTGGTACATAGTTTGAGCAACATTTAAATAAAAATTTGAAGATATTAATCTTTTACAAAAAAAAAAAATGAAAAACCATCTTGCCCCTGCCACGGGGTATGACGGGTAATATCCTCTAAATATTTTCACAATCGATGTAAATATGAATTTCTTCTAAATTATTTTCTTCCTACCCTCGTAGACGAGGAGATGTAAAACCATATCTTTTAAATATTCGACAAGATCTTTCTCATCTGTTTGCGAAAATACATTCTTAATTGGACCTAATGGTAAACCCATTATCACTTAATTTCCCTGTTTCAAATTTTGGACATAACGTTCCAATGTTGTTTGTGGAAGGCAATATTCTCCAGCAACTTTCTTGTGTCTGTTGCGAATTAGGAGAAATCTCAACAACAAAAAAACAATTGAATGCTGGCAATTGACTAAATTATTTAACAGAAAATATAAAAATGTAGTTCTTTCTACAGAAAATTAGTTGCAATCGCTGACAGCAAATATAAACCGAACGTAAAACACATTAAGGCAAAAGAACTCATTTATAATCCCATATCATCTTCAATTTTCAAGTACTTTCACCCTCCTCCACTCTCCACTCGCCATGACCTAATTTCTCTTTGCTGATTTCCCTGCAATTAATTGCATTGCAAATTTTTTTTTCAAAATCCCTTTTAAGTACTTTTATATATCCTTATGTTCGTTCCTGCAATTTAGTCTTATGCAAAGCACTCAAACAGTAGTTTAATTAGAGATAGTACCTGCTATGATTTATTATTAATCTGCTATTATGTGTCCTAAACTGTCGACAAAATCTTGCAGTTTTAACGATAAATTTATAAATTATAGTTAAAATAATTGTTAATTTAGATGACACAGTTATTTGTTGGGGGAAGTAGATGTTCCAAACTTGAAAAATGATTATATTATGGTATTAAATTGTATTTATGAATAATAGGTATTTTCTACATAATGAAAAAAATAAAATATTCATACGCCTTATTTTGTAAAAAAGAAACTATTATTGTAAGTTATACATAGAAGAGTTGACAATGCAAACAGTATATTATTTGTAAAATGTGTAACCTCTCAAGCGTTTAGTTACGTCGTGTAAAAAGTTTAGGGATAAAAATCTATCATTGACTACTGATTGATTAATTATTCAATTTTATAAATGGTAACTTGAAACAAGTACCTATAGATGGACTTAAAAATAAAAGCTTGTAAAATTACAGCAGACCCAGACCTTTTTACAAAATGGAAGACTCTGTATAGTGGCGTAATCGAAAGATGCCTGGAATGCCAACACGTACCATCACACGCGTCAGCCACGTTTCACGTGAGGGAAACGGGTTCGCTGTGTAATCCACGTAGCGTTTTGTGCAGCTCGTATTTTGTTTCCTCGTTTCTCACTTAAGATAGCGCCGTTTGGGGATACTTCTACAAATTACCCTCCCCAATGAATTTTGCAGATTGTTATATTAAAAATGTAAGATATTCAACGTAGCTAGTTAAAGAAATACGCATACATCCTAAATGTGAAAAACAATACTACAAAGGAAAAATGTTGTCTAATATAAACATTCTCTGTTAAATCTTTATGCATTAGGTAATTATTTAATGGCTCTACAACCAATTGGAGAATTGACGTTTCCTTGTAATAATTAATTTCTCAGCTGTCATGTGCTACGAATTCAAAATAATGTGAAATAATTCTCCGAATTGCAGAAACAGGCTGTTAAGAAAATAAAAAAATTTATAATCTATATACAATTGCCTTTGGAAGTACGTAGCCGTTTTTTGATTGAATGTAAAATTTTTTTTATAAAAAATTTAATGCTCATTTTTAGGGCAAAGAGTCGATTCATTTCTTAAAATGTGCACCACTTCCACAAGAATTGATTAAAAAAAATAACCCTACGTACTTCCAAAGCCAATTGTATATAGATTATAATTTTTTTTTATTTTTGGTTCCAGGACTCATACATGTCGAGTTTCATTTTGCATGAAAATGGCAATAAAAAAAAATTGTTTTTCGTACTTCAATACGTGTTAAATAAACCCTCTGAAAAGAAATTCTATTCCGTTTGTCACACTCACAAAATAAATTGTCAAATTTAGGTCTTCTTTTTCTGCCTCTAGACTGGTGTTACCCCTTAATAAGAGGAAACCAATGAAAAATAAACGAACAAAGAAAATTTAACGCCACTACTAATGATAACGTCCCAATTATCCTTGTTAATTTCTCTCTCTCTCTCTCTCTCTCTCTCTCTCCCTCTCTCCCTCTCTCCCTCCGGATACCGATCTCATTTAATCCAGTCTATCAGTTCATTAACATGGTCTCGTTAAACGTCTCCAACCGCGAAGGAGCTAATCGAGGAGAAATCTACGATCCACGTGTCAGCCACGCTTCAAAGCAACCATAAATCAGTGACAGGGACGAGCAGGTATTCGAATGGAGTGCTCATGAGGGACTTTCAGTCGAGACGGTGATGGTTAGACAACCGTCTTCTCCCCCTCCCTCTTTCTATCGCCCCCTTCTCATTTGATCCGTGATAAGTGCATCGGCTTTCTTTGTCCCCGGTGTCTATCTCTGTTCCTCTTCAACAAGAGTCTGTTGACGCGTGTAGCGGGAGGCACGGATCATGCGGCTCGTGGGAACGGAGCGGCCGTTGGCGCTGAAGCGTTTCAGGAAGCTTTTGGTGTTCCGCTCCCGCGGTCACCAGGGCGTCTTTAACAGCGTCCGTACACCTCCGTACCGACGCTCCGACTCCTCTTCTTCATGCTCGAGTCACTTTGACGACGCCCACGCTCCAATCGGCTTCCCCGCCGTCGGGAAAAATATAAGCTGCCCTATCCGACGAGCGCCCCTACGGATTACTAATGCCGCTTCACTCCGCCGCATTTATACACGGCACACGTTAATTAGCAACGTGGCGCTGCAGATTGTATCACCGTTCTGCAAGTTTATAATCACCGATGAACTCGAGCTGCCGCTCAATTCCACGCATACAGTCGCAGTCCAGTGATTGCGCTGCATTCTATTAAAGTTTTCAATTATTCCGAGCTGCGATTGGATTTCATACGATTTTCCATAAATCGTATTAAACGTTCGAGTAGCATTTATATGTAGGTGTGGGGTTGATTACGACGGACGGTACCACCGAGCATATATATGATAAGGTACACGTAGGTTGTCCTCTAATTTAATTTTTAAAACCATCAAGGAATAAAAAATATTGTCGAAATGTCGAAGATAGCACAATATTATATTATTGAAAACGGAAAAAAAGAGTTTATGTACTACTAGCTTAAAGTAGGGGGGGGGGGGGGGTGCGACTCAAAACACGGAATATATTAATTCGATAATGTTCATGGGCGGTCGATAAAAATGATGTAAATAAGTGAATGCAGCTTTTCCTCGGTTACTGAAATAAGCTTCTAATTTGTCTGAAAATGCATTGCATTATTTTCCTTTTCCATCAAGAAAAATCACCTGAGAAGCAACTGGAATTATTTTCGAGACTTGTAATGAAGGAGTTTTATTTAAAGGAGTACTTATGTCATAATTAGTTTAAGAGATTCAAAAGTGTTAGTTGCTAGACAGAGGTTCATCATTTAATCAAAAATACTTCGACGCTCATATGAACTGGGAATAGTGAAAAAAGAAGATTTACAATTAATGATGTAAAACGGAATTAGTTATGCACCGGCCAATATAATAAATAATAACGCATCGCTCTTGAAATGTCGTGAAAAGACATTCATTTTTTTTTTTCTGTTTACCGATGCCCGTCCATTCACAAAGATAGACTTATCATGAATTAAGGGTAGCCGATGAATTAATGGGAATAGAGAGGGCGCTTTGTGCCGAGAATCCATGAATGAAACGCGTATACGCACGATCCAGAACGAAAGGGAGTGAAGGAACCCAGGATTATAAGCCATGTGCTCCCTGCCAAATTTCAGTTCATTGTTGTTTCATAAATATGAATGAGCATCTATCGCACGAACCACTCAGAACAGGCCCATATGGGCTCCGATCGTGGGAATTCCGATTTTACAGGTGGGCATTTCTGTTTTTAAAAAAACATCACAGCTATCTGAGTACATTGGTTAGTATTATTACAGTCTACCGTATGCACGAAGCTGATGTATTACTGGATCGTGTAGTAAATGTCTATTAAAAATTATAGCTCGTTTAGATTATTATCATTGTGAACGTTATAGGTAATTCAAGATACATGAACATTGAAAATTGCCGATTGAAAAATTGATACCATTAATTCTTTAAACTGTTATTACTTGTTCATTATCGATTACCATTCAAATTGATGGTAAAATTAAATACGCCGTGGTAAATAAAAATTAAGCACAAATGACCACAAATAACTACAATTATCTGCAATATTCATGTTTCATTGAAAACGGCTGAATAATTTTGAATACTATTGTTCCGCGTAATATGTAATATGTAAACAAATTGCCCGGAGATTACTATAATACAGCAGTGATCTGTCAAATTTAAATTTAATTGCACGACGATGCGAAATTATCATAACTGAATTTTCTCATAAATATTGTACTTCGACAAACATGGGCACATCGTTATTAAAACAATTATTCATCCGTATGGACGACGGCCTTGCGAAAATATTAATGTGCTGTATCAATTATTTAAAAAGAAAATCGTACTACACGAATCGAAGTTGGTGGTTCGACGAATTCCAGTGGTCCTAATTAGCTCAGAAACAGGCAATTATGCGAAATCTGAAGCCACTAATTTATTAAACGAACACGCGGGCCAAAAGGAAGAAGACGATCGTAATTTCAGAGATTATTGGCTGCGGTTATATTTCGCGAACTTTCTCCTGTAATGGTTGTGCGTCTTAACAAAGATCTATTGCGTGCCGACGACACCGACGATTACGACCGTTAGTTCCCGTATTATCCGTTGTTGGAAAATAAATTTCGGCGTCAGGCCTCTTCCGTCTTCTTTCATAACGCGCCTCGAGGTCCATGGGGTAGCGGGGCCTCCATGATTTCCGTCAAAGTATCGGCCACGAACAGGCAGGTGTGCGTCGCTAAAGAATCATACATCAACTTCTGCGATGCGCCACGGCATCCGGTACACATTCGAGATTGTGAAATACTTGTGCGCGCAGCTCTCGCCGTCGCGTACTGATTCAGTTTGCACACTTCGGGCAAGGATGCGCAGAAGAAACTGTACTTTAAGGCGGTGCTGAAAATCCAATTTTTAAAATATTCCAGGGGCACCTTAAAAAATTTGATTTTCTATATTGGGAAACGAGTCTGAGTAAAATTTTATTACATTCCATAATGCTTTCGAGGTTGATACCCGCTTAACAATCTATGCTGACCCTGGAAACATAAAATTCGGAGGGTTTATTTTTTGTAATTCCAACCCGAAGGGTGTAAAAAGGAGTGGAATGTGTTTTCTAGGACTCCTTATTATTTCTTTGACACGATTAGATTTCAACTAGGTTTTTACTTACAAAGGTTACCCACACGAATTCCTAAAACGCAGATTCAGCGTTTTGCCTTAATCAACCCCTAAGGGGGTGGTGAAAAGGGGTGAAATGTGTTTTCATTGAGTCTTTTGCTAGTGTTTTAAATAAAATTGTATTTTTTCCTTAACACGAATTCGAACACCAGGTCCTCTGTATACCTAAGAGTCGAATTGTCTGGCATTATTATATCAAGAATTCCCCTTCCAGAATTTTAGGTACCTAGCGGGAAGCGTCGAAGAGTTTAAATTTTAAATTCTCCCAAATTTTAAATGCAACCCGCCACATCAAAGCTGCTGTTGAATTAACCACTCTACAACTCAAATATCCCAAATTTGCGATTCTTACAAACTTTACATATAATTTTCGCATAATTGCCTGGATATCTGTGGCTGAAATTACAATCGCGCTGTGTTGTAGATATAGACGTATTTAAAAAATATATATTTAAGAAGTAAAATTTCTGATATTATACAAATAATACATCTACAATACCTCTTTCCAATGTTTCATTTACTAAATTTAATTTAGGTACTTTCATGCTTAAAACAATTGTTGGAGTACGCAAATACAATTCTATTAGCGTAATATTTGTACATTGCGTTTTCTTCATATACTTTTGTGACTAAAGACTGGTATTTCGGACGTTATTCGCACGTTTTTCGTATTTTTTTTTGGTTTAATTTTTTAAATCAGCTCCATTTCTGCCAAGTCAATGTATTCCAAGCACCATTCGTGAGTCACGAACATGTGTCGTGTGAAAAGGTTCTAATATTTTGCGTTTATTTCATATTACAAACCATGTAATTTCGTATAATTATACGATACACTGCAGTTTATTGATGAACACATGATTACGAGGGGATCACTGGTCTAGTGTGGTCTGCAGTCTGCACGCACCGTTTTTCTGCCTGTAAAGGCTCGTATAGACTGGGCGATAATCGCCGGCAACTCTGTCGCCGGAGTCGCTGGCGAGTCGGTGGGATAACCGACTTGTCTCCAGCGACTTGTATCTGGCGACTTTTATCCGGCCGCTTGCGTCCGGCAATTTTTGTCTGGCGACTCGTCCTTTAAAGGTTAAAGAGATACGAATATACCTGGGAAAGTCGCCGGATACCTGTATCCGGCGACTTGCAACAATCGCTGTGGGATACAGCAACTCGACCCTTGCCATAAACGGCCTTCTAGAAATGACTGGTAGCCACATGTTTCCGAAAAACTGTATTCAAATGGACGGTGACCAACATCGCCCGAGTGTCTAGTACCTGTATTTCTGTTTCCCGTTCCGAGTGGGAAACATCGGCGACTTTGTGGCAACACACCACAAACTATATATATTGAAGTACATCCTATAGTAAATGTATACGTTAAGAATTTAATATATCTATAAATATATATGTATATTTATTAAGCCGGGTCCAGTATACGCTGAGCAGGCTGAGCGCGCACGAATATTCTGATATGAACGGGTGAAACGGTAGCCAGGGTCGCATGCTTCTACGTCAGAAAGGGTGAGCCTGAACGCATATGCTAGTGTGGACGGGTCATTCGTGGTGACTGGGCACATGCGACCCGACTCGCAAATGCCGGCGAAGGCACATGGCCTGAGCCGACCGTTGTCGGTTTTCTTCCACACATCAAAGGGAGTTTGGAGTGCATTGCGTTCAGCGTGGAAGATAGAGGCATATGTGATACATTTCTAAAATCCTCGATGTCTCGGATTTTCATGATATTGAAATACATACAGGATGTCCGCGGGAAGAGTGTACAGCTGAATATCTCCTAAAGTATTGTCGCTAAAAATATGAAAAAAATAGGGAATGCATGGTTCGAGGGGGCCAACTTATTAGCCAGAACGAATTTTTTTCCGATTATTATTTTAAAAGATACGATGGTCAAGTTCGGTTTTTCAAATGGAACAATTTTTTCTGAAGACCTGAGTTGATAGTGCGTTGCAAGACAAAATCAATAAGCTTTAATGTATACACTTTATTTCCACTGGTTTTTTAACTATTGCGCTTGCAAATTTACTGATTTTCACTGGAAGAAAACCCTCTGAAATATCAAGGACCGGGGACGGTCTTGCTGGCTTTACGGGTGGCACTGCCTGTTGAAATAGATACCTACCTGCCAAAGGTCTACGCCAGGAAAGGCTGGACAATTCGTTTCCGTAAAAAATGCTACTTTTAGGTAGGTACATCTGCGGTATCGAGAAGCGCACCGTTACTTTTATTTCGCACTTGCTTCTGCGCTCGGATGGCCGGTTCTTTTGGGAGGGATGCAAGTTCGATTGGTTAGGTTAGAAGGTGTGAAAGTTGCTAGACTAAATTTCAACCATAGGGAGCAGATTGTATCAGAACCAATCGGATTTGCATCCCGCACAAACAGCTGCTCTCTTGAAGAGGCCTTCTTCACAGCAATACCTCCTCCCCAATGCCCACCTTCTCTACGCACGGTATACGTCAACGCATACTTTCGTTTTGATATCGAAGCTCGTGTTTATACTCGAGAGGACCACGCGTGGACAGCGGGCTACACCTTTTCTTCCTGTGTCTCTCCACGAGGAGTATTGGCGGTGGATTGTAGGAGCGTAGATGTCTGGATGTCAGTTATTGAATTCAGGAGAGGATAGAAACATTTCATTACAAAACACACATGTCTTATAACTAAAGTAAACCGTATTCCTCTCGGGCAGGAGTCGCCCGACGCTCGTCGAAGAGATACGGCCTGGTACCCCGTGGCGAGGGCTACCCTTCGCAGGGCCTCACTCGATTTTTATGGCTTTTTCCGGAAAAAGGTACGAATCCTGGGTCGAGCGTAACGAATTAGGGTCGTTCCCCGGCAGTCGAGGGTGTAATCTGCATTACAGCCTATTAAAAAATTATTTTCTTCATCGTATCGAAAGGGAAAGTGTCGCCAATGGATTCCTTATGTTTTTCTGATGAAAATCATACCAAACATCATGCAAATCGGACTACTTTGACACAATCTATTTGTATTCCTTATATAAAAGTAGTCCGATTTGCATGACATTTGGTATGATTTTCATCGGAAAACCTCAAGGAATCCATCGGCGACACTTCCATATCCATACGATAAAGTATAGAGAATTATTTTATTTTATAAAAAGATACAGGGTAATTCTCTAGCTACGCCTGTCATCCCGTGGCGAGGACAACACCCCGCAGTGCCCATCGAATTTTATGGCTTTCGGTCCTCGAAGGGTTTGGAATATCATTAACACGTGAGATTTTTATGACTTTTTCCGGAAAAAGGTACGAATCCCGGGCCCAACGTAGCGAATTGGGGTTGAGCCCCCGCAGTCGAGGGTGAAATATTCATTACAGCGTATTAAAAAATTATTTTCTTCGTCGTATCGAAAGGGAAATAACGCCAATGGATTCCTTATGTTTTTCTGATGAAAATCATACCAAATATCATGCAAATCGGACTACTTTGACACAACCTATTTGTATTCTCTATGTAAAAGTTGTCCGATTTACAAGATATTTGGTATGATTTTCATCAGAAAAACATAAAGAATCCATCGGCGGCACTTTCCTTTTAATACGACGAAGAAAATAATTTTTTAATACGCTGCAAGGGATGTGACACCCTCGACTGCGGGGGTTCGACCCTAATTCGCTATGCCCGACCCAGGATTCGTACCTTTTTCCGGAAAAAGCCATAAAAATCGAGTGAGGCCCTGCGAAGGGTAGCCCTCGCCACGGGGTATCAGGGGCCGCATCTCCTTGACGGGCGTTGCTCCAGAATTACCCTGCATCTGTTTAAGAAATACAATAATTCTTTATTCTTTATCGCATGGATATGGAAGTGTCGCCGATGGATTCCTTATGTTTTTCCGATGAAAATCATACCAAATATCATGCAGATCGGACTACTTTGACACAACCTATAGGTTTTTAGCCAAAGGTATTTGTATTCTCTATGTAAAAGTTGCCCGATTTACAAGATATTTGGTATGATTTTCATCAGAAAAACATAAGGAATCCTTCGGCGCCACTTTCCTTTCGATACGATGAAGAAAATAATTTTTTAATACGCTGTAATGAATATTTCACCCTCGACTGCGGGGGTTCGACCCTAATTCGCTATGCTCGACCCAGGATTCGTACCTTTTTCCGGAAAAAGTCATAAAAATCTCACGTGTTAATGATATTCCAAACCCTTCGAGGACCGAAAGCCATAAAATTCGATGGGCACTGCGGGGTGTTGTCCTCGCCACGGGATGACAGGCGTAGCTAGAGAATTACCCTGTATCTTTTCATAAAATAAAATAATTCTTTATTCTTTATCGTATGGATATGGAAGTGTCGCCGATGGATTCCTTGAGGTTTTCCGATGAAAATCATACCAAATGTCGTGCAAATCGGACAACTTTTACATCAGGTGTACAAATAGCCTCTGTCAAAGTAGCCCGATTTGCATGATATTTGGCATGATTTTCATCAGAAAAACATAAGGAATCCATTGGCGTTATTTCTCTTTCGATACGATGAAGAAAATAATTTCTTAATACGCTGTAATGGATATTACACCCTCGACTGCGGGGGTTCGACCCTAATTCGTTCCGCTCGACCCAGGATTCGTACCTTTTTCCGGAAAAAAGCCATAAAAATCGGACGAGGCACTGCGAAGGACTGTCATAAGATGGGGGACACAAGTTGCCGAGTCGCCGGACACAAGTCGCTGGATACCAGCCGCTCGGTAAAAGTCGCTGGAGACAAGCCGATGGATCCCAGCGAGTCGCCAGGCGACCCGCTGGAGTCGCTGGCGACAAAGTTGCCGGCGATTATCGCCCAGTCTATACGAGCCTTTACACGCGCTACGCGGCTGGTACACGTCGCACGCGAATGCGTTACGTTGGCACGCGAGTACGAACGTACTGTGACTCAATGAAAGGTTCGTGAAGGAAAATCTTCAACTCTCCCCATAAATAGGGGAGACCGGGGCTAGATGTGACAGGGGCAGGTTGTTACAAAGCAGTTTAAATTTTTGTCTCAAAGGTGACATTTAACCCTTTAAAGCATTTATTATAGTAGAAGCACAAAACGTACGTTTGCACCATTTCCAATGTTCTAACAATTTATACCGATTTGAATAAAAAAAAAATTAAAGTCTCAGAATATTACTCAAATATGTGGAAGATTTCAAGATTCAGATTATATTCCATTATTTGAGTGTACAAGTACCTAAAGTATTCGAGTACTTTAACGTAACACCCAATTTTATTTCATGCGTATTTGAATAATCAGAGTGCTCGAAACCGTAAATGGAGAGAAATTCAGCAAATAGTCTCGGCTTCAAGTAGAATCACTTTTATTGTGATTGTAGAATGTTTTACGAGCCACCTTTTACTTCCCTCAAAAAAACATTTGCAGAATCGTATGAAACGCTTTTCACCGCGTAAAGTGATCGTCACATCTGCCAACATTGGGCTGAGATATCTATCTACGAGCAGGCCCAACTGATTAAGACATCACATATCATACGGACATAACTTTTTCCATAAATCCATTCAAAATGTTCTCAGAACTTGATACGTGCCTGGTTTCATTAAAATGGTGCGGTTGCTTTCCCTCCATATCTTCATTTGGGCGTGTCTTGCGAGATAAGTAAACGCGTGCATGTGCATTTGCAAGTAAATTTATTATACACATTCTTTCATCTGATGTTCGGTAATTAAAGCGCATGATCGGGACAGCTAAGCGACTTAATACACGTGTTTTCGCTTTCGGTATTAAGCTTCAGCCTATCCCTTTCCCAATTCGTCTTTTATGGGGTATTTGCGGCTTTGACGCCTCAAAATGATACAATATTTAGGATTTCTTTTACTGAATAATTATACAAAATATCTGGATGAAACTTTTTACATTCTATTAATTTACATATGTTTACATTACAATTTCTCATATTTATATTGCCATAAAAAAATTATGTTGCATTAAGATTTTTTAAAGTTTAGACCTAAAACTATTGGCTCCTAAAAATACTGAAAAAAAATGTGAAAAACCTATAGCTGGAGCGTGTTTGATTAAAAAGGTACGGTTTTCACCTAATTTTAACACCTATTTTCTTCAATTAAGAACAGAAAAATCGATTTGTATTAAGTACTTGTAGGGGAGGAGGGTCATACATAGATAAGGAAAAAAAAATTTAAACAAAATGACATCTAGTTTTCATTTAATCATGCACGACAGTTTATATACTTTATATATTTATATATTATATACTTTATATATTTTGTGAATTTTATTACAAAGTTAAACTTTTACCTATCGTTTAAGAATATTCTGTATAATTTAAAGTATAATAAACATAAAAAACGTTGAAAATAACAATAATAACGAAGGTTACGTAGACTACCTGGAACAATTAACTTTTCAAATTCAGAAGACCGTTTCTGGAAAAGTAACACATGTAGATAATAACAAGATAATAATTAGTTAAAAAACGGTGCTGATTTTGCATCGTGGAACTTCAGAAATTAATGATTTTCGTAACAGAGTTTCGCAAAATTTGACCGTTAGTGAAGGAAGTCTAAAGAGAAATTGTACATACACAACATATGTAGATAATACTTAGAAACCATAGAAGAGAGATAATAGAAACATAGAAAATTGTTAACCCAATTCAAAATACCTTTTAAGTTATACCATTTTGAAGATAAAGAAGCAGGAAGTTTGCACATTCATAAGTATTGAAGTTATACAATTTGCTGTTTGCACTTGTTATTTTTTTTTCGACCGATCTTACTAATACGATAATTTTCCCTGTATTCGGAAGCCAATATTTACATACCTACATTGTCGCTATGAAAACTCCAACAGCATCGCGTTAATATTAAAACTAACAAAGATTTCTCCATATAGTGAAAAAAAGATTTCTATCAATTTGTTTGTTCTCGTTTGTCCGAAAACAAGAATTCTTACCCCATAAATGAATTGAAAAGCTGAACAAAGAAGAGACAGCAAATTCCGTTGGTCGTTCCAGCCGTGGCAAAGAGCTTTGGTAACCGTGCCGCGGAATGAAAAAGATGAATGCAGAGCGGTAAATCGCAAGCACGGGAAGACGCGTGCTTACCACAGTACGCACGCGCTTCCTTACACGCGAGTCGGAGCGTGCATGAAAAGAAAAGGGGGAGAATCAGTTCAGAGTCAGGAGAAGAAGGAGCAATAGTACATGAAGGGAAAGAGAGGCAAGTGAGCAAAAGAGAAGAGGGGGGAGGGGGCCTGTTAGAGGCTACCGTGAGAACGAGGCAAGGCCTTGCGTCCCAGACGGACCCCTCGACCGGTACGGGGTCCGACGCGGTGAAGACGAAACGCGGGGGCAACTGGGAGGAGACGGAGCGAGGCGAGCCGAAGCGAGACAGTCGACGGGTCAGGCCCCGACCGCAGGGCAGCCGTTCGGGGCCCGTGCTCGCGCGACAGAGACGATAGGCGCGAGCCTCACACGCGACTCGCACACGTCCGGAGCCCCCGAGCTGCGAGCGCAAACCGCGTTCCTTTTTTACCACACTGCAAGACTATAGTCTCCTCTTTTTCTCTGCTTCTTCCCTTACTTTACACGACCTCGACTTTCCTCCTCTCTTTGTCTTTCCCTCCTGGTGCTTGAAAGAACTTTTTGCAGGACTGATTGATGCTGTTTTTTTTTCTGATACTTTGTAAAGGAGGCAGGGACTAATTGTTCCCGAAGTGTGGACGAACTTTTCGATAATGGGATTCTTCTCTCCTTTCAGGAACTAATTTATTACAGAATGTTTAAGTATTGTTGTAGTCAGGGTGTTCGTGAACACTTGGATTGCAATTGTGTCGTACATGTCGATGGCTCAGTGCAAATATGTTTTATTTCACTCTCAGCGTTTTCGAGAAAAACAGGTATATACCAAATTATAAATCTTGATTCCATTTAGTATTTTTCTTCAGAAAATATGAACTCATTAAGATTAGTTTTACAGTAAACTTCTGTCCTAGGCGATTTCAAGTCAAAATGGTAACGTTTTTAGTTAAATAATTCATTCATTTCTGCATATTAATCGCAGTATATAAAACGGGTTTTTTAAATTTGAAACCCGGCTTTCGAATTTTACAAATTTATAAATAAAAACCGTTTTTAAACTCGGTTTTTTAAAGCCAACACACCCTATAACACATGTAGACTTCTTTCATCAATACGGATAGCAGAGTACATTGGTCAAATTCGACCATAGAATATCGAAACGCCTTGCAGATACATGCATAGAATGGGCAACGTGTTAAAGACTAAATAAAGTGTTAACACTTATTTTAATTTTGTTTTTTATTATCCAGAATTTGGATATAACACTGAACGGAATTTGTAAACAAGGAAAGGTACATAAAACATTATGAACATTTCATATTATTAAATAGCTGCAGGCTGTTTGACATTCTTAACTTTTAGACGACAAATGAATACAATTCGACAGTCCATTTTGAGCCACAATGTAACTTGGTTGTAACACTTTTCAAAATAAGCTTCTCTACTGGATTTTCATCTTATTATTATCTAAAATTCTTATTAAGCACTATTGCCAATATGGAACGAGTAACATATTCAAGTAGTTCCAGTTGGGTCTGAAGGGGCCCGGCATCCGCCAGGTGAGGGTTAACACACTTCCTCAACCCCGACTGTAGACACATTATCGGCATTTTTTACGCGTCCACTTTCACCGATCGTACAATAGTAATTCAGTTTGCAATTTACTCGGACGCCCCTTTCTGCTTATTCAAACGCAATTTCTGCCATTCATATAGCTAAAGATGTTTTTTCTACCACGCGTTTCCCCCGAGGTGGAAAGGGCACTCAGATTGGCGTCTTTGCGCGAGGTCCTGGCCCCGCAATCAGCTGCAATAAAACCTAAAAAAGTAAAGGATACTCAGCTACCTCTTTTTACGTGCACGCGAGACTCCGCTCGTAAAATCATTCGAGAGGCCGGGGAGAAAGGAAGCAAGTACCGATTTTTGCAACCATTCGTGTGCAGAGAGTAAACTTTCGAATGATTCCCAAAAAATAACTCGAGCATAACGGGTGTGAACTTTCCTTACTTCGTTAATTGATTTCGTACATCCTGCCGATGAAATTATCCCCCTTTAAAAAAGTATTGGGTCTTTTCATTAGAGTTCTAAAGGTTTTTACAGCAGCTGTTTTTAAACTACTCTTAAGTACCCTAGATATTATCGATCGAATCTCGGGGTACAATATTGCATCTATCAAGCTTTCATATGTATCGCTAGTTAGACGACATCTTCAATACGATTCTATTATTTGGACTCCGTATTTTAAGAACCTTTCCTGTTTAGTTGGACGGGTCCAGTATAAACTACGTTTTATTGCTTACCAACTTGGTGCACCCTCATCCATTTTAGCTCTTGCTCATAATTATACGCCCCTTCTTTGCCAACTGCGATTATCAATACTTGAAAGGCATGGGTTCATAGTGGATTTATTTTTTATGTATAAGATTATTAAGTGTCCTCAAGTTTTACAAATTTTTAGATTATATTATTTGTTCTAGGAAACTTAGGCACTCATTTCTGTATATTGACCACCATGAAACATTAATGGGGAAATATAGTCCCATTAATCTTAGGTATGTAAGTAGATTGCACAGTTCAGTAACTAATTGGAAACAATTTTAACTTCTTTACAATAGTTATTACTAATGCCATCAATAAATCGAACGGTATCATTATCTATCCTCAAATTTCTTTTAAAGCAGCGGTCGAATGAAACTTTTATAAAAATTAGTTATCGAACTTTTAAATCTAACTTTCTATATTAACACTTAAGAGCTCAGTTTTAACAGACATTGTTCCGCGGCGGGCAACATAGCGTGTACTGTATTCATCTGAAACCAAAAATTCAACAATTTTTGTTTAGTAATTTAGTTTATGAGTGCACGCACAAATCATATAAATTCACAACTTAAAAGATGCAAAATGAAACAATTGGTGGCCCCTTGAAAAAAGGATACTTTTAAAAAAAGGTTATTTATTTAAACAATATCATTGTACCAACAGCTGAATTCTGTGAAGAAAATGTTCACAAAAATCCGTGCACAAGGCCAAGTCGATCAGTTGAATATTTTTGGAGTTACACTGTCCGCCAATTGTAAAACTGTCGTTTCGAGAAAAACGCTTTTAAAGTTTTCTGGTAACCTGGTGCTCCGTAGCAAAATCGGCTATATCCGCTATAAGTTTTCGAATTTCGTTTTGCTGCTTTAACACGTTGCGTACGGGTGACGTGTACGGTCACGTCATGGAACTCTTGGGCCCGGTCCCAATAAATGTGGAAGGTGAAGAAGAATTTTTCAGGTACCGAATTTTCCTTTTGTATACGCATTCAGTACGAACGTGTTCATCAGTGTATGCATGTCGTTACAAATTTGCAACGTTTTTCACCATAGTGCAGCTGTTTCTTGTATTTAGGTGAAGGTCAACTATTTTTGGTGCCGGACGCAACGTGTTAAGAACATATTATCGGGATTTTCAACTACTGATTTATGCAAAAAACAAAATCGGTTTCTTCGACCCGCTACACCCCTTTAATCGGGTTTTGTGATACCTGCGAGCAATTTATTACACGATTTCGCACTCCGAAATTTGGACCCAACGTAATCTTGCCCATTCAACCAGTCCATTTTGGGTTTAGGAACAGTTTGGAATGTCCGCGCGGAATGTTATAGCGCTTATTCACTGGCCCCGTTTCACGCGCGCTAATCAATAGAAATATGAACGCGCAGTGTCATTTAATAAGGCTGGTCGTCGAACGTGTCTGCTGGCTCCATTGACGGCACCGAGGCATCAAAGATCGGACACGAGTCGTAAACATTCGCACGCTCCGGCCGCGGAGTAGTACGTTTCACTTCGCGATAACGGTTTGCGTGGTGGCATAAACGATAACGGCCGCGATAACAGCAGAACGATACCGCACGAGCTTTTGACGGCTGGTGACATCACTAATTATTGTTTTCCTTCCTGGTATTCCGCGGCGTACCATGAAAAGTCACATGAGCACTGTGAGAGCTGGCGGAACACTATGGCATTAATAATTAGCGGAAAATAATGCATAATATTTATTCTTTCGCTCCCTCTTCTTTGGCGGATATAATAATTGTATTTACCAGAGGAAAGTGAGGTCGTTGTGTTTAAATTGCGTTCCTCTTATAAGTCAATAAATATTTCGAGCTTAGTCTGTGTGCAACTAGCATTAATATGAGAACCACCAACGCATTAAAAATTACCTATTGATTTATAATTTCAGATACACGGTACACTTTCTGTCTGGGACTTGCATTGCAATATGTAAATGATTAAATATGTAGTTTCTCTCTTCCTCCTTTCTTTTCGAAGACATGTATACATATACAGGATGTTTCACCTAAGTTTATCACCTGAAATAGATACTTCTGCTATATTTAAATTTTCGTAAAAATGTTTCCTATTAAAATTGCAAAGTTTTGTGGAGCTCAATGTATAGTTTTATTCTGTTGGGAGGGTTTAATGAGATGAGACTTTCTTCTTTTAACCCTTCGTGGTCACACTTCTGTAAAGTTTCGCAGCGATCACACTGGGTCCAATGGATCTGGCCAAATTTTAAACAGTTACCGTACGAACTGTACCAGTCCAATTGAGTCCCAAAAATTATAATACACACTTTGATCATTGTAGAATATGGAATAGTCGCGTTTTAGTAAGAAATGAAAAAAAGTTGGAAAGAAAAGCCAGGACCTTACCAGTATCAAGCTGCAAAGTTAAAAAGCGGGTCTATTGGACCCAGTATGGCCATGAAGGGTTTTGATTGAAGGACCTTTAGTCGCCTTGAAGGACTTATTATTGTGGGCCGTTGAATTTGTCTATAAAGGTACTGGGAAATAATATATAGCATTCCAGCACTAAACATGATGGTGTTAACTAGGATCTTACAAGCGGGTGCACAAAGATCATATTACCTATAGTATAATAACGCTCGAGTAATGAATCAATCGGACCTGCGGATTCAAATTCTCACGAAAAGGATACCGTTTTGATTCCAAGAATTGGCTTCATGAGAGACTGGTGAGGAAAGTAAACAGATAGGTATAGCGAGAGTAAGCAAGATAGACGTCTGCGACCGCGGCCGAGGTCTGTTAACTCAAACTCTTCAAGGGAATGCCGCGCGCGTTACAGTGTATAATCGTTGAATGACAAAAATTCCACTTTCCATAATTTCCATCCAATCCTTATGAAAATAGTACGAATTGATTGGTGAGATTCTTCTGATGAAAATGAGTACAAAAACGACATACATCGGATTATTTTCTAAATATCGATCTAACTTTTTTAATTATCGATAATGCTAAAAATAGTCCGATGTATGTCGTGTTTGGACTCATTCTCATCGGGAGAACCTTACCAATCAATCCGCACTGTTTTCGGAAAGACAGAATGAAAATTGTGGAAAGTCAACTTTTTAAATACATATCTCTTCACTACCCTTATCTATCTGTGATGTTTCGCTAAAGGCGGATTTAGACTTTTCACTTGGTATGTGCATCTTGGATAATTCATCCACAGTGAATGTGAAAGATGCGAGCTAAAGTATTTCTACTTGATCAATTATGCAGCTATCTAGCACTCTCTTAAGTGTTTGGTGCGAGTTACCCTTAAAAGAGTTACCCCTCGTTCTAGAGCTGCATCTGCGCAATTAACGTTGTTGTATCTGGTGGACGAGAGATAATGTAAATGGAGAGCTTCATCTGTGGGTTTATCAAGCGTCGAAAACTCAAAGATAAAGGCACGAAGATCTGGAGACTTTTTTACAAAGCACCCCCTTGAATTTCGTCGAGTTACTGTGTGTCTGGTGATTGGGTCGCTTCTACTTTTAACTCAGCCTTCCGTCGTCTAAAATATTCGTCTGTATCAGCGACACTCGCAGTGGAAAAATGGCCACATCTTCATCAATAAGATATCGTTCTTAATTACTGATTTTACGCGATGTAACGAGCAGTTGAAACGGTAGAGTTATCAGTCTCGAGAGATCCAACTCGTTTGCATGTGCCGTTCCAGCATGTGTTACAACTACATATTAACTCTTAAATAATATAATTTGCGTAATTAATTAATTGGTAAGGCAATGTAATATGGCGTTTAAACGTTAACAATTCAATTTGTACAACGCGAAACCTTCAACTTATAAAAGTTTGAAATTATATGGGTGTAATTATTTAAGATGATAATTTCATTTTAAGCAATGGAAATTACTAATGACAATAATTATCGATACCTACTTAGGTGTACTTTCATTAACCAATTCAGTTACCTACGTATAATGTCGAATCATTAAAGCTGCAACTCTCTAATACAAAATTCAATTTTCAAGTAATTTTGCAGTAGTTAGCATGATTCTCCAGCTTCTTATACTCAGCACTCTATAATTAAACATTGAAGTGCGTGAAACTATGTGGGGTGACAAACAAACTTTTGCTTTGTTAATGAATACTACCCATGAATGTAAATCTGAGCGTGCATTGCTTACTTCAATGGAATAAAACGACTCGTATTACCAGAGCAGTGCAAACTCGGCATGGTTGCGATATTTTATAAACAAGTCTGACACTCGCTGCAGTTGCTCCTGCAAAATTAATGATCAAACACCAAGCAATGATTAATTATAAAACAGAAGATGTGTTTCTACAGTCTAAGACATCCTTAATCCAATGCAAAAAGACCCACTAAATTACATGTAGTAGTTTTCCTTTAATTAATTCCTAAAGATCACCTATTATATAGGCTCTAGACCGGAACAACCGCATAAGTTCTTTATTATTTTTAAACTTATATGCTGACTACCTTTCTGTCTGACTGATTTCCGTTTTTCTTTCCAACTCTGAGTATTAAACCAATGAACGCTTTCTGCACTAACAAAAAAGGAAAGCCTTTAAATAGCAGAAAATCTTCATTCTACAAAATTGAAACAATGAAAGGCAAATGTTTCTACATTTCATTGAAATTTACTGAACTGGTTCACTTAATAAGAAATAGATAAAAAAAATTTATGTTAAACGATTTTATTAAAAACGCACTAACAAAAAATTATTTTCTTGTACTGCAATTTCGATGGTGCTTTTTCACTTTAAATAAAATCGAGGAGCAGGGTATCTTACAACAAATTTATTTCGCAAAAAAAAATGAATTTGGAAAAACTCTGTCAACTTCTATGAATGTTCAATTTGATTGAACACTTTGATCGACTGGTAATTCACCCTGTTCACATTGCTGTTAATTCTGTTGAATGAACTGCATTGTTTAACCAAAGTAAACCGTGAAAATTCGCCTTAAGTAGCGGGCGTCGCCGGTTTGCTGTGCATCAAGGTGTATGTATGCATGTACCTGTACCACAATCGAAGCATTTAGAGAGATCTGCCTGAGAAGTAGCTTCTGCAGAGGGTTCGAAGTTGGTGAAGGTAGCCGCCGCTGGGCGAGTGGCAGCGGAGAGTCAGTTTGTCTAGAGACTTCAGAGCGTGCGTTTGCTTCTCTAATGCTGGTGAATTTTGCTCCGTACTGTCACGTTTCGGCCCTTTCTTTTTACCGTTGATGCGTACAAAAAGTGTTGATGAAGTTTCCCCAACTTGGACTGCCTGTTATAGTGCAGCAATGTAGTTCGCATATTGTTACAGAGAATCTCTGATTTTGGAATTACGTTCGCGACAAAAGGTAAGTAGTACAATGCTGCTAGCTTTAACGATACGTACACCCATCGACCTATTAGTTCCACGTGGTTTTCTTTTTACGCAATTGGAAACAATGTGAATGGAGTCTGGTGGTACAAGAAAATACGTATGAAACAGATATGGCGTCAATAGGGGAATATTTATAGCGTAAAAAAATACCACGCAAAGAAGGTACCTCGTCAAACAAGGGATGAGTGGAATCGTTTGAATAACTATACGTATTAACACTATAGGCAGTTTTTCTATTTAGTCTGTTTATTTTAAATAAATATTTCCTACATTTAGTAATTATTTGTTATTTTTAATTCATGCTTGTTGTTTACCATTTGATGTTGCATCAACGTCTCATCCTTATTTCTTTTTTAAATACCACGAAAATAAGAAATTCCAAATCTGTAGTTTACCATTGGAAACACTTATACATATTACGGCAATTGTCTAATTTAAGATTTGTCGGTAACATTGGTGTTGATGAGTATACCAGTCTGAATATATTAGTGATTAGTTATTTAAATAGTTAATGCTGCAAAACAATAGCGCATATTCTTTACTTACATTATATTGAAAATTACTAAATAAATTAAACACTTTCCAATTATAATTCGCTAGATTTGGGCGGATAATGCAATACGGATTGTGAGGCTATTAAAGTCGGAAATAATAACAATAGATTAATAACAAAAAATAGCATGTCTCAGTAGTAACAAAGATTAATTTTTGCATAGTTTAATAATTCTAAAATAAAGTAATATTGTAATTAATATTGTTATTTTCGTTAATTAAGTTGTTTAAAAATTGATTGTTGCAAATAAGGAACATGTCATTTCCACATAGATAATTTCCATTACGATTCAATATGCAAATTTCTGTCACTATCAGGTGGGAGATAATTTTTTTTCGTCGGACTTGAAGAATTATTGCAACTGCTGCGATGATGTCCTACGACTACCCGCACCCGGTTTCCAAAACATACCAATATAAAAAGGTCAGTGAAATGAAAGAAAAAAACACGATGCAAGCTGTTTCTTAAATTAATAGGATTTAAGACAGGGCTATACACTTAACTCCGAACCCGCACGCGCGAGAACAAGTGCATTGCGTTGCCATTTTCAGACAATCGTCTCGACATTTGTCCTCTGGCTCAGGGGAGAACGACGCAAAAACCATGAGCAAGGTGTTGGTACATCCAAAATCCAATTTCTTCTTTAGGACACGGACTGACTACTTGACCATTCACCTGTTTTCGCCCGCGCGGGTTCTGAGTTAAGTGGATAACTCTGTACAAGTTGCTTTTCTTTTCCATATTCCATAGGATATTTTTAATAAATTTATTATGAGCCACTCTTCTTTAATACAAACAAAATTATGATTTTACTAGAATGGAAAATCAAGCAGATATCCTTGAAAAAATATTAAAAATAAATTCCAGTCTGTCATTTCTTGTCTTATTTACCAGGCAGTGATGAGTAAAATAAAAGGTCGCGAATCAACGTTCTTTTGGGGATTTTTTTCTACAGAAACTATACATATCACCTTTTTTTTTTTAAATTTTCAGGCTATATTATGTATAGCTATATTATATATATTATGTATCAGGCTATAGTATGTTTCTTAAGAAGTGAACAAACATTTTTTGATTTATAAATAACGCGGTAATTCCAAATAGAGCAAGTGTATCTTGGAGCGGCCAAGTTGTCCAACTGCGTGCAGTTTAGGTTCCGTTGTAGTAGCCTGAAACCAAAAAAGTTTTGTATTTTTAATCAAATTAGGCGATGGATGTACCTCAATGCGGAATAATATTATTAAACGAACTCACAACTGAAACTAAATAAAAGCTTGTAGAAAAATGAACCTAAAGAACTCGATTAATAATTCACACTATACTATTCGAATAGTATTTGGATACTTGGATATTCGAACTATATCCGCTAAATAATTGAGCAACTGAAGTATTCGAATATTCGAATACAGAAAAATTCGTCAAGTAATCCAAGTTCTAGTTTCAATTTCACATTTCCACTGTCTAGAGTAGTATTGATAATGTACAATGATGATGTTCCCTAGCCGATGATTATTATATAATAGAGTTTATTTGTTTATATTAGGTAACGAAACCGCTGCTGGAAAGGAAAAGGCGTGCCCGAATAAACAAGTGCCTTGATGAGTTAAAGAATCTTATGATAGACGCGTTAGAGGTACGTACTTATTGTTACAGAATACCAATACACTAGGCAACAAACTGTTATGATTTTTTCCACAGATAAAGCTGAATTCTTTGATTGAACATTTCCTTTTACAATAAAAATGTTAAACATGTATTCGTATCGTTGGTGTGAAAATCCCGTTCTCTAAATTCTAACAATAACTGGAAATTTGGTGGATCTTTGCACGACAAATCACATTTTGTAGCTCGTGTCAGAAATTTTGATAAAATCGAAATCTGATGTAGTCCCTTTGAACTTGAAGCTTAAGTTTCGAATTTGTTTAAAAAAACACAGGCGTTTGAAGTTTACAAGTTTTATCAAATTTCGATTTAATTCACACTTTACATAAAGTAAATTTTATTCTATATTTTCGTCTTATTTTGCCTGCAGTAGATGACCGTCAGTAGTCGAAAAGTTGGTAAATATTGTTGTTAATGAAAGACTATCGATGATAATATTATTCCTAAAAATTTTATTAGTGATTTAAAATGAAACCTATGCCATACGCTTATAAACACAATATAAACGCAATAGAAAGATGACTAAATCTATTTGCTGTCAATGAAATTTCCGATAAATATAATGTGTCTGTACTATTCTGTACTGATTGAGCAAACGCGTGCTATGATTTTCCTCCGGGGAGAAACCTTTGAAAGAAGCCACAGTTTCTTACTTTGTTTACCGTCTGTACATTATGATATGTACCACGTTTCCCCTCTGTAATTTCATGAATCGCTCGCGGCAGGAAACGCATTCCCCGGCTGCAACAACGCGTACAATCGATTTCGTGCATAATTATTCCTAGAGCGTGGGAATTCCCGCGAAATTGTCAAGTAAACACGCGACTACACCGTAATTATTAAAGCAGTCGTTAACGCTTCAAACACGTTCATTACGTTAACACGAAGCGCACGACTGAAATTTTTATTTAACAAATAAAGTAAAGACATCGATTTTTAATAGTAGTTAAACGATGACGTTTAAATTATTGATGGCCAATAATTATTGAAATAACAATAGCAAAATTAGAAAAATTGCATTCAAAATAATTACACAAGACAGAGGCAAGCGTTAATGTAGGTATAATAAGTTTATAAGAAATTGTCATTCTTGTTGAAAAAAAAGGTACAATTTATTGAGTAATATTAACACTTTGAGTGTCTTCCACTCTGTGCGCGGTTTTGATGTGTTTTCATGTTGATATTTTGTGGAAGGCATTGAAAGTGAAAGCATTGTCCGAGTATCTTAGATCGTATCTTTAGTATAGAATAATGTTAAAACATATCTGTGTTGAATAGGCAATATAGAGCGACAACAAACATATCTGAAATTTTTTCTTTTCATTGCGATACCCAAGTCAACTTGAGCTTTTTAGATGGAATCATATGATTTCTTCTTTCATAAGGTTTTATGGGACATTAAGACGAATTCAACGAATCATAATTTTGTTCATATCACACTGTTATTCACAATATTAAATTTGCAATAGTGGAAGTAGCTGTAATTAAAATCTGTTCGGTATAGGTACGTACCTTTTACAGAATCTCTGATTAAAAATTTGTCTTTTTACACTTTATATGGATATAGAAAAAATATACCATAACAGTTTAAAAAACACCGGTAACTATGAAGTATAGAAAAAAACTTTGAAGACACTTTTTTTATCATTTTGTTCAACCCTTTAAACAATTTAACTTTGCCCTAAAAAGTTTTTTCAGATATGTAGGTACATATCTATGTATAAACAGCGGAGATATTTAGGTATAGATACCCATTTACATACCCCCTATGTAAATTTCTGGTCGCGCTCGTATTCCGGACTTACTACCTCACTATACAACATGTATACTCCCTTCAATAACATAACTTTTACACTGTACCTTTAACTTAATTATAAAAATAAATTTTTTACCGAGGTAGAAACGCGAGATATATTTCGTGGAAACAGGTAATACCGGTGTAATCACTTTGCTTGTAAATTCCTTTTAAGCATTGAAACTCGTGTGAATGTAAAACTTGCAGTTTGGTAATTATGTCGAATTATTATCTTAAGCGTTCGAAGTTGCACACATTTTGTTCTGTCTCAATTATCGAAAATACAGGTTAGGTACTATATGAAGGCAGTTCAATATATTGCACCAATTCGAGGTATTGAAACCTCGTGAGTATGAATAAAAATAATCAATTGAACAGGGAAGGTATAAATTGTAAAATACACACAAATACTGGTGCGATGAAAGTGCTACATGACAACAGAATTAATTGCTCTTTACATTCGTGGATTGATAATTTATAAATACTATTGTAATATCAAGTAAAAAAGTACTTCCACATACGATTCATTTGGTACTTTCTTCACTACAATAATTATTTCTTAGTCAGTGCTTCTTCAGATTAATAAACTTTAGTTTGACGTTTTCTTTGATTTGAACATACATATATAGGTTTAACGAATTAAAGTTTGAGATTTTTAAATCACCATTGTATTTGTTTTAACGTTAAAAAAAATAGCAAAATAGTATCTCGCAACACCAAGCTACTAAATTTCCATTTTAAAATAAATCTGTTTTCTTTGTAAATCATTAGTACAGCCTTATAGGTTTATTAATACAAGGTGATGCCCCTTTATTCCCGTTGGAAACTCGGCAAGTGTTTCTGCTCAATCCCTTGTGTCGGTAATAAGGAAAGAATCTAGTTTCGTTTCATTCGCATAGACGGCGCTGTTCATATTCTAACCGCGTGCCCTCTGTAAGGATTTCTCATAACTTTCACATTGCTTTACCCTCTGTACCATCATTTTGTGTCAGTGTTGTGTCACGGTTTTGCGATTCATAAGCCCCATTACCATTTCCATGTCACGCCCAACGTTAACGGCTAAACATGAAACAAGAGTGCATCATTACTAGCGGTAGGAAATGAAGTTATAGTAGCATTTATTATTTTGAACATCCATCTATCTATCTATCTCCTATCTTCTATATACTGGGTGAAATAACTTTTAAATTCGAAATGTGTTGGTTGGAAAATTGTTGTATATAAAAGTTGCATGATTTTAAAGGAGGCATTTCATGACGTATTATTTGTAGGTGGACAAATAAAATGTGAACATTCGTAATTTAACTAACGAATAAATTGATGTATACGATGGGATTTATTTGGCGAATAAAAATAATTTGTTATTCGTGGAACTTTTTATCTTCCCTGTTGAATAAGATTGTCTTCTTTACCTATGTTTTTATTTGACGTTTATTTGAAGCTTTAATAACTTTCCTGACCGCGTTTATTCGAGGATTAAGGGGCTCGATAACCTATAATTAATATTTGAGGTGTAATAAATTCTTTTCGTTGAATAAATAGAAGTATCTCAAATAGGGGGCGTGGAGATTTAAATGAAATACAGGTTTGTGAAACAGAGAATATTTATTAAATGACAAAAATTTATTACACCTCAAAAATTAATTGTAGGTATTGCTGCATAATTAAAATTAACGGTTAACAATTGACAACTTTTTTAGTTACCATCGAAAATTAAGTTTTTACTTGTATTAATTCCAGTGAATTACGTTCCAATTAAAAACAATTACAATATTGAATTTAATTACATTATCAACATATTTACTTTTTCGCGTCGTGTCGACTCTCTCATCCCCTCTCGCTCGCTCTCGGGTTCTCCCACTTTCGACCGAAGGATTCCCAGAAGTGATGGGGATAACGATGAACGCTTAACGCATAGTTGAGATGAGCCCATAACGATAGTTTAGTGCAGTCTATTTTGCTTGCCTTACTTTCTGCCGAGGCAAGTGCGAGGGGCTGAGAATGAGTGACAGGGCACGCGACAGCGTCAAGCCATACTAAATTACGGTACCCTGTCGTTCATTCTCAGTCCCTAGCGATGCTACCCCTAGCCACCATCACGTAACACCCTTTAGGGCTCGTCCCGGGGGGGAAAAACCTCCCCCAAGAACACCTTGTACTGAAAAAATTAAATTCGTTAGCATTTGTAGAGTTTCGTACCAATATGTTCTAGTTCTGAGCCACGAGCTCTTCACGAATGAATACTGTATTTTACAGGAAAGGATTAAAGTACATAGTAGATAAATGGTATTTGTGGCATTAAGAGCAAAACCGGACTAACCCACACTGAAAACGTCCTATTTTATATGATTAGTACAGCTTATTGGGATACATTTTTGCTACAAACTCAATTTCGAAAAAAATATAGGTAGTCCGTTTTTGCTCTCAATGCCTCATTTAATCTGTTAAATTTTACAGTATTCAATGGAACACGCTTACTATCTTAATTTAATAATTTATCCCACCATTCTCAGATACACCAGTACTTTCACAGCGCACTGTTACTAAAGATAACCATATTAATTAAAGTGTATGTTATTCATAGATTTTTATCATATTTTATCATCTTATAATGGATACTTGTCAGTTTCTGACAGCTTCCAGTAAGATAGCAGTGTTAAATGAATTTTTTATTTATAGACAGAAGGGGAGGACATCAGCAAACTGGAGAAAGCAGATATTCTAGAGCTGACAGTGCGTCATTTACAAAGGCTACAAAGTTTCCAATCTTCCGGATTGTCAAGCATAATTACGAAGAGTGATGGCACTTCCGCTGAAAGTCGATGGCTGTCCGGTTTCGGACACTGTGCAGCTGAAGCCTACAGATTTCTCTCAGCACTGCCAGGTGAAGGTGCGGAGAGGCTAGCGAGACACCTCGCAGCTGGTCTTCAAAAGAGCCGGCAAACGGATACATCGGTAATTATCTTTTCCACGATGATCCCATCGCGATGCAATGAGGCTGAAACTGTGACGATGATAATTCTCAGCAATCTTTACCGAGATTGAAGTGCAGCAATAATTATATTTCACAGTTATGTTACATAACATTAAATATATTTTTCACATTCTACTGTATGTACAGTAAAGGATAGTGTTAACTTCATTGAAGAAAATTTAATTAATTATCTGCCATAAAGAGGACGATTCCAATAGTTTTCTCCGAATCTCATGAGCTAACTTGTACTAGCATGATAAATGAAGTGCTAGCTTTACTAAAACATTTTTTTATGTTCTTTTTCAGGTAAAAACAAATATACTCCCGTTTCCGGTGGAACCTGGCCTCATAAATGCTACAATCCAAGACACCAGTGTAACATCTTCGAACCCAAATGCAACAGTTAATTGTGGAACAAACAGTGATGCAGTAGCATTCAGTATTTCGTCTAAATGTAATTCGGCGGTGGCTATTAGTAACAATGAAAATTCGAATGCAACTTGTATTTCTCGAACAAACAATTTGGAAGAGAAAGAAACAGTGAAAAGGGTAAAAGTGGAAGTTAGAGTTGAGGACGATGAAGAAATTGACGTGGAACATGTTGACAGAGCCGATCCTATGTGGCGACCTTGGTAGCGCATATAGGGTTTAAATGTTTTAATTAACATAACAATCGCTTTAATTTAATTCATAGTCGTGTACATATAAGGATTGAAGATAGTAATTAATATAGCATCTTTAATCCTGTATCCGTGATAAAATGTTGCATTTAATTATATCATGTAAGAATAATAGCATTTTTATGGTCTCGTTTCACACCAAAACTATTGTCATCGTCTTACTTAAATTACTGTTAATTTTAGTTGGAAAAGGAAATAACATATAGTTTTTTTACGATCTTGTTAGAAAATGTACAGGGTGTTAAAACAGGCTTAAGACTTGCAATTATAAATCATACGATCGACACTTTCCCATACGCAAGAATTACGCGTCCTGCGGTTGGTGGGATTCACTTCAGGGAGAGATTCGGATCTCGAAAATAATAAAAAAAATCATATAAACATATGTCTATTTGGCATTATTTACTAGCTACAGAGAGTTTCATGTTATAATCATTATTTCGATAAACAAAGTTAGTTCTAACGTTTCTGTTCAATTTTTTATAAATAATGCTCTATGACCGTTTCTGTAATTGCCATTGCGCAAAAAGTGTCTTGATAAGAGTACGTATATCGTCATATAGCGTGGTCTGCTCGTTCCCTAAACATAAATCCCTTGAATTTTTTCCTGTGGTGATATTTAAACTCCTGCGCTACGTAAGGACTTTTGAAAATGTTAAGTGCTTCATTACAGAATTGAATCAGATTTCCAGTAAATTTCAGTAATATCTACGGATATTAAAGAAGAATAAGATCAATGACAAACGGTCTTCAGACATGGGTTGGCATACAAGGTAGTTAATTTGAGCCTGTTCTGTATGGTAATAAAATACTGGTTGCCAAAACAAGAAAGTCAGTGTATTACACAAAGAAGGTCAAATAGGACATATGTTTATGTGAACTTGTCTAAGCATTTTAAAGTGCTGAATGCATCCCCAAAGTGAGAGCATATATTATGAGGCATCATGTATCTGTGGACTAAATATTTTATACCTATTGAATAAGCACTAAATACTTTGCAAGCCCTGAACACTATTTTTAATACCTTCTATAGAATAATGTATATAATATAGTACGTATATATTTTCAATGTTACTAAAAGGAGCATCTGTATACTATTTAAAATATTTGAAGACGTCCATTGATACTGATTACACATTCCATTGTGTCCAGACGTTTTCCAGGAATACATTTTAGTTTTACGTTATATAGAACATTGATTATCGTATGTTAAAGATTGTTAACACAAATTATGTTCCAAGTTTATTATAGTATATACATTGTTGGATTTTTTCTATTTTTCTTAACTATTATCGTTACTGCAGTAAAAGTACTATGCTTCTTTCTGTTTTGTACGTTAGTGATTAATAGTATTATATGTGAACTCTCCATATTTCGAATTAATTTACATCGTCGTTGAGGCGTAATGACTTTTAAATCCGTAGGTATATTTAAACCTGTTAACTAAATTGTAAACATAAGTCGAAACAAGCAAGTCAGAAATGATTTTTTGGCAAGATAAATTTTATAAAAGGAATACCTTATTACTTTCGTGTTTCCAAAATTCTGAAATATACGGCGTACTATTCCTCACAGTCTTTATCTTTTCTAACACCGTATGACATTTTTGTATTCTCTATTCTATGGCCAAACTCTTTAGAAATATTATTTTTATCTCCAAGATGTTTAAAAATAAAACTGAACCGGGCCCCAAAAATCTTAATTCGGCCCTGCTTTTGACCACCCCCCCTTGGAGGTTGATTAGCGAGGTATCCTAAAATTGTTTTTTGGCATTTATGTGGGACGTAATCGTTGTGAGTAAGAACCAAGTTGATATCTAATCGGGCCTAAGAGATATTAGAGAATAGGGAGTCCGAGAAAATAGATTTTACCCCTTTTCACCCCCTTTGAGGAGGGAATTTCTACACATCCTTCCTTAGGTGGATACCTACGGATCGAGCCCTCGGCCACTTTTCCGTTTTACCCTGGTCTGTGGTTTTACACGTGTTGAATTCTAATTCCTACTACGCGTAGCGTTACAATCTGTTTCGTGACTTCACCGGTAACGTTGCATGCGACACTAAAATGGTAAGGGGGTCCTAGGACCCCCCAAACCGGTAACAGAAAAATGCAGAATTCTATACCTGGTATGTGGTTCACAGGTCTATCCTATACCTGCAGCGCTGTTCAAGGTCGCTTACGCGTAAGCTTGGGGTTCTCCCACTGCCGTCTGCGTTGTCAGGGATCCTTTTTAGCGTCGGGCGATCTCCTTGACAACGGAAGGCACACTGTGCGAAAAAAAGATTGGAAGGGGAGGCAGGAGCGTGAGGGGCCCCTACGCTGGACAGCGCTGTATAGTACCTCGTCTCTGGTTCCGCCATATTGGCGATAATACCACAGACGAGGTATAGGATAGACCTATCAACCAATGCATTTTTCTGTCACCGGTTTGGGGGGTCCTAGGACCCCCTTACCATTTTAGTGTCGCATGCAACGTTACCGGTAAAGTCTGGAAACAGATTGTAACGCTACGCATGGTAGGAATTAAAATTCAACACGTGTAAAACTAGGGCCGGTATTCATAGTCGCTACTTATTCTTAAGCAAATGCTTAAGCATGCGGCATCTTCTACTGATCTAATAGCTAGTAAAGGATGCCGAATGCTTAAGCATTTGCTGAAGAATAAGTAGCGACTATGAATACCGGCCTAGGTCATTTGAAACCCGCGAGTTACAAATGATTCTGTTAGAGTAACAATTTAAAGATCGTTTTATAAACGTATTCCGTGCAACAACAGAGAAAGAAGGATCACAACAAAACAAGAACACATACGCCTTTTAACCTTGCTATCCTATTCAAGTTCATTAAACGCAAAACAAATTATTTTAACATAAGAATTTATATAAACAACAGCATTATTTGTGGAAGACATGCTTTCATGATGTAACATGGAATACCTGAATGTCAAGAAATTGTCAGTTGGTATATTTCAATAAGGTGCTGAAGCAAAGAGGATTTTAAAAATTGTCAGAAACGCATCAGTTCCAGTATCTCGCTGAAATATTCCAACTTGCACTTATTCTTCTATCATAACGACTTCTTCTATCCAACTTGCACTTATTCTTCTATCATAAAGTTACATATTTTATTCTTATATTCTATAACAGTATCGTAAGTTAGAGAAATTCTTATATCCGACTAAGTAGAGTATTTGACAATCGCAGCCATTGGCTCGGTTCTCACCAATTACCAGATCTCACCACGAGGAGGTTGCTGCGCTTGGAGACCCGTAGAGAGATAGATGGAATCAAAGTCCCATCGATCTCCCTGTACATGAAAATCTTAGCGTATTAACCCAAACAAATGGATGGAAAGAAAGTTCCATCCTACGAAAGTGCAACAAAGCTTGGCAATTTTACATGGGGCCTTAAATACTTAATGCTATAATAATTTAGCCTAGGTTTCCTTACGTGTCTTCTGTCACTATCACTTTTCACTATCACTTTTCTCAATCACTTTTCACTAGTTTCTTTCAAAAGATTTTACTTTAAAGTCTATAGGGTTCATATGTGTGTATATACACGCTGCGAGGTATAGTATAGAGGTTGCTCTCATTTGAAAAAAGAGCAGCAAATTTTGGCCCTCTTGTATTTTAAACACGCCATCAACAGACGCGGTCGCGTATGGAAGCTAATTCCCATTGCCCCTCTGCTGTCACTTAATCATAACCTGCCAAGTTTTGGGTTAAATTCGAGCTTTCAGATATGAAACAAAAATACAAAAGCAAACAGAGGATCAAAGCTAAAAACATCGTTTAAAAAGTACGATTTCTTTTCATTTTTGACGTTGCAAAAAAAGAATACAAGAATATGAACGGCTCTCAGGATGAAGACCATTATGAAATACGGCACTTACAAAATTTATAACTAATTGTGAAAAAAAGTGATGAAATCCCCCCCCATAAACTTGACTCATGTCTAAAAGAAGCTAATTCCCTATAATTCACGAAAAACATTAAAAACGGAATTGGCGGGCGTTGTATAAGAAAAAAACTATAAAGTCGACTTAAAACAAAATGTTTCATATTCTCCGCATCTCTCTTACAGCGTATTCGGACGGTCGCAATGGTGCGCATTGGGTGCGAATTTTCGCCAATGGGAAGCGAAAAAGTTCGCATTCAGTGGGCACTAGTGCAGGTTACCGAATGTGCTATTAATCTATTACCGACTTCGATTCGTTTAAATCAGTCTCTACCAAGTTTTTATTATTTTCCATCATAAAACGATTTTCATACGACATTTTTAATAGAAGATGTCTCTCTTATAAAAGTTTTTGTGTCAAGTACAGACATCGCCCGCAAATTCCTTGAAAATCTGAGCACTGAATTTATTTGTGGCCAATAAAGGAATGTCAAGTATAAATAAAGAGTGACAGAGGAATCAATGTTCGAACGGAGAACGAGAATACAATTGGAATTAGCAAAGTTGATTTCACAATCTTTGCGTGAGAACGTTTTTAATGTTTGTCGCGGATTAAAGGTACAATTGGAATTAGCAAAGATGATTTCACAATCTTTGCGTGTGAACTTTTTTCGTGAATTAAACGGAATTAGCTTCTTTCATACATGAGTCATGTTTATGGGGGGGATTTCAATTATATCACATTCCTTACTCTCGGAATGGACTCGGTGAGTCATGCATTTTGTAAGATGCATATCCTACCAAACTACACTGCGTGCAATTAGGTAGGATGCTTACCCTTCCAAAATGCACGCACAAAGATTACTACCCAGATATACAAGATACTTGTGTCTATTATCGCATGCAAGTACAGAATATGACTCACCGGTCGGCGAATATGGTCCATCCTGTCATCCTGTCATCCTCGCTGGCTTCCAAGCTAGCGTGTACCTAGGCACTCTCTAGGGCATATGCTGCAGGTCCTCTCTAGGGCCTATGGTAGGCCCTCTCTAGGGCCCCCCTTTTGGGCCCTCTTTAGAGCCCACGCGCTAGGCCCTCTCTAGGGCCCGTGTCTTGGGCCTTCTCCAGGGCCCACGGGCTAGGCCCTGTCTAGGGCCTAGAATTTCATTGGCAAGTCTAAGCTGAAAATTGAAGCTAAGCGAAAATTTGACTCTACTTCCGCGATAAAAAAGCAATTAGAGCACCGGTGCTCTGGACGAGGTTTGTATGCGCAAAAAATTGGATCTACTTTCGCGAAGAAAATTCGACTGGAGCTGCGGTGCTCTGAACAAATCTTAGATACGCAAAAATTTGACTCCAAATTCGCGGTAATACTCTAAGTAAGAGCCGCGGGGTCATCAAAATATGTAGATGGACGCGAAAAAACCGGGGACTCTACAATCGCATTACGCGCGACCACAAAGGATCTTGCTAGACTGCAAGATTGCTAGGAAGTCTGGTTCCACTAGGGACTTTCTCAAATTTTTCGCGGTGACTCTACTCGACTCGATCAATTAGATTATTTTACGAATTATTAATCGGAATTGAAAAAATCGCGAGCAACTGTTGTATTGATTTAATTTTCTGATTTTAAAACAGACACATGCATGTCACTATCTACTACATCTACTAGTACCTTGTACGGTCAGCTCATTGAATTCTGCTCTTTCCAACACATGCGCAGGGGTTACGGACCCATTTCATATAATTAGCATTCGTTTGAAGAACATTTCTGCAATATTTCGTAAATATGGTTTAGAAAAGAGCCACGTCATGAGGCTACTGCGTAGACGCCCTAGACCATATTCGCGAAATATTGCATAAGTGTTCTCGAAACGAATACCGACCATGTGAAATGGGCCCCTGCATGTCGCGCATTTGTGTTGGAACGTCCAGAATCTAAAGAGCTGGCTACGCTACGTTTTCTACAGAAACCATTATGTTCTATTGCATGCACCCACTTTCAAAGAGTTATAAAGTGACTCACCGTTCGCTGTCATCAAGAGTACTGCATCTCTGCAAACTCGTAACCCCTGACCGGCAACCCTGAGACCAGCAGCACTCTGACCAGCACCCCTCAGCTCAGCACCCCTTTAGCCCCCAGCCCAGCAGCTCCAGTTGGACTCGTGCATGACTCTACTTTCGCGGTGAAAAGGCTATTAGAGCACCGGAGCTCTCGACTAATTTTACTTGCGCAAAAACACTGACTCTACAATCGCATTACGAGCGATTACAAAAACTATTACTGAAACAGACAATTTGTATTTAAACAAGTTCCAAAAAATTTGCTTTAATTTCCAGGCAGCCGCATGGAGCGCCACGCAATTCGGACATTCAGAAAAATTTCGAGCAGCCACATTGGGCGCTTAATGATTTTAAAGATTGATAGAAAAAAGGAGTGCCCCTTTGGGCGCCTAATACTTTTCAATTGTAATGAGAAAAGAAAGGGTAGCCTCTATGGACGACGCTTAACGATTCTCAAGACTGATAGAAACAAGCAGTGGCACCTTTCACCTTTGAGCGTTTAATACTTTTCAATTTTAATGAAAAAGAAGAGAAAACGGCAGCCACTATGGGCGCCTAGTAACAAGACGAAAGAAAAGCAGCCTCTTTGGGCGCATATTAATTCCGAATTGTAAGGTGAAAACAGCAGCCTCGTCAGGCGCTAATGGCATGCAATGCCAAAAAAATGTTCCAATTCTACTCTACAATGTTAGTAAAGCTTAACCCAGATCTAATTCCACCCTGAGGCCGCCAACGAAATTCTGAGTAAATCTCCTTAGAGTAGTATTACCGCGAATTTGGAGTCAAATTTTTACGTATCTACGGTGCAGGGTGAAACTAATCGTAAGAGAAAGCAAAAGCAAATACAAAAGGTGTCACTCTCGACAAGCAAGCGCACCTCTACCCTTAAGGGGTTAGGACACAGTAACGGGCCAAAGAAGCAGACGATTTTTAGACGACGATAATAAGAAAAGTAAACGATCGATTAATATAAGGTTTTGTGTTTTAGTTCACTATATTATGAACTATAAGAAAAGCTTATAATATTTACAAAATAGCATTTGTATGCCGTGCATTTAAACTGTCCTTTTTTTTCGGATGGCCAACTGGTGGGCCGAATTCCGTGAAATCGGATGAACTGAATGAAAAACCCTCAAAATGTCATAAACTATAATATATTTCCTAGGCATTGACGATCCAACATTTCAAATTTTTTAATTATTGTACAAAATATAAACAGAAAGATGTCGACACTTCTGTCGAAATTTGATCATTATTTTTCAAACATCGGCCATTTTGTCAATTTTCGCAAAAATTGAAATGTTGGATCGTCAATGCCTAGGAAATATATTATAGTTTATGACATTTTTGGGGTTTTTGATTCAGTTCATCCGATTTCCTGGTATCCGGCCCACCAGTTGGCCACCCGAAAAAAAAGGACAGTTTAAATGGAGACATTGCACGGCATACAAATGCTATTTTGTAAATATTATAAGCTTTTCTAATAGTTCATAATATAGTGAACTAAACCACAAAACCTTATATTAATCGATCGTTTACTTTTCTTATTATCGTCGTCTAAAAATCGTCAGCTTTTTTGGCCCGTTACTGTGTCCTAACCCTTTAAATTTAGCCTATCGCACTCTTTACAATGGGCCCCGGTGGCATAATCTATTGCAAATATGCACTTGCGTAATCTCGAGGGATATGCGAAAGCTAAGAATCTCCCGATTGAGATTGCAAAGGAGACAAAACGACCGAAAGGACCGAAAGATGCGACGCGAACATTCACCGTCGATGCACCGAATTTTCGAATCGAAATTAGAGATCGAAGGCGAATTGTAGGTATTTCTACAAGAGTGCATTTGACACTCTTATATTTAAAAAGAACGAGGTGGAACACAGAAGCTTATCGTTCGAAGTACGCAAGTGCATTTTTGAATAGATGTCCAGACCGAACCAAGCTCACCGAATAAATTGGTTTGGCTCGATCTGGACGCTTAAACTAGATCGTAGGCTTTAGCTTGATTCCGTTTCGCAAGTCGCAATGCTCGGGAAACGTTACCAAGGAGCCGAGCACACCAGCGTGGAGGTACCTACGAAAGTGACCCATTTCTACGAAATATTTCTGGTCCACATTCGACCAATGCTTTGTGCATTTTTGAAAATTTGGAAAAATCTTACGACTAAAGTTCTTAAACTAAAACTTATTGCTAGGCTGGTTTAAATATTTTAAGGAGTGAGAAAAATAGCACAGTGACCAAGTAGTACCAATAGCATCTGTCACTCTAAGTTATTTATATTTATATGAGAAAGAGCTTCAAGTTATATAGTTGAAAATCCTTAAGAAATGAATGCTTTCCATTCTCGTTTTATTAAGAGAATCTAATGACTCGAATGTAATTAAACTTGAGAAGTGTGACTCGTATTCAAAGCATCAAGCTTTGATTATAAAATTCAAGAAAGATAATTTGGAATATTTAAAACGCGATATTAGAATTTTGACGTCGAATTTGAAATTTATTTATTGCTTTCGTCTGTATTAAACATTTGGAAGCACGCGCGTTAATGTTACTGTTCACGAGAACTAAATACGTATTCGTGATCACTGTGCTCGCTCCAGCAATCATTCGTTCAATTGCATGCAGAAAAATTGAGAAAATTAAAATGTACCACTCACCCATCAAAGAACACAGTCTCACTGCTATCCATGCAGACAGGAAGCTTCTTCAGCAGCTTCAGAGACCAAGCTCAGTAGTACCGAATAGAATGTATCACACACAAAAATGTCACTTTAATTTCACGATCAAAAAGCAATTTGAGCACCGGTGCTGAGTCTTAACTAGTTCAAGATGCGTAAAAATACTGGCTCCACACTCGCGTTGACAATACTAAAACGCACAGCCATCTCCTGTTTTTAAATACAAAGCACTGCAAATTTTTAAATGTACCGAAGCAGTGGGTCAAGAAGTCTCCTAGATACTGAGTGAAATGCAGTAGAATCTTGTTAAGCGACCTCCCACATGGTCCAGTAATCGATGAAATTAATTTAGGAATCGATATATCACGAAATAATATGCTCGCACGTTCACTGAGTTCCGATCACTCTCGCGTGTAAAGTTGAACTGGCAGGTGTTATCGTTCGGCGATGGAGCGCGACTTTGGCAGAGGTTGTTGTCGTTCTGTCTCGCTCCAACGACTCCCAGTTAAGGGGTCATATATATATACATTTCTCGGCGCAGAAATGTGGTCAATGTTTGGTAGTAATTTAGGGATAAAGTATAAGCCCGATTGGTTTAATTCTTTCTGTGTTTTACAGGTATACGTTTATAGATTATAAAACATGTATGAGAAATGGAAAATTTTTAAAAATGTGGCGTTCGTGGGCAGTGGCGTAGAACATGTTTTCTGGCGCCGCCCAAAACGCTGGGCATGATTCAGTCCCTACGAGTGGTCCGAAACAAAAATCACCGATTTTTTAACAATTTTGGGGATCACAGTTATCGGGTGACGTCGCCATTTTTCTAAAAAAAATTGCGAAAATGCTAGATACATGATTTCCCGGAATTTCGCGATTCTCGACCTTATTTTGCGATCTTTAAACGTGTCTAACTCAGAGCAATGTTAACCGATTTTAATGAAATTTTAGACACGTATATAACTTACTTAAACCTACAAACGGGTTTTTTGAATTTTCATTCAAGGCTCACAAAAAAAGTTTAAAAAAAGACCTTCACTATTTTTTTTGCTATTCAGACCAAGTGCATTTTTCTTAAAACGTCGAAACACGTCACCTAGAAACTAATTCCGCTAGCATCTAAAAAAAACTCAAGACATTTGGACCAATTTTAAAAAAGTTATGCTATTTTAATGAGCGTCAATTTATTTTCCGACGCGACTGTATGCAAACTGCACTTTCCGTATGTCTTCCAATACTGAGGACCCATGATAATTCCTGAGAAAAGTGTTTTGCTCGGGAAGTCTTCTAGGTACTGGGTATATCTCAGTGGAATTCTCTTAAAGGGCCTCTTACGTGGTCCAGTAACCGATGAAATTGATGCACGAATTGAGAAGTCACGAAATAATATGCACTAAGGTAGTTGACCCAGTCGCCGATCGGTTTACGCCTAGTCGTCGATCACTTAAATATTGAGATTTTATAAGGTTTTTGAACAATATTGTGATGATATATGTAGGTAAAGTCTCTTAAATATTAACTTGCAATTTTGTCCTTTACACAATATTGTTCAAAAACCTTATAAAATCTCAATATTAATTCAAATGATCGACGACTGGATACCGATCAACGACTGGGTCAACTACCTTATGACATGCACACATTTCACTGAACACTGAACCGATGAATTTCTCAGGGCTAGGCAAAATTTTATTTCGCAATGCGGGTTTGAAAATTAACTCGATTTGCAGTTGCATCATGCAACATTCTGCGAGGCTTTCAAGAATTAGATTTTGCTGTAAATTTCAATATCGGCAGTAAACTAATACTCGGGGCAAATAGAATCCAATTATTATTACTTTACTAGAAAGCGTGGTCACACCTTGTCGGGTTATTCCCTGCCTTTCGACTCGTAATAGCGGCTTCTTAGGAAATGTCCAAAAAACGGAAATATTCATAAATAAAAAATGAAAACGCTGTTTTTTCGGGACGTGTGTGGTCACACCTTGTAGAGTAAATTTCAATGTCGGCGATAAACTAATGCTCGGGGCAAATAGAATCCAATTATTATTACTTCACTAGAATGATTAAACAGTGCATTAGTAACTTTCGGGAATATCAGTAGCAGCGTGAATTTTTAATACTTTTCGGCGTACGATACGTGAAAGAGTTCTACTGCACGCAAAGTACTAATAAATAATGTCATCTTGTAATTTATAGCTTACACGGGATTTGAAGAAATACCATTTTTGCGCACCATAATGTCTTGATCCGCGAAATGGATTTTCGCAGAGAAATCCGCGTGAGTCGTTGACTGGCCGAGTCAAAGAATATCCCCCCAAAAAACTTTAAAAAAGTAAAAAAATTACGCCAAGTACATGAAATCAAGTAAATCACAAAATAAAGAAAATAATACTAATAAATACAAAGTAAAAAAAGATGTGAAATCAGAATGAGCTGCAAGTACATAATGGTGCTTTCCCGCAGCGTGCAAAGGCGACACTGTGTAACACAATAAAAGACAAAAAAAAGATGTCCGCGGCCTGGAAGTCAAATACTTGGCGTGGCCAGGCAAGGTCAAGGTGTCGCTGAATAAGAATTATTTAAAAAGGCAAAATAATGAAAATGTATTCATACTGTCAGAGTTTAAAATTGACAAATTATGTGAAAGGTTGTGAGAGGAAAACTATCGGTGTGGATGAATGATCTTACAATTATTTTAAAACACAATATAATGAAAATGTACTCATATTGTCTGAGTTTTAAAGGGACAAATTTTCTGAAAGCCTGCGAGGGGGGTGGGAGGGGGGTTTGGGTATTGATGATCTGAGAATACCTTGCCTGGCCACGCCAAGTATTTGACTTCCAGGCCGCGGACATCTTTTTTTTGTCTTTTATTGTGTTACACAGTGTCGCCTTTGCACGCTGCGGGAAAGCACCATTATGTACTTGCAGCTCATTCTGATTTCACATCTTTTTTTACTTTGTATTTATTAGTATTATTTTCTTTATTTTGTGATTTACTTGATTTCATGTACTTGGCGTAATTTTTTTACTTTTTTAAAGTTTTTTGGGGGGATCTCACTTCTTTTTACAAAGATAATTTGCATAGGAATTGACTTCAGATAATTTTTAATTTGATCCGATTTATATTAAGTTTTTTTTATGGGGATTTCAGAAAACTCTAGCAAAGCTGCAAAGTGTATGTTTACAATCATATATCAAGATAATACTCATACCTTCCTCCTCGCAGGCTTTCAGATAATTTGTCAATTTAAAACTCAGACAATATGTAGGTTACACCTCGTCTGTGATTTTACGCTGCGATTATCTACATATACATAAAATCCTCAATTTAGTTACAAATAAAAAGCAGTTCGATGATATACAAACATGTCGCAATTCAAATTTTGGCAACTTACCTTGTTTTTGAGACTGCATTTTGGTTGCAATTCAATGGTACAACGATACATATTTGTAAAAACACGTGGTATCTCAAATTTTGACCACTTTCCTTATTTCACACTCGCCAGGTTATAATCTGGCTGTAAGATGTCAAAATTTGGAGTAGATTGCATAGTGAAGGTAGCGTTTGACGAACGAAACATGTATTAGTTTCGTTTTAGCTGAAGGTGTGTGCGTAACGCGTATATACGTAGAAGAACGAAACATGTGTTAGTTTCTTTTAGCTGAAGGTGTGCGTGTAACGCGTATATACGTATTATGTTGACGAAAAATTTATCCAAGAAGGAGAAGAAAATCTTACCGTTTTCGACAGATCCATGAGACGATATTATCATATCTCTGATATGCGTGAACCGATTTTATTGATTTTGGTCTCATTCGAAAGCTTATATGCGGTTTAGATGAGAAAAATCCCTTTAAATTTAGAAAATATTGCTAGCGTGATGAGATATTAATGAAATAAGTTTCAGGTTAGGTTGGATTAGCCGGGCGACGAGTAAATGATAGCAGTAGCGACAGTCGACATGTACAGGGTGTCTCTTATGTACTTGGCGTCGAGACGCTACCGCGTCTCTAGATAGCGTAGAAAAATCCTGCCTTCAATCAAGTTACACGTATACAAGCACGCACACACTTTTCAGCATTTCAACACATTTCAGAGTAGTTGGCAAGTTGGACGCTGTTCGTGAGCAGATGTCACTACATTAAGTCCTCAAAATATGGGTCGGTAACAGTTTGGGTGGCGACACGAACATCCATAAGGTGATACATCTATCCTATACCTCGTCTGTGATAATACAGACCAAGTCACGTGACAAATTTAGTTCAACTAGTGGACACGAGATGGCGCCTACTGGGGAGGACTGCCAACGTGGAATCCTAGCAAAACTGAAGCGTTAGCTGGATACATGAGCCACAGTAAAAGCGTAATGCAGTCAATGTATGCATTTTCGGACGATTGTAGGGTAGGTTATATGCATTTTAGGCGTACATTGATTACGATAGGAATTGCTGGGCATTGTGTACATTTACTAAATTAGCGCTTTCATTGAACACATTCTTCACTTAAAATCGCTGTCGAATTTACGTCCTAATTATATGGCCACATTATTTAAAATAAAAAAAAAACGATTGGGACTTTTTTACTAATACTGGAAGTATTGATTTATTGATATCATGTTCTGCGAAGGGGAGAGCGAGTCAGAAAGCGTTGAGATTAATTTTTCTATTTATTTCCTGTTTTGCAAACATTTTCTTAGCGGACGAAATTAAGAACACTTTCTTCAGATTTCACACTTTGTTTATTTTCTCGTATGGACATGACATGATTACATTTTGTGATTCGTGGACACACACTTACATAGACTATAGAGTAACATTCAGTGAAAATTCATGCCAATTACGAGCTCATTCTAATATTTTATCCTCCTCTTCAGGGTCAAATATAAATGGAGGACGAACTTTGGGCCCTTTACCCTACTGAATTCACAAATTTCTTGTTAGTTCATTTGATACTAAGAAACGAATCATATTGTTAATTTACGTTAATTATGTTCGTTTGTTATGTGTTGAGCACAATACACGTGCAAAATTGTTTAGCCATAAATTTAAGAAGTGTATATTTTATAATACTAGCTCACAGTAAAGGAATCTATTTCTAGATACAGTTAGCCATTAATCTTCCTGCGAAAGTAGCCCCACATATATCTTATTCGAAGTATTACACTTATTGGATAGAAATCAGAGATATGCTTTCAATTAGAATTGAAATTGTATATTCCCAAAGGAAGCTGTATCAAAATTCGATGCCTGCTTGTCCGATTTACAGAACTTGAGAGATATGCGCGACACTTTAATTTTATAGCATCTGGAATTGGTATTCCGAAGGCGAAGTGCTACACGTGTATTATGTACGTTTTCTTGACTCATTTTAATGTACATTTTTGAGAAAAATTGTGCGTGCCTACAACTTTTTTGAAATTAATGTAACACTTTTCATCAATTAATCGCTTTACTGATGTTTAATGATTGTTATTGCCTTTAGTTTCTAACCATTTTAAAATAAAATCAGTCTACATGATTATCACGTGTATACTTTTACACGATTTATGTAAATTAGAACCCGGTATCATCTTATTTAGTATCAAAGATTTCGCCACATTTAATTTTGTTTAACAAGAACTAAACTCATTTCCGTAATAAAAGATATAAACACGATAATATAAATAAATAAGATGAAACCAATTCAGTCATATGTAAAAACATGCGGTACTATTCTCTGTTTATTTTCAAATTTCGTTAGAATTAATTTTTTTTATTAATTATGTCACATCCTTGGCTATAATACTTAATTTTTGTATTTAAAAATATTACTCGTACAATACAGATATTGGGGATAGTTCCTGATTTGCGGTACTCACTCCTAATCAAACAGATTTTATATGCATGCAGAAACCAAGTTAGTTTCATAAAATGTATTAACAAATGGTCGATTTCAGAAAAGTTAATTTGTAAAGAAATTGTAGCCCTCTAAATGAAACGTTCAATTTTCGGACATGAAATCTTTCCTTTTTATACAATAAAAAAGAATCTATGCATGAAATAAAAAAACCGCCCTGCCAAAAACTGCGTAATAGTGTATCATATAGCCATGGAAATCTGAAAATAAATCGGTTGAATTGTTTTTAAGTAGTCGTGGGTACCGTGTTTGAAAACCTGGTTAGAAAAATGCATTTGAAGTTCTCATCAACGTATGACAACAAGTGAGCGCCCTTCACTTTTAATGTATATATTTTCTGTATTTCTGCGATTTTCGGTCTCAAATTTTGGGGAGACATTCTTGACATATGAAACATTGAAAATATATATATAAAAAATAGATCTTTCTGGCATATATAGATATATATCTCCCCTTAAAGAATTATCGATATTTGCACTTGAAATGAGTTGTAACTGTTATCGGCAAAATGCTTGCACATTTTTCACAACAGTCTGTACACTTGCCTCTAATGATTCAAGGAAAGTCACAAAAGGCCCTCGTCCCCGATTCAGTTACAATGTGTAGCTAACGTCGCAACGCGATCTGACACCCACTTCCTCAAGGGGGTGGAATCGATTAGTTCTCTTTCTTCAAAGGAAACAAAACAGTTGAAATTGCCACTAAAGAGTCTGGTTTCCTGCGAAGAATGAGGAACGAAGCCTACCCTTTTCCACTGGCATGCAATAATCCGCGGCATATTAACCGAGTCGTGGTTTAAAATCGTATCTCTTTTTTGCCTTGCTAGTTCGTTTCGGCGTTTCTTTTTTTTTTTTTCTTTCTTTCGTCGTGGTTTGTCAGAGAGGACGAGATTTACAGCAACGGATATACGCATATTGCGTAGTTCATTAACAGGACTGTTAGTAATGGTGTGTACTGGGTACCATTTGGTGTAGGTGTACTATGGGGGTGGGGACGCCTGCGCGGGGTGAAATATACCCTATATAAGGAAGCGGCACGTTCTGAAGCGGTACTCAGATTGGGAGAACCGTGTCGGAAGTATACTGTGACGGTTTTGCTGAAATGGGTCTCACCAGGAATTATCTTGTGAGCCTTCTACTTTATGCCTCAATCGTTAACGAGATCCGTCTTCCCTTGGTAAGTTTTGTAACACTCCTTTAGTCTTTCACCATACGTTCGAAAGCATTCGAATTATTCTTGCACACATTCCAAATCCCGTTTGTATTTATCATTGCATTCTACAAGGGGTTCGACGTTCAGCATACTACTAATTAAAAGTTTTAGAATCTCTCAACTTGTATAATATTTATGTATTTTTAAGTAATTGTCGCATGACAACAATTTTGTTGTTTTATAATTACTCATTCATCCGTGTTTCTTATTGCACTTAACAACACTGAAGTGCCTTACTGTCATTGAAAGTAAATCGGATTTTAAGCATAGCTTTCGTGCTATGCTATGAATAATATAATTATTATTTAATTTTCAATCATTCAGTGAAAACATTTTTTCGCTGAATAATGTAATTTTGAAAAATTGAAATCGAGCTCCTCCTGTAGCTCGCCCCTACCTATATCTACTTTATATATAATTACACACATTTGCACTAGAATGACTGGAATTTTTGCAGTTCCTTTGTTTAGAAACTTTAGAGTACTCAAAATTCGTAGTAACAAGAGTGGCTACGCAAAAAAACTGAAGTAATACACGACGCAATAATACATCGAACAATAATTTAAAAAGTTTGTGATTTAATCATTTCGCAATTTTCCATACGGTAGACTTGGAACTTTGGACAAATAATTTTTGCTTCCGATGAAAAATCCTACATAGAAAATTGTTAATCTCTTTAAATTTATTAATTTAATATGTGGATTCTTTTTAGCAGAATTGTAATAAACATCTACGAGTAATAATTAACAAATATCGCTTAGTGTAACCGTCATCAGGAGATTCCAGTTGTGTGCAGATTATGATTAGTTTTCGACCTTTATGATTTATTGATTTTGAAACCACATTTACAGTGAATAGTGGTGACAATTTTGAACAAATTCCTTATAGCAATATCAAATTTCACCATAACCCGGAAAAAGATTTTAAAGAGGTAACATAAAAAATATTAAAGCGCTCTGATTTCTGGTACAAAGGGAATCACTTGATAAAAAGAATGAAATACCGAAATATGAAGGACACAGCGAACCGTGCATTCTGCCAATAATTAAATCTCTCGGTTGAATGGCTAGTTTTATCCCATCTAGCTGTGACGAAGGATTTGTTTTTCCTTACAGTAGGAACGAATTGAACCACGACTATCTTTTACTAGAAAATTCTGGTTTTAATAGTGAAAGGATATACTATGTATGTAGATAATGTGCACAGATTTATTATTGAACTAATTTGAAAAATTCATACGAAATATGATTTTAGTAATTGATTCAGCTACATTGAATTTTATAATAATACGAAAAATAAGAAATTATTTTGTTGATTAAAATTCGTAAACGATTAAATGAGAAATAACGGTATGTACTTGGAAAAATGTGAGTTACACTTTCACGAACTACTTAGGACATATTTTAACCAAGATGAAAGGCATGTTTTTGGTGAACGAAATCATCTTGATATTTAGTTTATGTTTGTCGTTATTCTGTGCGTTCGCTACTAACTGAATCATATTATATTTAAATTGATGGAATTTTTAATGCAATACCACTACTTCTAGTAAATTTAATTAGTCACTGACATAAGTGTAACATCCCTTCATTTGCAAACAATATATTTTTATATATGCTAATTTTATTTATTGAGATATTTGAGTCATAAAATGACAACAGCAATAATAATATTTTCCCACATGGTATTAACATACTTCAGAATCTTTTACCATACATCACGCATAGTTTAATATAATCCAATGCACTCATATAATTCCATATGTAAAATAAAAGAAATTCACAGAAAATTAATATAAATTAATATAAAGAGTGTAAGTACGACCATGTTCCACTAATATATCAATATTACATTTAAAAATACAAAACATACATATGTTACATAAAGGATGTAGGTATTATGTTAGGAAAATTTACAATGACTTTAAATGGAATAATAAAAACAATATTACATGTTAAATGATGAAAATAGTGATAACTGCTTTCTGTGAAGAATAATTTGTTATAAATTATAGAGGAATTGAAATGTAAGGTGAAAGTTATATTTTTGATTAATTATTCCGAGGCATCGAATTATAAGAATATAACAATAGCATTTAACAACTATAATTAATGCTATTAAACGCTTACTGAATATTCAGAATACCATTTATTTAAAGAGCGCGGAAATTATTTACCAACGTATTTAATAGCTAACTGTAGCATGCATGTTCGACGCTTTGTAGTCAATATCAAATATGAAAAAGTGAAATTAACTCGTATTTTATTCAAATATAATTTAAAAGAATATGTAACTACTTTGATTAAATCTTGCACGGGGTTAAAAGTAAAATATTTAACTGGGCTGTGTTTCAGACAAATCTGGCGAGTTAATCCGAGAAATAGTATAATGCCAAACGAAACTTAAAATCCCCTACAGCACACTTCATTGCAGGAAAGTTGCACAAATGTTGCTGTACATTGCAATGTTGCTGGTATGTTGCATGTTGCATTGCAATATTCCGTCTATATTATATAATATAGACGGAAAAAATGCAGATAATATGGTCGGCCAATATATCTGAACTGATGAAAACGTTTAAACAAACTGTCAAGGACACAAATTACGAAGGTCGAGTTCTATGGTTAAAACTTATCGTTTTAATAATGTTATTTACACAAAAACGTCAAAGAACATTTGCCTCTTGGATAGATTTCGTTACCAATATAGGAAATAGAACTATTATCCGTGTAGCTACATCTGGAATGGAGAAGATTGTTTTAATAAAAAAGAAAGGAAAAGCTTAATCGTATTTTGAATATTCAAATATTGCAGAAGCACATATCATGTGATGGTCGTTATTTCCAGGATATTGATTTGTAGTATTTCCGTGTGTAGCGCTCACTGACGACGTCCTAATAATTAATAAGCAAACATAAATGCTTGCAATATTTCAGGGTGAAAATCGAATTTCCCGAAAATTAAACCTCGGACGAAAACTTTCATTCCAAACTTTTGATTTATTTTTGTACAAGGACTCATCCTGTCCGCTTGTACCACACTTTCGGCCGCACCCTGTATAAATTTATTAAATGAAATATGAAATAAATTGTTTATGCTGTTCCCATTTCTGTACCAATGTCGTAAAAGTCATACCCATTTTAAGAAAAATTGTTATAAAGTTGTCGGGAACGCGAGAAACATCTTTCACTAATCATCAGAACATTGCAAACTATATTGCATTGCTAAACAGCGTTCATAACATAGTGACGAGAAGAGCTGGGCGCGATAATTTTCAGGATGATATTAAATTTCAGGGCTCCACTACCCTAGATCCCTCTTTAATACTTTGCTTGGTTAATTTTTTTCATTTTCGTATGTGCAAAAACTTTGAATACTTTGTCAGTTTCTCAAGTAACGCAAAAGTGTCATGTCTTTATGAAGAACTTTAATAAAAACGTCCATGTGCTTTGAATTTATGTAGCAATTACTGTTCGCAGATTATAGAAAAAAGTTAGATGGTGTAAATGGAAGGTTTAGACTACATAGTTATTGATAATCGGATGCAAAAATTGTGTTCTCACACAAAACTCTATTCTGACATTGTATTTCGAGCAGAGATACATATGAGAAGTATCACATTTATTTCCTACATGTCAGTGGCAAATAGTTAAACTATAGGCCTGTTGTTCCATTATTCTCTACTCAAAATAGGTTTTAGCTGTAGTTATTGTGAAGTTTTATTGTCCGTTGTAGAAAGCTGTAAGCTTTGTTCCTAAAGCTGTAGGAACTTTTTCAGCGGGCTCGGCGTGGGCGTAAGAAGTGTTTTAAGTTCGCGCTATAAATTTATGCATATAGGACACCGTCTTCTTCCATTATTTCACCTCCAAACTTTGTAAGGCCTCGGATATTTCTAATATCTCCGTTTTATCAAATCCAGCATATACCATCAAATATGTATTACATTTTTACCTACATCATTAACTATGTTCTGAAATTAAAAGTAAAATTCAACGCGTTCTTATTAATCGTCTCTTAATATAGATATTTAAAACTAATAATGGAACATTACACGCAATAAGTATCATCACTTTTAATTGATTTTTGTGAATTTGATAAAAAAAAATTAATTTCTGTTACCACATTTTTCTCATATTTGTTTTAGAATAATAAAGCCTTGTAGCTACAATGCTGTTACGCAATTAAAAGGAAACAATGTGAAACGGCACAGGAAGTTATGTGTTTTGAAAATAAAGAATTGTAGAGGCGTTTTAATAGGAATGCTTCCCCATTCATTTCATACATTCAGCGAGACAATTGTTATCAAGAAAACATTATCCGTGGAGAAAATTTAATTAGTTTTGAAGAGAGGTTGTGAATTGTCTTCTGCTCAAGTTCCTCTGCTGCGGTCTGTAGATGACACATGCCGAACTTCATTTACATTCCATCGCGCTTTAATACTGAAGTAGCATCTTCTTAATAAGCCAGTAGTGCAATATTAGTGAAACACATTAAACTTGGAACATGCTCCGTTTATCTGACAGTTACAGTATTATTGATTTGTTGTTACATTCATATTGCTATGAATTGATTGGAAATATGTGATTCTTGTAGAGTCTTCTTTAACATTGAAAATTAAAAGCAGGCTTCAGTTTATAAGTTTCTCTCGTAAATTTTTTTTGTATTTTATTGCTAGGCCGTTGCGAGTTATAAACAGTAGGTACCTATTTCCTTGTTGTCGCACCTACGCATTTGGTTCAATATTATATAATTACACAATGTTGAACATTTTATTGAATAAATCAATAACCTCGCGATATTTAATGCGTTATTAAGTAACTCAATATTGTATATACATACAAACATCCTTCGGGATTGAATTATTTATAGTGAAATATTTTTTTAAATTACATCCAAATAGATCAAGAGATCAATCAAAATATATAAAGATACACCCGATATCGTTAATTGACGTAAAAAAATTCTGAGCACCTTTTTGTATTGTAAAGTATTATTCTGTATAAAAATTTGATTTGTTATATCTTTATTTCAGTTAATTTTTAATGGGTTATGTATTTTATTGATGTAGATTCAAGAATTTTTTACATGTACAATACATTCATATTTCAGAAGTGTTAAAAGTATATGCAAAAAGAGAACTGGATTTTTCTGGATACATGCATTGTGTTTTTGTGTATCAACTACTTTTTATGGAGGAAGCTGCTATCGAGTTCTGAATATTATTCAACCTTGTTACATAAGACTTAAAGAGAAATGTTTGTAAAAATAAATATCATTTGTGACTTTAAAGCTAAATGGACAAGTTCAAACATGATATAAATTATATCGATCGGTAGGTTTTTGATTACAATTCCTAGCTACACTTGATACTTGAACAATAAACAGTAAGATGTACCTGAAATTATCATGACCCGAAATCAAGTGTAATCTGCGATGAAGACCTTCTTTGTATCATAGTCGCGGCTTTATCATCGATCAGTAATTTCCGTTTCGAGCAAGCATGATGAGAGTAAATGAGAGCATACCGTATGAAAATCGAATACACACTAGGAAATAATACTTGTTCCAAAACGATAACTTCATCATTTTATGACAGAATACCAGACGTTGCTAGCATCGAACAATAATTTGATTCTTATGTATTGATATTTATAATAATTCAGTATATAGGACTATTCTAGTGGATTTTGAATATGTAAAACGTCATAATATTACAGATTTCATTGTTATAATTAATTATTCTGAAATAATTAATAAGCTATTCTAGTAGATTTTTTAAAAGCAATTAATATCACCAGTTCTCAGTCTTTGTTGTTAGTTTAATGTTTTGTAAAACTGGGTACGATTACTGTAATCTTTTTTCCATATTTCATGTAAAAGGCTTCTTATTGTAGTAGACAAATATGTGTATGTAAATACGTACATATATTTTGTACATTTTCTACACCTTCCTGAAATTATTCGAAGCCAACATTAAATAAATCAATGTTTTCAACTTAAAATTCACTTAAATTAACTCTGTTAGGGTTGAAAAATTTTACATTTATATTTGTAAACTATTGATTTAATATTCGTGTGCGTAGGCAAAAAGTTTGTAGGCATTCCGGACCGTCACTTTATTGTTTCAACACTTGTTTTCCCTCTCCCCCTTTAACAAACGAACTACCCTCCACGCGCTGTTAGTTTAAAATTAAATTTACTCAACAACATACTTTAAAAGCCAACTCGTAAACTCCAGTTAAATATATTATATGTTTTTGGTTTTGCATATAAACCTTGTCTCTAAATTTGCTAAAAAAAATACAATACGGGAAAACTTTTTCGCCAAGTCAATACAACAGGTTACTTAATATAAATTGTTTTACTATAACAAACTTCTGTGAAGTATTAAACCTAGGTACACTATGTAAGTAAGATTTAAATAATTGAGACAAGATCTGACTGTAGAAGAGATGTTTTTTTTTGTGGACGAAATTAATTTGCAATAAACGAAACATACGTTATTAGTTCTAATTACATAACTCGTCAGAGTCACACACAGTTGCGCCATACGGTGCAAATTTTCGTGGACATATACTGCAGCTGGGCAGCTCTACATACTTTGCCTCTACCCATACAGCACACTCCGTGGCAGGAAGGTTCCAGGAAAGTTCCAGGAAGGTTGCGGCCAGACAGCGGAACGTTCCGTGACCATGGCTGGAATGTTCCAGGAAGGTTCCTATGTCCGCCCGTGTGGAACATTGCCCGGCAACGTTCCGGGAATTTTCTAGCCATGGTCACGGAGCGCTCAGGCCATTCTTTGGCAATGCTCCCGGAGCGCTCAGGCCATTCTCTGGCAATGCTCACGGAGCGCTCAGGCCATTCTCTGGCAATGCTCACGGAGCGCTCAGGCCATTCTCTGGCAATGCTCACGGAACTGTTCGCAGATTTTACAACGATGTTGTTTCGGCAAAATTTGTGTGATATAACAGAAAGGAGTATATTGGCAATATTCATATATTTTTTTGTACAAGTCGATAATAGCAACAACAACAATAATAACAACAATAAAAAAAATAATAGTATCGATATGTATCGATACGGTATCAGTCCTAACTTATGAAAAATATATGTAAATAAAACTACGAGACGACAACAAGAACAATAATAAAAACAATAAAAATAATAATATATTGACTCTGGTGGAACTTCCCAAGCCCGCGTGGTGAAGCTCCAGGAGTTGTGTCACGTCACGCACATGCAACTGCATGCGACGCGACAGGTTGCAAAGCCAAAACACGTAAGAAAGCACAAGCATAAATAGTTAGAGCGTGATTATTTATTAATTGCTTTTAAATAATAAAAATGGTTAGAACGTGTGTGTTTTGTGGCGCCTTGAGTGAATTGGATGAAGGTTTAACATATCACGGATAAGTAGAACCTATGTATATACTATTTGTAGGTTAAGTCGAACTTTTTAAAAAAAATATTTTTGTTTGTTTCATATAGATTTCCGTTGGTTACAGAACATGGGTCTGGGCCAGAATTTTGTACATTCAAACAACGCCTTATTGTGTTCTAATCATTTTGAAAAACTCTGTTGAAAAACTCTGGTGAATCTTCTCAAACCCGCGTATGTGGAGTTCCAGAGTCTTCTGCCCTCTTTACTAAAAATGTACTGCATGCAGCATGTAATGAACCTGGAATAATACATGCATTTATTTTACAATTTTAAGTGCTAAAATGTGATAAATAATAAATTGACTTACTCATTGCTAACTTTACTATATGTTTGAAGGTACTGAATGATTGTTTTTGCTATTTTCCATACCAACTATATTTTTCTGCCACAGAATCCTCTATTAATTTATGTAATATCATCAACGCCATTGTCGTAGCATTGCTTCCACAGCTCCTCTTCAGTAAATGAATCTATAAAAAGTCATTAATAAATTATTTTAGTCATTAACAATGGCTTCATTGAAAACAACATTCATGTAACGCCAATGACAGGGGTGCATTGAAGCGAAGCAATGAAAAAATAACAATCACCACAACGTTAAATAATTGAACGGAAAGTGAAATGAAAGTTATACAGTGTATGCATGTTTACAAGGAAACTGTGTGAAAAATAAAAGCTTGTAGCACAGAAAGCAAAGAAATATATGTATTTTAAGTAATTAAACTATTGCAGTTGGTTAATAAACATCAAATATGTTATATTAGTTACTTTAACTAAAAAATAAGATCCTTAATTTGAATAATTCATATCTATTATCTGCGAAAGATCTGTTTTTATCCCGTCCTTGTGTAGCGTGAATGAAAACATAAGTTCGACTTAACCTACAAATAGTATATACATGGGTTCTACTTACTCGTGATATGTCAAACCTTCATCCAATTCACTCAGGTCTTTTGCGCCACAAAACACACACGTTCTAACCATTTTTATTACTTAAAAGCAATTAATAAATAATCACGCTCTATCTATTTACGCTTGTGCTTTCTTACGTCCTTTGGCTTTGCAACCTGTCACGTGACGTCACACAACGCCTGGAGTTTCACCACGTGGGCTTGGGAAGTTCCATCAGAGCCATTATTATTATTTTTATTGTTATTATTATTGTTCTTGTTGTCGTCTAGTATATAAAAAATATATGAATATTTAATTGGCAGTATTTATTGTAATTTAATTAATTCCCTTACATTTTTTATCCTATCTGTAATATCACACACATTTTGTCGAAACATCATTGCTGTAAAATTTCCGAAAAGTTACGAGACCATTGCTGTAAAATCTGCGAACAATAATTATTATTGATATATATCAATTAGGGAAAAGTCGATGCAAGAATCGATCCTGGAACCTTTGTTGTAAAATGTCCGGAAGGTTCCATGAGGCTGGCCAGAGAATGGCCGGAACGTTCCATGAGGCTGGCCAGAGAATGGCCGGAATGTTCCATGAGGCTGGCCAGAGAATGGCCGGAATGTTCCATGAGGCTGGCCAGAGAATGGCCGGAACGTTCCATGAGGCTGGCCAGAGAATGGCCTGAGCGCTCCGTGAGCATTGCCAGAGAATGCCCGGAACGTTCCATGAGGCTGGCAGGAAGGTTCCAAGTGGCAATGTTCCACCGCAACATGGCTGGAATGTTCCAGGAAGGTTCCTATGTCCGCACCGAGGGAACATTCCACGGCAACCCCCATGGAACCTTGCTGCCACCTTCAGGCCACGGAGTGTGCTGTATGGGTATGAATATAACTAAATTCCAAGTGTGGGGGGATGTAATTTGAGAAATGAGAACTATTATTAATATTCGTAATGCACGCAAAATATCCAAATATTCACGTAAAATATGAAGATATTCAGGTAAAATACTGAAATATGTCAGTAACTAAACATGTAATATTTAACAATACTTTTAGAGTTAGTTTATTACGTTATAGATTGCGTCACAGTAAATTGCAAGCAAGTTCTCTAAATTTGTACGTGTTAATTAGTGACGTTTGCCAGCGAAAATTAAATTGTATGCATATAATACTTTATTAGTAACGTAGACTACTTTTAATGTTTCGCTGCACCTCGTGGGAGTTTCAGTTCCTATGAATTGGACGATTTATGACTTTCACGGAGAGAAATATTTTCCACGAACCAATGTACTTTTTGCAATGTAACGTGATATCCTGGAATATATAAAACGAGGAGCTGATTCTCGTCACGTGCGAAATCGTATTTTCTATCATCGTTTTCCGGGAAATGAACGATAACGAACGGAAATCGTATGAAAGTGTTATAATAGAGACATATGTATTCATTGAGCACATTTACAGTACCCTTCGATAGATATACAGTGAATCATGACTGGACATTTTCTTTGAATCACTTTTTTTTCAACGGAAGGTGACACTTTATACTCCGTATCTTGAGAAATGTGTTTCGCTTGAAAGCTTCGAAACCCTCTGAAGGAAGAAAGTATGACAGAAGACTTGTAACATCGCTACACGTCTACGGACTTTTATCTAGAAAATATAGATTTTATACCAGAAGCAGATACAGTTTCGAATTGAAAATCAAAATGAGACGTACAAGCAGCATTAAGTTGTAATTGTGATGTACAATAAATATTATTGGATCACTTGAACTATGACAATTTTCAATTTGAAAGCAGCTGTGTGTATTTGTTGCTCTATTATAGTTATTTTGTCATATAAAATGCTATAATATAATCGCCCGCGGAACTAATTTCTTGTAAATATTTTTCTTTCAGTTTCTCAATCAAATAATCGGAAAAGATTTTATCAACAAAATTTTGATATTATACCAGAAATGAGAAGATTTACAACTTTATAACTGGTATTATGTATTTTAATCCTAATTAATATTTATGTTGATACATCTATATTATCCGAGTGCTATTAAATTTAGAACTTTCGGGACTGTTACATTGCTACGTGGGACACAGAACTTTCCTGATTTTATTCAGTGATTTTCCCTTATAAAAGACATTTGGGTTTACGCCATTAGTGAATCATTTCCTATTTTACAAGCTTTTATGTATCTTCACTTGTGAGTTTGTTAGTTTGGTAGGGTGATACCTTGTAAGCTAATTTTGAACCACTTGCACATATCCGAAACTTTGTGAAACTTTGCACACATACGTTTTTCCGATGACAATACAATATTTTTACTAAAAAGCATAAAATAATTTAATATAAAATTTCTTTTTTAAAAATGAGCTTTTATTAAAATATTTTTATATTTTTTAATACAATTTTGAAACCAGCCTAAATGACTGCCTTAAAAGAATTCCTTCATACGACTAAAAATACTAATTGCTGAAGGCAAATACTAATGCTGAAGGGCACGATTATGTTATGTCTTGACTTTTAATGTGGTTAGATATCAGGACAGATTTTGAATTGAGGAATTAGATTGCTCGCAATCCAGTGAAAATACTCAAGCAACAAAGACTTCGCTTTTATTTTTACTCATACGAGGGAATTCATCTAAGGCAGTCATTTAGGCTGGTATCAAAATGATTTTTTCCTTTTGAGTATATTTTAATAAAAGCTTGTGTTGAAAAAATTTAAATCCTTTTAAATTCTTTCCCACGCATCCGCCACCGCATTTCTATTTTTGTCATTATGATTCATTGGGTTTCACATATGTATTTGCAAAGTTTATAAAAATTAGAAGACAATCTCGTTAGTCCACTCCATTCGCGAGAATATGGTAAATGTCGAACTGTCGCCCGCATAATTAAATTGTTCATGAATCACTGTTCGTTATCAAGCGGGGGTGGCTGGCGTGGTGCAAACTAGCGAATATTCGCGAGCTATGATGTGAGTTAATTTGATAACTTAATTTAGCAACTCGGTTAGGGAAATCGGTCGCTGTTTGGGACGACAAACCAGCGTTCATGTACGAATACGATTATTGGAATACCACATGCACATTTTAACACTTTGAGTGTCGCAAGGTTCGGCGAAATATGTATACTAAACTCTTCTATCCGCACGAGTCGAGTACTAAATTGCTAGCGCACTCGACTAAACTACTGGATGCTTATAAACGAAACTCGTCACTCGACTAAATTACTTTACTGAACCACTCCACTAAAATGTGTCCACACGGGTCGAGTACTAATTTACTGAGCTACTGGTTACACAGTTCAACAGCCATCTGGACTTGTAACGTTCAATAGCCGTGTCTTATAGGTTTTCGTGCCCTGAAAATGAATCTGCAAACCGTTTGTCGCCATCACCCTTAGTTATTGAGAAAATCGATTTTGAAAAAAAACTGTAAATTTTTAACTTTGAACATCTTTTGTGTCGAAACGGTAATAGGTAGTTATTCGATTGTTCGTTGCGTCAAATTATTCTATGAACCGTCTCGAATACAACGATATAAGTTATTATTACATTATGAGCATTTAAATATGTTTAAACAACGATCAAAGGGAAAAGGACTATTGTCCTGAAACAGAAATAATAATAAAATAATAATAAAAAATAAACAAAATAATAAAAAAAAAATCATAACTTGACCATCTCACCTTTCTGCAGCGAGAGATGGTCTTCTCGTTAGCTTTGAGAGGAAGAATTAATGTGGCCAAATACTTTGGCATCTCTACTATCTTATTATCCCAAACATTAAATGAAAATAAACTTAGAATTATATTTTAAATATGATTCCGTACACCGATGTTTGACAAAATGTAACCTCAATTTACCTTTTATAACCTATAAATCTAAAAAAAACACAGAAGGAAGCGAAATGACGGTATTCATTCAAGTGTTTGGCTTCTAGACAAGTAATTGGTCTGTACTTTAACGCATTTTAACGTAGAGAGTCTGAAATATAGTGACTCGACCAACTCTCCGGCCCGACCGCGTCTCCCGGATTTACCTTAAAGCTGGTTTCGAGCGTCGAAGTTCGAAGCCCACGGAACTCAGTGAAGTATGCGATTGCCGGCGGCATAGCCTTTGACGACTCTAGCTAGAAAATCGCCGTATGCATACATGTAATCATCGTCCAGCCCTACCAACTAGAGGGATCTCCCTTTGAATCAGTCAACCGTGAAAGATGACGCGAGTCGAAACAAAGCAACCGTGAAATAAGACACGAGCCAGCGTGCTAGCGGCTACTTTGTAATAAGCCACCGCTTTCGTTCGGCATTTAAAGAACACAATATAATGACAAATTAAATGTTTAAATTTTTGGATTTATTCTTATGAAAATATTTTTAACATATTAATGAGGTTTTTCTGATGACAATAAGACCAAACACAATGTGATTTAGGTTATATTGAGTTATTTTCATATTGAACCGTCGTTCATTCTTTCTCATTCACAGCCCGAAGCACGACAGTAGGGGAAAGGTGGGATAGCTGATCACAGTTTTTCTTTTTTATTAAAATAAGAATAATGATTTGCTTTGTTTGTATTAAATTATTTGAGTTGTGATATAAACTGATATGATCATGTATCCCCGCTGATCAACTATCCCACTTTTCCCCTATCGCTTGAATAAATAAGTCAGCTCGAGCTGGAATTCGTGGCCTCGTACACGTTATGTGTTCGTAGGCGGTCCCGAGTGGTGAACATGTAACGAATATTTACTGTACATGTATTTCAACCAATTTTTACATACGAACTAAACGACTCACAACATAAAATTGCTCGCGGAAGAGCGGGTCAGCTAGTTATGTACTTATAACAAGAAATAATTAAAAACGTTATTCGATGTTCCAGGTGACGGGCCAGGATGAAGAAGTCACCCAATGTATACCTAAAAGAGCTTTTCTCGCCTTATTACGTCTCCCGGAAGTTAGCTCAAATTTAGCTGCATATTCGAGAACTGCAAAAATAATCCAGGATGCAAACAAACGTAACGACATGGCACAGTTGCGAGCGTTAACCGAAGAAAACGACGACACAGAAATATGCATACGTGGTGAAGTGTATTTAGAATTATTCAAAGATCCAGCTATGCGCGGGCATCTAAGCGTTATTGGAAGAACGCAAAAATTGCCGGATTTAGCAAGACGCCTTCTGGATGATAGCGAAGAAATTGATTCATTGGCCGCATCTCATAAAAGAAGTCTAGCAACATTGGCTAAGAACGACGATCTACCGATTAGCATCCAGGATCGATTCGAAGAAAATCACGACGATGAAGAAAAGAGAACCGGTTATTTCAGGTATGTTATTTTAACGAATTTTAAAAATTGATCATGATTTCTGCGAAACTTTGTGGTGAACCTCTTCAAGAGTCGTACCGGCAGCCTATCAATACTGTTTTGATTAATATAGTAACACATTTAGTTTTTGTGAAATTTATTTTCCAAATGTTTAAAATTGCTGAACCAAATGAACTTAATAATGCCCAAAAGGTTTATGCGCTACATTAGGTATATAATGCATTTTAGCAAAACGGTATTATTGCACATAAATTTCAATCTTTCCTGCAATATTGCACAGAAGCGGACGTAGGAATGTTCCTGCAACGTCACGGGAATATTTCGTGAAATATTACAAATCTTCACTTTCGATTTATGTTTGCACGAGATACGACGTTACTGCTAGGTTCAATAAATGAAGCATTAACCTTATCAAACAATATTCCAACTAATTTCATTAATTCTTTTTTCCAGCAGCGAGCAATCTGAACGGAGTGTACCAGAATTTTCCGGCGATTATATGCTGCCCAGCGAGCGGTTGGACTTGGAAGCGCTGATGCAAGATTTCCCGTCTGAAAAGCGAAATGTGGGCTCGTTGGCTAGAGATTTCGCGTTACCACCTGGCAGACGGAACATCGCATCGCTGGTCCGCGATTATGAACTTCAAAACAAAGAAAATGTTGGAAACCGCATGCTACCTGTCACGGGGAAAAGGAACGTTGCTTCTCTAGCCAGGACCTTCACACTACCCCAAACTGGCAAGAGGAATGTTGCCTCTATAGCTAGAGATTACGCACTACCATATGGTAAACGATACGTCGGTGCTTTGGCGAGAACAGGCGATTTTCCGTCGCGTGGGCAAAACAAAAGGAGCATCGCTTCTTTGAATAAAAATTCAGCTTGGCCTGTCTCTTTGAAGAGAGGTATCACTATCCCTGGGAGCGTGATCTTGAGAACTCTTTCCCGCCATGGCAGATCACTGACTGATGAATTGAACACAAGAAACAAGCCTTTGGACCTTCAACTACTCAACAACGTCGAAGGAACTCGGGACGAGAACCACAAAGATGCTGTTTTTGTAGATGATAAACTAGGCGGTTTCGAGGAGAAGAGCGACTCGAACGAAAGAATTAATTTCAGCGACAGGAGACCCAAGAGACAGATCGATTTGTCTGATGAGTACCCATTGCCGGTAATACAAAATATTGATGGTCTTGATTATGAAGAAATGATGGAGGCCCTTGCTAGACGATATCAGAATGCCGAAAAGAGGTTCATGGGTAAGTGAAAGATTTCTCTACTGTAATAAAGTTACAATTTCTCGAGGAGCATACAACGCATGTAATTTGATCGCAATTATTATGAAATGCGGAGAACTAACAAGGAAACATTCCCAGTAGGAGATTGGCATATCAAGTAAATATTGTGTCGTCATAAGTGAAATCGCAAATCGAAAAGAGAATTCATAAATGTGCTCCTGTATTTCTTGTGAGGGGTGGATCAAAAGTGACAACATGCTTTTTTGAAAAGTCTTGACTTCATTTGTAAATCTCAATGGTCTGTTTAAAGAACCACTTTCCTACGGGGTGTAATTTAATTCCTTAATATACAGGGTGTTCAGCTAAACATGGGAATAAATTTAAGGGGCGATTCTCGACATCAGAATAAGACGAAAATCGAGAGTGACGATATTGCGGTTGAGCCTTCGTTTGTTAGTTATAAGCGTTTAATGGTATGCCTAAAACCCGGACGGGTTGACCCGCGACACAGACGAGGTATAGGATAGACCAGAACCCTGCAACGGGTGGGTATATCGTGGGCAGTGGCGGATTTAACAGGGTGGCTGATGAGCAGTTGCCGCCTAGGCCCCTGCGCACAAGGCCCCGGTAGGGCCCTATAACCAAATACAGTTATGATTAGGTATAGGAGTCTAAACCAGGCCCGTCCAGCTTTTGCTCTTGCCCTCGAAGAGCGGCCGCGGGTGATTGCGAGCGAAGGCAAGAACGGCAGATGTAAAAGAGTGGGGATAGTCCTACTACCTCTACATTCACCGATTCCCCCACCAAGAAGCCCTTTCGCTCTTGGGCCTGGCTCCGTGGCTCCGAGAGCGAAGAGCAACTCGCGGCTGCTCGCACGAGCAAACCCTTGGACGGGCCTGCACTGGACTATGATGCGTGTTCCTGATCGTTCCGATGCCCTTGTACCGGGCATAGTAGACGCTGATAAAATCGAGCGCATTTCGTAACATTCCGTCAGGAACTGAACTTAAATTCAGCACTATCTGTGGATGTCAGAAACAGGTTCTACACCGGAGATGCAGTCAACGGTAGACCAGGTCGGTCTCGCGGGAACATTTCAAGCAAGTAAAAGACACATCGCGGCACTGGCACGTGGTGGTTCGCTTCCACGTTTGAGGGCTGCGCGATTTTCGCGATCGCCCCGGGATTTTATTGGCAGGTCAGCCTATTAGGGTGTCACCTGCTCGTTGTCTTTTTCTCTCCATTTCTGTGTGCCTCTCTTCTTACTCCTTGTACTTTCTATCATCCTCATGCAAAGTCGTCGTACATTGTTACCTTGTGGATGTGCCTGCACCAAAACAAGTTATAGAAATACACCCGACAGGCGAGGAAGAAAAAATTAACCGCTCAGACACGAGAAGGGAGCACAGAATAATTGGCACAGAAGACAGATAATGGAAGGGTATTCTTTGGGTGATGAAAAAACACAAAAGATAAATGTGAAGTGTTTCCTATTCTATTTTTTCATTTCCTTCTTCTACGTGAACCATTCCCAGCAATTAGCTGTAACGTAGGTGTGTCGATGTTAGGCCTGCAGTTTGAAGCTAAATCCTTTAGAACACTGTTTCAGCTGTGGTAGATACATATTTAGACCGCTGGGATGCAGAGGTGTTTAGCCTGAGCAAACGATAGATAGTTTTAAATACAGTGGTGCTTCATAAACTGCACGGGTTTTATCCTTTACAAAACCCACAATCGACATCCCCACCTCGAGTTCTATTTCACTGCTTGTCAGTCTCGACGTGCTAGGTGGTGGTGAAAATTGCACGCAAATGGTTCCGAATGGTCGTGCGGATAATGAAACACTACTCAATTGTATTAGTGGTAGCTCTTAGCATATGCTATATCCATGTGTCAATTTATTTCGCAAGGTTGTCTATTTTAAACATTGAACTAACAGTGTTTAAGATGCGTCAAGCACATATAGGTATACTTAACGCCTATTTCCACTTGCGACTAACCGCGCACCACCGTTAGTCGCAGTGCGCATATCGAAATTGGGCCGTAAACGGGCATCACAATCCCGCGTGGCTAGTTGCAAGGAGAAATAAGGTTTTATAGTGGTATGTACGTTGAAATGTAAACTTTTATTTCTAGAAACTATTTCTGATTTTTTCATGATTTCCTGATCAGGAGGCTGGTGTTCTTATAGAAATATGTGTTTGATATAAATGTTGCAACTATATCTGCTTTCTGATTCTTTTTCGAATGAATACACATAAATAAATGTTGTTCTCTCTTGAAATTGTACCTCATAATAATTATTAAATTACGGATTTTTAGACACATTTGTTGATTTCAGTATAATTTCAATCCGGGATAAAAGGTCAGTTTGATGTGCAAAAATAAATGTAGTGAACAAGAATATACGTATTCTCGAATGCATCGGATTCGAAGATAAAGTTTTTACCATACCACCGTCGTTATCATACTGTAATAAATAAATAAGAGACCAAACTTGATTTACGATTAATTGTAAGACAAATATATTCAAAAGATGTGTAAAAAGGATGTCAAAGGTTAAAAAATTCTGAGATTCTTGTGTGGGGTTCTTAGAGTAATTAAAATTGGTCTTCTGTTATTATCAAACCATTAGTGATTAGTGCAATGGTAGTGCGGCTTTAACATTGAATAGCTAATTCTAAATGTTAGATTTGTGTCGTATTTTCAGAGTTGTTTCATCATTGGAATTCATAAGCTTATTATATATTTCATTGTGCTTATATCTTAATATTCTTTATGCAGTAAGCTATCTGTAGCTTTTTCATATGTAATCGTTAATTCGTTCCGAAAAGAGCAGTATTAAGTGTCGTAGGAAAACAGTGATGACACCAGCGTCACGCTTACTGTTTTTTCTTCTTTCAGATTTGGCAAGCAAATATTTAGATACTGATAAAAATACCTAAATATATCATGAACACAAGTTCTATATACTTATAGATTATTAGACTGCGGATGTTCATGCAAATGTACATATTGATATGCAAAAATTAGTTTGCATATTGCATATGAATTTTAAAAATTTATTTTAACACGTTCGCGGACAGTAAAAGTTTCAGCGAGATGCAAAAATTGACAGTCATTTTATTTGTAAATTGGTTGTGATATCCGAAATTTGATTAAACACATTTTATAAGGGTAGTCAGATTATCATATTTTAATCGATTTGAATGCTGTAGCATTCACGTCCGCGAACGTGTTAAAAAAAACGGTTGTTAAACCCGGTTTTTGAAAACCAACAAACCTTACTGTTGGTCTACCCTTAACAATTTCGATAAAAATGGACATGGCATAGTTTACATGCATATTTGCATATGTTACGTGCATAAACATCCGGAATCTATAGATTAGTAATTTGTCGTGTAATTACAAGGAATATTTTATTTTCTGTGAGCTCACAAATGTATTAATTATATATTTTAGGGAGAATCCCACAGATGGGTCCTCGTCCAACTACCCCTCCAACTCGTCGGCAAGGTCATTAAGGACAAACTTTAATCATAGACCACGCTACATTCAAGCCTTGCACGAAGACTGTCGACACGGCTTCAGGAGGTTCTTCACATTACCGGCGACCGATAATTTTCTTCGTCAAAAATTTCCAAATTCCTTATAAACGGTTAAATATTCGGACATTCACTCGACACAAAATTCAAATACCCTTAGTAACTTCACTCGCAAACTTTTTTAACCGACTAAATAGAGGAACCTTAAAATTTGACAATTGTGAACACGTCGCTGCGAGGAATTGGATTTTCTTACCAACATTCGGTATTCGTCAATGCTTTAGATGGCTTTACTATTCTTTGGTAAGTAAACTATGACTGCTTGTCAGTAACATTTCCTCCTTGGATTTACCTACAGTAAATAAAGTAACTCTGCGATGTGTCATTTATACGATTGAAGATAAATACATGTACTTATCATGGTGGCTTTTCTGTTCATCTATTGAAGGTACTTACAGGAAACTATTAGACCGATGCAAAAGTTCGTTCGCTCACTATCAAGTGGTGTTAGGTGTATGAAAATACATATCTTTTTTTACAACATCTACTTATACTTTTACCAGAAATGGAGCGAAACCTTATAGATAGACAAGAAAATTACTTTTATTAAAAAAGCATTTAATATATGTTTACTTTTAGTAAAAACCTTCAATAAAGCGAATTAACTTTTACAGCTAATATTTTAGTAAAAATATGACGATCTTCTGAGATTTAAATTAAGCAATCTAAATAATTCTTTTAAACAAGTAGCAAGAAAGTCAAATTCAATGAGTCATTTGATTGGCATTCTATTTGTAATTATAATGGACAAAGTGTATAAACTCGTTACGCTTCAACATGGCGCTTGTATTATTAATTTGCAAGACATATTGGTCCTGAATTTTCGTGATTAGTAGTAGCTTTTATAAGGTGAAATAATTTATGCTTTGTATCGATAGACAATCTGACACACGCTACTTTATGTATTTAATCAGTTTATACTGTATTTAGTTTAATGCTTACTACTTGATATCCTAAGCGTACGTTTAATCGATAAAACTACACACAACATAAACTAAAATACTGAGCGACATTCAAGTTTTTATGAAACGTTATTGGAGATGTTAGACATATGAATATATGAAAAACACAATAACTTTTCTTTACTTCAATAATATTTCTACATAGAATAATCCGTCTTCTTCCCAATTTAAGACGAATTGAATGAATACTCCAAATGTAAATTCATTATTATTTCATTCAAGCCAATTGCATGCAAAATCTTGTAAATTTATAGCAAATATGTTATAAACCATATAAAAATAGATACTTAGCAGCATATGACAATCTTCTTACATAAAATATAAGATTCTTTTAGCTTAATTTTAACAAATACTACTTCTAACTAAAATTCCTTATTCTCTTGCTGAATTTCAGAAGTGTACTTCTAAGCAAAACAAAATTGTACGTTGTTCAAGTAATCTTGTTTTCAGCGCACGACTTTTTAATTTATTTCTCTGTTCCACTAAACAGAGGCAATGAAGTAAGTTATAAATGTAATACTGGAGAAAAAGTTGTATTTTTAATTCCGAATTTTTTTCGTAACGTTAACTGTGTACTATATACTCGACAATAATCAGCGACAATAACATCTCTTTACGAGTAATAGCATTATCAAGTCTGTAATAATATCGAATGTGTCTGTAATCTGCTGTAGTATCTGTGCTTGCAGTATACAATATGTTTCACTTCTAAAGGAGCAATCGCCCGAAAAACTTTGAAAATTTGACAAAAACCACCTAAATTAATTTCAAATATTTCTCTTCATTCTACATTTTCTTGTTGTGTGATCAACTTATTCAATTTTTATTTCAAGTAACCATATTGATAATTCTGTTTACCTATTTTTGAATTTAACATATTTAAACTGCAAATACAAATATGATTCTATAATGATAAGGAAAGTGAATATTTAAGTAGGGTGTTTCTCTATTCGTGAGTAGAAATAATTTGTTCGTCCTATTAAGAAATATTCACGCAGTTAATCATTTATGTAACGACCTTGTAATATTTGCCTTCGAGGGTTGTTTGCAAGTTATGGTTAAAAACAAAATCTGTGAAGCCGTGGCGTGAGTTTCGATGTATATTAGCAGTGGGTGTAAATCTTAGTGCTCAGAGCCTGCAAGCTCGAAAGTAATAACGCAATTTCAGCTTTTTTTGTCTATAATACATACACGTTTCAGTATTAATAGATAGTGGTGATGATTCATTGTGTAATATTCGTATATTAATGTAATGTTTTATTAGAAAGCATTCGACGAGATAATCCTAATCGATTGTAATCACCAATTTCAAATTGGCGTAACTAGTTAGGGGGCCGGGTGGGCCCGGCCCCCCCAAAATGCGGATGGGCCCCCCCAAACGCGAAATGGAAGAACGATTGTTATAAAATGTGTATGTATCTCAAGATTTCTCCCTATAAAAAAGAGAGAGAGCGCGAGAGGGGGGGGGGGGGGAGATGGGGCCTGGCCCCCCCCAGACAAAAATCCTAGCTACGCCTATGCCAATTTGTCACAAATATGAATGACGCACATTGTTGTTCCACAGTCTTCAATTTTACAATAATGTATTTATGTGTTTGTTCAAGTAGTAGCGAGTAAACGAGATGACAATAAAGTAACAATAGTAACGGTGAAGTGAGAATCATGTTTGCTGTCTCCTTACGCCATGAATTTAATACTTCCGTACCCATATGTGGAATATAATAGAATTTCCCTGATTATCCAAATGCAATTTAATAAATAAAGACTTCAATTTTTTTTTAAAAGTATACTATTGTAAGACTTTATCAGAAGGAAAGAATGTGATCATGGATAACAACGGAAGTTATGTCAATGTTTAACGATTAACATTAAAATATTTGTAATGCTTAGTATAAAAGGAATATTATATAAAACAGAACGTTTTAAGACAACTAAGAGTAACAATTTCCTTGTTATCTTTACATCCGTTTTCCATCTGTTATCCATCTAGATTTGTTTAATAATTTTCTATTACACCACTATTGTCATTGTAAATAAAAAAAATAAGTAATTCGAAACAATATTTCCAACGGTACAGTTTCTGACCATATTAATATATAAAAAAATAGGACCATTATGGTAGGTAGGTATTTAAATCCTTTACCATATTTGAATTGCAATTTATCGTAGGTACATATTACGACTCTGACAAAAATTCTACAATTTTCCTTATTCATTTTATAAATGAGAACAAATAGCAGGCTTGATCTGACATATCTTGCCATTTTCAGACTAAATCATTTGTCCTATGCACATGAAGATCTACATATTTCTCATATGAAAATATACAGTTGCTATATTTGCGACTTCGTCGTAATCATCGATTTTTTTCGCAGTTAAAATATTAATACAGTAATCAAAACATACGATAATTGAATAGTACCTACGTCGTAATGGTGTAATCAAGATCCACAGTTTGCAAAAGGGACGAAGTCGATTCGAAGAGTTAGAAATTTTTATGTTTAAAGTCATTTTTTATAAAAATGGTCAAACGCGGCTCCTATTTCTAGGATTTGTTTATATTAATTGGTCGCCATATTTTTAGTCTAGTTTCGTTAAAACTCTGTCATTCAATTTAAGACCTCCCCTTGTGAACGCAACCTGTTTCTGTTGCAACTATTCTAACAGTCGTTAAATCCCATTTGTATGTCGATTATTTTAAATAGTTTAAACAATTAAAGAAATATAATACTGAACCATCCTGAAAATGGATATGTTTCTATACACAAGTGAGTTTGGGAACAGTAGTGGCAAGAGTGTTTACAAAAAGAATGCATCTATAATCAACAAAATATTTTATATTTTACACATAAAAACTTTATATATGTTTAAAAAATATATTTTACATCATTATGACTTATATTCTGAGCCTATGTATGTATATAATTATGTACATGAATACATTTACAAAATGATTGCTTTAATGTTAAATTTTTTTTATTATAGACATGATTTTCAATTCCTTTCAATTTCTTTTTCCTGCTCAGTAAATCATAACGTAAAATGCGTCAATATTTCTATAATTATAATGACTGTTGATATCTGATTTCCAACATTTTTTGGCCAATATTTTTTTAGTAGCTTGTAGCTAATATAGAATACCAAAAATGAACTGAAATAGTAAAATGAAATCGGATTGGAATAGAAATATATTTTTCGTTTAAGAAAGCAATACATACAAATAAATAAATATTCTTTTACCCTTTGAACATCGTACCCTTTCTTACAAATAATAATGAAATACATACAACTAAGCACTTTATACATATGTATATATTTACATAAATTTTCAACACTAATTCTTGTACAGCAGGGAGGTCCAGATGGGCGGTCGGAGGACGCCAGCATCCATAGCGTCTTCTATTATACGTGTTGCGTGGAAGAGGGTGCTCGAAGCCAATAAAGCGGCGGGCATGCCACGGATATGAAAACTAGTACAGGGGTGTCGAACTTTCCCACTTCGAGAGCCGCACGAGTCGGGCCCCTGGTCAGCCGGTCCCCCACTTATTTTTCTCCAGGCGATGCACGGCACCCGGCAGGAAGAGAGTGCGGCACCCGGAGGAGAAATTCAGCAGAGTGAAGTAGGTGTGGAGGGGGCCGTTTTCCTACGGCTCTACGGAGCAAGGGAAGAGGAGATGGAGCCACTGCGGCTCGCAAGCCACTAGTTAGACACTCCTGCTCTAGTAGTGTAGTCTTGGGTAGTGGTGGAGAACTATCGATGGTACTTACGATAGTTATCGATGGTTCTCACTATCAAAATTTGTAATGGTATTACAAATTAAATTTGGGATTCTAAATTTCAGCTGTTATTATTTTTAAATTGACTGACCTACGATTTTCAATACCGATAATTATCGATAGTGAAAATAAGCCATCTATAGTTTTCGATAGTGAGAACCATCGATAGTTCTCCACCACTAGCCTTGGGCCCTAAAGATGAAGTTCCATGACTCGTGGCTCGGGTCGTCCAGGTCCGGCGAGTCGGCTTGGCAAGCGCGAGTCGACGAGCCACGCGCTGTGGAACTTCCCCTGAGGGGTGCGAGCCTACACGTACACTACTAGAAGTTTCTTTATCCGTAGCATACCCGTCGCGTCATTGGCTTCGAGCACCCTCTTCCACGCAGCACGTAGAAGACGCTATGGATGCTAGCGTCCTCGGACCGCCTAGCTAGACCCCACTGTTGTACAGGATTTAAGGAACGATTCGAACGATAGAGAGATGAAACAAATTTGTAAGCTTGCTTGTAATAGACAAGGGAATACGACTGCTAAACGAACTTGGTGTATTATATACAGTGAAGCATCAGTTGATACTAACAATAAACCGGCATCTACATAGGTACCGATGTTTGTACAATCGTCTTTCATTAAAATATTCCGCCTACACTTCGATGATAGTTGAGCTGCGCATGTGGAGAATAATCGTAACCTTGATCGTACCACTCTGTTGCTATTGAAGTTGGTACAGAATTCCCAGTAGCAGTAGACGGTGTGCCAACATGACTCGTGTGTGATGAATGCTGATGACTCGGATGACTTGATGCGTAGTCACCTTGGAAATGACCGAACTGCCCCCACCCAAGTTGTGCTCTGGGCCAATCAGCATTTCCTAAAATCGAAATCCATTATCGTGATAGTTTACTACACTACTTTAACCTCGACTTTTTAAGGGCTTTATTCTATATGCCTTAGTCACCTTAGTGTATATAAAAAAATTGTAACTATTTTTTTAAAAAAATTCCAGTTTTTGAAAAGACACTCTCCACGGCTAGCAGAAGTCCCGTATACTTTGACGTAGGATAAAAAGCCGAAAAATTTCATTATTTACATGAAATTTACTACAGAAGTATATAGAGATTTGTCAAAATATTGATTTGTGTGAAATTCGAAGAGAATATCACTTTTAGCCAAATAATTTGCCTAAAATTTTAAGCCTAAATTGTGCCTAAAATTGTCTGTGGCAAAAACGTTTTTAATGGATCGTAAAGTCCGTATGTACAGGACAAAGACACATGAAAAGAAAAAGAGGTTCCGATAACTAACCTGCATTATGGGAATGCGCCGAGGTCGCCCCATGAGCTGCCGGTGGCTGAATTGTTGGAACCTGTCCGATCTGCATCGCATGCCCTTGCAACGAACTGATGTGTCCCGAGATGGTCGCCGCATGTCCCTGAAGCGCGGTGCTAATCGTAGTAGGTACTTGGGCCATGGAAATGGCGGTGGACATCTGCGCATTCGTTCCTGCGACCTGGTGAACGCTACCAGCATTTGGCTGCTGTAACGTTGTCGGACTGTGGGGTGATGTAGTTGGCATTTGTGGTATTCCGAGTGGCATTTGAGGTACTTGTGGTATTTGCACGAGCTCGTGGCTTCCTGCATATTGACACGGAGTCAATGGTAAACCTGCTACCGAATGGGCTATGCTGCCGGCGTGTTTTCGCAGTCGCGCTCTGCGATTGCTGAACCATACCTGAAAAACGGCGTCGTCATTTGTTCAAAATAAATAAATTCCTGAATAGACAAATCTTAAATAGCCATTCGGTTACTCTTCGAACATTTTTGGTACCTCATATGATAAACGTACATATATCTACTACACTCCTCAAAAAACTTAAGGGATCACCTCTATAAACTCGAAAAATAGGGACAAGTTCAAATGGTCGTGACTCCGACAAGAATGGTCGTATCTACATCGTTAACATATCTTTTTAAAGTGTGGAATCTCTACTTTCAGCTGTTTTTCTAAGATTTTGCCTGTATTGCTTCTCGGCATAGTTTATAGTTAATTGTGCAAAAAAGATGTTGAACAAAAAGTGTGAAATTTACTTGAATTCTGGCTTCCGTGAGACTTGTTCTTTGGGCTAGTTCTTCCCTAGCATAAACATCTGGATATTGGGCGCGTTGAAACGCAGTTTCCAGTTGCTCTAGCTGTTCCCCACTGAACGTGGTCCTGCTCCTGCGTTGCTTTCGCTTCAAAGGGATGCCCGGTTCACTTTCCGTATCAGAATCGTCGCCACAACGACCTAGAAACAAGCAAATAAATAATTCCATCATTATTTAGGTACATATATAACTTATATAAAGGATGGACCGAATGAGTATGAGTGTGACAACGGAATGACTGAGGGTAGCGCGGCGTAGCGCGAGAGTCAGGTGTTGGCAGGGCGGTAATCCATTGTTGTGATGCATTCTGAACACAGCGCCTTTTCTGTGGCACGTGCGTCGTGGCATTTCGTTTCCATTTTTATTTATTTTTATTAGTACATCTAAAGTATAAATATACTTTGTTTCGTTTGAATAGGTATGTGAATAGAAAGAATTGTAATGATAAACCTTCTTCATAGGTAAGAATTTTTCATGCCCGGTGCTTACAATACTTACAAAAGGATATTACAATTAAATATGGAAAGATAGTTTTTCTTTCGCTATTTAATGCGCTTATTCGATACGCAACCTGCGACCAATTTGTATATGCTTTTGTTCATTGTATTGCATTTAAAGTACCTATTGGTGGAATATATTCTTTCCCCTGATCGGTTCGTGTTTATTTGGTCGAGAGCGCAAGGCACTCGTGCGTCCATTTCCTCTCAATAATAGAAAAGACATCGAGAATAATATCCTACAACAGGAATAAGCCGAAAGTATGACCACTGCAATCGCCTAAATCATGTTTGATCCTAAATCGACTCTCGCCTATTGTCCCATTTTTGTCCTATTATCGTTCAATCGAGCATCCCCGTGAAGCCTATTGTACTCTTCGTAAGGATCGAAGCTTGATACCGATGCGCTGTTCCAGCTTCTGTCTCGTTCCTCCGATTTTTCGCCCGTTGTATTCAGCATTCAGGGAGCCTTCGACAAAATGGAATTAAATCTTACGCTTGGTTTGATACCGATTCTTGACGTGTCTCGCGTGTACCTTTTGCAGGCCGAATGAACGGAGAAGACATTGAGAAGAGGTCTGTTATGTCTATTATGACAGGAAACCACTCGCACTTCAATTGCTCACTTTCTGATAGAGATTACTTCACTATTCTGTTTGCCTACCTGCAGATCAGTTTCTCGGTGCAGAATTAAATGCTGTGAAGGCTAAGCCCCTTTTACGAACCCAGGAGAACCGTTCGAATCGATATGATCAAACATTTGATGGAATCTAAACACGAGACTAGGGCTGGGAGTATTCGAATAATTTAATATTCGAAAAAGTTACATCTTTTAATTATGACTATCATTTGATAACTCACAATTCTTACAGTTCGTGAGTTATAAGACAAAATCTTAAAATATCCGGATTTTGAGGGTTCAATTTCACCCTCTTAGAGTGAATTTGGGCAGCAAAAAAATTGCGTAATACATACCTATATATCCCCCGAATTTAAAGTTTAAGTTTATTCACTTATTATACAGATGGCCATATTTTCGTCTAATTGTTTAAAACATTCTTTGCAACACAGTTTCTTCCGCACTTTTTCTCCTTTTAATGCATCAAGCACGTTACAATATAAAATTTTAACACTCAACTTCAAGGTGAAGGTCGATTTTGCGGTTCATTTTTTTAACAGATCTCCACTCATCCACTGGCGTAAAATCACCTGTGGGAACCGTGACATATAACCGTTTCACACTCTGTACGTCGGAAGCGAATTCATGTTTCCGAAACAGAAGCTTACGAGTCAAGCGGGGAGTAGAATTTCTCATGGTAAGAACGAACAACAGAGGATCATTGAAGATCTCTTTGGCGGTGCCTTTGCTAGTCCGTCCGCGTTTCCTCTACGACAAACGGAAGAATAGAAGAATGGTTCGGAGACAAGTTGCATTTACAATAAAGCCGACCGATCTCCGGTTTAAATTCTTGTCTCATCGCGGTAAAGCGGTACGAAGAATTTGGGCTACTCGAAATAATTTTAGTCAATATTTCATGACAAGCTATTAAAGTTACCGAGAGTATCAAAGCGAATGAGTGAGCGCACATTATTCTTCATGCAGTATGTGTCGTAAGGCAATAACGCAAGAATGGCTCTTTTAACGCAAGAATGGTAAGGGTGCAGGAATTAGTTAGTTCGAATAGTTTCGTAAGACAGTTATTCAGCGCAATAATTTATACCATTTTTTTATATGATGCATGATTTTAAAGCACTAGTTTGCACTAATAATTGATATCTAGAGTTTAAAAAATCGCAAAATACAAATCCTGACGTAACAATATAAAAGTTCTTTATAAAATATTTGTGTAAATGTTTTAAAAGTTTTAAAAATAATTTCTTGCCGTGATTAAGATTAAACAACGTTGAGTAATACAATAACAATATACGTGTTATTTTGGCCTCTTTGCATGTTTAGAGGGTGAAACCACCCCCCAAAGTTATATGATTTTCAGGTGTTCGTCTCCGATTGCTGTACGTTTGTCCAGTGTGTTATCTTTTATATAATTAAGTAGCTAACAAAACGAAATAACCCTATAGTGCAAAGTGCACATAATATTTTTTATTCGAAATGATTGGCTGAGCACGTGGGGAAAGTTTGTTGTACACATCGCGGAACACTCTAATAATCCTACATTCAGTCGATTTTCATATTCTTTAAAAAAGGTTCAAACGCTTTCTTTTGTGTGGGAATTTCCGCGATTCATACTAGGGTTGTAACGAATATTCGAATAATCTAAGTATTCGAGGAACTATAATATTTTAATTCCTGTTCCCGTTATTACAACGAATATTCGAAGAATCCTAATTATTCGAATACTCCTGATTATTCGAATATTCGAATCTGAAATTCAAATTCTGTGGTATTCGAATAGCCGAATAATGATACCTACCTCTAATTCATACACGGCACCGGCAGAAACTGATATACTTTCGTCGACATAACGACAAATGTCCGACCAATGAATTACTCGTTCCTTCACATGAAGCGGCCTCTAGTTGTCGACCAGATTTACTCGTTGATAGGCGCAATCAATATCAGTCTCTCAATGATGAAAAGAGAGGCGATCAGCTGAATAGAACGCGTGAAAAGATGCGTGTAATCAATTAGAGGAGGCCCACGTAGTCGAAAGCAAATATCTCTTTCGAAGCAACGTCATCTTGAAATGTGCTGGTCAGCATCCCTGCTGAGTGAAGTCCTATACGTTTACATATGAACGAAACTCTTCCTTCGAGTAATGTACAGCTACGTATAAGCGAAGGACTACAGGAATGAAGCGCTAGCGTGTAAAGGTGAAATCTGACGGCGCGTGGATCAGCGAGCCGAGGCAGCGAGCCCAGGCTCGCGAATCGGCGATCCGTGAGCGTTCTCACGGCGCGTGGATCGGCGAGTTGGCTCGGCTCGCCCAGGCTCGCGAGTCGGCGAGCCACGGGCGCCCTCACGGCACCTTAAACCTTTAACAGCTCACAAAGTTGATTATGTGATTTATTGATTGGATTAGACAAGGAGCATCTTTTATCTTCTATTACTTTCTTTCGTGCGACAAAATGTTTTCGAAAGAAGTCGGAAACACTAAAAAAACTTTTATTTTTCTCAAATTTTGAAAGTTTAAAGGCTTCTCGAACACTTTTTATTCATGAAGGCGTACAAAAAAATGGAATTTTCATTTTCGAAGAATATTTTTTAAACATGTAAGGGGGGCGGCATATCCCGAAATATGCGAAAAAGATAAAAAAAAATTCCCTATTTTCAGTGTTTGATATGCCATGAATGTTTCCTGAAAATTTGGGACCGAAATTCGCAAAAATATCGAAGATAAACACTCAAATTTCGATCCCCAATTTTCTGGAAACATTCATGACGTATCAAACACTGAAAATAAAGAATTTTTTTTTATCTTTTCCGCATATTTCGCTACTATATGCCATCCCCTTAAATGTTTAAAAAATAGTCCTCGAAAATAAAGATTCCATTTCTTTTAGTACGTCTTCATAAATAAAAAGTATTCGAGAAGCATTTAAACTTTCCAAATTTGAGGAAAACAAAAGTTTTTTTTTAGTTTTTCCGACTTTTCTCAAAAATCGGCTGTCACACGAGAAAAAGTAATACAACATAAAAGATGCTCCTTGTCCAGATCTACAACTTTTATTTGACATATTTTTTTATGTAATCAATAACTTGGTGGATATTATATAAAATCAACATCGTAAGCTGTTAAAGGTTTAAGGGCCCAGGGGCACCTTTCCCGTTATTCGATTGAGCTCAAACTTTACATAGATTTTTTTTTAATTATTTGGAACTACTCTGGGGGGTGCCCCGAAGAAAACCTTGAAAATTTTTTTATCAAGAGTAAATAAGAGCAACCCTAATGTATATGGTGGTAAGATCGATACTGTAAAGAGGGAATTCACTTGAACGTTATATGCGAATTATAGCAAATAAAGAGGAAGACAGTGATGATGGACATACTGCGAGTCCTGCAAAAATGAGGAAATGTATCGGGCATACAGAAACGTAGGTTCCTGTCTGCATCTGTTATGCTTGAGAAAAGGTCGTCGCTTTCCTGCGCCTCCCTTTTGCTTTCCGCGTATCGAATCGCGCTCTGAATGGCGGAAAAGGTGCCGCACCTTCGTAGGTTATAAATCTAGCCAGGCCCTCCCTATCCCACCTTTTTCTCCTTCAGCGGTCTTAGGGGGTCTTAGAGCGTGTGTGAGGTCCCCTAAATGGTAACAAATGTCCTCAAAATGCAAACAATGAGCCACGAAGCGGTTGACATCTGAGAGCACACTCTATCTTCCTGTCAGCGCTTCCTCGAGGATAGAAAGAGGGGGAACGAGTAAGGGAGTGACGAGGGATGAAAAGGGGGAAGGATATTCCTATAGCAGCTAGCTATACTTTCTAATATTGTATGTGCAAAATATTAAACTAATTCAGCTAAAAGTAAAAAGTTTCAAAGTCTCGTTTTACAAACATTCTTTTGGGGGGCGAAATTAGGAACACTTCTTTTAGATCTCACATTTTGCACGTTTTCACACTTTGTTTATTATTTTGTATTGACATGACATAATTACATTTTACGATTCGTGGATACCTACATATGAAGAGAATCGCTCAAAGAAAATTCATGCCAAGTGCCAGCTCATTCTAACATTTTATACACACTCTACAGGGTTAAATACGAATGGGGGACCAAAATTTGCCTTTTACCCTAGTTGCTTGGGGCTAGCTAGATGGGTTCATCCGACCCCCGCGAGGGGAGCCACCAACTTTTGAGCGATTTAAGATAACAAATACACTCGAATCACGAGTTTTTGTATTGTTAAGTAGGCCCCAAACCAACTACCGATTTGTGTGCACTTAATCGCGTCGTGACATGTACTAAACTACTCTATTAAAATATTGGCGAACTGGAGCATGGGGGGTTGGTTATACGACAAGAGCTGTGTCCTAGCTCCAACCAATCGTTGGTTATTATTTCACGTAAATTTTATTCGCCAGAATGAAATGTAGGTACTCGTAACCTAAGGTTAACTAAAGTTTTTTGCGAAACTGAGACCGAGCAGCGGTAACATGTATAGAAGAGAACAGTTGTTTAGAAGGATGAACTTGACGACATATTTCAAGGTCATCGAAATCGGTGAGGAATACCTATGTATAGTAATAATTACCCGCGTGTAACATTTCATTCAGTTTAGTTTGTGCAAATTTTTTATTGTCCAAATATATTGTTACAAAATACTTCAAAAAGACCATCTAACGAGTAACCTGTATCGCTTTTGAGGTCCACCCGATTCTAAGGAAAACAGGAAGGTCGTGGTCCCATGAAGGTCTTTCGTCATTTTCGCTTCGCTGAGAATTCGAAACACTAGGAGTTTATGTCGATACTTTGAAAAATTCTTAAACAATGACATTCTCAATAGTGAAACTATATAAAGATATGAGACTTGTGATAGTCACCTTATTACTACCCAGCGTTTTTCTCATAAATGCTTCATCTAGCCAACACAATTGGATGTACAGGGTGTTCCAAAGTTAAATGATGAAACTATGCCAGTTAGTTCTACGTATAAGTAGAAATAAGTAAAAAGTGTTCTATAAAAATAGGTCCGAAAACGCATTATTAAAAGGTTATAGATAGACGTTAATTAATTAAAGTTTACAAACCATAAAACGCGTTTTCATGACGCGTACAGGATGGAAGTATTAAGCGGGCGCGTTTAAATAGCGGCTTAATGAAAGAGGAGTTTAGTTGAAGACCGTGGAAGTTCCAGGCAAAGGATAGTGGATCCAGCAATAAGAAGAGAAAAATATCTGATGTAAGAAGGACAAAGGAGAAGTAAAGAAAGGAAGACGAGTGAAATCGTTGAAGAAAATAACCTTTGTCAATCTTATTTCATGTGCAATTTGCATTAGGTGAAAGGTGTTTCTACCTGAATATAATAGGCAATTTGGACGCGCTTTACATCTTTTCAATTGCATTGCTTCCAATTTTTGTAATAATATAATGCAACATCGATGTGTCTAAATTTTGATTTGTGATTATATGCTGATTGCATATCGATTTAATTGATTTGATTGGTGGTTACCTACAGGCTGATTTAAAGTCGTTTGGATTATATTTATTGATGACTGGGTAATTTTTTCATATATTAAATATTCGAATAATAACATTCGAATACTCAAATATTCTGAGTTTATTCGTGGCATTCGAATACTTGTAAAATATTCGAATATTAATTTATTCGAATGGTTCCAAACCTAGACTGCGGTTATGCCGTTCATATGCTAATAACTTATATTCCATTTTCCACTTGAAAATTGTTGAATGGCACTTCAACCTTTGTAATGTTACATGTTATGATTGTCTATATGGTTGGCCATTGTTTTGTTACCAAGAGAATATTTGGACTATAAAATCAACAGTCGTAAAACAGTCTTTTATCTCAGAAACAGGACGACAATAACTATTAAGTGTAAGTTACTCAATTATCGACTACAGAATGGTGAAAAGAAACGAACTACATATCGATTGAGATTAAAAGCGCTCTCGCGACTTTGCGGCGGGAAAATGTTTCCAAAAACCATTGTAAATAAACCAAAGTTACCGTACACTACAATGCAATAAACTGGAAATGAGAAACGGCAGGATCTAAGGAACGGCTCCAAAGCTTAAAGAGGACAAAAGGAACGACGAACGTGAAAGATTTAAGAATGAGGGTAATATTTAAAAGGACCAAACAAATTCCATTTCTACTAACACGACGAAACAGAAGATGGCAGCAGCAATAGAATTACATAAACAGTAGAATTTTCATTTCGAGAAATAAAATAGAACAGTATTGCATTAAGCCAAGGGAAAATAAAAATTGGTTTAGGTGCACGAATGTAGAAGAACGGATCCATTTTCTCTCTTATCGAACGTAAATACATGGGTATAACAAATTAGCTAATACTTCTCAGCGACACCGTATAGGGAATATCGTTGATCTGTAAAAATTTGAGAGTTCGCGTCGGAGCGTTGCGCCCGATGAGGATTAATCGGTATGAATGTTACATGGATGCATGTGCGTAAAGAGATAAAGAGCAGAAATTGGTTAAATCAATGTCGAATATTCACAGCGGCGTGTCGATCATTGATACAATCAATAAAGCTGATTGTGAATCACTTAGCGGTGTTGTTCATCGGTCGGCCGGCTCCGATTATGTAGGAGTTCGGAGGCGGTGTAAAGGATCAGAATGGATATACATATAACACACGCAGGGAGGATGAGAGGGGTGGGCAGGACCCATTAGGCTAATCCCTCGTCGGCGGCCTCAGCCAAAGGAACGAAATAAGAAGGAATGAGAAAGCCACAGGCTACGTGTCATTCCTGCTCGCCTGCCGACACCTATACCCGACTGACTCCTTCATAGCTATGCTACGAGTATATCCTCTCAGAGGTGCTCCCTATCACGACTGCCCGCCCTCTTCTCATTTTCCTATGCCCTTTCGTTTCACGTAATTCAGTGACGCGCGGTTTCCTTCCCTTCCACTATATTCCGCGATTTCCGTTACGCAAACATCTACTTTGCATATCAAATGTCGCGAAATTGTATTATTCTGTTAAAATACTTAAAGAAGACGCATCGTGGAATATCTTGAATGTTGTCGAACAACCTTGTTTTATGTTGTAGGTATAATTTACGATGGAAAATTCACGTCACGGACACTTGTAAAAATAAAAGAGTATTGGATATATCATATGATTGGGAAAATCAATTTCCGAGGTATAAAATAAAATGTTTTTATGCGTCATAGAGAATGTTCCATGTACAGCAAGTACCGGAAATATTTATTGCATCACCACCAAATCCACGTACTATGAAACAATTTTCATAATTATATGATTGATAGAGGAGTTGCTCTCCAACTTGCTTCAAACAAGATACAAGGAGAGATTCCCAGGTGTTCGTCTCCGATTGCTTTGAATTTCGGATATGTTTTAGGGGACCGAAAAATAAGAAATGCGTGTCTTTTTATTTTCGCTTGTTTGCATGTTTTTGGGGTAATAGTAAAGAAAAAATATCATATACCTAACTTAGTAAATATTAGCCTTCGGACTTATGTATAAATAATTTTTCACTCCTATGAATTTCTTTGCTGATTTCAGCGAGTAAGCCACGCGTGGGAAATATTCTTTGCACTATACTTTTTTTTACTGGATACGAATGGTATCACATAACGAATGTCACAAAAAATTGAAAATTTTCAGAATGTTTCTTCACGGCCTAACATTTTGTCGCCTTGGTGTTCCATTACTACTTAGATGGTATAATAGAGTTTAAATTAATGTTGATACGCTATAATAACACGGAACACCGGAAAACTCATGTAAGAACATTAGAGAATGTTAACAATATCAAAAACAACAAAATACAATAGCACAGAAAATAAGTTACTGAAACTAAATATATGTACATGTACCGATTTATAATTTAATATGTGTGCAACATATTTTACATACTAAATCGGCTTTAAAGTTAAAATTCACAATTTTAGTAATTGATATTAATATAAACCTTGATTAATATACTTTTGTCTTTGGTGCATTCAACTGAAAAATTGTACACAGTTAATTTAAAAAAGGTATTATTATCCATGATAGTAGCAAAGATCGCGCAAAAGAATATTCGCCCAAATTGAATAGATATTTAATTTATACAAACGTAAGTACAATCAATATACAATTGCTACGATTTAATCTATTATTCATAGATTCAACTAATTTTTTGCGAAATTCGGGCTTATCTTGTTTCATTCTTCTAGCGAAGTTTCTTTAAGCATTTCTTTGGTAGATGGTACCTACTAACTAAAAATATAGTAACCAAGATTTACACCACTGAAAATTATAATGGGTAATTCTGAATTTATCATTACTCAAGTACGTAAAATATGTTATACGTACGAGATGGACAGATACTTTTATAAAGCACTGTGAATGAATGTATATAAGTTTCAAAGTATCCTTTGTAATTGGATGGTTATCGATTAAATAATTATAATAACGATTAAAAGTGATAAGTATTCTCGTAAGAGTGGACACAAGAAACCTTGTATAGATGAGGATTTAATTAAAAGGTATTAAACATTAACGACAGTCATTTACATGGCCAAGGAGTGCTTCAGCACGAGCGGCACGATGGATATCTTTAATTGAAGGGTTTGACTCTAAGCGGCCGGCAACACTTCTTAAAGAGTGCTTTAAAAATATCCCCTGTCGGCTTTACGCTTGCCTTGCTTCATATTTTATTTATTAACGTTTATCGTGTATGCTTTATTAAACACCGATTGCAACAAATTGGTCAACTTTCAAGTCATTTCACTTGTCACTAATTAATACTTGCTTTTGCAGTACATATAACGTTCATAAAAGATAAACAGGAAGTTATACAAAATTAATTTGATTAATTTCAGTATGAAAGATGTGTTAAGCTCCAACAAAAAACTGAAATCCAGGAAGATGTTACAGATGTGAGAAGATTGAACGGAATTGTTCCCTTTTCAACTTTTCATGGAACGTAACTTACACTCAATTGAGTTTCCTTCATTCATATGCAACGATAACACAGCTTTACTGAGCAATAATGCGTTTTTCAATTTGCACGAATAAATCGAAGACGGAAAAGTTGCTGCACGGGAATTCCAAAAACGGTGTAGCATTGCTAACGAATTGTTTATTCAAAATAACCAATATCTACTGTTACTCTAGATCTGTTTCCAATATTACTTGTAAGTCAGTAAACGTCACAGCTGCGATTTAATGTTTTTGAATACCGAACTATCGAAGGTGCTATATCTTTTAGATATTGACAGTAACTGAAGTCATTTTCTTAATTACTGCTAAATCCACAGTGTTAAGTCCATGGATGATTCCCTGAGTCCCCGAGAGTCTATTAGTGAGTATGGTACCCACCAGTGTCGTGCAACCTATGCTCTGGAGCATAGGCACTTTCCCCCACTTTAGGACCGTTAGCATGTAAATGAACGTTAATTGGAGACGAGCTAAAAGCTCGTATGGAGCCCAAATCGTGGACACCAATGGCCTAATCTCAATGTTAGCTCTCAAAAAGTAAGCTGAACTGTTGCGTTCTCTGACAATAATATACTTGCAGTCTTGTCTTTTAAAAGTTCAAACACTAACAAATGAAATTCTCGTTCAACAAGCCTCTCGACTTGCACCTCTCCCTTCTTTCTTTAAAAACAACGTTAGCCGAAATTCTAAACGAATAAGATTTTTATTCGTCAAAAACTTTTTTTGCTCATATTGTTAACATGCCATTGCCCGTTTGACTTAGAGATGCCACGTATTCGCGAGTGTTTCTATTTTTATATTTTCTTCTACCTTTGCGATCGATGATAACAAATTCTACATGTTCACTACGTCATAAGATATGAAACTGAACAGTACTTCTAGGATGAAATTCGTTACAATATTTAGCATAACTCATTATGTAACTTACCCTTATAAATTTTAAGCAAACAAAATTGTTATGGCAATGTCTGAATGGGCTGGCGAATTATTAGAAAAAGAAATTCAACATGACGATACCGTTCGCCAGATTTCAAAATATTCTATTTTTAAACTATATGCATATGATTTCACGATTCTTTAATCGATAAGATCTTGTAATTGGTAAGTTTTCGAAAATTGCTTGTCGATTACATGTACACAAGATATGGGGGTCGATAAATGAGCACCACTGCGGACGTGTGGCAGGCGGTCCGTTTGATCTCCGCGGGACCCTCATGGGACCGGCGGTCACTGCTGGTCCCTCTTTCTCTCTCGCGTCTTGCCTCTTCCTCTTCCTTCACATTCTCCAGGATCCAACGTGTAAGGATATAGCCTGTCCTTTTCTTTCTCTTTCCCACCTTCTCTTTTATATACTGTTGCTTTCCGTACACTCTCCTCTCTCGTTTTCTCTCCAAAAATAAACGATCCGTATGTTCATCCTTTTCTCTCGATATCTTGCTTCTCCCTCCGTTTCATCATACTTGGGTCTCTTCGTTTATCGTCTTCTTACCGTTCCCTTTCTCACTTCCGCCGACTATATTTATTTATGAGATCCTATCCCTCATCCTACCCCTTCCCTCGCTTTGAGCCTCGAATTCTCTCCCTCCCACAACAGCGTGCCTGACGGTCTGACTTTTAAGACTTCGGAACACCTGTACCGCTAATTCCTCCTTGTCTACCTGTATCACTCACGAAAACAAATTCCCGCCTCGTGTCAACGGGAACTGACTCGCACGTTTAATCGAAGGCGATAGAAATCACAATATCTTGGAATTTGGTTCGACATTCGACACCTACACGGATGTTGATGTTTTTTTTTTTTTTTAAGTAGACTCAGAGTTGTGTACGTGGATTCGGAAAACAAACGTTTCTACTTCTTTTATGTGTCTCTTTCAAGTTCGTTGTAACTCCACTTTTGTTAATTTTATTTACTAGTATCTACTTACAGTTATAAATCATATTAGTTCACCCAAAAATTGTAAACGTTAAGAACCTGATAATTTGAATGTTGTATTTGAAATAGGTATGTCAGATTCTAATGTATCTATAAATTACGTTATAAAATTATGAAAATCGATTAACATACAAATACTGTTTGCTTTGTGATTGATTGTATTCAATATATAAAGTCTGAAATAGGGCTGAGACTATTCGAATATTTGCGTATTCGAATGTTATTATTCGAATATTTGAGTATTCGAATGCTATTATTTGAATATTTGAGTATTCGAATCTTATTATTCGAATATTTGAGTATTCGAATGCTATTATTTGAAAATTTAAGGATTCGAATGCTATTCGAATATTTGAGTATTCGAATGCTATTCGAATATTTGAGTATTCGAATGCTATTCGAATATTTGAGTATTCGAATGCTATTCGAATATTTGGGTATTCGAATGCTATTATTCGAATATTTAAGGATTCGAATGCTATTCGAATATATCAGTATTCGAATACATAAATATTCGAATAGTCTGTGGGTACTTGAATATTCGAATTATATTCGCCTAATTGAGTAACTGAAGTATTTGAATATTCGCATACCGAATAATTCGACAAATAGTGTCAGTCCTACTCTGAAACTGAAGAAGTTCCAGAACGTTTTGCAATAGTATTGTCTTGGTAGTCTTGCATAATTTCGTAAAATTTTTAAACTGTTTGGGAGTATTGAAAATACATTTTTTACACTAAAATGGCGAAATTCCATATAATTAAATAGAATTTACAGGGTAACTCTAAAATATACAATTCTCCCACGAAATGACCCTGTTATTGTCAAGCCATGCAATGGATAGATGTATTATTAATTCTTAGTTCTTCAGAAACATTTCTTTAATTAATGAAGTACAATCTACGGGCCTAAAAGTTTTTACTAATTAAAGCTATACACTAAAAGCAGTCGACGAGTGAGAACAAATTGCCAAGACAGAGTATAATTGCAATCTTTAGAATTTATCAAATACATGCTTGCCTGAATGACCGATTAACGATTTTACGTATGTGCCTATGTATTCGAGCTGGTTGCCAGTGTGTGATGGTGAGTAAGGATAATTGTATAGTGCGGCGAAACAATGGCGTTCTGGCATTAAAGGAAGTGCAGAACGATTTAATGGGTGATTATACTTGTTAAATATATAATTGACTAGGAAAATACTAAGCAGATATTAAGGACTATATGAAAACACATTTCACCCCTTTTCACCACCCCCTTAGGGGTTGATTAGGGCAAAATCATGAAATTGCTTTTTAGGCAATTATGTTGGTAACCTTTGTAAGTAAAAACCAAGTTGATATCTAATCGGGCCTAAGTAATAATAAGGAGTCCGAGAAAACATGTTCACCCCTTTTTACCCCCTTCGAAGGTATTCGAATTGAATTTCAAAAAATCCCTTCTTATCGAGCACCTACGTCACAAGAGGAACAGACCCTTCGAATTTCATGTGTCTAGGATCAGCGATTTGGGCTGGATAGTGATGAATCAGAATAGATTAAAGATGTGCATCGTTTAAAAAAAAAGATCAACCAAAATAAGATACCTAATTGTAAAATAAAGTTATGTAGATAAACCATACGGTGTCATACGAAGTCACAATAAGTTACAAACAGACGACTAAAGTTAGTCGTTCTATTATTACGAGAACCGCATGATTGCCTAAATAGTTAATCATAATTATGATTCTTCCTTACATCGTTCTACAATACTTCATTTTTGCATTTATAATTACGAAATGTCATTGGATGTGAAAACGATGCGTTCTAAACATTGGAAAAATTTAACTAAATGAAACAACTTGCAATTCAATAAAAAATCATTTCTGTGTCCATTGTTGTTAAGGCTTTTATCTTTACTTTCTATGCTATGAAAGTTAACTAATTTTTATCACACCATATTTAAACCGAAACTAATCCAACTATCCTATTTATTGTACAAGTAACTGCCTCGAGAAGGGGTATTGTATGTATAGCGCAAGTGAAATGAAAGACAGTGGGGAAAAAGAAAAAGCAGAAGGAACATCAGAAGAGAAATAATGCGCGCCTCGTCCCGTGAGATATTGACACTCTTGTAATTCATTTGTCGGACGTGTGAGCAACCTATATAGCTAATCCTCCTCACGCCCACCGAAGATTAAATCCCGAAGGTTTCCCGGCTGACTTGGACTACTTCTTGTAACCGACGATCAAAGACCGGACTTAAAATCTTCTGTACGTCAAACTTCATTCGTAGATACAGGAGGTTAAAAGCTCTTGGTGACCTTCGACGATGGATCGACTAAATTCCTTTTCCTTTATTTTTCATTCACTGGATTGCCTCCCTACCATTTTTCATCCCTTTTATTACTTCGCTCTCTTTCTCCAGATTTTCGACTAGAGCAACGAGTAATTAACGCATCAAAGATTATGCGACGTCATATGGGGTTGTATTTTTCAAGCATTCAATTTCGAGAATTTTCTGATTATATACTTACACAATTTCATCGTTTGAAAAGTTAGGAAATACGAAAGTTTCCTTCCGATTACTTGGTTGAAGTTTTGTATTGTTTTACCTATGTGACTGCATTTGAGGTGTTTAGAAATAAACATAACACTTGCAATGAGTGTAAGAAAATAGTCACAGTTATTTATATTTTTGGCACCACTGATCGAAACGTTGCAGGAGGCGGAGGTAGCAATATTGCTGCAACGTTGTGACAACGTTGTAATATGTATATGGAAATAAAGTCCAAATTCATTGGACGTTTTGCATAAAAGATAAACACCTCGTTAATAGCGCGATTTCATTTTAAATATTCAATTTGCGTTTTTTAGCTCAGCTTGACGAATATTTATTTGTAATAGGAAGCAATGGGGATAATGACACTTACCACCGCCCAGTATGCCGTCGATGGTGTAATCCTTCTTCCCGTCGTCGCCTGGACGTCCACCGCGAAGTAACCTGCTGATAGAGCTGACACTTGGAGGGTCTGAGAAACCTTCCTGTGCGAAATAAATGTCATCGTTATTCATTAGAATGTCGCAGCTGTGGTTGAAGTTTGTGTACTAACTTGCACAGTAATGTAATTCTCAAACCTGTTCTTCTACTAGTTTTAAATGCATCGGATTAAATTTTATACCTACACATGATATTTATTAAAATATTAAAGTATTAAAAATTCTTACATACTTTAGAATTAGAACATACTATGATAATTTGAAGTCAGTGTGTTCGTCGATCATCGAGTAATCTTGATAAATAATTAGAAAATGACTTGTTTTTATACAGATCAACTTCGACGATGTAGGACAACTGTATATTTATTAAATTAATAGTGTGTAAGGATTTTTTTCGGGTGTTTTATTCTTCAAGGAATGCATTTATAGTAGTACTTGTGTAGTAGCATTTGTAGTAGTTATAAAAATAAATTTTAAAGGCCATTTCACTTTACGATCTGGCATCGTGGTTAAAGGGATTTTTTTCTAGAGAGTTGTTCCATGCACAGTAATAACTTAGAATCAGACAATATGTAGCTGTAATCCACTGTACACCTACAGTCGCCAAAAGGTACAGTTTCTTGTATTACAGTTTATTACAGTTATTTATTTTGCAATTAAGCTAATTCCTTGACATTTTGGTATAAAAACCAAAAATTCTCAAACATTTTTCTTTTATCATAGATAATTTTCATTCAGATAAATACAGCATCTTGATTCAGAAATAAATCGTTGATAAGTGACTTTTATAATAATCCAATTTTTAAATTACATTGATTTTTATACTGATTTATAAACACGATGTGAATTCGCTGCCGGCATACTTTGGGTTGCACTTTAAGCGGCAGTTGTAGTTTGCAAATGCAACCTACTGCACTACAATCTTGTGCAATCATTTTCGAAGTAAAATATACATTTTACGCGGTGGATACAGCGTTATTACACATCATGCTGTGCACCGTTACACGCAACCACTTACTACGCTTGAATTCTGTGATAGTGCGGTCGGTTAGAATGATGTTATGTTGAGGTAAGTCTCACTGCAGTGATTCCATGTTAAATCACTGATCAGACAGTCTAACACAAGCTTTGCACATGCTTTAACGAAAATTTACTGACTTTTACGAATATTTGTCATCGAATTTTCGAATACGTTTATTTGTCAAACATAATATCCACACATTTGTTCTTCACCAAAGATATTCATATAGGTATTAGACTCTCTCTTAACCGGTCCCATAGGGATCCATAGGTCACATCCCACTAGAGCCGCAAATATTCGAATAATTTCGAATGCGAATAGTGTCTTTGAATACTCGAATAATTGGGAGTATTCGAATATTCAGAGTGATCGAATTTCGAACTATACCAAATAGGCATCTGAACATGAAATATTTTTTCACACAATATCGTGAAATTCTTTTCATATTGCCCTGTACAATTATTTGCTTTTCACACTATAAATTTGAAACTTTATTAATGTGTCGCAAATTTATAAATTTTGAAACCAAAGCAACCAGCAGTTATTAGAATTATTATCCTAATTATTTAACCATCGTTATTCGAACAAATTATTCAGATATATGTAATGATGAATGTTTTGAATAAATAGAAGGAATAATTTGATGCAATGAGTAAATAATTATTATGTTTAAATAAAATATTGTACCTAAATAGAAATTTTTCGGACAATTACGTTACATACGTATACATTTACTTAAAGCAATTGGAATAATGCCCAATTTATCGTTTATAAACAAATAACTGTACAGGCCAACATAAAAAGAATATCACGATACAGTGTGAAAAAATATTTTATGTGCTGATTCCTATTCGGTACAATCCGAAATTCGATCATACCGTAAATTCGAATAGGGTAGACTGGGTACGGTTGAAACGGTGGACGGTTGAAACAAAGCGAATATCTCGATACCGTGCATGAGGGGGTGAGGGGTGCAAGGGTAGAACGAAGCGGGCGACAAGTCGAAACACGAAGTTTAGTGTTGCGTCGCTCTTCGCGTGCTGTGCTTGTGTATAGGAGGCCCCATTGTGTTTTTTGACGGAAAAGTAAGTATTTGTCGTTCGTACATTTTTGCAATTATTGTGGTTTTATTAAAGTTAGAGTATTGAGAGTTTTGTATCGTATTAATTGAAGTGTGTAGAATATGGCTGTATGATTAGTTTTTATTGAAATTTATTATCATTCTTACTGTGAACCGTTTTATACCTAGAAGGTAGGTTGGGGACAGTTGAAACAGTTTTTGTGGGTACGGTTGAACCAGTTTATTTATTTAATTTTCTTGTTTCTTAGATGCCAAGGGCACGCTAAAGGAAGACTACGAGAAAAATATAAATAAAATATTGATTTTTATAGAAATAATAAGTCTTTAATTTTTTTTTAACATATTTTATAGCTGAAGTGCTAAAGTTTTTTTTTAAAGCTGCTGTAGTACACAAACATTACAAAAAAAATAATCGTCACCAACATCTGATTATTATATAATTTAAGTTGTACTTAATATAAACCTTTGAAGGCTGATTAAAAATTATGTTAGATTATAAGTATCGTGAAAGACTTGAATATTAATAAAAAAATATTTGTGATGTTCAACTGTGCCATTACGAGTCGTAAAATGTTATTAGACGATGAATAAAACATGTTCCTTTATTATATTTTGTATTATTTGCATGTGTTTCAATTGACCCCAGGCACTGTTTCAACCGACCCCGGCATTGGGACGGTTGAAACAAATTACATTTTTTTTTAAATTGGATCTTACACATGAAATACAATACAGTGATCTCAAATAACATTGCCCATTAATAGACAGATATGTGGTCTTTTATTTAATATATTTCCGTCATCGCTCGCTTAACTAATCTCGATGCAATGGACGATAAACGCTAAAATGTTTCAACCGTACCCAGTCTACCCTACTCATAATTATTCGAATTCCAAATTCGAATTCTCTGGTATTCGTATATCAAATTCGAATTCTCTAGTATTCGAATCTCAAATTCGAATTCTCTAGTATTCGAATCTAAAATTCGAATTCTCTAGTATTCGAATACCTAATGCGGGGGGAGGGGGGTGTCCGCTCTGGGGCGCGTAATGCGTGGTGGCGAACCGATGTGAGTCGGGGTGTTGACGGGAGTCCCCACACATCCAATAGGTGCTCTCGAAAGCACCCGGGACATTCCACGCGACATCGGACACTTTTTGGAGTAACATTTCAGATGTTGCTGAAATTTGAATATATTGTAGTCTTTAGTGATATTTAACCGCACCTCAAAGGATTTTTCAAAATTTTGAAAAATGTCGATTTTACAGCTGTTTGAAGGTAACTGCTAACTTTTTTCAGTACCTATATTATAGCTATGGAAGTAGTAAACGGATGGAGATGAGCTTTATGGTGCTTATAGAGAAGACATTGAAGTTTTAAAAAAAAATTATTTTAGTTTACTGGCATAAAGTCTTAAGTGTTTTCTATAATTTAAATATGGATTTGTGACAATGGTCAATGTGAGATAAACAACAAGTTCCTTAATTTCTTTTATGTCAATAACACACAGTGCCCTACCTTGCGTCAGTCTTAAAATATCAGCACTGGCCGGACTCTCCCGGTGGTCGGTCTCTCTCTGAATTACCCTATATGTTTACATGGTCTTCAAATGGGTGTTCCGTTTTACCCCACCACTGAGCGAGGCGAATATTTCAATACCTCCGGTAAATCTCATTTTCCTTTGTTGCCAAATATTTTTCGTAAAAAGTCTTTGATTTTCTTATAGTCTAAGGTTCACTTAAGACTCCTACTGAAGTCCCGTGTCTTTCTTCCCTCCGATTTTACGTTATCACCCTCCAAAGTCAGGCATTCCGTAGATATTACCCCACTTTTCCCTATGCCAGGAAAATCTGCAGACACTGCGCCACCGTCCCAGTAGCCTGAAACTCTGTGAAACCCTTTGACCATTATTCCACCGTCTCGTTGCAACCAAGCCTGACAAAGATAACCTAAAAACGCACATATCTACCCGAGCCCCGAAACCGAAAAATCGATGGCAGGCAGTAAAATGAAAAAAGCAGCACGAGCAGAAGGGAGAAGCAGCGAGAAAGAGCCCCTAAAACGTGGACGAGAGAAGCATGATGCCCTCGCCCTGGACGAAGAGCGAGGAAGAGGAGGCCGAGCAAAAGATAAAAAGTGAGTAAGAGGAGAAAAAAGGTGAAAAAGCGAAAAAGGGGTTCGTCAGTGTCGATGGCTATCTTTCGGATCGACGATCTCAGAAACAATAATGATCCTTGTGCCGTTGATGGCGGTTGAGGCTGTAGGTCCGGGGCGATGACAGGAGGAGAGAGACAGAGTTCTCTGTTGGAGAACACCGCGCGAGTTCAAGGTAGATAGAAAGGGATGAATGCCGCCCCGAGTTCTCCAGCCCAGGAACGCCTCCTTCCAGCATTAAATGCCGTATTAATGCCGGCTACGACCGCTTGCTTCCACGACTGCAACGGCGTACGCGTTCTCCAAACCGTTTTTTCCCTTCGACTCTCAACCTCTTCCCTTCCCCACGTTTTTTACATCTCTTTGTCTTTGCCCTGCCGCTGAAACATATCTCCTCCACCTTCGCGGGATTTATCTCTTTATCGAGGATCACCCTGGGTAAATCTCGTGGCCCCGCGACCGATAGGTTTAATTTGGGTGAACGGAGGTGGGATTCCGGACTGCAACCTCGGTTTGAGAACCACCAGTGATCTTATATTCCGTCACGGAAATATTCCTGGCTATCGGGTATTCAGCTTTTTGTTGCTTTTAAAGAGGAACTGCTACCGCTGCCCGAATATCTCGATCAAGGTTTCAGCGATACGGAGGATCGAACCCCACCCGGCTTTGGGTACCCAGCGCGTCCTCCGCGGATCGCATAGACCTCGCTATCGTTTTCAGAATTGCTGGATCGCGACAGCTTAGGGGGGATGAAAGCGAAGTTCAGTGTGCGAAGTGAACGCTTTACATTAAAAGTAAGAATGTCGGGGAAGGGTGAATAAAAGATGGGGCATCTTTGATGTTGCGTACAACTTTCTATTATCGTCCGCTGAGAAATTTACAAAGAAATTATTATTCTCCGTCGGCTTGACCGAGCCGCCACGTAATGTTCGCGCTGGTGTTTGCAATTTTTCAAGGTGCCGAGATAAACTCCGTAGACGGAAGAGGCTATTCTTGGAAAAGTCGTTTTGCATACTCGAAAATCGCGTCACGAACGAGGGAGCGTTACGCCAATGAGGCGTGGGTGTAGGCGGCGGGCAGTAACGTATTAAAGGACACGCGAGTTGCCTCGGGGCGCTCACGTACACCCCTGCCCACCTCGTGCACGCCTCGTGTACAAGATTAAAAAGTCCCACTCACTGTGATCTTTGGAGAGATAGAGAGACCCTGCGGAAACGTCCACTCCTCCCCCCCCCCCCCACCCCCCGGCAGATCGAACAATACCTTTCAACGTTTTCCTCCGGCGGAAAACTGGACCTCCGAAATTAATAATTCGGTCAAAGACTTTCGACATTCGATGCTTTATTGTAGTAGGTGTGTACTTCCATTATTATTGATCAAGATCAAGACTTCCCGATGTGATCTGTGTTCGTAAATAGGGCTGGGACTATTTGTCGAATTTTTCAGTATTCGAATATGTATTCGAATACTTCAGTTGCTCAATTATTTGCGAATATAATTCGAATATCCAAGTATCCAAATTCTATTCGACCAAGTATCCAAATTCTATTCGACCAAGTATCCAAATTCTATTCGAATATTTAAGTATTCGAATACTACTATGTATACTTTATGCTAAATTTTTTTTTTAAAGACAAGCTTTTTAAGCTTTTTAAGTCGAAGAATTGCAATAAAAAAATTATCACGTTACGAACGAGGAAATTATTCATCGCTTTCGTACGAACGACAGGCTAAAAATTAGCAGAACTGTTTTAAGAATGCTGTCGATTTTAACAGAACTAAATAATATAGATAAAATAAAAGTGAATTGCTTGTGGTTCACTGGTACCAAATAGTAAAATATATTTGTATAAATGATACAGTATAGCGCTGTTTTGGTACATTATTTAGCCATAGGTCAAATACAAACACTGATAAAAAATTTATGTTGCTATAAATTCTGAAAAACAATTCAATACTTCATGTTACTTCCACGGGCAAGTTCCAGATTTATCAGAAAAATTTATCCGAATTAACTAAATAGCAAAATTATTCAGAAATCACTGCACAAGACTGCATTTTTCCTTACCTTCACAAGCTTTTCCCTAATTTCCCACGAAAAGATCCCAGGATTATCTCTCTTCATTTCTTCGATTCTTGTCTCGATTTCGGGGGTAGCGACCCTTGGCTTGCTGCCACCGATGACGCCGGGTCTGATGGAACCGGTCTCTTGATAACGATTCAAAATTTTCGAAACGCAGCCGTGGGAAACGCGAAGCTGCCGCGAAATAACACAAGGGCGAACCCCCGCTGCTGCCATTTCAACTATTTTCAATCGGATGTGATTGGGAAGTGGCCGGCCGTTGATGAAGACGCCTCCCAGCTGATTCATCCGTCCTTGCCCTGTCAGAAACATTTCGCCACTTTTTTATTTATTAGTTCGATGAACTAAGGAATTTCAATCAATACACAATTTCGAATAATTTAAAAGAGTTATTGTTCAGTCTATGTACCTATGTAAGTAAGTAGAAACCTACGTAACCTGCACGCGAAACGCAGAGAAGGAACTATAATAGGGAAGTATATTTATATAAATCAGGAATTGTTAACTGTGTGTGGTTATTAAATTTATGATCTCCTGCTTGTATGGCGTAAATAATTTTTTGCTGACTTGCTTTGACCGTTAATCGACAGTTAATTTGACGTAAGCATACATAGACCCATTTGCAATTAAGTAGACTGTTTGGTATAGCATACAACTAAAACTAAATTCTGCAAATATATTTGCTGTGAGTTACAATACTTTAAGGGGGGAATTCTATTCTTTGGGCGAAATTGTAGATTTTTTTTAAGAAACTAGCGATTCGAATAATCTGAAATTTGGATCATGTTTTTATGCATCTTTGAAGAAGTTGTTTTTTTATTAACTTTTAATGATTAATATAGGAATTAAGTTTTAATTTTTTTTTTGAAAGTTTTTAATTTTTAACTTTTTAGTTTTACATATATTGATACAACATGCTGAGGAGATATACGCGTACGTACATAAAATAATAATAATTAGGTGACAATAGTCTTTATTATTAACCAGAACTGGCAAAATATTGTGTCAATATTGATGCAGTCTAGGATGGGACCGCCGGGGCGACGCCCTCTTTCGTATAAAAAAAAAGATCATCAAAATTAGTCCATATCCTGAGGAGATATTGGGGGACAAACAAAACAAAAATACATACGGGTCGAATCTATAACCACCTCTTTCTAAACTCGATTAAAAAAGGACAACCATGTCAAGTCGATTATGAATCGAAGGCACGCGGCCAGAATCGAATGAGCCGGATATACAGCAAATGTCATCGTACACTGATTTTGCTGGAACAACTTCGGGCCGGAAGTGTATGCCGAGAAGAATGTTGAGTTCCATTAAAGGAGGAAACCAGGGGAACGGTTTGAAAAAGTCCAACTCTTTTTGGTGTGTCTTTTAATGTTTGGGGTCTTAATAATGTGCCCTTAAAATATTACAGTAAAATTCGAAAAAATAACGGAGTTATAGATGGTTTGGTGCAGGTAGTACAACGCTTGAAATTGGAGTTCTTTCTAAAACTTTAAACGCGTTTTTCTCGAAACGAAGTTTTTCAAACTGGACGGTTAGATAACTCAGTTCATTTCCATCCGATTGACTTCAAATTTTTCATGTCGGCTGCAAATCAGAGTACACATCTTCAGTCAAGCGTATCTACGTTATTTTTCATTGGGTAATCAGTTTCTTCGTAACGTTGACAAAAATCGACCGAATTAAAACATGATCTTTAGAAAATTTAATAAACACACAAACTCGCCTGTTTTGGTTTCTTAACATTGTTAGACATTAGCGTGAGGTTTAGGAGGTTTAAAAGTACTTACAATTGTTAGTATAGTTTGGAGATGGAAGAGGAAAAAATCTAGAGCTTTAGATTAGGCTTGAAATTAACGGTTGAATCTTAGTTCGAAACGTGAAATCAGATAACAAGTCGGCGAGCCTGAGTCAAGGAGTACCAAAAACAGGCCTAACAGCCGTAAAATTGAAGAGGTTATGCGTGTACGGGAGACCGTTTCCAAGACTAACGAGTATAACGTCCGATCGTTAGTCGAATTATCCATCCTACCGTACGTGGCATTACTTTTTTTGCTTTCATACGTCACGTTACTACCATTCTAATTAACGTTCTTTCATGCAAAAATCTGTCCAGTACCTACACGAACAATTTCCGGAAGGATGCGATTGCGGTAATCGCTTCTTCACAAAAATTCCGCTTCATGATGCACATTCGATTGCTGTTATTTCTGCATGTTATTTAGGAAAATATAGTTAATCACTGAAGCAGAACTCGTACAAAAGGTGGGATTCTAGTAGTCGACGGTGAGAAGCTTGCTTCATTCGCGTACGTATTAAGGCTGGGACTATTCGAATAATTTAATATTCGAATATTTTACAAGTATTCGAATGCTACAAATAAACTTCGAATATTTAAGTATTCGAATGCTACAAAAAAAACTTCGAATATTTGAGTATTCGAATGTTATTATTCAAATGGTCAGAATTAACTTACAAGATTTCACCCCGACAAACTAACGAACTCACAACTGAAACTAAATAAAAGCTTGTAAAAGAATTAACCTAAAGACTTTGATTTATAATTAACACCATATTATTCGAATACTTAAATATTCGAATAGTATTTGGATACTTGGATATTCGAATTATATTCGCCAAATAATCTTATTTGAACATGCAAATTTTCCTGTCAAAACGTTCCATTGTCAGATTTTCATTCAAGAGGAATATAGAATGAAGGTGCACAGAAATTTTTTTACAGAGTGAAATCAACATTTTTTATCTATTTTTAGTTTACTCTTGAGAGTGCTATGAACCTGTAAATTCTTCGTCTCCTCTTTTTATTTATGCTATTATTTCAATCAAGTTGTAACGTTACAGTGTACGTGTGCACTTTATTGGTACACCGTTCTAATAAATTCTTGAAACCCCGAAAGTGTTGAAAGGATGATGACCAACCAAGTATATGTCACGAAAGGAGGATCTTAATTAAATGATAAATACATTCAACACTAATGTATACAGTAAAACGCGGCGCTGTAACAAAACCACTCTGATATACCTTTAACCAACGACTCTAAACGACTTCCCAATAACGGCTGTATTGATTAACAACTGAATCTGAACGGCGGTCACACTGCATTCTTCCAATCGTGCCTCTTCTCACGCCCAGAATTTCACGCATATTATAGGAATCTGTTCAACTCTATGTAACCAACCCTCGAATCCAAACAGGCACTCAATCTCTTTCTCCAACTCTTATCGCCCACACTACCGTCTTTGATACCTGAGTATATATCCTACTCCTATACAAACAAGTGATACACTAACAAAAACTGTTCCCATTAATAGTGAATTTTTCAAAATGGTTACGAAAAATAATGCCATAAAAACAAGAACTTGGAAATGAATAAGTATTTGTATGCACTTACAATTATGGTAGAAAGCTTATGATTATTCAAGTTTTACATTACGATAATATTTTGTATGCATCCCTTTTGTTTCGATGTAGTCGTCTTGGCATAGATTCTACCAATTTCCGGGTTATTTCCCTTGACAGTCTTGGCCACTCTTCTAGTATCACTCGTTGTAAATCAGGCTTATTACATATTTTTCTTTTGCTTACCGTAAATTGGGGTGACTTTGCCCGCCTGGGGTGACATTGCCCACTTTTCGGAAAGACTTTATCTTATTTTATTGGGAAGTAATTAGAACATATGGTGTTTTGTAATCGATAGCAACAATTTCTCTACGGTCAAACGAAAAAAAAAAATAGCGAATTCAATCATATGGTAATTTTTCAGTTGAGTAAAAAAGTGGGCAATGACACCCCGGCGGGCAAAGTCACCCCAGTTTACGGTACTTCTATATGCAACAGATGCCATAAATTTTCTGTACGATTAATACAGTAATTCGTCGTTAGTGTCACGTTTTTACCGTGCGTTATAATCACGCTCACTATCCCCACCATTTCATGGCATCCTTCAGTCGAGAGTGAGAGAATCCGATATATGCGAGACAGAACAAAAGAGACGACGCGAAGTTGTCGTCGGCACGAAATAGTATCCGCATCGCGTTAGTATCACGCTGCCAGCCCCGATCGTCGTGATTCTAACGAGGCATTACTGTATCGGGTGATTGTGGTGGTGACATCAATTGTTTGGGAACATTTTATAACAACCATTCTCTCGTTTTTAGCAGTATGCTTTGAGCCGCTGTCTTGTTAGAAATAGTAGTTCCACATAGGCCAAATTTAACAGCAATTTCTTTTAAATTATCATTATGAAGTAGGTATACCTCGATATACTTTATGCCTTCCTGATATTCATTGTTCCCTCGGTAAATGCAATACTTCCAACACCACTTTACACCATACAGCTCCATATTATCCCGTGTCCACCGCCGTGCTTAACAGTTGGTACAAGATTCTTTTGTCGAAGTTCAGCATTGAGTTTTCTCCAGACCAATTTCTTCCCATCTGAGCCAAAAATATTGAACTTACATTCGTCTGAGAAGACAACCCGTTTCCAAAATTCGATTGGTTTATTTACGCAGATTTAGAGAAACCTAGCCGTTTTTCTCTGTTCGCATTATTGACGAATGGTTTCTTTCTCGCAACTCTGCCATACATTTCAGCAGAATGCAAAACATTTCTAATAGTTTGGGGACACATATTCTTCCCTGATATTCACGCGACATTATTTTATAGTGCTCGAGCACTAACAAATGGATATTTTGTAGTTCCTTTTATAATACTCCGACGCTCTCTAATTGTATCTTCGGTCGACGTGACCGCAGCTTATTCTCCGTAGTTTTTCTATTCTGGTACTTTTTAACAATATACTGCACTGTTGTAAAGTTTAGATTTAAAGTTTTGCCAATTTTTCTATATCTTGCCCCACGCTTTCGAAGAAAAATAACACGATCTCGCACGGACAGGGGTATTTTAATTTTCTTCGCTGTCATGGCTTCCGTATGAAGTTCGAAGACGCACTACCGCCGTAGGCACCCCAAACCCACTATGTAAACAAACACTTATTTACGTTTTAATCGGTGTCACGACGGTGCACGCTTATTTTCAAGATTTACCAGTAGAATCATAAGTGTAGAAATACTTTTTTCATTTCCAAACTCTTGTTTTTTTTTACACGCATTATGAAAAATTGTTAGTTTGCACATTACCGCTGTACATAGTACACTATTAATTGAAACAGTTTTTCTTAGCGTGTTACTTGTTTGTATAAAGTTATTGCATACGTTATTGCTTTATGCTTAACGTGAAACAGATAAGCATAAAGTAATTGAATTTTGCATCTCACGTTTTCACAAGTGACACCGGCTACGGCTCACAAATATGTAAAAGCTATAACATTTCCGAGTGATGCTGATGACTTTGGACCCTTAATGAAACTATTTAACTGCAATATCAGCAAGATATTGGAACACTCTCTCAAAAGAAAGTTTATACAGCCAGAATCCAGAAGTCACAAACTATAATCATCACATATAAAGTGTGATTTAAAATATTTGTTCCTTAAATTATCATTATAGCTTAACATTCCTACTTTCTGAATATATAAGTTATTACTCTGAATTATATAATTGGTAAATCCTGAACGTACAAAGCTTGTTAAAGCGTTGTAAATTATTCCATCAGTGACGTCTAGAACTCTTTGAAGCACTAATGCAACGGTAATATTTACAAATTCTCAAATTCGTCAATTAACAGCTTTACAAGTTTATCTAATACCTCGGTATTTCGACCCTGACTTGTGATGTTCCTTTACGGTTGGAAGAGGAAAATAATTACTATATGACTTGAAAAATTCCTACAGAATAAGCACCTCGAAGTGAAAATTTATTTCCAATTCAAGTGTAGTGCAATTCTATTCGTAGTTCCCTGTCAGTTGCTCAAACATTTTCGGATCAAAAGCAACCTGACTTTTCCACACGTGACAGTCATTGCGTGATTATTAAACCGCATGGTAAACAATCTAAGTGCCAGTGGTTAAAATTTTCCGTAGAAACAAAAAGTGTTTATCACTTGAACGCTATGGACTTTCTGCGTATACCATCTTCACAGATTTAGAAGGAAACAAACAGATTGCTAGCACTTTCATCCGATTCTCACCACAGTAAAATTGGCACTTATGATCTTAGTTCTATCTTCCGATAGCCGTAACTTTTAAAATAAATAATCCTAGCACTTATAACTTTCGCCACCGCATTCCCCATGTAATTCACATCTATTTCCACATGCAAAATTACTTTAATTTTTTTTAGCATTTACACCGTTTGGTATTTCAACTCCTCGTTTAATTTAGCGTGATTAAACAGACGCGTGTCTCAAGGAAAATCGAGTTGGTTGCAGTTTTGAGGAAAGTCTCCCGAGCAACAGGCATGTCGAGCACTACTCCCGCATTCCGATTACCAACCTTGAAACGGGTAGCCTCCGAATATAGGTCTCATGCCGTTGGTGACGTCCATCCTGCTGGCGGCTCGGATCCGCTGGCCACGAGAAATCCGTACGTATATTTGTCACCCACTATTCAATCTTAACCGAGACACAACTAGTTGTTTTCACTAACAGGTAGTTTGTGGTGCTACCAAGGGGAGGACGCGCGCCGGCGGCACCGATAGCCCGAGGCAAAAAGGCTACTATGACAGAAGGACGGTGGTGAGGAATGAGAAGGACGGACAAGGCACATTAACTTGGCGAGGGGGGGGGAGGGGGGGGGTGGCAGGACACGCGCGGGGAGATGGAAGAGAACGGATGGACCGCGAGAGAAAAAAAAAAGAAGGAAAATGGAAGGAAAAACAGGCTCGAAAGGGAGATCCACGAAAGCGTGGCCCCGGTCGCCCTGAACGAGGACGCGAAACAAGAAAACGAATAAGCAGGCAGCGCGCGTGGCTTTCGTTGCGAGGGGTACCGCTGCAATAACGTGTCAGTTGGGCCACCGGTCCCCTCGTGTCGCTCTAACCGAGTCACCGAGCAATGGGGGGCTCACTCCTTCTCTGTCCGACTCGGTCTAACGAAAAAAGGGGGACTGTCGACTCGCTGGGACTAACGGGGTACCAGTGGGGCCCGATGCCTGGCCACGCCCTGCCATTTGGTTGGCAAACCAACAACTCGCGGTGGGCGTTCTGGCGCGTGGGAACGCCTACAGCACCCGATCCGCGTCCACTGGACGTTCGAGACTCGTTTCCCTTTTACCGCAAAGGGCCCGCAAAATCTACTGATGCGCTGACCTGTGACTCTCCCCGATCAGAACAGTGACACTGCAAATCGAATCAGTGCAATAGTTGTAAATAGCTACAAAAGCTAGATTCATTATCGACAGAACTAAGTAATTAGTTGAGCAATAATTAAGTATCCTGCGAGCATACTATCGACTGATAGTTGAATAGAAAGGCTCGTATTTGCTCTTTAAAGAAAAAGGGAGACACCACGCACTGTGTTGATTAACTAACTGTTTAGTCGATAGATAAGTGCTCGGATTTTTTTGTCAAACAGCAGTCGAGTTTCATCTTGACTATTTTGTCGAATCGATGAGCAATTGACAAATATGCACGCTCTCGTATGAACATATACTTACTATTTGTGACGTCCACTAAAGTTAATCGACAAAAAATCAGTAGTGTGCACTAGGCCCAAGGATTCAGCAAATATCCAGTTTTCTTTATTTTCAAGAATCCACTACTATCTTTCTACTGCTTCTTCTCTCCTTTCATTTACAATACATTTGATTTTAAAACTGCTACAATTATGTTACAATATATATTTCTTCAGTTTTTGGTAAATATTTTCTTTGTGATATGTATTTTCGGAATGTTGAAGTGAGAGCGTTGATGAAACAAAGAAATGTAAGTAACCTTTTCGTATGATAAGATATTAACATTTCTGGGGATGAGAAAGATTTCAATCGTCGCTAAAACAGTTAACTTCGATTCTTATCGCAATCAGTAACTGATTTTAAACTTTTGGCCGGTAGTATACTTTCCATCTAATCTATTTTCTGCTCCTTCAAGTAATCACAAGGTTCATAAAAATTAACCAAATGGATCGACCCGATGAAACGATGCTCTTTATTGGTGTCGAAACTGTCAGCCGAAGGTTATCCATCTGGACCAGATTGTGTGAATTTATGGTTACCTCCAAGAACATCGTGACCGTTGCACTGAAACGAGGAGTATTTATGGCCGCTACTGTCTAAAACTGAAGTCATAATGAACCCATGATGGACCGGTATAAATTTTTACGAAGATCTCCTGTGCAAACGGTCACTCTGCTTATAAATCTTCTCGGTTGTCCTGCAACGTAGCGACTCTCCGTGATCGTTTTGGCGTTAAGCTGGGTTTACATTAGTCCAGTCCAGTGATCCAGTACAGCACGGGATTAGAACTGGAATAATGTAAACAATGTGTTCATTCCAGTACAGTGGTGTCATTCCAGCAGATTTCGACTGGATCGAAAGTCTACTTTTCGATGCTACTTTTATGTTTTTTTATCCTTCTTTCGCGTGAATCTATTATTATTACACTCTACCACTTTCAACGGTTCAGAAACTACTGGAATAATCAAGATATCGCCTGATTTCCAGTCGAACCACTCGCTGGATCCAGCAACTGGAATAATGTAGACGTCGACGTGATTTCCAGTCAAACCATTCACTGGATCCAGCGACTGGACTAATGTAAACCCAGCTTTAGGAATTATGCGGCTGAGAAGACTTTCGAACGTTGGTGCTTCCGAATACTGGAGGTTTCATTCCATTAGTACTGAACTTCCCATACAGCACACTCTCCTTGCGGCATACTTGCGGCATACTTGCGGCATACTTGCGGCATACTTGCGGCATACTTGCGGCATACTTGCGGCATACTTGCGGCATACTTGCGGCATACTTGCGGCATACTTGCGTTGCAACTATGCACTGCAACTATGCCGCAACTATACAGCAACAATTCTATGTCCGCTCCGCGCAACTTTGCACGGCAACTATGCCGCAACCATACATCGACATTGCGCTGCAACCATGCAAGATCGCAAGGTTACTGCAACCATCCTGCAACTTTGCCGCAACGAAGTGTGCTGTATGGGTTATTAGAGATTTACAATCTTCTTCGATGGTTCGTAATAAGTATTTTGCGGAAAGCGAGACTTATTTATTAAATGACGTTACATAACTCTTAGTGTGTTTCAAGAATACATGTTCGAAAAACATTGAACTTCATTACGAGTAGGGTGGGACTATTCGAATAATTTAATATTCGAATATTTTACAAGTATTCGTATGCTACGAATAAACATCGACAAATAATCCCACCCCTGATTACAAGTTCTTTAGTATCTAGTCTTCCGTCGATTTATGGCAATTGTCGTCAGTAAATTATCCATACCTATATATTACCTTCGCCCGCCGAGAACGTGGCGCATCATCAAACCCAAAATATCCTGATCGGAATTTGTGAAACCGCATTTGACACATTCGAACTTTAACAACATCTTCTCGCATACTCTTCGCAAACCTTTTTTACTGGGTCTGTGATTTCTCCCGCAGCGCGCTTTGGCCAGCGCGGCGGCCTAGAAAATTGGAGCCCCTCAGGCCCGCACCATATGAACCGCGCGTGGCGCGTTGACAAAACAAAAACGCATCGACAATCGTGCTGTCTGGGACGATGTGGAAGTCTATTGATACAATGTCGTCCTAATACGCCACGCGCGGTTCACGTGGTATGGGCCTGAGGCGCTCGAACCTGCGCGGCCGCCGCGGGTGCCAAGACGCGCGGCAGGAGAAAGGAGGCGTCGCCTCTGAAAATCGGCCGCGAAGTTCACTTAATTCCCAAGCTTGGTCCAAGGTCCACTTAAGACTCCTGTTGAAGTCCGTGTCTTTTGTTCCTTCCGATTATTATGTTATCACCCTCCAAAGTTAAGCGTTCCAGTTTACCCTACTCTCCCCTAACTCCTCCCGAAGGTATCCCTCCTCCCAATAATGATAGATGGACATTCGTTTGTCTCGCTAGTCGTGTTCGTACCGGTGACACAGAACATTCTTCAGAACATATTTTTTGGTATTTCTCGAACATTTTCATCGAAATAGTAAGTACAAAACCTTTGTTTATTACATTCTCTTTAGCCCTTATTTGAAAGATCCATAGTTAAGCTTTGTTATGAGAACTTCAATTTTGTGTTTATTTCAAATGTTCTTCTGCTACTTTATGAGAGTCAAGTGGCTCCTTGCCCCACAAAAACTTTGAATAGTGACAGCTTTTTATGCTACAGATGCCAAGAACTTGGAAACGGTCGGCACAGCTTGTGGCACACCAAGTAAGTAATTACACATGTGATTTCTGTAACGAAATATCCACTTAATTAGAATTTGTTAAACATTAATCAAATCTTCTAATTTACATAAAAGTGTATGCAATAAAAGTTTTAGTTAATACACTACATTTCATAACATTTTTCTCGAAACAGAAAAGATAATAGTCATACAATTACAGTTATTTCATAATTAATTGAAAATTTTAACAGTTTCATTTGACACCTGGAAAAAAGTTCAAGGTACAAATGGACCGTTTCAACGCAAAAAATGTTTAAAGTTTACCCAAAAATTAGAGTGTCTAGAACCACTCACATAAGCAGTGGTGTGTATTTAAAGATTTTCTCTCACTCACACTCATATCGAAGCACAGCTGTGTTTCCGTAGCTCGAAAAATTCATCATGATTTCGCCTCTGTTTTTTTAAATGCCAGAAGAAAAGGATATATGCGTGTTGGCGAGAGAAAACAGGAGCCACAGTTTGTTGAGTGGCGCTTGTGAACATTTTTTCTTCTCATTGAATAGAGCGCGTTGTGAAAAAAAAAATGAACATTGATTTTCAATGTTATAAACGATTTTGCGGCAAGTTTTTTTCACAAATATCCACCGATGCAGAAGTATAGATCCACCCCTGAAAACAGTGACCGTTACTTTTTCTACACCCTGTACAGTACGTATAATAGAATAGCGCTTCGCTCGGAGACTGAAATTTTGAATTATCTCAAAAACGGTTAATTTTGAAACATACAATTACTACAATTTTTTTTTTATTACCTGCCTGTGCAGTTTGTACTTATTCTTTATGAGACACCCTATATGCATAGAATCGTTTTTGAGCGGAAAGGAACCTTTCGGTTCGAGCAAACCGCGAGGGTGCCATAACGTCACCAGCAACAATAGAGGACACGGGGCATTTCAAAGCGCCGAAATCGGCTAATCAATTTCTTCCGCGTTATAGCGTGCTACCTGGTGCACTCCTTCGTCGCCGGACCCACGTAACCTTGCTAGACTCGAATGGGGCGAAGACTTTCTCCCTTACGACGAATAAGAGGTAGATCTCCCTCGGACTACTGGTACTCGACCATACTTCACGCCGAATCTACCGTTTCGTAGAGAATGCGAGGGCATCTTCGTCGCGGAAACATTGAAATTCGTTTTGTCTACGCTTCCTCGAAACTACGTGGAACAAATTGCAAATCAACTTCGCAACACCTCTTTCTTGTGCTTGACACACCATCTTTCGCCGGATAATTGAACAATGGGCCAGTTTTTTGCGCATTAAATGGAGCAGGTGTCGGGTACTTCGTGTGTAACTTGTTCCGTCGTATCAGAAGATCCTGATTATGTACAGATACATACTTGTTTCATGGCTGCGTTCAAATTTTCCTATAACTATACCTAAATTGAGGACCTTGCAGCACGGGGTGTGTAACTTCATTTTTTACGGTTTTTAAATTATGGCGTGTAATATGCGTAAGAAAAATTATACATTGCAGGATTTATTACAGATGTTGAACCTGCACCCATTACTGTTTTATGCAAAATTTTCTGATTATGGGTAGCTCCAGATTTTAAAAATGCACCAAAGATAAAAATAAAAAATTATCAACTCAATCAAAAGGTAACACTTATTGTGTGAAAATATATATTTTTCAATTAGTGTTCTCTTTTTAATAAGTTTTCAAAACAGTTTTCATCATTTTTCTTAAATGTTGGGAAATGTCACATGTCGTTTCTGAAATAACCGATTCAATTGTTTCGAGGGATAATCTTACCCCAGGAATAAACTTATTCTGCCTTCAGAATAATCGCTCTGGAAATTAACTCCATCAAGAGGGAAGACAAAAAAGAAGCAAGAAACGATTAGCTTGGCTAATGTAGAAAAGAGAAAAAACATTTATAAGGTGATTCGTCGTAGCAATCCCTGATTCGAGGGCAGCGCCCATTAAACGTTCGCATTCAAAATTCTAATAGTGCCGCACACGCACCACATTTCTCACCTGATTTAACATAACAACGAGACTCTTTTCGGCCGCGCTGTGTGGACCACGATGGAATCCCACCGTTCCTACATTTTCGTCCAGCGCAAGCGGGCGGTGAAAATAATGTGTTGGAAATCGGTGTGGCCCTTGCCACAGGCGTCTTTGACACGCAGACTGATGCCGGTGTATCACTCATCAAGATTTATTGAGGCTTAGACTAATTGCCGCTTTTAATAGAAATTCGTGCGGTCTTACAAAGGATCTACTTAGCGGTTCGACCCTTTGTTTCCTTTCTTCCAAGTCAAACGAGGTGAGAAGATAGTTGACGTAACAAAAGATTTTCACGAATAATCGGGAAAGAAACGTGTGAAAAATTGTTGCGTGCATCATATAAAAAAGTTGCCTTTTTTATAATTTGTTCATTTGAGATCTCATCAACCAGAAGAATTAGTCATTCGATTTATATTAAATAAATAAAGTATATTGTTGGCGTACTGGAAATTTTACATTTCCTGTGAAAAATGAAAATCGAGTTTTCTCAAAACTTAATAGTTTTACGGAGTTAGAGGATTTTTCTTGTACGCCCACGATATGTATAGTTATAATTACGTTGCCGTAATGGTCCAATTTCTAATAAATAATATATTTACAAAAATACTAAACTTATACTAGGTAATGTAGAAAATGAGTGTGATACAATACAGTTTTCTTAACTTCTGCTTCACAACTGGGTGAACAGAACAAATTAATTGGCATTAAACCATTTAATTGAACAGTAGGATGAAAATTACAGACACAGCAGTTAGTAACACATTAACAAACATACTTAAAAAATCGTCCATAAAGTATTTGTACTAAAAGTCGCATTTTTCATCTCATTTAAAATAGCTTTCCCTTCGTTCTTTAGCATAACATTCAGCAAGTAACAATAAAGTTATTAAATCAATTGGATAAGAAATAAAATATTTACACAAATAAATGGAACTATATTGTTTTGTCATCCTACGTACTGCAGGTATTAAATAGTATAATTTAAAAACATAATACTATAATAAAACGTATAAAAATTTATCGAAGTAGTAACAACTTTACTGCTCAACCGTAGGCAATTGTTATAAATATTTCAAAGTAAAAACCGAAGCTCCAATCTTTGTCTGTACCTTGATTAACGATTAAGTGAAAACCTAAATTTTGTTTCTAATTGTTAGTTGAATAAGGGGTTGTCGAACTGAATAATTTTGAAAACTACAGCGTTTTATGTTCCCTCCTCAGTTTTCAACTGCAGCGCTCTTAACCGTGGTTACCTCGTTAGACTTCCAAATCACCGACATATCTTCCTGATTGCCTTATTGACCGAATGAATGAGTCCTTTGCATAACTTTGGAACTAGGACACCGTCAGAAGTCGACCACCTGATATTTAGGCAGAGAAAAAGAACCGCTTCTCAATGTTTCTCAAACGAAAAATTATGCAAAATCCTCTGTTTGCTGTGCTCGATACATTGTCCATGTCAAGTCATAAATTATAGAGAGTCCTGTATTCTTAAAAACGTGCGACTAACAAAGGTGGCAAGCACCATGCCGTTAAGGACAAACGTATCGTAGGAAGACCCACATGAAACTCTTTGGAGATTTTTTGAAAAGTGGGGGACGATAATCTAGATTCAGTTCAAAAACCTGTCGCACATGGTTCATTTTTATTCCGTGCTTGAAACTATTATTTCCGCAAGAATTTCTTGAGCGCAAAAAGAACATAGTATGTTATGGAAAATGGCAACAATTTGTAATGAATGTATTATTTACTAGAAATTCTGGATACTAATTTTTATTATTATGCAAATCTTCCTTGTTTCGCAGAACACAAGATTTAATTATCAGAAGAATAACATCTTCCCATATTTAATTTTACTTATTTTTGTACAGAGTAGGGGAGAGTCGTGCAGTACCGACCCCCTTAAGTTTTTTTGTTATATCTTGGGATAGAGTCGATAAAAATCAGAAATTCAAACACGTGTTTGTAGTATAGATAGAACTCAGTAAAAGGAGTGAAATTATTTTTATGAAATTTAATAATAAGAATTAATAAATCGCCAAAGTAAAAAAGTTGTAATTTCTAAGAAACGAAAAATTGTCGTCCAGTACCGACCAACTATTAAATTACTAGATTTTAGGCCTAAATGATGACCAATGTTAATAAAAACACATTTTATTACTACAATACAAGATTTTTTTGAAATTTTATTTGTACAAACTCGCAAGTAAAATAATTAATATTGCCCAACCATCACATTCGGTATACTACACCCAATCTTTGTCAAATGATTTCTTGCAAGCAGAGATGGGCAAAATTTTTATTTAAGTAAAATTTCTAATAACGAATGAAAAAAATTAACTTTATTCATTTAATAAAAAATTTAACTTTTTTCGTCCAATAAATTCTCATCGAATGAAAAAATTAAATTTATTCGTCGAATAATCTAAAATTAAAGTAAGTTTTATTTAATCCTTATTTATATAATTTTTTATTTAGTTAATGCCCAATTCTGCTTGTAAATAACACACTGGATAACTTCTTCATTAAATCCCAGCTTCCTGTTTGTTAGGTTATCATACCTATCCTTATTTACTTTATTTTTCTGCGGGAAAAGCTAGAAGGAAGGCTAAATGAACATCTTAAAAATTAATCTGAGTTGTTAACAGATTGAACTTACTGATAAGAAAAATTTGGTCTCTAGTGGTTGACAGAGTCTGTTGGTCGGTACTGCACGACAGTTGGATGGTCGGTACTGTACGACAAACACGGGGAAACATTTTAGATCATGGTATATTATGTACAAAAAAATATTGCAAAACTAGGACGTTTTAATAAACTTAATAGTCTAGAGATAGTATACATAATAGGATAAAATCATTTATTTACACGAGAAACAAAAGATCAGGTTTGAAAAATAACTTTTAACCTCCCAAATATCAACGTATACATTTAATGCCTCAGAACATCGAGAGCAATGGAGTAAACAATATGGCCCCGAAATATGTTATAGAGAATTGGAATTTCCATTGGTTAATTCAGATAAAGTGCTAATATTTGGTCCAAGAAGCGAGAACTAGCTTTGGTCGGTACTGTAAGCTGGTCGGTACTGTACGACTCTCCCCTATATAAATTTGTCAGCGTGTTCTGAATGTTATTACAAATAAAAAATGTTATACCTATACACCATTTCCCTTCTTTCAATGAATCGAAAAACGTGTTTAAATAATGAAATTGAGTTACGAAACTTTGAAAGTTACATGCTTTGCGTTTTGAAAATTTAGAGAAGTTAGTTTAGTATTAAGAATATTAATTTTGAAATCATAATCTTTAAAATACTAACTGCGTAATGGATATTCAGATACTCATTATTTGATGTAAAATACAATACTTGTATAATACATACCTGTAAATTAACTTCTTTTAAAAAACATTCATATTAGAGTAGATTACTTTGAGAACAATATTTAAAGCAAAAGAATGCAATTTGCTTAAGAACTGTAAGTACTTTCATCATTGGAAATCAAGTATAAACAAACGTAAATATTGTCAAAATACATGTATTAGTTTCTATTTACCATAGAATAATTAAAAAAATTTAGATAATAATGATTAATGAATTTCTTCCGCTTCTATCATTATTAATCCAACAAGAGTAATATTTGTCGCTGTGGAAATAATAAATAGAAAATACATGTAATCCATGAAGATTTCTCTTTTAATTACAGATACCTATATGACGTACCTGCAATTATTTATCTTTTATTCTCACACGTGCTGTAGAGTGCGTATTAAAAATATTAAAATAATGCTAATTGTATGCATCCTAGATATTTCGTATGCAGATGCTTGCTCCATTTGATTTCCGAGCGGGCGTTTTTAAAATAGAAACGGTCGTAACATCGAATCCGTAGCGTCACATAATTTACGTAAAATTAGCCGATAAGTTCTCACCAGCAAGGTGGCCATGTATTAGGCGCGTCGGCACCTTTGAAGGAATTAGTCTTATTGGGCACAAAATTGGAACAGAGGGCCCTGTGACCTCGCATAGGGCGAACGGCCCATAAGGCCCATACGGTCACGAGACCCATGCCCATAAGGCTCGCTCCGAACACGTTTTACGTATAACAAGCTGAATTATGTTCATACCACCGCTTACTTCTGCAACATTTTCGACTGCATAGTTCGCAAGTATGCATCAGGAATGAGCCCCCACACGTAGACAGCTTCCTCTCTTTTGCCTTCCCTCATTCTGCCAACCTTCCTTTCTTTCTCGTCTCACCCCCCTTCTGCCGCGGTCCTTTTCCTTTACCGTTCCGACTTGCCTGAGAACACCCACAATAACGCTTTCTCGTTGCTACGCTTGATCGATAGATTCCTAACTTATGACCATTTAGGAGGACTCGAAATTCTTGAACTCGAACGTTTGAATCCCTTTCTTTTTTCTCGTGGAACATACCTATATTACAACGATATTTATTAAATTCATTCTATCTATGTGTAAACATTTGCACATAAATAATACATTTTCTATCTAGAAAATATCTATATATGTAAATATTGTTCTGCATTTACTTTGAATTTTATAGTCTAAACGCACGCATGTACCTGAACGTTAACAAAGTTTGCGTGAACAAATAATTAATCTTTTTGGTATAAATCGTCTTAGGCTGATTGGTAAAAGATTGGTAAATCATTAACCTCTTTAATTGAAAATACTATTTGTGTTGCGATGTGCAACGTTGAGCGTATTGCACCGAAAACTTGCAGTACAAAAGACATGTAACTCTTCTTCTCATCTCTCGCCTCGTTGCGTAAGTCTGAAGGTATTCGCTCTTTGTGTCACGAACACGGTGTGCAAGTGGTTTTACACGATTCTTTCCAAATTATTGCCTATGTGGAGTTTTCAGTTTATCCAACTACTATTGTCGCTTATTATAAACTTATTACTTCTTTACATTGTACGGAAACATGAAACTTCCTTCTCTCTTGAACCAGAAGAAGGAAATAGGAGGAAAAACTGTAATAAATACAAAGATTCAAAATTAACTGCAGTACTAATCAATACCATAGCGAAGTACGAGTATTTTTTTAGTATTTATAAAAAATTTAATAAATCCCTTACGAACACCTTAGTTATTAAGAATTCCCTCGGTAAAAATGAAGTTGTTTCTCTAAATTCGTTGTAAAATAAACGTATTTCATGGAATCGCGAGTTACACGCTAGTCGAAGAAACTTCAATAACAAGAGAGCTTTATACGGTGCCGTTTGCAATAACACGAGTAGACAGATGTGGCGGCAGTTGAAAAGGTCGAAACGGTGTTGGATGTTATTTATTTCTCTTTCGGTAGCAGTATGCTGAACGTAAATCCGTTATACTCGATAAGTAATTGACCCTGCGTGAAGTAAAGTACGCGATGCCCTTTGACATCATACGCATTCTCTGTTTCCCAGATGAATTCCCCGCTCGTTTCAATGTAACCACCCGCGAACGTGCGTCTCTGAAACCATACCTGGTCATATTTCCTCTTGAGGCCAGATATGCGGTTATACGTCCTCGAAACTATTATGACGTTATGTTCGACAATTTCCGAAGCGAAAGTATATTTTTGTTTTAAATTAAAATTTCGAAAATTCCTTCCGCGAACCACGGGATACATTAATATAGTAATGTATGGGTGTACATACGTGCAAAAATAAAGTGTACTTACAGTGGGTGTAGAAAGTATTCGTAGGTACACCCTTTAAAGTCGCATAACTGATTTCGGGAATTTCCGCGATTCTCGACCTTATTCTGCGATCTTTAAACGTTCATAACTCAGAGCAACGTTAACCGATTTTGATGAAATTTTAGGCACGTATATAACTTACTGATATCTACAAACGAGTTTTTTGAATTTTCATTACAGGCTCACAAAAAAAAGGTGAGAAAACAGCCTTTACGATTTTGTTTGCTATTCCGACAAATTGCATTTTTTTTTCAAAACTACGAATCACGTCACTTAGAAAACTAATCCTTCTAGCTTCTCAAAAAAACTCAAGTTGTATGGATTAATTTGAGAAAAGTTATGCGATTTTAAAGGGTGTACGAATACTTTCTACACCCACTGTATGTATGTGAAAATTTTAAACATTTACAGGTTTTATCTGTGGGCAAATGTTTATTTCAGTTTTTTTAAACCAACCTTACGTTACCAGCTAGATACTGTCTAAATCCAAAAAATAAAGAATCTATTTTTATGAATGCATAGTGTTATTTCTATGTCTCTGTCAAATTTGCGGTAGATAAGATCTCTATTAGTATTCAGATTAATGTAGCTTTGCCAAGTGATTACAGCAAGTACAGTCAATAACGAGAAATGCAGCAATAAAGAACTGCACTATTGTTCGAACGTCCATGGATTTTCGAATGGATCGCTTCGCGTGCCACGAGTTATTTAAATAAAACCCTTTGTCGGCTGACTGGAGTCCATTACCGAAGTACCTTTATAGCCACGCGTGTACACCGATATGCCGGATTACCGTTTCCTTTCCTAACTCTTTTTACAACCTTTTGGACTTCTCTCTGTGGCCATTGCACACGCACGCACACGTTGACTGTCGGTTGAACGAACCTCACTATGGCTAACATTAGAGTAATAGTTTGTTTTTGTTGTGAATAGTAATTAACGGTCTATTTCGAACATAGGGTGCGTAACCTTTATTTATCCGATATTTTTTAAATTCATTTAATCGACATTACTACTAACTGAAGATTTGCAAGGAAGTAGCTTTAAGGGGTTTATATCTTATCTAGTCAGGAGGCTTAAAAGAGGCCTATTGTTGTAATTTTTTTTGAAAAGCGGAAGCATATATTTTTGCAGAACTTTTTCCACTTAAAAGAACAACAGTTGGTAATTTTTTGTAGAAAAATATTTACGTTTATAATAAAATTATAACCGACATCCAAGAATTCTACTCTTCTTAGGAAGAAAAAATAAATAAAACTGATGGATTCCTGCAACGGATTCGTAATTATGTAGCGATAGCTAATACCCTTATGTACCAAGTTTCGTTGATATTCAATTCGATTTGGCGTGGGAATCGGTTTTTGTCCCTGACTGTGTAATTTTCTCTCACTGTGCGACGTCCAGATTCATAAAATATAACATTTATACATATTTCTTGAAGCTATCATTCATGTTTCGACGGATATCGATACACAAGACCGCCCAAGGAATCTGAGGATCTGAAATCGGTCTGCCTAAACGCAATGAAAAGGGTGTCGTATACACCGAAACGAAGTAATCCATTAAACGATCGTTGTCGGAGAGGAGGGTGCGTCGAATGGCTGGAGGAAGTCTAATGAAAGGCACGCGCACTCTGACGGTCCGGCGTGAGAATAAAATAATTAGCTGTGCTGCCCTCCGTACCGTGAACCCTTCCTCTTCTTCTCGCGCTCTCCCTCTCTCTTTCAGCTAAGCGGGAACGTGAAACGAAAGTGCCGAGAAAGATGGAACGCGATAGAAGTGCCAAGGTGGAAGGGAACGACTGCTCAGACCAGGTGGGTCGTAAAGCCTTAGAATGATGCTCTAATAAATCCCACTGAAAAATTGCAACGCCTCAGGCACGTTGAGAAGTCTCTTCTACCATCTTCTTCCTTTTCCTCTTCTTTCGTCCTCTTTTTCACCGTCATTCGCTTGTTCCTGCTCGTCATCGTTGTCTTCTTCTTCTAGTTCGGAGATTTGTTCGGCGAATGTTTAAAACTCGGGTCTCCTTAGCCGTTATGTTCCCTGCTCGTTCGTGACTTTAATGTCTCGAGAAGAGACGTAGAGCAGGATTTAGCCATCGAGACGATAGTTGGAGCAACATATGATTTTTTTTCGTAATATCATAGGGAATGTTAAGTCGAACGCAACGAGCATCACAATGTAACACTTTTATTCACAATAATACTGAAAAGAATTCCTAATTAGAGTTTCAGTAAAAGTCACCACTCCACCGACACACTTCAACTACAAACACTTCTACTATTTTAAATTGTAAAATTATTATGAAATACGTGTTAGATTATGATACTCGTTAAATTCGTTTTAAGGGTTGATACCCGTTTGAATCCTCGGAAAATGTGTACATTTTGTGGATTTTTTACAATTCAACGGCTTGATGAAGATTTCCCGTTTTTTCCCTATCTGTACATAGTATTATGAACTACTTAAAAAAAAGATTCAGTTAAAGAACTATTGTTTTTTGGAAGTTATGGATACGTATCCGAAAGTCTCTCGATTTTAGACGGCTAAACGGTGGCCCTGAAAAAACTGTACGTCGTGTCTGAAATCGAAAACAGTAAAATATTCTCATAAAATATGTTAATAGCTATCATCCTACTGAACCAGTTTTGAAAATTTTGAAGAATAAAGAAATGGTGAAAAATCAAAGGTTACGTTAGATTTTTCTAAGAGAAAAATCTATCTTTTTTTTTTATAAATGATAAACGGGGAATCGGAATTAAAAAAACCCTCGTAGGACGATGTGGAATCTTATTACGATTCTGCATGTAAAATTGGAAGTGAATTTGAACGTAGCGCGAGTTTTTAGGGCCACCGTAATGAAAAATATAGTTTCGCTGCAATCGGTCGAGCCGCCGCGCCGCGCCGCGACGTCGGGGAAAGAACTCGTGCCTGTAACATTTTTTATTTAAGGAAGCGAGGTCAGAAGTTTGATCCTTTCTGTACACGAGCCAAATCGCGCTCTTTGATTTGGACCGTGGAAAAAGTTAAAAAGGATCCTGCTATGCCGAGGTGAGCCTCGTGTTTCGTCACACTCCGCTTCTTTCGTGAGCGCGGATTGGATTCGGCCCGGTGTCGCTTGATCGCGACTTCCTCCCATTTACCGATTATGTGCCGTGTCCTCCTGTCCCATAGCCGCCTGTCCTGCCGCATTTTCGTGCCCCCGGTACTGGAGTTTACGATATTTCTCGTGATTTCTTTCGGTTACCTACCAGCTGGCCGGGAGACGGCCGTTGCGAATCCATAGAACCGAGAAAATCAGGGAACGCTCCCGAAGCCCTCCTCCTTTCTGGGAGTTCTACGCTTCTTCCAGCGCGAAAGGATGATCGAGGATAGTTTTATCGCGGACAGAGCAGTCCCGCCGATGACACGGAAATTTTGCATCGACGATGTTCACAAGGACTTCGGGGACTTGGCCCCTTTTCAACACGATTTTCCACGAATCCGCTGTGGAGCCTTCAATCTTCACCGTTAGCTTACAGCTCCTTCAAATGAATGTTTACGAATTTTATTTACCGACTTTAGTATGTTGCTAAATTGATTTTATTAACTGTTTGATGCTTATAGTTGATGGTGTGTTAAATTAAAAATACCAGCAGTCCATTTAAAAGTGAATGAATTACGTTTCGGTGTATGTATTTTAAAAAATTGTAGGTAAGTACACTAAAGAAGCAATGTAATTGAAGAGTCCTTGTACAAAACACTGTAAGTACCAAAAGTCAAATTTTATAGTACCTATACTCTATAGTATTACCATTGGCACATAAAACATTTTACGATAATTTTTTTTAAATTTTGGCATTTGCAGTTACAACTGTTTCTTAGTTGCTTTTTAGGAATTACTTTTTTTGCTTCCTTATTATCCGAGTGTATCGCTGTTTCTAAAACAGCTTGTGTAAAGCTAACATGTATATGCTTATTTAGAAGCCGAGAATAATTGTAAGGGTTGTTCCTCTTGTTTTCTTTGCGTGGTGCTATTAGAAACACGCTCAAAGTACGAATTCGTCCTAAAATAACACTTGTTGGAATGTAATATGTAGCTGTCAAGGATACCAGGGGATTGCTAGTTGAACAGGTGTCAGTTTTCATTAAACAACTTTACTTAACACCTCCCAGGACTAAGAATAAACAGATAATATTACGGGAGTTTAATATAAAACATACATCTCTTTTTAGTTCAATAAAATAACGCAGATGTCATAAGAACGTGCTTTATATTTATTTTCTAATTTTTTTTACTTGCACAGATTGTTCATCCGTTGCAGTCTAAACTGCGAGAGGATTAATATGTGATTAAAATCGTCGATAGATTTTATGATATACCCAATATAACATATGATATACTATACTATTACCTATAGTTGGCAATATCTTCTTTCACCTAGCATTCTGTAAATGAATTTGAATTTATCGTTAACCTATTTAGATGAAATTTCCAGTATGTATACAACTTACCTAAATCTACAAACAGGATTTTTAAAATTTTCATTACAAGCTCAGATAAAAAGTTGAAAAAACGAACTTCACTATTTTCTTCGCTATTCCGTCCAATTGCAATTTTTTCTGAACAACATAGCACGTCACCAAGTAAACTATCTTCTCAAAAAGAAAACATAAAATCATTTGGGTCAATTTTAAAATGCTGGTATGAACCATTGTGTATATTTTATATATTTTCACTTGTGGTGTACCGCGGAATTCTGGGAAGAGTTTACGTGTGCCGAGGGTGAGAAAATGGTGTGGAGCACTGAATTAGGATATGAACAGCTTAATCCCATACAAATTAACACTAATAGCCTTATCCGTGGAAGAAAATCGCAAAATTGCGCATACATATACCTAATTAAAAAAGAGGAGTATAAATTTGATAAAGACAATCAACTATGTTACAGTACATAATATAACAACATGCCTATACAGTACTCATTACCTCGAAAGTCGTTTCTGGGGAATGAACATGCTTGTCCGCTGTACTTACATATTGCCGCTCTGAAATTGGTTCCTGGGGTAAGAGTCAGTTCGACAAAAATATTTCCTTCTGTACGGGAAGGTTTATCCGTTTACATGGAAAATCAAGGTGACATCTGAAGGGAGATGATAGACAGGGGAAAAAAGACGTTTGCAGAACAGCGGCAGATTATACGAGCAACCCGTGGCTACGGCTTAACCACGAGGAAGAAATGATCGAGGTGTTGTTCACTGAGCAGAGGACCCCCCAGTAAGATAATGCGCCCTCTCGCTTTGAGACTTAGCTTCGTCTTAGCTGTTGGATAAGTCGCGGAGCTGACACTAACCCCGTTAACCGTTAGCTCCGTGGCTGCTGACTTTTTAAACCGTTGTTTATTTACTATCGAAACTGTGCAGAATATCCTGGCTCCGTGAAGATGAAGCCCCCTTTTCACAAAGCAGCGGCAGGCCCCGATTAAAGGGAAGAGGATTCTCCCTTCCGCGTTTCGACGTTTCCAATAGAAATTTCATGACCAAACGAGTTTCTCTGATGATTCAACTTCAACCTCCTATATAACAGATTTATTTTTTTATATTTAGGAGAGGTTGATCTTTAGGCAAAATACGTGTTAGTGGAATTGTTTGATTTCACCTGTATGTGTTTAGAAGATTTAGAAATGTTAAAGAAACTTGAAAAATTAGATTATGAAACTTGTCAACACATAGCATATTCATATGAGCAAGGATATATGTATTGTATTAATATTACTGATTTCTCAATAAAAGGTAGGGTAGGGTGGGGCTATAAGTCCCGTTTTTCGTATAAACCTATGTAAAATTTAGTATTAAGAATCTAGAGATATCTGGTGTTATTTTGTTTAAACTATAACTATTATGCTTTACGTTCACGAAGTTCGTTTGTTGATACTGTTATTTTCTGTTGAGTTATACCACAAAATGTTTGTCAATGCAAAATGGACTTCTTGCCCCACGCACGGTGCAAAAGATGTGTGAAAATAGACCTTTAATTATTCATGACAAAAGATTGATTATCATATAATACCTTTGTCATATTAATTACGCGCTCGATACGCTAAAAGCACCTCTTATATCTATTTCCAAAAAGGAAGTCTAATTTGTAACCGAAATGTCAATGCGAAATTACACCACAATAGGTTCCGTCAAGGACCCAATTCCTGATCACCTAAGATGCAAAGGGAGCAGTTTCTGATCAACCTAAACCATTTTACTATGAGCTATCAAATGTTTGCGTATAAATTTAAAAATACTTCGTAATTATTTAATAATTTTTTGGAATAAATTTGTATCGCGATGAACTTATTATTTGGTATTTATATACTAAACTGATCAGGAATTGGGTTCTGATCAGGAACTGGGTCCTTGACGGTAAGTCCCTGGAGCTGAGGAAGTCAATTGGATTGTCTGAACAGACCGGACAGACCGTAGGTATAAAAAAGTGTAAAAACAAGCGAATCAAACCGATTGATTTGCCTGACTAACTTAAACGAACAACGCCGAATCCGCGTGTCCACATCTATATCATCGTCGTAACCAAACCGCACCTAACCCCAGCGGATCGTCTTAACTAGCTTCACTAAAGTAACAAACGCTCGATGTTACCGTGTCCGTATTTATTCACGGTCCCTTCCATACAGTTTTCCTTGCGTATTCAACCACACAGCTCCTATTCGGTTCTGGTGCGCGTGTACGTTTACGCCTATTTCGTTTAGCTGTATTCGCGGCTGCCGAACTAACCAGCTCGCTTTCGTCGAGCTTCGTTAGGGGCAGGAAAGTAGTATCCCGTGACTCGGTCGAACCACTCGTTCAACCCTCGGTCGCTGCACGCTTAAATCATATTTGTACCAGTTGTATTCTGTATGCAACGGCGTGTAGAGGGTCGAACGAAACTGACAGGGAGGAAGACCGGGCCCTTTGACTCGCTCCTCGACTAACGCCGAATCCCTCGGAGTTTCACGCTTTCGTTACAGATTGTTGCATTTTCACGCGTCGGCGTTTGGCCCACGTCGATGCGATCACGAGACCTCGGTCAAGTGATCCGAACTGTCGGTCGGTATAGACGACACCGCCTGGATGCTTGTAACTTTTCAATAATTTTTGTTATGCCTTTCGTTATTCGTTTTTTGTTCAGTCATATAGGCCGCTCGTCCACCGCCGCAACTCCAATTTGATCAAAAAACGGTTGCAAGCAATGTCGTGGGTATAACTTAAGGAAATTGGTCAGGATTTCCTTCAACATAGCAACGTGTCACATGCGATGCGTGCGACAGTGAGTGCATGTGTCGCATGCGGAAAAAAGTGGCGAGGATGTTACCAGTTGGTCGTTGCCAAACACTTGCCTCACAAAGGACGTTCGGGAACCCGCAAATTCAGAAAATTATGAAACTTGGTGTGCAAGTAGAGTAGTTCAATTTTTAAGGGGCCTTCCTGGTGTAGTGGCTCCAAAATATAGGGTTTCTAAAAAAATCTATAAAATTTCTCTAGACATTTTTCTTTGGGACACCGTCATTTTGTTACTGTGAAAAATATTTTCATTTATTAAATTTAAAAAAAAATCATTTATATATTAATCATAATATACTTGACCGTACTCATACAAATTAAGAATCTCTTTGAATTTTTTATTTGGGACAACTTGGACAACTGATATCATGGCAGCCAATTTTGAAAAGCCATTCCTTTCATTCATTTATAACTTTTAATAAGATCGTTATTTTTACTTAAAAGAAATAGATGATATGCTCCAAATATCGTATAAGCAATGGACAAAGGTTTAATTCCTTAGAAATAATTTTCAGAAGAGGAGACCCCTTAAGCCACTTAAATATTCTTAAAAATGGTATAATAAGGTCATTAATTGTTAATTATGTATATATTAGTGTGTCAATTATTTGCTCTACTTCGTAAAGCGAGCAACTGAACGATGCTAAAATACTTTCGTATGAGGGTGACTTCAGTCCTTACAATACTTACAATTTTGACAGAAATCGAAGATTATCTTTCTAAATCTCTAACATAAAAAGCTGCCACTGCAAAGGAAAGATCCTTTCGGGAAAGGGTTGTAATCCCAAAGGCGCTGGCCTAGTACCCTTAAGCTTGTCCCGCCTACTCCGGTGTTTTCACATGCTTCTGCGGGGCGTCTTTCGGGTGGATTTCAATCCCTCTACGGCTGTTCCCCCAAAATCCCTACATTCACATGGCACGGCATGCTTAGAGGCGATCGCATGTTTTGTTTCAGAAATCTGAGTTAAGTGGATTTGTGCTTCGACCGGAAGAAGTTCAGAAACCTTAGAATCTAACTTCCGTAAAGCCTAATTTTGTGATCTTTATTTTGCAAAAAATTACTAACCCATAGAACAACTCTGACATCATACAATTATTAAAACTACCGAGCCATAGTTCCATTTTAGGCTTAAAAAACCACAGCTACAGAAAAGTTAATATAATATTAAATTATTTTAAGAAACATTTTAAAAAAAATAACAAGAAATTAAATATACCCAATAGAATAAAGCTACTTTTCTTTAACAATTAAAATCTTCAAACTAAATTTATTCAGTTTCAGATCATTTTGCGCGAGGGTTGGTAGCTTTCTGCATAAACAGACTCAATTGCTGTTTTTATTAATAATATCTTTACGCTTCATTTCGAAAATTATTAATGCATATGATTGAAAAGTTTAGGCATTATGTTTCATTAAATATTTAGTGTGTCGGAGAACAGAAGCCTGAGAACTGAACTAATTTTTCATGACTCCGTCGCAACCTATATGTGTTGTTTGGTATTTAACTCAAATCTTAGACACATCTATCGATACAGATCTCAATATGTATGGTGCCCTTCAGAGGCTTTACAATGTCTAGTTTGTTCTGACAAGCGAGCAAAATGGCTGGCGCAATAGCTGCACATAAAGATGAGGGGTTCGAAAAGTATTTTGGGCAGAACTAAGTTCATAACGCGTGATGACATGCTTACTTATGGCAGTGTTGCCTTTACGCTTTTCGTTTATCACGATCGGTGGAGAATTTGATTAGGTCAATTATGTGGCGCCGATCGAATCTTCACGCGGAATTAGATTGGCCACGACGGTTATTACGACACCAACTAGTTACTTAGTCTTTTTATCTCGCACGAATTTTACGCGTATTATTTCGCCTTCATATTCATCCCTCTTACTTATAATTTACCCATATTTAATAATTATAACTTAATATTTTATGCAAGCATAATCATTTTCGTGTACTTTACTATCATATGTTTGTTTTCAATATGCATTATGTTTCCTTTCTTAAATGATAAATTAGTTGATAAGGAATCAAAATGTTCCTATTCTGCATGACTGTCTTGCTGCTCGCAATCTATTACGACCAACGTAGAAATAAAGAATTTGTTAAACACTACGTAGTGATTTATTCTTACAACAACAAGTCCTCAACAATCTCTGTATCTAGAGACGCAGTAGCGTCTCGACGCCAATCAGCTCTACGCATTGCACGTCTAAGGAACTCACCAAATCTTTCGAAGCCGAGTCTTATTAACAAAATAGTATACCTATAATATATTTTGATTTTCTCCTTGCACATTTTACCGGGGCAACTGAGAAAGAATGGGAGGGAGGGGGGTGCATAGGAAAAGGGATTTTTCGGGTGGCATTGCATGCCGTATAACCAGGGTCTTGATGAATGAACCGGCTGGCTGGCCCGCACGGCAGCTGGCTTCGCCGCGCTGATTAGACGCGCATCACGCCGCGTTTGTGGATCTTTTGCCAGTGGATCCGCGCATAAGGGTATCCGCTGCCCTACCCAGGACCCCCGTAGACCGGCGTCGTTGTTCTGTACATCATCGGATGCCGATCCTACGATCCCGATGATCGCCATTCGAATTCCGTAAATCAGTTTTCCTGCGTTGTGTACCAGTGGCAACATACCTACTGCCGAATTTCGATATGTTTGCTTGGATAAGCTCTGCGTTTAAAACACTTTTATGCGCGCACACATTTATTTCCATGCCTTTTTCCTCATTACTATGTGGTCTTGTTTTACGAATTTATTCAAACAAAATCGGGGGAATTTTATAACTCTGAAAGAAATTCTGTTGATGGATCATTAAGAGGTGATTTATTTTCACCCACGGAAAACCCGTATCACTTGGGGGATAATCTAATACAGGTAACCCTCGCGTGACACGGATATTCCGCTCCATAAAAATTCTGCGTTACGTAAATCGCGTTATGCGAGACTCACAATCTGCACTTGCGGAAACCGCTTTGCCGCTAGTGATTCCGGTGACGCATCACATCCTATATATTTAAAAAAAAAATGTAGAATGAAAAGATCAGGATCTAAAAATTTTAGAACCGCGTTGTTTAAGTACCTACATTTCCGGTATCGAAGTTTCGATATTGTGTTGTAGTTTCGACTACATTTCTTCACTTGGATTTAGAAAATTTATAACGGCAAGAACCCCATTGGATTCTATAGTCCTTGCGCAACATTTTGACGTTTTACCTACTTCTTTACCTCACGCTGAAGTGTAAATATTAAGTGTTTACTAAATCAATGCATGTGGGGCAAAGCGGAAAACTTTGCGTGGGGTCAAACGGAACACTTATTTAACCCACTTTGATATATCCAATGGACTTGAAGCTTTGCGCATATACATAGTTCCGATGACAATACAATATTTTTACTAAAAAGCGTGAAATACTTTATGGTAAAATTCTTTTCTAAAAACAAATTTTTTTTAAAATGTACTAAAAAGGAACTAATAATTTTGATACCGGCCCAAATGACTGTCTGAGAAGAATTCCCTCATATAACTCAAAATGAACGCGTAAAAATATTATAATAATATTATTCGAATACTTAAACATTCAAATAGTATTCGAATACTTAAATATTCAAATGGTATTCGAATACTTAAAATTCAAATGGTATTCGAATACTTAAATATTCAAATAGTATTCAAATACTTAAATATTCAAATGGTATTCGAATACTTAAATATTCAAATGGTATTCGAATACTTAAATATTCAAATGGTATTCGAATACTTAAAATTCAAATGGTATTCGAATACTTAAATATTCAAATAGTATTCAAATACTTAAATATTCAAATGGTATTCGAATACTTAAATATTCAAATGGTATTCGAAAACTTAAAATTCAAATGGTATTCGAATACTTAAATATTCAAATAGTATTCAAATACTTAAATATTCAAATGGTATTCGAATACTTAAATATTCAAATGGTATTCGAATACTTAAATATTCAAATAGTATTCGAATACTTAAATATTCAAATAGTATTCGAATAATAACATTCAAATACTCAAATATTCGAATAATAACATTCGAATACTCAAATATTCGAATAATAACATTCGAATATTAAACTACTCGAATAGTCCCAGCCTTAATGTCTACACAGGTTTGTTTCCGAATGCTCAAGGTGACTTAGAAATCTACGAAACACCCAGACTAACGATGAAATGCGTGTCCGCTATGCCCGCCGATATCGTTAAACGTTGTTAAATTCGCAACACTACGCGTTCCCATAGGTCTTCCCCATGATTCTCTATGTTAACGCTCGAAGGGTTCACAGTTTGTCCTGCGCGCGCGTCGTAACGGGCGAGTGTGCAACTACGGCTTCTGCATCCCCCACGCAAGATTTGCACGGCTTTCATTGGCTCGATTAAGTTTGATTAATCTATTCGAGCGTGCCATTGTTCGAAGTATCGCGGCCTACCCTATTGGTCGACGAGCATACAGTACGGATTGCATGGGAAGAGCTGCATTGCCATTAGGGGGAGCAGTCATGATGTCTGCATGTGCTGGTTTCATGTATTTTTCGCTCTGCCTGCTTTATTCTCACTTCCACGTCCGTTGAAGCCGGCGATGATTTGTGCCTTGCCTTTTCCCTCTGACCGAGGACACTGCCTTGAAATTCTTCTGCCCTTTCCGCAATCGATACTATCATTGACATTGAATAATAAATTAATTAATGCCATTGAGGATCGCGTGTTCACAGAATGGCTTCTACATATCTATGTAGGTATTTGAAGAAGTTGCTATCGTGGATATTGGCGTTTTGGTTGAACGCAATACGTTTGTTGGCTTTATTGCGCCGCCAATGATAAATTAAGGGTTTATTATATTCGTCTTGGATAAGGCCCATCTTATCACAGAATGTGAACGCTTGCGGAGTAATATAACCTGATGCAATTTGCCTGCTGGCAGCATCGTCGCTCAGTTCGGTCACAGCTTTGACTAGTTCATTCTCCATGGACGGGAGTTTACTGAGGTAGTATCTGGTCAGTCTTAGGACAAATAGATCGATACGTGGAATCTCGGCCTTATCGAATAAAATTTTGTCGCTAACAAAATGCTGCCGGTCTGATGTTTGGGATCTAAATAAACCCAGGCAGGCCCACAAGCCTTTTCTTTCCAGACACCTAGCTTTTTCACTGGTAGTGTGATTGAGGTTCCACCATATGGGGGCTGCATGGGTAATAATTGGCCTTATTAAGAGCATATATAGTATGACTTTTGCTTTCGGTGTAAGGTATTTATTCCGGAATAGCCTACTGTTGCTTAAGAATGCTAAGTGGCGAACACTTTACGGCCTCAGCTATAACCCCTTTTTTTTAAAAAAAGATTGTTTATTAGACAACCTAAGAAATTCGGATCTATGAAATTTCTATATAAATATACCAATTATGTGTAGTAGTGCAACAAAGCATCAAAATCACGGGACGCATGCGTTCGCACACGCACAAGATTGGTGACGACACCACCCCTAGGTCTCCATCGTAAGGGTGCGGCTTAAGTCTGGGAGGTCGTCACACCTATCAGCTTTGTTGTTGCCGATACATCTGTCCCGGTCACCATGCTGAAAACCCACCGGCATTTTCTGAAGAACCATAACGTTGGAATGTTTGAATATTTCCTTCAACAAACCGTACATTTACCAGATCTAAAATCTTTTATAACATATTTTTAAGAATTTATATAAAGCCCTGCATCCGTGGAGCATGTAAAAAAAAACGTTTAGTTCTAAAATACATCATTGCATTTTTACAACGTTCTGCATTCCTCTTTTCGATTTTCCGCTAAGAAAAACTACTGCGCACTCATTCATTACTTTATTGATACGCCACAGAGTTCACTACATATTTTTTTACCAAAATCCCAAAGTTGCCCCCCCCCCCTCCTGGAAAATAGTTTGCGGACCCTCCAAGCTATCTACAAATTTCAATCTTCATTCACGAGTAACAACTAAATATAATGTTTGCCTAATCTGACGTCAATAGTATAAAATTATTAAATTAGTCACACAAGTATCTTGTAATTTCAACCAAAAACTTATCCAAGCAGGGGTAAGAACTACAATTTATCATCGTCTTAAAAATCACGTTTATAGCAAATAATTATCAAGTATTATTTAATACACATTAGCGTATAAAAAATAAATCAAACTGTTAGATACAAATGAACGATGAGCAAAGATAGAAACTCCATCAGAGAATTTAAAAAACATTTTAAAAATTAGTGAAGATTATGACAAAATATATATGAAAGAACTATTTTTTTTTTTTTCAAATTACCTACATTATTTAACTATAAACCCAATTGAATATCGTTAGCACTGGGCAGAGCGCGTGGATCTTTCAGTTACAAGCTCGGAGCAACGTGCCGAAGCCAAGTACCCTCGGGACCCCACGTATCGTTTCCATCGTGATTCGCCAGTGAATGGTCCCCGCCCCATACTTTAACTTCTATGGGTGTGGTACGGAGTGGCTTTACCGGCTGCTTCCTTGTATCCCTTCGTTCTGGCCCCTATTGGCAATCGTGTTTAAAACATTCTTAGCCAATCTGGGTGCCCCAGAATTCTTTGCGTCGTAATGCGGTATGTCAAGAGTGGGGTGAGGAGAAGAGTGGTGGAGGGGGGGGGGGGGGTGAACTAACGGCAGTGAAGGCTTGTTTTAAATCAACCCTGAGAATTTCAAAATGGTCGTTTTTCGTTACACATTTATCTTCGTAAATTCACACAGAAGAACAGAAATATACTTAAAAATATGTGACATTTTTTGCGAAATCCTTCTCGTAAAAAAATTTGAGACAGTGGTGAAATAAATATTATTAAACATATTGATTTTGGTATAAAAATAGATCGTAATTCATTTAGTGATATCTAGGTACAATTAATCCTTCCTTGACATGCATCTCCTTTCGATTTAGTTTTACATACTTGGTGGTTCACACCCAGAGCAATTTTCGAACGACTGAACAATTAGCAGTTTTTACTCTAAAGAACTTGAAGCTGAAGTTGTGGTACAGTTTATCTTAAGAATCTTCGTTAGAAGATTGCAGAAGTCCTCTTTATTCTCTTTCTGCAGATTAAGGATCATCCTGGAAGGTATCAATTCGGAAAGATCATTGAAATTAATATGTAGGACGTCCACGTTACTAGGTACCACCCCTCGTTTTTCGTATTAGCAATGAAAAAAATGTAAGAAGAATGTTCACTGCGTTTTGTAAACAGTACGATTGGTTAAATTAATCCCTTAAGTATGTAATAAGGTTTAAACGACGAAAGTGACCTTTAATTCTTTGGATGGAAAGTTATCCATTGTAGCTATTATATTGTATGATACGAAAGCGACTTTGCCAGTCGCTTGCCGTCGCCTAGCTGTTGTAATCATCAGTAGAGGAAGTGCAGTACATTTGAAATACCTGTTTGTTTAAGCCAAATAAAAAATTACGGCAGAGTATGAGAACATTTGAAGCTGCACAATATCATAGAGGAACTAATAAACTTTTGTATTTCAAACTAGGGCTGAGACTATTTGGCGAATTTTTGAGTATTCGAATACTTCAGTTGCTCAATTATTTGGCGAAAGTAATTTGAATATCCAAGTATCCAAATGCTATTCGAATAATTAAATACTACTTAAATATTCGAATAATAACAATCGAATACTTAAATATTCGAATATAATAACAATCGAATACTTAAATATTCGAATAATAACAATCGAATACTTAAATATTCGAATAATAACAATCGAATACTTAAATATTCGAATAATAACAATCGAATACTTAAATATTCGAATAATAACAATCGAATACTTAAATATTCGAATAATAACAATCGAATACTTAAATATTCGAATAATAACAATCGAATACTTCAATATTCGAATTTTATACTTAACATTCGAATACTTGTAAAATATTCGAATATTAAATTATTCGAATAGTCTCGGTCCTATTTCAAATTCTCAATAATAATAAAAAACAAAAAGCAGCTGAAAGTTTGGTCTAAATGAAAAATGACAGGAAGTATCGCGGAGCCATTTTGCAAAAGGAAAGCTCCACTAGGTAATAGGAGTTTGTAGAATAAAGTGTGGAATAAAATCGAATTAGTAGATATTTTCCTTATGAATTACGTTAACTTCGACGAAACAATCGCTCGAGCTTAGTAGACTTCACTGGGAAGCAAAGCAAAACGGAAGAAGAATTGTTGCAAAGAGAGAAGGCATCAATAAGATTATTTAGCGGAGTATCGTTCGAGGTCGAAAGTCAAAAGGACCGAACGAATGATTGCCCCGTGATAGCTTTGTACCAAGAAGGCAGAAAGTGGGAAGTCTCGCCACCTACTTGGACGGCACAATGGGCCACAAATGTGTGGCGACAGCAGTAACAGATATACGACAGGCTGATTGTTTGTTGTCGCTGAACGTTGGATTGCTGGCTCTACCTCTGGCGAAGTCTCTCCTTACCGAAAGCCAGTATCCCTGCCATGGAACAGATCAGAGTTTTTTTCGACCGGGTTACTCAAAAGCAGCGGGCGAATCAAGAACAAGTGGCTTCAATTTGATTTAATGGTTGCAACTACGCGGTCAAACAAAACCGAACAGAAGGAGGTGCAGTCCTTTTTACCAGAGATCAAAACTGTTATAATCCAAATTTTAAAAGTTATGCTAGGTGTAAGAATTAATATCTTTGTTTAAATGATTTTGGTTACGAATAACCTTTGTAAGTAATTGAAATTTTATTCTTGCCGATAATCATTATCAATGGCGAAAATATTTTGAAAATTTATTAAGGGAGGATCAATAAAATCCATGGTATTTATCTCCGAAGGTGGACATGAAAATCGAAAGACTTACAAGCTCACTAAAAAAGTTTAAAAAACGACCTTTACTATTTTATTTGCTACTCCGACCAATTGCATTTATTTTTTTTAAACGACGAAACTCGTTACTTAGTAAACTACTTAATCCCTCTAACTTCTAAAAAAAATTCTTGTCGTTTGGAAGAATTCTAAAAAAGTTATGCAATTTTAAAGGTCATAAACTTCCTTTCGTTAGTCACTGTACATCGTTGGATTTAGAACAAAAAGAAGCCTTTATTCATCGGAAAAAATTTAGATTTCTGACAAACGAGGGGAGTAAAAATTTAGTTTTTTGTAAGAAAAATTACTCTTTATGTTTCATTTGCATAAATAAAGGGGCGACTCGGATAAAAGGAGTGGTTTCTCCCTTAATGTACAAAAGTAACGCCAAATACGGCGCAATCCTTAGGCTGGACCAATAAACAATAATTGTACAATGTTTCATCAAACATTTGTGAGCCAATTTGGTAGATCATAAAAATAATAAGCAACATCGTATTCTTTTGAATATTCCTTTATTCCATAACAATCAATTATACAAGGAAGTTATAGTTAATAAATTACAAGAATATCATGTGTGTTAGACGAAGTCATGTTTGTACGCCATATTAATTAACTGACCAATTAAATCATCTATTTAATTGACGAGATCACAATGACATCTTCTCTTATTACGGGAAATTTTGTCGAGTATCTTTCGATACTTTTACATTGTTTCTTGTTAAATACGTGTGTATATATGTACAAACTTACTTATCAAATGTACTCGATCCGCTCGTTCACAAATATGTAAATTCTCGTATGAGTCTAATTTACTAGAAGAAGGCAGTTGTTAAGGCATTTACAGTGATTGGTATAACTATTAATTACCGCAAAGTATAAATTTCTCCTTTTAACGTCGGTGGATTATGTGATATCGGTGAGCAGTTTACATCTACATGAACGGATGTGTCCTTATCGTAAGTACTCGGTTAGTGTTGATGTAAAGATACGAAGTTTATTAGTCATAAAACGAAATGTTAATCGAACATGCGTCTGTATCAATTATTTACAGTATCGTTGTGTTGAAACGTGTAGCGCGCTAGAATTTAAGTAGAGGCGCTTTCGATGTTGTTGAAGAAATTTTTAAAACATTTGTAACATATCGGACTGAAAATATAAAACGGATTACACTTAATGGGCGTTATGAAAGAAGGATTAAGTATCATCGTCTGTTGGATTTCGTATAAATTCGATGCGAAGTAAATCACTCCGCCATAAGTTACAAGCTATCATTTACTTTACCTACATGTTTATTCCCTTGATACAAACGCGTTTAAAGGTATAATAAATCTGTGAAAAGTATTTTATTGCGAACAGTATATTGCAAGACTAACCCAGGATATAATGGATTATTAAATCATGCACGACTTACGTGCATGGCGTCTACAGCTACGTGAAATCTTAAAATCGAGCCGGCTTACTCGTGCAACATGTAAATTTCACTTGAAATTATTATGAGGTAAAAAAAGGTGTACGTGCTCTGTTGATTTGGAAAACAAATATATGTATGTAAGTAGAAAATTTACGTTACGTTCTACTTTCCGAGTGGAGCTTAAATAAAATTTTAAATTGTTCATGAAAATAATCCCACATGTAAATGCAAGGCCAAATTGAAATAGAATTCCATTTCGTTAGAATGAATTCTAACCCTGAAAGCAATTTCTTAACCTTTACTCTAATTTCTGTAATTGATGAATTAAGAGCTCTGCAATATGTATGTATTCATAGTAAATTGTTTTCATGAATTTATTGCACTCCAAAATAAGATCTGTTATTATAACAGATTCGATATAGTAATAAATAGCTTTTTACAGTGCAATCACCTTTAATGTCCAATTTTAGATCATACCAATAACAATATTGTCAACGAAATGTAAAACTTCGTCGCAATGTCTACGTTCTAATGTTTTGTAAAAAATAATTTAAGGCACAAGCATTTCATTTGTAATTGATAATTAAATATTATACAATGTTCTTAAGGGTTATGGGGTACATTAACGCTCAATAAGTATTATGTATACACTGCAAATCCGCGTGAAACGTAAACATTGGATATAGCAATAAAATTATATTTTTTTATGTACATATTTGCAATATAATAGCATTAATATTATAATTTGGGAATTCAACAAAAAACGCTTGAATTTTTTTTTAACGCCATTTCAATTTACCCAAAGATTATCTAATATTAATGTATCCAAAACTCCTCCGAAATTAGTTTTCTAAAAATATTAAATAGGTATTGTAACACGCTTCAGCGCGTCTCCCTCGAAACAATATACAAATACATCGCGTGCATTACTTTCGATTAAAAATAGTGCTCTATAATTATTCCTACAATTGAGTTATTTTCAGTCCTTTGAAAGCTAGTCATGCCTTTGAATTAAGAAGGCACTTTGATACGCTACCTAAGCAATTTCTCTAACATCTTCATAATTTTCCAATGCCTTTTCTGTTCCCGTTCTTACCACATTAGTAAGACTGTTAACATCTTGTGGTTAGTAATTTAAGTATACCTTGGAATTCAGTGAACTCTACCGCAAACCTGGGACTCTATTCCGCCCAAATAGGGGTAGCCACTTTTGGCCTCGCTGGGGCTGTGTGGCGTTACGTGGTGGCCCATCCCTGATGGAGCTGATACCCCCGAAGATGCACCCTGAGCCATGCACGCGCTCATGTTTGCTGTTGTAGGACTGGCGCTGCCACTGAGACTGCTCAGGTTCAAGTTATTCGAAGTCAAATTAGAAGCGAGATTACTATTACTGTAATGAGAGGTGTTGAATAATCTGCAACAAAAAAATAATACGTATCTCAAGTTAATGTTTCATCACTTAGGTTCCGATAGGTATTTATGTGAGTGATTCAGACGACCGCATCATTCGAATACATCAGTATTCGAATAGTATGGTGTGAATTATAAATCAAGTTCTTTAGATTCATTTTTTACAAGCTTTTATTTAGTTTCAATTGTGAGTTCTGAAATATTCGAATACTCAAATATTCGAAGTTTATTCGTACCATTCGAATACTCAAATATTCAAAGTTTATTCGTACCATTCGAATACTCAAATATTCGAAGTTTATTCGTAGCATTCGAATATTGAATTATTCGAATAGTCCCAGCCCTACTGTACTCAGGCCAAGTAAGTTCTGTATATGCTAGAAATAAATAAACATAACATTTTTTAAAATAAAAAATATATTTTGATAACCCTCTACTGACGAAACATATTTCCATCAAAGTTTCACTTGCTTAGTCCTTTTCTATAAAGATGTATATTTGCATAAACATCCGCAGTCTAATCATAAGGTACGTACCTGCCATTTGGCACAGAATTCAATACCAAAAACGGACAAATTCTTGAGTCACTCTTTCGAGCTGGGAATTATTAGTCTCGACGATGAACCTGGTACCGAAAGGCCCGAAGAATTCGATAAAAACGATTTACGGGTTACTGTTGAACCAAATTCAATAATGAAGCAAAATCCACTGTTGAAGAATCAGTCCAGAAGTTGGATTCGACTCATTCTACATACGATACACCGTCACCTAAATGGATAGGGTTGCAAATACGGACAATGCAGCGAAGAATTCCGCATTGCTTATGAGATGACCTAATAAAATTTTCGGAAACCTCTCGAGGATCACCGGCGTAGAAAGTCAGAAATTTACGCGTGTTTTACAGTGAATGTAAAGCAGGTCGGCGATGTTGCGTTCCTTGACTGAGGCGACCGTATCAAAATATTAAAGTGAGGCAGTTTTACCATCATAACCTCGAGATGAAATTCTTTTTCCGTTTCGCGAGTCTCAAAGTAACCGCCGACAAACGTCTCTCTCGTTTTGCCGTGCAATCAAAGTTTGCTGCTTGTTTGCAAGCCGATACCGCACGCATACGAGCGCGCGAGAAAGCTTCAGGCTCGCACACGTATAAATAGGAATCGTTTAGGGCGTGTCGAGACTGCCAACAACCGATTTCAAAACGGAGTAGCGGCCCTTTTGACCGTTTCGGCACAGCAGCACGGTTAAGGACCCTGAAGCGTACCGATGCTGGAACCATTTAATTCTTCTCCCTCCTTCCTCTCTCTCCCTCCCGTGTCATCGTTTCCAGCCTTCGTCTGGTCTCGTCTCCTTTTAATTCCCTTCGAGAGCGAGTGCAGAGCTTGGTGGAAGCTCGAGGATTTATCGACTGTCCCCGTTGCCGCTCTACGAATCTATTTTCTCCTAATCAACCATAGCTACAAATCACATTCATTTCTATAGAAGTGTTAATGAATTCTCGCGAAGTTCAGGTGAGACGAACAATTTATATTCGAAGCTGACCGAAATTAAAGATCCCAGCGCCAGGAGAAGAAGAGCAGGTCAGCGACTATATGCGCTTAATTGCATGTTTTTTCAGATTTCATGAATTTTATTTTATTACTTGCAGGCTGCTATTATTATGCTTTCAACATGTCTCCTTATATCCCAAAAGAGTTTAATCCAACATGACCAACAGTTTTTTCGAAAAAAATTCTAAAATATCAGTTACTTTTGGGGCTATTAGATGAGAATCCCATTTAACATAAAATTTTTGAATACTTAGACAATAAATAATATTTCTTTACTTTCAATAATTCTTCACACACACAACACCGACATATAAAATATTATCTCAATGTAGCAGTTACTATATTGCTCAATGCAACTTTCTAAAAGGCTTGTATGATAAACGTAAAAGATGTATGTAATTATATTTTATAGAAATACTAAATAGTAAAACCTTTAAGAGATGCTGTGGAGATACTAAAACACAAAGAAGTAGACACTCTTATCTTTAGTCACTGTAATGCTCCGTATTGAGTTTGTCTCAAATACATCATAATATTTGACATTCTCACGCTCTTTTAATGATTTCCAATCCTCAGGTACAATTTTATTTATTCTCAGAGTAATTAAAGATTTTAGTTTTCCTTTCAATTTTGGTGGAAAATTACTGAGAAGCATCGCCTTTGTGATACAAAATTCGTCCACTATATTTAATAATAAAACACATCTTTACCCATTTGTCTGTGCACCACATGAAATTAAATCATCTTTTCATACTAGAAGAATGTACAGGTTGTAAAAAAAGTATGCAGCATGGTTCATACAGGTGATTCTAAACCTCTCAATCGGTAGAGATCTTTTAAAAGACTGTGCCGCAAAATTGATCTTGAAACTCAAGGTCAAATTTTATTTATTTAAAAGGGAGTACCCTTTAGTTACAACAAAGTATATAGCCAAGTAAATACGAGGTAGTCTATAATAAATTTTGCGGCAGATTTTTTAATGGATCTCCACCGATCAAGAGTTCTAGAATCATTTGTGTGAATCGTTACATATACTTCTTTTACATCCTGCATATATACACAAAATTATTACTTGTAAAACGTAAGTGGACGCCATAAAAAGCAGGTAGCTTTAAATACAGCGCACTGTACAAAGAAAAATTTAAATAACATTAGTTGTCGAATTGCATCGAGCGTAATTGTACTCGATAATATTCCCGTGCATGAATTTAAGTACCCGTTAAAAGTAATGAAAAACCTGCGTGGCAACGTTTTGGCTAAAAGAATTCTTAGAGCTACTGAGAGTCGAGGTCGAATCGCTTCCGGGGTGAAAGAAAGGCCACGCAGACGCCGGTTAAAGCTGGATCACCGGCAAAGATCAAGACCCACGTTGGATTATTAGCTGGTAGCGTTTCATTACGAGAGCCGAAGAAGCAACATAATTGAGGACCACACAGAAAACGTGTCGGTGGGCCTCGACTGTTTCACCGCACTGAACCAACAACTCTCTTTATCTTCTTCGTCTTCCTTCCTCCCCCTGACAGTCCCTCAATCCAACCTGTTCTCTTTTCTACTTTCGTCCCTTGTACTCTCACCTTCCTGCTCTCTCTCACGGTGCATCTCACTCTGCGCATCCTCCTTTGTTTCCCATTTCTCTCGTTTACCTGTATTTTCTGCTTACCATCTCAATATCAGGTCTGTCTGGAAACTCTCGTTGCTTTTCTCCATTCACGTCTTCTTTGGTATGTACAAGTGTTCAAAGTCTCCGTTTAGAAATCCTTATTCTTCCTACTTTTATTATTCTAATCGCAAGTACAAAAGTAAGCGAAATTTGGCAGATCAGCATTAGCTTCTCGTCGGGTAATTGACAGCAGATAAGGAGTACAGTGTGCAAGGTCATTTACGACATTGCATATTTTAGTTGCTAAATTGTAAAGCCGCAGAGGAAGTTTCGAAAAGGAAGTTTTATGTGACTAAAAATTTGTCTCCCGTTTTGGGATGTAATACTATAAATAGACAGTAATGTGCAGATGACTTACAAAATTTCAAATTAGAGATTTACACCTGAACCTTAAGATGAACCTTGAGTAGGCAGGTCTTTATTACAAGAAAAATCATATTTTACGTCAAGTGATATCAAAACGAAATTTGAAGTTTTAGACTTAACCGCTTTAGAACTTCAGATTTGTTGTAAAATATCTTAGATGGATACCACAACCTAAGCGAAATGAACCTGACTGGCCGCCTGCAGACCAGCTGCTCCTTGGATCGATTAATTACTGGCGATAGAAAATGGATTCTATGCAACCTCACGTAAAAGGGTAAATATAGCGTGAACCAGGACATCTGACTCGTACTGCACAAAAATTGGGTTTATATTAGAGGAAAAGAATGTACGAAAGTGAAAAGGACTGATTTATCATACTCTATTAAAAACCATTTCAATCAGAAGACAATTAATAAATTCTAGAACATACTACAACTGAAAGATCTTTACATTGAAATCCAAGAAAAGTGACCAATCTTTGAGACCAAAAAGAATATTACCATTCAGCACGGAAGTACCTGGCCGCGCGTAGCATTAATGAGCCGGTAAAAATTCGACAAATTTAGGTGGTAAATTCAGAATGACCCATATCATTCACCTTGTATCCATTGATTACTATCCAATCCATTACTTATTCTCTATCATGGAGAAAATTCCAATAATGTGGTTTTCGAGAGGACAATCGGATAATATTTTAGTAATAAATGGATGAAGTCCTACAATAAAGGAGTTGACAAATTATCAGATAAATGGAGGTTGGTCATATAAAATAGTGATCATTATATCAACGATTAATATTAGAAGGTAGTTATATTTTATCGCGGGTGGGATAAATGGTACAAAAAAACGACAAAGCTTTCCGACAGATCTAATAATATTATCTGTTTTACTGCTCCTCATTAGCCAGCATTTTCCCTCGTCTTTTCCTTAGAGTTTCGTGGAATGCAATCTACGGTCAACCGAATTGGCCTCTGCACTCAGCATGTGACAGCATAGTGCAGCAGGCCAGGCATTTCGCCAACCTGTTATTACACCACAATGACTGAATTAATTGTTCGAAACACCCTGCAAGCAAGGGCTTCATAGGTGCCCGTTCTTTTTTTCGACCGCATACCTCTTTGCTTTCTCTCATTTTTCCTTCCACACTTTCCTCTCTAAGTGGTTCGCCCGGTTTAAACGTCTGGGATAATGTATCTCTGCCTTGACGGTGTACGCTTTGCTTTTTCACTGACTCCGTCTTGCGCAGTGTTCGGAGCGATTCTGTTGCACTGATGAAGGGGGAAATACCTAAAGAAGCGGTGGTAATGTGTGCATGAACTGCGCCTGCGTCAGTCATGCACACATAACCAACGCTCCTGTAGGTGTTTCCCCCTCCATCAGTACAGCAGAATCTTCAGGGACACTGGTCTCGCGGAGGGCCCAGCTTATCTCTCTAATTTCAGTGAAATCAAAGTCAAACTTTTAAAGTAGTAATTCATCAATTTTAATATGACGACGTCTTTCCATTCTATCTGCATAATCTTGGGTTTCAATGCATATGTCGTTTAATACTGAAGAGTATTACTTGTAAATTAGTTTTAATTGTGGGGATAATAAACCTTTACGTCAGGGGTAAATTCGTTAACTTTTGACAGATTTAAATTTTTGTATACAAAGTAACAGCTTTGTTCCATAGTATTACATAAAATCTTTATTTTTCAATGCCCCTATATTTTTGTACCTACACAGCATAGAAAGAAAAATCAAATTATTCAAGTAAGTATGGTTTCATTAGAAAGAAAACACAATTGTGGTTACGCCTTGCATATTTTCATCATAATCATCATTTTTTAACATTAATGCATCTTTTGGAAAAAATTTATTATCCGAATAAATGAGGATTTCATTACCCCTAAATAAAATGTTTCGAGCCATTAGAAAAATTAAGTTCTTTTATATTAAACTAGCTTCATTATACTCGGCTCTGACCGAAATTTATATTCTAATTTTATTAAAAAAAAAATTTATTTATTTTTTGTGAAAATAATCACATTCATCTGGATTAGCTAGACCAGGGTTGACTAACTGGCGACTCACGAGTTGCCGGGGGCTCCTCCGCCTTGCGGCCACGCTGAACGCAGTCGAATTCGTCCGTGCCTACACAGACATAAATACATTCGATTGCTACGGCCGGCCACGGCCATACGTTTACATATATGTAATTATAATTAATACGACAATACGAACTGATATATACTTACTTTTACACATCTCTGTGAATGTGAACGTAAAAATTATTATTTTATTAAACGCACTTTCGCATCTGTATGTAGAACCAAATATTGATGAAATTTTTAAACCCAAATCCACCAATTTTTACGTTCACATTCACAGAGACGAGTAAAAGTAAGTATATATCAGTTCGTATTGTCGTATTAATTATAATTATATGTACATAAACGTATGGCCGTGGCCGGCCGTATATAGCAATCGAATGTATTTATGTCTGTGTAGGCACGGACGAATTCGACTGCGTTCAGCGTGGCCGCAAGGCGGAGGAGCCCCCGGCAACTCGTGAGTCGCCAGTTAGTCAACCCTGAGCTAGACATACTGAGCTGGGACACATTTTTTTGGCGACAGAGAAACACACAAACACTTTCTGCTTTGTGTATTAAGATAGACATGAGCACCGCTGGGTTCACTAGGAAATATAAATATTTATTAACAGTAAGACTCACCCATAGTTCTCTGCTGTTGGTCTTGGCCATTGTTGCGGAGCAGCATAGTAATTCTCACTGTAGTTGTAGTGCTGAGGATAACCAGCCGTAGTTGCTGCGGCAGCAGCTACCGAAGCTTGGCCGTAGCTCTGATAAGTTTCAGCACTACCGTAGTGCTGAGTCTGAAAGGATTGCAAACTCATGGTGTTGAAAGCGTTCAGTTGCTGACTATTCAGCTGCTTGCGAAGCCTAGCTCGTCTGTTGCTGAACCATACTTGCACACGTGCCTCTGTCAGATTTGTTCTGGAATGATAATAACAAAGTGACTTAGAGCTAGGAAATTTTTTAGAAATTCAATCTATCAAGGATTTAGTATACCGAGTAAGATATCCTAATGAGATATTGTTCGACCAATCTACCTAAGTCGTTGCGCTTTTTCAATTTATTTGCACTGTATTTACGGTTATGTATAGGGTGTAAACAAATTATATGTTACGATTCACAGAGGTGATCTGTTAAGGTAGGCTCTCACTACGCCCCGCCTCGCCTAGCCTCGGCGCAACTTCTTTCCGCAATCACAGCTGGGCTCGCATCGTCTCGGTTTTTCCGCACCCGAAGTGAACTGAGCTTGCCTATTGCCTGAGCTTGTCAATTCAGTAGGCTCACACTACGCCTCGCCTCTCTTCCTCAAAATATTCTCGAGGAGAATCCGCGGCTCGGAGCCGCGTTGAGGCGAGGCGAGGCGCAATGTGAGTAAAATTGTCAAACTACATAAGAAAAGTATAGAAATAATAAAATGAGCCTAGGCGAGGCGTAGCCTACCATGAGGCGGCATGCCTACCTGTGAGGTCTGCAAAAACATGTATATTCGGGAATTTTTGGGGAAAAAACTTAAAGGCTTATTTAATCAAACCTTTATGCATTCGAAAGTGTACATGTTAAACTCTTGTAGTATTTTTTGCGATGGAAAGTGTAAATAAATAAAAGAAATATCAGTGACCTCCCAGCAGCGTTTTTTTTCAGTAGTTTGCGGTGACCACTCTAATTTTGACCTGGTTCATCTGGAATAAAAAAATAGCGGGAATTTAGTTAGTATGCTAGATTATCTAGACCTTAATCGTTCCTTATCCCGAAAGATTAATTTGCTACAAAATGATCGCTTCTCATAGCAAAAGTATTGATTTTTGCCACAGTATCGCTCTCATTTTTTATCATTTTTCATCTGTAAAATAAAAACTACCCAACGGAAATGAAAAAGCCACGATTAAGGATTAGATAATCTAATATACCTACTAACTGAATTTGGTTGAATTTTTTATTTCTGATGAACCAGGTGAAAGCTACAGTGGTCAGCGTAATAAAAAAACGCCTCTGGTAGCCTATAATTCCATTATTTATTTACACATCGCATTGCAAAAAAAAACTACAAGAACTTTAAAATATATACTTTCGAATATACAACCGTTTATCTAAAAAGTCTTTAAGTTTTTAAAGCAAAAAATCCCGAAAATTCTTGTGTTTTCAAACCTTACATTTTTCATTTTAATGTATTCTACTCACTGGGAGGATAGAAAGTGTCAAAGAACAAATTGTTGTCGTTCGTTTTTTTGAAACATCCTCCAGAACATAATTCCTTTTGACACTGTTTCTCGTTTACTGCTAAACACGTTGGAATACAAAAAGTTGGACGCTGAATTTCATGATCAAGGTCCATTTTACTGTACATTTTTTTAACAGATCTTCACCAATTTAGCGTACAATTATGGTTGTAACTCCGTTTCGTTTCTCAGTTCATGTATAAGTATATCTAACAATAGTGAGGTTTTTTAGAACGTGTTACGAGGAAAGAGTAGGGAACAATAGTAATGTTTCGATACTAGATCACTTGTCAATCCTCGAATCTATTTAGTCATCGCTATCCTCATAGAATTGGCACTGTAGAGTGGAGGAGGCTGACGGCTCCACCCACTTCTATGTTCCACTCATCTTCTGTTTAGTCATGCGCATTGGAGACCTCACTATTGCTCGGTATACCTATGCATAGATACAATTTAGTTTAGCGTTTATGTACATCATTATATTTTCGTTCCATTATATTATGTACCAAACACTTTTCTTAGTTGAGATAAAATGATGCATGGCGAAAGCACTATCAATCTCATTTCTTATGACCAACAGTTGTAATTATTGTTTTCATTCTGGTACTGTTGATATGGCTAATTTTACGAAAAAAGAGAAAACCTGTAGGTATTCCTTTATACTTTTATTTTGGATTATAAAACAATGCAAATTATTCTGCATGTCATTTAATATTAATTACTAAATAACCTTCTTCCACAGATTCGAGCATCATTTTAGTAGGTACAAGATATTTTAATTGTTTAATGAGTAAATATACTTAACAAAATAATTTCCCTTATTTTTGTATCATGATCGGCCTTGCTTTGTTAAGGTCAGTGTTTTAAACTATTGTCATTGAAGATGAATGAATAAGAAGACAGATTTGTGAAGCAGAGTAAAATGCAAAGCTGGGCTTACTTTTGAGCCAATTCTTCTCTGGTGTAAACGTCTGGGTACTGCGTTCGGTGAAAGGCTGCTTCCAGTTGTTCAAGCTGTTCACCGGTGAACGTAGTCCTGCTTCTGCGCTGCTTCCTCTTCAAAGCGATCCCTGGTTCGCTTTCTGTATCTGAATCGTCGCCACTGCTTCCACCTGAAGCATGCAATATAATGCTACGCGTAAGTAACGTGACAAAGCAGGAGTAGATACTCTTTTCAGCAAAGTTCGATCTGCATTTTAAAAAAAATTGAAATAAGCTCAATCGTTAAAACATTCCTCATTGTTGTCAATGACTTTCCTGCATCTTTAGGTGAGTATGGAAACTCCATTGTAATAGAAACTCAGTCGCCTTGACGCGATGAAATCGTCAAGAGATTCGGATAAACGTGTTCTTTACCCTCAACTTTGAGGGCTGATTTCAAATAAGGTAAGTGCGGGTAATAAGGCCCACCTAAGGATCTATAATTTTTTTTAAAAAAACTTATACATATTCTTGAAAACTCTTTTTGTATAGCAATCTGCAAACATTCAACTATAAACTATAATATTTGTAACAATATATGAACACAACAAATACGAAAATGAATAGGTCTTTAAAAACCTTGTAAACGGGCTTTGTTTCGTGTAGAGTAGGTAATAAGGCCCACCTATTTGTTTAGTATGTACAATTCAGGTAAATAAAGACGTCTTCTTCCTCAGGTGTGAGTCCAACGCAATCCTCGTGTATCCAGGTGAGAGTTATTCCACGTCAAAACGGATAGGTGAAAAATTTAATTTCACCGATTCTCTTCAAAATTAGAGCATTTGTCGATAAGCAGTGGCGGATTTAAGAAAAAAGGCCCAGGTGGCAAACGTTCTGAGCGGCCCATTTTTTTAGAAAAATGAAGAGACAGTTTACTAAAAACGGGATAAGTATAGTAGCACAGAAAAGAAATATAGTGTTTGGTTAAAACCGCAATTTTTTTTTTAAGATGGGGCCGTTGGGGGCCTTCTGGGCAGGGGCCCATTTTTCGGGAAAATGAAGAGGTAGGTTAATGAAAACGGGTCAAGTGTAGTAGTACGAATGAAATGTAGTATTTGGATTCCTATACCTAATCATAACTGTATTTGGTTATGGGGCCCTACCGGGGCCTTGTGCGTAGGGGCCTAGGCGGCAACTGCTCATCAACCGCCCTGTTAAATCCGCCACTGTCGATAAGCTTGCAAAAACAAAGTATACTGAATTTTAAAGGCCTATGTTATGACGTCCCACTAGTTTTCGCGCGGTCCTAATTAAAATCTTCCCCATAATCACTCCACAACTCTGTCAAAATCCCCAAAACTCAATTCTTACATCGGAATAATTTATTATTCCATAATACAAAAATTAATTATATGTATATGTATATGTATGGAAGTCAAATACTTGGCGTGGCCAGGCAAGGTATTCTCAGACCATCAATACAATATTTCAAATAACCAAGTAAAAGTAGCATTCACAGAAATTGCAAAAGAATTTAAATTATCCGACCATGCGCTACAATGTACCTACTGTGGAACAATGTGAGAATATTGGTGGTTTGTAAAGAAACTAGAAAGGTCAAAAGTGACAAAGATTGCAAGGGATTTAATAATCCAATTGATTTCGGAGAGAAATAGATGCCTTAGTTATCTTGTAACAAAATTATTTTTTGACAAAGAAAACAAGTAAACTAGAGTATTATAAAACATCGTTAACTTTTCAGAGATTATCATGAAAGTTTAGAGAATACACATTTTTAATTAACGAACATATCGTAAAGTTGATCTGCGCTGCCTTTCCCAGCATATCAGACGAAAGGAAGAATTGGAAATTTCTGAAAGCACGCGAACGAGGCGTCTTATCGGAGATAGGAATCGATGGTAACGTTAAGATCCAAGAGATGTTACTGACCACGCTTCTTAATAGCGGCAAGAAGGTCTCCCAGTCCAGCACGTGCTGCACGTCAGATACCGAAGATAGGAAGCGAGTCGTTCACGCCCACAGTTCACACGCCGGACTCCGTAACCCACCATTAAGACCCTTTTGATTACAGCCGTACCAGCCGAACCTATACTAAACTAAAACACTGGAGAAATTAGGGTCCGCCACGAAGAAATTAAGTTCTTTGACATGTCCCGTCCCACACGAGCTAAACGAAAGCCTGTCTCAGCATCCCCAACATCCATCCTTTTGTCTACCATCGCGAGCTCTCGTTTTCTACTAGAAACTTATCGTTCCTTTGATCGACGTCAAGTTTCATGGCAACATGATCGCGTGTTCGTTGCATATAATTAATTAATTTACAATACGATATAGACACGTGAACATCCTGAACACTAATTTGTCTTCTGTTCCTTTTATGTTTGCTTGCGACTCCACAAGATATGTTTTAATTTCCCGCAAGGCAATTTGCTGATAAAAACGGATGTGTAAGTCAATATCACTTGCGTCAATATAAATTCAAAAAAAATCGAAGATTCGTAAGTACATAGCGGGCCTTTCAAAATTAATGACCACATCGCAGCTATAAATCTGCGCGACAGTTTGAGGGGAACACCTACACCACTTTTTGAAGCCTCAACGTTTTTCCACGACACGTGAACGCTTGATAGCATCATGTTATATTTTAATAAACGACGGAAACAACTTTAGTCGGTTAAAAATTTACCTAGCAATGTATCAATTTATTTAATAGACAAGCGTATCTTGTTCCGACGAGGTACTTTCACCGCTTTAATGCCACAGGTCATTGCAGAAATAAAGTCGAAAGATGCCGAGTGACCCGATCGCGTTTCTGTCGCTTCATGTCGAAAAGTGCCAAGCAACTCATTATTATTATGACATAGTATCGATTACGTGCATGATTTTCGTTCATTTTTTTGTTAAAAAGTTGTGAAGATTGCATGGACCTAAGAATTAAATGGAGCACAAAACTGCAAGGCCTAAGCTCGTGTCAGTAAAGGGGTGCATGATACTGCACATGAGGTGGTGGACGATCGGTGATTGGTTGATGAAAGTGACATAGGGTAGATGTACCGTTTGTGGCCATTGTACCATTTTTGGCCATGTGTATAATTATCGCGTTTTTTAGCTCGAAATTGCTTGCAGACACTTAATTATGTGTAGAATTTCAAATCGTAAATATTTTGTTTAGTATACCACCAGAAATATAAGGTTATATTTATTGCTTACGCGAAAAGTGGCAAGTGGCCACAAACGGCGAAAAATGGATTTCTTATATTTTTTAACTTTATTAATTCTTTAACGATTTCTCTACTTAATGGTAACTTAGACATTAATAGTAAAGATAGTGTAAAATTTAGTAAAGCTTTTAGTTTCCTGATTTGAAGTACAGTTTTAAAGATAATTACGATGAAAGTCACTGAAATCCTTAAAGTGGCCACAAATGGTGCATCTACCCTATCTTTGGTAAGAGGCATTGCCTTTTTTATGTTTTTTTATGGTTAAGTTTGTCGTTGAGTTTAAAACGTTAATACGTAATTGCAACATTATATTTTGGTTTCATACGACTTGGTAAAACTTATGCTACTCGTCAATTGAGAGGCTCATATGTAAGTACATAGATACGATCTAAAATATTAGCTAGTAGAGAGGGAACATCGTTTTTATTTATTAAAACGGCGTAACACCCCGTTCGCGATTACCCCGCGTTCGTGTTTACCCTATTCTACCTTATATATATATGTATGGCATATGTATAGTTTTATACATATAATCATATTTTAATACACCCTATATAAGCATTCTGTTTCAAATAAAGCACGACGCAAGCGTAATACTCTGCCAATCACGAGCCATTCTACCTCCTCGTCTATGTTGAGACTTTGTGCTCCGTCGATTACATTCTTAGATCGATAGAAGACTGCGAGAGCAAAACTTTCGGCTTAATAAAAATGCTTGAAATCGTAACGTTAACTCTACTAAGGCTGAAACTATTCGAATAATTTAATAGGTATTCGAATACTTTACAAGTACTTAGGTATTCGAATGCTACGAATAAACTTCGAATATTTGAGTAGTCGAATGTTATGTTTGGAATATTTCAGTATAAACACGGGATGAATGTCGACAATATACTACACAGTCAGAGATAACCGCAAGGTTTTTACCGCCCGAAAGCATGTAAACCAATTACTATCGAAAATGCTACTTTAGATCAGCGGAACATCTAAATCAATAAAGCGGTTTATTGCTCCCCGAAGAAAACGGCAGGTTGCCTTTGGTGTTGGCGGTTTGTAAGATTAGAGGCAGTCAGACAGACCACACGCCGCGCGCGTACGCGCTCTACCTTTTTCTCTTTACGTCTTCCCTTTCCACGGTCTTCCCTCTTCGACACTGTCCGAACAACCCGCTGCCTTTACCTTTTCTTTTCTTCCCTCAATTTCGTCATTCATTTTACTTCCTATCATTCGATTCTGCACATTCTAGTCGTTTAATTGTGCAAGGAGAATGAAAGTGTTTACAGGAGGACAGGTTTATATTTACCACGTTCAAAAGTCTATGACCCACAGTTTCTGTTAAAGGAATTAATTAGCCAAACTTATTTCTATAATACTAAAGAAAAGCTTTGGTTCTAAATACTATAGTAAGGATCCGGCATTAGAAAAAACATAGGTACATATATATAAAAATGTATAAAAATCTGTCACTGTAAATTACAAGCAGCTTTAACGATTGTCTAATTTTTAACACAAACAAATACATTTTCCATTACATTAATTTCATGATTACTGCATCTAATCATTTTCTCGTAAGTTTGCAATTAGGGATCGATAAAGAAAATTGCCTATATAGCGTTATTTGATTAAGGTGGAATAAATGAAGATTTGCACAAGTGGTGAAAACTGCTCAACAGGTAGGCCACATTCGTCTTCCTAGATCGAGTTGCAATTCCCAGTGTACATCTAATCAAAACTAAATCTTCCCGACAAGATAATAAACTCGACACATCTACGCGCCACGGGACGCCTAATATATCATCGAGGACTTCGCTGTCACTGATAAATAAAAAGGAAAGGAACTCCCTTTGCGCCCGCCGACTGAACCTACATTTTTGTTCATTTATTTCTGCCCCTCAAATTATTCTGTATCTAAAGAACAAAAAATACCTTAATACCATTGTCGTTGCGATTCTATTAAAAATATGCTATTACTTGCCGGTAGACTGTGTGAGTGTTTGACGTAAAAAATTCATATAGACATTTATATAAATTACAAAATTATACATGTAAATAAATGTATATTCCTATTGCACAATTTGCTTTAAAAAAAAATGACCTGGGTTCCTATGAATACAGTACCTACCTATCTACAATCTACATTTAATCAGATCAATGTTATAAAAAGACTACGGAGGATAGCAATGGTCTATATCGAAATACGTAAAAATCTTTAAAATAACAAAGAGACATTTATCACTGTTCGTGAGTTTTAGCGTACCAAAAGGTTTCGGTATCTTATAAGTCCAATTCATCAATTTCCAGCTCCGCATCTTATTGTTAATTTTTAATTTTGGCTTTAACATACAAGTTATAATGATTTTTTATATTTCGAATATTCACTAGAAATAAGACTGCAACGTTGATTTGAGGTGGCTGCGTTTATCTTTAACTGTCGTGTCAGTATCCGACGGTCGATTCTAAATCTGCATATGTACAATTTGTATCGATTGTACATAAACAAAGTTCTGTGAATGCTCGGGCTCATAACATTTGTGGCAATCTATGTATATAGTCTATTTTATGTAATAGACAGCCTATCAAGACAGAAACCCCCCAATCTTGCAGAAAGTCATTCCATAGTAATATTGAAAATCGTTTCATTCGTAATAAGTAAAGAGAAATGTCATTTCAACATGAAAGCTTTCGATGATATTAGTATTTTAATTTAAAAAAAGGATTATTTGTGTCAAGAAAGGTACTAGTTTTCAGATTTTTTGTACTTATACATATACTTTGATGGCATTCGTAATATTATTGGCAGAACTTTTGTCACGGCACTTTCAGAAGTGTATAGAATCTTGACAGAATTCGTTTTGCTCCACTTTATGGATCGAAAATATATAATTTTATACATTTTTCTGTTCTATAGATCGCACAAATAAAATTGAAAATCCTGTATACATAATTTGGTACTTCAATGTTTTATTAGCATTACACAATAGTTACGTGTAATATAATTAAATTTATTCTGTTAATGTTTATACCAATTTTTTATAATGATATCTAGTATTAATCGTACTAAAGTCGTTCGATGATCGTATTCTTAGTTTCGTAATATAATTCACTCCTAAGAGAGTTATGAACATCGAAAGAATCGGGACTTAAGAACGAAAGGAACTGAAACTCGTACATCTTTCTCGTCCACCACAAAATACTGCCAATATGCATGCAGCACTTATCGTTACAGTCCTTAACTCAATTAACTTAACGTAGCTGTACGCTGTAATTACGCTTATCGCTCGATTACCTCGAGCGTTTCATTTATGCCCGCTTAATGGTTTATGCGGTGCTAAAACAACGGCGCTGTTCGCGAATTTTGCATGTATCATTTTTGAAAATCTCTTTAAACGGCAGCCCATTGATTCCGTTGTCGTTAATTCTTTCATGTAAATCAACTGAACCGCTCGGACGCGGTTACAGATTGAATTTTTAAAGAGTCTTCTGCACCTCTATGCTAAATTCGAATATACTATATAAATGAAAATAATAATTCTTCGAGAAATTATTATGTAATACTTTGAGGAAGTGAAGTCAAGGATTAAGAAATTTTTATCAAACATTAAAATATATTTTTATTACGAAATGATACCTACTGAAAAAAAGAGACTCACCGAGTATTCCATCGATAGAATGATTTCTTCGGGGATCGTCTCCAGGGCGAGTTTGATTCGTAGGTCCACGTAGAAGCCTCGAGATACTGGAAACCGATGGTGCTGATGCTTTGTCACAGACACCATCCTGCTAGCAGAACCATATTGGACAAGTTAGTATGACAGTGAAATATAACAAAAATTTATTGTTTAAAACCCGGAAATATTTTTTATATCTTTCATCCGGGTACATACGAACTTGAGAAAAAATAAAACGCTTAAACGAGAGTTAAAGTACAACCTCTAAAACATTTATATTCATTAAAACACAACAAGCTAAGGTGAACCTTGAAAGCTGATATACAGTGCGTCTGAGTTAACCAAGAACAGTTAAATATTTCGTAAGCGAGTAAAAATATGAAAAAATTATATAGTTTTTGTTTCGTAGATACAGTGGTGGGGGGAGATTTCCAGATCGACTTAATTTTTTTAAATAGAATGCTGTACTTTTCCATTTATAATACGATACCATTTTTTGTAACTAATTCAACGCAATACTTTTCAATTTTGCATACAGAATTGTTGTTGATTGAATCTCCGTTCTAATTGTTCAAGGACTCACTCAAAAATTGAGCTGAAATTTTCCTGGAATCCACTGCTACTTATAAAATACTATAATCACTCGAAGTTATGGATAGGCTGCCGCGAGAACCATTCAAAGATCGCGATACAAAAACGTTGTTTATAAATACAGAAAAACCAAACTATAAATAATATTATATAGATAATATCAACTGACCTTTATCAGTTTCTCGCGAATTTCCCAGCTGAAAATGCCAGGATTTTGCCTTTTCATGTCTTCAATTTTCGCTTCGACTTCGGGCGTAGCCACTCGCGGTTTGCTGCCGCCGATCACGCCCGGCCTAATCGATCCTGTTTCTTGATACCGATTCAAGATTTTTGATACGCAACCATGCGAGACTCTTAGCTGCCTGGAGATTACGCATGGCCTGACACCGGCTGCGGCCATTTCTACGATTTTTAAACGAATATGATTTGGCAGTGGACGTCCGTTAATAAACACACCCCCCAGCTGATTCACGCGCCCTTGTCCTGAAAGCAAAGAAACAAGTATGCAGATTTTTCTTATAGGTATTTGCAAGCAGAATTACATAAATACTACGAGAGTAGAAAGTGACAGGCTCACTTAACATATCTATTTACAAAATATATATCATATTTTGCACATTAAATCGGCTACAAAGTAAGAATTCGCATTTCTAATTCTCGTTCATATTAATCTCGATGCATATACTTTTGTTTTGGCTGCATTTAATTGAAAAATTGCATAAGTATTTACCGACGACTAGTGTTCCTTATTAAGAACTCTTTTTCGAGAAATTTTATAACTGCTTATTTCTTATTTCTCGAGAAATATAGCGTTTCTCGAGAAACTTAAGTCTAGGAAATCGCGAACGTATAAACACATCTAGAGTTTATAATAAATCCTATTACTAACATTAGAACCTATATGAATTGCAATAGTAAATCTCAGTAGAGAAGATTCAACATTATTGACTGGTGAAGGTGCTCTTAAATTTTATTTAGCAATTTAGAAAAATTGTATGCCTACTGAATTAAGTAATGAGTTTCTTGTGGCTATATTAAAGAAGAAATATCGAAAATAAAAGACGAAGTTTCATCAAATCTTTGCATAGATAGGTAATCCAGAATCTCTTCAAAAGATTCAAAAGACGCGTTTCTTCATTTAATTTCCAAGACAAATATGAAATATGACAATTACGAAAAGTAAACCCCTAAGGTGTATCTCCCTTTATTTATTCATTTCGTCGTGTCAACGCATTTTGCATTAATACATTAATTACATCTCTCAACACACATTTTACGAGAACCTGTTTCTATTTTAAATGTAATCATTAAAACACCTGTCAAATACACAACACAGTTGCCAAGTCACCGTAATGAGAATACACGATAAATATATTGCCCAGTGGAACGAAATTTCATGAAGTACCACGCAGGCTTATAGAAAGCACGAAATGAATGAAAAGCGAACGACGAAACTTGGAACGCGTACCAGAACAAGACGAATACTTTCCAGTACAGGCTTGGAAAGATCAGAAAGCCCGGTGGCACGGAAGGTATCATTCAAACAGTTTTAATTACCGGTAATTAGTCCCCCTTTAATTAACTTAATTATAATCACGAAGTCAAACAAACGGCGTCACATAAGTGCCAGCAAGATGTAAGTGGAAAAGGTCCCAGGAAGGAGCGGCGGCTTTCTGAAAAAGGCCCCGAAGGATGGAAGCCCAGAAGAAGGAAACAAGCGAAATGAGATGTGCCTTGGTAGTAGTTGGACTCGTACCCTTTTATGAGGTCCACCTTACGACTTTGCAAAGGAGGGACTTTCCGTAAGGCAGAGAGCACGAGACTATGAAAAGGACGTGTCACGAGTTACGGCCCCGGTTTTGCGCCGAGCAGTAAAAATCAGCAGGGACTGCAAGGGGGTTTAACCAACCAGATCCCCTCTCCTGAAAATTCACACACGTAAAACCTAACTTCGCTCGAGACACGCTCGCCAGGACAATGACGACCATACCGCGTTTACGTGTATTTACATAAAAGAACGTTTGCATAAGAATCGCTACCGAAATGGGATTTGTGCATGGGCTGCACGTACGGAACCGCGACTGCGTACATTACCGCGAATTTTTGCTTCTCGAATCTTCTAATGTCATTTTCGTCACTGAACTAATGCACAAAGGATAGCACAAGGCTTTGAAAATATAGATGTCCAAAACGTCATCACACTTTCATTCACAATTTCATCACTTTTTCCATTAGAAGCTAATGCGATATTTTAAAATTATACATCCTTGATCTGTGGTAATAATTTTGTAAGGAACTCGAAGATCTTTGAAAGCATTTGATTATTCAATGTCATGGTTTAATACTATTCACTAATAATTATAAAATAATATTCAATATAATTGCTATATAATTTGTCATTTTAAATGAAATTATTACTTATAGTTAGAAATATATATATGTAGGTGACTGTTTTATATTGAGTCATGAAGTTTACTGGTCCATCATTCAATAAGAAAAGGTAATCTTTACTCATTGAAATGAACGAAATTCCCTAAATCTCTGATGCATTTAAATAATTTATTTATTTATTTATTTATTAATTTCATTCATAACTATTTCAAATTTTCCATATTCGCTATTTTTTATTCTGACGAAATGGATGACTATACACCATTGTAAACTATACCTAAGTGTAACAAGCAGTAGTGAGACATCTTAGAGGAGTAAAGAAGTGGTTGCAGAAAAAAAACATCCAAGAGTAATGTCACCAAAATAGGTTGGCTACCTGATTTCGAATCGAATTATCGGGCTACTCTCATAGTCATGCTGCTAAGTTCTTTCTCTTTTACTTTGAACTTGAAAAACCCTGTTTCGGACAAATTGTTCAAGGGAGTTATCCCATTACGTAACTCACACCTGACTAAGATATACAGAACTTCATCCGAATAATACAATATTATTTTACCTTCAAAAGTAACAATCATATATCCAATTTCACGTCGATCTCACTCTTCTGACGTGCAGAGCCTCTGCGAGACACAGTTAACTACCTGCTCACTAAAAATTGATAATCATATCGACGAAATAATGGACTTGTCGTTATACGAGTCTTTCGCAACACCTGCTATGAAAACTCCTGCTAATTACCACGGCATAATTCAAAAAGGGACAACCTCCAACCACTCCTCTGCCCGTGCCCGATGCTGGTAAAGTAGTCCCGTTTCGTGATTCATCAAATCCGCAAGATTTACATCCCCCCACCCAGTGGGACCCCAATGGGCCCGTGAGGACATATCCACAGTCACGCATCGCACACTTGCGCGATACCGTCGCGTACGTACGACTCTTAGACACCTCTCATGACGTCAGTCAGGCCGCAGGGCCCGACGGGATTACAGGCAAGATCAAAAGGCGCCGAACGCCGCCACCGGCTCGATCTCTCTCCCTCCCCTCTCTCGCTCTCTCTTTCGCGGTAGGCGCGAGGAGAATCGCGCAGACCCCAGAACGAGTTCGAAACGAAAGGGCCCATACAGTCACGGGGTGGGCCTCTTCGTCGGGCTCGACTTCTTGTGCGACAATACGTGAAATTCTATGTAACCGACTACCATGCTCCATTACGACACATGCGCCGAAGTTATTCGCTTGCAAAAGTGAACAAACGGATTAATTCGTAGTAGGTGTTTTGCTTCTTGTTTACGTCGACATCTCGTGATAGTTCCATACAATGGTCACGTGACAGCGGACGATGCCTACTGCGACCGAAACCTATGACCGCGGAATTGATAAAAATTTGATAAAAGGAACTCATTTTAAGCTGAAAGTTTTAAGGACTTTACAATCGACAACCTGAAAAGGAGTTGCAGCGATGCATACGATATTTACAGGGCATGCTTCTCGCAAATGCATGCTTGTAGGTAATAGGTGTTTAAAAATGATAGGTGTTTCTCTTCAGAGCAATCTACTACAAAAGTAAGTAGGAATATTTTTTCTTAGAATTAAAATTAAGTGAAGATTTTTAAAAAGAAAATTTATCAGACTGTGTTAAATACAACTACATATTCATAAAGTTTCAGAATGTTTTGAATTTTTTGAACACCTTGGTAGGTGTCAACTTATATAATGTAACTAATTTTTTAAGCAGAGTTTTTAATACGCAGCTATATTTATTCATAAATAAATAACATAACAAACTGGCTTTTTCTTTCTTGTTTCAATTACTTACTTTTGACATATATTGCTATACTTGCCAATCTAGGTATTTATGAAATTCGAATACGTTTCTCGATTCAGTGAACTCGTTACTTATAGTATGCGTAAGTTTATGCATCGAACGAATCAATACGAATAACAATAACACAGCTATTTATACCATAAATAGAAGTGGTATCTGCACCAATTAATGAAAATCAGGAGTACGCGCAATGGGAAGAAGAGAAATATAAAATTCTCATTTGTTGTGAACTGCTAAGTGAACCTCGAGTTCCGTGGCTGTACGGCGTGCATGGATCTTTCATAATTGTATAGCATTCTGTTTGTGCACCATTTCATTACTTGTGCTCAACACACATTTATGGACTTTAACACTTGTAATTCGAGTCACGGATCTGAATGTTTGACGCTCATTGTCAGCCGTGTGAACAGGACTTACGGTTCTGTTTTCATATCTCGTTTTAAATTGTAATACACATCGACGGGACACTTTGTCAATTACTTTATGCATTTCGAGTAATTGACTTTATTTACAAGTACCTTCACAAAAATCGATACTTGCTGATCTTTAAAAGCACCGAAGAAATAAAATAACCAATGAAGCAATTTATGTAAACGATATTGAAATAATCACCGTTACAGTTAAATCTGTATTGATGTATATAATTGGTGTCTTTCAGGTGAAACACAGTTATATTACTTATTAATTCTAGTTTATGAGGTTATTAATATAAAATGACCTGGACGTGTTGCCAAGATTGAAATGAATTGCTTTAACTATTTTTCTATTTTCATTCCTTAAAATTGATATTATGTTAATAGTATTGTCGTTCTACAGTATGAAATTCCAATAGCAGTGTTAACTACAACATCCAATACGTTCATTTTGCTATCTACGTGTGTATTTTGATTGTGTTGAAGTGTGTGTGTGTGTTTTACATTAATTACAACAAATAGATTGCGACAAGACAGTAAACTTAGTAATCACTTAAATTGTGTGCAAGATAAAATGAGCATAATTAGATAGTCTTGTTAAGTAACTTGCTTTCAATGTTATTTTATTCTTGAACAATTAAGAATTTTTCATTAAAAGACTTCATGTAGTTGAAATCGTTATTATTAAAGAGATTTCATGTAGTTGAAATCTATGACACTAACGAGTTTAAAAACGGTAGGATAAAACAAACTTTGCGAGATTCATCTACATGTTTGTAAACATTGTACCTCATCACTCATCAGAAACGCAGGACCACCCTGTAGCAAAAATAGAAGGGGCTGAAGTGCTTGGAATGATCGAGAAAATAATTTTCAGCATGAATTATTGATAACAGGTAATTGATTGTAGGCGATCACGCTAATATCCACGATCATGCCGATATAACGCGATAGGGGCTTCTCCGATTTTAATTCGCTCGACGCAACTCGCATGATTAAATTTTACCCTCCAGGCAACGGTTCCAAGAGTAATGGTATTTATTAGGCCGTTTACATAAGAATCATTGGAGTAACTACTGGATCTGTTAAGGTTTTATGGAGAACAGTAAATACTTATTCTACCATAAGCATTTGAAATTTTTTTGAATTCCGTTTCATATAATTTTATCACAAAATTGGAGTAAGAAATATAAAACGTTGAATTCTAAGAAACATATGTTATGCATTTACGTAACTCTAGGGGAGACCGGGGCAAAGTGAGACGAAACAAGTTTGAAGTCGAATAAAATTTTTCCCTTCCAATAAAAAATATTTTGAAGTAGAGTTATAATATAATTAAAACATTACTATTGATAAATGACGAATAGAAATACTTCAAATAAACTTAGAGTACAGTGACTCACAGCCATAATCGTACACTCTTTAAAATCGCATAACTTATTTAGAATTGGTCCAAACGACTCGATTTTTTTTTAGAAGCTAGAAGGATTAGTTTGCCAACTGATGTGTTTCGTCGTTTTAAAAAAAAATGCAATTGGTCGGAATAGCGAAAAAAATAGTAAAGGTCGTTTTTTAAACTTTTTTTTGTGAGCCTGTAATGAAAATTCAAAAAACCTGTTTGTAGATTGAAGTAAGTTGTATTTAGAAGCTAGAAGGATTAGTTTGCCAACTGATGTGTTTCGTCGTTTTAAAAAAAAATGCAATTGGTCGGAATAGCGAAAAAAATAGTAAAGGTCGTTTTTTAAACTTTTTTTTGTGAGCCTGTAATGAAAATTCAAAAAACCTGTTTGTAGATTGAAGTAAGTTGTATACATGCTAAAAATTTCATCATAATCTGTAATAGTAAACACAAGCGAATTTTTCAGTATCATAACGATATTTACAAGCTGGATTGGGGCGTAAAAATCGGAATACTTTCAAGGCCTGCCAACCGATTTCGGTTTGTATACAATTTCAAACTGTCTCGAAACTCCGTGTTCTTGATTTGAAGAACAACAGCAAAGCACAAAACATTAAGAACTCAACAATTTCAAGACGATCAGGAGTTCATAAAATTCGCAAGATTGTACAAGATTACCAATCACAATGCTCTTGCAACCGATTTGGAATCGTCTAAAAACTCTTGCCTGCAATTCTACTAAAACCAACCGCAGTGTGGAATAATTTTTCAAAGCGGCATTACTAAAACAAACCACTCGTTAACTGTCTCGCTCGTGCAATCTGGAATCAATCATCAATTTTGTTCATTCCGAATGTACTTCGTAGCCGCATGATAAATGACGAATTGCGCAAACAATCGGGTAGACGGGCCCCGGCGTGTCTCGATCGGTCCCGCGCAGGCGGCCCGATGCAAAGCCGAGGGGAATTACGTGAGCTGGGAGGAGGAAAAGGTGCGCGAGTACCTGAGTGGGAGTATCCGTATGTACTAAGGGGATGCATGTACTTAACGTTCAGTGTGAGTTCCGAGTTGCAAAGGCTTCAATCAACGTGCCGTCGCTCGGGGCATTTCCGATATCAGACATTAGGTACCCACGGCTTCAGCTACGTACTTCAACTCTTTCACGTTCCGACACCCACGAGAGCGGCTGCGTGCCCTGTCTTGCCACGGAATCGAATTTTTCTCATTCTGGAATGCTCTCTTGTGAGAAATCACCGTAAACTCATTTCTTAATTTCAATATAGAGACTTCGGCTTCATTCTTGATACGATCGAAAGAAGACTGATTCTTTGTGCATAAAGGATACACCGTAAAATCGAGGGTAAAATATTTTCGTAGGGTAAACTGTACAATGATTGGCACCCGAAGCGGAAATCCCAATTGGAATGTTTATATTTTTTTGTGAAGTATTTATATGGTCTTAATTTTCAGTTTTAACTAATGATTATGGATTTCTCATTAAAATAAAACATCTTGAGTATCTATTGAGTCTTTATTTTAAAAATATTCAATGAAAAACAAAAATAGCCTTTGAACCATTGCGCTAGGGACGCTTCGTGAAAATACTGTCAAAAAGTTATGAACAATATTATAACGAGCGGTATTGGTTGACCACTCATTGTCAATCATAGATAGGTACTTCTCCAAAAAATGAGACTACGATTACTATAATGTGTGTCATTGCGGTATCATGTTAAAATATACTTAACGAATAATAAGTAGTAGGGGAAAGTAGGGTAAAACGGAACGGGTGGGTAAAACGGAACACCAATGTTTCTGTTAGATAAGAGCTGCGAATGAGTTGGTACCGCGTGACATGGAACCAAAGGGTCCTCATAGCATTTTATGATAGACCATAGATCCCTGCACAAATTATTTTTCCATTAAGAGAGTTTGAAAAATTTCCGGTATCGACGTTTCAATATTGCGTTGGACTTTCGACTACTTTTCGGTACTGAGACTTCGAAAATTAATAACGGCAGGTACATCGTTGGATTCTGTATTCCTTACGCTACATTTTGACGTATATAAAAAGTTCTTTACCTCACGCTGAAGTGTAAATATTAAATGTTTACTAAATGACTGCACGTGGGGCAAAACGGAACACTTTTCGCGGGGTAAAACGGAACGCCTATTATACATGGGGAAGAATGGAAACGTCTCTTAGTACGTGTTTATTATCTCTTTTAATTATTAGATTGTAGATTAAACTTTTAATTACTATTCTTGTTTCCAAGAAAATTGATTTTGTATGAAAATGAAAATTATGTTTCCAAGAAAATTATGATGTATGAAAATGAAAATTATGTTTCCAAGAAAATTATGATGTATGAGATACATATTTCATTCGATCAAACTGTTAGTTTAAATTGTAATAAATAACATCATCATTTAATGCAGATGTGTTCTCCATGCAAGTATTGATATTCATGTAAAAATCCACGTGTAGGGGAAAGCGGGGTGATTCCGGCCCCTTCTATTTCTTTAAATATAAAAAAATTTAAGAAAAAATTAAAACCGACTTCAAAAGAATGAAATTGCACTAAAAAGTAAAAAATAATTTTTTTCCTTATTTAATCTACGACTCTCATATTTAATATATATTTTTGTTATATTTTATTTGCAATAGTTATACCTAAAACTTATATTTATAGATTTTAACATAAATCTATACATTTTAAATCATAAAAATAAAGATTTTGTACGTTTACACGGTCTTCGAGTGGGTGTTCCGTTTTACCCCACCATTTTAGCGAGGCGAAGATTTCAATACCTCCGGTAAATTTCATTTTCCGTCGTTCCCACAGATTTTTCTTATCAATGACCATGATTTTCTTATAGTCTAAGATCCACTGAAGACTCCTGTTGAAGTCTCGTGTCTTTTTCTCCTCCCGATTTAAGTTATCACCCTCCAAAGTTAAGCGTTCCGTTTTACCCCACCTTCCCCTACTTAAATATTTAATTCCAAAATCCATTACAAACATAATGCTGGCCGCGACCTGATTATATTGCCAATTTCTTGACAATTCCCCTTTTTTATTTACACTGTAATTGATCTTTTATCAGCAAATGTTACTTTTCTCGTTTCGAATGTATCTATACAGTATATTTTTACAACATTAAGGAATTATTCTTGTTTTTAGGTATTCATTCAGATTATTTAATATGTATACCTCCTGCGCTTACTGGTTAACAGTAAACTGGCACGTAATAAAGCACTGCTATTGATATTAAAAGAAAATCATCAGACCTCAACCTCTGAGATCTGAATATAAAAATGCAAAACGTAACATTGCAATAGTTCTACAGTTATATTAGAAAGCTATTTATTTTGAGAGTTGTAATTTTAATTAGAAGATTTCAAATGCTAATTTAAACTTAAAATTGCAAACCGTCATAGATTAATGAGTGGTTACACTGGAACCATGCAATTAAAATGTGATACTATTACCATAGTGAATATTAGCGTAATTAAAACCTTAACGGACGAAATAGTTTGATACTATAAAATACATGTACATATTTATGAAAAAATTAATATTATATATGCAAACATAATTTAATCCATGCAAAAGTTTATTTCACGTTTAACGATGTAGGGTTAATAATTATAGAGTCATGGTAATTTTTCCTAGGTTCTCTGCATAAGAAAGCGGGCTAAGAAATATCATTATTTTGTAATACATCTTAAAATGAACTGAAACCCGTGTAACAGTCATTTTTGGCGAATGTTTATACCTGAAGAAAATACTGAATTATTTATTATAAAACTCTGCGAAGTGGGTGTAAATAAATATGGGTTCGTGGTGTTTGGTAGTAATAATTTAGAGAATGGCGATATAAGCTTGACAAAGCATGAAAAGGCAGTAGTACTTTCGTATCGAAAATAAAAATTTTCCTTTGCGTTCATTGCTTAAATTGTAAACAAATGGAGCAGCAGCGAATTTTGGACCTGCGACGTTCTGGAACGATACAGCGAGAGTGATTTACAGTGACCTCAGAAAGCGATGAGTATTTTTTTTAAAAAAAGGAAAGGAAGATTATGGATAAAAGAGGCGATCCAGCAGACCGTCAAAGCGGGTGGTAGAAAATGGTTTTTATGGTTCTTCTGACATCTGAGATATTAGTAGGGGATAATTCTGTAGGTCCCAAGGAATTATACAAGCATAATTGTTACCGCAAATACGGCGGGAAAGCTGTAAAGATATCAGATACAGAAGAAGGTACATCGGGCGACAAATTGGAAGTTATTGACTTAAAATTATCATAACTTTGAAACAAATGCATAAAATGCAACTATTCGAACGCCATTATGTAGATAAAAGTCGATATTTTTACTATCCCTATTGTAAAAGAGTAACGTAAAAAAGGTTAATTAATAATCATAGAAAGTAATTAACGATGCAGATATTCGCGAAAATATGTCTAGAATTACAGTAACGGACAAAATAGTTACCACTTTTTCGATTTGCTTTATTTTGTTATTTTTTAACATCAACTTGGAACTGTGGTATGTGTTTAATTCAAATATTCTGATGGATAATTGAAAACTGTATAAAACCCAGTTAAAATTGAATTTATGTAACTAACAAAAACATTTTACGTCATTGAACGAGATAACACATTTGTGGGACCGACAAAGGAGTTATCACTTTTGGTATTCTTTTAGCCCGTCCTAAAACATTTTTTAACTTCTTAACAGCTTTAAAGGGGTGTTGCCGTGTTTAATGTTGTGTAGGGATTTTGTTTATAATCTAAATAAATTCAACTGTAATTGGGTTTTATACAGTTTCCAATTCTCTATCAGAATATGTATATTGGGCACATACTGCAGTTTTGAGTTGATATTAAAAAATAATGGAGGTAAAGTGAATCGAAAAAGTGGTATCTTTTTTGTCCGCTACCTACTCCAACTTACGTGTAAAACAAAAGCTAATGCGTTGAGCGCAAAGAAGAATTATTATGATTCGTTTTCCTCTTTTTCGAATGATGGTTCTTCAGGAAAATAACCGTTCATGAAGCTTGCGTGTGAATGTAATAGAAATTGCTTCTTTCTTTAATATCTGTAAAACTAAGTTAAAATAATTATCGAAAAGTCCATACTTTTCAAGTTATCCCTACCACCAATCCTTAATTCGATAATCATTTTTACGCAGTTTTGTAGATATAAGAAAAATGAGCAGCTATTTTATTTGCCGTAAACAATTATGCTTTTATAATTCCTTGGGCTCTATATAATTGAGAACTATAAAGCCTCCTCTCTATCGCACCGTTAAACTGGCGTTGTTATGGATCGAGAACGCGTGTTTCATCGCCGCAAATAGTGCAACGATTTCAGTTGAAATGTGATCCAAGTCTAGCAAACACCATTCAGCAAATGTCACATGGGCACCGTTTAAATTTTACAGAAAACTTCGTGTCGGAATCAGATATGTGGAACCATGTTTAATAGGTGTTCAGGGACGAAAAGAAATTCAAATTGGACGACAATTTTGTTGAGAATAATTCAGACACTACGTTGTCTGGGTATGTGCGTGAGAAAAGGAGAGGGGAGTGTACGAGAGAGCATAGAGTGGGGTAAAAAGAATAGAAAAGTGTGAAAAACTGAACGGAGATCACATGAGCGAAGAGAGGGAATTAGAGAATAAAGAAGCATCTTTTAGAGTTAATTCATTTATTTAGATAGGGTTATCATATTTCTTCATCAGCAAACCGGGACAGGTAGAAAAAAAAACGGGGACAGAACGAAATAATTTTCTGAAAAGAAAAGACTACCTACTTTTGATGTAGTGATTAAAAAATGGCTTACGATGAAAAACACAAGTACAGCAGCAATCTATTTGGGAGCCAAATCATATTTTTCTGTACATAAAATATTCTTCCGAAGTGTTTCATTATTCTTAAACACTTCGTAGAATTCCATAAAAAATCAAGGAATAAGAAAACAGGGACGTATTTGTATACCGACCAGGACCCCTATGATGAGAGTTAAAAACCTTAACCTTATATTTAAATATCCATTGTATTAGGTTAATAAGAGCAATAGACTATAAACTTTGCGCAGTAAAAAGTAACAGTTTTTAATTATTATTAACACGATTTGCGAAACAAAAAAATAATTTTATCTCGACGCCGCTGCTGTATATGGAAGATCGCAGAATTATGGCAAGGTCAGAAATTAAAAAACGTGAAAAATAAAAATACCTAGCATTCATAAATGGAGAAAGAAACGCAGGAAAATATCAGAAAGTGCTTCCTTTTCAGCAAGGAAAACGGTACATGCTGCTTCCACCAAAAACTGGTTTCATGAACTTAGAATTGAACTTTTGAAGTGGTGTGACCTTTGCGCAACATTACCAAAAATGTTTATAACAAATAAAAGCCAGAAGTTTATATGCAAGGCGAAGTGAAATTGGGGATTCAAGCGACGTGGAAAGACATTGCACAAAACACTATAAACAACTTAATTAACAGCGTACTACGAAGATTAATGATGTAAGATAAAACAGAAGACGTTAGATATAATAGCGAATAAAACTTTTAAAGAAAGCTGTAATTTTGAAACTTTTTAAGAAGTCCCCATCGAAATCTACACCCCTATATTGTTTCTAAGCAAAATATAATACAATTTATATATTTCATAATGTAATTTGATTATAATTTATGTAGATATTCGATCAGAAAACCCTGTCAAAAATAAAAACATCATTAATAAGTCTATTAATTACACTGCTCATTAAAATAATAGGTAATTTCTTTCAAATACCCCTTCAACCCATAATTATTCACCACACTGTATAAGATACAGGTTTTGTTTATGGCACAGGTGACATAATACTTCATGTAAAGTTTAATTCAAACTTCTTCAAGGATTAATATTTTACTAGCAGCTTCTTCAACCACAGTTGTGTTACAGTTCCCGTAGGAACGTGAAAATATGACAAGCAAATATCTAGTAAAAGTAAATAGTAACATATCTAAAACATTTAAAAAAAAATACATTCACGACTGCGAATTAGAATTGTAAACAACGGTGATCTCGTTCACGATCATTCGTTTAAAAACTTTAAAATCCTTCGCTGTTTCCGACGGCAAACGATGATTTTCATACTCTGTTATCCTACATTAATTCCCGGTAGCAGAATTCGCTATCAACTTATTTTTACTGTCATGATGTCATCAGAGAAATTGACGTTTCAGCATGCAGAGAGACACGTGGTGTTAGTAAACCGAAAATGATGAATGAAGACGATTAAAATGCGCATATTAATTGCAACAGCTTCATAATCCGCTGTATGTTCAGAACTTGAAGGAATCAAATACTTCACAACGTGTTACATGATTTTTCTAGGGAAGCTTTTTTGCAAATCTTTGTCTCCACTTTAATAAAAAATTATTATGAATCAACTAATGTAATTTACTGCTTGTTAAGTTTATTACTCTCTACAGTATTCCGTTAAACAAATAGATCACCATTAAGCGTACACGATTAATAATTATCTAAAATTATACTGTCTTTTATGCTTCCATTCGCCCTAATTCAAGAGTTGAAAGAATACACTGCTCTGAGTCTCTAATAAATTGTTCGGTTTTATTTCAATTCAAACATAAATTTAAGAATTTCGTCGTGAAATCTAATCCGAGCGTGTTTATGACGTAGTTACTATTTAGAAATCTTTAAATAACCACATCTAATACCAGATTCCGTATTTAAGTTTGTTTTTAATCCATCAAATAACATTTTATTCTAGCGTTATTATAGCATATATTCCGTTCTTTTAAAAAAAATTTATTTATATAATAAAACAGCTTGCTTTATTCTATCTCTTCAAATCATATAAACGGTGATCCAAACATTATAATTCTATGTTAAATTTTAAAAACTCTATTTAACATGCTCGCGAAATCTGATCCAGATTTAGATTGAGATTTGTTTGGCGAGTATATTTCAAGTCAGTTCACAAATATTTTTCTACCATTACAAACGATTGTACGTATTTCCTTAAAACATTCACACTATTAACGATTTCACATTTCAACGCTCTCAAATATAACATTAAATTCCACCGCTTAGGATTTTATAAGTTTAAATGTCTCTCAGCACTCAGTGTACTCATTCTATAAACACGTACATTTGTAAACAAACTTCCACAGCAGCTATATTATTCAGACAACTTGTTCTGTTCTCACTGTTGTAAATGAAACAATTATTAATATCTACAATATTTCCTCTAGCGTTTTCTTCCGTATTTATCTCCAAAGTAGTTAGATCCAAAAGTTAAACTAGCAAGGGAAATAACCGCTAACTTTTTGTGTTTCAAAATTTCTCCATTTACTGTTCAAAACAGGACGTTACATGACGATTTGAAGACTTTATGTTTAAAGTGCTATAAAATTATAATCATCTATAGATCCGGGGAAGACTATATGTATACTCAACCAGCGACGCAGTTCTTAGCAATGAAAAGCAACGACTTGAACGTCGCTGACTGTTCATTGCAAAAGTGTTGCATATGGGAAATTTATTCCACGCAATATTCTAAGCGAATGTTCGCGCTATTAGTGACTGTTTCCCTCGGCTACACTCGTAGAAATTATTCTAGCACAGAAACAACGAAGGCATGGCTTACCTTGGAATGGATATCCAGTAAAGTACGGTGCCATGTTCAGGGTGCTGACTGCCATCTAGCTAATCGCTTCTGTCCTCGAGAATCTTTCAGCACTAACTCACCACAGAAAACGCAAAAGGAAGGAAACAGAAAGAGAATTGTTTTCCGTTCGAATACTTCCACTTATGCCAGAACACTTTCTCGACCGCGGCTGGCAGAATGCGATTGAGTCCGCGCTGGGACTCCGTCGAAACGAAGACGAGCTGAAGAGATGTCCGGAACGGTGCACAATTGCCGCGAGACGGTCAGGATGTGGCGAAACGACAGAAAGGGATGGTCGGTGTTTTCCCGGGTGCAAGTGGAACAATCGTGAGACCTGTTTGCTTCTCGAGGTCCCGACTCGAACTGTTCGGTTGCCGATTCCGACGAAGGCTGGCAGGAAGGGAAGGTGAGGAAAAGAAAGGACAAGAAAGGCACGTTGGCCGAAGGCAAAGAAGGCTCCGCCTTCGTCGCGGGCCCCTGTCAAGGAGGGAATATCTGGGTCCAAAAGTACCCTGATGCTTCTAGCTGAGCAGTGCATTGGTCACCTCGAAGGTGATCCCCAAGAGGTGGAGGTGGTCTTTCCCCTGGCTCCGCCCGACCTTCTCTTTTCCTCCGCGAGCACAGCCCTCTATGACTTGCCCCCTATGCGTTTCCCTGCTTTCCTTTCATCCCTCTGCGACAGAGGAAAGATCGCTAACTGGACAACGAAATATGTAATGACGTTCGATCGATTAAGAATTTAATGATCGGAGGCCCGATACTATGCGTCGTACGATCGATCATTGGCCGCGATTGCTATTAGAGCTGGGACTATTTGTCGAATTTTTCGGTACTCGAATACTTCAGTTGCTCAATTATTTGGCGAATATAGGGTAAACCAACCAGTAATTGACCGCATACCAGTGAATGACCATTAGGCAAAGAAATGTAAATTATAAATTTAAAAATTACTATTTGTTTATAAATAGAGTGTAGTTGCACTTTTAATATCCCATATTTTTGTTTTGCGTATTAAACAAACATTAATAAATAGAATTCTTAATAAAAGTATGCGGTCATTTACTGGGCTACTCATTCAACAATTCGCTCACTTACTGGTTTCTTTACCCTAATTCGAATATCCAAGTATCCAAATATACCTACTATTCGAATATTTAAGTATTCGAATACTGATGTAGTTGATTACACATTATTTTCTGTAATCGTTAATTTAGGGACTTGACGAAATTGTGGGCAACTACCTAAATTAACGATTACAGAAAATAATGTGTAATCAACAACACAATTATATTTTAATCGTACTTTCTAAGTTGTAATTAGATTACATTTTGCCAAAATCTGGATGAGGGACCGTCCCTCGGGGGGAGAGGGAGGGGGTGTAGCGGTCGCGAATTTCTTACGTTTTCTTACAAGAGGAGGAGAGGTAGTGAGGTACCGTATTACTGTCTTGAAAAAAGAAATGATGATACAATATATCAATTGTGCGATCAATGAATCTTCGAAAGGAAATTAAAAGAATTGGTAAATTAATAGAAATCTGAAAAAAGTTGCAAAAGGCACAAAAATTACAGGCTACTGAGATTAACTATTAAAAGAGAACTGTTTATGTATTTCCTATTGTGATATCTAATTTTCTCCTGGATAATTTTCTTATAACATATAATAATGTTTCTATTAAACCATGAATTCAGTAGGTTTTTACGTTTCTGCTATTATGAACTAAGTAGTACTTCCGATATGAATAATAAACATCATACATACCGTAATTTTATTAATGAAAATAGTAAAAGATAATTCGCATTACCATTTTTTTGTCTGATACATAAATTAATATAAATGTAAGAAGATCGTTTAATTTATCGATACTCAAACTTTTGATCCTTTCATTGGACATTAGACATTTTGGCTGATTCCCTGCTGCGATAAAGGCATCTCCTCTGAATTGCGTGTAATCACCATGGCGATTAGCCGAAAAGGAAGCTGGAATCATCTGGACAAGCGTTATAATCCAACACAATGGGCCTTACAAAGGCGTTAATACGCAAAGTTCGTACAAGGTCACTTACAGCTTTACTTTCTCCAAACTATCAGCAATATCGTATTGTCATCAAAATTTTAATATCCATGAAATAACAATGATTCATTGCGTTATCAAAACGGTCAATTGTTTTCTACAGATAAAAACAGCCGAAAGATCACAATTCTATAATTCATACAATTATATAGATGAGGATTAAAGATGCCACAGAAATTATTGTTATACATTGAACTTTGTTATTTGAAGGTTACTTCTAAAAGAGTTACTACATGAATGTTTTGTGCAGGAATAATATTTATACCAGAGGTTTCCGTACATACTTTGCCAGTGTGTTTTATACAAAAGAAACAAAATTATTTTGTCGGAATTTAATTATTTTAAGAGATATTCATACCTGCCAGGGGCAGTTGAGATGAGTTAACTCGTTTCTCGTGATTTGTCACTAGACAGCTAAGGAGCATTTTGGATTGGAAAATGTGCCGGTTAACAGGTTAACATGGGTCCTGAGTAGGACTGTTTGAGTACTCGAATATTCGAGTAGCTTGAAATTCGGAACGAGCCGAGTCAGTACTCGAACAGCTCTATCTCGTCAAGGACCCAGTTTCTGATCAGAACCCAATTCCTGATCAGTTTAGTATATAAATACCAAATAATAAGTCTATCACGATACAAATTTATTCCAAAAAATTATTAAATAATTATGAAGTATTTTTAAATTTATACGCAAACATTTGATAGATCATAGTAAAATGTTTTAGGTTGATCAGAAACTGCTCCCTTTGCATCTTAACCCTTATGTCAATAACCAACTTTACCTACGTTGTTCAATGACCGGGGTACAGCTGTACCCGCGTGGTAAAATCATGTATTTAAGGCTCTTTAGAGGGGTGATTCCTAACTTTGTAATTATACTTGACTTCGGCAACCCTGAGGTGAGCCGGGAGACCTTTGTTAGGTATACCTACGGGACTTTCCGCATGTATCTCGAAATGAAACTTTCTTTTAACGGGAACATAACAAATTTTAGGAGGCAACGCTTAGGTGGGTCCAGCTGTACCCGGTTATTGACATAAGGGTTAAGTGATCAGGAACTAGGTCCTTGACGGTAGGTTAACCTCGAGTTTTAGGACAAGAGTGTACGAAATACTCCCCGGTAATGTCTGGCAATTGTCACTTTGCATTTTTAATACCTATTCAGGGTTCATGTATCTAATTATTTGTTCTATTTTTTGTACTTTTTACTAGTTCCCCTTGTTCATTGTTTCTATTGGTTATATATATATATCTGCGTTAGCTATTTCTATATTCCTACTATTTTTCTTGTTTTTTTTCTTTTATTTGTATTCTAATAGGATCGTACTCGTATATTATATTGCATAAATAAGAAATATAATTATTATTTAAGTATGCGCAAATAAGAGTTCGCGATTGAGAACATCAACCAGAACGACTGGATTCCACAATCGCTAGAGGCAATGAAGAACAATTGCGTATTACATAGAAAAGGAAGTGAAGGAGAATGGAATAAAAATTAGGGAAGGCACTGAACCAATTAATTCAAAAGGACCGATGCAACACGGTTTCACTTTAATCAGCCGAGACTGAAGGAAGTTGTCGGGAGAGGCATTTTACGTGAAATTTATGTGCCCCCTCGAAGAAGCAAGAACGAAGCGCGGAGTCGACAATCGGACACGCTTTTGCACAGTGCTGCTCGTCATTAGAGGGATAATGCATATCTTAATGATTACGAAACGAAACACTGACACTGCGGTGGATACGTAAGTACACCAGTGAATGGCGATGGTGGCTCGCAACTGAACCCATCCACAATCTTGCAACCGTCCCACGCTCCTGCAATCAGCTCCCCATAAACTACAATCACGACATGTGCTATCCTTCCACGGCACCCTGCGCTCCCTGTAAACAGGCAATAGCTGCGAAGGATTAAATCCCCTGGGATATGAATTCAGAATGCTTATGAAGCATACTGAGCCACAGTGAATATGGTGACACGATGCAATTAATAGTAGTTCGGTAGACCCTTTGACAGTGATAAAATGATAAAATGATAGGAACCATTTAAAAACTACGTAAGGTAAATGAATACTTAAACAAGGCCCAATAATTAAAAATTGAGAAGAAATTTTATTAAAAGACTATTTGGAATGTCATTGATCATTTTAAGAACGAAAAGCAGGTCTGCAACATTTCTCCCGAATTCAAGCGAGTATCATAAGAGGATTGCCATGATCGCAACGCCCAAGTGGCTGTACCAGTTTAAATAGCAAGAGTCTAATACATTTTTGTTATAAGTTCTCTTTCCATATTGATTTTTTGAGAGGCTACATTATTATTTAATTTCCAACGTATACAAATTTTCGTAAGTATCTATGCTGTGTAAAATGATTTCGATGCTTCGTGGGTTTGAAGGCGTCTCTATTACTCAAGATTCTGAGAAATTCTTTAACAGTCAATATCGAGACAACAGGACAATTTAGCCGATTAACAGACAATCGAGGTAGAAATCTCAGGAGCAAGTTCCATCACCAGTGAACAGAGCTCTTTCAATTTGGAAGTCAGGCCATCAATCCCCGGAGTGACTACTAAAGAAGCTCCCGGATCTTTGCGAAGACTTTATCCAGAACCTGACAAGATCTTCAGGCACCTGTAGCTCAAATGATCAATTGGTCTGTCGGGAATGGTTCACCAAGTATTGGGAAGTATGTACCTAGGATACGTGTATTATGACTCGGTATAAACCGTGTGTTCACAGAAATGTGTACAGTAGGGTGTATACTACAGTATAAAACAGAATGTGTACAAAACCAGAAAAGTTTTGTACATTTATTTACCACAATTGTAAAGGGAATCCCTTATGCCTGATTTACAAATATACAATTATTTATTCAACAATACTTTTCTGTACCAATTAAGTGTTAAAGAATCATATGGATGAAACTTTCTTTAATAAATATCTGGATATCAATTTCAAGATGATTTTACGGAAGTACGCTCTGATTAATAGTTACTATGATCATAAAGTGGCGCAACTTATCTATACATAGTTCTTTGCATAAAGTAACGAGGAATGGAATAATTAATAGGAATAGAAAATACACATTAGAAAAATTCTATTATAACCAAACACAACTATATTGGAAAACTAGAAGGATCCTAAACGAGGATCTACAGTTGAAAAAAAATTGAACATTTTAATTTTGTACATACGAACGCGTCTACATTCTATGTAAAAATGTTTTTATGCGTGGTATCGTTAATGTAGGCGCATAAATACGTTTTCTGTAGCAGTTACTTACAGAAACATTTGTTATTTATAAATTAAGTATTTGAAGTTGTTCTTTGTTGTAATTTTTAAAATTTCTTTTAAAACAAATTAGAAGAAACTGCAGTTATAATAAAACAAAGAAATTAATATAATTACAATAAATTGAATTTACTACAAGTATATATCTAAACATATTTGCCATTATTCCTTTAGAAAACTAGAATTTATTAAATCAGAACATTGAGTATCCATAATGTGTTTTGTTAGAATCTAATCTAATAACTCTACTAATTCGGGGGGTCAATGTTTTGTACATCAATTATTAGAAATGTGGCTCATCGTTTGCTTTGAATAATGCCTATCTATGCAGAATTCTTTCTACAAAAACATGTTTAAAATTGCCTCGTTACAAAAAATACGAGTCGTTCCCTCGATTTTTCAAGAACTCCTGGTCTCATAAAATTAATCATTGCCAGAATCACGCCCACCATCTCCTTGCGAGCAAATTGTTCAGAACTATGGCCGCACCAGTAGGAGGGTAAACTGTCTCCACTATGTGACACCGAGAGACTTGTCAAAATACGTCAATGCATGAGTAATAGTGCACGTCCTGTCTCTTTTCGAACCGGGGCCCTTGGAGAAAAGGGGCGAACGAGCCGCGCCCCCCACGCAAGAAAAGAGGTGAATTGACAACAATTAGGTGGATCATGGTCCGCCGGGAATACTTTCACGAGCAGCCAACTCTGTCCTCCGAGATTCGAGGATTTCAACGAAGAACTATATTTCGGGGGAATGCAACAATACTGGTGACAAACGAGGACCAGATGTTCGATTAGTGGCACGAAAAGGTTGTCGTGTTCTCCGGTTGAAGTAGGAAAAACTGTTCGAAATGAACATCTAAATCGTGTCCTTACAAGTTGCTATATAACTTGTCTGATTTCAGTGAATGAGATCTTTGTACTCCGTGGTTAGAACGATAAACATGTTTTGATTGCTATTGGCGGAACATTGCCATAAAAACTGTTGTATCGTAACAATTGGTAAAACATTAGAGGGTAAAACCACCCCCCAAAGCTATAAGATTTTCAGGTGTTCGTCCTCGATTGCTTTGGTTTTTTATATGTTTTAGAGGGTCGAAAAATAAGAAATGCATGTATTTCTATTTCGGCCCATTTGCATGTTCAAGGGGTGAAACCACCCCTCATAGTTACCGCCTAATAACAGTTTCTGACGACAAGAACATCGTCCATACAGCAAGTTATGATGCAAAGTAAATTTGTATCAAGTTTTACTGAACACAATTTTGTACCGAGTATGAACTTTGCGGGGTAGTTTCACCCCCTAAATATGAAAACGGGCCGCTAAAAAACACGTGTTTCTTATTTTTCGCTCCTCCAAGACATATCCAAAAAACCAAAGCAATTGGAGGCGGACACCTTGGAACTTCTCCTTGTATGTCGCCAGCGAATGGAAGATCAATAGTATGCGTTAAGTTTAAGGGAACGTGAACATTTATGATAGATTAAAAGATACAAAATGATCGCGCGCTTTCTTAACCCCGCTGGATCGTTGAAATGGCTTGTTCCACGATTGCATTTTCTCTTTCTCTCCACCAGTATGGCCAGCTAATATCTCAATCGTCAAAGTGGTTTTCGACGGTGCTTCAGCATACGCCTATCCATGTACTGGCACGAGAGTACAACTGGATAATACCCACCCATTTTCATTTACCGAACACGTAAGCCATGCAAGCTACGGAGGTAGGTGTATACGAATACATTGGCAGTTTGAACTGGTACATACATAGGTAGAGGCAATCGTCACAAAAGCACCGGTCATTACGAATGTTACAGCGGCGGTTCGCGCGGCGCGTCAAAGAACGCTCATTAAATGCTGGCAATTAACTGCGGGGCCAAGCTCTCGAAGGCTCGCTCTTTCCATTCGTCTCTTTTCCTTCGTTCCAGCTGGTAACCTGGCCTCTCTCGCACTCGCGCTTTCCACGCTGCAGCTCGCGGCTGTAAAAGCGAGTCAGCTTCGAGTGTTGGACCCATACGCTTTAATGAGCCGCCTTACCAACAAGAACGATCGGCATGCGACCCATCTATCACTCTGCGACGCTGTTATTTAATGCTTTGCATCTAGACATGCTCGCACCTGAAATTTGTATTATGCCTTTGAACAAACGTTAGCCCAATCGCATGTGTAGGCGGGTAGAATAGTTTGCAAAAATGCAGGGCGCAGCCAAAATGATGGTACAAGTGGGCAGGGGGTGATTCCTTAAACAAAAATAAACACAAATTGTGGAATAAAATTTTTTCATACGAGGCTCGGTTTTCGAGAAAATCGATTTTGAAATTTTTTTTGGGCATGTCTACGCCTCACTAAGATTTTAGTAGAATGCAACAGCGGTGAGTGGATGTAGTACAATAACTATTTTCGAATAAGGCTTTGCGTTTAAGAAAATCGAATTCGAAAATCTAAAAATCGGTGCCACCTTCGAATTGATTTTTTCGAGATTAAATGCCATTTGAAGGAAATTATTCTACAATTTCGACTTATTTGTACTGTTCCTTTCTAAGGGGTCGTCCTTAAATTACGTAAGGCTTGGGGGAGAGGGGATCACGAATTTCTTACGATTTACTTTCAAAGGGTGGAGACGGCCGGAAAAGATCTTGGAAACACCTTTATTCTTATAACGGAATGTTAATCAACATAAAATTACATTTTTATTCCTCCTATGGACTATTAACTATGTACTCGATCCTGCCTTTCCTTATTTTTCAATTCTCACGGTGTTTGATAAATAGGAACGATTTCGACCATTGACAATGTGTTTCGGACAATGGGGATGGACCACACGCAGGAAGAAAGAGTGAAGTAGTTGCGGCGAAGTAGCCTCTTCCTGACTGACCTATCGAAACCTTTCAGCGACGATATGTCGTTCCACAACAATTGGACCCGTTGACAATTGCTGGTAGTAAATCAGGAAGGCAGCACTTTTGTAGACCCGACAAGTCACACAGAAAAATGCTGTTGCGGTCACAGCAAAGCTTTGCTCCAACACCGCCTCTATTGTACCGTTTACGTTTTGAGTGGTGTTCAACACCGACTACAAGGTGCAACTGTAATTTAAAAGAAAAAAAGGGAAACTGGAAGATGACCTTTCCTGTTTACTCGCCGACAAACACTGAACCATGGGCACTGCTATTTGTGGTAAATAAGTTCCTTTAAATTAGATTGCTACTAATTTGTTAATTCATTTAGTGCTATAACATGTACAGTCGGCTGAGAGTGCAGATACCTACTGAGGACCGAAAAATAAGAAATACGTGTTTTTTTATTTTTCCCCGTTTTCATATTTGGGGGCTGAAAACTGCGTTCAAGGTTAGGGTTGAAAAATCATTTTTGTGGACTTTTTGAAAATCTGGTGAGTCAGTCATATTTCGCATTCAAAGACACAAAATTCGTCCATTGACACTATTCCCCTATTTCTAATAGTTCTCGAGATATTCCACAAAAATGATTTTTCAACCCTAACTTTGAACGCAGTTTTCAACCCCCAAATATGAAAACGGGGAAAAATAAAAAAACACGTATTTCTTATTTTTCGGTCCTCTATAACATATTCAAAAATCAAAATGATCGGAAGCGGACACCTAAAATACTCTCCTTGTTAGTAATTCCGTGGTCAATGTAAGTACCGCCATCTATCGCTTACGTATGAAAGTAGTGACTTAATTCATTTATCTACTGAAAGTTTTCGCAATAAAGAGGATTTTTCATTACCTAATTTATTGTTAGGAAAACTTGGACTTACACTGATTAGCTTCAGAACCCTCCTCTTGATTCTAATAATTCCTAGGTGTATACGGTGCGACAGGTGTGACATTTAAAACATGTCACATGAATAAGGCTATGATCACAGACGAGGTATAGGATAGACCTATCAACCAATGTATTTTTCTGTCACCGGTTTGGGGGATCCCAGCTGTGCCAGGACCCCCTTACCATTTTAGTGTCGCATGCAACCACAGACGAGGTATAGGATAGATGTATCACCTTATGGATGTTCGTGTCGCCACCCAAACTGTTACCGACCCATATTTTGAGGACTTAATGTAGTGACATCTGCTCACGAACAGCGTCCAACTTGCCAACTACTCTGAAATGTGTTGAAATGCTGAAAAGTGTGTGCGTGCTTGTATACGTGTAACTTGTTTGAAGGCAGGATTTTTCTACGCTATATTCTTTGACTCGGCCAGTCAACGACTCACGCGGATCAAGACATTATGGTGCGCAAAAATGGTATTTCTTCAAATCCCGTGTAAGCTATAAATTACAAGATGACATTATTTATTAGTACTTTGCGTGCAGTAGAACTCTTTCACGTATCGTACGCCGAAAAGTATTTAAAATTCACGCTGCTACTGATATTCCCGCAAGTTACTAATGCACTGTTTAATCATTCTAGTGAAGTAATAATAATGGGATTCTATTTGCCCCGAGCATTAGTTTATCGCCGACATTGAAATTTACTCTACAAGGTGTGACCACACACGTCCCGAAAAAACAGCGTTTTCATTTTTTATTTATGAATATTTCCGTTTTTTGGACATTTCCTAAGAAGCCGCTATTACGAGTCGAAAGGCAGGGAATAACCCGACAAGGTGTGACCACGCTTTCTAGTAAAGTAATAATAATTGGATTCTATTTGCCCCGAGTATTAGTTTACTGCCGATATTGAAATTTACAGTAAAATCTAATTCTTGAAAGCCTCGCAGAATGTTGCATGATGCAACTGCAAATCGAGTTACTTTTCAAACCCGCATTGCGAAATAAAATTTTGCCTAGCCCTGAGAAATTCATCGGTTCAGTGTTCAGTGAAATGTGTGCATGTCATAGTGCATATTATTTCGTGACTTCTCAATTCGTGCATCAATTTCATCGGTTACTGGACCACGTAAGAGGCCCTTTAAGAGAATTCCACTGAGATATACCCAATACCTAGAAGACTTCCCGAGCAAAACACTTTTCTCGGGAACTATCATGGGTCCTCAGTATTGGAAGGCATACGGAAAGTGCAGTTTGCATACAGTCGCGTCGGAAAATAAATTGACGCTCATTAAAATAGCATAACTTTTTTAAAATTGGTCCAAATGTCTTGAGTTTTTTTTAGAAGCTAGCGGAATTAGTTTCTAGGTGACGTGTTTCGACGTTTTAAGAAAAATGCACTTGGTCTGAATAGCAAAAAAAAATAGTGAAGGTCGTTTTTTAAACTTTTTTTGTGAGCCTTGAATGAAAATTCAAAAAACCCGTTTGCAGGTTTAAGTAAGTTATATAAGTAAGTTAGACACGTTTAAAGATCGCAGAATATGGTCGAGAATCGCGAAATTCCGGGAAATCATGTATCTAGCTCAGAGCATCGTTAACCGATTTTAATGAAATTTTAGACATGTATATAACTTACTTAAACCTACAAACGGGTTTTTTGAATTTTTTCATTCAAGGTTCACAAAAAAAAGTTTAAAAAACGACCTTCACTATTTTCTTTTTGCTATTCAGACCAAGTGCATTTTTCTTAAAACGTCGAAACACGTCACCTAGAAACTAATTCCGCTAGCTTCTAAAAAAAACTCAAGACATTTGGACCAATTTTAAGAAAGTTATGGTAGATGCACCATTTGTGGCCACTTTAAGGATTTAACTGACTTTCATCGTAATTATCTTTAAAATGTACTTCAAATCAGAAAACTAAAAGCTTTACTAAATTTTACACTATCTTTACTATTAATGTCTAAGTTACCATTAAGTAGAGAAATCGTTAAAGAATTAATAAAGTTAAAAAATATAAGAAATCCATTTTTCACCGTTTGTGGCCACTTGCCACTTTTCGCGTAAGCAATAAATGTAACCTCATATTTCTGGTCGTATACTAAACAAAACATTTACGGTATAATTCTACACATAATTAAGTGTCTGCAAGCAATTTCGAGCTAAAAAAACGCGATAATTATGGACATGGCCAAAAACGGTACAATGGCTACAAACGGTACATCTACCCTATGCGATTTTAAAGAGCGTCAACTTATTTTCCGACGCGACTGTAGCTGCAGCTGCGAAAAGTACAAGCGTTAATAGATAAAATTATTTCCGGGCTTGACGAATTTCAAGTTAAGGGGTTATATACGTTTCTTAGCTCTAAATCGTGGTCAATGTTTGCGAATGATTCAGGGATAAAATATTAATCCGATTGGTTTAATTCCTTTCGTGTTTTATAGGTATATGTCTATATACTTATGGTTATATACCTCAGACATGAGAATTGGAAAATTTATAAAAATGTGGGTTTTTCTCAAAGCATCATTTTCCAAGACGGTGGGCATGATAATTGCCTCACCGTTCATCCGATTAACTTCATTGTTTCCACACATATTCTACATAAGATTCGTTATCGGGTGACGTTGAGATTTTTGAATTAAATTCAACTATTTTTTAATAACAAGCAAAAACGTACGACTTTTATAGCGAAAATCACGATCCTTTTCTTCAAAGTATAACCATTTTCGCAATTTTTTTTTCGAAAAATGGCGACGTCACCCGATAACTATGATCCCCAAAATTGTTAAAAAATCGGTGATTTTTGTTTCGGACCACTCGTACGGACTGATTCATGCCCACCGTTTTGGGCGGCGCCAGAAAACATGTTCTACGCCACTGCCCACGAACGCCACATTTTTAAAAATTTTCCAATTCTCATACATGTTTTATAATCTATAAACGTATACCTATAAAACACAGAAAGAATTAAACCAATCGGGCTTATACTTTATCCCTAAATTACTACCAAACATTGACCACGTTTCTGCGCCGAGAAACGTAAGTATATATATATATATATATATGACCCCTTAACTGGGAGTCGTTGGAGCGAGAGAGAACGACACCGACCTCTGCCAAAGTCGCGCGTCATCGCCGAACGATAACACCTGCCAGTTCAACTTTACACGCGAGAGTGATCGAAACTCGATTCCTAAATTAATTTCATCGATTACTGGACCATGTGGGAGGTCGCTTAACAAGATTCTACTGCATTTCACTCAGTATCTAGGAGACTTCTTGACCCACTGCTTCGGTACATTTAAAAATTTGCAGTGCTTTGTATTTAAAAACATGAGATGGCTGTGCGTTTTAGTATTGTCAACGCGAGTGTGGAGTCAGTATTTTTACGCATCTTGAACTAGTTAAGACCCAGCACCGGTGCTCAAATTGCTTTTTGATCGTGAAATTAAAGTGACATTTTTGTGTGTGATACATTCTATTCGGTACTACTGAGCTTGGTCTCTGAAGCTGCTGAAGAAGCTTCCTGTCTGCATGGATAGCAGTGAGACTGTGTTCTTTGATGGGTGAGTGGTACATTTTAATTTTCTCAATTTTTCTGCATGCAATTGAACGAATGATTGCTGGAGCGAGCACAGTGATCACGAATACGTATTTAGTTCTCGTGAACAGTAACATTAACGCGCGTGCTTCCAAATGTTTAATACAGACGAAAGCAATAAATAAATTTCAAATTCGACGTCAAATTTCTAATATCGTGTTTTAAATATTCCAAATTATCTTTCTTGAATTTTATAATCAAAGCTTGATGCTTTGAATACGAGTCACACTTCTCAAGTTTAATTACATTCGAGTCATTAGATTCTCTTAATAAAACGAGAATGGAAAGCATTCATTTCTTAAGGATTTTCAACTATATAACTTGAAGCTCTTTCTCATATAAATATAAATAACTTAGAGTGACAGATGCTATTGGTACTACTTGGTCACTGTGCTATTTTTCTCACTCCTTAAAATATTTAAACCAGCCTAGCAATAAGTTTTAGTTTAAGAACTTTAGTCGTAAGATTTTTCCAAATTTTCAAAAATGCACAAAGCATTGGTCGAATGTGGACCAGAAATATTTCGTAGAAATGGGTCACTTTCGTAGGTACCTCCGCGTTGGTGTGCTCGGCTCCTTGGTAACGTTTTCCGAGCATTGCGACTTGCGAAACGGAATCAAGCTAAAGCCTACGATCTAGTTTAAGCGTCCAGATCAAGCCAAACCAATTTATTCGGTGAGCTTGGTTCGGTCTGGACATCTATTCAAAAATGCACTTGCGCACTTCGAACGATAAGCTTCCGTGTTCCGCCACGTTCTGTTTAAATATAAGAGTGTCAAATGCACTCTTCTAGAAATACAATTCGCCTTCGATCTCTGATTTCGATTCGAAAATTCGGTGCATCGACGGTGAATGTTCGCGTCGCATCTTTCGGTCCTTTCGGTCGTTTTGTCTCCTTTGCAATCTCAATCGGGAGATTCTTAGCTTTCGCATATCCCTCAAGATTACGCAAGTGCATATTTGCAATAGATTATGCCACCGGGGCCCATTGTAAAGAGTGCGATAGGCTAAATTTAAGAGTAGAGGTGCGCTTGCTTGTCGAGAGTGACACCTTTTGTATTTGCTTTTGCTTTCTCTTACGATTAGCTTCACCCTGCACCGTAGATACGTAAAAATTTGACTCCAAATTCGCGGTAATACTACTCTAAGGAGATTTACTCAGAATTTCGTTGGCGGCCTCAGGGTGGAATTAGATCTGGGTTAAGCTTTACTAACATTGTAGAGTAGAATTGGAACATTTTTTTGGCATTGCACGCCATTAGCGCCTGACGAGGCTGCTGTTTTCACCTTACAATTCGGAATTAATATGCGCCCAAAGAGGCTGCTTTTCTTCCGTCTTGTTACTAGGCGCCCATAGTGACTGCCGTTTTCTTTTCTTTTTCATTAAAATTGAAAAGTATTAAACGCTCAAAGGTGCCACTGCTTGTTTCTATCAGTCTTGAGAATCGTTAAGCGTCCATAGAGGCTACCCTTTCTTTTCTCATTACAATTGAAAAGTATTAGGCGCCCAAAGGGGCACTCCTTTTTTCTATCAATCTTTAAAATCATTAAGCGCCCAATGTGGCTACTCGAAATTTTTCTGAATGTCCGAATTGCGTGGCGCTCCATGCGGCTGCCTGGAAATTAAAGCAAATTTTTTGGAACTTGTTTAAATACAAATTGTCTGTTTCAGTAATAGTTTTTGTGATCGCTCGTAATGCGATCGTAGAGTCAGTGTTTTTGCGCAAGTAAAATTAGTCGAGAGCTCCGGTGCTCTAATAGCCTTTTCACCGCGAAAGTAGAGTCATGCACGAGTCCAACTGGAGCTGCTGGGCTGAGGGCTAAAGGGGTGCTGAGCTGAGGGGTGCTGGTCAGAGGGCTGCTGGTCTCAGGGTTGTCGGTCAGGGGTTACGAGTTTGCAGAGATGCAGTACTCTTGATGACAGCGAACGGTGAGTCACTTTATAACTCTTTGAATGTGGGTGCATGCAATAGAACATAATGGTTTCTGTAGAAAACGTAGCGTAGCCAGTTCTTTAGATTCTGGCCGTTCCAACACAAATGCGCGACATGCAGGGGCCCATTTCACATGGTCGGTATTCGTTTCGAGAACACTTATGCAATATTTCGCGAATATGGTCTAGGGCGTCTAGGCAGTAGCCTCATGACGTGGCTCTTTTCTAAACCATATTTACGAAATATTGCAGAAATGTTCTTAAAACGAATGCTAATTATATGAAATGGGTCCGTAACCCCTGCGCATGTGTTGGAAAGAGCAGAATTCAATGAGCTGACCGTACAAGGTACTAGTAGATGTAGTAGATAGTGACATGCATGTGTCTGTTTTAAAATCAGAAAATTAAATCAATACAACAGTTGCTCGCGATTTTTCCAATTCCGATTAATAATTCGTAATATAATCTAATTGATCGAGTCGAGTAGAGTCACCGCGAAAAATTTGAGAAGGACCCTAGTGGAACCAGACTTCCTAGCAATCTTGCAGTCTAGCAAGATCCTTTGTGGTCGCGCGTAATGCGATTGTAGAGTCCCCGCTTTTTTCGCGGCCATCTACATATTTTGATGAGCCCCGCGGCTCTTACTTAGAGTAGTATTACCGCGAATTTGGAGTCAAATTTTTGCGTATCTAAGATTTGTCCAGAGCACCGCAGCTCCAGTTGAATTTTCTTCGCGAAAGTAGATTCAATTTTTTGCGCATACAAACCTCGTCCAGAGCACCGGTGCTCTAATTGCTTTTTTATCGCGAAAGTAGAGTCAAATTTTCGCTTAGCTTCAATTTTCAGCTTAGACTTGCCAATGAGGTTCTAGGCCCTGGACAGGGCCTAGCTCGTGGGCCCTGGAGAAGGCCCAAGACACGGGCCCTAGAGAGGGCCTAGCGCGTGGGCTCTAAAGAGGGCCCAAAAGGGGGGCCCTAGAGAGGGCCTACCATAGGCCCTAGAGAGGGCCCGAAGCATGGGCCCTAGAGAGGACCTGCAGCATATGCCCTAGAGAGCGCCTAGGTACACGCTAGCTTGGAAGCCAGCGAGGATGACAGGATGACAGGATGGACCATATTCGCCGACCGGTGAGTCATATTCTGTACTTGCATGCGATAATAGACACAAGTATCTTGTATATCTGGGTAGTAATCTTTGTGCGTGCATTTTGGAAGGGTAAGCATCCTACCTAATTGCACGCAGTGTAGTTTGGTAGGATATGCATCTTACAAAATGCATTACTCACCGAGTCCATTCCGAGAGTAAGGAATGTGATATAATTGAAATCCCCCCCATAAACATGACTCATGTATGAAAGAAGCTAATTCCGTTTAATTCACGAAAAAAGTTCACACGCAAAGATTGTGAAATCATCTTTGCTAATTCCAATTGTACCTTTAATCCGCGACAAACATTAAAAACGTTCTCACGCAAAGATTGTGAAATCAACTTTGCTAATTCCAATTGTATTCTCGTTCTCCGTTCGAACATTGATTCCTCTGTCACTCTTTATACTTGACATTCCTTTATTGGCCACAAATCAATTCAGTGCTCAGATTTTCAAGGAATTTGCGGGCGATGTCTGTAGTTGACACAAAAACTTTTATAAGAGAGACATCTTCTATTAAAAATGTCGTATGAAAATCGTTTTATGATGGAAAATAATAAAAACTTGGTAGAGTCTGATTTAAACGAATCGAAGTCGGTAATAGATTAATAGCACATTCGGCAACCTGCACTTGTGCCCACTGAATGCGAACTTTTTCGCTTCCCATTGGCGAAAATTCGCACCCAATGCGCACCATTGCGACCGTCCGAATACGCTGTAAGAGACATGCGGAGAATATGAAACATTTTGTTTTAAGTCGACTTTATAGTTTTTTCTTATACAACGCCCGCCAATTCCGTTTTTAATGTTTTTCGTGAATTATAGGGAATTAGCTTCTTTTAGACATGAGTCAAGTTTATGGGGGGGGGATTTCATCATTTTTTTTCACAATTAGTTATAAATTTTGTAAGTGCCGTATTTCATAATGGTCTTCTTCCTGAGAGCCGTTCATATTCTTGTATTCTTTTTTTGCAACGTCAAAAATGAAAAGAAATCGTACTTTTTAAACGATGTTTTTAGCTTTGATCCTCTGTTTGCTTTTGTATTTTTGTTTCATATTTGAAAGCTCGAATTTAACCCAAAACTTGGCAGGTTATGATTAAGTGACAGCAGAGGGGCAATGGGAATTAGCTTCCATACGCGACCGCGTCTGTTGATGGCGTGTTTAAAATACAAGAGGGCCAAAATTTGCTGCTCTTTTTTCAAATTAGAGCAACCTCTATACTATACCTCGCAGCGTGTATATACACACATATGAACCCTATAGACTTTAAAGTAAAATCTTTTGAAAGAAACTAGTGAAAAGTGATTGAGAAAAGTGATAGTGAAAAGTGATAGTGACAGAAGACACGTAAGGAAACCTAGGCTAAATTATTATAGCATTAAGTATTTAAGGCCCCATGTAAAATTGCCAAGCTTTGTTGCACTTTCGTAGGATGGAACTTTCTTTCCATCCATTTGTTTGGGTTAATAGGCTAAGATTTTCATGTACAGGGAGATCGATGGGACTTTGATTCCATCTATCTCTCTACGGGTCTCCAAGCGCAGCAACCTCCTCGTGGTGAGATCTGGTAATCGGTGAGAACCGAGCCAATGGCTGCGATTGTCAAACACTCTACTTAGTCGGATATAAGAATTTCTCTAACTTACGATACTGTGATAGAATATAAGAATAAAATATGTAACTTTATGATAGAAGAATAAGTGCAAGTTGGATAGAAGAAGTCGTTATGATAGAAGAATAAGTGCAAGTTGGAATATTTCAGCGAGATACTGGAACTGATGCGTTTCTGACAATTTTTAAAATCCTCTTTGCTTCAGCACCTTATTGAAATATACCAACTGACAATTTCTTGACATTCAGGTATTCCATGTTACATCATGAAAGCATGTCTTCCACAAATAATGCTGTTGTTTATATAAATTCTTATGTTAAAATAATTTGTTTTGCGTTTAATGAACTTGAATAGGATAGCAAGGTTAAAAGGCGTATGTGTTCTTGTTTTGTTGTGATCCTTCTTTCTCTGTTGTTGCACGGAATACGTTTATAAAACGATCTTTAAATTGTTACTCTAACAGAATCATTTGTAACTCGCGGGTTTCAAATGACCTAGGCCGGTATTCATAGTCGCTACTTATTCTTCAGCAAATGCTTAAGCATTCGGCATCCTTTACTAGCTATTAGATCAGTAGAAGATGCCGCATGCTTAAGCATTTGCTTAAGAATAAGTAGCGACTATGAATACCGGCCCTAGTTTTACACGTGTTGAATTTTAATTCCTACCATGTGTAGCGTTACAATCTGTTTCCAGACTTTACCGGTAACGTTGCATGCGACACTAAAATGGTAAGGGGGTCCTAGGACCCCCCAGACCGGTGACAGAAAAATGCATTGGTTGATAGGTCTATCCTATACCTCGTCTGTGATGCAACGTTACCGGTGAAGTCTCGAAACAGATTGTAACGCTACGCGTGGTAGGAATTAGAATTCAGCACGGGTTAAACTAGGCCATTTTTAGAGAGTCGACAATCTGTTTCCCGGTGACGCTGGTTGGCCGTGGTCGGCTTCGCGTTGGGGCCACTCGGCTGGCTTGGCGCTGGCGTCAGTTCATGTACACATTACCACCACTCCTGTCAGTGTTTCCCCCCTCCATTGTTGAGCTTAATCGCTCCTCACCCTGAATACGCGCTCCTGTACGATATGTACGCGAAATTCGGCCGATCGTACTACGGTCACGGAGAACCGTTGCTGAACGCAACCTAGCGTCCTAGATTGTTCTAGGCAAAACGAGTCGTTGAAGAGCGCTACGGTGGACGTGCGCTCTTTTCATCGATCGACGGTGTCGCTAAATGAAATCTAGGGATGTTTCATCGATTGGTGGTGGCTGTGTTCCAATTCACGCATACTGCGCATGAAATTGGTGGCATCGTATTGGTGGCATCGTACGATTCCCTAGAATTTCTCTCACTTGCCACCAATACGATGCCACTTCCGGTGCAGCGAGCGGTGCAGTGACTGCTTTCTCCTTTGAAATTCTGCGATTGCTGCACCGCTCGCTGCACCGGAAGTGGCATCGTATTGGTGGCAAGTGAGAGAAATTCTAGGGAATCGTAAGATGCCACCAATACGATGCCACCAATTTCATGCGCAGTATGCGTGAATTGGAACACAGCCGGTGTCACTAAATCGAATCTAGGGAATTTTCGCTCCAACAGTTGACCAATTACCCCACCACCGCCAACGGTTGCGCGCGCGTCACAATCTTGAAATCCCCTCCCCTGTGACGTCATCCCCCTCAACTTCGAATTCGGTACCCCCTCTCGCGCTCTCCCATCTCGCGCAAGAAACGGTACCCCCGCCCCGTCTCACCCCCTCGCCATCTGGCTCAAAATTCGCACAGCGTGGCGTGGAAAACGACTACCACGCAGTGATGCCACGGTAGTCGGACGAGAGTGGGGCCAGCTACCCACATCCACGCATGCGCGTCGACAACCGTTTCCCCCGAGACGCTGGTTGGCTGTGGCCTCACTTAGCTTGGCTAGTTGGCTTGGCTTGGCGCTGGCATCGGTGAATTTTCCTCTTGGCGTTGATTGGTTCAGACGCTGGTAGCCGGCCCCACTCTCGTCCGACTACCGTGGTAGTCGTTTTCCACGCCACGCTGAATTCGCATAGCCTATCTATTTCTAACACCATGATAATTAATAAAAAAAATAACACTGTGAAGGAGTAAAGAAAAAATAAAAAAAATTTATTGATCGTAATATACATATACAACTATCCCCACAGCCAGGGTTGGTTGACTTATTTGTCTCACTACTCTAAATACAATAAAAACTACAACCCAGACTTAATTAAAACTATTTTCAAAATTAAGCTCGTATACCTAATGAAATTTGTAAACTTTTGGTATGCAGCAAGTCAAGAAAATACCAATGGTCTATTTATAAAAATTAGAAATGTTAAAAATTAGTCACCTAGCCCCGGTCTCTCCTAATACATATATAGCCTGGCGTAGGGCATCATTTTACGCTTCGATTATCTATATACATATACATAAAATCCTTAGTTTAGTTACAAATAAAAAACAGTTTGATGATATCTGCAACTTATAATTTCGGCAACTTACCTTGTGTTTGAGACTGCATTTTGCTGGCAATTCAATGGTACAACATAGTTGGTTATACAACATAATTTGGTTATAACTTCACGGTAAGCTGTCAAAATTTGGAGTGGATTGCATAATGAAGGTAGCGATTGACGATCGAAACATGTATTAGTTCGTTTTGGCTGAAGGTGTGCGTGTAACGAGTATATTCGTATTATGTTGACGAGAATTTGGCTTGAAGAATCAGGAGAAAAATCTTACAGTTTCCGACTGATCCATGAGACGATATTACGATATCTCGGTCATGCGTGGACCGATTTTATTGATTTTGGTCTTATTCGAAAGCTTATATGCGGTTTACATAAGAAACATACCTCTAAATTTAGGAAATATTGCAGGCGTGATGAGATATTAATGAAATAAGTTTCAGGTAAGGTTGTATTAGCCGGGCGACGAGTAAATGATAGCGGCAGCGACAGTCGAAATGTACAGGGTGTCGAAACATGTACTTGGCGTCGAGACGCTGCAGCGTCTCTAGATATTCGTTTGTTTACATAGATAATTTTAAACTCTGAAATACTTACACTATTCACTGCAAAGTTCATGAATCGTGTATAGGTATTCCTTTTCATTGAATTGAAATTGTGTAAATGTACACGGTTACAAGGATCGTTACATTCAGCTTTATGCTTAGAACGCACATGCGCATTCTGTATTGCGTATAGGAAATACGGGTAGAGAATGGGGAGGAAAATCGTGAAGAGTGGTTGGGACGTCGATGAACGAACGCCCCCGCTTAGTGGTCTCTTTTGGCGCGTGGGTGCTTCCAAGGTCATCGCAAGAGCAAAATTGCTACGACGCCTCCGTCGCGACGCCCGCGCATAAAGCGTAGGAGTAGTATAAATGTGTGTGAGAGGGAGGTCTGTCTGTGTACACTTAACTATCGCTTTACGCAGTTTCAATTCACAGAGGTTTCTCCTTCAAGAGTTTAAAAATGTCATTCTTATCACTAAAAGAAATTTTTATCATTCTTGAAATAAATTATTGTTATTATATATATGATTATACATATTATTATATATAATCACATATATATATATAATATATAATAATTTATATGTGTAATATCGTGAGTTTCATTATTTATTGGATTTTAAATTTCGTATTAAAGTACCTATTTAAATTTTATAATAATGGAAAATAATAATACTAAATAATATGTCTCGTGCAAGTTATTCTTACGTTACGATATAGTAATACCCCTACCACCATCTGATATTTATAAACAACTTTTTTAAAATTAATTTTGTAGATACCTATGTGTAGGTATCTTTATCGTAAAGTGATCTAATTATAGCCAAATATAATTTATTAAATTAAACAGTACATATGGAGTTTATTAATCATATGAGAAAAACAGTTATGCTTTGTGTAGTGCCTATGTATATACCAAAAACATGGCGTATTCAACGACTCTATCTTTTTCTGAATCTATCTGCCTAGTTTTACACTTACACGCCTACACCTAAATAATTATGTAGCTCATTCACTGCAAACATGTGGAGAATATTGTCGAATGTTATACACGAATGAAAAATGATTAAATCAACCATATAAATCTGTAATAAATCAAGAGATTAATCTGTTTAAGCTTCACAGTAATTAACTTATAATTTAGGAGAGAGATTTTATGGTTGAAAATTAATCCATAATTTTCTGGAATTATAAACGTGCAATTTGTATAAACACGTTTTCCAATATACAATGGCACGTAAATGGAATAAAAGTTAATGTGACTGAAAGAAAATATAATAAAATTATTTATAAAAGTAAGCATGTATACGCACAATACGTATGTAAGGAATCGTATAAACAAAACCCTCTTGAGAACTGACAATGTACATACGTCGGCTGATTGTTCTGAACACTTCAATAATCCCTTCACTTCAGCAATAACAAAGTTTTCTATAAGATAAACTTATCCCGATAGAATACTTTTTATCCAATTTCTTCAATATTTGCATAATAGTAATACAGTAAGCTGTACAACTTTATGATATAAAAAGAGAAAGGAGGGAAAGTTGTGATAAAGGTCGGGAAGGGTGGGACAGAATGTTCTCGATCGTTAAAGCGCCACAGCGCCCTGCCACGTGATCCTCACGCCCAAGGCACTCATTCATAAATTTGTGCTGCGTTGATTTATACATTAAATTATGTTTTTAGTAATTATAACTTGTCCCTGAAGTAATATTATTCAACAATTCGTCGAATTAAAGTACTTTTCAACACCATCCCTTTCCATGTATGTTTTATTTAATAATATTAAATAATTATTTAATGTTTTATTTTATAAATATGTACTTACATATTAAATCACTATATCATAAAAAGGACTTCACCGATCACCTGAGAATTTTTACGACAACTTAAATGTTCTTGTTGGTAAAGGTTTAAGATACAACAGGAAAGGACATACCTAATGAAACAATAAATGGAAACTGTAATCTGGTATCTTTAAGACTGATTATGTTGAAAACAACGACTTATTTAAAAATATTGTATTATCTATGTATTTTCAATTTTTGCTTTTTGTGTGAAATCGCCTCTTGTCACGTTATGACACGTATTTTAGGGATTAGAGTCGATAATAAATATCCTATTGGGGAGACAAAATACCCATTGGAAGGCACCAGCCTTCCATCAAGTAAAATCTATCATCGACAAAAATACATATTTATAAATATATGGCGTTTACGCATAGGAAGTAGAAAGTTGTAAAAAAATTGTAAAATTCAAAAATCAAGTTAATGCACCGAATGAATAATATGAAACTGATCAACGTTTCTAACACGATTTTTGCTCTCGATAATAGAAATGGTTATCCCTTAAATATTTATGGTGATGAGGGTAACACCTGTTTCTCTGCAGAATAGAACCTGATTTGTCTGATCAACCCTACTATGGTTGAAGGTCGTTGTTGGAGGGATATAAATAAAAGTAGAGTGGCTGTATGATTGTGACTATGTAGCTGGACTCGCATTGAGCGGTGGCTTCATTCATGATTTGGCGGCGCACGCGCATTTCTGCCTGTAACGTAGAAATTGTTCTATCGGATGACCGACTATGTAGGAACGGACTACATACGTATGCATATCTACGCTGTAGTCGCTGCCATCACATCTTCCTGGAATGGCAACACGGGACTAACATTCAGTTCACAGAACGAAATACACGGATGGGATATTTTGCGTACATTCGGCGTTTATACGAATGTACAGAAGAGAAATAGTAATTGAATGTGACTGTAATCGTGGTTTTAACAGTGATTGTGCAGGTGACAAATGCTTTGCTAGTTTAAAATTTTTAGTTCAATGAAAACTAATTTGAAGACAGAAATTGTGAGGCATGTACATAGGTAGATACATACCCACCCTTTTCGTCCTCTGATCATTCATTTGTTTTCTACTTGAGCATTTTTATGCTGAGTTGGTGCATCTAACTAATTGTTTCACTACAACTATACATGGATTCATATCGGCGAGTATCAAGCGCATGGAATTATGCTTTCACTATTTCTATGGAATTATGTTAAGAAACAACTCCATATAGGGTGTATGTACCAGTAAATGAACACGTACCAGTGAATGAACATTTTTTATTAAAATGAGTAAAATACGTTATTAAAGTAAGCGACTAATTAATTAGAGACTTCTTTTCATTTCTTGCTTCATATCCAAACAATTTTTGCAGCACGTGGAATCAATCGCGCTGCAAACATAATTTTATAATAGTGTTCATTCATTAGGCTTAACTGTTCATTTACTGGTGCGTTTACCCTAGTCTCGATTGTAAACAAACAATAAATTTAATTGTAAATTAGTGAGTGGTGCATACATTCGTAAATGCCTGCATATACAAGAATCATAGCTCTGTATTACGATGATATTCCCGATTAAATGCAAAGCATGATAATCACTTAGAAATTATATTAATATTTTCATTAAACTTATACCATTTATTGTCACAACTGTGTTAGTAACAATATCGGAAGAAAGTTGGAGGAAGAAAATTTAAAGAGAATAGAAAGAATGGGTGTAAGGAAGAAGGAGAGAAATTGTTGTCGTTTCCAACGGGGAAAAGGTAGTGCGAGGGTGTGAAAACGATTCGAGTGAGGGATAAAAATGCATTCTCTCGATTGGTCGAGGGAAGCTTGCCGGCTCGTCAGAGGAACGAAGCGTGGTGGGGAGGGGTGTTAGGCTTCGAGTTTCAACGGGATTTAGTCGAGTAGACGTATTCAGAAGTTCAGTGCGGATCGGAGGCTCGACGTGTCCAATGATATTTTGTTTGGCGAGCGCGTGTCGTTTACTGATAATTTAGTGTTTCGATAACATTGAGTTTACTCGTGAAGTCTGGTGTCTATCAAAATATAATTAGTGGAAAAATCAATCGATATAGAAGTATTTCGGGTCTGTTGGCCTTGCACGGTTCTGTTATCAAAATTATTTCGAATATTTTTAAAAGGTGAAATACATGGTGCTTGTTGTTTAAAAGAGGCGAATGACCCGTTGAATATCTAGTATTTTCCAAAGAGTTTCATCGTGGCGAAGGTATGTATATAAATTTACACTTCGTTCTGTCTCTGTATCCTATTTACTCTCTTTCAAGCTTAGTGAATTGTGAATTAGAAAGATTCTTAAAATATAAAATTCTAATTCTGCTTTATACCTATAATCCAAACGGAATGAGATTCGTGGGAACCGATGATGGAATAATAATTGGGAGTTCAAAATTTCCTTGTCATAGGTCGAATGTGGTCGTTTACGTTTCCGTATTTATGTCGTAAACTAGTCTCCTCGGACGACATTGAAATTCGAACGAGAGGGAAAGTACTTATGTATGGGTGTGCATACATACATACATATATACATACTTACAGCAGCGCTGTGTGACGACAGTGAAAACGAAATCTAGAAATTTTGTTTGTTTTTACTGTAACAATTGTACTTGCGCTGAATATTTACTGAAACCTTGATATTAGTTCAAACGAAAAATAACGACATTTTTGAGAATATTTATAAATCGTTCGTATATAAGTATATGGGTTACCAAACATGAAATCTTATAAGGAATTATTAGAAAAATCCGTTACTCCTAACGTTTCATGATGCATCAAGCATGTTTTTAAATAGAAACGTGTATGCTGGTTTGTATTCGAAGAATGCTCACGTACCTACATTTTACTTCGTTTCGGAAACATTCTTGTGTGATATAAAAATGGTAATTCGTGCTTGTGTTTATGTTTATGATAGTGTGAATTATGAAATTATGTATATGACTACTTAGAACATATAACTAAAAAATTCATGAGTTTATACAATAAAATAATTTATCCTCTTTGGAATAAAATACGTCAACTTAAAACATATTAACAGAAACCTTATTGAAAGAATTCCTTTGGGTAAGAACTTTTAGTCGTGTGCACTGTGTGCATGCTTTGGAAAAGAAATAATTCTAACTACAAAATTTCACAGTTTATCTTGAAGTATATTATTTATATCTACATCTCTAATTATTGATAGTTGTATTAATAAAAAATAGCTGCAGATAATGTTCTTATACTATAAATAACAACATTCTCTGTCACTAAAGGAAATTATTTACAAAACCCTACAAACAAGTAGTTGCTCGTAATTTTTTGCGTTTATAATTCGTTGAGTTCCGGGTGTTGTACGCGACTATGTATAGGACTTATAGAAAATGACAGATACCTCACTTTCTCTTTCTTTTGACCCTTGGAGAAAATAGCAGGTCTAACCTTGGTCGCCATGGCAATTTCAAGGATAGCACCCTCTAACTGCTGTAGACCAGCTGCTGGAAAAGTAAAAGGAAAAAATTTGCAGGCAAACGTGTAGTATTTTCGTTCAAAACTAATCTTAACCCAGACATTAGATTAAGAAAAATACCTAGTAATGAAATGAATTTTGCTATTTAATGTAAATTCACATTTATAAATGATACGGATTATAATCTTATTACCTAAATAATATATAATTTTATTTAGGCAAGTATCATTTTAATACGTCTATTAAAAGTTTACCCTGTATATAATATTTAACCTGTAATAGAGTCCTAAGAGTCCTTAGGATGTATTAATTTAATAATACAAACAAGCAAGGACTTTGCATTAGTACACATATAAGCATAAAACTTAAAATCAATATGTACAGCGTATATATTCCAACATTTAACAGTCAAATTAAGTCAATTATTTCATTTAATTTTCCGTTAAAAAACCGTAACATGCATCCGAGTCAATATCAACTTAACAGCATTGAAAGATTAAAAATATGTTGACTCGATACGACATAATGATACGATGAAATTTCCATTGATATTTTTAAACTCTGTAAATATGTAGGGAATATCCCCCTGAGTAACACGCAATTTTGTTTGCTGCCCAAAGTTACTACAAGAGGGTGCAATTGACCCCCGATTTTTTTTATATTGTATTATTACTCGCAAACTGTAGGAAGCAGAAAAAATGTGTTCAAGAAAAAGTTACTTCTTTTAATTAGGATTATCATTTGGTAAATTCTGGTTCTTTCAGTTCTTACGGTTCGCGAATTATAATACAAAATCGAAAAAATAACGGATTTTGAAAACAAAACGTCACTTACCACTTTTGTTGATGTTTTCCCAAGGAAAAATGTCTGATGCATCGCGTGGGGTAGTCCGATTTTCTTCTAGACCACTAGTTTTTAAAATAAATTGAAATATATCTGCAAAAATTGATGTATTTTGGGTGTCCTTTTCCCTTTAATCTGTTATTTATAATTATATGAAAAATTTTTTAGACGAAAGTTGTAGTGTTTGACATGGAAAATATAATGCCAACGAAATTTTTTTTGAAGGTGAATTTTTAAGATTTCAAGGTCATGATTTTTTTTTAGTAGTCTTATATTTTGTTTCTATATTGTTGCAGAGCGTAAAAAGACAAGTTCAACCGTATGTAATCATGTATATTAACAATATACTAAAATGGAGGAAAACGAGTTAAAAAAAATAAAACTTTTTCCAAATTCGATGTGACACGGTTTCTCGTTCTCCAATCGACTTCCAATTTTGCACACATTATTGTTTCTTTCAATGGCACAATTCTAACACATTAGCTCAGTGGTTTCTAATTAATTTTAATATAAAAAGATCTATACATTGTTGTTTACCCATTTACGTGATTTGGGTGTGTACTGACTCGATGTGTGTCCCTAGTGTATTTAATTTATCTTGAATATCTGTAATAAGTAGATTGTTATTATTATCGGTATATAATTTATTGCGATCAATGTTGGCGTTCACAATCAGGTTTGTATTTGCGCTAGGTATTTTGAGATTATCTATGCTGTTGTTATCTTTTGGGCGAAAAAAAACTATTAATCGAAGGGAATAGCTGTTTAGGTTTGATTACGTAATTTTTTTATTTCTGGCCTAATGAATTTATCTGTAGGATTGAAGTTATTTGATATGCTTGGTACCGTTTGATCTATTGCTTCTGTAATTTTTAAGTTCAATTGCTCAATATATTCGTCAATTTCGTTACGCTCTCGATATTTCTGTTATTCGGTATATCAATATTATCTGTGTCCACTAGATATTTTTTAAATTTAGTCCAGTCTGCTTTGTTGTAATCATATTTGATAATGAGGTTTGATTCCTCAAATTCAAAAAGTTCATTGGTTTTAAATGATATTTGTAACAGAACTGCTCTATGATCACTGTCATAATCCAAGGCTTCAAGTCTATCGGGGGAAGGTAGATTGAGATACTGAAATATAAATCAGTCGAGTAAAATATTTCCCAACTAGTTTATATATAATAATCGTTGAGGAAAATGTTTGTCTTCTATTCATCCGCCTGTAGTGTATTGTATACATTTATACAATAACTGTGGTAATAATACTGTGTATTCGTTTTAAATGGATCATCGAGTTCTAAATTAGTAGAGTAAGGGTTCTAAGCTATTTCTACATAATATTGCAGAATAAGAAGAAATTAATTTTTAATAACTTTGGTTGCAGGTGAAGATATTGCAACGAGATATTTTAGTACTGAATTTCTGTAAGACTTTTACGTATACGCCTATTTCACGATGAATAATGGCAAGAATCATAATCGTGGGACAAATTTCTTCGGGAAGTATATTCACGATAATCAACAAAAAGAACAAGATGCAAATGTAAATCTACTTTGCAAGGTATGAATTTTATTGTAGGTTTCAATGTACTCGGTAATTTTTACAAAATACGTTACTTATTGCTCCTCCATACTATCTATTTGTGCAATTAATGACACATTTATGTAATGAAATCTATTCCATTACATAAGTTATCCCTCTTTACATTTCGGAATCAATCACCAATCACCATCTCGGTTTCCGACGTGTAAAAACGTCCTTATTTAATCTACGACTCCCAATTTTTATAAGTCGGCATCAGATTTATACAGTACAAATGATGAGGCGCCGACATAAGAAAATTAAGAGTTGTAGATTAAGTAAGGATCTATTTTAATCGGATCGGTTTTAATTTTATTTTAATTTTTTTTTATTTTTCCAATATACTTTCATTCGTAGAAAATGGAGATAGAACATCAGCTACTAGGCGAGTTGTTATCACGAATCTATACGCGTGTATTCTAAGGTTCTAGTTACTACTGGAATAAAAAGCTATTGATTTGTGATTCTATGAATATGCAATATCATGTTATAAAAGAATTTTCTTTTGTGATGACTTCCAAATGTCGTTGTCTAACATTATTCTTTATTACCATAAAAGTAATAATAAAGCAATATTTAACGACCATATTTAATTCAATTTGTTGTATCTCTTTACTCCTTGGTTTATTACAGATGACAAATAAACTTCCATGGCAATGTATTAAATCCGGTTACTCTAATGCAAGTTCACCAGGTACTGGATCTTCAGGAAGTAGCACAAATTCCCAGTGTTACGGTCAATCCCCAGATGATCTTAGCGTGGACTCCTTAATTCATAGCCTGCTCCAAGTTGTAAACGGTGATAACTTCAATGGACCAGCTTCCTGCAATATTCAATTTTCGCACACTGGATATTTCACTAGTAACAGATGCAAGGATTGCATTGACGCAGTTTGCGATTCGTGTTCTGCGAATCGACATTTGGTAAGCATTAAGTTAAGCTTTGTATTGCTTATAATTAGATTGATTGTACTTTGAAATTTAACGTTAATTGAAAGTCAAGTATTCCCCACTTGTATGCGTGCCTGAAGATCTTAGGTGTATACAAGTTATTTAATGTTAAGGAAAGGTTCCGGTAAAAATCGTTTTTTTTATTTCATTTTTCGAATGCTTAACCTTTTAGGAATACGTGTTTAAAAGAATTTTTTGAAATTCGTAAAATTCCCGAAGTTATAGGCATTCGAGTACCTAGCGGCAAATGCATGGGTAATACCCGGCCACTCACCAACCCGATTTACAGTATTGTCTCCCTGAGGGCTCGCTGGTCGGGACCGGCGTTGAGCCCACATCGTGACCAGACCCCAAATTCCGAGTGTTCGTTTCTCGCTTCTTTCTGGCCGAAGGGGGGAGCGAGATGGAACCAGAGCCGGATTTACCTTTTCAGGGGCCCTAGGCTGAATATTCGGGGGGCCCTCGGTTAAATATAAAAAATAAAATAACGCTGATTTTATTCTTTTTTATCATAATACTCGTATAATCTAAATAAGAATTTAATTTCAAACTTAACATTGAATATCAAAACTAAATATAACATTAACCCTCGGCAAGATTTTTTGGATAAATTTTTCGAAGAAAAAATTTAGAATTAGGGGCCCCCGCTAAACGGGGCCCTAGGCTTCAGCCTTGTTAGCCGAAGGGGTAAATCCAGCACTGGATGGAACGCTTTGCATGTCGCGCACTGTGTCACGCACCCCAGCGCTGTGTTAAGGGGTCATTCCGAAATTGCCGATTAGCGCACCGATAAATTCAGGAATTAATTGCGATGAAACGAAAAGAATAATAGTAATTGAATAAAACTTTTTTCTATTTATTAAACTGCAATTCTACAGCAAATAAAAAATATAAAAGTAATGAAATTATTGCTTGTAAAATGATTTGGAAAGCATGTTTGATGACATGTATAAAAATTCATGCCTCGCTCGTACAGGCAATTTCAGCTGTTAGACTTATCTGAACCCACAAATCCAAACGGATTCTTAATCAGTATGACTATTGCTATCGCTCGAACTATAATTAGGGATTTATCGTCAAAATTAGCAAAATGACGTTCAAAATGCAAGAAAAATGTTTTTCGGCTTTTTTGCTTCCTATTTTGGATTTTAAAAGTATATTAGACTCAATAAAAATAATGGCCTAACGTGTGCCACGCGTGGCGCGAACGAGGCAACCCCTGGTCCTTGCTATTCCAGCGGGTTTTCTTCCAGTGAAAATCAGTAAATTTCCAAGCGCAATATCTCGAAAACCAGTGGAAATAAGATGTATACATTATAGGGTGTTGAATTTGTCTTGGAACACATTATCAAATGATCTCTAAAAAAACATAGTTCCATTTAAAAAACCAAACTTGACCATCGTATCTTTTAAAATAATAATCGAAGGCAAAATTCGTCTGCGCTAATAAATTTTCTCCCTCGAACTATGCAATTCCATATAAATATTTTTTTATCTCCAATACGTTAGAAGATATGTTCGGTGTTCCCGCGGACACACTGTATATTGTGATATAATATTAATTACACCTTACTAATTAAAATAAATTGTTATTATTTTCTGTGCAGAATTCTATGGAGTTAAATTATGAAGATGAACAAAGTTCAGTGCAAAATATACCCACGGAAATACGGAGTTCTCCGATAATCAATATACCGAATTTGACGTCTACAGGATTACCCTTGTTCTGCGATGTTCATCGCGATGCACAAAAATTCTATTGTCAAACTTGTAGTAAACCTCTTTGTGGGGAATGTGGAACCCATCACCATCAAGGCCATATTACAGTAAATTTAATGGAAGCTGTTGAAGGTGCTGGAATGCAAGCAAATCAAGTGTTGAAAGAAGCAAAGCTTGGCATTTCAGCTCTCAGAGAAGAACTAGATGCTGTACAAGTACGTACAATTTGCCAAAGCTTATATAAGAATTTCAGCTGATTACACTAATAGTCTTTTGGAACCTATTAAATCTTATATAGGTGCCAATGTTATAAATTAATTAGATTTATGTGGACCACAAAGCGTTTGGCGAGTGCTAGACACCCTACTAGAATGTTATGGTCAAGAAAACCCGAACATTTTATCCTGAAAATCACATGAAAACATTTTTAACCCTCAGACACTATACTGGGTTACGGTAAACCAGTGTGTACGGAAAATACCTGGCATTTCTGAACGGTAAAGTGTACGGGACTAGGGCTTTGGGGGGAAAAGTTTGCTATCTCTTCTACAACCCCCCTCAATCACTAGTACTCCTGAGGTAGCAGAGTAAAATCATTTACGCAGGTAGTTTGTGTTTTCTTTATCGGGTGACACTGATAGTGTGGTCTCTGAGGGTTAAAAAAAACACCTTGATGTTTGTAATTTCGAGATCGCAGTAAAGAAATGCATGGCAAAATGCGTATCTACCAAAGCCTCCTTTGGAGTTTATGAAATATTTTATGGGTTTGTCACAAATATTTAGATATCTTTTTATCCATATTCAATATTTTACCTAATCCGATTTATATGAAATACCGATGGCGTAACACAAAATACTAAAAGTCATTTATCTCAGATTCACCTTTTCACCAGATACGCCCTTTCAAATTAATCCGGTAGTATTATTGTAATATACATATTATCTTCATAATACCACTTTTCTACAGGTAGCAGCTGAAATTTTAGAACAAAAGGCAAGACAAGCAACTACAGATGTAATGCTGTGTATAAGAAGAGTAGCTTCTGCTTTAGAAACAAGAGAAAAAGAATTATTAGGTAAAATCGAAAAAGCTAGGCTGCTTAAGTTTGCTGCTTTAAAAGTAAGGGATGAAGGACTCAGAAACGGTATTGCCCGATTGTCCAGAGCTGCTGATAAACTTAGTGAAGCTATGGAATCAAAAACACTTCCTAATAATCCACTAAATTTATTACTTACTAAGGATATGGCTTCAGCTGAGGTATCTATTAATATCAAATGTACTAATATCAAAATCAAGTTATTAATACATAATGAATGGTACTAATGGTTAGATTCCTTATAAATTATAAATCATAATAAATCAAAGATTTTAGAAGAAACAAAAATATTTTCTTATAATATATTTCTGGAGGATGTGAGATTATTTTGATTTATGTTAATAATGTACTACCTTCTTCCTCCAAGAAATTGATTGACATGACATGAGTTACTTGCGCAAAATGGGAAGATCCTAAGTAGTAAACAAACTGACTGCAGTATGCCAGCAGATTGGTGTCACATTCGAGTAGATTCTGACGTCAGATTCGGCGTCTACTATGTCCGCGTTTAACTATGGTTTTGTGATCAGATCTAACGTTTTTATTTTTTTAAATAATGATTTGTAAATAATAGTAGTTCAGGACGCGACCGCCAGGCGGCGACCGCTTCTCGCTTAAGGGAGGTTTCTGCCTTGTTGGACCAAAAAATATTCGATTTTTCATCAATTTTTTATGCGAAAAGTATTAAATATAGAATGTTGATATTTGGTATATTGACTAAGCGGTCTTTATTGAATATAAAAATATTTTTTAATGTTTGACAAAACATGGTAGTGGGAGTGGGAGGAGCCACGTATGTCGGTGCGCGGGCGATGACATTCCTCGCTTGCGGAAGTCCTAAGTCTCGGACAGGTGATCTGATTCTCAAAAATGAAACATATTTTTACTTTGTACAATATTGTGTATAAGTTGACCCAGAATTATCAAAAAATATTCAAACGTTTTTATTTAATGAACAAAAACCTGCAAAAATTTTTGGTAAAAAGTATCAACTTCCCTTCGATCGCTCACGATTGTTTTATTTTCCAATTTTTCTTGTTGATTCTGGGTCAACTTATACACAATATTGTACAGAGTAAAAATATGTTTCATTTTTGTGAATCCGATCACCTGTCCGAGACTTACGACTTCCGCAAGCGAGGAATGTCATCGCCCGCGCACCGACATACGTGGCTCCTCCCACCCTCACTACCATGTTTTGTCAAAGTTTCAAAAATATTTTTATGTTGAATAAAGGCCGCTTAGTCAACATACCAAATATCAACATTTTATATTTAACACTTTTTCCATAAAAAATTGGTGAAGAATCGAACATTTTTTGGCCCAACAAGGCAGAAACCTCCCTTAAGAAATAGCACCGCGGTGGGAATAAATTGCCCAGAGCCCGGTCGTTCAGAGCTTTCGAGTACTACTGGTATCTGATGGCATCTCACTGCGGAGTATATAATATTTAGTATATACCCTTCTATCAGAGTTGGGCGAAGATAACATCTAAATAACATCTAGATAAAAGGTCCTTGCCGTTTATTCGTTATTTTAAGATAAAATAACTTGATTTATTCGAAGTGCCTTTCAACTTCGATTTCGAATAACGGTTCAACTTTCATCTTAACTTCATCCTAGAAAATCAAATAACCGACCTGAGCCTTTGCGGCCTGACCCGCGCGCGGTCGCCTACCGGTCAGATTCTACAGAATCTGAATTTGTTTATTTTTCATCGTATCAACATGAAAGTGACACCAATGGATTCCTGGCGTTCTCCCGATTAATTCGACAGAAAATAATTTAAATCGGACTATTTTTAACGAAACGGGCTTTGATCTCTGCAAAAAGATTTCTCACGTAATATCCTTAATTATGGTCCGAATTATATAATTTTTTGGACCATTTTCATCGGGAAGACATGAGGAATCGATTGGTAATACTTTTATCAACACTTGTCAAAAACATGAACATTTTATGTGGCCCGTCGGTTTTATTGCTCTCGGCGGTCAACGGGCGGCCTACTGGGGTCCGAAGGTCCTCGCTCGTAGCGAGAAAGCAAAACAGTGGGGTGGGTACGTTCGGACCTCAGTAGACCGCCCGTTGACCGCCGAGAGCAATAAAACCAACGGGCCACATAAAATGTTCATGTTTTTGACAAGTGTTGATAAAAGTATTACCAATCGATTCCTCATGTCTTCCCGATGAAAATGGTCCAAAAAATTATATAATTCGGACCATAATTAAGGATATTACGTGAGAAATCTTTTTGCAGAGTTCAAAGCCCGTTTCGTTAAAAATAGTCCGATTTAAATTATTTTCTGTCCAATTAATCGGGAGAACGCCAGGAATCCATTGGTGTCACTTTCATATTGATACGATGAAAAATAAACAAATTCAGATTCTGACCGCGCGCGGGTCAGGCCGCAAAGGCTCAGGTCGGTTATTTGATTTTCTAGGATGAAGTTAAGATGAAAGTTGAACCGTTATTCGAAACTCAAGTTAAAGGCACTTCGAATAAAGTAGCTTCATCCTAGGCGCTTCAAATGAAGCTAACTTTATTTGAAAAGTTATTTTATTCGATTTTTATCTAGATGATGCCCAACTCTGCCGTCTATAAGATGACTGAATGAATAGTCATCATTAATTCTTTTATTCTTTTATATTTGAAAGAAGTGTCTTTAAAAGTCTTAATGAAATAAATATAATTACTATCTTTACAATGGAAGATAAGAATCATTTTTAAAATCAAATGCATTGAATGAACTTGTTTTGCTTTTGAAAATACAGAATAAAATCAGTAACATTAGTTTTATATAATTCCGAAGATTTTTAACTCATTATTTTGATTCATTGTAGGTTTTCCAAATTCGTCAAAGTCGACAATCTCTTCCGTCACAAGAAGAAAACTGGATCTCTTTCAACGGTTTGGAAGGGACGTTACTTAATGCAATCACAAACCTCGGAGCTGTTGTAGTGAATAACCCAGGTCCCATAGGTGATCGTCGAGCTGTAAGAGGTCGCGGGAACTCGCCTCAAATATTTCTTAGGCAAACAGCTTCGATTCCTCTAGTTTCAGTACCACGAGGAAGACCAGTTCCTTCGAATACGTTCCCAGTTACGGTTAGGAGAAATCGCAAGTCAGATTTATCAGTGCAACCATTGAAGATCATCGGGAACGATGGTGATGCGCAAGAGAATCTTTGCCGACCTTGGGGTGTAGCATGCGACAAAGAAGGGCACATAGTAATTGCAGACAGATCAAATAACCGTATACAGATTTATCGACAAGATGGTTCTTTCCTCAAAAGGTTCGGTACTCATGGTACCGCACCAGGACAATTCGACCGCCCGGCTGGTGTAGCGGTGGATGCTCGTCGCCGTATAGTTGTAGCTGATAAGGATAACCATCGTATACAGGTAACGAAAGTGAATACCGTAACTACTGTAAAAATTTCTAAACAACTTAATATTTTATGCTTGGTTGACTTGGCTAGCTTCAGAGTTCGGAGGGCCGAAGCTGCACTGATGGACGGGGAAACACCTATAGAAGCGGTGGTAATGTGTGCGTGAACTGCGCCTGCGTCACGCAGTCACCGCTCCTATAGGTGTTTCCCCCTTCATCAGTGCAGCTTCAGCCCTGTGATGCCAGATCGGGGACGGGTTCCCTCAAGAATTTCCCCCACCTCGCGCACACTACGCCGGAGCTGCGTGTCCGTGAGCTCGGCGCTTCGGAATCCAACTCACGGACACGCAGCTCCGGCGTAGTGTGCGCGAGGTGGGGGAAATTCTCGAGGGAACCCGACCCCGATCTGGCATCACAGCTTCGGCTCTACGAACTCTGAAGCTAGCTTGGCTATTGGTATCCTCTTCCCCTCCCTTCCACCTCCTCAAAATTTCAGTTCATTATGATGATTGGGTCGTACCGTAGTATATCCTTGTAATTTTATATCGACTCATATTTTCATTGACATGTCCTTGAATATTTTACTATAAGTTTTTATTAAATTTATGTAGCATAATTTGTTCATATTATTACTACTTTTGCAGGTGTTGACGATGGAAGGATTATTCCTTCTAAGTTTTGGAGAAAAGGGATGTCGCTGTGGACAATTTAATTATCCATGGGATGTAGCTGTAAATTCTGAATGCCAAATAGTTGTATCAGATACGAGAAATCATCGAGTCCAATTATTTAGCCCTGAGGGCGTTTTTCTGCGAAAATATGGATACGAGTCAGCTCCGAATATGTGGAAACATTTTGATTCACCACGTGGAGTGGCGTTCAATCCCGGAGGGAATGTTGTTACAACAGATTTTAATAACCATAGAGTGGTAATTATCGACGCTGACTTTATGCACGCTAGAATTTTTGAATGCGAATGTGCAGGTGGTTCGAAACAGTTCCTGAGACCACAAGGTTTAGTAATTGACGATGAGGGCAACATTATTATAGCTGACTCGCGAAATCATAGAATACAAGTATTCGATTCAGCTGGCATATTAAAATGGAGATTTGGTAGCTATGGAAAAGCTGAAGATGAAATGGACAGACCATCGGGTATTGCTTTATGTCCTGATGGCAGAATTGCAGTTGTAGATTTTGGTAATAATCGAGTTCTTCTTATTTAGACGGGTTGATTGGATTATGAGAATAAGATTTTATACGTGTTAATAATACGACAATGATGAAAATGCAACATTGCTGTTTTTCCCGATTTTAGAAATAAGCGTGTGACGCTTAATCCAACGGATCAAGCGTTAGAGGCAATATTTTCCTACTCATTGTATATAGTATGGAAATCCGTATAGGTTTCTTTAGAAGTTTCGGGTTTTCTCAATTTGAGTGCCAAGCAATAAGTACAAAATGAACTTTTTGTTCAGAAGTCATATCGTTATGAATGATCCCCACAGAAGAAATATTATTTTCGTATTATCGGTTATCTGTAAATTTGTGGGTAACGAAGAGAAGCAAAACTTATTAGTACAATAGCATAGTAGAATAATCGGGGATGATTTCCTTAGTATTAACTATGGTAGTAGATAGCAGTGAATTATAGGAATGAAATAGAGTACAAACATTTCCTCAGAAGTTTATCCTATAACGACGAATTATTAAATTACATTCCACGTATTTTCAACAGTAAGACTCTTGTCCTCCTTTTTAATTATTTTATCAGATGACGATTGCAAATAAGAAAGCAAAATATATTAGAAACATCGCGTAGCGATTGACATGATTTATGCTCCTACTCAGTTGAAATACTCGTTACACTTGCTAATTTAAAAGTAATGTAATACAAGTAACAAAGTATTTGATATGAAGAAAATAATTATGGTCTTCAAAAAATGAGACCATCTTGTATATTGTACCTACTAAATATTTTGTTCAAAGAATACTATGTATATATTTTTTCAATAGAGGAATAAATGATAAAATCAATTTAATAGCCAAATGCAAATTAAGAATATCATTACTATTTGGTATGTGCATTAACAATGTTCTGCCTCTACTTGCATAACTTTAATTTAAAATTTCTTGTTACTGCATTAGCTACTTACATTATATGAATTTTCTATATATCATTTAAAGTGTTCCATTTTGTTTTCGTTTATCAGCGGATAAACGAAATACCGCCGCGGTGCGTAACCGAATAAAATAAAACATAACAGTATATAATACTATAGTGACCAGCGTCGCAAACATACTTAACTGTTTGTATAAACAAGTTATTCATATTATTTTCTGTTACATATGCAAGGAGATTAAAATGCAATTTGTCGAACATACGTATGTATGCATGCATGATCGTTCTAATTAAGAGTTTGTATCTGAATGCATGTATTTAAGAAGGAATGCGAATAACGTGAGAAGATGTGGATATATTCAAGATAATAGTTGTAAGCGAAAAAGGTACCTACTGTACGAAAAGAAAGGAAGCGTATTCATTAAAAAGTATCAATTCTCTCCTAACATTTTATCAATATAATGCAAGTTGAATGTATTAGAAATATTTTAACATATCACACTTTGGATATATACTTTCAATTTGCATAATTGCATTTTGGTATGACTATGGACAAATTAGCAAAAATTATTGGTGTCATTACTATTTTTACAAAGATGAATTTTATTATTACTTTCATTGCCGCTTTCAGGATTTCCATTATTATAGCAGATAACATCGTTAATTATTAATATTATGCAAGAGTTGTAAAATGAATACGAATATTTCATCGAATGACATTTACTGTACATAAAATGAGTTTTATACAATATGTAAAAATTTTATGTATCAGTCTAGAGAAATGTAAATGTCGCATTTAATTTAGTTTAATGCCAACGAACTGAAATGAGATATTAGTTACATTCGCAAGATATAAGACTGAACTAAGACTGATTTAACACAATAACAGACTCTTTGTTCCTTGTTTATTTTTATACAGTAAATAAGAGATTAAAAACGAATTGCGTTTGTGCTTCTATTTTAATATTATGTTGATAAATACCATTGAAAGCTTGTTGAATACATGTAATGTAATAAAAATAGATTTATTTGCCAACTTGTAGAAATACATAGAATTTTATTAAACAACTAATATTTATTTTTATAGTAAAAGAGTATGTTAATAACCAAATTTGTTTAACATAATATTTGATATTTTAATAGTCAATCAATAATACTTGTATTTTTTTAGCTAACTTTCAGATAAAAAACAATCTTCCTATTGCCTGCATAGAAATGTCTTTAATATAGTTCAAACGGTAAAAAAGAAACATTTCGTATTTTGAATATGATTGTACTGCATAATGTGTTAAAAATTCAGTTTTTCAAGTACTGATCAAGTTTCATGAATGATCATAAGGATCATAATCTCAGGATGAAAAGGATCATAAATGTATCGCGAATACAAATAAAACCAGCTAGTAAAGTGGCTTGGAAAAACTGATAAGTATCATCTGAATTTTGATCTATACTTCTAGATTCTAGTTAGAAACAACGGAAAATTTATAAAAACAAAAAATACGGCCAGCATACGACGTTAATACGTATCAAAGAAAAGAAAGAATCTTCTGTTGTTTAGTGTTATGTAGAATGACGATGACGATGAAATACATATATGATAAAGATCAAGAAAACGATGAAGGGTCACGTCCAGAAATAATAGTCACATGATACCACTAGAAAAGTGACATTAATACTGTTGCAGTTACTGTTTTAATACTTCAAGAAGTGGTACAAGGTACAAGATACAGCCCTATATTTTTTCACCTGTTGAACTCATCTGGAGTGACTGCTCAGCGATTTATTTTGTAAATAATACAAGGCGAAAAGAAAGTGAAGATCTAATTATAAGTTCTAAAAATTCTGGAAAGATTAATAGTATAATGAAGAATTTATTGAATAAAAAAAAAGTAGAAAACACGACAGTATTGTATGAAATGCGGTAAATTCTTTTGCCGGAAATTATTTCAGGGAAATATGGCTGTAGCATGAACAATTAATTTAATTATTAATAAGAAACATTTCTCATGTGAAAATAATGAATAAACTTCTTAAATAGTTCATAAAATCTACATGAATTTTGTATTTTTTTTAATGCTCATAGTGCCAATCCTAGATTCCTTTTAAAAAACAGAAAGCACGTTTCTTTCACTGGGGTACTTCACTTCGTACTTTAGTACCTACTCACATTTCATACAAACAATTGATTGTACCTACAGGGTTAATATTATGAGGATTACTTTTCCTGTTTTTTGACTAAAATATTTTTCAATGTTAGAATGTCTACACAATCGTTCTGTTTCTGAAATTCGTATTATATATCAAATCTTTATAAAATACTGTGAAACATGTATTTGTAATTGGTTTTTAGGTACAATTTATAAAGTAAAAAAATATGCGTTTGCAGTACTTATATTACTGCATTATAATTAAGAAACACTCCACAATCGAACATTATTATCTCTGTCCTGTATTGTATTGCCACATTGTCTTTGCCCTGTACTAGTAGCAATTATTGGTAAACTTCTGTGTAAACATACTCCATTTATACAATCATTAGATAACTTTATTTTATACATTACATTAAGATCTGTGTAATCTGTACTTTGCTGTAATTCCCAGAGTGCAACGTTTCCATCTGTACCACCTAACAACATAAAACAAATATCGTTTCTATTAGTTTCAATTGTTTTGACATATAATTCTTCGACAACATACCTGAGATTATTTGCTTTCCATCAGGAATAACACTGAATTGTATCCTCTGGTTTGTATTAGACTGACGTCCCTGAAGAGAGTACAGTACAGTGCCTGGATTACGAAGGTCCCAGCATAAGAATTCACTATTCTTTCTAACAACCGAAAACAATTTTGTCCCACAAGGACTAAATTCTATTTGAGTTACACCACTTCCTGTCTTAAAAGAACATAACGGTCCGTCTCTATACAAGCCTAAAAATATAATCATAAATACATATGTAACCCACAATAACATTAATTAATGCGTCTGTAATTATATGTACGTGAATATCAGAATTACCAATATATTTAGAATATGTGCCAAAAGCAACTAATCCTGGCATAATTGGATTTTCTCGAATGCAAGAAACTAATCCTGTGGCATTTGGAAAGTCTTTCTTGAATTGAATAGTATTTATTTGACGTCCTGGGCGTTCCGTGTTAAAAACTCTCAAGGTGTTTTTAAAACCAGCCCATATTTCTCTGGCCGAATCAATAAACTGAACGCTAATTGAAGCCTCCACTTCATCAACCCTAGTACAGTAAAATAATCAAATTTTAGAATCGTAGAATTTTAGAATTTCTGCACAGGACTTAAACTTATGATACTAACTGATTGTAAGCTCGATATGTTGCTCGTAATTCACCGTTAAAAGCATCCCATAGGTGTATGGGACTTTCTCTACTTGTACTTAGAAAACAGCAGGTTGCGGGTTCCCATGAATTCATGAAAGGATACCAACAAGTATCATATATAAGTCCTCCTTCCTTTATAGTTAATGCTACTGGGAATTTCATAGGCTTCAATTCTGAATGAAGTTTTTCAGAATATAATTCTCTGGGAAGTTCATAAATTCTGATCTTAAAATCTTCAGAAGGTACCAATAAACATGTGCCATCTGGAGACCACTGACAACCTTTTGTAAAATTTTCACATGATTCGGTTGATTCATATTCGTTACTTGTTTCACATATTAGCTGCGGTACATTATTCCAATTATAACGAACATAATTGAATGAATCTAATGATTCTGTATCTATTATTGTAATATTTTCATTTTGTCCTGTGTCTGTAATATTTTCATTTTGTCCTGTGTCTGTAATATTTTCATTTTGTCCTATGTCTGTAATATTTTCATTTTGTCCTGTGTCTATATTTTCATTTTGTTCTGTGTCTGTAATATCTTCATTTTGTCCCGTGTCTATAATATTTTCATTTTGTGTTATTGTATTTATTACTGCTTCACTATTCTGTACTTCTTGTAATTTTTCTGTATTGTGTTCGTTTAATTTTTTCAACAAAATTTCATTCTCAAACGAATCTTGTGATTCTATTGTACTTATTTTTTCTTCAGATACTAATGTTTCTTCCTGTGACAATGATTCCAACTATAATATTAAATAATAAAGCATACAATATCCTTTTAATACAGAAATATAAGAAATTATAACTATAAATAGTTACAATGCTGTAACAGATCTTCGACAACAAAATACATTCTATTTAAGCACATTCGATTTTAAAACATACCATATTTGAGACAATAGTCTTTTTTAATGTGTCCCGATGTTCCCGCAACTTCCAAACATTCCATACATATTTTTAAAAAAACGATGATTTCGATGATAATAAAACATAAGGATTACATTTCTTTTAACTTTTAGTTCTTGTTTGAAAAATTATGCCTGTCTCTTTCACTACTACATACATCATATGAAGTCTATTATTTTACATGTTAATTATTTAATTGTTTATTTACTATCTTGATTGTATGTTGTAAACATAGGTTAAGTTTGTAGAGAAGTTAAGTAGTTATATCTAGAAACGATACGCACACTGTAGTAATTAATAATTACCAGCTAACATCTTAGAAAGTAAAGACATTAATTACACAATTATTAAGATTCATTGTTTTCTTAAATAATTAATGTCTTAACTACATTGACATGAAGTCACGCCGCGAAAGTGAGGTACTTATAGTTGCTTATAGTGAAGTACTTAGCACATTCGACAAGTCCTGACATGAGCGGTGTTGCCACGTTCTACAGCACGGCTAGAGTAGAATCGGCTGTGGTGGTATTCATGCATACATATGTAGACAGATTTTGGCGCACAAACGATATACACGATTTTGATTGACACGTATTTTTCGAATTGTGTGATATAATTGACCAAACGTTTCTGTAGCCTAAATCCGTAAAAAATCGATAAATGTTTGTACATATCTTCAAAATCAGTATCATTATTGGATTAACAAGAGCATAAGTTCAATGAAAACGGAATCTAAAGTTATTGTATGTGTAGTTTGCAAACTCGCCGGGAATGTAGAGCGTTAAACTGTTGTGTGTGATTATATTTCCAGTTGTATCTCTTTTGAAAAACAAACGTGTGTTTGTTCGTTGCGTCGTGTGTTTAGTAGAAATAAGAAAAGGGAGGGAAACGAAGAAAGCAGGAGAGAGAACAAATTAAACAAAAGAAATGAAAAAGAAGTTAAAGTAGATAGTGCGTACTAAATGTGCTATGTATTAATATCTGCCGATGCTTAATAGTTACACCACTACAATCTGTTGTTCGGTTGTTTGCAGGAGGTAATCTTTGAAGGCGTCGAATGTCTACAAAGAGGCTCAGAAGGAATGGATGAGAGATTCCATTTTTATCTATATAAGTACATATGAAAGAGTAGCAAAGAGACAGAGAATATTATCATAATTTTAAGATTTTTTGGTAAAAATTTTGTAAACACGTTTGAGAGGCGATGAGTGAGAATTTATTATTCTAACTTTCTGAGACGTTGTATCACAGAATGGCTTCTAATATGCAGTCTTTCCCGCGAATCTTAAAAATGTTGCGGGAAAATAGCAATGTTAAGGAAAAACGCGATGCTTTAACCTATATTCGCAGGTACTGTTCCTGATTTTTTATTTTTAAGTCTACTTATACTGTATTAAAGTATTCAATTCATTCATTGAATAATATCTAGTTTTTTACATCAAGTGACAGATATGGTTAAATATAATATGTTACTTTTTATGATTTGGAATAGTTGATAATTATTTGCAGTGACAGTGCAATACACACGTTTAGAATATTTCAGTTAATAGTTGGGGGGAACGCTTTATTGACTTTCTAACGTAACAAGCATCCTGCTACCTTATAATGTTTCGATACTTCCTTAAAATATTCTATTTAATACTTACTTTATTTAGAACTCTACTATTGCATATCGTTAAAAGAAAACTTCATAATAATAGTATTTCGTTTTAGCAACAGCAAAAAGTTGGAATCCACGAAAGCCATAAAAGAGGAACAATACAAAGAATTATGTAAATTAATTATTGATGCATTTGCAAATGGAAACAATGACATACAGGGTGAAGCGTACGAAACGTTAAATGTTATGCTTCGGGATTTCAAGGACCATTCTTTGAATTTGTTTGACGCTATGTCACAAATAAGTAAAAAAAATAGGTTTGTTTTTAAAATTTCATGCCTAATAGTCCCCTCTAATGTTAATTTACATTTTATTTATTCTATATTATTTATCACGGAAAAGCTATCATAGTTACTAAAAGGAATATAAGTTAATAACCATTTACTCTTAATTACTATTTCTTGTTCGAGAGTATATTATACAAAATGTTTGTAGTATTGAAAAACTACAATTTTTTATATCTAATACCTCGAGCAGTATCTTTATGGGTACAAATTTTATTAAGGTGAATGCCTTGTTAAACAGATAACGTTCATTGACTTTCTATTAAGAGAAATTTTGATTAAATCTGCTACTTTGCGTATGGTATTGTGTTAATATTTTTGGTCTATGCTCTGGTAAACAGCCATAAGTATAGATATACTAACCAGCAGTGACGTCTGTTACGAGGAGTCGCGAAAGGACACAGAGATACAGTTACATATTTTGCGTATGATTGTTTAAAGGGTATTATTTGACTATAACTCGAAAAGTAACAATTCGCGTACATATGCTTGTATGAACTTTTAAGTTACTTTAATACAGAGAGCTTGTAATCAAAATTTTAATCAGGTTTTAAATTTTAATGCATCCTACGTATTATAAGATTATGAAATTGTTCATTTGCTTCAATATTAAGGAGTTCATGAATTTCGTAATTGTTTTAGATTAATATTTTTAAAATTTACATGTTCCTGGCCATGCCTATATAGTAATTCGTTCCCCGTATAACAAAGACCACAGGGAAGCATATGTTTAATGTCGCAGTATGTGTTCGGTAGCGAATGTGTTAACTCTATCTATATGACTTTTGTTCGCGTTTGTCATTGCAGACTAAAGATTCTGAAATTATTAGACGTAATTGAGACCGATACTGTATCGACAGTTATTTCTGATGTGAATGCTGTAGACTTTTTTAATAATTGTATGTGTACAATACAAACAAGCACAATGCCATGGACAGCACCAACAGCTTGTGTAGAAAATCTTCAAGCATTGATAGAAGCTGAAACTAGAACATTATCGAGTGACCAAAGATTAGAAGAAGAAACAATTATTTATTCGATAAATTTGTTAAAGAGATTATACAAATTGGCTGCATTTACATCAGATATTAAAATTCAGAAGGTATGTAAGAAATATTTGCAAAACTATGAGAGTAAGAAAGAAATATCAAATTTTATATCTTTACAGTTCGATTCATTATTATTGGACAAAATAATGGTATTAGCTTATATGGGTCATAAGCGACAACGGACTCCTGCCTTAAATCTTTTGCAACAAGCACTTAATACAAATACAGTTGCACATGTTCGTACTAAATTAACGGAGGCATGGGCTCGATATAAAACGGCATTGCAATCTTCGTATTGCAAACGTATGCTATTGTTAGTATCTGCATGTGAATTAGATTGGGCTACACAGTGGAATATTAGTATTCAGTTTCTTGGTGTGGACCTTCATCGTGGTGCTGGTTTAATAAATAACCTACTGAGTGTCGAAGAGAAGGCATTCAAATCTACGGACACTATTATACGCAGGTATAAAGAATAATTACATGTAAAATGGCATTGGTTGATAGAAATCAGAAGTAATATTGTATCTTTTATTTTAGGCAAGCATTTCTTTCATGGAAATTACTGGTGGATAATTTTGCTCTGGACCCGCAAGAACTTGCTACTGCTAGACGAATAAAGTTATTATGTATTCCACTAAATGCTAAAAATAGTAAAAATGAGTTGATAGCGCTGACAAAATTAGAAGTCTGGTGGCATGTAATTATTAAACTGTACAAGGATATTTCGAAATTTGTCAATCCCGTGATTACGCAGTTCTTAAATTTTTGTTTCGGACCTCTTGGAGATACACCACTGTTATCTTCAAAATTTGACATAGTCGCTTCGCCGGGGAAACGATTTTTCAAAACGAAACTCGTTGCTGTGGACGCTTTATGCCAACTTCTTGTTACGAAACAAGAAAACCATGCTGTCTTTTGTCCAATTTTGGAAGAAAGGCTTCCACATTCTATATCGCATTCTGTTTTTCGAGAATGTTACAAAAGTATAATTCACAGTGTAGGAGAAGCTTTACTTGTTCTTAGTCAACTTACAGATGCAGAAATGAAAAATAGATATCAGCTTGGTAAAATACTATGGACAAGTTTAGTTAATTATGTACAGGAATCAAAAGTGGAAAAAAAGGTTGGTACATATCTAATAATAATAGCGTTTAATATTATATATTTTGTTGGTAGTCTGCTTAATTTAGTAATATTATTTTACAGGAGCTCATGTACAAAGATATGATATTAGTTATAACAGAATTGACAAATTATGCAATGGATAAACCAATGATCAGAGATTTAATTCTCAATATAATTTTAGTCGAAGTTGCTGATCTCAGTAAGAATTTTAATTTTGAAGATGATACTTTATCCGGATTGGTGTTAAAACTGTTACAACCTTCGGTATTAACGGGAGCTGAAAAGTGGGTATTGCTGTCATGAATGTAACGTATAACAAAAATCACATATATTATTAAATTTTTTGTCACATATGCAGAGTGTTTCGAAAGTGTTGGTATAAGCGGAAGAGTGATGATTTTACATGAAAAAATAAGTCAAGAATATACAATAAAATTTTGTCGCAACTTGCTCAATTTCCGGGAAAAATGATTTGAATATTCCACCGGGTACGTGTGCACCGAAGTATGTACTGTTTTCGGTGTCTGAGGGGCATACTTGCGAGATACCGGAAATCTTTGGTCACGAACCGTTTTTCGAGATAAATCTGTAAATGTAATGGGAACGCTTCTCGTTGCTGTAAGCAACCACCTCTAGTAAAAGAGAAGAATTCCCCTTAGTTCAGCGTGCCCCTCGGGTGCCAAAAGCTGTCCTTTGGTGTACACGTACTTGGCCAAAATTCGAAGTCAATTTCTTTGAAAATCGAGCGTGTTACGATAAAATTGTATTGTACATTCTTAACTTATTTTTTCATCTAGAATCATCATCCTTCTGCTCGTATTAACTGTTACCAAATATATGGTACATTGTTTTAGTATGTTGCATGTAAATTAAAAGTTAGAATTTTGTCGTGAAAATGATAAAAACATAATCAGAAAATAAGCTAAAACATTACAATTAATTGATGTATTTTAGTATTTAGCTAGTGGAATTTACAGTTATTCTCCGAAACCTTACGAGAGGTTCTGTTCTAAAATTTGAAGAACTTTTCCCGCGGAAATTCTCTCCGAAAGAGTTTTACTTTTTTTTTTTTATATATTGTATATTGTGACGGTGCGAGATAGAACCAAACTTTAAATATAATAATTGTTCTTCAAAATCTTTATAAATAGCTTAATTATTCAGCCGATCAAAGTGGAATGACCTCTTAAAAATGTATGATTGTATGTAATAAGTTTTTCATTACGCAATTCTTAAGAAAAAATAGCTGATGTATATAGCGCATTTAAATCGGATGTATTTATAATACATTTATCATTATTATGAATATGTATGCAAATGTTATATAAAACTGTTCTTTTAAGGAATCATTACGATGCCCTACAACGTTTATGTTGGCAATGTATTAAATCTCAAAAAGAGAACGAGTATTATTCTCATGCATTTAAGTGTTTAAAACAAATATATGAGAAGTTAGATACATTATCAAACGGTGAACATAAAAACGAGTAAGTTACAAATAACATAACATAATATATTGTAAAATTAATTGTACTGCACCTTACTACGAACATTGTTTAATATTGTTACTGTTGTTTAGAATTGTTAGTTTTGAACTGTGGCGTATTTTAGTCGAAGTACTAATAAAATACATGGATGATCTACAAGAAATTAATGAAGGCAATGCTACAGAACACAACTTAAAGACTATTGAATCAATTGTAATATTTCCATTTCTGTACACGTTTCCGGAAGATGAAAAACAGGTTAGCTCGGTCATACTAAATAAGTTTACGACAATTTTAAAAAAATTCGGTATTAACATATTACTTACCCATATTGAATTCGCATAAATGTAATATATGGATTTTTCATCATAATATTTATGATTCTTATTGTAGGTACAAGAAATAATAAAAATTTGGAAGTATTTATACCAACAGTTCGAAATGCGAGCAAATCTCATGGCAACGGTAAAACCTAATGAAATTTTATTAAGTATTGCAAATGCCTTACAAAACTGCTTACTGAGAAATGAGAAATCTTATCGTCTTATTATACATTGTTTGGATACGTTGCTAAGTACAGTCAATTATAAATTTTTACTAGGTATGTTAACATATTAAATTTGCAAGGAGTGATATTAATATGTATGAAACACGTATATCTAATTTTACATTTATGTAATTGTTTCAGCACATGTGGAAGTTCCATCTATTATTCACCTTATTACGAATCTTATAACTTGTTCTTTATCCAATAAATGTAGTACAGAATGTGAATCCACTCTTAAGGCTCTCTCGGCGGTACTCATTACAATATATGGACATGATCCGCAAAAAGTAATATCGTATTTGCAAGTTTGTAAACCAGCTGTTGAACTCATACTTACATCTGAATTAGAACCATTATGTAAAGAAGTATGTATCTAATGTACATTTTTGTTACATCTAACTTTCCTTTAATTTATGTCGTGCACAACTGTTTTGAAACACTGTAATAATTAATTTTTATCTTACAGATAGCAAATACATGGGAAACTATAGTTAGTATACTTAAAGGGCTAAATAAGTTGCTTGACTATGATCTTATTTCATCTTATAGGAAGGCTATTCTCCAAGCATTAAATCATGTAAATCCTGATATACAATCTCAAACAGTGCCTCTCTTTGAGGTACATAATCTGTTAAGCAGTGAAGCCAAATTAATATTGGAAGAAATAGAAAAAAAAGCAAGTAAATTGAAAACGGTAAATAAACCCGACATTGCGCAGAAAAATGATCTTGTTGAAAAATTACCAAACCAAGTTAAAATAGTTGGTAGCTTCTTAAACAGTCGAAACTCGATGTTTAAAGAAAGTGAGAGAAGTGATAAACAAGTATCGCCGGATTCTGATTCCCAGGTAAATATGCATACAAAATTAATGTGTATGGACAGGGTGTTAAAAAAGTGATGATTACTGCTCTCAGGAGCGAATCTACACCTCTGAATCGTTGGACGCACCGTTTCCACGAAAACGTGAAAAATGGTTTCAGGCAGTACATGGATTACTTCATCCATGCCAAAATTTCATTAAGATTTTATGGTTTCTTTTAAACTTGTTCTCTTTTAAAACGAGCAGAATATGTTGATATAAAAGGAAATTAACGTTTACTTTTCGATGCTACACACAATTTTGTGGCAAGTCCTTTTTTGCGAGTGTCTACCGATTCATTTTTTTAACACCACGTACATCATCTAAGTAAAATGTATTTAAAGTTGCATTTGAAAGCCAAAAGGCATCAGCATGCGAACCACGTATTCTCTATCTTTTTATCACAGAAGTATTTTACTTTTAAATTTTCTATTGAAACCATATACACGATATGATTGAATTAATTTTGATATCGTACAATTTTAGGACTATGTTTTCATCAGGACAGATCTAAGGTTTGACGTTAATCGTTTGACTGAACACCAGAAGGAATCTTTAAAACGTAGAAGAGAAGATATTCCTGCATTATATAACGATTTATCTCAATCTTCTTCACAAGATACACAAAATTTGCAGGAATGGTTCGACAGAAGAAATAAAGGTTTAGAAGATGCAGAAATAACACAAACCAAAAAGGATAATATTTTGATAAAAAATATTCTTAATGACGATGCTAACAAGGAGAACAAAATTGAAATGGAAGAACCAGAAATTAGTAATAAAACAATTACTCAAAACGATACAAAATCGATAGAGAATATTGGACAAAGCGTATCATTCGACTCTGCACAAAGCACAAAAAGTAATACAGACAATAATGAAAATTCGCTAATAGAAAATATAAGGATAACAACGGATAGGATTAGCGAGAGTTCAGAATCAAGGACTTCAATAGATGCTGGGACAAATACTCTTGAGGAGTTTTCAGAAAGTAAAAATAATGACCAAAGACTGTCTCCCTCTATATTAGACAATGGTAAGCGACGTAATCGTTATAGTTCCGTTGTAAAATCTAGTATCTCACCAAAATCAGAAGAAATTGCAAGTAGTCAACCAGGACACTCAAACGCTACTCAAGTTTTACACAGAACATTAAGACCAAAAGTAATTCAAAGTCAACCTAAAATCGCTATTAAACAGAGAGCGATAGATAATACGGAAAATAAATCAAGCGAAGATGATAAGAGAGGTACCAAACGCAAGTCAGTTTCAGATAGCGAAAGTGAAGGAAGCAATCAACGTCGACGAAGAAAGACTAATTCATTAGAAACTGCTAGTGATAGTGATAGCTGTAAATCTACAGAAAGTGATAATACAGCATTGAATATAGGACTAATGGAGGATGGGAATTTAAGTCAGCGTACTAGAAATGAAATATCTCGACTACGTATAAACATGGTGTTCGACAGTCCTTTATCAAATAGTCGTCGCTCCAAGGGTCATGAAGATAATAAAGAAGCTATTTCTAGGAAGCAATCACCTGAGAACAAGGGCACTATGAAGAAAGCTTATAAATCTAATGACACAAATCGGAGAGGCAGACCATCAAAAGCCAAATTAAGGATGGAAAAAAGTAATGAATTTAGTAAAACTGAAGAAACAAGAAAGACTTCACAGAATAGAAAAAATGAACTAGAAGAAAAGAAGAAAGTAGAGGAAGAGGGTAGTGAGCAAGAACAAACAGAAGTTGCTTCGACAAGCACGTCATATATTAATTGCGATTTTCTTGATACTAAAAAATGTAATAAAATGAAAACTGTGGTATCTGAGGATGACATGTCAAGTAATAAACCTGAAAACAATGACACCGATTTAAATGAAAAGATTACACAGGCTGAAGATGTTATATCAATCGATAAAAAACTGCCGAGTCAAGATGATACAGAGGATATAATAGAAAATTCGCAAGAAGTATCCAAGCTGGAAAAGAGGTGTAACGAAAAACAGTGTTTTATTAAAATTAATAAAATCGGTGATGTGTGCAATGCAATCAAATTTCAGGAAGTTACAGGTGATGATGAAGAAGTGGCTAAGATTGTTTCAAATAATTGTGATAATGACAATAATGAAGTTCCTAAAGATAATATTAAGGAATTTACGGAAACGAATGAAGTTAGTGTCGATAAACCAAAGAGTACCACTCCTGTCATTGAAAGCAATTCCTTCGACAATGAAAAAGATGTATGTGAAGTACAAAAAGGAAGCGAAGGGTTATCACTTAAATCTATTGTTACATTTTCATCACCAAAAGGTAACATCAAGCGCCAGTTCAAATTAAAACAATATCCGCCACAAGGTCGTGCGGCACACATGCTGGGATTAGTAACAAAACAGGCACTGATGGAAGCTGAAAATCATACTATAATTATAGATGATGAACCTGCACCTAAAAAAGCAAAGGCCAAAGATATGGACAATGAAACACCTCTTGGAAAAAAGGAACGGACACCTACGTTGAAAGAAGTTGACAAAGTAACAGCGGTAACAGCATCGTGTAGTAGTCGCCAAGAAAAAATTTTCAATAACATGAAATCTACAGACTATTGTTCGTCCCCTCCAATAAAATTATTTTCCAATTTGAAAAATGACGGTGAAAAGATTTTTTCAAAAATGGACAAATCAGTTGATTGTATAACTCTGCAAATTGAAACTGAATTAGAAAAGGTGAATGAAGAAACTTCGCTGGAAATGGATGATTTGCCAATGTTAGAGTGGTCGAGTGCAAATCCGCCTTCGTTGACTGCATCTCCTAGTGTCAGCATTCTTAAACGTCATCGCCAGACTATTCAAGAACCAGATCCAGAAGCTACGACCCCTAATAAGGTACTTTTTATATTTAACCATTTAATGTTTTATAGTTTCTCAGGTTTGTACACTGACAGATTTTTTAATGTAAAATGATATAATTTTGACCAGTAACCTTTTTCTGATAGTATACTTATTTGTTATGATTATTATTTAAACATTTGTTTATGCTGTTACTTCAGTCTTAAAACATTCGGGGGAATATCAACTATCAGTTATTTAGCAGATCAAATTTTGGAATCAATTTTTTACAGCCTTTTCTTTAAAAGCATCGTCGAAAAATAATCAGATCGTAAAATCTATCTTCTTAATTGTTTTATATCCATCACTCAAAGAATATGTTAAAAAATGTTTGTCATGAAAGCTTCATTTTTGTATACATATTTATTCAGTTATTTTGATACATGGACATCTTCGATAATTCACGAATTTAATCAATGTTTCTTGTACTATACACAAAGTACTATACATATACATAATATATATAGATCGGCCATGCGGTGAACATGGTTTGTTTCGTAGTTGTTAAACTTGCGTATAATTTATCCTTAATTCTGTCCTGTGATAAGGCTGTTCTTGGCTGTTGATGGTGAACCTTTCTAATTTATAATATTAGAAATTATCTGAAATCATTCCTTATGCAAATTATCTTTGTAGAAAGAAGTGAGATCCCTATAAAAAACTGCAAACAAATAAAAAAATTACGTCAAATACGTGAAAAAGTCAAGGACGGAAAAGAGTATTGTCAAATAAATCACCAAAAATTGAAGATAATAATAATTGCAATATGAAAAAAGATGTGAAATCAAGTATGCAAGTACATAATGTGAAGATAAAATGTAACAGGTAGATATTTGCCTAGATGTCCGCGGCCTGGAAGTCAAATACTTGGCGTGGCCAGGCAAGGTGAAGGTGCAGATGAATAAGAATTATTTAAAAACGCAAAATATTGAAAGTGTATTCATATTAACAGAGTTTTAAATTAACAAATTATGTGAAAGCTTGTGATAGGAAAGGTATCGGTGTCGATGAATGTTCTTACAAATTTTATTTTAAAACGGAATATAATGAAAATGTATTCATATTGTTTGAGTTTTAAATTAAAAAATGTTACATTTTATCTTCACATTATTCAAATTTCCGTGATTATTACAAAGCATCTTTATGTACTTGCAGCTCATTTTAATTTCACATCTTTTTTTATATTGTAACTATTATTATCTTCAGTTTTTTTGTGATTTATTTTATAGGGTAAGTCCGGGAGAGTTCGACCACCGGGAGAGTCCGGCCAGTGTTGATATTTTAAGACTGACGCAAGATAGGGCACTGTGTGTCATTGACACAAAAGAAATGAAGGCGCTTGTCGTTTATCTCACATTGACCATTGTCACAAATCCATATTTGAATTATAAGATACAGTTAAGACTTTATGCGAGGCTGAAAGTTTTCAGACCAAGTTACAGTGGTGGTGATATTTGAAAAACTGGTAAGTTTACTTACACTATTCCGATATTGGGGATATAATATACATATAACTACAGTGTAACACCAACAATACGTATGTATTCGTTTTTAATTTTTTTTGATAAGGTGGTCGATCGCTCCCTTGATTACCGGTAGTGGGTGGACGGTCTAACCCCGACATGCGGGTGAGACCGTCCAGTTGCAGTGCCAATGTTTTTCGTTGAAAATGAAAATAAATATTTGAAATTATCGCACACTATACTTTATATATACTCTAAATTGCTTGGGCTTTGCTTTAATGTCTATAAACAAAATTGTGAAAAATAAGGATGCTACAATTTCTTTTCCAAAAAGTGGTCGAACTCTCCCGGACTTACAATAATACTCTTTTTCGTGCTTGACAGTGTGCTGAAAAGATTTGATAACTGCACCTGAGTTATCCCTAACAATTTTTAAAACTGTTTCGAGCGAGCGACCCTCAGGGATGCCTGCACTCCACACACGAGGTCGATGAACGATGAGACAAAATTCCTGTGCATAGAAAGTGACAATTTGATCACGTCAGGCGCATAATTTGCACAATGGGTTCCGTCAACCTTGATTTTGCGGCAGCATTTTCAAATTTCCATAGCGGCAAGCTGCCGCAAGCCGTTTGTCTGCACCGTGGCTAAAACTTTGAGTTTCTTCGATGAGTAGATAAAGCTACACCGGTTCTGGACCAAGTTTTGGCGAGGGGGTGAAACGGGGCGGGGGGAGACGGGTGGGGGGAACGCGACCCGTAGAAGTGAGGATGAGCCGGTGGAGGGGGAACTCGACCCGTGGAGGTGAGGATTAGCCGGCGGAGGGGGAAGGCGCTCGCGATAAATGCGCGCGTACCGAATTTCCACCAAATGAGACATTGAAAAGTGCCGGGCTTAACGAGCACCCTTGTCTAACGCCCTTTCCTGTTAAAAATTTTCCTATCAGTTTTTATGTATTTTCACCTAGTTACAATATAGGTACTGATCTTAATGTTTTATAACAAAATATATTTTTTGTCGTATTTTATCAGCAATTACGTCAACAATCATGCAAGTAAACATTAGTTATATTTGAATTAAGTAAAAATATAAACTTTTACGATCGCTTTAGTTAAAAAACTGATAAGAAAATAATAAAATGGCACGAGAATTATTTTATCCTTCGGTGTACTACTTCGTGTAAAAGTAACTTGTGATTTATTATGCGACTCACTTTGCACGTGTGTCAAATTCTACAAAATATTACATAAGACCGATTTACTTACATTGATTATATCTATTATATCATCCTTGTGTTTTAATTGTCTTTGAAAGTAAATTAATTTCAAATGTGATGCAAAATATATTTTATGTTTACCTTTGTTATAGAGAAAACGCGTGAGCTTTGCAGATCCTCCGGTTTCAAAGGAAATGGGATATGAAATTACCAACAATGATTCTCCACACAAAACTAACAAATGTGTCCCACGCGGATTATTGGGGCGTAAGGATTCGCCATTAAGGCTGAAGCATATTAATCAGAAACTAATGCATACTGATTCAGATAAGACGGAAAAAGAAGATACAGACATGGCAGATACGTCTGAAGTTGACTTACAGTGTGAAAGAGAAAATGAATTATTGACAAAAATAGCAGAAGAATTAGAATACTCTGAGCATACTACAATAGACACTGACGCACAGCCAGCGTGTAGCTCTGTGGAAAATGAGCCAATCAATATTACCCCTGCTAGAGTTAATGACTGTAATAAAGTTAAAATTGATAATTTAAGTGTTGAATTTGAAATTACCCAAAATTCAACGTTTTCCAAACATACGGAATCACAATGTATAAATACAGAAGAACAGAATAAAAAAGATGATGTCTTGGAAACATCAAAAAGTACCATTGTCAGTATAGAAAATACTGAATTTGACGATTCTGAGACACAGGAAGATATATTTAATGGAACAGACGCAAAGCATGATGATGATCCTGAAGTTACAGAAACTAACAAAGATATAAATACAGGAGATGTACAAAACTTTTCTGTTCAAAATCACTCATTAGGTTCTCCCACAAATGACTCCATTAGAGATCATTCATTTGAGAAATATATGAATTCTGAAAATTTAGAGGACACAGTGGATGCAGAGAATCTCACTGGTATTAATACTACAGCAAACTCGGACGAAATTTTCTGTGGAAGATTTATACGAACTAGTACGCAAGCAGTAGAAAATACGGAAGGAGAAGATACGTTGCCAGTAACAGATTCAGTATTTGGAAGTTTACCTTTGAGCCAAGAAAGTCAAAATATAAGCCAGTTTACTGCAGAATTTCCAGATCCAGAGTCATTAGATTCCACTCAACCCATATATCCTACATTGACATCACGTTTGGAACCTATAAAAGTTATTATTGACCAGCTAACTAATCCTCTTTGGGCACAACATTTGACCACATATTTTGAAAATAGAAATCTTGAAACTGTCGGTGACCTCGCGCGATTATCCGAGCGTGAAATAAACCGAACTCCCGTAAAGGGTAATTCAAAAATTGAATTTGTAAAGAATGTTCTTAAGTGGTTTGAAAAAACATATGTTACAAACGAACCGAGTACTGTATTAGAAGCATCGAGTTCTGCAAATGCTAACATACCAGCATCTACAGTAAACGTAATATATCAAGACCAAGAATCACAAACAACTTTCCACACGCCACAAAATGAATCAATAAATCATGATACTCTGTTTAGTCAACCAAGTTCTAGCAAAATGTTTGACAGTGTTAATACAACTGATGAGAACGTATCTGAAACAGCTAAAGATGCGACGAGATCAACTTTAAATGAGTCGTCAAGTGTATCCGTTTGTTCGACATTCTCACAGACATCATATGAACCCAGTACAACAACAACCGCCGCTACACACGTCTCTGCTTCAATTTCAAAGCCATCAGATATGACAACTATGTAAGTTAGAAATCATATTGTTTCACATTATCGTGCTAGTGTAATGTATTGAATGTTATTATTCTACTTCAACAAGATTGTTATGACTATTGACTTTTTCTTTTATGAAGTTCTGTTGTAATTCGCACGTATTAACTTAATTATTAAGTTATTGCTTTACGGAAGATATTTAGAGGGTACATATATAGGGTCAGCGTTTTATCCTGCAACCCATCCTCGCGCGAACTGGTAAAATGGCCACAGCGCCTCACGGACGCATTCCACTACAATCATGTACTGTCCCGACGATCGGAGAGCTGCTGTTCAGCGGTTGTTGGCAGCTCTCCGAACGCCGAGACGGTGCATGGTTGTATGCAATGCGTCTGTGAGACGCTGTTGCCACTTCATCCGTACGCGCGAGCACGGGTTGCAACATAAACTGCTGTCCCTGTATTACAGACAAATATAGCGACAGCAATATACAGAATTTGGAGAAAATAATTATATGGTTATTACTATTTGTTATTCTTGCAACTACATTTTTTCTGTTATATGAATCATTTGCTCATTTAATGTAAATAAACATCGTATTTTAAGTTAATAAAATTTTACTTTTGTTTAGACAAATGACAAGTCTACCGGTAACATCTGCGCTAGTTACTACCATTGCGCCAGACACCCTTATTGGAAACTCCAATGCTTCTGATGCACATACATTTTCTGCCGCATGTCCAATGAAAAATGTTGGTACTTGTACTAGAAGTCATTCTACTCGTTTAGCACACGCAATGGCATACAAATCAACAAAATCGGTCTCAGCACAAATGGCGTTAGAAGATCTTTTAGACGAAATAGACGTCAGTTTGGTATTAGCAAGTGGAGTTAGAAGATGTAATCCAGAAAAAATTCTTGCGCACTACAAGGTAAATATTTTGGCTTTTGTTTATTCGTGTATTCGCTTTTAATATAAATTCAGAAATTTGTATTATTCTGATTGAATTTCTGAATTTTTATTTCTTCAATGTTCATATGTACACTTATCTGCATAGATTGTAAATTAGGTAGTTTATTAGACTACTTCGGTAAATATTTACAAAGCGGACGACCTTGAAATATGATCTCGAGGTCAAAATTCTAGTCAAAAGTTCTGAACAACTTTTTCTTATACATATAACTACCGATCGGGTGTTAATATCACTGTGCAACAAAATTGAACTTTTTTTCAATTCTGTAACATTCAATAGCCGTTTCTTATAGATTTTCGTGCGCTGAAAACGAATCCGCAAACTGTTCGTCGCCATCGCCCTCAGTTTTCGAAAAATTCGATGTTGAAAAAAGATGCAAATTTTCAACTTTGAATATTTTTTATGCCTAAACGGTAATAGTTATTCGGTTGCTCGGGGTAATATTGGCACATCATATAAATAGCATTAACAGGTTAAGTTTTACTAATCTGACGTAAAACAACGTAACTCCGGCGTATGCAAATGTTACCCCGTGCTGCCAATGTTCCCCCAGTTTACGGTATGTATAGGGAAAAGTTGTTCAGACTGTTGACCTTGACTTGTCCACCTTGTAAATAATCATCACTACTTCTTATTTAAATGTTTGCAGTGGTTGGAATTTATGGCGAAAGAGATACAGTATTGTCTCCTTATGGGCTCGGTTTGGTGTACACGATACGGACTTTTCGCTATCCCCACCACTTCTATCTCACTCTAGTAGTTGCTTGATTACAATGTTTGCGCAACTGAACTACTAGTCTAGTATCGCGCAAAACTTTAAACTCAAATTTCTCAGAAACGAAGGGCCACTTTGCAAAAACCCTTTACGGTTTTGTAACAATAGGTGTGCACTACAATGTCCACCCAGTCGCATTCGAGAACCGATTGCAAAAGGTGTACCATCCCCTGTGAGCGCTCGCGCACGCCCGCTGCGCACGCAAAGTGTTCTATTTCGCTCCCGCCTTCGACCAGAAAGAAGCGAGAAATGAACACTCGGAATTAGGGCTCTGTTCACGATACAGGTTCAATGCCGGTCCCGACCAGCGAGCCCATAAGGAGACAATACTGTAATCATTCGAGTAAAGACGATATGGATTTCGAGTATATTTCAACATATCACAAATTGATTGTTTGGCAGTTTAGTAAATGTTAATACTTTGTTGTAGCACAAAATGAGACACCTTCCAACAGCAGAATTTGAGAAGGAAACCATCAGAATGCTTGGTCTTGAAAGCAGAAACAGCTACAATGAAGCGACATTAAAGACTGTCTGCCGAGCGTGTGGAATTAATAAAGTATTACTTCGGCTTCCTGACATTTTCAGTGGTGATAAAGAATTCTTTATTAAAGTATTGAATGCTTATCGGAAAAAGATGAAAACCAGTGACTGCTTAAATGTTCTCGATTTCGCCGAAGTGAAGGAAGCTGTTTGCCAAAAATGTACCTCTTCGGAACTCGCTGAAATGTTGTCAAACAAATTGAAAGGGGAAGAACAAATGGGAATAAGGAAGCCTATGACAGAATTATCAAGCTTGGACGCCATGCTTAAAAGAATGCCAATGGATGTAATTATTAGTCACACAGTAGCAAACGATGAGCTTATTCCTTCACGTGTTGTTTTAGACATAGCTTTACAGAACAACAGCGCAAGCGATATAGCACAAGCTTTGGAATCTCAGTCCTCTCCTATCACGAAAAATGTTTTTGACAAACTCTGGTCTTCCCAATTTGTAATTGAGCATATTGAAGAATGCAGCAAATCTAAGGAAGATTTGCTGAAAATTCTTAAAGCCGTGAGTTCGAAACTCAGTGAACAGGATCTACTGCAAGCGTTTTATGAATCTATGAACGTCAAATTAACGGTAAAACAAGAACAGGACTAGAATGTACGTCTTTACAGATTGATTTACGACCCACGTGTATCATTGATATTTATTATTAATATTAACTGTAAACAGAGTTTAGTTTTCGATACTGTCACGTATTATATCGTTCTGCAGTTTTGCAACACAATTTAACGAAAAATATAGTAGTATTATTTGCATTATAATCTCACATTTCTTTGCAATTTCATAGTAGAATACTGTATATATTTACTGAAGAATAATTGTTTCTTCCTTTCTATAATTTTTCGTTTTCAAGTGGAAGTTAAAACTGTATTAAATATTGTGGATGTTTAACAATATTTGGCTACTTGCACCAATTACAGTAATCATGATATTTGTTATTCCCTTACATACATGTTTGTTATTACAGAAAGGCTCGCCTCTCATTCAAATACATGTAGCGTATCAACAGTTTTATTGGATTAATAAATGTAAAGAACGCGTTTTTATTACTTGTTTTGGACAATATTAAATCGTATTGTAGAATATTCTTTCATAGCTACAGATTAATAATACATTTACTACATAACAATCCCGTGCACTAAATGAAATATTCGTTTTATTGATATTTTATGGTACATTTAATTTTAAGTATGAAAACATACATTTTTAACTAAATAGTTTGGTATGGGAATATATACATTTAACACATACTTCAATCCCTTCTTTTTCTCTAAGAACACCCAATTTAAGCAGTAGTTATGACGCTGGTTTATCCTTTGCGCTTTGAGATAGTGGCATTTTGTTCCAATTAAATTGATTAAGAACTTGGTGTAAGAATAATAATTCTTGAAACGTACTATCTAAAATAAAGTACTTAAATTATCTATAAATTTGATTTTCATAGAAATATTTATAAGCATATAATACTGTAAATACATACATATATCAAACATAATAATACTTCACACAGAATATTAGTAATCTGCTCTGTATCAATCGCATTACTCATCGATTAGGGTACGTATTGTAATAGAAAACGAGATGTAAATGTTTCGAAGTATTTCTTTCCAAATTGATATAGGGTAAAGACACCAGTAGTCGACCATGTATCAGTAGTCGACCACTTTCAGAAAAAACATGAAAAATAAGGTTTTTGGAAGTGACGATCTTTTGAACAAAGTGCAGTCCTCTAACTGCACTCTAACTGCACTCTGTTCAAAAGATCGTCACTTCTAAAAACCTTATTTTTTACTTTCAGAAAAATATAAAAAATAAGTGTTTTAGAAGTGACGATCTTGTGAACAGAGTGCAGTTAGAGTGCAGTTAGAGGACTGCACTTTGTTCAAAAGATCGTCACTTCCAAAAACCTTATTTTTCATGTTTTTTCTGAAAGTGGTCGACTACTGATACATGGTCGACTACTGGTGCCTTTACCCTATAACGTTATTTCAATTTAAATATTATTTTTATGAAACTGTTGTTTACATGTAAACAAAGTAATCTGTAAAATTAAGGTAAAAAAATTACGAAAGAAATTTCTCATTTAAGACGTGTGCTACAATTAATACCAAGTATTTTGCATAAATTGATTTTCCATGAACTAAAAGTTTGAGACATAAGGGACCCGGTGTATTACAAAGGATCATCATCTATGTTGAATATAAATATTTAATACCTCTTTTCTCCCTAATGTTCTTCGAAGCTAAGGCAGATGAAATAAATAATTGGGATATTAACATTTTAAATTGTAACGTGACCCAATTATCGGAGAAAATTGCGCCATAAGTGTTATTGGATATCTCGTAATATGTACAAAATTACAAATTTGAGGCTAAACACATATTTGTTGTTATTAAAGGTATTTTATACAATAAACTTTATAGAACCTTTTATTAATCACATACATATTTTAATCAAAGACGGCTTTTTTTTATTAAATCGTACATATTATACGTAAGACAGTTTTCGAAGAAGTGTAATGTCTTAATCTGCGTGTTTTCTCAGTGAAAGATGAAAATAATTCACCGCCGTCAATTATTTTCCATGATATTGAAGTCTGAAGATAGCTTTTCATGCATGTATAATGAATTTATGCACTTGAAGGTTTTATACCATGATGTTTTTTCATAATTTATTTTAAGAATATTTATGCAAATCAACTTGGAGGGGCGACCTCGTCTTTTTTTCTTTTTCTTACCGTAGTAATGCAATCACTGCACCTAAAATTAGAATGGAAAACTGGTACCGTACAAGTCAGAAGGGAAAACTTGTACCGTACAAGTCAGAAGGGGATCGCATCTTTAGCAGCAATTCAAGCTTTGAAAATGCTTTGTAAATTAAAAGTTTTCAAGCCTTTAGTCTTCTGAAAATATAGAAAGAGAAATTATGGAATGAATTAAAAAAAAAGTAAAATATCCGCACCGAGATTTGAACTCTTGATTCGTTGCTTGCGACCCAAGCGATTCGATGTCGGGAAAACGAATTCTCGCCAGAGAGCGCCGTCAGGCAGCGCGGACCATTGAGCTCTATACTAACTGGAGAGTGAACAGAGCAATGGCGGCCGATCAGACAAGGTACACAAATTAGTGGGTAGAGCTGTCTCTGTCCCGCGCGGCGTCTTTACCGGTCTATACCCCCACCACACGCAAATTTACTACAGGATAGTAGAGATATAGAGAGGGATAGTAGGAATAAGAAGGATGCATGGACACACTATTTTCCCCTCTCTCTCTGATCGCTGTCGCCTCTACTTCTTCCAACTGCTGTTCACACTCCAGTTAGTATAGAGCTCAATGGCGCGGACGGCACAGGGATGGTGGGACGGGTATGTTTGTGTGGTACGGTACGGGCGGTAGGAAGGGATACGCTTGGTCGTGGAGTGGTGGTAGCAGTCGTGGGCGAAAACCCACCGTTCTGGCATCACTGGCCCCAAGTACGCAGCAAATTCGAGGTTTCAATTTTGCCGCTTTTTATGATCTAGTAGGAGGTACACTCCGCCAGAGGGTGCTGATTTTGTCAACAGAAATCTGCCACACTCTGGTTTATAGGTTAAAAGGATTGTGAATAATATTATGCCGCTTAACCTTTTTCAAATACATTCCAGCGTGTTAATAACAACATAACGATAATAATAAATTAATTAAATACGAAGTTTGCAGTTGTGAAAGTTACGCATTATACTGAGTAGTTTAGAAGATGTCAATTATTCATAAAGAGAAAAAGCAAGCTATAACCTCACATACAGAAGAGCTGGAGTTACTTGATAAAACGGTAAGTTCTTAATATAATGAAGATAACTACAAACTATGCTATTTGATAATATTTTTTTATCGTTTTTAAATCAATTAAACACTGAATTATAATTAATAAATTAATAATTATGTAATTAATTCCGAAAAGTGAAAAATTAATCGTGAATAAGTTAAATAATATCTTTGTTTCTGATAGGAATTGATAAAGAAAATAATACAGTTGGAAGACAATAATAAAGAGCTGAAAGCAATAATTAGTCGAATAAATAAAAAATTGAGGAAAGGAGATATTACCCTAAAAACACAAAAATCATTTGATTTTAAAGGGTATGGAAAAGTATACGATTTATTTGAAGGAAAAAATATTATAATTATATTATTATATAGTATAATTAAATGATCATATATATATATATAGGTCTCAATAGAAACTGTTTTAATTTTAGATGTAATAAAAGACATATTCTTTTAAAATTTTATTACCTTGGTTGGGATTATGATGGCTTTGTTGTACAGGAAAATATTGATAGTACAATAGAGGACTATATATTTACAGCATTGATAAAAAGTTGTTGTATAGAATCACGTCAAACTTCAAATTATCATCGATGTGGTAGAACAGATAAAGGTGTTAGTTCATTTTCACAAGTGATCTCATTGGATGTAAGAAGCAGATTAAAACTTGAAGATCAATGCAACTTAAAGGATGAACTTCCATATTGCAAGATATTAAATAGATTACTTCCTTCCAATATAAGATGTATTGCATGGTGTCCAGTAACAAGTGATTTCTCAGCAAGATTTAATTGCAAGTTTCGAACATACAAGTATTTTTTTCCAAGAGGAAACTTGAATATACATGCTATGGATAAGGCAATTAAATACACTATGGGAGAGCACGATTTTCGAAATATATGTAAAATGGATGTTGCCAATGGAGTCACCAATTATAAGAGAACAATACTTGATGCAAAAGTATCTACCCATCGGCAAAATTTTAAAAATAACGCAGGTTACTATTCTTTTTAAATTAATGCAATTTTAGTACAATACTTTTTTGATGTACATGCTTGTTCTCGTTATTGTTACTATCAAACTGACTAGAAGTCACTAATTAGATGAACCTTATGAAGAATATGGAACAAGGAAAAGTTAAGAGGTAGAAATATTGTCAGAATGAACCTTGTGAATGAACCTTATCTGATCTAGAAGTGACTTCCTTATATTATTTGAATGGTAAAAAATCTACGCTAAGAGAATTCCTAAAATCAAAACCTGAGTAATGTGTCAGTAAAGTAATGTTTATATACCTCACTGATTTCGTTAATTTTTTAATATGTTAGGATTACGATTCTGAGAAAATTTTTCCTACACCACATATAACCACCGGTTTTAGTTTTCAAGAGATCCGCAAAAAGGTTAGATTTGTTTAAAAAATTCTATCAGTGTGTGGCACAAATGAATGGTCATGGGGATTTGCTTTTTACCTACATATTTACCGCTATCGAAGGAGTATGTTGCTTGTCGCGATGTTATTCTGCAGGGAAAATATGTTTCATAAACACATTATCTCTCAAAACATGGTGGTTCCGAAATAGGCAGTGATACTCAATGGCGCCGGGCGTATCCACTGGCGCTGAGCGTAACAGTCGTCATCGCACATTTTGCCAAACTCTTTCGTTTCTGTATTGAAAACAAGTATTTTGAATTGAATAAAATATTTATTCGTATTAAAATATTTATTTCTATAAAAATATATCTGCTTAATATTATTTAATACATATTTTTCTTTGTACCATTGTAATTTTTTCTTTGTATAAATAGCCATCGTGATAATTGGCGCAACTTTTGTATATCATTACTTTTGTAAAGTTAAATATAGCACATTAATAAATTTATATTAATTTATGACAATGTTTTTCAATGGGATTCTTTTTTATGTGATTATATACTTGACGCTCTTTTTTGTACATACCCTTTTTTAAAAAAGCATTTTAAAAAAAAACATGCGTTCGGGTTTTCAAACCATGCGACCCAAGAGGCCTTGCTGATTGGTAAATTCCGACGCAGTGAACACACGCCTTTATGTTAATCGACGAGGTTCAATAATTAACCTTTATATATATTGTTGCGCCGGGGTGTTTCCAACACCGACCTCCCCGACGCAAAGGGTAATAAATGATACGCGGGGGTATGCACGACACAACTATATTTGGTTATACAGGGCATAACAATACAACCCGCACGTCCGAACGCTACGGCATTCGGTATCAGACAGTCCACGGCCTCATCCTGATAGTCTTCTCGAAGGGGGTTGACCCTCTTCTGTCTTCCGCTGCGAGCACTAGCAGGCTATGCACAGGCCTATACCCGGTGCTCGCAACACTGCTCCCCCCTCTGGAAAAGCGGGCGTCCCGACCGCGTTGGCTCCTCTACGGAATCTTCGTACCCTGGTCTGAAGAAGTGGTCGTGCGTGCCCCGTGGCTTCTTCAGACATCCGCCTCGGCATTTGCCTTCTTGCTCAGGGGAAAACCACGGAAAAACCCTGAGCAAGGCGTGGATACGACGGGACGGCTGCTGCGTGGATCCCCTTCACAACGTCGTCTGGAACTCCAACGGCGCTCTCGTCCTTTCCGGGTGTCCTCGATGTCCTCAATTCCAGGGCCCGTGTTCCCTCGGCGGAAGTCTTCGGCAACGAAGCCCCTGTGGAACTCCGACGGCGCCCTTGTCCTCTCCCGTGGGTCCCGCGACGTAATCCACGCAAACTCCGGGCGCGTTCCTCGACGAAACGCTCCAGCTCCTTGTCCCACGACGTCCTTGGAACTCCGCTCCCACGAACGTCCCACGACGGCTCCGGAACTCTGCCGCTCCAGCAACTCCTTGTCCCACGACGTCTCTGGGTCCCTGCGGAGACCTTCGGCGGCGCTACCGCTCCGGCACCGCATCCCTCGGGTCTCAGCCACGGACAGCCCCCGTAAGGATTACCCAAAATTGCCGTAGCCGATGATTTTTCACATCGTCTTGGCGGGGGAGCTGGATTTGCTCGATCCGTTCGAAACTCCAATCTATCGATGGCCCCGTAGTTCCTTTGTAAAAGAGACAATCAGACATTAACATCCGAACGGCAACTCAAGAACGGGGGCCGGGCTACGAAGGCGGTCTCCGCAGCCCAGTCCACCAGATTAGCTTAAACTACTCTCGATACTCTTGGTTTTCCCCTTTAACTTTCTTCCACCGCGGGGATTTCTCGGGCAACAGACTTCCCTGACCCTCCGGCGACGGACGGCCCATCTCGATCAAACAATTCCATTCCACGGGGTTTAGCGATCCTGCGACGGTATTCGCCCTCGAACTTCCTCCGTCGTGACTTCGCACTCGGCCATCCTGCGACGATGTTCGCCCTCGAACTCCCTTCGTCGCAGCTCAGCAACTTCGCGCACTCCAGGCGCCTCCACGTTGCTTCGGTGGTGCCGCGCTCCTGGGGACGCCGCTCGCCAGCAACACAACTGCATGGATCCCTGGCCGCCACCCAGCGCCGAGCACCCACCCATGGTGTGGTCCGTGCACTCCCGGACGTCCCTGCGTCTCCGCCGGAGTCGCACCTCCACCACCAATACTCCGACGCTCCCTCTACAGCGTCCTAACATGGCCTCTTGAGATGACAATTCCCCGAACCCGACGAGTCCCTCGATTCTTCTTGCGGCTCCAAGTCGAATCGGCATTCCTGAACGTCGTTTCTGGATGGCGTTGCACGACTCACGCCGTCCTCGCGGAAAACCGTTCTCCCCATTTCGGGAGAAGTCGAAACGTCAATGTCAAAACGTCAAACTTGCCCGCGAAAGAGCTAACTTCAGCGCGTAGTCATTACCATTTGACGTACGCACGTATTGCACTTTACTTTACCCAATGGGAACGATACAACCAGAGTTCGGCTCCCTTTCCGTAGGTCGGCTTCCCAAGCTTCCCGAGCCGACCCAGCAATGACCTCCTGGTTCCGCTCTCACTCAGCATCCTCGCTGAAACCTCGAAACCGCTCCGGTGTCGGCGGGCCTCGACCGCCGTCGCCGCCGCTCCCGCAGCTGCCCTCCGTTGCCGCCTCCGCGGGCGGATTCCCTCGTTGCTTAGCTGTAGGCCGAATGTTGAATCCATCCTTGAAGAGGGACTCGCGTCGTAACGCAACGGCTCCTTGCGTATCGCACGCAACAGCTCCTTGCGTCTCGCACACAACCGCTCCTCGCGTATCGCACGCGACAGCTCCTTGCGTTTCTTCGGGATCCGTGGCCACGGATCCCACTTCTGACACCAATGTTGCGCCGGGGTGTTTCCAACACCGACCTCCCCGACGCAAAGGGTAATAAATGATACGCGGGGGTATGCACGACACAACTATATTTGGTTATACAGGGCATAACAATACAACCCGCACGTCCGAACGCTACGGCATTCGGTATCAGACAGTCCACGGCCTCATCCTGATAGTCTTCTCGAAGGGGGTTGACCCTCTTCTGTCTTCCGCTGCGAGCACTAGCAGGCTATGCACAGGCCTATACCCGGTGCTCGCAACAATATATATATTGTATATTTTTCTATGGTTACAATAGATTTTTTACTCATTGACACATGTATCATTTGCAGGGTATGACATATGTGAATTGATTATAACAAGTCAAGCATTTTTATGGCATCAAATTCGTTGTTTAATGGGAATCTTGCTACTCATTGGTCAAGGAAAGGAAGAGCCGGAAGTTATTTTGCAACTGTTAAATATTACAAAGTGTCCTCGAAAACCACAATACAATTTAGCTCACGAAATACCACTAAATCTGTGGTATTGTGAATATGAAATTAATGAGTGGTACATCGATAAGGAGGAATTATTAAACACGTTAAGAATTCTGCAGAAGGATTGGACCTTAAATACAATAAAGTATGTACATATATGTTTACTGATAAAGTACACAAGTCAGTTGACAAGTTTCCTTATTTGACACTTGGTAGGTTATGATTGTTTGACACTAGCTAGGTCACGCTTACCTCGACAAATGTGCTCTCTGCCTGGCTGTCGCGTGACAACAATTTGTTACGCGATTGGCCGAAACCTTCATCCAATGAACGACGTGCCTGAGAGACATTTCCTCACCCTGTGATCAAAGAGTAGGTATAATAAGAGGCGTCACTCCAGACGGAACCTTTGAAGTCCTTGCTTGACCTTGGCATTTAAATTGGTTGTCTATTTCGAGCGGGATATTCAAATCGACTAAATGTACCTTACCACAATTGGCTGATTATTGCCGAAGTTTACCGATCATTGCCGAATGGGGCCGAATGGGCATTTAAATTGGTTGTCTCACTAGAAATCACTGTTTCCCTAGATTATTTCTGTCCTTGTCGAGTGACGCCTCTTATTATACCTCCTCTTTGCTGTGATGCTCCCCTCTTGCCTCCACTTGACGACGGAAAAAATATCTTAACATAAAATTCTGAAAATTACAACTTTACATCGAAATATTTCAGCTCATAAGGCACGTAGAATCAAAACGAAGACACTTTTCTGATGTAAATCAAACCCAAGCTATCCATTAAGACCATTCAAAATCTAATCGGATCAGCCGTTATTCAGATTCGATAAACTCAGGGATCTTGATAGCGGGTCGTGGCGTAATGTAGACACATACATGCTGTGTCTCTTGATTTATATTAGTTCAGTACTATAAAAAGTTCATGTATATGTACTATATCGCGCTTCGTTTTCGAGAAAAATGTCTCAATGTTAGCTAAATACGCGTGCATCGAAGTATAGTTCCCGGCGCCTGTAGGGCACGCGGAGCCAAGGCGAATGCGTCGTTGCACTTAGGTGTACGCGTATTTAGCTGAAATTGAACTCCAACTCTCCCTATAGCGAGGTGCGATATTAAAAAATGTTATTTCGTCTTATTTGGGCCTGTAGGACCACCCCTTAAAAGGATGACCACCAATAATCGAACACCCAGTATATTGGCTCCAGTTTACTTATTCTATGGCACCATATTTTTGTACAATTTGTAATTTGTTAATTGCTTCATATAACATAATCCTATATCACATAGTGAAAGATTCTGTTTTCCACAGATCAGTTATGATTGAGCATATGCTTTCGGATTTGGAAACTTCGATAAACTCTAAAGACTTGTCTTTCCAAAGTGAATGCTTGCTTCTTGGTGTGCAGCCGAAAGTGTATCAACCGCTAATGAAGCGTGTAACGTGTGGTTAGTACATAAATCCATTAAAACTTTCGTGAGTTAACTTTTTAATTGAAAAATAAGTGTTTGCAATGAACGATACTTTTTTTACAGAAAGCTTAGAAGATAAGATAAAACATTACGAAAACAAGAAGAAGAGGAAAGAGCAATCAAATTAAATAATTTATCAAATTTTATTAAAACCTTGAGAACCAGTGAATTGTAAAATGTATAACACTGTTTCTGATAACTTCGGAACTTACAACAGTAAATAAATTCTATCAAGATGAAGGCAGATTTTTTACTTGTTTTGAAATCGTGGTACATGTCACTTTTAACTATGATTATGAAAGTACAATATTTCATTGTTAAAACCCAATAAAGTTCTTTTATATGTAGTATAATAATACACTGTTGCTTAGCTATAAGTTTTCGACACCAGTCATACAAATAGCTACTTTACTATTAAAATGTATGGCAATTTTTATTTACTTATATTTTTGGTGCCACGCGAACTATGTAAAAAGTACCTGCATAACCAATAAACATATTTTTAAACAAAAAAAAGGTAAGTGCGAACAGCGGTTGCCTGAACAGGGAACGCCCCCACCCTCGTTGATGGTCACCCTCATGAGTACGGTCTGTCCGCAAGCTGGCCCAGGCCTATAAAAAACGGACAGGTACCCGAGAAACGGGGTAGAATATTAGCGGGTTAATGCGCACACTAACGAGACGGCCAACTGAAGTCATTCCCTCTCCTCTAGGGGAGGCCCTTCTTCCTGGGCCGTGCAGGGAAGTTGGTGCGGCTCCTGGAGGCGAATGGCAGTCTTACCTCCTATAATAGGGAGTACAGTAATTGGATAATGAGTACTCCCAATACAAAGCCAAGAATCCGGTAGTTGCCGGCGAAACATTTGATTAATTTCCAGCCGGCAAATGTTATATTAACCCTTATGTCAATAACCAACTTTACCTACGTTGTTCAATGACCGGGGTACAGCTGTACCCGCGTGGTGAAATCATGTATTTAAGGCTCTTTAGAGGGGTGATTCGTAACTTTGTAATTATACTTGACTTCGGCAACCCTGAGGTGAGCCGGGAGACCTTTATTAGGTATACGGGACTTTCCGCATGTATCTCGAAATGAAACTTTCTTTTAACGGGAACATAACAAATTTTAGGAGGCAACGCTTAGGTGGGTACAGCTGTACCCGGTTATTGACATAAGGGTTAATCACCCGTAAATTCTTTGAATGACATTTCGTATGTAATAAAAGCAATAAATAGCACTACCAGTATTGTCGATTGACCTACCAAGGATAAATGATAGGTGGGCCTTATTACCTGCTGGGCCTTATTACCCGCACTTACCTACCTTAATTTTTACCGTTATTGAAAAAAGGTATATGTATGCCTCGAATAGACTTGTTAACTGGTAATAAGTCAGGAAATGCATAAAGTACAATGATTAGTATCTATATTTAACATAATTTTGCATCTTTGGTCTGTAGAAAAATATTTAAAAAAAAATTACAACATAATATTACCATATTTTCTCCGATGCAGTACATATTTGTTAGTTACATAATAATAATAATTCTGTTAAACGGTTAACACAATATGCCCTACATTGGTTTTGAATCAAGCCTGCGACAAATATTTGTAATCTAATGACTGACACCTAATCGTAATACATTTCCGATAAAAACAGGAAGAACGAAGTATAGGATTCCGTTTTAACCATAGATGAGACAATACAAAGGCCTTTTACTGCTGATTATTTTAAAGCATTGTTAAGGATTTTGTGGTCTAGGAAGAAACCGCTATATCCTGAACAGTCCTATAAAACTGACATCGAGAATTTTTTTTTCACAAAACGTTATTAATTGCCAAGGTCTAAACATCTTTTACCATTTCGTTTTGTAGTGAATCACAGTCGTACTTTAAGAGTTGTGCTTATTGAAATACTATTTCGTAACTAATTTTCTTAAGGAAATTACTTCTTTGCGAATTTAAGATAGCTACCCATTGGTAGCAATATTTGACTCCTTTTTGTTTTATCGTTAATTTAGACTATAAATTATTAACTTATACAAAAACAAATAAGTTAATATGGAGTCCGATAAATCTGGTATTTTATACCTATTTGATCGGCCGTCTGAACCAGTTTATGTGCCCAAAGGAGATAAGAAAGTCGCTTTTGACATTCCAGCTGCTTATTTGGTAAGTATTATTTGCGATTTAATTAGCTGGTACTTTTGTAACTTCACAAGGGGGTAATGCGACTGGATATACATTTTTACTACTACTTTTCTTACGCGTTTATACTTGCTATGATCAATTTTTTGTAATTATAAAAATATTCACGTGTGTCAGTGATTTTATGGTAATGAATACTGTGTAAAAAAACAAAATAGTTATTTACTATCTAAATTAAATTTATTTATTAGACAACTAACGGATAATTATTACATCTTCTTATCGTTTCTACTATTACTGCACGAAAAGAAGGCTCCCGACAGGCACGGGCCGCAGCTCGCTCCGCTTGAACGTCCGTCTGTGTACATTGTAGTACGTAGATGTGGACGATTCCGACCAATAATAAAAATACGTGTGCCCCATCTTTATGAATGTGCAACAATCGGAGACAAAAACCAATCGTCATAACGGCGGTCTGCACCGCCTGCCACGAGCCTTCTTTCCGCACAGTAATACACTCCTCACATTAATTAAAGGATCACCTCTAGAATCCCGAAAAATTGGGGCAAGTTCACATGGTCATAACTCCGGCAGTTCGTCTTAAAGCGTGGAATCCCTACTTCCAGCTGTTTTTTTTAGCTTTTTTGCTTTTCGGAAAAGTTATAACGATATAAAGAACACTTGGTCAATTTTAAAAAAATTCTTCAAATTGCAAGAGTTTCACGGGGCGTATGAAATTTTTTACACAAATTGTGCGATTTTTTTTGGCCGCCTTAATCAACTTTGAAGCAAAAACCTTTTTTTTTTTTAAATTTAGTTGTTTCTAGCAAGCGTAGGACATTCATGAAAAAAAGCAATAGAAAGATCAGTTTTTCCTCTTTAAGACGCATCTTTAACTTTATCGATTCGGTTAAAATTTCGGTCGACGACGTCCTTTTGAACATATGCTTAAAAATTGTACAAATTCCATTTTTCCCCCCAATTTGTTTAGCCTGACAGGTACCAACCCGTGGCAACTGAACTATTCAACCGTTTCGGTGATGAAGCTGATAAGAAACTTCAAGTGAAGCAAATTACCCTTCCGGATCTTAGTATTCCTATGCAACTGGGGCGGCGTGAACCTTTCTCTCTTTTCATTCCAGCACATCGGAAGATAGCAGCAAGGCTGATTAATATTTTTATGGGTACGTTTTGCACCATACATCTTACCGGAATGTGGAAACATGAAAGTAAAAAGTATACGGCATGCTTCAATACAGCTCGTAAACCTTTTAGGATATGATTCTACAGACAAGAATAAGTCGAAAATATAAGATAAACATTTTTAATATCGCGCTTCGTTTTCAAGAAAATTGACTTTGAATTTTAGCTAAATGTGCATGCACTGAAATAAGTACACGGCCTACGGAAAGCGTGACACGTTCCCCTTATATGTTTATTATTATTATTATCCCCTGTATAAATCCTAACAAAACGTGATAACTGAACATTTTTAAAATCTTTTATAATTTCGGAAGGTGTTATTACTGATTGTACCAAATCCTTGGTTAAATTCAGTTTAACTAAGGTGCTCATACGTGAATCTTATGGTTGTGCTCCATTTTACAGGCATGAGGACATACGAGGACTTCTTATCTGTGTCGGTCTACTGTCGCGACCGTTTGAATCCGAATATGTTCATCTATGCTCTTTCAGTTGCAATACTGCATCGCCCTGATACAAAGGATTTGCCAATTCCACCGCTAACCGAAACATTTCCGGACAAATACGTCGATGGAGGAATTTTTTCTAGAGCTAGAGAAGAGGCCAATATTGTTCCTGACGGTTCGAGGGTATGTAAGAAACAACTTAATGTACCATTTAATTTTTGCGCAAGTAATTATGTTCGATTATATTGTTGCATTCCGTAGTATCCTTATCCATTACGCGAAATCAAAAAGCTACCCCTTTTCTTCACACGAAAAAGTTATTTGAAATGTTTATTCGTTACATGTAGATACCAATCGATATCCCGCGAGATTATACTGCATCAGATCTGGATGAAGAACATCGTGTTGCCTATTGGAGAGAAGATATTGGAATCAATCTTCATCACTGGCATTGGCATTTAGTTTATCCCTTTGAGGGCGACATCAATATAGTTAACAAAGACCGACGCGGAGAACTTTTCTACTATATGCATGAACAAATCATGGCTCGGTGAGTATGAATGTTTTTACTAAAAATATTTATCTTCAGTACAATGTAAAATTGATTGAAAACTTTTAAATTTGCTGTAAATCATTTCATTCGTGGCGGTAAAGCGCCCCCGCGCGGACGGCGAGCGAAGCGACGCGGCGATCTGCGTGTTGGCAGGAGCCGTAGGGGCGCGGCGATCGGTAGACGACGCATGCACCGGTAGCAGTGATGCCAGAATCAGGGAGGCGGGACCAAACGCTTACCCCTACTATGACCTACCGTCATATCCCACAGTGGGATTCCCACTATGGCCTACCTCGTCCCCCACTTTCTTCCCATCGCACTGCACACAAGCACATCCCTACCCCTGTCCGTGTGCCCGGTAGCCCAACAGACAGCTCACACGGACAGGACTAAAAATATGTTTATGTACAGTGCGGTTGGAAGAAAGTGGACGACGCCGGTAGGGCATGGTGGGAGACGACAGTAGGTTATAGTGGGGGTAAGCGTTTGGTCCCGCGTCCCACGATTCTGGCATCACTGACCGGTAGTAACGCTACAATTGGTTTTGTAGCAGCAAACATTTAATACTGCCCAAATACAATTGAATTATCTCATTCTCAGATATAACTGCGAACGCTTCTGCAATCGACTTGGACGAGTAAAGCGCTTCATAAATTGGCGTGAACCGATTCCTGAAGCATACTTTCCAAAGTTAAATTCAATAGTTGCTAGCCGTACATGGCCAGCTAGACCCAGCAGTGCTATTCTTCGAGACATCAATCGGCCGGTGGATCAATTGGATTTCGATATTCAAGATATGGAAAGATGGCGTGACCGCATCTATGAGGCGATTCACACAGGATCTGTGATCAATACACGAGGCGAAAGAATACCGCTGACTGAAAAAAATGGAATTGATGTATTAGGAAATATTATGGAAGCTAGCATGTTGTCTCCCAATTCAAACGTTTACGGTGATCTTCATAACTTCGGTCATGTTGCTATTTCATATTGCCATGATCCGGACCATCGCTACTTGGTAAGTACAGATGATTACAATTCATATAGAATATTATAAGCGAAAGTGTTTAGAAAATATAAATGTGGTAATTAAGCAGACGATGGTTCACCTCACCAATTTCATGGTTTTTAAATAAGTTGCTAAATGAAAGTGTTTTTTTTTTTATTTATCATATTGCTAAGTTAAAATAAGTATTTTGCAAATAAGCATTTCTCCCTTGAGGGGGGCGCCCCCGCCCCCCCCCCCTCTGTATCCGCCACTGGTGTCGCTATCCGCGAAATGCTAGCCCCTCAGGATAACCTTCGTAACGTCGCGCGTTCTCTTTGACAACGGAAGGCAAGCTGCGTGCCTAAGGAAGTTTCACTTCAAAAAATTTTCATAGAAAAAAAGCACTTAAAAGCACTGAGTCTAGAAATATGATTTCGAAATAAAAGAGCAAGTTATTAAGATTCTATTCATTTGCCCTCAGGAAAGATTTGGAATCATGGGTGACTCAGCGACTGCTATGAGGGACCCAATTTTCTACAGATGGCATGCTTTTGTTGACGATGTTTTCCAGGAATATAAAAATACTCTGCCTCAGTACAACCTACAACAGGTTAGTGAATACATTCGGATACATATTAAATATGTATTTTATAAGAAAGAATAATATATAACATAACAAAATAAGACGTATAATTTGATTTTCTACCATTAGTATAAAGTATTAATTCAAATAAAAAGAAATGATGTTACACAATTTGGAATGAGTTAATGGATTGCTAATGTGTAATACAGTGATAATTATATGTATATATATTATTTTTCATTCTGTAAGTTTACAATATGAAATGTGGAAGCCGACACCTATTAATGTAGTGTTTCAACCTTTTTTTGAGTCGCGATCCCCTTTTATAATGTCCAAATAATCTGCAACCTTCCCCCCCCCCCCCCCCCCACACACACACACACACACATATAAGGTAAGGTAAATTTAATAAGCTAAAGAAAACACATTGAAAATATGTAGATATTTCAGAATATAATTCTAACTTAATAATATTAAAAAAAAAACCGTCGCAATCCACAGGTTAGGAATCAATGAATTAATGCAGGCATGGGAATTAAGTGAATTTCTCGGCCGATTTTAAAAGGCAACGCCTCCTTTCTCCCACCGCGTGGGCCAAGTCGCGCGGCGGGAGAAAGGAGGCGTTGCCTCTGACAATCGGCCGCGAAGTTCACTTAATTCCCAAGCCTGTATTAATGTATTAATATTCCAGTGACAGCAATTATTATTGTGTTTGTTCATCGAGTAAGTCAAATTTTTCTTAATTAAATGATAATAAACATATGTAAATTGATTTAAGTATTCTTTGGTACAGAAATAGGATTGCTAATTTACTCATCTTTCCTTAAAAACATTGTATCATTCACGCGAAACATAACAATATGAAGGCAATATTTATATATGTATATAATCTTGGTTTGCATTTACAGTTGGATTTCCCAGGTATTGAAATGGTGGATATTAGACTGACAACGAATAATCAGCGCAACGTGTTGAATACTTTCTGGTCCCAGAGCGTTGTAGATCTGTCTCGAGGACTTGATTTCACTCCGCGTGGACCAGTACTCGCTAGATTCACGCATTTAAATCACACTGATTTTACATACACTATTATTGTTAATAATCGCAACAATGCACCACAAAGAGGTACCGCTCGCATCTTCATTGCTCCTAAGGAAGACGAACGTGGACTACCTTTTACATTCAGGCAACAGAAAAATTTAATGATTGAAATGGACAAATTCTCCGTGACTCGTATGTTACAACAAAGATTAATTGCTGTTATGCTTATTTCGTATTTATTGCAAATTATATTCGCCTCACATTTATTTTTGTTTTTATGAAAACATCAATTTTTTGTGATAATAGTACGATATTTTAATATTGTGAAGATATTACAAACAAATGATTATAGCAGATGTTTTAAAATGGATTATTATAGCTTATTTATTTGTTACATAATACTTGAGAATAGAGCTTGCCAATATTTTACATTCATTTGTTATATTTGATTGCAGTCCGCCCAGGTAAAAATACGATTGAGCGGAAATCAAAAGAATCCTCGGTAACCATACCTTTCGAACGAACCTTCCGTAATTTAGACGAGAATAGACCTATTGGTGGAGATTCTCTAGAACAATTTAATTTTTGTGGATGCGGATGGCCACAGCATATGTTAGTGCCCAAAGGAAACAAGGAAGGCTTCACCATGGATCTTTTTATTATGATATCTGATTATAATGGCGACGTTGTAAGTACATTTTAAAATTGCAAGGACTCCATAAGAAAGGAATGTCCGGAAGTCTTTCAACCCTAAATAAGCCAACTACTTCGTCCCATTGTTTTTTTTAGTGTCACGATAGGAAGTCAGTTCTTTCTCTTTCTCTTTTCCTTTCTTTTCTCTTTCCACCTTGCCTTCCTCCATTCGTGCATTTGTTTAATCGTTCATCTCTGCCCCTCTCCCTTTTTCTACAGATTCATATTTTGTTGCATTTCTATTATGTATTATTTCATATAAACACGGATAAAACTTATAAACATATACGATCATAAGTATCTCTGTCATTAAAAGCATATGCATCTAAAAAAAGGAGCAAACTGAATAATGCAACTAAAATCTATTTTGTAATGTCTATGCTTAGGTTCAACAGGATGAGCCATCTGCTTGTACAGATGCAGCAAGTTTCTGTGGATTGCGAGATAGAAAATACCCCGACGCGCGTCCTATGGGATACCCATTCGATCGTCTGCCTCGTTCAGGCGTTGAAACTTTGACTCAGTTCCTCACCGGAAACATGGCCATTACTGAGATAACTGTTAGGTTTACAGATAACGTAGTGCCCAAATCGAGATCCGGAAGCATGGGGAATACATTGACTTACGTCTAATAATGTAAACTTGTGGCCTTTATGTACGTTTCGCATTCCCCCATTGATTATGAAAGAAAACTGCCTATAGTTACCATTGATTTCAAAGTTTTGCTGGTGCGTTTGGTAATCACGATAAAATTTAAATCCGTTTCATAACTTCAACCGATAAAGATACAGAGTGAAATAATTAATTATAAAAAATACAAAGCAAACAATAGAAGAAATAAACAACACAGAAAAATGAGAAATACATTTTTTTAATAACTTGTTTACTATTTGTGATATATAATAACATAAAAAGTGATTTGGGAGTAATTCTTACATTTGTTTATTTGCTATAAAAAAAAATAGTGATTTCCCTTTGCCTGAACTTTTTTGTTTTTAGTAATAGGGTAAACCAACCAGTAATTGACCGCATACCAGTGAATGACCATTAGGCAAAGAAATGTTAATTATAAATTTACAAATTACTATTTCTTTATAAATAGACTGTAGTTGCACTTTTAATATTCCATATTTTTAGTTTTGCGTATTAAACGAACGTTAATAAGTACAATTCTTAATAAAAATATGTGGTCATTTACTGGGCTTCTCATTCAACAATTCGGTCATTTACTGGTTTCTTTACCCTACCTATTATCCAATAAAACAGAAAATAATTATATTAATTCATATCTTTTAAGCGCTTCGAATCTCAAGGAGAATATATTATTATCATCGATAAGGTAAACAACGACCCTTTTGCATGATGTAATTTTTGTTCAACAAATTCTTTTATAATTGCTGTATCTTTGGAAATAATTTTGTATGACGATTTTGTATACTAATAATTTATTTTGTTATGCCATGGAAACTATAATAATATTTTATGCGAATTGAATCATTGTTACTAAATTTCGATATGATTTTTGAGTTTTAAATTGTATTGCATGCCACTTCTATTGTACAAGGTGTTCGGAAACAGATACTAGAAAATGAAATGCAAACTTTCAACGTGATAAAATAAGACGAAAATCGAGATTAAAGAAATTGCGCTGCCGGCTTAGTTTTTTGTTAATAATGTTTGAAAATGTGGATTAGAAACGCCTGAAGAGCGGCAATTCGGCAATCAATGGCGCGTCAGAAAATAAGGATGCATGGGTATGGATACCAGTTGCATAGAAGTAGTGATAAATGCGATGTTACTAGCTGTATAATGATAACCATTTATTCTGATTCTGCCACCATATATATATATATATATATCTATGTACGCTTATATGTTTATATTATAAGAATTGTAGCCTACAAGAACCAAATTGCAAATATAAAAAAGTATAATTAAAAATAAAATATAATTACAGTTAACTTATCGTATTGTACATAACTTTTTGGGACACATTATCCTTCGAATGCTTGTGTGTGGAATTAGACGGAACCAACCGCTACGTAACCGCTCAGTAGCCGCTCACTGATTCGGAGATTGGCGGACTGCAGCTACCACTGATGGAGGGGCAAACGAGAGACACGGGCGTTGCGGTCGCTTTGGGCCCAATTGGAACGCACCCTTAGACGCAGGCGCATAACCACCTCTCCAATAGGTGTTTCCCCCTCCATCAGTGGTAGCTGCAGTCCGCCAATCTCCGAATCAGTGAGCGGTTACGTAGCGGTTGATTCCGCTGAACGCACCCAATGAGAATGAGAATTAGAATGGACACAATTGTGCCCGGTTAAGGGGGGATCCCATCCAGAAGCCACTAAAAAGTATGGGATTTTTGTTCGTATAAATAAAAATATTGGATAGGCTTGGTCTGCGGGCGTTTAAAGCCGAGAGGGACACACAGGGGCACTTAAATGAAATAATAGTGTTGTGACGTCAGTGTGACGCCAGCTACTGCCGCCCAGGTACCATGTTGGGCTGTTTATCGTGCGACACGCGCGACACGATACGTTTCGTTCCGTCTCACTTACACCAGCACTAAATGCCACGGACACTATGTAGACCCACCACCTCCATAATTCCTGAAACTCGATGGATACTGGGCGACAATCCTTTGAGGGCCCAGTTTTTTTGGATGATCCCTTCCATAGCACATCGGCGCGATGAATCGGCAGGATATATGACTCTGGAAGGGACAGCCGGCGGGCCGAGCGAAGCATCGGAGGTGAGTGTGGCGTGATGTACAACACCCTCATCACGAGCCTGAATCAGCAAGGTGAACTGTCGAAGACGTCGGAAAGATTTGATGCACGCTCACTGCACTCACTATGCACGCACTCGAACAATTTAGTTCACTATAAACGAGGATTTTCGCGTATTTTCACGAAACGGATGATGTTTACGCGTACGCGATGCCACGTTATGATCAGTTATGATTAATTAACCATGGCGACCAATAGGAACAATTAGAAGCGATGTAGTACCTTTCTGATTGGATGGTTGTCGACATTTACCAGTCACAGACCCCCGAGCACGGGAAGACACGTGCGGATTGGTGGGTGTAGGAGACCTTTGACATACACTAAGGGCCAAAATCGGCTTCCCTTCGGAAATTTGGCAACGTTGCATGTCACTAGAATTACTGAGTTATGCCTAGTGACATGCAACGTTGCCAAATTTCCGGAGGGAAGCCGATTTTGGCCCTTAGTGTACACAGAAAGACGTCCGCACCGTTCCCAACGATGCTCGAAAAGTGAGCACCGGATTTTATAGCGAATTCGGCAAGCAGGCACTGGCACTGCACTGGTGCCAGAAAATAACTTGGATTGGTTCTGATAGGAACGAAGAAGCTCTATAAGAATCAACCAATCCAAGTTATTTTCTGGCACCAGTGCAGTGCCAGTGCGTGCCTGTCGAATTCGCTATTAGGCTTGCCAATTCCCAAGCCTGAACTATTTAGTACAGGGTGCTGAATTCGCTATTATTGGGCGGTATTCATAAACGTCCCAGATAGCACGGGACGTCTTAAAGACGTCCATTTTAGGTCTGAACGCCTGTCGTCTTGATTTGTGAAAATGGACGTCCTTAAGACGTCTTTAAGATGTCCAGAAGACGTCTTAAAGACGTCCAGAAACGGGCGTTTTTGGGACGTTCGACGGTATTGATTCGGGCATAAACTCCACTTCTCTTTTCCTTTGATCTGATTGGTCATCAGTAGCACACCATTTTTACAAAACGGTACGTCTTTAAGACGTCTTCTGGACATCTTAAAGACGTCTTAAAGACGTACCGTTTTGTAAAAATGGTGTGCTACTGGTGACCAATCAGATCAAAGGAAAAGAGAAGTGGAGTTTATGCCCTCCCTGCTCTATGTGTTTGATAGTTTATGGTGAAACACACTCGCAATTGAAATACCGCGAATGTGTGTCAGTGTGTATAATTCAGTTTAATTATTGTTAATTGTCAAAGAGCGTGCATAATGTCGCCGGTATTAATTTCATAATCATCCCGCGCAATTTAACGTTTCCTCAGAACACACTATTATCTATATGATTTGTGTGAATAGTTTACACCGCTAGTTGTAAGAAAAAGTTGAATACAAATGAAAAGCTTTGTATTTACTCGAATAATACAAGTGCGGCTATAATTGTTGCTCGATGTTATACGTAATAATATTTCCTTGAATACACAAGATAATGTCAAACACGATAAGTGGGAAGAATCTCCTACGGCCTACAGGTTTGCAATGCAAAAATCTTCAAGAGTATTTAAAGTCACGACCACCAGAAGTCTTAAACAAACTCTACCATAATCCCCCGATTTGTTTGGCTGTGTTTCGCGAGCTGCCAGTAATAGCGAAGCACTATGTCATGCGGTTATTGTTCGTCGAACAGCCGGTGCCACAAGCAGTCATTGCATCTTGGTGCTCCAAGCTTCATTTCGAGGAGCACCAAAAAGTAGTCTCGATATTAAATGAATTGAATGTGTGGAAGGAGGCGTCGATACCAGGAGGATTACCTGGCTGGATTCTGAACACTACGTTTAAGAAGAATTTGAAGATTGTTCTGTTAGGAGGTGGGAAACCCTGGACGATGTCTAACCAAATGGAAACCGATAGTAAACCTAGGGACGTCGCTTTTTTGGATTCGTATGCGTTAGAGAGGTGGGAGTGTGTTTTGCATTACATGGTTGGTTCGCAGCAGCAGGAAGGTAATTTATTTCAATTAAACATAAGTCAAGGTCTTCAGCGCATGGAAGAAATAATTAAATTTCATATAAATGAAAATATTATTCTTCTATACAGGCATATCAGCTGATGCTGTTAGAATTCTTTTGCACGCTGGACTGATGAAGCGAGACGAGGCTGATGGAAGTCCTGTTATTACACAAGCTGGTTTTCAATTCTTGTTATTGGAGACTGCGTCACAGGTACTTAAATACAAATTATGAATGTTATTATTTGTACTTACTTGCCTACTTTCTTTCGTGTCGTATTCGTATACGTATTTCATTGTAATAAATGTATTGCAGGTGTGGTATTTTATTTTGCAATACTTGGACACAATAGAAGCGAGAGGACTCGACTTGGTCGAGTGCCTCACCTTTCTCTTTCAACTAAATTTCTCAACACTTGGTAAAGATTACAGTACCGAAGGAATGTCTGAAGGTCTGTTAACGTTTCTGCAACATTTACGAGAATTTGGTCTGGTTTATCAGCGGAAGCGTAAAGCTGGAAGGTGATGTATTAAGTTTTCAGCAAAGTGTATCGAACTGTTTAATACAAATATTGTCACTGAATTTCATATTTACTTTTAGATTTTATCCTACACGATTGGCGCTAAATATTGCCACTGGACAAAACAAACCATTGTCCAGGGATCCGGAGAAAGAGGGTTATATCGTCGTTGAAACGAATTACAGAGTATATGCTTATACGAACTCGAATTTACAAGTTGCCTTACTCGGTCTATTCTGCGAAATGTTATACAGGTATGGGTGAGAAGCGTATTAAGAACTTTACATTGACTCATAATGGTATGAGTTGTGTGTTAATGTTTTTCCTTGTAGGTTTCCAAACTTAGTTGTGTCGATACTAACAAGAGACTCCGTACGGCAAGCTTTAAAGAGTGGGATTACCGCTGCTCAAATTGTAGGGTGTGTTTCGCAAAATAATTTCTATCTGTACAATATCCCAAGCTACAAAAGAAAACGGTTAATTTGCATTTTGCTATATTAACAGTTATTTGCAGCAACATGCTCACGGTAAAATGATAGAGGCGGGTCCCCCAGTTTTACCTCCTACTATCGTAGACCAAGTTAAATTGTGGGAGAACGAAAGAAATAGGTTTATATTCAGCGAAGGAGTTTTATACAGCCAGTTCCTTTCTCAAACTGACTTTGAGGTGCTCAGAGATCATGCTCTTTCCACCGGAGTATTAATTTGGCAAAGCGAAAGGTATATTCTTTGAAATATTTATTTTCTGTTCACGTATTAATCAGAGTTAGGCATTACGCGAACAAATTTTTATTCGAATGATCTCGAATAAGAATTGATACGGATACAACGAAATTATTCGAGAATAACGAATAACTCTACAGATTTAATCGCGAATAACGCTGCGGTGGCACGTGCTATGCGAAAATCTTACTCGTTGCTTCGGATAAAAACTTATGTGTTATTCTCGAATAACTTCATTTTATTCGAAATTTTTATTTGAAGATTATTCGAATAATGCTCAACTCTGCATGTCATACACGTTAATGTTTTTTTTTTCTTTTAGAAAACGAACTATGGTAGTTACGAAAGCAGGCCACGACGACGTAAAGAAGTTTTGGAAGCGATATTCTAAAGGCTCCAGTTAGTAGAGGAAGAATATTTGAAAAATGTGCCAGAATTCGATTACCGAATGATTTGGAGAAAAAATACGTTTCCAATCACTCCGTATTTTTTTAACTTTAAATCTGTATTATAATTGACATTATCAAATATAATGTTACATAGAAAATTGAGTTTATGCGTGACATAACTAAAACATCATAGATTAACAGTGGAAACTTACATTATTCAGCAGAAGGAATGGAGAATTAATTAATTACTGTCATCGTAAAAGATTCACTGTATTTTTGTAGAAATTGACGAGGAGTTGTAAGTAAATAAGCGCGTACACTTTTAAGTACTTTGAAAGTAATTATTTATTTTTATTGTATAATTAAAAATTTTCTCAATTTTTATAACAACTAAATAAGTTTACAATTTCTCAAACTTAGATTGAATATAATGAAATCAATTTCATAAATTTCGTCCCAATTACGTTTAATTATTAAAAATTTGTCCCAAAGAAAAATTGCAAAACTATGTTAATTGTAATGTAACGTTACGGCCGATTTATCGCGAGAATAAGCAAAATTAAAGAATAGCTTGAATAAAACTTTTCACAATTGTCAGAAAATACTTTGATATCAGTCCCAAATATTGGAATTCAATAAATCTTGATGTCAGCGCTGCGGTGCCGCTTTTGGTTTTGGCATTTTAGCTAGTAAACCCTGAATTTCTTTCTTCTCGTCATAAGTTTTCCATAGCTCGTATAAATTAATAATATAACGCGCGATTTCTTGAATTTTTTCCATGTCAGCATTCAGTTCGGCGAACCATGATTTTAAGTCCTTTTGCAGAATAACACAAGCTATTTGTAAGCATCCTAAAATTATTTCAATTAATATTCCGTACACAGTAAAATTTTAATGCAATGTCACAGCATGCGTACGATCTTACCAATAGCTATTTGATATGGCGGATAGAGCAGACAAACGTCTGTGCGTAAACTGTCGTTAATTATGCGCCAAGCAAGAGTCAGTAACTGATCATCCGGACCCACATCTTGAATGAGAGTCAACAGAGGACGATACGGTTGATACACAATTAAACAACAGTCTAAATGTTCTAAAAGGTAAAATTCACATTCCAAAATATGATTTGTACGATATGGGAATTCTTGCGAGTAGGCGTAATTGAATTTATTTTTTACTGAAAAGAACATGAAATAATTAATGTACATACATCTCGTCAACATTTACTTCGTTATATAAAATAATTAATACACACCTACAGTTTGACAAGTCGTTATTAGTCTGGTGTTAGAAATAACTCCAAACTCTTCCACCTTGGAGGCCAGAAAAACAGACGTAGGCGCTAACAACAGAGGATCTATACATTTCAAGCTATTGCGGGCGTAAAACCTTTTAAAATACACAGTCGCCGTCGCTATAACTTGTTGCCTGAGCTTCAATTGTTCCCCTAGCACTTGTATCACTGAAAGAAACACGAGGTATGGTTACATAAATCATTTGCTTTACGGTTGTACTTAAGTGATAGTTCAGACCGGATTACATTGATCTTTGTAACTGTTCTATTAAGCCCAATTGATAATGTATCGGATTCGTTGAAAGACTAAACGTTTGATTTACAATTTGAGAAAAAGATGAACAGCTTCTGATACTCTTCCTCTGTTAAAATTGAAAGATCGTGCTGCCGTTCCCGCACTAGGTCCTGTTTATCTAGAAGCCATTGTTGACTAAAAATATAAGCTGCACGATTATTTTACAAAACAGTAGTGGTTATCATGATTCAACGATGGTAAACTTACTGATGTGAACTTTGCCAGAAATTTCCAGCCATATTACCACTGTCTAACAAACAGCCGCAACAATGAACAAGTTTCGCACCGCTGTAAGCGCTTTCCGATTATTTCCAGATTCTGGAGTATTTCATTTTGCATTTAAGTTTCGTTTACTTTGGTCGGTGCATGTTTAGCAGATTAAATGCAACCTTGCAAACGTCAATGCGTCGATGCTTATTAGTGGTTCCTAACCACGATTTAAATTTATGTTTTCACGGACTTTATCAAGTGATATTTAAGCGTTCAAAAATCTTCTAGCGATTTCGCTTGATTTGGAAGTGACTGTACTTTTCGGGCACAAGTAATTTTCTCTATTGCATGTTCGCTTCGAATTTCCCTATGTTTCCACCCGAACTTACTAGAATCCACCAGAATTTACTAGTAGTAATTCCCTAGTACCGGTAACCGGTAAATTTTAAACGGTGCTTTTTCGACTGTAAGTAATACAACGCGGTAGAAATGAGATTTTAATATTCCAAATGCATTCCCACGTGAAATGCGCTACTAAGCGATATGCAAAATAGCTACCTGCGAAGTGATATAAGAAATGATACGATTAACAAGAAAGATAGACCAATGTTTTTTTCTGTACGTTGGAGAGTAAGAAGGAAGTAAGGAATGTTCTGCATGGTCGACACTTACCGATTGCTGCATAATCTTAATGTTTATAACAAAGCTAATAAGAAGCGAAAAAGCTGTCCGAAACTTTCATTAAATTTATATTTTGTTTTAATTGTAACGCAGGAATTTCATTGCGGAACTTTTAAGTGAGACTTATAAGCACTGCATTTGAGTATTAAGTAGTTGAACTTAATCTTATATGATCATTTGGTAAAACAGTATTTTTGTTTATTATACAGCGTCATGTCTTATAGTCGCATTATAATGCGTGATTCTGCTTTAGTCTCACCCGCGCGTAATTAATGCGCGTATTTTTAAAACAGAGCAACAGATGCAGAGTACTTTTAATGGAAATTTGCGCTATTATCGATTTAAAATTATGACTTAAATATCGGCCGAATAAATGTACCGGAAAATGAGTGCTATAGGTTCAGGGACGCGTTTAAATAAGGATAGGCAAGCCGCTAAAAGTAACACAGTCAATAATGGCTCGTGTAAAATAACGAGTAAAATTTTCTAATCAAACGCCCGCTCAATACCTCGATACACCACGCGTCCATGTTAAATTATTACGGGCATATAACATTTTTACAGAAACATCTGAACCTGATTAATAATTCATACAAAGGAGAATAATTTTTTCAACAGTTAAATTATAAAGAAGAACAAAAATGCAGATAAAGATTCCTCAAAATTATCTAAAAAACTATATTCCCACAGTAGAGCATATCATACACGATAAAATTGTTAACTAACTGAAAAAGCGTTCTATTACATTTTCCAAAACCTCCGATAAAGAAATAAATACACAATCTATATTTATACTAACGAGCATATAATATGCAACATGTGTCGAAGTAACATCCTATTTCAATTTTTTTTTCTCGAAAATTTACCAAAAAAAATGAAATGTACATCAATTGTTTCATCTAATAATTCGATTAAACATCATCTCGCAGGATCACGGGCGACTGTTAAGTACGCGCATTGTCCGCCATGGAGACGTTAGCGCGGTTAATTATTAACAAGACTGTATGGGCAGCATCGATGAATGAATCCTGTTGCGCAGACCGGTAGCTTTCATTGTAAGAGTCGATAGCTACCGTATAGCCAGTGTGGCTCGCGGGGTGAGCGTTGGTGAGCGTTAGTGCGCGAGTATCGCCCGCTAGTTTTTCCGTGATTTCGGGCGGTGAATCGTGAGGAAAGCCGTCCGCGGACAGTATCGTAGCTGGACAGGGCGGTCAGTGTTTCGGTTTGCAAAGGAATCGCGGTGAACATGCAGGAGAAGAGATGTTTTCGAAACGAAAGCGACGGTCGGTAAAACTAAAGGGAGCAGGCGTGGACTGTGGGCTCGAGTCGGGCGTGGGGATGAACTCTACGGGGAATGCGAGAGGGAGGAGGACTGGGGCGCTTCCTGTGGTTGGCACTAGCCTAAAAAAGCTCCATAAACAGAATCGCGGCCGAATGTCTTTTCAATGCAACGAAAATGGTGAAGTGTGGGAAAAAGTGGGCATTGAGTAAAGGCTTCGACAGCTCGAACCATGAC